>OX382232.1:1376250-2752500 GCA_947507525.1 Apamea epomidion
GATGATGATGGTAGGAAGGAGACAGCGGGATGAGCTGGACTCTTTTAACAAAGTTTAGTCCTTAGCAGCCCTGTGCAGAGAGAGGGGCAAAGGAAGTAGAGGGCCTTTACGCAGCAGTTTTTAGTTACCCAAATCAGGAGGACACTGCTACCCAGGCTATTAACAAAATATCTAAGTGGCCTCATTTGACACACTTTTTTTTTGTTAGCCTTTAATTGTGTTTCACTGCTGGGAAAAGGCCTTCCCTTTTTCCTTCCAAGCCTCACTGTCTTGTGCGATCTCGGGCCATGTTGACTCAGCAAACCTTATCAGCTCGTCACACCACTTTCGCCGTGATCTCTGCCCATCTCTCCGGGTGCATTCACGCGACGTGTCCGGCTCATTCCCACTACAGCTTGGCTGCGTTTTCTCCAAAATCTTGAGTTATGGAGCGTGGGTCTTGTTTCCACATAAAATATGGTAGGTAACCATTTCCCAGGAATATTTATTTTTGTTTTACTCAAACTTGTAAAAACCAACGATCTCTTGGTTTCACAAAGAAGGATAAAAAGTATGAAAGTAAGTAAACCGAATAACTCAAGCATAAGTCCCAATCTTATCACAACTAACTTTAAACTCGTTCTAACTTCTGCACAACCACAATTTTACTGATTTAATACTTTAAGTTTGTTACTTACATCACTCGGCTGCAAAACTACAAGCTTTGGGATTATATTTTCTTGGTTTTTATAAGGCACAACCTATTTTTTCATACTTTGTTTTTTTAGTTACGTAGGTTGAAAAATAAGTATCTATTCTTAGGTTGTCTAGCAGAAATCGCCTGAGGCGATAAGACCGTCCATTGTATATTATATTTCAACCTTTATGTTTTCGTGTAGGTAGATATTATTTTACTAACATACATATCCATGTTTATACTCTAAAGTGAAACAAGAAAGAGATTAATACCTCATACAAAATACCCAATTTCGAAGAAAATCCTTTGATATGTGGATTACATGAAACAGTAGGTAATATAAATATATTTTAGAGTGGGCAGTTGTCTGATACCTAAATAAGTTAACCTTTGAAACGAAACTAAATAAAAGCTTGTCAAAATATAAAAGCGAGTAAAAAACAGATTGGCTGACTGTATGATAAATCTTGCAGAAAATGTTTAAATGTAAGAGATTGGTAGGACAAAAATAAAACTGCCTCCGTTCCTTTGTAACTTTACAATCTATGAAGTCATACCAGTATCTCTAACTTTTCACTCATTGTGTACCTGTTTGTAATTGCTTAAAATAGTTTAGTCATCTAGTTACCTAAAAATATGTTGATCCGAGGGAGGAGCAGAACCACCCAATACAAGCCTTACTACATGCTTCCTGGGAAGTTCTAGCCACAGAATAATATTGTACAAGAAAGTTACAGAAATAAACTATTTTAATTTTTTTTTAATTTTTAATATGATTTGTATCAGACTACAAAGAAATCTTTTACAACGTTCTGAGAAAACTTCAAGATTTCAATAGTACGATAATATCCTTTACATTTAGTTTCCGCTTTATATACCGTATTATTCCTACCGATATACCGTCAATCAATCAGTCAACTCAGCCTATCGCAGTCCACTGCTGGACATAGGCCTCTCCCAGCCTGCGCCATAACACCATGTTCTCCGCCCTCCGCACCCAGTCTGTCCCAGCCACCTTCTTTAGGTCGTCCGTCCATCTAGCTGGGGGGCGTCCCACACTACGCTTTCCGATACGACTTACGATACGAATACTTAAAATAGCGTTAAGGACAGGTAACTGCAAATAAGTTAAGTTTTTCACTGAAACTATTATTTAAATGCTTAATTATAAAGTAGTTATTGTCCTTTGGCGTCTCTATAGTCAAGAATAATCAGATAACGTACTTGTAGTTAAGGAGGAGGTTAGAAAATAATCATCACAACGGGCAGTTAAGGTACTTTAAAGTACATTAAGCGAAGAAGTGTGGATTAGACGCTTTCAAGTGATGGAATCCACATAAATTGTCTTGCTTAACGGCTTACAAAATTTTCATATCTTTGGAACTATTTATATTGTTAAAATGTATCTTAGACAGAAAGATAGAGAATTTTGAACACTGTCACTTTCTATGAAAAAGTAAAGATGTAGTTAAAGGACGGTAGACCTGTCGGTGAGTTTCAGTACAAGGTACACTAGCCGTGTCGACACACTACTGATATCCACAACGCTGCTAATGAGTTCCTTGTTGACTAGAAAACTGACACCGCCTTGGGAGAGGTGATCACCTTCGCGTAAGTAGAATAGGTGGCCTGACGCCAGGGTTATCGTGTCCTCGCCCTGTCTTCTGACGTCAGATAACCCCAGTATATGCCAGTTAATGCGACCTAACTCTACCTGAAGTTCGGCAAGGTGATGGTCCAGCCTCATCGAACGTCCATTGTATTGTATAGTCGTCGTTAGTAGCCTGCCGTAATCCGGGGATTCTTCGTACCCCCCGTCCCACCGTTACTGTGACCGCTACCTTGACCAGGAATAGCGGGACCAACGGGAACTGGGGGCCGTTGTTTGAATACTTTGGTCATGTGGGAGTTTAATGCAAATAGTCAACACTACTGGGCATGCGGGTTGGTGACCGCAGAGCCAATCCTTCCGCAACGATGACGCTGCTGCCCGTCATTGTTGTGGAGAATTTAGGTTGGCTTGTGGGATGGTTATACCGCCATCGGTCGGTCGCCAGCACCTCGTCACCGTGTGCAGGTGAGGTTGACGTTGGGGGAGTTCGGTTGTTCTGTGCTCCCCCTTACATCCCGTATACCGTAACATAATGTTATAATGACGACCTTGATGATATATTTTCCAGAAGAAAAACTTAATCTCCTATTACATTATCAAAAACATTTCGACTGCACCAGAATAAACGCGTAATCGCCCATTAACGGTATCACTGTACTGCGAAAAACGCAAAGAAAATTCAAGTTATATTACATTGCAAAACAAAAATAAAACAATTGACAAGAAAAAAATTCAAAGTAACATTAACGATAAAAAAACAACTAAAATATTTCTGTAAAATGTTTTTTTATCAATAACTCAAAAACGGTACCTGTTTAACACTTAATATTAATTAGAATATCTACAAAAAAAAATCTTTTAAACGACATAAAAAACAAACTTCTATTCGGTGAAGTCATAAAGTTATGGATCAATTTGGGTTTTTTATTTTTCCTGTAAAATTTACTTTTTACACTTGCGCGTTTATTCTGCGGGGACGGCGAACGTGTCTCCCTGAATGTACCCCCCTAATGGACCCCTGTCCATTAGGTTAACCGTTTTTTGACAGCTGTCTTAGAACGTAACTATTCCAGATTACGTAAAAGTTAACTTTAAAACGCGTAATTAAACAAATATTTATGCTGCCTTATCTTATTGAATTATGGCTATTTATGGCTTCTTACAGACATTATAATACCATACGTGTATCAATCAATGTATTGCGTGTTGCTGCAATCACTAGTTCCATCTGTCAAAAAACGGTTTACCCAAAGGACAGGGTAAAATGCGTAACCAATGTTTCAGAAATTTTGTAACTTTTTTGTTAACTTTTGTAACAATAAAAAGAGCCTCCGAGTGACGAAACTGATGAAGCATTCGACTTGACCACAGGCAGAATTGCTTATAGGCCAGTCTTTTTACAATGCATGGACTATCATCGTACACCCAACACGAAAGAAGACCAAGAAGGTAGTCCCTTGTCGTGTGTACAGAAAACTCCGTGATTGCAGTCCAATCTACATTTTCATCGTACGTGGGAAAAACATTCCGAGTTGTACACAATTTTAATTTTAAATTGACCTATATTCTCTTTAGCTTGTACAGTCAACCTTCTGTGAGTAGTAAATGATAAATGATGTTTATTTCTGTAAGTATGTAGGTTTATACAAACACGTTAATAATATTTTAAAATTGGATGAGTTCAGTGTTTCCTATCTGACAACTCTGAGAAGAAACACCGAGACAAACTCAGAGGTCAGTGTCTTAGTCAGATGAGAACCATGTAGATTAGTGTCTGAATTAGACTTTTGAGAAAAGAACCACACAGATTTGAGAGGACCTGTCCAGTCAGTGCTCGCATTTGTCAGTAATCGTGCAGCTCAACTCAAAACTTAAGGAGCTCAACGTGACACTTGCACTGCGAAAACCGTTCTTACTGCTACAACATAAAGGCGATGCCAATTACAAATTGTTGCCACTGATGTGCGGTGGACTGTACCTCAGCATTATTTATGCAGCTCGATATGCAAGTAAAACAGTGAACGTTTCTCATTTGCTCGCAGATCTACCTGGAACTGGAACTGGAACTGGAACTCTTCTTGAATGTAAATAGGTCTTGTATTAATGTTTCAGTCTATATCTCAGCAATATCACGGATGTCATGTGTATGTCAAGATGGTGATCCATACAGAGGGGCAATTCTTGTAATGTTAAGAACGTTCACAGTCTGATCTCAATCTGTCAAAAATACATATAATTTCCCTACATTTTGACAAATTTTTGACATTTGTTGGTCGGCGATATGAGACTGCGACTAGATTTTGAACGTTTTAAATTACGAAAATTGGCCTTCAGATTGTGGGATACACTTCTAGGTAAAAACTTCTGGTGTGAAAATAATACTTTTCTTGGGTTTGTATAACTGTCTTTTTTAAACTGGTGGTATCTTCTATTACTAACATTAAAATTGTTAAATACAATGTACAGGGTCAAATTAAGTTAGCTAGCAAAACTTCGCGGACAAGGTGGGTGTCGATATGTCAACACGATAAAACTAAAGAAAACAGATTTTCTCATGTCATACTACATAGTATAACAACACAACCAGCGGTAGCTGAACCCCAAAAAAACATCAAATCTTTTTTGTTTTTATTTTACCGTATTTAGATATCGACACCCATCACGTCTGTGAAGTTTACACAATAAAAAGCTGGCGGCAGAGTTTCGCTAGTTAATTTAATTTGAACCTGTTTATTGTATATAACAATTTTAACACTAAGTACAAAATTAACTGACTAACTAACTACACAAATGAATACAAAAAAAAAACGGACCTCTCGCCTTGTGTTTTACGTCATCACATATTGAGAGGGCGTGTTGTTTATTGTACTTTACCGATTGTGTTTTTAATGTTCCTTTTTTTCTATTTCCTTTGCGTGCCTCAAATCATATATTTTTCTATTTTTTAACCTGACCGTAATGTGTTCGCGGATGAATAGAAGACGATCTCGTCAGTATGTCTTGATTTATGTCTTTCTTTCAAGTGAGAAACAAAAATAAAAATGATATGAGAGTTGGTAGACAGTCGCCATTGTCAATACCTAATAAAATGTGTTATAAAACAAGTTTTAAAACGTGTATATACCTACTTTAATTTTTTTATTATTATTTATTAATTATTAATAAATAATAATAAAAAATTCCAAAATAAAGTACTCAGAGATACATATAGTAAACGCGCCCTGGTACATTAGACCCAGCGCCCTTTACCGGGACCTCAGGATGGGTGTTGTAAACATAGTTATACAAAAATATGTAGAAGCTCATGAACACGGACTTCATCATCACGTGAATGTCAAGGCGATCCCACTCCTTGACAACACTGAATTAGTGCGAAGACTAAAAAGGGTAAAACCTTTCGAGTTAGTTTAGTGCAGTGTAAGTGAACTTAAACTGTAGTGCAAGCGCTGAATCTTATAAAGAACACGTGAAACAAGTGTCTTCCCCATAACTTATAGTAAAAAAGAAAGACGCTATTGGACGATTTCTTAATTATTTAGTTACTTAGCAGTTTAATTTATATTTAAATTACTTATTAGCTGATAGGGTAGATTGTAATGTAAATAAAGTGTCACCAATTTTGGTACTTTATAAAAGAAAAGAAAAAATATGAGAGGAGTTGGGCCCAGTAGGTGACCACGACAATCGCGGCATCAGTGGGGATTTTTAGGTCCTCAGCGATGGAGGTGTTTGAATACTTTGGACACTCAAACATATAGGACATTGTTTGGTCAGGAGATTACTGTGAGATGAGTTTATGAATTTGGTATTATTTTCTTTAACTAACGTAATTGGCGGATAACCATTTGATCTTAAGGTAAAATTAAATTAAATAAACTGCATATGACATGACTTGTATACGTTACAATCGACAAGTAATAGGAACGTTTTATATAGTTATCTAATATTGTGACATAGATTGGTGACCGCAGAATGATTTTGTTAGCACAAAGGAAGACGCTGCCCTACCTCTTGAAATTATCCCTTATTCGATAATTTATAACCTCGACTAAAAGACAGATTAAGTACCTGGGCTCGCTGTGAGGTACTTCTAAGTACTTACTACTTATACTTCGTTTTTGGTCGAGTGCCAAGTGCCAATATTGCAACCAACCGATTATCCTTTAAAGTTAAAGTTCGCGAGCACATTCGCAAGAAGCTGGCAGTACCATCACAACGGTAATACTTTCTCATTTTTGTCTTATTTCTTTTTCGTATATTCATGTATTTATGTATATGTATTTGTGCTTATATTTATTTGTAATTAAGTATATATTATACTAGCAGCACCTCGCGCTTTCACCCGCATAAGTTTAGATCCCGTAGGCATATCGGGATAAAAAGTATCCTATGTGTTAATCCTGGTTATAAACTATCCGTGTGCCAAATGTCATCCAAATCCGTGCAGCAGTTTTTACGTGAGGGATTAACAAACATCCATCCATCCTTACAAACTTTCGCATTTATAATATTAGAATAAGGACGAATAACCCTTTCGGACGATCCCGCTACCCCGGCAGGCTTCGGCCCTGTCGGACCCCGTCATCTATGCTGACATCTCTTTGAGGCGCACGTGGAACACTTACGCGCCGTCCGGCACGGGCCTGGTCCTGATCGGACGGAGAGCTACCCATTGCTCTCCGCCCGCAGGCCCGCGCCTACGGTGGCCGGGAGTCGTCACGCGGCTCCCGACGCCCGGAGCGTCTCCCTCGGCGGCTGAGGCGTGAGGATCTCTCCCTCGCCCATCCTGCCACCTCCTTCGCTAGCATGACTGCTTCGCAGAAGGAGGTGACCACCTCCCACTCCCTCTCGCCCCGGACCATGGCTTGCACCAGGGCCGGACGCGAGAGGTCGCCGCCGCTGCCGATCGCCTCTACGAGGACACGGCGGTGCTCTGCCCAAGCGGGGCAGACCTCCACCGTATGCTCCACCGTGTCCTCTGGGCGATCCTCGCAGTGGTGACACCCGGGCGTCTCCTCCCGCCTGATTATGTGCAGGAACCTCCCGAAACATCCGTGTCCGGAGAGGACCTGCGTCAGGCGGTAGGTGAGAGCGCCGTGACGCCTCTCTAGCCACTCCTCAAAGAGGGGTCTTACCGCCGCTATCGTGGCGTGCCCTGCGCTGGGTTGCGATAGTCGCGCCTTCCATTCTACCATGAGACCGCGCCGGAGGTCCGTCCGCTCCGCAGCGATTTGCCGCGGGTGCAGAGTTTCCCCCCGACGTAGTGCCTCCGCGCGCCAGTCATACAGGCGCGCGAGGACTATCGCCTCCAGATCCCATGGTGGCAGTCCGGCAAGGAGGCTTGCTGCCTCGCGCGAGATCGTGCGGTACCCCCGGATCAGCCTTACGGCTACCACCTTTTGGGGCGCGTTCAGGTAGTGTGCGGCTCGAAGCCGCAGTGAACGCGCCCATACCGGGGCCCCATATAGGGCCATGGACCGCACGACCCCCGCGTAAAGCCTCCGGCAGGAGGCGTTTGGCCCCCTCAGGTTGGGCAGGAGCCGCTTTAAGGCGGCCCCAGTCCGTTCCAGTTTGGGGGCCAAACGTCGGAAATGCTCGACGAAGTTCCACCGGCTGTCGAGGACGAGACCCAGGTATCTCATCGTCTTCTCGACGCCGATGTGAACCCCTCCTACCATTAGTTGGGATCCCGAAGGTGGCCCGTACCGGGGCCCATGAAAGGACATGGCCTCGGACTTGTGCAATGCCACCTCGAGACCCAACTGCCGGATCCTTTCCACGACTATCGCAACCCCGCGTGTCATCGCGTCGGCCGCCACCTGATGCAACCTCCCCTGCGCCAGGACCAGCGTGTCGTCAGCGTAGCAAACTACGCTGACGCCATCAGGGAAGTCGGCCCGCAGCACCCAGTCGTAACCGATGTCCCACAGGAGCGGCCCCAGAACCGATCCCTGTGGGACACCGCACGACATCTCTCGCCGGTTCCAATTCCCGTCGCGACCGGGGTAGATGACGGCTCTGTCCGTCAAATACGCCCCGACTATTCGACGGAGGTAAGTCGGCACCCGGTGATACCGGAGTGCCTCCCCTATGCAGCTCCAGGGCAGGGTGTTGAACGCGTTGGCGATGTTGAGTGACACCGCCACGACCACCCCACCCCGGGACACCGCGTCCCCCGTCGTGAGGGCTCTCACGCGCATGATGGCGTCCACCGTCAAGCGCCCCTTGCGGAAGCCAAACTGGCACTCCGCAAGATCCGGCCCCGTCCTCACCAGGTGCCCGACGAGGCGGCCCGCAATCACTCTCTCAAAGAGCTTGCCGACCTCGTCGAGCAGCACTATGGGCCGGTATGCGGACGGAGAGTCCGCAGGGCGCCCTGGCTTCTGAATGAGGACCAGCTGTGACTGGGACAACGGAGTGGAAACTGGCCTCTCTCCATGCATGCGCTTAAGAGCGCCTCCAGTCGAGGCCCGAGAGCCCTCGAGGCCAGGACCCAGGCTTTACCCGGCAAGCCGTCGGATATATAAATACTTAAGTTTTTAAATTAAATAAGCTTTTCAAGTAAACTCATAGCACTATGTCACTCACACTCTCACATTCTTATTATTGATTAAATAATTTGTTTGCAATGACGACTTCAAAGATGTTTGTAAATAAAGTTTATTAATAATATTTTTGAGAAGATATTCACCTATTTATTATTTGGTTTTGATTTTGACGACACTGTTGGAGCAGTGGCTGAGCGATCGACTGCTATTGGTATTGCCTACAGGTATAGTTGTTCCGGGTCTGGCTGTTTGTGTATGTGAGTATAAATTTTTGTAAACGCACTTGCGATACAGGAGTAATTCCTAGTGTGGGGCGACGTTATTATAAAAAAAATAAATAAAAAAAAACAGTTATTTCATACAAAAACTGTCAAACGTCAATTTTATTCCTCGAATAATAATTATCTGGCGATGGAAAAATCAGCCCTTAGTTTAGTCAGTTAGCTTGTGCTGTGTTGCACGAAAGTCGAAGATATCCATGACTTTCAAACACGAATGGTTGCTATGCCACATGTCTAGAGTTTTGATTCCCACCCAATAAATAAATTAATTTATCTTATACATAGACATACAAATAAATAAAATTGAAGTGTCTGTTTGTAATGTAAAAAGTTTATATGGTACTTAAAACATAAAAAACCTTTTTTAACATTTTTGTCTGTTTGTTCCGGCTAGTCTCCGAAACGGCTGGACCGATTTTGATAAAATTTGGTATACCACGCGGCCCACGCCGCCAGCGGAAGCTAGTATTTCATAAAGTGGCCAGACCATTAAAAAGGTTTTAGGATGACGCCAACTCGACATTGGTCAAAGGTTTTTGTTATTTTGATCTTTGTTATCAAGTAATTCACTATAGTTTTCTATGCAACAGCCTGGTCACTGCCGTAGTTTCAAAAGGTATTAAGTCTCCTGGCTTGATAAAGGAAATAATTTGAAAACATACAAAGACATGAAAGGGTTGACTGAACATCAGTCTTAGTGAATGGCGATAGCAAGTTAATAGTAAGTCTTCAGCCCATTATCTTGATCCCTTTTTACGATACGAGTAGCCACAACATCAGATTGAATGAATCAAATGAACCCAGTAATGTTCCGTTCTTCACAAATATAATAGGACTTGTCAATCTCATAGCCAGTAGCTATTCTATTGTGGGCCTCCACCGAGTATGAAATCAATCAAATTCTTAATTAAGTTCGAGTTAAGTGTTATTGTTCGACGGCATTGTGGGATTTAAGAGGTCATTCAATAAAGATCATAACTCAGCGTTATTTCCAATAGGTCATTTACATGAAATCAATACTAGGTATATTTAAATAATTACCCATGGGCTATAAACACAATATAAAAGACGTTTTTTTATAAAAGTAATTACTTTTGTTAAATGTGTTCTAAAAACAACGAGAATCGTTGATATCAATTGCTCGCCCACGTCGGTGACTCCAGACTCATAACGTGCACATTAATTGCGTAACACACTAACAGTAGGAATGGCTTCCAGTTTGGCAGTTCACCTTACATTTATTGCGCTATTTACGTTGTTGAGCTATCAAATTTTCGGACATGTGAAGCAATGGATTAGCTATATACTTCAAAACGTACGCAAAAAGAGTGTTATTTCCTCACAATTGATGTTTTTGTCCCAAGCTCTATGTACAACCAACAACTAGGTTGTGGTTGTCTCAGGTTTTTAGGCACCTCAAAGCGTACTATTATGTGGATACGCTTTTCGTTTAAATGATTAAAAGATAAGTTACATTGTTACTAGCTAGTTATTGAACCCTAAAATGTAAGAAAACAGCATTGTATCAGTGTTGCGCATGCAAAGTGTGTGCGTTCATTAATTCACTAAAAACGAAAAGCTTCACAAGCACTGGGAAATTACTACTGAAGGCTGCGGGTGTTGACATCAGGCCGTCCTGCTTCTCACACGGTCAACTGTACACCGTTTGCTCCCGCGTCACCAGTCCTGACGTCTATATTTTTTGGCTGCTGAGACCAAAACTACAAACGTAGACAAGAAAGTTTTATAAATATGCAGCTGTTATTTCAGCAAATTGTGGTATCGCCACGGGAACGACATCGCAGGCAGAAACTAGTACATGGACTACTTATCTAGCAATAATGTGACTTATTTCTTAATCCATGAATCTACTAGTTTAGACCTTTTTGAACTCTAGGGTTCAATAACTAGCTAGTTATTGAACCCTAGAGTTTAAAAAGGTCTATTAAACTCGCAAACCACGTCTTCAACAAACTAGCTTTTAAAATGGCACATTAAAAAACAACTTGTGAAATTGAAGAGAGAATGAAAGAAGTTTTCTCATCTAAAAGCATTCAGTTAAAATCATTGGCTCGCCACTAACTTAGTTAGTATCGAGCGGGACTTCTGATAGTGAAATATTTTAAGACGAGCGTATTTACATACTTTGTATTTTAAACTGGATTAGTAAAGACTTTTTTCTTGAAGTAAATGCCTTCAATGTTTGTTTTGGCTCACAAAAGAAGCGACGTTCTATATTTGTAGAAGACGTTTTTTGATTCTGTATTTTTGTACTTCATCGAAATGGTCGTTTCTACTGTTGTACAGGAATTTGTTTTTTTTTTCACGAATCGGATAGGAAATTTTGTGGCCCAGCAACTTTTTTGTCTCTGTCGCTGTCTCCTCGCCGAGATTTGGACGATGCGCACACGGGAGCGACAACCACACTATATTTTTTGTTATGACAATGACCAAAAGTCGCACCAAAACGTCTCATCTATCAAGATCAAAATATTATAATAATTATTTTCATAAGTTTTTACGACATTACGCGTCGGGGATTTGATTTTTGAACAGGGAATTTAATTTAAAGTAAAAAAGTGTTAATATTGTTTTATTCCCTTTACATGTCGTTTCGTTTCTAACGATATTATGAATATAACCTTGAATTTTGAAAGTGTCATGATCACGTCTTTCAAAAAATATGTTAAAAAATTATACTTTGCCGATTCTACTTTAATTAAAAATAACTAGTGTAAAATAGAATAGAATTTTTATTTAAAATATTATCATTTTTTTAAAACAGTAATGGCCGTACGTGTATGACATGTCAAAAAAATAAAGTACCTACCTAGTCTTGCCATAAATATTGTCACGAAGAAAAAAATTTTTTTTTTATTGCTTATAATATTGATTACTTTTACAGTGTGTTAGTTTAATACATAAATATAAAACAATTTAAAATATAAAAAGCTTATTCGAAGTGGTCTCCATTGGCTGCAATAGAGTCCTTTAAACGTTGAGGCCAGTTATCAACAGAAGCACGCACTCTTTCCATGGGAAAATTCTTCACTGCCAATCGTATGGATTGTTTTAGGGACTCCAAATTATCATGGCGTTTAGAGCAAGCCGTACTCTCTAAAACTGACCATAAATCATAAGCCAGCGGATTAAGATCGAGACTAGACGACGGCCAGTCAGACAGCTCTGATGAAGTCCGAAACGTTCACTTCCAACCAAGATTGCGTGGACCAAGCTTTATGACCCGGCGCCAAGTCTTGTTGGAAGGACCATACTTGGTTATTGAACATGGTGTTGTTAAGGGGCTTAACTACCTTCTCAAGTGCTCACTGTGCTCATTTGTGCCGATGTTTTGATACCTTTTTCACAAAATTATGGCTCAGTCACTCCTTCATAGCTAACACCCCACCAAACCATCACTGAAGTCGGATAATGCCCACGTTGCACTCTGTCGACTAATTGGGAAGCTTCCTTAGAGCTTTGAGCATAAATAATTTGTTTGTTAAAATGTTGCTCAATTGTAAAGATTTTCTCATCCGTAAACAAAATTTTTCTGTGACCTCCCTTTTTTTTTTTTTTTTTGTGGATGGGAAATCATCAAATGACTCCTCCCGCTCTGGGTGGAGCAGAAGGGAGTGTCAGACTCTTACTGACTAAAACCCACCCGTGTTCCTTCCTTAGCCCTTTATGTACCAGGGCAGCGGTAACCCTTTCGGACGATCCCGCTACCCCGGCAGGCTTCGGCCCTGTCGGGCCCCGTCAACTACGCTGACATCTCTCTGAGGCGCACGTGGAACACATACGCGCCGTCCGGCACAGGCCTGGTCCTGATCGGACGGAGAGCTACCCATTGCTCTCCGCCCGCAGGCCCGCGCCTACGGTGGCCGGGAGTCGTCACGCGGCTCCCGACGCCCGGAGCGTCTCCCTCGGCGGCTGAGGCGTGAGGATCTCTCCCTCGCCCATCCCGCCACCTCCTTCGCTAGCATGACTGCTTCGCAGAAGGAGGTGACCGCCTCCCACTCCCTCTCGCCCCGGACCATGGCTTGCACCAGGGCCGGACGCGAGAGGTCGCCGCCGCTGCCGATCGCCTCTACGAGGACACGGCGGTTCTCTGCCCAAGCGGGGCAGACCTCCACCGTGTGCTCCACCGTGTCCTCGGGGCGATCCTCGCAGTGATGACACCCGGGCGTCTCCTCCCGTCTGATTATGTGCAGGAACCTCCCGAAACATCCGTGTCCGGAGAGGACCTGCGTCAGGCTGTAGGTGAGAGCGCCGTGACGCCTCTCTAGCCACTCCTCAAAGAGGGGTCTTACCGCCGCTATCGTGGCGTGCCCTGCGCTGGGTTGCGATAGTCGCGCCTTCCATTCCACCATGAGACCGCGCCGGAGGTCCGTCTGCTCCGCAGCGATTTGCCGCGGGTGCAGAGTTTCCCCCCGACGTAGTGCCTCCGCGCGCCAGTCATACAGGCGCGCGAGGACTATCGCCTCCAGATCCCATGGTGGCAGTCCGGCAAGGAGGCTTGCTGCCTCGCGCGAGATCGTGCGGTACCCCCGGATTAGCCTTACGGCTACCACCTTTTGGGGCGCGTTCAGGTAGTGTGCGGCTCTAAGCCGCAGTGAACGCGCCCATACCGGGGCCCCATAAAGGGCCATGGACCGCACGACCCCAGCGTAAAGCCTCCGGCAGGAGGCGTTTGGCCCCCTAAGGTTGGGCAGGAGCCGCTTTAAGGCTGCCCCGGCCCGTTCCAGTTTGGGGGCCAAACGTCGGAAATGCTCGACGAAGTTCCACCGGCTGTCGAGGACGAGACCCAGGTATCTCATCGTATTCTCGACGCCGATGTGAACCCCTCCTACCATCAGTTGGGATCCCGAAGGTGGCCCGTACCGAGGCCCATGAAAGGACATGGCCTCGGACTTGTGCAATGCCACCTCGAGACCCAACTGCCGGATCCTTTCCACGACTATCGCAACCCCGCGTGTCATCGCGTCGGCCGCCGCCTGATGCGACCTCCCCTGCGCCAGGACCAGCGTGTCGTCAGCGTAGCAAACTACGCTGACGCCATCAGGGAGGTCGGCCCGCAGCACCCAGTCGTAACCGATGTCCCACAGGAGCGGCCCCAGAACCGATCCCTGTGGGACACCGCACGACATCTCTCGCCGGTTCCAGTTCCCGTCGCGACCGGGGTAGATGACGGCTCTGTCCGTCAAATACGCCCCGACTATTCGACGGAGGTAAGTCGGCACCCGGTGATACCGGAGTGCCTCCCCTATGCAGCTCCAGGGCAGGGTGTTGAACGCGTTGGCGATGTCGAGTGACACCGCCACGACCACCCCACCCCGGGACACCGCGTCCCCCGTCGTGAGGGCTCTCACGCGCATGATGGCGTCCACCGTCGAGCGCCCCTTGTGGAAGCCAAACTGGCACTCCGCAAGGTCCGGCTCTGTCCTCACCAGGTGCCCGACGAGGCGGCCCGCAATCACTCTCTCGAAGAGCTTGCCGACCTCATCGAGCAGCACTATGGGCCGGTATGCGGACGGAGAGTCCGCAGGGCGCCCTGGCTTCTGAATGAGGACCAGCTTCCCTGTCTTCCAACGGAGTGGAAACTGGCCTCTCTCCATGCATGCGCTTAAGAGCGCCTCCAGTCGAGGCCCGAGAGCCCTCGAGGCCAGGACCCAGGCTTTACCCGGCAAGCCGTCGGGTCCCGGGGCGGTATTTTTGGCCTTCAGCCTGCCTACCGCCGCTCTCAGATCTACCCCGGTCACTTCAGGGGTGTCGTCGTCGTCGTCCGTGTGGTCCGCTTCGGGCACCGCAAGTGGCGGAGCCATAGGCGGGGGAGTATGCTCCCCCCATGAAGGGAACAGAGCGCTCACCACTTCCTCCACCAGCTGGGGTCGGAGACTCTGCGTCAGCGGGGGGGCCCAGGTGCGGAGTTTATTCCGCACCATTCTGTAAGGGCGCCCCCATGGATCTCGGTTCAGAGTCTCCAACATCTCCTCGCGGGCCATATCTTTGGCCCACTGGACAGCCTCTTGGAGGGCGGTCTTCGCCGCTCTGTACCCCTCGTACAGCTCCACTTCCGTGGCTTCTGCATCCGGAGGGCGGATGCGGAGCCTGCGGTGCCTGGTGTACCGGTGTCGCGCGTCGACGCACGCCTTGCGTAGCGCCCCAACCTCCTGCGACCACCAGTACACCTGACGTCGGGCGCATCCTGGCCGGACTCGGGGCATTGCCACGTCACAAATTTCGGACATGGCCTCCCGGAACCACTCCGCCTCACCGTCGATCTCAGCAGGCCTGTCCGGTGAAAACACCCAGGCCTGCACGATTGAGGCTTCCAGGAGAAGCTCCCGGTCCAGCTGCTTCAGCGCCCACCGCGGACCACTCGGGGCCTGTTGGACTAGCGCGCTAGAGGTCTGGGTGGAGACATCAAACCGGATATACCGATGATCGGAGTATGTCTCCACCTCCTCCATGACGCGCCAGTCAATGACACGCTGTGACAGAGCGGGGCTGGCGAACGAGATGTCCACTACCGACTCGCCCCGCATCCGCACACACGTAGGAACAGAACCCCGATTTAGGACGACCAGGCCTGTTTCCAGAGCCCAGTCCTCCACCATCCTGCCCCGCACATCCGTGCAACGGGAACCCCAGGCCAAATTCTTGGCGTTGAAGTCCCCGAGCACTAGCACGGAGAAGGCGTGGTTTCTGGCGACGACGACACTCAACTCTGTTAAAGAGTTCTGGAACTCGGCGAGAGTTCGGCTCGGAGAGAAGTATACTCCCACGACTACAATCTCTCCGAACCGTGCTGCTACGCACCTCTGTCCCTTCGTGGCACCTTCGAGGGACGGGGTACCGGCGGCAGCCGACGAAATTATGGCCACTGAGCCGCTCAGGTCCTCCACCCAGTCATCCCAGGGCGGGACAAAGTACGGCTCAGCGACCACGGCGATGTTAATCGACCACTGCGCCATGCTCTGGAGCAACAGGTCCTGAGCGCAGGCGCAGTGGTTGATGTTCGCCTGGAGGAGGCGTAGAGGAGGAGACATTACTCCTCCATTTCAGCCCCCTCCCGGGCCCCCTCGGCAGTGGTGGCAGCGGCGGCGGCGGCGGCGGCGGCGGTGGTGGCGGCGGCGGCGGCGGAGGGCCTGCCTTTCCTCCTGGCTTCGGCGGGTGGAGCGCAGGACTTGCTCCCCGCCCGGTGATCGGTCAGCAGCCGCACATGCGACGCAGTGCGGCGCGGCGTTGCACGAGCCGGCCGTATGTCCGGGCTTACCGCAGCGGCAGCATAGAGTGCTGCGGTCCTCTAAGGTGCAATGGACGCTCACGTGGTGCCCCACGAGGCATCGATAGCACCTTAGAGGTCTGGGCTCCAGCAGCTCGACCTGCGCTGACACCCAGCCCACCAGGAGCCTTCCGCCCTCCACGATTTTTCTCGCCGCCGTCACGGGACAGCTTACCGTAACGGTTCGCCTACCCGTGAAGTCAGGACGTATGGTGCCCGCCTTCACTTGGTCGGCTGGACACCCGCCCGTCCTGACGACGGCGGCTATCACTTCTGCTCCCGTCACAGAGTCATCCAGGCCCACAATGCGCATATCCGCGCACTTGACGGGCCTGGAGACTCGAGCCTCGTCCGCGTTGAGGGACGCCCTTAGCTTCTCAGCCAGGGCGTCAGCGGTGGGGCCACTCGTCGCACCGGGGATCTCCAGCATGCGGGCACTAGTGGCGGTCACCCTATGCCGGAGGCCTCCGGTGATCCCCAACTCCTGGAGATCCACCGTCGCTTTCGCCTTGGTGAGCACGTCACGATAGGTCACCCCCCTCTTAACCGCGTCCGGCTGCAGCGTGATAACTACAGCCGCGGTCTTAGGGGAGCGAAGCCTAGCCGCAACGGCTCGCTCCTTTCGGCGCCTCCTCTGCGCCTTTTTTCTGGCCGCCTTGGCCGCCTTCTTTTTCTCCCCGACCACCTGCCACTCGGCGTTGGTCGTGGGAGATTTGTTTTGGGGAGGTGTAGGCTCTGCGGCCTTCCCCTCCCCAGCCGTTCTGCCCTTTTTCAGGGCCGGCGCCGCCGCGGGTTTGGCGGCAGGCGCCGATTTTGCCGGCGCCGAGGCTCCACCAGCCGACGTCGGTTTCGCCGGCGCCGGGGCTCCTCTAGCCGACGCCGGTTTGGCCGGCGCCTGGGCCCGGCCAGACGGCCCGGGTTTAGGGGCGGCAGCGGCCGCGTACGAGGCCGCCTTAGGCCCTGGGGCCGTCCTACCCGCCAAGAGAGGGCGCAGAACAATACCCTCCAGGACGGCGAACCGCGCCTGGAAGGTCGCCAGCTCCTGCCGAACCAGGTTCAGGACCTGGTTCTCCACCGGCACGGGCTGGCTTGGTGGTGGGATTGACTGCGCTGTGCCGGCCGCTCGCATCCCGGCCAGGTCCGCTCGGAGCTCCTCGTTCTCCTTTCGGAGGAGCTCCATGGCAGCCGTCAAGCGGGCCACCTCCGCCCGCATTTCGGACATGCCGTCCGGCGGAGGCCCGAAGTGGATGGCCTCCGCTGCCGCCAAGATGGAGGCCTTGGCCGAGACTATGGCCCTGTTTTTCGAAGTCTGTAACTTCTTCAGGGCCACGTCCCAGATCGCGGCCTCCACGACCGCCGCAAACCTCTCTTTGCGGTCCGCATCAGGGCCGCCTACCTCAGCCGCCTCGTCGCTTGAGGTACCTGATGCGACCGCGCGACCAGAACCCCCCTCCTTTGCGGGCTCCTCCGCTTTCTCCGCCGCCTCCCGAGCCCTCCCTACGCCTCGCTCTCGGACTCCTCCCCGCCTACTGGTGGGGATCTTTCTGGCCGAAGCCAGCTCCCAGTCAGAGGACGACCCCTGGCCGTCCACTGACCTTGGCCGCTTGCTATGGATCTTCCTCTTAGCAGCAGCCGACTCCTGGTCACGGCAAGGGCTCACTGAGCCTCCCGTGCTCGCTCCTCTCGATGCAGCGTCGGACTCCGACCCCGCATCACTCCTCACTACGTCTTTTGGGTTTTTGTTTTTAATAAATTTTTCCATTCTGTTCCCACGAGTATAAAACTTTAGGTACCTGCTCAAAAATCCGTGGTTCGCACTAGTGACTAAATCAAGCTACCCATTAGTCAAGCTTACTACCTCCCTCACGGTGCGCCGCCGCTTGGAGGTTTGGGGAATTTTTTATAAAGGTTAATCTTCCTCGCGGTCCGGGCGGTTAAGCCAAGACCCTCGACCCCCGTCAAAAGTCAGAGACATGACCTTGACAATCTTCCGGGCTACGATATTAACGGTGGCAGGAGGGGGGGTTATCCCCTCCTGCCTGCCCGGCGGCAGGGTAAGTGCACACCAGGCCCGCTCTAAGTCCACACAGTAGCCGCTCTGCTCCTCATAGCGGCTTGTGTGGAGCGTTCCTCTTGGCAGAACATTAGCATGCGGGCAGCGAGATCTCATTGGGAAAAAATCCCACTGAGAAATAGCTGCCCGCACCCCAGGATGCACCGGCCCGAAAACTGGTCTTCCCCCCGGACGTATCCAGAAGGGAGCTCCAGTCCCCAGGCACACGTGGAGGTTTTCTGCCCTGGCACCCCTCTGTGACCTCCCTTTGCGTACCGCTTCAGTAGTTGTTTCGAGTTTACCAACCTATTCTTTTTTAAATTATCAGTTAAAAAATTACCAGTGCGTCTCTTATAGGCTGCAAGTCCTAAGTCATCTTTTAAAATACGCGACATGGTTCTGGGTGCTATCTTCATCTCCCGAGATAAAACCTTTTGCTTTCGGACAGGATTTCTTCGAATTCTTTCCCTTACTGCTTTGACCACCTTTTTCGTACGAGCACTACGTGGACGGCCAGATCTTTTTCTGTCACAAACAGAGGAGGTCTCATTGTACCTATTAATAGTCCGGTACACAAACATTTGACTAATACCAAGCGTATGGAGAGTTTTAAAAATTGCATTTGGCTCCATACCAACTTTGTGTAATGCAATCACAGCGATTCGGTTCTCTTTATCACCCCACTCCATTTGAATATCGCAAAATATTGTACAATGTATTGGCGCCAAAATTAGAAAACACAATGAACAATCGTATAAAAATGACAGATTCCAAATTCAAATGTAATATCTTTCTTATTTTTAATGTAACAGTATTTATGGCCAGACTGTGTATTTTTTAGGTTATTTCGATTTTTTTAAATCTCTGAAACCCGGATTTTGTTTACAAAAAGAGCTTTTGTAGGAGTTAATATGATAAGTGTAGTCTATAAAAATCAAAGTTGGACTTTGATGCAGCATTGTACGGGATTCGATTGAGCGGCAACTGGCTAGCCGGCAACTTTTTGTCGCCGTGCGCGCACTTGCATTGAAAATAATAGATGGGCGGCAGTTGCTTCCTTACCCGCGGACAAAAAAGTCTCCCAGCTTTGCGTCGCTACATGCGCGCACTTTCATACAAACCCGTAGACTTGATTTGAGAGACAAAGTAGTTGCCCTAAGAGTTTCGTAGCGAAATTTGTTTAATATGACGGGTAGACTCACTGCCTTGAATGAAGCAGATGACTAAATGGCCATCCTGTATAACATACACTACCTGGTATTGGGTACAGTCACGAGCAAAAATATGTATACACCCGGCTTTTTATAACGCCGAGTGTATACATATTCATCACTCGGCTTTATAAAAAGCCGAGTGTATACAGTGTTGTACATGTATACATATAGTTTTCTTTATACTCCTTTATTTTTTAATGAAATTTTATGTTGTTACGAACATACCATTTTCGAACCCATAGGTTTATGTAATGTGTCGTATTTCAACGTTGCATTCGTTATTTCACGAAAAAAACCCAATTGAAAGTTGCCAAGTGTTGACATATTGATGCTCGTGACTGTACCTACCTCCCACCCAGTAAAATACTTGAAAAAAGGTTAACTATTGAACACAGACTACACAGAACTATTGACGACTATTGAACGTAGTTGTAACACAAACGTAATACTCGTGACTGAATCAAGCACTGCAAAGGCTCAGTCGACAGTTTGCCAATGACGCTATCCAGTCCCAATAGGTTTGATCAAGCCAGTTTATCGAGCTCCGAGTCAACTGCGCCGCTGTAATTAGGACATTTGCAAGCAGATCTAAGTCAACTGAAGAAATATAGTAGTCTGAAATTTGAATAGCGTACCGCATAACTTACTTTTTTTCCATTTTATCCGATTTGGCATCAACCTACAGTTTTAATAATAATAATAGTCCTTTAGATGGTATTTCGGCCATTGCGGCCAATGTTTACGGAGACTAGCCTTCGGTGCGTGAGATATTATAGGGCACAAGTGCGTGCGCAGACTCGTCGCAGTCCACTCTCTCTTCCCTTACTCTCATAGTCCGTTGGGAAGGCACGCAATCCCACACGACCGGAGGAGATTGGGCGTAAGACCAACGGCTTAACGTGCTTTCTGGGGCACGGGGGTATCACACCGGCAACTTCCAAACTCCGGACTGTCACTGAGAAATTCCTAATGGAAAACTTAATAACACTTTGCCCGACCTAGGAATTGAAACCAGGACCCTTTCGCTCAGCAGTCGCGCTTGCAACCACGAGACCAACGTGGCAGTACCTAAGTATCTATAAACTAAATTACTGTAGCTGTAAAAAATTATACTTAATTATTTACTAACCATCGATTACGCACACACAGAAGACCTACTTATTGTCTGCAAATAAAACTACTAACATGGTATTTTACTTTTATTTATTTATGTTTTTTAATTTAGTTTTTACGTTATATTAGGGGTTAAAGTATGAAATTGCCAATTTGTACTGAAAAATTGTTTTTTTTTTTTTTAATTTTACATATTTATTTCATCAAAATAATTACCATTATTATCTATACATTGCTGCCATCTAAAAGGAAGGTCATTTATGCTTTTGCGATAGAACTCTCGTGATCTAGATTCGACAAACTGTGTGAAAGCATTTTGTACTGCCTCCTGAGAAGAAAACTTTTTATCACGTAGAAAATTGTCCAAATCACGAAAAAAAATGGTAGTCCGTTGGAGCAAGGTCTGGCGAATATGGAGGGTGACGAATCGTTTCTAATTGCAGTTCCTGTAGAGTTAAAACGGTTTCTCGTGCTGTAGGTCTCGCGTTATCATGGAGCAATAATGGTGAAGATCGATTCATGAGTCGGGGCTGCTTCACTGCTAGTTTTGCTATCATTGTTCGGAGTTCCAGATCGGAGAAAGCTATAGTGAATGAGACACATGCTGAGACCACCAAACAGTTACCATTAACTTTTTATTGGTAAGCTTTGCTTTAGGACACTGTTGTGGCGTTTGACCTGGGGTCAGGCATTGCATTTTTCGCTTACGGTTATCGTAAAGAATCCATTTTTCATCACATGTCACAATTCGATCCAATATTCCTTCATTTCTGTACCGATTCAACAAGGCAACACTAGTTTCAAAACGCGTTTTAACTGCAGATCAGTCAAATCATGAGGCACCCATTTGTCATATTTTTTTATTTTATTGATTTGACGCAAATGAGTCAATATTGTTGGTAAGGTAACGTTAAGCCATGCCGCTAATTCCTGGGTAGTTTGGCTCGGATCGGCTTCCACCATCTCTTTCAATTCATTGTTATTCACCTGTGTGGGCGGTCTTCCACGTGGTTCGTTCTTCAAATCAAAGTTTCCATCACCAAAGCGTTTAAACCAAAATCGCACGGTGCGTTCATTAGCAGTCCCCTCTCCAAACGCAACATTGATATTGCGAGCTGTTTCTGCCGCGTTAGTTCCGCGTCGGAACTCGTATTCAAAAATAACTCGAATTTTCGAAGTATCCATCTTTCTTGTCTAAGCTGAATAAAAAAAACAACTGAAAGTCGATAATCGAATGTTGCACATTTTTTAAAAGAAGAACTTCATAGGTACCATGTGAAAAAAGTTTCACTCAAAAATCTCAAACCATGAAGGTTCTATGTCAATTCCAAGTACATATTACAATAAAACGGTAATTTCATACTTTAACCCCTATTATTTATTGCTAATTTAATTCAATAAGTATTTATGCACTTTCTAGCCTGAAGCACAGATTCAACTTAGTTCAGGCAAATTAGCAACTGTGCGCTATTTTTTATTGTTAAGGTATTAAATGTAAATGTATTCCCTTTTTATAAATAAACGATTATTATTATTTTTATTTTTTTATTCAACACGGTATTTTGTAGTAGAACTTCTTGTGGAAGGACACGTCCTGGAAGTACACCATTTTACCTATTTCTGATACCAAGCAGCGGGTCTGTGTTCCATTATGCGGTGATTGCTAATCATCAGTCCATCATGGTTTGCTTTTATGATGAAAAAAACTAACTCGCCTTATTGTGTGGAGTAGTGTGTTCTCATAAAAATAATCTGTGAGGGGTCTTGAGGTTGAACCGACTTGATAAGGGCACATTCCATAAAATTCTGTCTCAACTGAATGGTGATGATGCGAAGAGTCTGTTCAGGTTCATAACCCAAATGTAATCCGTAGCAGTGTGTATTCAGGATACGATAGAACTCTCATGCGCATTGCGGTCGTAAAAGTCCCTAATAAAATTAAGAAATACAACATCAGAAGGCTAATTCTCGTAATTAAAAACGTTAAAAATCTACTCGCAGTGTCATCTCGGCGACAAACAAATATCGAAAACTTGTCAAAACGTAGGGAATTTTGAGATATTTTTGACAGATTGAGACTGAGATCAGACTGTGAACGTTCTTAAAATTACGAGAATTACCCCTCAGGTCGGCCGTCTTGTTTGCCATCCCAATAAAAAGACAACAATGAAACCACACCGTCACATCTTCTGATACAAAATATACCTACTTAGTTTCTAGTTCATCTCGTAATTCTAATTACACGTAATTTTGTCAAGGATTAGAAGAACTAAGTGCTTTATTATGTATGGCCTGGATGTGGGTCAATGGTTCGAGTCCTTACGAACTAGGTCTAGGCACTAAAACAGTAATTAATCCGGCAGTTAATTATCTCGTAGATTGAGCGTGAATGTGTGATATCTGGGGCTCCTGTACGATTTATTACTTTAATGGGTTGCGGTTCTAGATGGAGGACAAACTATTTATTAAGTTACGTGCGTATGAGAAAAGCAGTCTAACTGCCGCACTCAGAAATGTCATATAAGGGACACATGGATAGTCTCTTTCCTCGTATCTGTTTTGTGAGAAAATTGCTCATGAGGTGGTAAAAGATTAGTTTGTCAGCAATACTGCTAGTAGGGTAAACACACCCAAACTGTATGTTGTGTGATTATGAGAAGTCTTTTGCCAAGCGTGGCACTTTTTAATTGTCAAGGCAACGGTCAGTCAGAAAGATGAAACTAGTTCCCCATTCTAAATGTCAGTCAGAAAAATTAAGCTAGTTCCCTATTCCAAAATATTGCACCACATTTTAAAAGTGAGCGAGAGTAACAGAGTGCCCATGGAGTTTCTCCATACGAAACCAGCTTTCAGAACGGACGACTAGAATCAATTCTATTTTATTGCAAACTAGCTGCGCCCCGCGGTTTTACACACTCACTCCGTTAAATCAAGGACACTCGGACACTCCGTTAAATCAAGTGTTATTGGTTACATCATCAATGTTGAAACTACGCAAAAAAAGGGATAGATAAAAGGGAACACCCCCTTTCACGTATCCCTTTCAATCTTTCATTTAGTCAATACCATACTAGCTAAGCGTTGCAGATTGCTTCTTTTTCTATCAACATAGAACTCTGCTAATTCCAGAAGAAAATGCGTCAAACTCTGCAGGATAAAGTTCGATCGCAAGTTAGTTAGGACACATCGGCAGTCGAGCTCTGTCGCTGAAATATTCACGTTGCACTTATTTACTTTGTCCTCGGCAGAGGTCAACAGGCTAAGTAAGGAAATGTTCACGTTGGACGCAAGTAATTTGTAGCTAAATAATTTAACCCCTGAAAGCTTGATCAAGTCTCTGATCAGTAATACCACTTTCAAATGATTGGTTGAACAAAGTTCAGTCCGCTCTCAGTATTACCTCTGAAGGTAGCAACGTTACAGCAACCGGATTGTGACGAGAATAAAGAGCACAATGATTTTGATAGACTTGTCAATGGCAGCAACCCAACAGCAATCTTGTCTGAATGAGAATAAATATCACTGTGATTTGGGATGTTACATAACTGTAAAAGGACTGTAAAATCCAATTTAATGACTTGACAATACATTTCACAACACCGACTCTATTACTATAACAAAAAGAAAGACTAAAACTAGGTACTAAAATATACCTGCTATAAGCTAGATAAACATAATTTTTGAAAGAATAAATCCAAGAATTAAATTAGTACATAATTTCCAATGACTTGCAATTTATTATACATGGATAAAAAGCCATTTACAATTTCATTTTTCCCTTTAACTCCAGATTAGCGTGTGAAAATCTAAAATACATGCTCAAACCGGATTTTGCATAAATTTTCCTTCAGATATTAAACGTGACCTATTTGTATGACACTTGTATGAAATATAGGCATCCGATAACATGTAGTTAAATATGTCTTTGGAATTAGCTGTAGGGGTCGTTATGAGCTATCGATTTTGCAGTATAATATGACAATGTAACCCCGAGGGAGGAGGAACAGACTTTCAGAATATTTAACGTCGTTTAATTAGCTACTAATTTTGTTGAGAGCAGGGTAACCCAGTGGTAACGACGGCGACTTAAGAGTTGTAGTTCGTGGGTTCGAACCGAGTCAGGCGCTTTACTTTGTGTAAATTATTTTCTCACCACTGCTCTCAAAACGATGAAGGAGAACATCGTAAGGAAACCAGCTTCTCCTAGAACCAAAAACGGCCCACTCCCTCTGACAGAGAGGAGGCCTGTGTCCCAGCAGTGGGAACATTATAGGCTGATTTTGCATGTTGCTGAAAATCTATTTGAAAAAAAGTCAGACGATAAAGTTTTTGATACCATTCTAATTTCTTCTGCTTAGAGCCAATGTTTGTATAAGTCCCATCCTACTGATGGAAAAGCACAAGTTTACAATACAGATTGCGTTGAAATATTTGTATTTGACCATTGAATATCAAGTGAGCTAGGTACTCAAAATGAAATATGTATACAATTATTAAAATGATATGTAAATAATACGATTATAAGTGACACCGACGTGAAAAAACTGTTATTCGGCTAACACCACGGACAAGTTTTCTATGGAAAAACTGTCGACAAAATCAAATTTATTCGCAGGATAAGACATAAATAGGGTACGAAAGTTTTTTATAATTATATATTGGTTTAAAATGGATGCATCAATTATTTATTTAATGTGTAATGTTACGTCGGCCTATAACATTAAAAATCATTGAAAAAATTATTTAAAGCTATCACATCAATTTAAGCTTGCACTTTTAAACATTGCTGAATTGAAGTTAATTTAAGGAGGAGGAGGCTAGGATGTTGTGTAATTATAATAATAACAGTTCATTACCCATTGTTGAGTTTTAAGTTGTGAAACGTTTTCTGTTACGGGGGTGACATTATTACTAAGTGATAAAACCCATTAAATTAAATAAAGATAAAAAAATAAAATAAGTTAATTTAGTCGCTTATGTGCAACGCCCCTAACTTTTCTTTTATCCAGCAACGTAATTACGTGACAATTTTAACTTTCAGCTTTTATTTTTAGCTTTCGTTTGGCTATTTTATAAAACAATATGAGCGGGTATCAAAGGTCTTTTGTGCTCTTTCTAACGTTGCTCTGCTAGCAGAACGGGTGGAGACATTGTTATGAGATTATGCTGTTTGAGTTTGCCTTTATTTTATTTTGAAAAAGTTTTGCTTGTCCCACGTTGTTATAAAATTAGAAACAGTAGATTTTTCGTCGTGGAATATTCATCGGGTTTTTAAATAAATGGACTGTTGCTGGTTCTCTGATGATCGACAAATAAAGAATTGATTGACGGTATGTTAAAATCGGCGGTGACTAACGAGTTGTAGGTCGTAGGTTTGAACCCAAACAGGCGCGTTACTTTGTATAAATTATGCATTACACATACACTGCTCTCAAAATCGATGAAGGAAAACATCGTGAGGAAACTGGCATGTCGAGAATTCGAAGACATGTGACATCTACCAACCCACACTGGGCCCGCGTAATGTATTGCGACCCACTTCCTCTCACCGAGAGGAGGACTGTGTCCCAGCAGTTGGAAAATTATAGGCTGATTGTGTATGTTAAAATAAGTTCAAAAGGATGCGCTGTTCAAATCATTTAAATTTTTTTCTGAATAGGACTGCTCTTGACCTCGATCATGCCTGATGGAAAGCGATGCATAAGGTCTATGATGGAACGACCATGCCCAGAATATGTCTGTTCACTCTTGCTTTGAAGGCAGATGGGTTAAATGTGGAATGGAACACGCTGGCAGAGTGTTCCACATTTTGGCTGTGCGCATAATAAATATGGAGGAGAAGCGCCGAGTAAGACTGGTACGACAATTTTCTTGATAGTTCCTAATGACACTGGTGGAAAAGAATCGTACAGACGCCAGCACATCAAGCTACCCGAAACTGTCAAATTTTCCCATTCAACCTTGAACCTTAATGCTTTAGCGATAAAGTTGAAAATCTATTAAATAAATTTGACAGATTGTAGTAGCTTGATGTAATGACGTTTGTACGTAACCGATTTGGAAAAAAACACTACACATTACTTGCATTGTATAATTGTTAAATATTGTAATTTTATTTTCAGAAAACAGAATAATACGCGTGTAATAGAATTGGTTAAAATAATAATCCAAATGTCAAACATTTAATGCTAAAAGCTACACTTCACTGGCGCACAAATAATGACAGCTTTATCTAAAAAATTCACGAGAAATATATTGTTTCAATTGCAATATCATTTCGAAATGTATCGAATACGTTTAATAAAATATCTGTTTCAATATGAAACGGATTAAAAGTAGAGTAAAATATCACTATCAATGCATGCAGCGCTGTTATTTTAAATACGTAACATGTCGGGTACACATCGTGGAAAAATATGATATAGATTTCAATGGTATTGCGGGATTATGAGCGATTTACAATCAACCTGCCTAACCTTTTGCCAATCGTGTTGGGGTCGACTTCCAGTGTAACCGGTTGCAGCTGAATACCAATATTTTATGAAGCGACTGCCTATCTGACCTCCACAACCCAGTTACTGGGTAACACGATACCCCTTGTTAACACTGATTGTTTGTGGTTGACTTTCGGGCTTCTGACGACCCGTAACGACGGTCGAATAAGAACCAAGTATAGATGGCGAATTATGACCAATATACAAAAAAAACTATACTTTTCGTAGGACTGGTTAGGGGCATCATTTCAGCCGGTATTCAGAGAGGGTCCACTTCTTTAGATTACTCAAAAAATAAATTCGAAAAGAGAATATTGCAAAAACGTTACGACACATAAACATATGAAAGTGAAAAGTAAAATGCATACCAACGCCTTTGGCCACCACCCAATTTACTTCATTTGATTACAACACCAAAACATAAACAATAATTGATGCAGTCATCTTAATTTTATTGCCTATACTTTGTAGCACATACCGCGTAGCACCGTAGCTCGCTACGGCGTAGCATTATAATCACGTAGCGGTAACCGAGAAATGCCGCCTACGCGGCTACGCTCGGATCGCATGGAAACGTTGAAGTAGTACTTCCAGCAACACATGTTTGCATATTTCTTAAAGTTGGAAGTATTTATAAGAAATTTCTGTGTAGTTTAAAAGGGTTGGTGACTTGTAGTGCTGCACATTATTTGCCAAAGTTAAGTATTTTAGGAGCGTTTTTTATATAGACTGGATTCTTTGCAAAATAAACGAATCCAAGATGAATATGGGATCGTAAATAAGGAACCACTGTGTTAGGTTGTTCTCACACCTCGTCAAAACAGTTTTGTCTATTATTGACCAAAGTCTTCTGAGAATGTTTTCTTTTAGTGTTAATAGACTGTTTTGTGTAGGTCTGTGCACAGCCTTAAAAAGAAACCAAAGTACACTTCAGTATTATTGTTGAGTGGGTTTAATTTATTAGATACATTCAACTTTTAACAGGTAGTGCTTAAATATACGATATTTACACCAAGTATTTAATTTCCATTTCTGCAGTATTTTAACAAAAAGCTTTATTTTATTTATTACATATTATCAATTTATTTACGTAAGGCTCATACACAACAAACACACGTACATAAATAAACCTCAAAATTTAATAAAAGCAATCTTCAAATTACAATATTAAATACTTGGAACAATATGAGGATGAGCTGGACTCCTTCTCAAAGGATTGGTCCACAATCGCAGTGACCGAGAAAAGTGGAAGAAGGGAAGGGAGGCCTTGGCCCTGCTGTGGGACAATACAGGTTTATAATAATAATAATAGTATGGCCAAAAGCCTCGATCAACATCTATCGAGGCTGTTGTTAGGCGTTGGATCAAGGGCCTGATTCAAAAGGCAGTACTCCTCGATACGGCTCGCATTGTGAGGAGGTTACTGTCTCTGGAGCCCTAACCACCGGTAGCTTGGACCCTATTCCCGACATCAGTGGATCACTATTTTTTTATATTTTTTAATGTTTTTTTATGCTTAATTTTTATATTTAAAGTAATTTAAAATAATTAAAAAATGTAATAAAATAAGATAGGTAAATAAATAAACGACATAATAATATCTCACCTCCTCTACATGGATGACCTAAAACAGTTTGCCCCCAACAATTTGCAACTGATGGAGCTACTGAAAATTACTGAAACTTTCAGTAGCGCCATCAGGGTGGACTTTGATGTGGACAAATGTGCGGTCATGCATGTAAAGCCAGGGGAGATTGTGGAATCCGTGGGAACCCAACTCTCGGATTCCACAAAGAGATTCTTCCTTAGAGCCCTCTCCGCATCCGAAACCCATAAGTATTTGGGTATGTCGGAAGCCTTGGTCATCAATGTTACTGACATGAAGCAATCGTTGAAGGATTGAAGGATAGAAGCGCTTCTTTGGCCGCTTGAAAAAAGTATTTAATAGTCTTTTATCAGGCGGAAACAAGGTGCATGCCTACAATAGTTGGGTCATGCCGGTTTTGATGTACTCTTACGGCATACTCAAATGGACTCAGATCGAACTCGACGCCTTGGATAGGAGGGTCCGGGCGCTGCTGATTGCAAATCGAATGCATCACCCACGGTCATCGGTAATGAGGCTGTATATCCCGCGAAAGTGTGGAGGTCGACGTTTTTTAAACGTAAGAACCTCCACAATCGCGAGATATGCAGTCTCAAGGAATATTTCCTAGAAACCGACGCCGTGGGGATGCATCGAGATGTAGTTGCGGTGGATAAGGGCCTCACACCACTCTCCTTGGGTAAAGAGAACTGACGCAAGCCATTAAGTGCTTGACACTAATGAACGCAGGAGGTACGGCAGAATAAGGAGCTTGACGGACGCTTCTTCCGGGCCCTACATGGACCTACAATAAGCCTGATATTGTGGTGGTGGATCGATCAGAGCGGCGCGCAATGATTGTTGACATAACTGTTCCGCATGATGACAACCTCGTGAAAGCCAAGAAAGATAAACAAATCAAGTATCTTGAATTGGCTCACGAGGTTGTCGACATGTGGGATGTGGACTAAGCGATCATTGTGCCGATAGTCGTCACAGCCAATGGCTTAATAACCAAGAGCCTCAACCAACACCTGAGGAGGCTTTCGTTGGGCAGCTAGATCAAGGGCTTGATTCAAAAAGCGGTACTTCTGGACACGGCTCGCATTGTGAGGAGGTTCCTCTCTCTAGGGGCCTCGGTATTTTTATATTTTTAAATGTATTTAAACTTTTTATATTCTAATATTCAAAAATATGATTTATATGTGTTTATATTGAAATACAGAGATAATAATAATATACCCCCCAATAAGGATCAGATTGTTTTACAAACGGTACGTCTTCGTATAAGGTGTCTGTGAAAACAGACTCTATTGCTATTACAAGCCCGAAGGTAGTAGGATGCGATTCCTGAGGGGCAATTCTCGTAATTTTAAGAACGTTCACAGTCTCAATCAGTTCAACATCTCAGTCTCAATCTGTCAAAAATACCTCTAATTTCCATACATTTTGACAATTTGTTTGTCGCCGAGATGAGACTGCGACTAGATTTTGAACGTTTTAAATTACGAGAATTGGTCTTCTGATCTAATGTTCTCAGATTCGACACCGGGAATTGACTTTATGTATATGTCTATATCTCTATTAGCTGTATATGTGAGGTGTTAGATGGAATCAGGTATACCGTCCATTTTCAGTGGGGTATACACAGAGCAAGTTCAATCAATTTTGTAAAGGTAGTTTGGTATTTAAAGCAAAACACGGTAGGTTGTATTCAGAGATTGGATTGATATTTCTCCAAAGTATAGCGAATAGAAACAAAAATAATTCGAATATAAAATAATTATAACAAGTCGTGGCTGATAAGAAATGACCAGTCACAATTGACGGCGCCCGTTCACGACCATGACGCATGGATCAAAACCATCCAGCACAAACATATTGAAGTTAGCTAAATGATCCACACCAAGATCATATTACATATATGAACTTGTGAGTGCCCTGACAATATAGTGTAAACACCTACAAAATTTCTATTAAAGTTTCCTAGTGATACAACTAGGTCATCCAAGTATGGTTAAAACAAATAAGTATATAAAAGGACTGAACCTAATCATAAACAGTGAAGATTTACAATCAGACTGATAACTCATAAATTTGAAATCCACTTCTAGTACAAACCTGACAAAGACTTGCACTACAGCCTCTACTGAACAACTAGCAAACACACCAAAATCGAGGTGGAAATAGCCGCCAGAGAGAACGATAAATTTCTCCGCGCGCGAATATTAAAACTAGGGAAGATAAAGCAATAAATTGCCGAGGTCGTTGTCCAATGCGGACGATAACGGACACCGGCCGGTCACCGGACGGCAGCCGGACGGTGCCCGTACGTATACTGCGACCATAACTCAAGAGGCTTTCCCGTGCGTATCGAAAATGAAAAGATTTCCTTCGGTGTGATGATGTATGTGTTCTTGTGACCTTGACAATGGTGTTAGCTTCTGTTCGTGGCATTATAATTTTGCTGGGTTTCCATAAGATTGGGTAGAAGTTATTGGGCATCTAAGCGTGGGTTATCTTTTAAAAGTTGGCTTAAAAGAGTGACCATACAAAAGTATTTTAAGAACCTTTCTATCATATCTTAAGGACGACTTAGACAGAATTAGACCTAATAAAGCATTACACATTCTAACCCCATTCTTCAAAATTATTTTTGTGTAACAGCTACAAAACATTATTTCGTTGGTCTATCCATGCCAACAAATACCTAGAAAAGAATGCTTCTGGTGTTGTCTCTATGTTCTCTTAAGTTTAAGAAATATTTTGCTGTAATTACCTTTTATTTTTGCTTTTAATTTTATCTCCTTTATTGCAATATAAATACATACAAATTATATTTTTAAATATTAGAATTTATAAACATTTAAAAATATTTAAAAAAAAATTTTTACAAAAAAAAAACAACTGACTTCCAAAAAAAAAACACTGCAAAATAACAACTTTGACAGAAATGAGGGTGTACCGTGGTATACTGAACACATCTGCGTACCCCTTTAGAAGGTACAGGCGTGACGTTATGTTGTGTGATGGCGTAAACAATACATACATAAGGGATAGCAGCAATAGCCGTTGATTTGCTGGCATTTATTGAAGAGTTCCGTTGTCTGTGTCCGAAACTCATCATCAAATCTTGTCGAAATTTCAATGGGACCATTTGGGAAGTATACCCTTTCCAAGAAAAAAAGATTTTTTCAAATCGGTTGGCAAGCGACAGAGTTATACGCAAAAAAACAATTTTAAAAAAATACAAACATTCGAATTGAGAACCTCCTCCTTTTTTAGAAGTTGGTTAAAAATAGTAGACCACCAGTATCGGGAACAGGGTCTTTTGGCTTTAGTTTTATCATTATTATGTGTTGTCACCTATTTCAAAAGTGCTGCTTAACCTGTAATTAGCGACTGTGTATGTCGGAAGCTATTTTACCTATAGTACTTAAAATAATTATTATTATACACAGAAGCTGTTGGTGTACCTTAATAAAAAACAAATGTTAGTTTGATCTAAACCCATTTCAAATTACAACACGATTTCTTTCAACTTTCTATTCTAAATACACCAATCAAGCACTATGTGCCCATGAATTTCATAACCAAGTTTTCATGTTTATTACGGAGGTACTTTCGCTCTCCGCCATTGTTATTCAGTATTCCGCGCACTCTGTATTGTAATGCACGTACTCGTAGGTACACAGTGTTCACGCCAGCTAATTGCCAATTATAATCGAAAGCAATTTAAATCCGGTATAGTGAACCTGTTTTGTTGTCCCTCTTCTAGCTGGTTTAATGCCGCCCAAGTATTTTCCATTATACTTACATTGTTACGAGACAAAATAGCCAGTGGTGGGTAATAAAAATAGTATACAACTTTAATTAAACTGATACTATATTTTAAACATTGTAAAGTAAGAGAATTGGCCTTGGTTGTTACTTAAGCCAAATGATATAATATTAATCATATAATTATCCCAAAATCAAGAAAGAAAAATCTTTAACAAAACAGAGGCAATCTCCAATTAAAAAAAAAAACACTCAACAAAAAAACAAAATCCCGGCAAGAGTCCAACATTCATTAATTAAAGCCCTTCATTGACCTTCCATCTTGTAGCGAAACTTGATGTCAGTCAAATGGCTAGACACCGCAAACCAGTACAAAGGTACGTTGTACGACTTAATCAAACGACTTCGAGTGTCCGTTCACAAAGAGAAAGGGTTTTTAGAAAAAAAAAGTAATTTGGTAATGGAAGGAAAACAGTGTTTGAATTGTATCCACTGTCGGGGTGCGTACAATAACGGTGTTTAATGTAAAAAAATCTAATTTAGAAGACTGTCTCGTCACAAAAAAAAACCACTGAGCTGGTCATACATTCGATCCCCAGATCGGACAGATTTGATGAGTTTTTAGATAAAAAGTTCCTTTTTTTTTCTTAAATTCCTGAGTCTTCATTTTCAATGCCCAGTTGATGCCAATAGGTTGCCCCCCTTTTATATGTGACTTAAAAAAATGACGGGCAAACACTGTGGGAGTACATATTATACTGTTCTGCCTATCCTTTCGGGGAAAACAGGCGTAATGATTTATATATATGACGACCTAAAAAAGGTAGCTGGGGTAGACTAGATGCGGAAAGCGGGTGACATGGTGCTGTGGCGCAGCCTGGGACAGGCCTATGTCCAGCAGTGGACTGCGATATGCTGAGTTGATTGATTTATATATGTCCACAGCCTTTGTCTATTTAGCATGTCATCTACATGTCTCCGTCTTCAATCAATCATAGGACAGTTAGGTAAGCATAATTATAATAGGTACGAGTACCTAGAGATTGAAACTATCCAATCACCTAATGTAAACGTTTTGTGAATCTCAATGCTCAATACAGCGATGCTGCGAATCCTGCAGTGTTCACAAACTTAGCTTATGTTTAGACTACGAGCGCAAGTTCCGATACAAGTTTAAGTAACTTGTTAACTTAGCTATTTGTGCTGCTTAGGTAGTCGACTTGAGAAAAACAACTAGACAGCTGTGATTAATATTGTACTTTGAAGTACTTATAATCTCTGGACTTGATTAAAAATTATGGTTGATAAAAACTTTGAAAGAATTCAAACAATAATAATGAACCATGTGTTTTGTACATACAGCGAAGAGTATCTTGGTACAAGATACTGCCAAGAAAACCGTCTTTTAATCAGGGTATTGTAAAGTTATCTTAATTTTATCTTGCCGGCGTAGAAAAAGGGAAGTAGGATGCCCACACCTTTTAATTACCTTTAGACTACCTTCTTTATGAATATCAGACAACATTAACAGCTAGGGAAATTTAGTTCCATGGGAACGGAAGTCCAATCAAATACTACAACAATATACAATACCAATAGTATAATTAGTAAGGGTTAAATTTCCTAATCTGTGAACAATTTTAGTCATCAGGAATAAAACTGCTGCAATTCATCAACAAGCCTACCGTTTGCTGAAAAATTCTATGCTGCTGTAAAAAAGGGTAAAAATATTCAGAATTTATTATTATAAAATATTGTTATTGCAGTGGCCATCGCTGCTACATTTTACTAACAAAACACAATATTAATATCGTTGTTCTAGCTTGGCTTTTACACTAATTAATGCACAGTTTGAAAGCATTGGCATTGTTAAAAATACTTTTGAGTCACACCGTGGACTTCACGAATAACAAAAAAAAAATTAAGATATACACACAATTAACAAAATATTAATATTAAAATAATATTTACAAATCTATACACCATACTACCACTATGTGCCATAGTCTGAAAAATAAAAGATTATTTATTAATATTATCTCGAGACCCTGGGGTCCCGGACCTTTGAAAGGCGTGGCAGGGGCCGAAGCCAACTCGCAGAGGCCCTTTATATAAATTTTAAATGATGAGGAGGCACCAACCGACGATTACCCCTGTATGCACCATGCAAGTGCACCCAAGGACAACCCCCGGTTGGTGCAGGACTATTGCAGAACATGGAAACAAAATATACTTGGCTATGGGTGTGGGTGGCTATTGTAGATCGGTTACCTTGAACTATGGAAGGTCTACGTCCCCTGCCTGACCAATGATAATATAATTCACAGATAAAATGGCAGGGGGTGACTTGCACACTCAATAATGGTCCCCCGACAACGGTCGCTAGCACATAGTGTCGTAGCAACAAGGGGGCAACATGTCCTGAGGTGCTTATGAGGAGTGGAGAGGTATTCCACGGCTATCAGGACAATCCCGGAAGTACGGTCAAGATCCCTATCAGCATCTTACTGTAATACTTCCTTCCTCCGAGCACGTTTGCTCTTGTGAATCTCCACTCAAGCCAGCCAATAAAGGCAAGAATAAGATGGGAGCTCTGTTCCTCGTCAGTGTTCACTCCAGCCGGCCAATAAAGGCAAGCCAGAGGTGAGGTTCAGGACTTCTCCCGGGAGATAGGGTCCGTGGGGTCGCCCAACAGCTTGCCACATGCTGCCCTGCGGGTTCCTGTATCTCTCCAGGTCTGACTCCTCTAAACTCTTCCGTCACAGACCTAGAGTTTAGAACGCGCAAGCCCCACCACGACGTCAACGTGCCGTATCTCTTCCCCACTGCCGTATCTCTGATACGGCAGTGGGGAAATGATTATCATTATGATTATCACCTATTTTTAGAACGCCATTAAAACATTACAGGTCCAACATTCAAGGGACACAGACACATAAGATAACAGCCAGCCAATAATACATTAAAACTTACTGTAACTTAGCGAACGCAATAGAACATGAATATTTAGTTGTTGCCCCAGAGTTAGTGTTGATGCGGTGAGAAACTGGCGGCAACTTTCTTGTGGCGCTGTGTGAACTAGAATTTATAAGCTATTTGTGGAAAATTAGGCTAAAAGCTAGACGATGGCAGCTAAAGTTTCTAGCAACTAATTCTTTGGTCAAATGTTTGTCTGCTAGTTAATATTACTCATTAAAAATATCTGTCGGTGCTTAGGTTTGGATTGCAAGTTAAGTACCTATTTATTTTGGAAATAGATAGCTCCCTTGTTTAAATAATTAATTAGTCTCTTGAGTAGCGAGTAATAATCGCAGCCTTTTCGTTAATTACAATCCAAATTACTCCTCGTTTTCATTAAAGTATAACTAGTTTAGCAACAAACTTATAGCGAGCATCAAGTTTTCTGAAAATCGACCCGTTAGGCCCTTCATACACACACGTTTCTCTTGCCGTGAGAAACTACGGTTTATACGCCGTGTGTAGGCACGGTCGTCAGAGTTGTATGGATCACTACGGAAGTTGTACACGGACACGTTTTCTCTACGGCGTGGCTTATACGCCATGTGTAGACACGGTTCGTCAGAGTTGTATGGATCACTATGGAAGCTTGTCGACAGACACGTTTTTTCTACGGCTCGGTTTATATGCCGTACCGTAAAGATACCGTGTCGTGTACAAAGGGCTTTAGACTAAGACATGATATTATTATGTAAGTCACAGAACAATACAAAATGAAGGTAGCCTGAACCTTCTTCCCATATTCTACGACTTTGTTTATATATCTCCTCATATTATCTACAGTTTAAATATTGTTAAGGGATTTAATTACTAAGTATATCAATATTTGGGTATATCTGAAGATCGAGTCTCGCTCACACATCGTATTTGTTGTTAGTTATAATAAGTATTTAACAAACTATGTTATTAATACAATTTTTATATATAAACTGTAATACGAGTATTATTTAGTTAGCAGAGAAAAACTATTCAGATGTCTGTCTTATATAGCGTTTGTAATTTGCACTTGCGATTAATAATATTTCTGAAATATTAATATTGTTCGCTAGACATAAATTTATTTAAATATGAGTTAAAATAGTTTAAATAAAAATTTAGTTTGATCAAGATTGGTCCTTGGCAGCTCTGGACAGAGAGAGATGGAAAGAGATAGATAGAGATTTGATAGTCGTTACGGGTATTCAGAAGCCCAAAAGTCTGACCACCACTCTTACCAAGGAGTATCGTGTTACTCAATAACTAGGTTGTGGAAGTCAGATAGGCAGTCGGTCCAAGTAAAATATTGATAAATTCCAATATAGATAGGAAAAGGCTTGGCAGATTGCAGATTGATGTGTTCAAATAGTTGTAAAAGCCGCCATTCGAATCCGAAACATACCGGTCAATACCAAAATAAACGCGTATATTATCTGGTAACAATAATGAATTTCAACGTTTTTGTTCCAATTAACTAAGTTTGTTTGAATTTGCATCGTTCTAAAATGTTTGTTCTATTAACAAAACGTCGCCTTTGTATGCACACAAACTTTTGTACGTGAACAGTACATGTGACATAAAACGCAAATATTCTACAGGTAAACATAATAATTATGCCTCTATGCCTAAACAACCTTTAAGGGTCAAAAAAACATAAAATTGTACTCTAATTCAGTATCCAGATTAGTTTATACTCTCCTAAATATCCCTATTTTAGTGGTAATAATGTAACTACAGTACCTTCATAAGGTAGACCCTGAACTAGCCTGATCTCGCCTCCCCGGGGTCCCACAACAGGTCATATAATTAAATAATTACCCTACACGGTACGGGTACAAACATCATTTACATTTACTGTCCACATTCTGAATATTAGGTACTGCTGGGTATATAAATATGACAATTAAATCTATTCAAGCAAGCTTTTATCTACATTCATTTGTTTTAATCAGAAAGTTCTTGAATGTCTCTGGTCTCCTGGTACAAAAATGATAAATTCACAATTCTTAACTGGTAAATTCTGGCCGGTGACCCAATTTTCAATTAAATGTTTGAAGAATTGTTTGGTTACATAACGGAAGTAAGCAGGTACTATAATTTATCTCTTATTACTATAGCGAAACATTTCATTAATAACAAACTCCAGTTGAAAGATAGCAGCAAGCTGTTGTTAGTCAAGTACAAGTACAAACCTCCTTGTCTGTAGATCTTCTTGACAACACTTAACTCCTTATAAATCTCAAGTATGAAAGGCTGCTGAGGTACTGTTACCGAAGACAATATCTCTCAACTTCACTCATACATAATTAATTCTTCATACTCCCCTCAAATCGTCTTCAGGAACATTCAACGACAGATTTTTAGTACGTTTTAACAGGACTTGCCAAGCACTTGGTGAAAGTTAAAAAGTCGCTTGAAGACTCAATTTCCGAGATGGAAAACCAACTTAATTGCTCGAGCTCCTTTATAGAATTTTTTTTAACTGTGAACTATTTTAGCTTCTTACTTAATAAGTTTCCTTTACTTTAGTAAAAAAGAAGATTTCTTGGAATATCTTGTTTGTTTGATGTTTTCGTTCAAATCAAGTTGAAAGTTGTCGTTTGAAATAAATTACAACATTTTTCATCACGTTTGTATTTACCTTGGAATTTGGAAATAAAGCTAGTTCTTTCAAGTCGACGTCGGACTATAATAATAATTGTTAATAACATTTCTCTTCACATTTCTCGGGTCTGCCTGATTAATTTTTTATATAATAGGGGCTAAAGTATGAAATTGCCGTTTTATTGTAATAGGTACTTCGAATTGACATAGAACCTTCATGGTTTGAGATTTTTGAGTGAAACTTTTTTCACATGGTACCTATGAAGTTCTACTTTTAAAAATTGTGCAACATTCGATTATCGAATTTCAGTGGTTTTTTTTATTCAGCTTAGACAAGAAAGATGGATAATTTGAAAATTCGAGTTATTTTTTAATACGAGTTCCGACGCGGACCTAACGCGGCAGAAACAGCTCGCAATATCAATGTTGCGTTTGGAGAGGGGACTGCTAATGAACGCACCGTGCGATTTTGGTTTAAACGCTTTGGTGATGGAAACTTTGATTTGAAGAACGAACCATGTGGAAGACCGCCCACACAGGTGAATAACAATGAATTGAAAGAGATGGTGGAAGCCGATCCGAGCCAAACTACCCAGGAATTAGCGGCATGGTTTAACGTTACCTTACCAACAATATTGACTCATTTGCGTCAAATCAATAAAATAAAAAAATATGAGAAATGGGTGCCTCATGATTTGACTGATCTGCAGAAAGAAACGCGTGTTGAAACTGGTGTTGCCTTGTTGAATCGATACAGAAATGAAGAAATATTGGATCAAATTGTGACATGTGATGAAAAGTGGATTCTTTACGATAACCGTAAGCGAAAAATGCAATAGCTGACCCCAGGTCAAACGCCGCAACAGTGTCCTAAAGCAAAGGTTACCAATCAAAAGGTAATGGTCACTGTTTGGTGGTCTTAGCATGGTGTTATTCACTATAGCTTTCTCCGATGTGGTCAAGCAATAACGGCAGATGTCTACTGTGCCGAACTCCGAACAATGGTGGCAAAACTAGCAGTGAAACAGCCCCGACTCATGAATCGATCTTCACCATTATTGCTCCATGATAACGCGAGACCTCATACAGCACGAGAAACCGTTTTAACTCTACAGGAACTGCAACTAGAAACCATTCGTCACCCTCCGTATTCGCCAGACCTTGCTCCAACGGACTACCATTCTTTTCGTGATTTGGACAATTTTCTACGTGATAAAAAGTTTTCTTCTCAGGAGGCAGTACAAAATGCTTTCACACAGTTTGTCGAATCTAGATCACGAGAGTTCTATCACAAAGGCATAAATGACCTTCCTATTAGATGGCAGCAATGTATAGATAATAATGGTAATTATTTTGATTAAATAAATATGTTAAATTAAAAAAAAACGAATTTCTATTTTTCAGTACAAATTAGCAATTTCATACCCCTAATACATTACAATGTTTACATCTTTTTTAATAGGTAATGGAATTTAAAAGTCCCGGACCTTTGGAAGGCATACGACGGGCCGAAGCCGCAGGGGCCTCTGCGAGTTAGACGTTTTTAATGTAGACAATTAGCTCTGTACGCACTATGCAAGTACACCCAAGGAAAACCCCTAGTTGGTGTTGGACGATTGTAGAATATGGAAACAAAGATATTGGCTTACATATCGGGTTCGGGTGTCTAAAGTAAACTGGTTATTTAGGACTATAAAAAGTCAGTGTATTGACTTTCTATAGTCCTAAATAACCAGGCCTGTCAGGCCAATGTTTTATATAAATTACATTGTTTATATCTTTATTAGGTAAAGGAATTTGAAAGGCCATCTTCTAACATCCGCCTCGTATTAAATTGTGTTCAAACGTCGCCGAGCCAATCAAAGGGCGGAACGTGGGGTGCTTTCATGGCTGTGTACGTGAGTCGAGACCGCGGCCCGCCGTGCGTGTCACCCGCCGCCGAGGTGGAACACAACTCGATTTGTACCTTTTTATTATTATTAATAATAAATTACTGGCTTTTGACCTGGATATCGCTTGGTAGAAAGCCATGTAAAACACTTTAAATAGATTACTTCTTAAAAAATCTATTACAATGACTTCGAATTACATAAGAAGGTATCCTATTTCTTACATCGGACTTCACACTTTTTATTTAATCTTTATTTATTATTCTATTGTTTGTTTCATCTGATGTATTGTATCTGGTGTATTGTGTGTATTTTAGTTTGTGCTAAATAAATGTATTTTCTTTCTTTCCTTCGTTCTATAGACACAGTCAAGATATACAGCGTCAAAGCAACTCTTTCTGATTTCAACTGTCACTTCTGCTCACCCTTAAGTACGATGCTAGCGCGAACGAAAACCGCCTTCCACCATTATTAGCTTGGCAGGAAATCGCTACACTTCGAGTAGCTACATAAATAGTTGAACTACAATCGTTTTCCTGAGCAAACAGAACATACTCTGCAGTTCCTTCAGCAACTCTGCAACGAGCATCCGGCAACTCTTCACTTGGACTTATGAACCTAATGTTAATTTTGTCTGTAATATTGGGAACTGTTTGTGGTGGTTCTTGGGGAGTTTCTTTTATATTTGCATTAATGGTGGCAGCGGTAGCCTAGTGGTATATTAATTTCATCACCACTGCTCTCGAAACGGTGAAGGAATACATCGTGAGGTGTGCTGGGTTTCCGTTATTCTATGACAGAATGACAGACACAAAATAAAACCGAAATTAGTGATGGAGTCTTTGTAAAAGTATAATAAATGCATAAGTTATAGAAAAAAAAACACATTTATAAATATATCCTTTTCGACTCTTTACATAACCGTTATTTATTTTTATTTCAAACTAGCTGGCCAAACACACGAATAATTAATTAATTTAAAAATCCCATAGAAAAAAGCTATTTAAGTTTTTCCAGACTTTTACAATTTTCCGGCTAAATATACCCATTTTTGATTCCCTTAAAACTTTAATCGGAGTATTACCAATATTTTAATACAAAAAATTGTAACATTGGTCCAGCCGTTCCTAAGTGATGCGTTTATCGACGAACATCATAATATTATAATTATGTTTTTTTATTATCTCCGGAAACATTAATTCAGTAATTTAAACACCAATAAAGAACAAAACCTGTAGTTTCTAATAATTATTAGTTAGCAGATCGCTGAACTCATTAAGAACAACTTAATTTAAGAGTTGTTTACACAAAACCGGGAAGTGAGGAAACTTCTGCCTTCTTCAGAGAAGTTCAGAACTTCTTCTTTGACCAAGTTTTTTGTTTAACGTGGAATTTCAATGGTCTTGCTAAGCGGTGAGCGTGAGAGTTTAAGTCCCTTTTTTCTAACGTATTTTGAATGCAACCTTAATAAAACTAAGTTTCGCCATGGGTCCCCAGTTTCTTAACTTATCTTCAGTGAAGATTTTTGGATTGATTAAGATGTTCCAAGTTCAAATCTTGACCAAGATGTTCAAATCTTTTTTTCCGTGAAAACTTTCTTCTGAGATTGACAGATAGATAGCATGTTTGTTCTTGCCTACTAATCTAATGCAACCTAACAACCCTATCAATGTTATCTCCGTCAATAACACGTCCTTTATGTTCTCTTGAAGTTTTAATCTACGAAAACAATAGACAATCTTCGTATTCCTAATTAACGAGTACCCCTTTTCCCATTACTCATAACAATCAATTTTAAGACCAAAACAATATCTACAAAGTTATTCCAAGAGTCTTCAATATCCTGCTGGAGATCGCAATTCATCATTCAAATGTCTTGCGGCCGATAAGACCCTGTTGTTGGCTGACTCCCCGCAGACGCCCCGCAGACGCCCCGCGGACGCCCCGCTGACGCCCCGCGGACGCCCCGCCGAGTCACCGATGGATACAATTATTAACAGCCACAATTGTGAGTTGGACCTTTTCTTAAAGGAGTTTGTACATTGGAGATCGCATTTCAGTTTCATTTCTGAGTGTTGGACAGGAATGGTTTCCGATGTTGTCTTTGTTTTTGATTTTATTTTACCTTGGCAAGTTTGTTATTTTGGTAGATAGACTGAAAAATGTGACTGTGTGTGACTGGGACCGCGTTAATGATGATATGGTTAGAAAGGAGGTGAGTTATTCCAATAATCTTCATGTAGCACTCATAATTTTTTTTTTTAAAAACCTCGCCACACTCGGAATTTCTCGTGTCGTGGGTGCGTTTACAAACATTTAAACTCACATACACAAACAGTCAGACTCGGAACAACTACTTGTAGGCCATACAAATATTTGTTCCGTGCAGGAATCGAACCCGCGACACGCAGCGCAGCAATCAATCGCTTAACCACTGCGCCAACCGTGCCGTCAATTTATTACGCTTTTTGAAGTCTAACAATGACGATGTTTCCACGTCCTCATAACTTTATGCAATTTGATTGGTAATACATACCATTTGCAAATAAGAATCAAAAGTTAGCGAAGTTCATTCCCCTGGCCCGAGTGGCCTGGTCCGAGTGCCCTGGCCCGAGAGGCCTGGACCGAGTGGCCGATAATTGGGTTTTCGTGTCGATAAATTCTCGCTTAGTCTGGATTGGATTTCAGCCCGATATATGGGCAATAGGGTCACACCTATTCATGCCTTAATCAGTGAACTGTTTTATCGGTTCCTTATGTCTGTAACATTGTATTATATTTGTCTATCGCAGGATAACTTTGTGCAACGTTGCGTCAGCGGACAGTGAAAAGCTTTTTATGGTTATCTCTCGTAATTTATGCACTATTAGATACCTGGGTTAGTCTCGTAAAATTGGAAGCTCTTTAACCTATTTTGAGGACGGTTAATGGTCGACCAGTACTAACAGCTGGTATTAGCTCACAGAATATAAATATCTTTATAACATCGTCAAAGCTCCAATGAAGACCCCAGCTTTTATATTATCTGGACTGACCTACTTACCTGTTTAAGTTTAAAAATGATCCATCATCATTCTCCTGTCCTCATCCCAATTATTCCCGGTCGGTGCAACATGTCTTCTTCTTCCATACTTCTCTATTAGTCGTCGTTTCGGTAGTCACCCCCTTTCCAACCATACCATCATTCACACAGAGCATCCTTCGTTTCTTTGGTCTTCCCCTACTCTTATAGCCATTGACATTCATACTAAAAACTTTCTCCATTCCTCCGTATCACATGCCTCTACCCTGACAAGCTTAAAAATCATTAAGAGCTATTATTATTATTCACCATAATTATAACTGGTTAAATTATAACTGCTGTACAGTCACGAGCAAAAGTATGTATACACTCGACTTTATTCAAACGCGATTTTTAATGAAATTTTATGTTATTACAAGCATTTTAGAACCCATAGGTTTATGTAATGTGTCGAATTTCAACGTTGCATTCGATATTTCACGAAAAAATCGCAATTGAAAGTTGCCAAGTGTTGAAATATTGGTGCTCATGACTGTACACACTATCCACAGTTACAAACAAAACCTAATAAGGATTTTTGCTTGCTTGCTAGTCTATTACACAAAACATTCAAACATTATATTTACTAAACAAACTCATTGGCTACGAATCTAAAATTCTTAAAGATAGCTTTCACTGCACTGAACGGACGCAGTTTTAACTGAGAAAGCAAAGTGTACACTGTGGGTACAGCGAACCGACCGCCCAGGGTACAGTTGTAACAGAAAGTGCACCTTACAGTTTACCTAGATAAAGTTTTATTTTCCCACCTATTTGTTTCAGGCAGGCACGGGCCGGGGGAAGAGTTTCATAGCTGAAACTTAGAAGTTACACGTAGAAGGTTTTTGCCGATTGCAATTTGAGCATTTTGTTAAAATGTAGGTAATGTTTAGAAGCGATTACCTGCTGAGTTTTTTTTTTTCAGCAATGTCTTTTTCTAAAAGACCACCTTACATTAGATTTATAGGAAGGTGATGAAAAATAATCTGGGCTGATCTGTCGTTACCACACAGTGTGTGTGTACAGTCTCAATCATTGAAGCTTGTACTAAAAAATCCAAATAATAATAAATCAACATGATCATGATTTTGTCTTGTCGAACTCGAACCATCGCTCATCATTCGCCACTCGCGTCAATTAACATTGTAGTAGCATACTCACAGCTACCTGAATACAGGCTGATTTTTTTAAGACCAGCCAAATTTAAGGATGTGGTACAGACCATCAAACTGAACAACTTTCTCCATGGGACAAATAGCGTAATCGCGAAAATTTTATCAACTGTCCCATAGAAAACTTCAATACCTACTCGACCTAAATGTATGGGATGGCTGAATTTTTATTCGCGATTACGATGTTGGTCCCATGGAGAAAGTTGTTCAGTTTGATGGTCTGTACCACATCCTTAAATTTGGCTGGTCTTTAAAAAATCAGCCTGTATACTTATCATCATCATCATTTCTGCCGAAAGACGTCAACTGCTGAACATAGGTCCCAACCAACTATCGCCTCTTCGATAGTGCGATTTGTGCTTTTAGCATCGAGCGGATTCCTGCCCAGGTCATCGGTTCTTCTTCTGGGAGGTCTTCGAACACTACATCTACTGGTACGCGGTCGCCACTCCAGAACCTTTCGGCCCCATCAGCCATTCGTTCTGCAAGCAATGTGCACTGCCCACTGCCACTTAAGTTAGAATATACCTATATGACAAGACAGACTTTTGTGATGATAATGCAATCACAATCTATCATTATTGACCATACTTAGAACATTGTCGTGTTATTGGATGCAAATGGCGACGCGCGTCGTCGGAAATGACACATCGAGGACGTAATACATAAGTGTTTAAGACATCAAATGGCATCTGTAATAATGTTAATACTGCGGCGCAGAAGCCAGGGAATTCTATCATATTGTATACATAGCTTGTGTCATTGTCCCCCAAATTGCGTAACAAACTTTCAATCAAAATTCGCAAAATGTTGAAGGGAATTAATCATCCATTGCTTGATATGTTTGAAAAGTTTGTCAACTCATCAACGTAAATAACGCAATGATTGTTGTTGATTTGGCAAATTAAACTCATTATGATTGTGAATGAGTTACGCAGTTGCTCCGCTGGTTTGAATGTCACAAAATCTAAAAGTCATAAAAGTTTTCGTCTGGTGATTGTATAAGCAACTTAACAATAAGATAACTGTGAGAGATGACCGTGAATTATGATCCCGGGCCTCGGGGACAGCGGCCGAACGGTTGACAAAACACTAGATATCCCCCGTCAATATTTAGCGAGGCGAGGCCCCCCAATCTTAACCTAGATTAAATTCAAGACAAAGATAACGCGATCAAATATTTAGTTTGATTTAGCTGTGATGAATTTATGTTCAAAGGTTCAATTTTCAAGGTACTAGGTAAATAAATAAAATATAATTTCATTTACATAATAGAAGGTACCTATGTTTCATATTTCGGATCCATCTTTTATTTGTCAACAGATAATGTATATATAGGCTCAGGATGACCTATATCAATATGATCCATCGTCACTTAAATTATTGTACTGGATTTAAACGATTCGTCGTTAATATGCTGTGACTACGGCTCTCGTGCGGGTCTCATGTCGTAGCATCATGCTGAGATAGGAGCCTTTTGGCCTCGTACAGGACTTTCTGTTTCATTTTTATTTTTGTTACTTTATTTTTTTATATAATTTGGTTTTGGTACCTATTTTTTTAAATATTTTTTTATATAATTTGTTTTTTTTATTTTTGTTTGTGTTTAGTTTTATGATCTTCCTGTGCGAGTCGCAATAAATACTTTTTCTTTCTTTCTTTCTTTCTTTCTTTCTTTCGTGCCACACGTGTCTGAGTCTACCGCCTCGCTACCACAGATGCGAAGCTCCATAAGAATGACAGCTTGTCAAATGTCACTCTAATTCTGACGTATACCACAGCGAATCTCAAGTGTCCTCCATGCTGAGCCGACATATACAATGTGGAGACAACAATACGACAATAAATGAAAACATTGGCAATACTAATGCACGAGAGTGTTTTGGAACTGTCAAATGAATCCTAGTATCGGATATACAAAAGTGTTTTTTTTCAAAGAAACTATTTTTAGTTTGTTTGAAAAAAAACATTTAACTCACTAAACATACGGCACACGTAATGAGCCGACTATGGATTTTGCCAATCTTTGACTAATTGTAGTGACTAAAGTATTGGATATTTGATTGAATTTTCGTATGCAGACTGGAAATGGTATATTAGACATACTATTATTACTAAGTATTTGGTTAGACACACTAGCAGCTAATTAGCTGATGCGTGTGTACCATATACCTTGGAGATAATCAATCTGTCAAGTCGATTCTTAAAGAATATAGACAGTGTAATTTACTGTCAAACCAGCTAATTTAGAAGCCTATCTTTCTGTACAAATTTCTGGTTTGTAGCTTTTACCGTGCCCGTAGCATAACATAACCTAAAGCCAAGCGTTAACATGATCATATGTTTAACATGAACAACTTTACTCTGTTCCAAAACAAAGGGTCAAATAAACCATATTACCCTGTATGACAAAACGCGCGCACGTCGGACAAGCGTAATCATGCAGGACCAAACCGATGTTTGCTTCGTGCGTACTCTTCCTTTGGATATCTTTGTGCGTACTGACGAGCAATTGTTGATGTGTGCACACGAGCGCGTGAGTTCATAAATGTTAGATGTAAACGATTTACACCGGACGTGTGGAACTGATGTTATAAAGTCATCAGAAATCACTAAGGTGCGTCTTTCGAATTACATCAACTACAGAGCGAAATAAGCAAAGAGTAGTTTTCATTGTCAAAACTTCATAGTCACATTTGATAAAAAATATGGTTGCCAAGTAACATAATTAAGCGCGCGCTATCGAGTGGCATCTATAACAGAGTGAAACAAGCGGAAAGTGGCCAAGTACACATGTTTCGGACTCGCACGGGAAGAGTTAATAAGGCAAAACACACTTTTTGTATGACCCCCTTTATTTTATTTGTTGTTATAGCGGCAATACACGCTCTGTAAATAACTTTCAAGTGTCTACCTATCGCTGGCTAACAGACGGACGCGGTTGAATGGACGGACGGACGGATAGAGGAGGCTTAGTAATAGGTTCCCGTTGGCACCATTTGGGTTCAGAATCCAAAAATAGTTTTCATTTTCAAAATCTCATAGTCGCCTTTGATAAAAAAGAAGGGTGCCAAGTAGGTAACGTAATGTGGTGCGCGCTGTCGAATGGGTTTTGATAAAATAAGAGTTCCGAGTAACGTAGGCATTTGCCTGCTCGTCAATATAAATAACGCAATGAATATTGTTGAATTGTCAAAATAAAAGGTCTCTGTACGTGCGTTACGCAATTAAGCTACAGGTAAATACGTATCGTCCTCATAACAAGTACGCAATGTAATGTAGGTAGCTATTGAAACCCAACTACAAGCCAATCAGTGACGTTTTCCTTATAGTAATAGTGTCATAACTATCTACATACAAACCAACAACAAGCCACATACTACTGTAGTCATAATAGCAAAACCCATTTCAAAACCAATTCCTTCATATTACTTCCGTAGTAATGTACCATAAACATACACACTCCATTGTGTCGGTAACGAACATACAAACGTTCAGTAACTACTGTATAGTGAATATTTAATACAAAACATTCGGTAGCACTAACAGGCCACAGGTGTTCGGTTCTCGGAGGAGGTCGTTTTTATTTCAACCACCGTGCACATTGTTAAATGCTTTCTCAGTAGTATTTCTTTACGCTTCACTGTTTCTATGAACTCCTGGAGTTTTATGCGAGCCTGGTATGTTGGGGCGTGTAGCGTGGTTGTTAGTTGCTTGTCGCCTCGTTAGGGCTGTTAGCTGATGGAATTCTCTGGAAGAAACATAACAAAAAAGAAATACTATCCGACCCAGTACATCCTCATCCTGCTTGATAATAACAATCTTTGCTGGAGCCTTTGATATTCCCATTATTAAATCATCAACAGGGAGGGTGCTATCACATTTTCCTCTCGTCCAACAATTAAAGACAACTTCTTCTTTTTTGAGTGTCGATGGCAATCTATGTATAATATACGAGTATATTGAGTCAGCCCATAATTTGGCAGACGAGCTTGGCACCTTCAGTAGCGTCCATGAAAAACAGCTAGTCCTTCTGAAACAAACAACATCAACAAGTATATGTTAAAAACTGACACACGATATTCCAAAAAAACATAACATCACACCTGTATTCTCCGAAGGCCCAACCCTACATACAATACAGGTGTGAAGAATACGAGGTAGCTTATATAGTAAACCCTAATTTCGACCAAATGGTTAAGTCCCAAAAAATACTTGTTAGTGTAAGCTAAGCTAACCTATGCTGTAAGATAGGTACCTACATATGATAAGGAACTATTGTACATTATGGTGAATCTCAAGTCTCTGTCTGCTCTTTAAAAATACGCATAGCGTAAACATGATACGTAGTAAGCAAGATATTATTTTGTCAACGATCAAACGCGATTACAAAGTCACGAGGCCTCCTTGAAATATGAGATTTGCTCTACGAGTTTCTGAATATTACTTACTTATTTTTAGTTGTGCCCAAAACACAACAAGCTTTGTGGTAGAATATTTCTTGATAAAGTATTCTGTGGAATTTATTGCTCGTCATATTCTTAGAATGCATATTAAAAAGGCAGAACCTTATAAAAATAAATCTAATCTAACTAGTCTGTATTGTACCTCTGCAGGGCAAAGGCCTCTCTCTCCCTTTTCCACACAATTCTGACTTTTGCGAGTGCCGGCCAGCTCCTACGGTAGGAGTCAGGCTGGTCCCGCCATCTTTGTCTCGGCCTGCCGCGATGGCGTAGCGCGTTTAGTGGGACCTAATCGCTGGTTATCGTAGCCCAATTGTCATCTGCCGTGCGGCAGACATGTCCGACCCAGTCCCACTTAAGTTTAGCGGCTTTCTGGGTAACGTCTGTTATCTTGGTTTTGGCGCGCAGTATTGTGTTCCGTATACGGTCAGAAATTCAAACCCCCAGGATACTGCGCTCCATGGCTCGCTGCCAAACCTCGTGCTTGGACCTCTGCTAAAGTGTCAAAGACCAGGGTTGAGCACCATATGTCAGTCTCCTTAAAAATAAAGAGATTTCTAATTTAAGTTCTGTCGTTGTTTAGTCTAGGCCCTAGACTAAACAACGAAGTAAAGTTAGCAAAATAACACCCTAGACTCTAGGGTGTTATTTTGCTAACTTTACTTACATTATTCATTGCCTCTCGTTAAACCAAAATAACAAATTAAATAGAATTAAAAACTGTTTATTCAGTAAATAGGTTATCGGAATCACTCTTACATACCATATAAAAAATAATCTAGTTGGAGTTGACATTTCCTATCTACCCCTGAGAAGAAATTGTGAAACAAACTCAGTCGTCAAAGTTACTTTTAAACCCCAGACATAATCTTGGTCAGATCGTGTGAGGACCATGAGATTAGTGTCTGAAATGGTAATTAAAATGTAATAAATGAGTGTGTAGTGTGTGTAGAGTCTAGTAAATGAGTGAACCTACGTATGATCTGTTTCAAAAGTATCTCATAAAAATATAAACAAAATATTGATCAGAAAACCTTTGGATGCCAATTTGTAGTGCCACTAACAAATTGAGTGCTTTGATTTGATTATTTGAATATTTTACCTGAACCTAATTTTAAATTAATTCTAATTATAAATCACTTTAAAGCTGTTTTTCATTTGGCAATTCAGGTAAACTTGTAACCTCAATTTTTTTCGTAGATTTTTCAATTAGTGTTACTCAAATAATTTCATTCAAACAATATTTGTTGGAAAAGGTGATGAGATACTCGTATAATAGTTGGAACCTGCTAAATACAGATGATAATGAGTGATTGCATAAAGAATTTAACCTGAAAAGGGTTTGATTAGGATGGTCTATTGGTGGTCTAGTGGTAATGGATTTACGAGTTGTTGGTCGTGGGCTTGAACCCAGGCAGGCGCCTTACGTTGCTCATCACCACTGCTCTCAAAACGGTAAAGAACAACATCGTGAGGAAACTAGACCAAAACTACTAGAACCAAAAATTCGAAGACATCTACTAACTCGCACTGGACCTGAGTGATGGATTTTATCTCACTCTCTCTCACAGCGAGGAGGCCTGTGTCCCAGCAGTGGGAACATTATAGGCTGATTATGCTGGGGTTTGATTAAACTTTCATCTTCAGCAACAGACTATACGCCACTGCCCATCCATCAGACATACTTAACCCCTCATGACACACACAGCACTGCGCAAGATTCCACAACCGTATCCTCATGGCCGAAGTTACGACTTACGACCCACTAATATAATGAAGAAGGGTATAAAGAGGTATGAACCGGAACTTTGATGTGCCATGACGATCATAAAATATTCCCGTCGTGAGGGGAGAGGCCGCGGGGTGCGGGCGTGGATAAATAAAATTTATTGCCGCTCCGAATAAATTCACTAGTTTTATTACTGAATTTCGATTCGGACCGTGAAATAAGTGTCGTTTCATTAAGACGAAGCTCTCTCGGGACATTGAGGCATCTGCTTTTTTATCTGATTCTTGAGTCCAATTTTTTCGTTATGTGGTGAATGAACGTTGAAGTAATTTGTCCTACATTGGCGTCTTTCTTTTTACATTTTTGCTAGACGTTTTTGAGAGTTTAGTCTAAGAGACGGCACGCTACCAGTTAAATATTTAAACAAACATGAGACTATTGTTGAAGTTCGTGGCGCTTAGGAGAATCCTGACTTATTTTAGGTGTCAGTTGGTTAAGATGTTTGAGGATTTATAAAATAAATACGTGTTAGATTAAATACGATCATCATGTCTTGAGTTGAAAAAGCATACGTAGCTCGTATTTACAACTAGTTGTGCTCTCGACTTCGTTCGTGTGACAATAATACCTTTTGATTGTCTTTCTTTTTTCTTTTTCTAAGCCTAAGTTACTCCTATATCATGCAAGTGAATTTCCACGTGCCAAGGAACAAGCAAACAGAGAGACACAATTTTTTTTTAATTTGCTTTTTGTTATTATTACCGTAAGTACATACTTTCTTATGCATTAAGTAAAATACTGTTATTTTGACGTTACAAACAGACACTTAAATTTTATTTATTTGTATGTATGTTTAGATTTGTTTAATCAAAAGCTTCTTTAACACAACACCCGTGCAAGTGTTGGCATGTAGAAGTATTTGTAAACACGCATCAACGGGACCATAGCACTTATCATAAGACCAGAAACACTAAGATAACACAAGATCAAAGGGGCAATTTCTCGTAATTTTAAGAACGTTGACAGTCTGAATTCACGTAATTTAAAATGTTCAACAAATGTCAAAAACTTGTCAAAGTGTAGGGAAATTAGAGGTATTTTTGACAGATTGTGACTGAGATCAGACTGTGAACGTTCTTAAAATTACGAAAATTACCCCTCTGATCTCAGTCTAGATATTAATAAAAAATAAATAATGAATTGTGAATTGCTTTTTTTGATTCTATGTTTTACTTTTTGTCTCCTTTGCTCTATCACACGCTGTCTACATCTCTGTATCTATTGTCCTATCTCAGGTATGCTGGAAGAGATTTCTTATGAAATAAGCATCACCTCTGTACCTATTTTTTCTGTTCTGTTTTTCATTGTCTGTTTATATATGTGTGTACATAAATGGTAAATAAATAAATAAAATAAAATAAAAACTTTATTCAGTTCACAAAGGAAGCACGGTACATATAAAAAAAACAAAACCAGTAGTAAATTACAATGAGCCTTAGGTGTTAGGTTTTTACAAATTTCCTGGATCTCACACTAGGATTCCCTGTGTCTGAGGATCCAGTCTCTTCCCAAGTAAGGCACACATTTGAAGTTATGTAAAAATACTGAGATGAGACTGCGACTAGATTTTAAACGTTTTAAATTACGAGAATTAGCCTTCTTATCTGTACATTCACCGCACTCATTGTCTCAGTAAATTCACCTTTCGAACTCGACCTACCCTTAAAAAGAACTTGTTATCAGTCGCCGCGCGCTCTCATTGGCAATCGAAGAAACTTCCCGCCCTTACTTCTGTGTTATCTTCTTTATGGCACTTTTACAGGTACCTGAGTACGTACGCTCTCATAATAACTAAGGAATAAGAAAATACTTCTTGTGTTCCCTGGCAAGATTGTTTTATAAGAAACGTGTAAAAGTTACGAGTGAGGAAAATGTGGTGAAACGTTTACGTACTGTTTGTCAGGAAAGTAAAGGTGATAATTATATAACAGCTGAAAAGGTAAAGCCTACATTTGCGACTTCGTAAAACCTCAACTATCTACTATACAATGTGTAACTGAATTAATGTTCCATGAATGTAAAACATTATGAAAATAGTTTGTTCAGAATCGTTTACTGAATTGATTTCAGTCATTGTATCCCAAAAATAATTAAAACTACGTAAACTACAGTCATACTTCTGCTGTACAGTCAAAGCAAACCAAAATGGACGAAGTACCTACTACGCCAGACCCTTATACGTATGCGATTATGTGCGTGCGTAGATTTGTAATGCGACCACAATTTTCTCATACAATAAGTATAACTAATTTAATAAATAAAAATGTTCCAAACATAATAGTAAAAATTCAGTAAATTAAGATTATACTATTCTAATTGTGGTTTTAAGTGGTGTGTATTAATTTGAAGACATGTTGAATAACTTTTAAAGAAATGTACTTCATTTTGGTCCTTGTCTCTCATTTTACAATAAGAGGACGAAAAATACACTATTAAAACACAAAACTGTTGTAAAGCTACACACACCAAATAAATTTTGGCACAAACAAAATCTGCTGCAATGGTATGAGCATCTAAATCACTGCGGTGGTCAACATGCACAGTTAAAACAGGGCCAAACCACTGCCACGGCTAGAAACCGCGATTTGGCATTAATATGGCTGGTTAAAAGAGAAAATTGCTCTAAATAGGCCGAGAGCACAATCCACACAGTTGTGGACCGCAGCGCAAGTGTATGGCGACGCACGATGGAGCGCGGACACGTGCGTTTAGTGACGGTGGGTCTAGTGGCGGTGGTCGTACGTACCACGACATTATGTAGAGGTTTTTGATTTCGTTAAAATCGGTAACTGAGGCATCACATAAGGCTTTTTAGCAGTATCCCTTTGTCTGGTTTTTAATCGATTTGCCCTCAATTTTAATCAGAAGGCGCATTCTCGTAATTTAAAACGTTCAAAATCTAGTCGCCATGTCATCTCGGTGTCAAACAAATGTCAAAAACTTTGCAAAATGTAGGGAAATTAGAGATATTTTTGACAGATCAAGACTGAGATCAGACTGTGAACGATCTTAAAATTACGAGAATGCCCCTTAGATTAGAATCATTTATTCATTCATTTTCATTACTGTTATTTTAATTTTTTTCTTTGTAAACATGGGTAGTAATCGGTAGTAATTGGTATTGGTAGATAGATGTTTTTATTTGTAAGTCGTGCGTCGTCGTTTTTCTCCTGTCAAATGGCCATGCAAATCACATTTAACTTGTTTTTTTTTTTTAATTATTACGGTTTTTGGAAGTCAAGGGAGGGCGAAGATGAGGAGGCAAAACGCCGGGGCGTTGCTCCGCTGCCGCGAGAAATCACGGCACGGCGGACAGAGCTCCGGCGGGATCTCATGGCGGCATGGAGAGTGCGATTGTCGCAACCCAGCGCTGGGCACGCCACAATTGCGGCGATAAGTCCCCTCTTTAAGGAATGGCTAGAGAGGCGCCACGGCGCCCTCACCTTCCGCCTGACGCAGGTCCTCACCGGACACGGTTGTTTCGGGAGGTTCCTGTTCAGGATAAAGCGGGAGGAAACGCCAGGGTGTCACCACTGTGGGGATCGCCCGGAGGACACGGTGGAGCATACGGTGGAGGTCTGCCCGGCTTGGGCGGGGCCTCGCCGTGTCCTCTTGGCGGCGATCGGCGGCGGCGACCTCTCGCGTCCGGCCCTCATACAGGCCATGGTCCGGAGCGAGAGTGAATGGGAGGCCGTCACCTCCTTCTGCGAAGCAGTAATGCTCGCGAAGGAGGAGGCGGAGCGCGCGAGGGAGAGGCAATCGCTGCATCCTCGCGCTCCTAGCCGCCGCAGGTGACGCCCTAGACGGGAGTCCACAGCCGACTCCCGGCCACCGTAGGCGCGGGCTTGCGGGCGGCGAGCTATGGGCAGCTCGCCACCCGGTAAGGACCAGGCCCGGGTCGACGGCGCGTTGTGTTCCACGCGCGCCTCAAAGAGCTGTCAGCACGAACTGACGGGGTCCGCTAGGGCCAATGCCGCCGGGGCTGCGGGTTGTTCGAAAGAGATACCGTGGCCCCTGGCACAGGCAACTGAAGGAACACGGGTGGGTTTTAGTCAGTAAAAGTCTGACACTCCCTTCTGCTCCGCCCAGAGCGGGAGGAGTCATTTGATGATTTCCCACCCAGAAAAAAAAAAAAAAAAAAAAAAAAAGGGAGGGCGAAGATTAATGCAATCACCAAATCGTCTGCTAAGCACGGTAATCTAATTTGAATCATTTGGCCAAGTTCCGTGACTTGCTACATGAACCTACACTACAGTGCACATGCACTTTAGACAACAATGACATACGCCATTATTCACAATATTGGGAACTAAATATTTACGCTATACTCTATTATGGAGATTAATCTATATACTCCTACTAATAATAAAGCTGAAGAGTTTGTTTGTTTGAACGCGCTAAAACTACCAGTCGGATAAAAAAAATCTTTTTGCATTGGATAGCCCAGTTCTTGAAGAAGGCTATAGGTAAACTACTTAAAGCCACGCTAGGGACCTCAGGAACTGAGCCAAAACAAAAAAGTCAGAAAAACGCTGAACGAAAACAAAGTAATATTGCGAGCAGGGGATGTGATGTGACGCGGTCACGGGAGCAAAAAATTTCACGCGGTCGAAATCGGGCAGAGGGTAGTTCTCTATTAAAATTGTAACGTAAGGGTCACAGGGAAGTTAGTTTCCAGTAGTGTATGTTTTAGACGAAAATCATAACAAAACAAAGTATTTTTGTCAATAACATATTATGTCAATATTTGACCTTAAGGGACACACAAACACGCACCACACCACACACACGCACACCAAACCACACGCACACCACACCACACACACGCACATGTTTTCTTAGATAATAGTTGAATTTCTTTTGTATGTACACTCCTACATTATTATTGTTTTTAGTTGTAGAAGAGCGGGATCTCCTAGCACAGGTATCTTTATTACATAAATGGAAGCCCTTATTGTTAGTATTATATTGTAGAAGTTTGTAAAATTAACTGAAATAAATATTATATTACTAATATTGTGAGACTATTGCTCGGGTTGAACCTCAATAGTTCTACAGGGTGACCCCTCTATATTGATTGAATTAAAACACTGCACACATCGCTACCCCCAGGCCTGTTTATTCTCGTATATATTAGAGAGCGATATATTAATTATTTATAGCTAAGTTTGGATCGTGGTTTCACTCAATTGAGGCCTGGGTCACGTGCATAACATGAGGCCAAATTGTGTTTTGCACATCTTTTTTAGAAACTATAGTTACTTAAAGAGGCCCCTGGCTAAATAATAACAGCCTCACAGGTCGATCGATCAGGCTAAGCTAAGCTTGCCGCGGTTGGTCTGTGGATGGGTGACCATCTTTACATACCGAGACGCCTCCGTGCCTCGGAAAGCACGTTAAGCCGTTGGTCCCGGCTGTCATTCGTAGATCTTAGACAATCGTTACGGGTAGTCAGAAGCCCAAAAGTCTGACAACCAGTCTTACCAAGGGGTTTCATATTACCCAGTAACTGGGTTATGGAGGTCAGATAGGCAGTTGCTTCATACAAAATACCGGTATTCAGCTGCATCTGGTTAGACTGGAAGCTGACCCCAACATAATTGGGAAAAAGCTAGGCAGATGAGTTACATAAAGGTCAGTAAATAATCATTTTCTTTGGTAGCCAGTTTCATAAAAAAATTGTCTCCACTGTAAAAATACAGCCTCTCTGTGATCATCAAAGATGTTTTTAAGCGTAGAGATGTTTTAAGAACAAAAGAAATGAATTAGCAAATTGTGGAAATTACTTGTGGAAGTTAGACATCGTAAATTGGCTAGCGAGAGTCTGCAGAAGAGATGGATGTCGATATCTGAAGTGATCAAGTAAAAATAAAAAAGATTTAAGTAATGGATTTTTTTGGGAGGTCAACGACCGCTGGTCGTGTTGTTACTTGAAGTTTGATTTGATAAAATATGATTTCTTTTGCTTTATCTCATCATGTTTAGATATCACGTCTATGAAGTTTACACAAAAATGACTGATATTTCAAGAGACTACACAAACTGCACCTCACAAAAATATTTTTTTTTATTTTATCATGTAGGTATAACTTTGTAGATATTGATACCCATAAACGAATACGGAGTTTCGCTAGTTAATCTAATTTGACCTTGCATAAGAGATATATAAAGAGACCTTAGTTTTTTTTTAAATTAATGACAGTATGCTTTAGGTCTCCAAGTAGTAGAAAACCAACTTTTCTAGATTTAAAAACAATATAGCTAATGCAATACGCAGTATAGAGTAGCACATCAAGCTACTACAATATGTCAAATTGCTTTAATAGATTTTCAACTTTATCGCTGAAGCATTAGGTTAAAGGTTGATTGGGAAAATTTGACAGTTTCGAGTAGCTTGATGTGCTGGCGCCTGTATGTAACCTAAAAGGCTCTTACTTCAAAGTATCTCTTTAGAACTTCAACATGACTTTATCATGACATGATGATCATCATCATCGTGATCTTCTGCATTATTTTTTCTGCTTTATCGGCTTTACCAGCAAGTGAGCTTCAGTCAGAAACCACTCAATGAATCATGTATATTAATAAATAATGTTCTCTATTAATGACATGTCATAGACATTGCAAGTACTTCACATTAACAGCGACGTCTGAAGGTTGCTTCACACCAACCAGACTGGGCACAAATATTTGGATTAGTGTCCAAATATGTATTTCGAGCTCTGAAGCCTTTAGTCAACGCCCTTGAGGTTATAATCTATAAGCGACACTTACACCCAGCGGCCTATACACTTTTGAAGGTTTATGTGTATACGAGTCGTTACGGGTCGTCAGAAGCACGAAAATCTGACAACCAGTCTTACCAAGGAGTATCGTATTACCCAGTAACTGGGCTGTGGAGGTTAAGGCAGTCGCTCCATGTAAAATACTGGTACTCAGCTGCATCCGGTTAGACTGGAAGCCGACCCCAACATAGTTGGGAAAAGGCTCGGCAGATGAGGATGAGTAACTATACTACCAGTGGCCATTCGCAGACAGACATTATTTAGGTTCTTTAAATAAAATTAAGAGTTTAGTTTTTTTTTATAATCATAAACTATCGATACCCGGCACGTCTGCAGGTATCGCTGGCTAATTTCATTTTAGCCTGTATCTCTGCTTACTCCACCGGGGCATTCAGGCGTGAAGTTATATTGTGACAAGTCAAATAAAACTACTTGGTGCATGTGCACATTGCTAACAATGTTTCGGTCGCTTTGTATACAATTTGTATGAAGATTGCAGTTGTGTGCGCCGGACTTCAAAGGTTATGACTTATGACAAAATTAAATTCACTATTTTATTAGTGATATTTTGCTGTATTGTGTTTTTGTAGCTTGTATACAGGGAGCAATTTGTTATACTCGACTCGTATACTAGACTCGTACTTATTTTGTTTTTTACTGTGGCCACAAAGTATCAGAAAATGTTTCAAGAAAACGAAAAATGCGGCCAAGGAAGAGTCGGACTTAAAGGGGGACGTTCTAACTAACAATGTAACAAAATCTTAGATTCAATTTTAGCCTACTTCTAATGGTTGTATCGAAATGGAACTCTGTATGTATATGCAATTTGGAAGACAAACCATAATTTGATAGGTATCTTGGAGCTAATCTGATGACGAAGCCAGGAGGTGGATAGTAGAACTCTTTAGTGGCTACTAGTAAACCCTTCGAGTTTGGGCTCATATGAATTGTTTTGACGAGTCCAATAGATTACACTTGGTGTCGAGGGTCTGACGATGGAGCCAGGAGGTGGATAGTCGAACTCTTCAGTGGCTACTAGTAAACCCCTCGAGTATGGGGTCATATGATTTGTTTTAACGAGTCTAATACATTGCATTTGGTGTCGAGGGTCTGATGATGGAGCCTGGAGATGGATAGTGGAATTCTTTAGGGATAGTAACCCCTAAAGAGAGAGTTTACTAGTAAGTAAACCCCTCGAGTTTGGGGTTATATGATTAATTTTGACGAATTCAATATATTGCACTTGGTATTGAGGGTCTGATGATGGAGCCAGGAAATGAATAGTGGGACTCATTAGGTGCTACTTCTAAGCCCCACGATATTGCTAGTAGCCCGTAATCCTCATAACTTCGTTGACTTTATACTGATTAACTTAATAAAAAATATACAAGACATAAAAATAAAAACATAGTTTTTAAAAAAAACACGCTTTTAAAACGACAAAATAATTGAATTGACTTAATTTGTATTCGAAAAGCGTGGAGCGCACTTACAATTAATTCAAAAAGCACTTCACGCTTTTAGAATTCAATTAGTAACTAGTTTTTTTTTTTTTAACTACATATTTTAACTTTACCTAGTATTCATTATTTGTTGTTATAGCAGGCAAAGTCACTCTGAAAATTTCAAGTGTCTACCTATTACGGTTCAAAAGATACAGCTCTGTGACAGACGGATGGACAGACAGATAGTGGAGCCTTAGTAATAGGGTCCCAATAGCACCCTTTAGGTACACAATCCAAAGTTTGCTTCTTATTGTTCGACATTATTATTGATTTCACTATATTTTTCTTAACGAGAAATCGAATCCTTGATATATCAAAAGATAAATAGAGTCTAAAAGTATAAAGTCTGAGAATCTACTGCTAGATTTTCTGTGATGGAAAACACGAGTTAGTATCCTTCTCTGTATTTAAAGAAGTATTTGCCCTTCAGTAAGAGACAGTAAAGTTGCAAGGCTGAAATAATGATGTAATCATTTCAATCGTGCAATTACAAAAACATTACAGAAACTACAAACCCCCCTACACACACACAGTTATATTTAAACAAGCAAGTTATTCACTGTGTTAAATTAATTTAACTTGACCAGACCATGACACACATACATGACTAATTAATATTTTAAACACATTGACCTAAATGCTACAAGCTCATTAGGCAAAAACCTGCAATTACTAGTACCAGGCTAGCATGATATCAAGGTAGTTGGTTGCGTGGCGCGACTAATTTGTAGTGAAACTATGTGCATTTGCATCTACGCTGAAAGAGTGGTGCTTTTCAAAGTTATTTACTAACTGCATGGGTCTAGTGGCGTTAGCTTGATTACCTACTGTCGAATATCATGAGGTTGCTTGGATTTACAATAAGCTAAAGTATTACAATAAGATCACCCCTTTTACATGGAAGTTTAACATAGGTAACTGACGAAATGTAGATGTATCGTTCCTACTTACTGTAAATACGAGAGTAGTGGTGGCCCAGTGGTAACAGCTCCGACTTACGAGTTGTAGGTCGTGGGTCCGAACCCACGCAGGCGCTGTACTTTGTTTAAATTATTTCATCACCACTGCTCTCAAAACGGTAAAGGAAAATGTCGTGAGGAAACCAGCATGTTCTAGAACCAAAACTTCCAAGACATGTGACACCCGCACTGGGCTGGCGTGGTACATTACAGCCCACAACCTCTCGAAGAGAGGGGGCCTGTCCCAGCAGTAGGAACGTTATATGACTGATTATGCATGCTGTAAATTATACGTGCTAATTAGGAAGACGTGAAGTCGAACCGTGGCAAATAGCATTGATCGTTTCATTGCATTCTGACATAGATTTCATTCTCTCTGAGTCGATCGTTAACAAGCTTTGAGTTCGAGTTTGAGTTGATAATATTAATTTAATTTGGTTTTGCAACTGCATGCTATGATACTACGCGTGAAACGTGTAAAATAAACAGTTGTTAATAGGTTCCACAGCAAGTAGCTTACAATCTGCATGTCCACCTTATTTCTTATGGTTGTTTACTGCACAATATTACATTTTCTAAGCACTTCATAAATCTAACGCTTTGTTGTGTTAAAATTTTATGAGTAGCAACTCAACTATTTCTACCAGGAGTGAAGAACATGAAAGAGGTAGTCCGTAATGCTATAAAGTAATTTGTAAGGGCACTAACCGTCATAGTACTGGTAATTATAAACATGATAATTATACACAGCACTGACATAAACATGGTACCTACATAATACTATACTTGATTAAATGAGTGAGGAAACATGTGTATTTAATTAATTGAAAAATAGTGGTTACAGAATTATTTGATTTCATATTCCCAACATAATGCGCGCAATCATGACTGATACTATTAATTAATTAATGCTTTGCATTTCACAAACAGCAACTGTTTATCTAGACAGATGTAATTTTAGTTGGCTGCATTTTTACAGTAAGCATGAGTTTTTACATAATATTTAAGCTTACATACAGAGGGGCTAGTGGCTAAGTAATAACAGCTGCACGGGTCGATCAAAGCTAGCCACGGTTGGTCCGTGGATAGGTGATCATTTTTATATATCAAGAATGAATGAATCCCGGCTGTCATTCGTAGATCTTTGCCAGTCGTTACGGGTCGTCAGAAGTGCCGAAAGTCTGACAACCAGTATTACCAAGGGGTATCGTATTACCCAGTAAGTGGGTTGTGGAGGTCAGAAAGGCAGTCGCTTCATGTAAAATACTGCTATTCAGCAGTTAGACTGGAAGCCGACCCCAGCATAGTTGGGAAAAGGCTAGGCAGATGAAATAAGCTTACAGACTTGAAATAATAATTTGTACTTGTATATAAAACAAATAGGGGTAAAGAATCATAGGGCGTTAAAAAATTCGCCCGCATCGCTGTCAGCGGGAAAAGTGCCCAAAAGGCTGCCAGCATTGCCACGTTGTATGGCGATGCTGATTTTTTTGCCAAAAATTAGGCCAGCCCTCTAGTCACATGAAAAGTCGACCATTTTTTACTACAAAAATCTCATAACAATGCACCCAGGATACAATGTGACCACACACAATTTAATCTACATCTCGCACACGTCCTTTTCAAAACGATAAATAAAGATTCGCTAGATAAAGTCACTCAAATGGAGTCACCGTGTCCAAACTGACAGTTAAAAAGGTTCCAGTCAAAATGGGACTCCTTTGTGGTCAAACAGACAGCAGAGGCAAGGGAATCATGCGTCTATTTTACGGTGGAATATTTTAAACCCAGTTGTAAAACGCACGAGTATATATGCCTCGGGCAAACATTGTAGAGTCACACTACCAAAGTAATATAAACTCTGTCTGGCTAAAGTTAGAGCTGAATTTTGAAGGTGTGGTAGTAAAATAAACGAATTATTATATGTAGGACTAGCTTCTGCCCGCGGCTTCGCCCGCGTGGATGTCGGAAATTATCCCACGGGAACATGCTACCAGGATAAAAAGTATGTCCTTCCCCAGGATGCCATCTATCGCTTTGCCAAATCAGAAGTTCAGTGGTTTAGGTGTGAAAATGTAACATACAGTTTCAAGTTCAAATCCTCCCCTTAAAAATCGTATTACCTCTTTTTGCCCCGTCAGGGGACAATTTTATATACTTACTATTAATTATTTTCTGTCAAAAGTATTAATACTGAGTTTCGAGTTAATTGGACCGCGCATTCAATTACTTCCACACAAACTTCAACACCCCTATATCCCCCTTTGAGGGTAGTTTTGAAAAACTTATAATAATAAACTTGATTAGTTACTTAGGCTTATAATAAATAAATTTATCTATCATACTAAACTTAGGCGAGTATTCTCTTATTATATTTACTTATGACAAGTTTGTTTATTGTACCACCCACCCAAAACATAGACCCACACTTATCCAATCCCTTTACTTACGCACGCTTACACAGCCGCACGCTCACGCATGTGCGTGAGCACACACACACGCACACAAACACGCACAGACCTATACACGCACAAACACCACAAACAGCACACACACACACGCACACTCACACGCTCACACACACAAATGCGCTCTCACAATAATACCTGTATTTAAAAAAAAAAAAGTAACTTGTTAAAATAAAATTGTAGTAATGCAATTAGAGGGGATCGGCACTGTTACTCCTTAATACAGGCTATGCATAGCCTAGCAAGGAGAGCAGCACGTCACCCACTTGATTGTCAGAGATTTAATACTACCCACTTTGTTGAAACTTGTTCATGTACTACAATCTGTTTTTTATATAAATAAAGATTATAATTATTATTCTTGCCAAGTTTCAAGTTTATTAACTAAATGAATAAGATTTTTCATATAAATTGTATCCCCGCTTTTCACCCCCACAGGGGTGGAGCTTAAAAAAATCGTTTGGGATATATTCATAACTTGACTCAAAGATTATTTATACTAATTTTCGAGTTAATCAAGCCATGCAGTAAAATCCTCCCCTGTAAAATTGACTACCCCTTTTCAGCCCGTCAGGGGTAGTTTTCGAAAAACCCTGATACACATTATTCTTCACTTTCGATCCTAGGTATAAATACTGAGTTTCGAGTTAATCGGACCGCGCGCTAAAATTCTCCCATACAAACTTTGAAACCCCCCAACTCCTTTTTAGGGGGTAGTTTAGAAAAACATAAAATGGCAAACTTCATAATTTACTAAGATTAGTATTGGTGCCAAGTTTCAAGTTTATTAACTCAAGGCTTAAGATTTTCTATACAAACAAAATTCCCCCATTTTAGGGTTGGAATTTCGAAAAAACCCTTTCTTAGTGGATACCTACTCTTCACTAAGAACACACCCTCCAAATTTCATGTCTCTAGAACCAGCGGTTTCGGCTATGCGTTGATATATCAATCAGTCAGTCAGTCCGGACTTTGTATTTTATATATATAGAAGATAAATGTAAAACATTCGATATGACATGTATTGTGGACAATGTTGTGATATTTTCTTTGTGCCCCGAAGGATTTTAAGGTAAGCTTGATCCGGAGAAATGTATTGTAGTGTCTCGACGTATTATATTCAGGTACTTGCAAAGATAGGGAAAGGTTTCGCTATTATGAGTATTCTTTTGTAACAATGACAATAAGAAATAAAAGCTTGAAGATATAATAATGATAGCCGATGGCGTCAGCTGGATTTAAACCTCAAATAGATCGTGATATAACGAAGTTGGTAAAATTTTCGTTGGTAAGATAAAGGTCAAATGTAACACTGATCAGGGCCCGTATTCCGGTAATTTAAAACGTTCAAACTCTAGTCGCAGTCTCATCTCGGCGACAAACAAATATCAAAAACTTGTCAAAATGTAGGGAAATTAGAGGAATTTTTGACAGATTGACACTGAGATCAGACTGTGAACGTTCTTAAAATTACGAGAATTACTCCTCAGGTAGATTAACCATAGAATAGAAATATTGTTAAGGTGTGTCCACGCCGCAAGTCATCAAACTCAAAACTCAAAATCAAATAATTTAATTCAACTAAAACAATTACAGGCACTTTTGAATTGTCAAAGGGTCAGTCAGTCAGAAAGATGAAGCTAGTTCGAAAATAGCAGCATCGTTCGACAGCGTACATGACTATTCTTTTGTGAACTAGGTAAGTGATTCAAAAGGACATTGCTCGTTGCAAGAACTTCTTTGTGATGATTGGGTCAACATACCCTAATGCTCGTTACCCAAATGCTCACTATGCACGAATGATCGCTGTGTGTGATGTGATGTACCTTTACCTAGAGGATAATTTGTCTTTGAAGTAAACTTTACTTATCGTTTCTCTTTAGAACATCGGCTGCTGATCTTCAGGAGAATGATAAAGTAAACACACTTTCAATCCCAATCCAAGGGTTTTGAAGAAAATTCGTAATCCATTGCTTCCTAGGTCTGACAAATTCGTCTGCTCAGCAACGTAAATAACGCAATGAACGTTGCTGAACTGTCAAAATGAAAGGTATTGCGACCGATTGCCATTTTAGACGTGTTACTGAATTCCCTCATTGCTCCTAATTTCCTTTGTCTAGGAAGGATCCAAAGTAATAACACTTCATCAACAGACCGTAATTTCAGACAATTTCTATAACCTTGACGTTTGGAAAAATCCATGTCAAAAGATTCTGACTTCAGTAGCAATTAAAGCCTCCTTTAATATTTAACAAGAGTTGAAAATTACATGGACAACCAACGCAATCTTTTTTGAATGATGAAAGGAATGAAGTATTTTTATTGTACAACATTTTGAAAGAATTATTAATATTTTCATCATCTCGGCTCTTCTAAATTAATGCTTTGCTGTAAGCTAAATAATATGGGGAGAAGGGGATACACAGTTGATTAATTATCAAAAACGGTTTGTGTCATCACGATCATCGTGGGCAGCTTTGTTCCACCCACTACTGAGTATAGACTTCCTCCTTTTGTGACATGCTTCCCTAGTCTGTGTGAGTCTCATTCAGGTACCAAAACTTAGTAGGCTATTGTGGCTATTGTGTTGTATTGTTGTAGGTTTTTGAGTATTGAGTATTGAGTATTTTCCTAAAAAAATCTAATTAGTCCGTCAGTTAGATTATCAAAAAATATTGAATCCGTATTTTTTCTTTTATCAATTATGTAAAAAATGATGAAGATATCGCCCGTCAAAGTTCCGCGTGACGTCACTTGCCTGCGACACTTTTGCAAGGAAGTGACGTCACGACCCCTTTTTTTTTTTTTTTCTGGGTGGGAAATCATCAAATGACTCCTCCCGCTCTGGGCGGAGCAGAAGGGTGTGTCAGACTTTTACTGACTAAAACCCACCCGTGTTCCTTCAGTTGCCTGTGCCAGGGGCCACGGTATCTCTTTCGAACAACCCGCAGCCCCGGCGGCATCGGTCACGACCCCTCACTCCCAAATGTTGACGCGCTTTATCTTTGTCATTTTTTGTTTGATTGACAAAAGAAAAAATATGTGTCCATTATTTTTCGATAATCTAACTGACGGACTAAATATAATTATTATTTTTAGGCAACTACCCTATTGTATTGGTCCGTTGTCGAAACCTTCAAATAGTATAATATTAAAATCAGAACTGTCATGCGTAGTCAGCTGCATGAAATGGCTACGACAAGACAAATCAATTGGTTCCAAATAAGCAAATAAATTAAAATGAGCAGTAGTGGCGCAGTGATAACGGTGACTTACGAGTCAGCCTTACGAGGAGCTTAACTTTGTGTAAATAATTTCATCACCACTGTTCTCAAAACGGTGAAGGAAAACATCGCGAGGAAACCGGCATGTCCTAGAAACAACAATACGAAGACATCTACCAACCCGCACTGGGCCCGCGTGGTAGATTACAGCCCACTCCTTCTCGAAGACAGGAGCAGGAGGCCTGAGTGTCAGTAGTGGAAACATTATAGGCTGATTATTTTAAGCAAATAAGGGCAATATTTATATTGTTTAAGGAAATCGTAGGGTGTTAATTTGCTTAACCATTAATTCTTCTATACACGCACAGAATATGAGGGTTTCACTGAGAGGGTAGTCCACATACAGATGCCTACAATAAGGACAGATTAAGAAGGGATTCTATAATAACTACGTCTATATATTAACTTACGTAATGAAATATCCAATTACTATCAGTGTGAGTAATATCTCAAATTAACAACAGATAAACAAATAACATCACGCTAATTAACACTAACGAGGTAAATAGAGGCACAATTAGTTGAATACAATCAAGGTTGGTAACACGTATGGAATTAATATGATTGCTTTATAGGATTAGTGCGTGCAAAGGAATATGTTGAGTGTGAGGTCTCTGGTTTCATTATGCCCTATGTCCATGATGCCCAGCAGTGGACGTCTTTCAGCTACTCGAAAGTTTGGCGAGTAAAATTGTAAAAACAACAAAATAATATATGTTTGAAAATAATAATAAAAACTGAAAAAAAAAAAGGGCTATTATTGGTGAGTACCCACAATATAAAAAAAAAAACCCCTCAGGCTAGGTGAAGCGACGATTTTCGCAGGATGGCTGGTAGCAGCTGGATGAGAGTTGCCGAAAACCAAGTTGAACGACGTGCAATAACAGAGGCCTATTTCCAGCTGTAGACTGCTGTAGGCTGACGATGGGCATCCCCTCCCGGCGTGCTATGTAACTTATTATAATAATATAACTTCTTCTTTCACATATATATTTTTACATCTATCAGACAACATGACATCTCATCTATTTGCTTACAATATCCCAAAAATTCGGTACAATAAATGCCGGAACTCGTGAGATAAACCCGACCTTTGTATCGTCGGCTAATAACAATAAAAACAAAAGCAATCGAAGGGAACCTTTTCACGCAATCCTACAAATCCTGGACCTATGTCATGAAGCACTAGGAATAAAGTTTAGTGCCTAGGTTACGTCGTAAGACTGGGTTTGATTCAAAGAGCCTATATTTTTAGAGCTAGCATATATTACGAAGAGTGTGATTTATTTGTCAAATGCCGTGAGACTTTTTTGAACTACGTTCTGCAATAGTGGCCATAGTTTGAAAAAATTAAAAGAAAAATAACTTTTTAAACACAAGCTTTTATTACTTATTAATAAAAAGGACTAAAAAGTTAAAAATAATTTAAACCTGATAAGAAATAAATAAAAGCGTGTTACATTGTGTTCTAAATGTTCTTTAATGTTCCATCAAAAGGTAACACGCTTTTATTTATTTCTTATCAGGTTTTAATTATTTTTAACTTTTTAGTCCTTTTTATTAATAAGAAATAAAACCTTGTTTTTTTAAAAGGTTTTTTTTTTTTTCTTTTAATTTTATTTTTAACTTTTTAGTAGTATTTTTGATGCGAGATTGACTACGGCATAGTTCTTAGCGCGTAGCAGTGTTTTTCCGTTATATGCGTTTACTGCACTTAAGCTACCTGTTTATCTTTAGTTCCTGATTACCATCTAGTAACAAAGTACTCGTCGAGACGAATCAAACGAGCCCAAACTCGATGGTGTTATGTCGTTTAATTACCGAGTTCCTATGGGCATCTTCCAGCTCCATCATCAGACCCTGGTTACCATCTAGCACCAAAGTTCTTGTCAAGATGGATCAAACGAGTCCAAACTCGATGGGGTTGTGTCGTTTAACTACCGAGTTCCTATGGCCACCTTCCGGTTCCTTCATCAGATCAGCTCCATATCATAATAATTTTGCATTGTCATCCGATTTACACATGCATGCAAAATTTCAGCTCAATCGGTTGAAGATATCTGCTTCAAAATTGAGTTGCAAGAGTCCACCCGAACATACACCGCAAGTTAAAAAATAAAAACTTGGTAAAAGGTCAAAACTCCGATTAAAAAGTCATACATTCAGGATTCAGATTTTGTAGAGGCCTTTTTTGTGTCTAATCTCCCGAGGGCAAACATTTTTTCAGCTTTTTTTTTTGTCAACTAGAAGATACTTTTAAAGTCTGGTAACTTTTTTATTACAAACAAAAACCTTAGTTTATGTTTGCGTTAACCTGATTACATTGAAGCAGGCTTGTCTAGGTCCAATTTAATACTTAAATCACTCAAGACTTAGCGGGTACATCTGCTGACCCCACTAAACACACCGAACCTACATTATAATTTAACAAAAAATAATGCTGATCTTTGTGAACAAACAGGGGCGAAGTATATTTTAATTATCCCAACGTAAAGGTGGGCTGTACCAGGATAACATAAATACGAAGGGACAGGTTTAGAGTTCGTAGACACGCCATTAGGCAATCATGCTGCGGTTTGCGGATGAATTGAGAAGACAGGGCTCAGTGTGTATTTTTGGGAGGTGTTATTAAATTAGCAAAAAGGATTCTATAGAATTACTTGCAGATATTATATGAAACGATATATCGGATTATTCCGTAACGATACTCACAATAGGCCTGAGTGAACCGCACCGGTGGGAAGGCTGAAAGCCACCCACAGAGCAATGGGGAATTCATTGCTTTGAGTTTCCCATGAAGAGATCCGTAGGAGGACCAAGGTAACCGACATAGCTCGAAGAAATTCCAAAGTTAATTGTAGGTGGGCAGGGCACATTACTCGCAGAACAGATGGCCGGGGTTGAAAGATTCTGGAGTAGCGATCGCATACCAGAAGACAATACGATACCAGAAGGCCAATTCTCGTAATTTTAAACGTTCAAAATATAGTCGCAGTCTCATCTCGGCGACAATCAAATGTCAAAATGTAGGGAAATTAGAGGTATCTTTTGACAGATTGAGACTGAGATCAGACTGTGAACGTTCTTAAAATTACGAGAATTACGAGTGTCTCAGATCATTGCTATGATTTTGCTTAAGATACGATAGGTAGCAAAAGTAAATTTTCTTATTTTAATAAATTGTCAATATGGAAACTTAATAATACCTAGTAGTTTAAAAACCAAATCTTCAATTAAATATTCTCTTTCTTACCAATCGGATATTCACACGTATTTCACAATCGATATTATATTATTAATGTGAAAGTACGAGTCTGTCTGTCTGTAACCTTTTCACGCCTAAACTACTGAACCGATCGTTATGAAATTTGATAGATTGGTAACCTGGGACTAGGCTAGTTTCCATCCTGGATATTTATAAAAAAAACACGCAGGCGAAGTCGCGGACAACAGCTAGTAAAAAAATTAAGTAATATAATATGCGAAACCCAACTGTCGTACCTAATTCAATATGCCCCAACTTGTAGATATATTACAAACCTACTTTAAACTTGCTAAAGTAACACAATACGAACTCATAAGCGAACATAAACTGTCATACTCCACTCCAGCCACTTCCTTCTCATCCCAAACTTGTCTTAATGTATTTAGATCTTGTAAGGATTGTTTGAACTACACTCGAACAAACAGTTTGATGTTCAGGCTAAAATATTTTTTTATCAAGCCATTACACTGACTGTCTATACAGGTTGGCAGGGACATCGACTCGCAAACTGTAACCATGGATTCAGTACGCGTACATGTTTTTGAAAACACCCACGTTACAATTTTTTTATCGGTTATTAAAAAAAACATTTTAAACAGAAGATTTTTTGATAACTGAGGAAAAATTTATAGAATCATGTACTGAATTCATGGTTTCAGTTTACGCGTTGATGTCCCTGCCACCCTGTATATAATTGCACCCTGTATATGAAAAGGCCAATTCTCGAATTTTAAGAACGTTCACAGTCTGATCTCGGTCTCAATCTGTCAAAAATATGTACTTCTAAATCCTCTAAAAATTTTGGACAAGTGGTTGACATTTGTTTGTCGCTGAGATGAGACTGCGACTAGATTTTGAACGTTTTAAATTACGAGAATTGGTCTTCTGTTTGGGGTCTTGAAGTTAAACAAACTTGATTTAGGCACATTTCTTAGAATTCTGTCTAAACCAAATTGTGCTTATGCAAAGAGTCTGTTCAGGTTCATGACCCAAATGTAATCTGTAGTGTGTTTGTTTAGGGTATGATGGGGTTGTCATACGCCTTGCGATTATTAAAGTCCATAATTAGAATAAAGAAAAGAAAAACTTTTTATGCTGACACACACATTACACGCTGATTCATTCATCAATCATAAACGAATGACTGATGTATGGTTTGAATTAACCTAGATCGGGCGGGTCGCTACCTGCCATTGTAATTCCGAACCATCATTACTTGCACCTTTAATAAAATTTTAGTCGTAATTTATTATAGACACTAATACTACTATACTATGTATAATAAAATTGTATGAAGAATCTACCTGTTGTTGGCAATATGCACTTTTTTGTAAACGTTTTATTCAATAAATTATTATTATGGAATAAAAGTTGCAAACATGCGTCTATACAAGGATCTCTTGGCGCCTGAATGACATGGACATGGACAGTTGGTAAACATGTGAAATTTCATAGAAATTGATTTGTCAAAACAAGATGGCGGCGGTAGTTCCGATTTTGGCCACACGCCAAAAAGTCCTAGCAGCGTTGTAGCTAAGCACCTATCGCCTAATTTGCCCCTTATAAGAGTTATGTCAAAGACTTGAATACTTAGCACACTCACAGCATTGTTAAAAATAGTTGAAAGTTAGCTGACTATATACCAATCTCCTTGTTCGACTGTACGTCAGAGTCCCACGCATACAGGGAATCCTCCTACACACACGTGGAATACTAATCAGACTATTCAGTTCATCATTTATAATCACTGTGATAACATCTCACTTCGGAAATCTGGTTGGTTACTGAGATATGGTGGAGAGGGTCATGCAAGATGTTATAGTTGATTAATATTAATTACCGGTTCAGGGAATCATGATCAGCATGCAAAAATAAAATGCCTGGAAACGCTGGCAGGTTTATGCTTGAGTACAAGAAAGACCTTGTGGGGCTAGTGGTTCCAAGACGAAATGGAGTTGATAGGAAAAATACCTAACAACTCCATTTACAACCACTAGTAGATAATTCTTGAAAAACATACAGTATTAATTGACAACATTGGTTTAGTTATTATAATATTGTGTAGTTTTGGGTGAGGACACAAGTTCGATATTACTAAGCATGGATCATACAGTTCTTCATTGGAAGGCCTATAACAGTGCTATTGACTAGCAATAATTTATAACCCATAGAAGTTCAGAATGAACAACATCAAAACGACTAACAAAGGCCAACAACCGCCCTTTTAAAAAAATCCATCTACCCACATTTCCGAAATAAAACAATTGTGTCGAAATAACATAATGCAAACAATTGAGTTTAATACAAAATTGTATAATTACTCGCCCACAGTAATTGGAAAACAACGGATAACCGAGCCGTGAACATTACGAGAGAGAAGTAGACACTTGTTTGATAAAATAGGTTAGAACGGACGGGAAATTGCTTCTTTTGACCCTTTCATTCAGGTAGATCAAGCTAAAGTGCTTGTTTATATTCTGAATGTTTAATAACGGGGTAAAAATTATTATCTTTATTAAACATCAAGGCTGTATTCCCCGAAAGGGTAGGTGGAGGAATAAAATACACACCCACATAGCTCCATGTAAAAAGTGAGAGATGAGAAATACCTGCGTTCGCCTGCAGCTTGACGATGCATACCTTGTTCCTTTGTACAAGAACATGCCATTCATCCTACAACCTTTAACAGACAATAACTAAAATATTTTTGCATGAATTTATACCTAATTAATAAATAAAAATAACTATACAGGGTGGCAGGGACATCGACGCGTAACCACAGGGGCAATTCTCGTAATTTTAAGACCGTTCACAGTCTGATCTCAGTCTCTATCTGTCAAAAAATACTTCTAATTTCCCTACATTTTGAAAAGTTTTGACATTTGTTTGTCGCTGAGATGAGACTGCGACTAGATTTTGAACGTTTTAAATTACGAGTATTGGCCTTCTGTTAGCTTGGATTCAGTACATTAGTTCTTTTACCTTGGTAAAAGCTAGCTAGCTAGCGGTCACGGGATCTCCAAACGGCTGGTTGACATATCAACCAGCCGTTTGGAGATTTCCTTAAATAGACATGAGCACTCGGGCCAAACGGCTCGAAAATATAATCACCGATAAACTTGGAAACCAACTTGTTTATATGAAAGAGGTCGTTACAAAGGCCTTGAACTTGAGACAGATTGCCAATAATGACGCTACAGACAGGTACCCATCATAAACTTATACGACCTCCGTCACACCCCATTGTAACTCCATCATTATTACTATTAGACCAATGAATCGAGAAAATACGGATAACATGCCATCAAATTGGATTGGGCGGTGAATGGTGTACGTCATGCAGAGGTAATTATCGGGAAATGGCCAAACAAATGCTATTGATAGTAAATATTATTGGTTCGAGTGTATGGGATCCTGGTAGCTACGGCCGGATGATTTGTGATTAGGATTAGTTTGGACGTCGTTGGATTATGTTGCATGGATCAATAAGTAAATTGAACCAAATTGGATAGAGTTAATTTTTGTATTGCTTGTAAAAGACAATGGCGCCGAATCCCTTGTTCACAAACTAAACTAAATTTAAATTCAGTGCATCTTTTTCTTTCTATTTCGTTAAGAAAAGGACAGAAGATAAATATTAGCTTAGTCCTGTCTAATTAAGATACCCCATAGACAGTTTAGACGTGATTAAAAACATGGCTATTAAAAATACGTCAATTTACGTCAGGCGCTGAATAATTTGACAGGACTAAACTAATATTTATCTTCTGTCCTTTTCTTAATGAAATAGAAAGAAAAAGATGCACGGAACTTAAATTTAGTTTAGTTTGTGAACAAGGGTATCGGCGCTAATAGCTACCCTATTAAGGAGGTTATGCATAACACGATGACTGCCAGACCACAGACACAATAGAAAATAACACGATGACTGCCAGACCACAGACACAATAGAAAATAACACGATGACTGCCAGACCACAGACACAATAGAAAATAACACGATGACTGCCAGACCACAGACACAATAGAAAATAACACGATGACTGCCAGACCACAGACACAATAGAAAATAACACGATGACTGCCAGACCACAGACACAATAGAAAATAACACGATGACTGCCAGACCACAGACACAATAGAAAATAACACGATGACTGCCAGACCACAGACACAATAGAAAATAACACGATGACTGCCAGACCACAGACACAATAGAAAATCTATTGTTGGCGACCGCCGGTGACCGCGGTGGCAGTCAATGGCATAATGAGACTGTAACGTTCCCTGCTACGACACATACCTCCTCTTGGTGAGAGGGAGTGGGCCGTAATCCACCACGCGGGCCCAGTACGGGTTAATAGATGTCATACTCATAATTATGTCTTCGAATTTTTGGTTCTAAGACATGCCGGTTTACTCACAATGTTTTCCTTCACCGTTTTTATATGAGATCATGATTAATAATCAAAGTTTTCGGTGTGTTAACTGCTAACAAAGTGGAAAGATCATATTTATAACAAACTGTTATCTTAATAATATCACCTCAGTTTGTTATACTTAATAATATTGGAAAACTATCTGACCCTGTGAAATAAACGAGCAAAACCTATTGGAAAAGGTTCTACCGTACTTAGTCGAGGCGTGAACCTTTCATATTCAATAAATGGAATCAAAATATTGACACGCTTATGACTAACTTCTCTAATCTAATTCAGTTGCTTATCTGGGCTATTTACAGTGAAACACTCACTATATTAAAACTATGTAGATTTATGTTAATTTTACGTCCAAACAATTCAGGAGCCATTCGGGGAGTAGTTGTTATGCGCTCTGAATTATAATTCGTAGTTTAGAACTTAACTTTTTATAGCTGTTTTGAAAGAAATATTAACTAATGTTGATGAGGTGACATCAACAACTATCATGATTCCTCTCAATGAGGCAGATCCCCCCAATTAATACCATTTCATTCTCTCTTCTCATCTTGTTGCTGCAATCCATAATACTTATTAATACTATAAATTCGAAAGTAACTGTGTCTGTATGTTGCCTTTTCACGTCTAAACCAATGAACAGATTTCTAAAAAAAATTGGCAAGGAGATAGATGGCACCTTGGGGAAGGACAAAGAATACTTTTTGTCTCGGCAGTACGTTCCTGTGGGATCATTGCCGACATCCACGCGGGTGAAGCCGCAGGCAGTAGTTAGTAACCTAATCAATCAATCAGCATCGACCTCATCCAGTTTTATAAATAGTATTGACGTGTAAAAGTGTTTGTTTAAACCTTCTAACAGAAATAAACTCAATTATTAATTATTAAAATAGTTAATTATCAAACCTTTTGAATATATATTTTACCTGTTGCTACAATAAATTGCTTGAATATTGAATTATGTTAACGTCAATTTACCTCAGTCAAGACCACTTCCTATCTCGATTTCCTGAGGATGAAATATCTCCCCTTCTACTGTCCCTTTACTAAATATAAAATAAACTCCTCTTTCAATACTCCGTCATGAGTAAAGGATAAACCTCACCTTTTATCGACCATTTAATCCCGAACCAGGATTATAAGCGGAGATTATTCCTAGCACCTGATTGGCTGATATCTAGTCTCCCTAAAGGCCAGCGCACACCGGCGGACAGCGACAGACGACATCAAGGATTATTTAGGCTAAAATGATTTATTCTGTAAATAGGATATCGGAATCACTCGTGTATCTTAACTCGGAACTTGGGGAGCTCAACTCAATTTTCCGCCGGCCAGTGTACACTGATGATTTGCGATGCCGCTGTGGCGGCCATCTACGTCGCCACACGCATCATACTGACGTCACGCAAAATCCTGCATCTCGCAAGCAGAGTTTACCGCGCGTTTATCAATCATCGGGCAGTTGCCCACCAGCCACAACACCCGTCAAGTCGGAGGATCTTCCCTATTCTATGGAGGACTGGTGTGTAAAGTTTCTCGTGGCGGTATAAGGAACAGGTTCCTTATACTGTCAGCGGCCACCCCGGTGCACTATTGGATACTGCGGCATGCCGACAGTGCACCCCGGCGGCATGCACTGCTTCTCTCCCGCAATTGTATGATAGCGGACTCCGCCGCGTCCCGCCGCGGTGTCCAGCGTGCTCTTCAATACCGCAGAGAGAAATCCCCAATTGATGGTCCGTGGTCGGTCTCTGAGCTTTGTAATCGAACGAACGAATTTACGTTGGTAAAATTTAAAATACCCTGCCTCGCCATCCGCCAATGTATGCTGGCCTTAACCCGATGGACCAATAAGCTGATGAGGCTCAATACTTTCCGAATGAATGATTTTAATAGTACGTGTTTCACGACCATTTAATTTGCGAACTTTGTGATAAGGGTTTCCATGTGGTTAACCCCAAGTCGGATTAAATTAAAGATATCTGATCTAACCTCTGGTACGCTGACACATTCTACTAGAATTAGTAGCCATTCGATTGGATTTTATAAAGCTTATTGAAGAGAAAAAAAAAACAATCAATTTTATTGGTTATTAAACCATTGTGGTTTAGTTTTCATATGACTGAAAGTAAAGTTTGATAAAATTTTATTACCTAGTAAAATATTGGCTTTTCGCTTATTTTCACACCAATCTCTTAATAATATAGTAATTCAGATAAGATCAGATCTCAAGTGCGTATGCGGCATTTCCCCACAGACAATGACCCACCTTCCATCCTGCGCCGCATCACCTGTGCACTTGATGATCTTATGACTGCGTCAGTGACCGGGGTTCGCGCAGCTGAATTTTGGGCCGAGACGTTTTAACTTTTTGCCATCGATACGCTAAGAAGAATAGTAATTCCTACTCTGAGTTTAGTGACTCCTTAATTCTAAACGTTTTAATACTAATCGATATTGTCTATATTATTCTATATACACCGTTAAATTTTGATCGTTTTAATCCATAAAAGGGGTCATAGTACTCATCATTATGAACAAATTTTTACTACGGGACCAACCCTGAAATCGTGAAAAAAAAATCAGATGATCCATACATTATGTCGAGTTATGCGAACATAAATCTATGGATCAGCTGATTTTTTTTTTCACGATTTCAGGGTTGGTCCCGTAGTAAAAATTGTTCATAATGATGAGTACAATGAGCCCTTTTATGGATTAAAACGATCAAAATTTAACGTTGTATATTTTCTCACAGGGTTCTTCAAATTTAACTCAATTTACGTTATCGTAAAAGTTATCCATTCATATTGTTCGCAAGAAGTTGAATTAATATAATAATTGTACAAAGTAAGTTTAATTAAAATTTCAATTACTGTAAATTGAATTCATCACATTCTAATTAACTTGATGAACTTTAAAAGAGTTCATGCACCAAAACCACTTTGGAACTTTATAATTTAGCGTTTATCAGAAATCCCTGCATTACAGACACTGTCTAAAAAACTGTACTCAGTTAATTGAACCCATCATCTGAATTGCCTTTTCCCAACTATGTTGGGGTCGGGTTCCAGTCTAATTAGCTCTAGAGTTCCTCTACTGAGGTAATTAAACATTTAACTATATTTTGTAAATGATATCAAATATCATTTTTGGATTTATGGGAAGCTGATGAAAAATAATCTGGGCTGTTATTTAGTTACCAGACGAGTCTCAATCATTAAAACTTGAACTACGAAATACAAATAATTATAAAGCAACATGATCATCGTCGAACTCAAACCATCGCTCATCATTCGTCACTCGCATCAATTAACATTGTAACAGCATACTCACTCACAAAAACCTGAGTATAGCTATCATCATCGACCTCTTCCAAGTACCGCTACTTTGACCAATATACCTAAAGTTTTCTTTTACACCTACCCTACAGAAAATACGCAAGAGAGCACTCAGCTTTATCGCCCTTAACGTATTCTTTCACTACAATATTTCCTGAAAACTACCGCCGCATACGTCAAATTAAATATCCCAACGCGTTTGAATGTTGCAACATTTTGAAATATCTCTCTGACGCTATATCGAGCGCACGCTCTGCGCTCACGAATGATCGAGTTTCGAAACTCCTAGTGTATGTTGGTACAGAAATTTTCTAGATTTCATTTTCTTCAAAAGAAATTCCAGTGAATGGAGTCACGTGTTGAAAACATTAGTTTATTTCGATTGAATAAAAACGAAAACGGCTTTCTGTTTGTGCGAAACGTATTTGAAAATTGGTTCTGTGTTTAGAATGCTTTTATTGAAATTGTATTGTATTGTTGTTGCGTTCGATTGCGTTTCAGATATTTTTGACGTCCGTATAAAATTTTCATAAACATTCTTACCCAATTTCTGTGTTGTAGTTTGCAAATGGGAGTGGTCTCACTGATTTCACATTGATTGAAATATTTATTTATTTGACCTTAAATAGTTTGTATTTAATAACAATAATATAATAATAATAAATTGTTTTATTTAGAACAACATAGGAACCATTTTTGTTAGTACACACCTTTTTTTTTTTTTTTTTTTTTTGTGGATGGGAAATCATCAAATGACTCCTCCCGCTCTGGGTGGAGCAGAAGGGAGTGTCAGACTCTTACTGACTAAAACCCACCCGTGTTCCTTCCTTAGCCCTTTATGTACCAGGGCAGCGGTAACCCTTTCGGACGATCCCGCTACCCCGGCAGGCTTCGGCCCTGTCGGGCCCCGTCAACTACGCTGACATCTCTCTGAGGCGCACGTGGAACACATACGCGCCGTCCGGCACGGGCCTGGTCCTGATCGGACGGACAGCTACCCATTGCTCTCCGCCCGCAGGCCCGCGCCTACGGCGGCCGGGAGTCGTCACGCGGCTCCCGACGCCCGGAGCGTCTCCCTCGGCGGCTGAGGCGTGAGGATCTCTCCCTCGCCCATCCCGCCACCTCCTTCGCTAGCATGACTGCTTCGCAGAAGGAGGTGACCGCCTTCCACTCCCTCTCGCCCCGGACCATGGCTTGCACCAGGGCCGGACGCGAGAGGTCGCCGCCGCTGCCGATCGCCTCTACGAGGACACGGCGGTGCTCTGCCCAAGCGGGGCAGACCTCCACCGTGTGCTCCACCGTGTCCTCGGGGCGATCCTCGCAGTGATGACACCCGGGCGTCTCCTCCCGCCTGATTATGTGCAGGTTAGTACACACCTTAGATACTACAACTTATATACTAGGATTAGTAACAAATTTAAAAATTACAAAAACAGGTTATTGAGTCATGTACTTACGAGGCATTTCATGCGGACAATGATTCCGCATGAGATGCCTCAGCACAGAAGCTCTCGGGTCTTCTGTCACGACTTTCAGGATGTTATTGCTACTCCCCCGAATCCTCCTCACAAGCGATGCCACCTTTTTCCTGATGATAGCCTGGAAACAATCTGTACTCGATTGGGCAAACATCCCCGAGGTACTACAGAAACGAGGAAGTTTCAACATCATCCTGAAAACATTGTTATATGGGACGGGCAAGGCGCCTAGGCGTCCCCCACGAACAGTTGAACCACAGACTTCCCGTGTAAAGGCCTTGACAGTACGCTTTAAACAAGGTTATTTTGACCTGATCCGTACAACGAAAAAATCTGCGCGCCAACATGTTCCCGCGGACCGTCAACGCCCTGCGCTCCCTCTCCACGTCACCATCGACTTTAAGGTCGTCGACAAGTATATGGCCCAGATACTTAAACTTGTTAACCTGCATTACATTAGCGCCGTTCAAAGTAGTAGTATTGAAGGAATGGTGTCTGGGCAAGTGCCCAGACACCATTCCATGAAAACCGAGTTCATGGTCTTCAGGGCCCGTGGTAAGTACCAGCGGCCCTGAAGACCATGAACTCGGTTTTCCTTACATTATAAATAAGACAATGCGATGCGGCGTATTTTTCGCAAACCTTCAGCATGTCCCTGATTGAGCTTGCAGTCAGGCCCAGCAACACCATGTCGTCCGCGTAGCTGATGTTGTTCACACAAACACCCCAAACCCGGCCACCGACACGCATGCCGCTGAGCTCGACTACGAGGTCATTTACATACAAGTTAAACAGCTTTAGCGAAGACAACCCCCCCTGTCTCACTCCGCACTCCAACCTATATGACTCTGAGAGGCAGTTTGACCACCTAACACAATTAGTCTGATTCGAATACCAGTATTGAAATATTTTCAATACTTCCGCCGGTATACCCCTGTCCTCCATCTTTCTCCAAAGCACTTCATATGAAACGAGATCGAAGGCTTTGGAGAGATCCAAAAAACAGGCGTATACCGGGGTCTTCCGTTCAGTGTAATTTTATTCGTGCTTATATTTATATATAATTAGGTATATATATATATATATATATTGCATTTTTTTATTTGGATGGAATGTGTGAATGATGATATGATTAGAAAAGGGGTGTCTACCGAGATGACGACCAATAGAGAAGTATGGAAGAAAAAGACATGTAGCGCCGACCGCGAATAACTTGGGATGAGGACAGGAGAATGGTGATATATTACATTTTACTTTTAATAGGTTCATGCGTATCCTTTTATTCAAAAATATTCATTCTCATAACATACATAACATAATCAGCCTATAATGTTCCCACTACTGGGACACAGGCCTGTCTGTGATTTTTGATTGTGGGATTTATTCTTCAATTTTCAATATTGCACCTATCACTGTTTGTCTCTGCATCACCCAAAGGTTGACTGGTAGAAAATGCCTATGGCATTAAGTCGGCCTCTGCACAATTGTGGGCTTAAACTATTAAATAAATAAATAGCCGCCGCCGCCGCCGCCCTAGTTGTTCCGGGTCTGTTTGTGTATGTGAGTTTAAATGTTTGTAAACGCACCCACGATACAGGAGTAATTCCTAGTGTGGAGCAACGTTTTCCTCAAAAAAAAAAATATATATATATTTGTCGGAGTCATTCGTTTGACTATTCGGAACGCTAGCGCCATCTCGTGGCGCTAGGATGAGTCTAGCCTGAGTTCGTGGAGTGGTACGAGAGTTACAGCTACAAAAGCGGTGTGAGCAGAGCTCTCGGGATCATCGAAACATTACACATCGTACGAACAACAACATGTGCTTAGAAACTGTCTCGCGATTCCGTATCGTTGAATGTGTACCTACAGTGTGTGATTCGCTAGTGTGACTGACTTGTTCGTGAATTGTAATCTGATTTGAACTGTAAACCGTTTTTCTGTCGTGTTATAACCAACACTACCCATAGTACGGCCACAGTAATTAAAATATGCCTGATGTTAACGAGAGACAGACATACCTTTTCCGTCATATTATTTGGTCTGCAAGCGCTACCTACCACATGTTATGCAAATATTATGATGAGATTTATTTCCCTTCTCAGCAACAACAACCAACATCTTTTCATAACTTTTTTAGTTTAATTAATTAATGATAATCTGTGAACAGCACTGTGGGCTACGTTATTACTTATGTTACTTGTTTTTCTGCTTATAATATTCAAAAAAGTAGCTTTTTGATGTTCCTATTTAATAAAATTAAAATAACACTTGTCCTGCTTCAGAGTTTTTTTTCGTATGAGGGTTAGGCTGCCATCAGACAGACTGCATCGCAGCAACCACGCGCAGTCGATATATTCAACTGCATGCACAACTGCTGCGCGTTCGACTTCGTTCAGTCATGATATCAACTTCACGCGGTCGGCTGCAGTCGTGTGAAGTCAATATTAACTGCATACAGTCGTGACTTCAACTTTACGCGGTCGGCTACAGTCGTGTAGTTTCGACGCACGCTGTCCATCGCTAACCGCATACAGTAAGAGAAGTAAAGTCCATTCGACGTCAAATCTTACACTGAGCTACTGGGCAAGACGCGTGGCGTTAACTACGGAAAGTCAGATCCGACTGCAGATAACTGCATGCAGTTGAATATATCGACTGCGCGCGGTTGCTGCGATGCAGTCCATCTGATGGCAGCCTAATAATGTCCCCTACATTATTAGCCTCATGCGAAAAAAAATAATACTGTGGTAGAAGATCGATTCCCTACAACCACGACCGACGTATAGCATAAGCATGATCAGCCTATAATTTTCCCGACTCAGGTCCCCTCTTAGAGAGAGAGTGGGCTGTAATCGACCACGCGGGCCCAGTGCGGGTTGGTAGATGTCACATGTCTTCGAATGTTTGGTTATAGGACATGCCGGTTTCCTCACGCTGTTTTCCTTTACCGTTTTGAGAGCAGTGGTGACGATCGACGTATGGACTGTAGTATTACGAAAAGAATATTCCTACTACACATTCCCCAAGAAGGAGTGTGTCGGAGGGCAGACGCACAGACCTTGTAGCAGTAATTTTGTGAACTAGGCTTTTTACTGTAGTTGTCATCATTACTATTGTTGTTGCTAGTCATGTTGTGTGCGCTTTGGGTCATAATCAGGTCAAACACTATAATGTGAACCTAGTGATATACTGTGATAGTAACCTGTAGTGCTATTCTGTAAAAAAGTCACCGTGAAAACTAAGCTGAAGTGAGTTTAAAGTGAGCTGTCAATAGTGGCAATCCCTAACATCAGCCGGTCAATTCATTAAAAATCTCACTGTGAAAACTTGGGTGAAGTGAGCTGTTATTTCACCTGATGTTAGAGACTGCCACTATTTACAGCTCACTTCACCTAAGTAATCATGGTGAGATATTTACAGAATAGATCGGTAGGTGGATTGACACCAAACTTCACCTAAAGTCTTCACGGTGAGATTTTTACAGAATAGTAATGCTGTTGTAGTTGCCTTGTAAATAAATAAATTATACTTATAATATGTATTATTATTGCACGCACTTCCCGTGTTCCTGGCCTCACTTTAACTTCACTAATACGAACCCTTACATTGCTCTCTCAGCACGAAACATGATAAACAAAAAACGATTCAAGTAAACACAAAATCGTGTTCACAGACAAAGCAAAGAAAGTAAAGTTGGCCCAACATTTGATTAGCTGTACCTCTTTGTGTTGCATGTTGGGTAGTTGCCGTCGTTATTGCTTTACCCCTTTTGACAACGGACGAATAAAACGGGCATACTGGATGTACGAAAGAAGGCTGCCCGGCTCAAATAGGATTGGGCGGGTCACGTCAGCCGTATGCACGATGACCGCTGGGCGAAAATCTCCACACAATGGGTGCTTGAAGATGGACGGCGCCGCTGAGGCCGGCCCAGAAAGTGATGGCGAGATGAGCTGGTTCGAGGTGGCGCGCGAAAAGAGTAGACAGTATAGGCTAAAAAAAATAGCTATCATCGATGTTCTCGCTCAAGAAACCTTTGTAGGTTTGCGATTGTGTGTCCAGTGTAAGTTAAAGAAATACACAATATATTAATAATTGATGGCTGACTGTTTACACTCGCTCAACGACAGAGCTATCAAAATCAAACTCAAATAATTTATTTCATATAGGCATATAAAAGGCACTTTTGAACGTCAAAAATAAAATTAAAATAAAATAGATTCTAGTCGCCCCTTCCAAAAGGTAGTTTTCGTATGGAGAAGAATGGGCAAGAAACTCCACCGTTACTCTTTTAAAATGTTGTACACTATTTTGCATACATTAATTATATAATTATATGTGAAGACGATGCACCTAAAAATAAAATTATTATACCACTTTAGGTAAAATAATTTAAAATGGATTAATGAAACCATGACATATAAATAGAAAGAGAGTATTCACTCAACGACCCGCGCTTGGGGGCCAGAACATTTACTAAGAGACTCACACTTGGTATAATTATACGCATACCAGCTAGTAGTAATCGTTCGTCGCCATCGCGCACTCGCTGCTCGTAGCTCGCTAACTTGTTTTTAGTTGCTAGCTTTACTCGCTTCTCGATAATCGCCGGCAGAGGGACAGGTGCCTAAGGTTGAATCTATATATGCAACCATCACATTCATTGGTTAAAAGACAAAATAGACTTAATCGTTTGACGTTCTACCTTGTAGTGGTAAAGGAATTACGACTCCGACTACACCTAAACATTGTTAAATGTTGGCCCAACATTTGATTAGCTATATTTACGTTGCATGTCATGGAAACCATCGCGTGTTTCAGTTAAACTAATTTATTCCTCTGTTATGTGGGGTTTAAGTTAATTTATAACATTATATGAAGTTCGCACTTTACTATTTATTATAACGCGTGTTAGGCGTGTCGTGATCTGAAGGTTGTATGGAAGGCTTTTGTTTTACGGTTTTATTATTACGATGTAAACTAATTTTGTAATTATGATTGTAACTATACAGTGTTCCTACCAATCGACAACTATTACGGGTAGTCAGAAGCCCGAAAGTCTGACAACCAGTCTTACCAAGGATATCGCGTCAGATAGACAGTCGTTTCGTGTAAAATACTGGTAGTTAGCTACATCCGGTTAGATTGGAAGCCTACTCCAACATAGTTGGGAAACGGCTCGGCAGATGATGATGGCAGTGTCCCTCCACGAACATGTCAGGGAACTGTGTCGCTTTGTATGTTCATATTTTCTTTATTCAATCTCAGTAGACAAAGGCATGCACACTAAGTCACACCTTTTTCCCCAATAACAATTATTAACATCTGCCATTGAAAACATTTAATTACCATGTATTCGACTTAAAAGTTGTAGGTCACACAAAGTAAAGCATCTAACTGGATTCAAACCCTAACCCTGTGTGTGGTGAAGGAAAACTTCGTAAGGAAACCAGTATGTCCTAAAAACGAAGATGTGACATCTACCAACCCGCACCGGGCACCGTTATAGGCTGATTATGCTGAATCGAAATTGAATAAACTAACAAGCTACAATATTCCCGGTAAATTCAATATAACATATTAATAAGTCTAACTTCCCGTAAACAGGCTTCAGTTCACGTTAGCCTTATGATTAATCCAGGGCTAGTGAAGTGTAAGTGTAGCCGATAGCCGCGGCGGCTACCGGCAGCCTGGCTGTGGCCATGGCACTTCAATATTAAAATGGCGATCAAAAGTCGGCTCAGAACAATTCCCTTTACCCTAACGATGTCTTGAATTAGTAAAAACCGTGGATGACAGTAAATTAAACAAAGGGAACGAGAACGTACTTCAAAACAGTCAACAGTACTTTAAAACATTATAATTATTATAAGCATGACTTTTTAAGCAAAAAAATGAACTTAGCTTTTTGAAATAGTGGTTGTTGACGGATAGATAATGCCTTATGACATGACACCGGCCTTATGTCGGTGATATACCACCACACATAAAAGTATAAATCTATACTACTTTCACAATAATTAAAACAACTATTTACTCTAGGTACTAAATTAGATGAATAACTATACTAATAAATACAAACACAAACGGACACTTTTTTAGTTTAATTAATTAAATTAACGGCGTCGAAGTACTCGTCCGCATCGCTGTCATCCGGAAACGTGCCCAGAAGACTGGCAGCATTGCCACGTTGAATGGCAATGCTAATTCTTTGACCAAAGAACAACCCAGCACTCTGGTCAATGTAAAAGTATTAATATGTAAGTAAGTAAATGTAATAGAAAATATAAATCTTAACTTAATATTATAAACAGGGATAATTTGAGAGTTTGTATGTTGAGGGTAATCTTTGGAACTACTGATCCAGTTCCGAGAATTCCTTTACTAATGGGAAGCTACAATATTGCCAACAATTACAATATTGCAAAATATATTCTATGACACTCTCATAGAATATATTTTACGTAAAAACAAAAAAAAACACGCGGAGTCGCGGGCAGAAGTTAGTAAAACTGACCGTCATTTTGTTTCATGAACTATAACTAATAGGTTCAAATTTTTTCGAAGTAATATGCTAAGCACCCGTCAACGGCTTTACACGCTCCGAATAAACACCTCCAGCGTTTCTGAGAAATCTTTCAGTTGATTTTATCACGATAAATTAAGCGGTTTCTAATATTAAGTCGGTGATATTAAGGCGATCATGAACATTTTTGTTTTATGCTTAGGTAAATTGGGTTTTTAATTGATTACTTTATATTTCTTTGTTATGTTGTGTTAATTACTTTACATACAATCTAGTTCTTCTAACTTAACAGACAGATGTGTTGTTAGGAAATATGTTGCGCCACTTCTTCTCAGCGAAAGCACTAGGAAGTGGTGAAGGGCGGGCGTATTGGGGAACTGTCTTATGTAATTTTGACGTTCAAAGAGTGCTGATTCGAAGCCTCATTTGAATAAATGACTTTTGATATTGACTTGTGTTTAATATATAATGGATGGATTGAGCTTGAACTCAATCCGAGCAGACAACAGTAGGTAAGTAGCCGTGAATATAGAACGTCGCGTTTTAGCAATAGTAAGGCTTTGTAGAGCATTTTTTCTGTCTCACTTACCTACTTAATTGACAATCTCTTCCTGAAACGCGTTATGCCATATTAACGCTCGGTTACTCTGCTTAGTAACAACTTAACCTATCGCAGTCCATTGCTGGTCATAAGCTTCTCCCAGGCTCTCTTTCAACACCCTGTCCTCCACTTTCCGGATCCTTTTAAAGGCCTTCGGTCCAGCTAGCTAGCAGCTAGCTGTCCCTATGCTTGCCAATATGCGGTCTCTACTCCGGGACTCGTCTGCTGCGCCGGCCATCGGTCCTTCAACAAACATGGCCAGCCCACTGCTTCTTCAGCTTGCTTACTCTGAAAGCTATGTCGGTAACTCCGATTCTTTTCCGTATAATTTCATTTCATTTGATCTTATCCTTCAAAGACACTCCGAGCATAGCCCGCTCCATAACGCGCTGAGAAACCTGGACTAAGTGGACCAGCCTGGTTGCCAGTGTCCACGTTTCGGAACAGTATAATCATAACGAGCAGGATGCACTGGTTGAAGACCTTAGTCTTCAAACACTGCGGGATTGGCGACGAGAAACCTGACGAAGTTTTCCAAACGAACATTTGTTACCGAGATTGACTTGCCTTAGGTTAGTCTCTTTCACAGCTGCGACCCTTCGTGTTTGATGTAGATTAGACCCGGCAAGACGTGCGAATTGTAATCTGCCTAATATCACTGGAAAACTAAAACACACTCAATTTGTAAGTGTTAGCAATACACAAATGGACTGTAACCCGAACACCTAGCGTAAGCCTTTAGTTGTTTGTAACAACACGTACGCGCTGCGATGGAATGGTTACCAATGATAAACAATAAAACGTTTGATAAAGTATCACTGTTACTAACTGTTATTTTACAATGGAAAATATTTCTCTAGAGCAGTAAAATTGTTTGATATCATTTTCCATTTTATAGTCTCCCAAGTTTTCAGGTGATAAAAGCGAATTTGTCCTTGTTAGGTGGGTGTTTTCCTCACCCTGCAACTACTTTACTTACACGTGTACTGCTACTAAATCTGAAGATTGCCTCATCGGTCTAGTGGTAGTGGTTCGGGGATCGATTCCCAGTTCGGGAAAAGTGTAATTGGGTTTGTCTATTAGGAATTTCTTAGTAGCAGCCACTGAGTATTGGATATACTTAGTAGCAGCCACTGAGTATTGGATATACTTAGTAGCAGCCACTGAGTATTGGATATACTTAGTAGCAGCCACTGAGTATTGGATATACTTAGTAGCAGCCACTGAGTATTGGATATACTTAGTAGCAGCCACTGAGTATTGGATATACTTAGTAGCACCCACTGAGTATTGGATATACTTAGTAGCAGCCACTGAGTATTGGATATACTTAGTAGCAGCCACTGAGTATTGGATATACTTAGTAGCAGCCACTGAATATTGGATATACTTAGTAGCAGCCACTGAGTATTGGATATACTTAGTAGCAGCCACTGAGTATTGGATATACTTAGTAGAAGCCACTGAGTATTGGATATACTTAGTAGCAGCCACTGAGTATTGGATATACTTAGTAGCAGCCACTGAGTATTGGATATACTTAGTAGCAGCGACTGAGTATTGGATATACTTAGTAGCAGCCACTGAGTATTGGATATACTTAGTAGCAGCCACTGAGTATTGGATATACTTAGTAGCAGCCACTGAGTATTGGATATACTTAGTAGCAGCCACTGAGTATTGGATATACTTAGTAGCAGCCACTGAGTATTGGATATACTTAGTAGCAGCCACTGAGTATTGGATATACTTAGTAGCAGCCACTGAGTATTGGATATACTTAGTAGCAGCCACTGAGTATTGGGTATAGGTCCGCTTGATGGCAATAGGCTCGCCCCCTATTACACGCGATTTAAACATAACGGGTAAACTGTGGGTGTATTAAAATGTGGGTATATTAAAATTTGGGTGTATTAAAATGTGGGTGTATTAAAATTTGGGTGTATTAAAATGTGGGTGTATTAAAGCTCTGCCCAACACTTCGGGGAATACAGGCGTGGTGTTATGTTACTACTGTATTATTTCAGTAATTTCCTGAAAACCATGGTAAGGTACTTCCAAAACATGTTGCTACTGCTTCTAAAGAAAAAGGTCTTATTACCCCATGACACAGTAATGAGATGTAACAATACTGTCTCTCAGAACACATTCTTACCCACAGAAACACATAAGACGATGACGTCACAAGAACTTCTAACTCCAATCTCCCCGTCCACCTAGATATCTCCACAATTCGCCTAAACAAATAGACCACTTGATCGAAACTTTGACCAAAAACAAAAGGACGTTGGGCCAATAAAAGTTTTAATAAAAGACGTCGGGATTTCAGTGCGATGCGATGCCAAATACTTATTCAGCTGCATGGCACCACAATTTGTACCCGTGTCAGTTGTGTGCAGCCGGAATCTGGCATGCCAATATCGATAGTTTTTCCTCACAGAATTTATATATTTGTACCAGTTTTTCGGTTTTATAGCGGTCATATTTTTTAAGAATTGTTGCTGCATTTACATACGGGTTCAATGGGGTTTTAAATAAAATTCTCGGTTGATTTAAAACATTGGGATTATGACCTGAAAGGAATGTATTTATTTCGGCTTAGCAAATACTTTGGGATTACAATCGTAAATCAAATAACCCTTAAAAAATATCGCTGAGAATAATATTCTCCTCAACGAAACGTGAAATTGGACTTGTAAATATATCAATACCCTATTATAATATTTACAATTCAATAACTTTTCTACAAAACTGAATAGAAATGAAAGTCTAGATGCGAGTTTTATTCACACTCAGGCACACGCATCACGTAGCCTTTGTACATGTTTTCTTTATTTACATGTTCTTTTATTTAACATTCCTCACCAAATCTTAAGAAAAGTCTGACTTCGAAGTCTAACTTTTAATTATTGTGAATGTGAAGACTATGTGAGTCATTTTATTTATATTATTTTTCTCTCTGTTCTCTTTTAGTTTTTGTCATGGTCTGGCAGTTTGAGTAATTAATGTGGCCTACCTAAATGTCCTTTCTTTGGTATTGTTCGTCGAATCGTTGGGCTCCTTAAGTTTTGAGTTGAGCTGCACGATTTCTGACAAATGCGTGCACTGGACAGGTCCTCTCAATCTGTGTGGTTCTTTCCTCAAAAGACCATCTCAGACATCGACCTACATGGTCTTCATATGTATTATATCTCATCTAGTTTTAAAATATGATTGACGTGTAAAAGTGTTTGTACAAACCTACTTACAAAATAAAATCATTTATCATTTAACTTAAAAAGCTAGATATTGTCCCGTGTATAGCTATGGACGATATATGGCTTTATACAGTGATATGAATTTATAATTATACTTTGTAAAGTATTATATTATTTTAATGATTGTGAATGTGAAGGCTAGTTGAGCTGCATGATTACTGACAAATACTAATAAATAATAGCACTGACTGAACAGGTCCACTCAATCTGTGTGGTTCTTTCCTCAAAAGACCATTTCAGACACCAATCTACATGTTCTTCACATGATCTGACCAAGATTATGTCTGGACTTTAAAAGAGACTGTGGCCTCTGAGTTTGTTTCGACCTTTCTTCTTAGAGTAGTCAGATAGGAAACGCCGGCCTCATCTAGTTTAAAAAAATGTGACTGACGTGTAAATGGGTTTGTACAAGCGTACTCATAGGAATTAATCATTTATCATTTATGGAAACTTATACCAAAAAACTTGGGAGGATCTCTGACGCTCCCAGCATTCAGGAAGAAAGGCCTTCTGGTCAGCATGGGCTATACAAAAAACTGACGTAATGAATAAGGTTGGTGAACTTTAAAGTTTCATTTATTTATAGTTAATTAAAACGGGACAGCACCATCAATTAACGTACAAACATACAAAGGTACCTACATCATGTTGGATAACCTTACTGGTTGGCCTAGCTAAGCAGGGTTGACTTCACCTTGTGAAAGCTGAAAGCTTCAGGAATCAGCTAAATGTGCAGTGCAGGACCAGTCGTAAAAGAAATTCATAGGACCGAGGCCTATTTATTTTGGCTGAAATTATGGACTGCCCAGTATGCGCGAGACGTACCTACAGACGCCAGGGGGTCAAGCTACCCAAAACTGTCAAATTTTCCCAATTAACCTTGAACCTAATACTTCAGCAATAAAGTTGAAAATCTACTAAAGAAATTTGACAGATTGTAGTAGCTTGATGTGCTGGCATCTGTACAAAAGCACTCAAAAATAAATACACCTGCTAAATGCAATTTTGTGAAAACGTAAAGTTTATAGCAGCAATGAACTAAAATTGAAACCTCACTGTGACATTATTAACCTTTTAACACCTATAAACAATAAATTAAGGTACCGCTAACAAATAAACGATTACCTTCGTGACTGAACTTAGATGAAAATAGCTCCCTAACTACATGTTCGACAAAAACAAATGGCAAATAAATCGCCTTGTTTGTTAATTACATTACACAACTTGCCAGGCGTGGTTGAAATGAAAATTAAGGGGTAACCCTGCGTGTGACATACCGAATACAAACTTAAACCGATCACCGACAAACAGAAATAGCACTTGTTCATACGGAAATAAAACTTATGTGAAGTGTAAAGATAAGTTTGTGACATTGAAGTAGTGGTGGGGTAGCTATAACTCATAGAGAACGAGCAACGAATTTAAAGTTGGACTTGAAATAAAATTCGTTTTCTGAGTTATTTATGCGATATTACCCTGGAACGAAAGAGTGCTAATTCTTCAGCCGGAGCATTTAGTGCGAATTTAATTAAGACTTGTTTTCCGGTTCGTAATAGGTCATTTCGAAGTTTTGTTTACTTAGCGTAACTGTTTGAAATGCTTAACTGGTACCTTGAAAAAAATTAAAAAGCAATATATTTTAACTAGGCTATGAAAACTGTAACACTTTACCACACCAATAGATGAATAATTATGTAAATGTCTATTAAGTGCTCTAAATTTACTATGGTTTTTATTTGATTTTTTATGTACTTCTATGACATAATCAATTATTCATCTACAATTCTAACTTCAACTCTTTATTAATGGCTTTTGTGGACAGAATATTAATTTAGATCTGTTACTGTTATAATGGCTATCATGTCATTTGATTTAAATATTTTTTTATTTTTCTTATTTTATTTATCTTTTATATAGTTTATTTTCTGTTTCGTGGATGTGAGAACGCGTTGTAGACCTTGCAGACTAACAGAATTTTCTATTTGTTTAATCCTGGCACTAAACTTGTTGACAGACCTACACTGTCCTCCCATACCTATCAACACTGTAATTTACTTGGAAATTTTGGACGAAGGCAAAGAAACGAGTACACATCAATTAAACCAATAACGGACCGTAAGTACGCCGTAAGAAATCAAGAATTAAAAATATCACCGCAGGGTTTCATTTAGTCACTGTAATTAGCCCAGAAGCAAACAAAAATATTGCGAGCCTCGGGAAATCTTGAGGCATATATTTTTTGTCAATATCTCGACCTGCAAAAATATTTAGGTACTATAGCAATACTTCTTCCAGGTTAAAATAATTCAAAATTATATGCTAAAGATCATTTTAGGCAAATACCTTTCTACATTTCAATCAACCTGCCTAGATTTTCCCAACTATGTTGGGGTCGCCAGTCTAACCGGATTCAGCTGAATACCAGTATTTTACATGCAGCGACTGCCTATCTGACCTCCACAACCCAGTTAACACGGTGTGCACACGACGAAGGTAACACGATACCCCTTGGTAAGACTGGTTGTCAGACTTTAGGGCTTCTGACGACCCGTAGCAACTGTCAATGATCCAAGAATGACAGCCGAGACCAACGGCTTAACGTATTTTCCGAGGCATGGAAGGGTCTCGGTATGTAAAGATGGCCACCCATTCACGGACCGACAAACGTAGCTTAACCCGATCGATCATGCGGCTGTTATTACTGAGCCAGGAGCCCCTCACATATACATAAATGTAGAAATACCTTTCTTCATTTATTTGTGTATAATATGTATTATTGGTCGTTTCGGAGACTAACAAAGACGTGTGCAAAAATAAGTTCGTCCCACATTCTAGTGGAACAAACAAACACGCTGACTTCTACTTTTAAAGTATTTTGTAAGGATATAGATGTTTTACCTACATTTAATTTAATTAAAGGTGGTTGTAGTTTCAAGATTGTTATTGATTAACATTTTAATTTTGTCTCATTCATAACTATTTCCGAGGACTGAATGTAGTAACATAATATACACGGTGTAACATAATATACAAGGTGTAACAGACTAAACGCTAGTCCTGAAAGTAGTTTGTTCATAATTGACTACTGAATCGATTTCAGTAACTTTTAACATAGGTATATTTTACAAAAACGATGTATTTGCATTCTGACCGCCGATTGAGCCAAAGAAAAGTAAATCTTACTTCAAGGCAATAAGGCTCAATTTTAGGCAGTAAGGCTCAATAAGACAAAATTTAAATGCATAAAGTAATGCGTAACACACTATCAGTAGCAATCGCTTTCATTTTGACAGTTCAACAACATTCATTGCGTTATTTACGTTGTTGAGCAGACACATTTTCCGAGCATATAAAGCAATGGATTAGCAATATCCTTCAAAATGATTCAGATTAAGATTGATAGTGTGTTACGGAATTAGGGTGCCGGTTACTGGGTAAGAGTCAACACGATTTTCTTTATAATTATAATTATTAAGAAAATCGTGCCAAACTATAGTTTGGCTTAAAAAAAATGTTTTGGTCATTGTATTATGCTTTTAACTCAATACTCTAACTGGGGTTTTAAGGTCTTGCGTTAATTACATATGTTACATATTGTATACACTAACAGACTTAAAATACATACATAATATATACAACAATACATAATATATATACTTGATACATACATGTGTATCAAACAAAGCAAGGGTAAAGAATAATAGGGCATTAAAAAATTCGCCCGCATCGCTGTCTGAAGGAAAAGTGCCCAAAAGGTTGGCATCAATGCCACGTTGTATGGCGAAAATTGATTAATTGTTGAAAATAATATTGGGCTGAATGAAGATTATTTTTTATGAAAGTACTGTGATTAGTTCTAGGTCATCATCTGCCTAGCCTTTTCCCAACTATGTTGAGGTCAGCTTCCAGTCAATCAAAATCAAAAGTAATTTATTCAAATTAGACTGAGAATCAGCACTTTTCGAACGTCAAAATTACAAAAGACAGTCCCCCAAAAACGCCCGCCCTTCACCGCTTCCTAGTGCTACCGATGGGAAGAAGAAGTGGCGCAACAAACTCCCCAGCAGCACAGCTGTCTGTTCAGTTAGAAAATACTTGATTGTATACAATAATAGGTATGCTAATTAATAACCATTACAAGACACAGAACATTCAATTAAAGTATTTGCGATATGTCAGCTAGCTAAAAACTATACGTACTCAAGCTAAAAAATAATTAATTAAAATTTAAATAAAAACTTACTACCTAAATAAAAGCCTTCAGGCATAAAGGGCGTCAAAGCTTACATATTTATGCATTGCTGGGTTCTGTTCACATAGTTGTCACTTGAAGTCACAAATGATAAACTAGGACCATCGAAGTAAAATGAATAAATAAGTTAATACTAATAACAACAATAAAACCATGGTCAGGAAGTCGACCAGTCACCACAAGCAGCACCCGTTCACGAGCATAACGCAAAGATCAGCCATTACCCCCCTCGCCATATTTGAGGGACGGCAACCCGACCCCCGACGCTACCGCAAGCAGTGGACAGACACAGACATCTAAGGGAGCATGACGAACTTGCTGCCGGTTGTTCAGGCAAGAATAATATGATCAATCATCGAGGTCACTAGCTAACCAGATATTGCAATCAAGTCATAAAAAAACATTAAAATGAGTAAATTATGTCAGGATTCCATTAAAATAAAATTAAACTGAATTGACCTATACAGCCAAATAAAAATAAAGAATTATATGAACTCCTATAACCTGTCAGTAAGCTAATTCTGGAGAGAGAACATAAACATTGTCTTGAGTTAATCAGGGCGACCAACTATTCTTATCATGTAAGTAGTGGTTGGTGGAATGCTTTATGTATGCCGTATGCCTTTGGACAAAGGTTGGATTTTACTTGAGCGTTAAACGCATTAAAAAGCAAGTCTAGCAAAGAAGAGGGTATCTCGTTATAAAAGGTTATACCAAGCCCAACAAATGAGTTATGAACCTTATGAAGCTGGTGAAAGGGGACACGTAGTTTGTAGATATTTCTAGTGTTAACACTGTGAATATCACTGTTTTTAGTGTACAAGTGTAATTTTTGCCTAATATATAATATGTTGCCGAAGATGAATTGTGATGCAACCATGAGAATACCATATCCTATAAAAATCTCTTAGAGAAACTCTGGCACCTAGCTGGTAAATTGCTCGAACAGCTGGTTTTTGAAGGACAAATATTGCCCCACAGCAGAATACCGTAGGACATAACGCTGTGAAAATAACTAAAATAGACTAAACGAGCTGTATCAACGTCAGTGTATTGCACAGTCAGTGTAGTGTACAGTCTAACCAGACGCAGCTGAGCACCAGTATTTTAAAGAAAGAAAGAAAGAAAAAATATTTATTGCGACTCGCACAGGAAGATCATAAAACTAAACTAAACACAATCAAAAATAAAAAATACAAATTATATAACACATGGAGCGACTACCTATCTGATCTCCCACAACCCAGTTACTGGGTAATACGAAACCCCCTGGTAAGACTGGTTGTCAGACTTTCGGGCTTCTGACGATCCGTAGCGACTGTCATAGATCCACGAATGACAGCCGGGCTTAACGAGCTTTCCGAGGCCGGAGAGGTTTTGGTAGCTATGTAAATATGGTCACCTATCCACGGACGGACCGCGGCAAGCGTAGCTAAACCTGATCGATTGACCCATGCGGCTGTTATTACTTAACCACAAGCCCCTGATTAGTTTTAGATAACTGAAATCAAACTCATAGTTGGAAAAAATGAGACAAAAATAATTCAAAATACAAAGAAACAGATATTTCTCAATTGACTTCTATTCTTTGTCTACTGTTGTTCACTATTAGCTCTTTTATTTTCCTTCTCTTTCATTTATTCCCAAGCTACAGGATGTTTCATTCAGCTCTGAACAGCTACAGAGTGTTGTACTAAGCTTTCTACTTGAAGTGCAATCACAAATCAAAGGCAGAGTTGTGACTGCTTAGTTCCCGTAGCCTTAAGGCTTGTTCCACTGGCTTGTGACGTAATACACGCTTAGGCAAATGTCTCCCTGTATAGTGAGATTATCTTAAAGTGAAAATGTTAAAGTTAGTAATGGGATCTGTATTTAATAGTTTGTATAGTCCAAGTTGTGAGTTTATTAAGCTAATAGCTTTTGCCCGCGACTTCGTCCGCGTGAAACTTCTTGCTCCGCCGCCCGACCGCGTCGCATCGCATCACCTGGCCGCGCTATCACTTTGTTTTCGCTTAGCGTTTTTACTGACTTTTTTTCTTTTTACTCAGCTCCTAAGGATCTTAGCGTGATGTTAAATAGCCTAAAGCCTTTCTCCAACATTAATTAAAAGAATTTTTCAAATCCGACTATTAATTGACGACACGGTTGGCGCAGTGGCTAAGCGATCGACTGCTGAGCTGCGTGTCGCGACTTCGATTCCCGCACGGAACAAATATTTGTATTGCCTACAGGTAGTTGGTCCGGGTCTGGCTGTTTGTGTATGTGAGTTTAAATGTTTGTAAACGCACCCACGATACAGGAGTAATTCCTAGGGTGGGGCAACGTTTAAAAAAAAAAAAGAAATCCAGAGACTAGCGCTTTCAAACAAACTCTTCAGCTTTATTATTAGTATGATAGATAGCTATCTGTTAAAGCTGCTATTGGAATGTATGGGCTAAACACTAACAGCCTCACGGGTCTATAGATGGCTAAACTACGCTCGCCGCAGTCGGTTAGGGATGGGTGACCATCCATTACATATTGAGACCACTCCGTGCCTCGGGAAGAAGCGCGTTAAGGCTTTGGTCCCGGCTGTCATTCGTATATCTTTGACAATCGTAACGCATAAAAGTCTGACAACCAGTATTGCTAAGGCGTATAGTGTTATCCAGTAACTGGGTTCTGAAGGTCAGATAGGCAGTCGCTCCATGTAAAATACTAGAATTCAGCTGCTTTCGGGTAGACGGAAGGGTAAACCCAGCATAGTAGGGAAAGACTAGCCAGATCGATTGGGTAATGTGACCGTAAAACCTTTTTGCTACACGAAATGCTATTGCTATTTCAATTCACTTTAAACGTTGCACCCCTTTTTTTTTTTTTCTTTTTTTTTCTGGGTGGGAAATCATCAAAGTCAAAGTCAAAGTCAAATCATTTATTTCAAATAGGCACATAAAAGGCACTTTTGAACGTCAAAAATAAAATTAGAATAAAATTGATTCTAGTCGCCTCAAATGACTCCTCAATGACTCCATCAAATGACTCCTCCCGCTCTGGGCGGAGCAGAAGGGAGTGTCAGACTTTTACTGACTAAAACCCACCCGTGTTCCTTCAGTTGCCTGTGCCAGGGGCCACGGTATCTCTTTCGAACAACCCGCAGCCCCGGCGGCATCGGCCCTAGCGGACCCCGTCAGTTCGTGCTGACAGCTCTTTGAGGCGCGCGTGGAACACAACGCGCCGTCGACCCGGGCCTGGTCCTTACCGGGCAGCGAGCTGCCCATAGCTCGCCGCCCGCAAGCCCGCGCCTACGGTGGCCGGGAGTCGGCTGTTGACTCCCGTCCAGGGCGTCTCCTGCGGCGGCTAGGAGCGCGAGGGTGCAGCGATTGCCTCTCCCTCGCACGCTCCGCCTCCTCCTTCGCGAGCATAACTGCTTCGCAGAAGGAGGTGACGGCCTCCCATTCACTCTCGCTCCGGACCATGGCCTGTATGAGGGCCGGACGCGAGAGGTCGCCGCCGCCGATCGCCGCCAAGAGGACACGGCAGGGTCCCGCCCAAGCCGGGCAGACCTCCACCGTATGCTCCACCGTGTCCTCCGGGCGATCCCCACAGTGGTGACACCCTGGCGTTTCCTCCCGCTTTATCCTGAACAGGAACCTCCCGAAACAACCGTGTCCGGTGAGGACCTGCGTCAGGCGGAAGGTGAGGGCGCCGTGGCGACGCTCTAGCCACTCCTCAAAGAGGGGACTTATCGCCGCAATTGTGGCGTGCCCAGCGCTGGGTTGCGACAATTGCACTCTCCATGCCGCCATGAGATCCCGCCGGAGCTCTGTCCGCTGTGCCGTGATTTCTCGCGGCAGCGGAGCAACGCCCCGGCGTTTTGCCTCCTCTCGCCACTCCCATATGTGGGCGAGGACTTTGGCCTCCAGATCCCATGGCGGCAATCCGGCAAGGAGGCTCGCTGCCTCAGCGGAGACCGTGCGGTATCCTCGAATGAGCCGGACAGCCATGACCCTTTGGGACGCGATCAACCGGCGGGCTGGTCGCCGCCTCAAAGATCGCGCCCTGCGGACTCTCCGTCCGCTTACCGGCCCATCGTGCTGCTCGACGAGGTGGGCAAGCTCTTTGAAAGAGTAATTGCAGATCGCCTTGCCGGGCAGCTGGTGCGGGTGGGGCCGGATTTGGCGGACAGCCAGTTTGGTTTCCGCAGGGGGCGCTCTACGGTGGATGCCATAATGCGCGTGCGAGCCCTCACGACGGGGGATGCTGTGGCCCGGGGTGGGGTTGTCTTGGCGGTGTCTCTAGACATCGCCAATGCCTTCAATACCCTGCCCTGGCGTTGCATCAGGGAGGCACTCGGGTATCACCGGATGCCGACCTACCTCCGTCGCATTGTCGAGGCCTATTTGACGGACAGGGCCGTCATCTACCCCGGTCACCGGGGAGAGTGGAACCGGCGAGAGATGTCGTGCGGTGTCCCACAGGGATCGGTCCTAGGGCCGCATCTGTGGGATATCGGGTACGACTGGGTGCTGCGCGCCGACCTCCCTGATGGTGTCAGCGTAGTTTGCTACGCTGACGACACGCTGGTCCTGGCGCAGGGGAGGTCGCACCAGGCGGCGGCCGAAGCAGCGACACCCGGGGTTGCGACAATTGTCGAGAGGATCCGGCAATTGGGACTCGAGGTGGCATTGCACAAATCTGAGGCCATGTGTTTTCATGGTCCTCGGGACGCGCCACCGTCGGGTTCACAAATAACGGCGGGAGGGGTTCACATCGGCGTCGAGCTGACGATGAAGTACCTGGGACTCGTCCTCGACAGCCGGTGGAATTTCGTGGAGCACTTCCGACGTTTGGCTCCCAGACTGGAGCGGGCCGGGGCTGCCTTGAGGCGGCTCCTCCCCAATCTAGGGGGACCAAACGCCTCCTGCCGGAGGCTCTATGCGGGGGTCGTGCAGGCCATGGCCCTTTACGGGGCACCGATATGGGCGCGATCTTTGAGGCGGCGACCAGCCCGCCGGTTGATCGCGTCCCAAAGGGTCATGGCTGTCCGGCTCATTCGAGGATACCGCACGGTCTCCGCTGAGGCGGCGAGCCTCCTTGCCGGATTGCCGCCATGGGATCTGGAGGCCAAAGTCCTCGCCCACATATGGGAGTGGCAAACGTTGCACCCCTATAAAAATAACACAAGCCCATCTCTTTAGCTTATCCTTTAACAATAACATCGTCTCTATAAAATTTCAACAACCCAAATAAAGCCACGATTCCCCATCATTTACGAAATAACTCGGCAGGTTCGAATCATTACATCAAATACCTCAATGGGATCCCAATCCATGGAACTTTATTTCCTTGCTAAGCAAATCCACGATTGGAAATGAGTCAAAGAGCAATCAATCAATCAGAAGAGTCAATCTCGGGTGAACATTGTGTTACAGTATAAATATGAAGCAGTATCTCAACTAAGCTATGTTAGTCATAATTAGGGGATTTACTTATAAACGTTACTTAAAGTTAAGTAATGATTAGCGACTGTTTAACCATACATTTTAGACGTTTAAGCGTCTCTTAACTTTAAGTAACGTTTATAAATAAGCCCCATGGTATCTACGCTCCATCGGATTTTTAGGGCTGTCACCCATTAGAGAGAACAGAAAATCTACACGATGCCGCCTGCCTTTATTATTAATTTATTCATGAGCAGTAAATAGGGAAAAATACTTAAAGACAGAACAGAAAAAGGTACTTTCCTCCTTTGACAGCTACAGTCTTACTGCATTGCTAATTCCATCCGTACATACTAGGATATCCTGTGTGACGGGTCACCGAGTACTCACCCCGAATTAAAACTAATTAACATTACAGTCAATTTTAAAACCACAGTAACAAATTATTTATTAATCAAGGGAAAAAAACAGATAGTTTAGTCACACGTAATAGGGGGCGATAAAAACTAGCTCTCCAATTGTTCTAAAATCAAACATAAAATAAAGCTTCCTACACACTCTTGTTTGGATTCACAACAAAGAAAATATAAAGCGTCCTGCTTCATTATTCCTTACATGCCATTGTGAATGCGTTGATCCAGACTTTTATTCATAGTTGTTCTACTGTTTATTACAATATACTCTGGTTCCACCGTGTAGGGATCCCGTAATTAAATGGCCGTGTTCTTTGACAGTTTTGCCGTATGCACAAGTATTTGTCAATGGCATTCTGTTCGGGAATTAGGGGAGGAATTGAATCAGGAATTGATTTTAGTATTCAGTGGAATTAGCTTTCTAGAAAGTCAGACACAGCTTCATTGTTCAATAACGATGAAGCTGTTTTGTTGGCTGCAATATGCCAATCTTATCTCCTGTGTTGTATAAGGCGTCCTCCAGAATTATGTTAAAAATAATCAGCAAATTAATCATCGGGTTTCCTTGAAGCGTCCGATAACTGAAGCAAAGCGATTTGATAACGTAATACGACAAATCCTTTAACGTTCGTGATCGCGAAATAGATTTCTCATTGCGACAAATCATAAAATTCTTAATAGGATAAAGTTTTCCCGTTGAACTTGAAGCAGAAAAGGGGTTGAACACTTATGGCAGTGATATACTGCAGTTTTATCGACTTTTAACCCTCTATGTGCGTAGTGCAAGTTATTAGCTTGTCACTTTAGTGTTAAATGTTTAAAGAAGTCGCACCTTTCGGAAGTCTGATAAAAAAATGTCTAATGATTTAGAAGAAAAAATCTTATTAGAAACGTCGACAGCATTTTAAGGACTCGTGGGTTAGCTGTTGCTACAAGATTGAATCATTTGTGGCTCACTGCCTGTCAGACAATATACAGCATTAAAACCACTGAACCATTGTTCAGTGGTTACCGAAAAAACCGAGATGAAAGGTCTAAATACTATATATATGTCGTGAGGAAAGATTTTATTATGAATGTCGTTGGCTATAAGAGTAGGGGAAGACCAAAGAAACGATGGATGGACTGTGTGAATGATGATATGGTTATAAAGGGGGTATGACTACCGAAAAACTGACAAAAAGGCCGACCGACTAATAGAGAAGTTTGGAAGAAAAAGACACACGTTTTGAAATTGGGATCAGGACAGGAGTCAGTGAGTGAGTGGAGGTGGCAGTGGTGCACTAAGAAAGTGTTTTTAATACCTCTACCACTGAGTGGGCTAACGTATGGGAATAGTTATCATTATCATCATCATCAGCCTACAGCAGTCCACTGCTGGACATAGGCCTCTCCTATTGCACGCTATTCAACTCGATTTTCGGCAATTCTCATCCAGCTGCTACCAGCCATCCTGCGAAGATCGTCGCTCCACCTAGCCTGAGGGTAAAACAAAAGGAAGGGACTAGTTAGTTAGATAATTACGAAAACCAGAACAGCACAATCATAACAATATATTCCCTTGAATAAACTAGAGCTTAACGTAATATCCTCTCATTATTTCCCAACATGTGATAGATAGCTGAATAATTACTAACTCCTACCACAAGAAAGTAATAAATATTAATAAACTGAATAGTAGGAAGTAGGATTGTAGGAAGTAGTATGGTAGGAAGCAGTATGGTAGGAAGTAGTATGGTAGGAAGTACGATAGTAGGAAGTAGTATAGTAGAAAGTAGGAGAGTAGGAAGTAGTATGGTAGGAAGTAGTATGGTAGGAAGTAGGATAGTAGTTAGTAGAATAGTAGGAAGTAGTATAGTAGAAAGTAGGAGAGTAGGAATTATTTTAGTAGTATAGTAGGAAGTAGGAAAGTAGGAAGTAGGATAGTAGGAATAGTTTAGTAGGAAGTAGGATAGTAGGATAGTAAGAAGTAGAATAGTAGGAAGTAGTATAGTAGGAAGTAGGAGAGTAGGAAGTAGTATGGTAGGAAGTAGTATGGTAGGAAGTAGTATGGTAGGAAGTAGGATAGTAGTAAGTAGAATAGTAGGAAGTAGTATAGTAGAAAGTAGGAGAGTAGGAAGTAGTATGGTAGGTATTAGTATGGTAGGAAGTAGGATAGTAGTAAGTAGAATAGTAGGAAGTAGTATAGTAGAAAGTAGGAGAGTAGGAAGTAGTATCGTAGGAAGTAGGATAGTAGGAAACAACCCTCTGTGTAAAGGATTTTTGTCGGAGCTCGTGTTACTTCAGAGTTTAAAAAAAGGGGATTTTTATTTTGTAATTGGGTCGACTAGTGTCACATTGGTCTCGACTAGTGTCCCACCGCTCTCGACTAGCGTCGCACTGGTCTCGACTAGTGTTGCAATGGGTCGACTATTGTCACACCGGTCTCTACAGACGGCACTATTCACGGCTAGTGCCGCACTGGTACTCGACATGTGTCACACTAGTCTCGATTAGTGTCGCACTGGTCTCAACTAGTGTTGCACCAGTCTCAACTACTGTCGCATCGGTGTCGACAAGTGTCGCATTAGTCTCAACTAATGTCGCACTCGTCTCGACTAGTGTCGCACCGATCTCGACTTGTGTCGCACCGGTCTCGACTACTATCACACCGGTGTCAACTAGTGTCGCATTGGTCTCTACTAGTGTCGCACTAGTCACGGCTAGTGTCGCACCGGTAGTCAAGACAAGTGCAGCACTAGCCGTGACTGGTGCGACACTAGTCGAGACCACTGCGACACTAGTCTAAACCAGTACGACACTAGTCGACCCATTGTGACACTAGTCGAGAACGGTGCGACACTAGTTGAGACCGTTGCAACACTAGTCATGGCCCATGCTACACTAGTCGACCCATTGCGACACTAGTCGACCCATGGCGACACTAGTCGAGACCAATGCTACACTAGTCGGGACCAGTGCGACACTAGTCGAGAACGGTGCGAAACTAGTCGACCCGTTGCGACACTAGTCGAGACCAGTGCGACACTAGTCGATCCGTTGCGACACTAGTCTAGAACTATGCGACACTAATTGAGACCATTGCGACACTAGTCGAGAACGGTGCAACACTAGTCGACCCATTGCGACACTAGTCGAGACCAGTGCGACACTAGTCGACCCATTGCGACACTAGTCGAGAACGGTGTTAACGGTTTCATGAAATATAGTAAGGTTATTCCACTTTTTAAATCTGGGGACTGCAAAGACACCAATAATTATAGACCAGTATCCGTGTTGCCGGTTTTCAGCAAAGTGTTCGAAAAGGTAATGCTCAATCAAATGCTTAATCATTTTAACAACAACAAAATCTTGCACGATCAGCAATATGGCTTCACCAAAGGACGTTGTACGACTGACGCCGGTGTCACTTTATTAAAACACATATTTACAGCGTGGGAGGAAGCCCAAGATGCCATAGGAATCTTTTGTGACCTCTCCAAGGCATTTGATTGAGTTAATCACAAAACCTTACTCTTGAAACTTGAGCATTATGGACTAGGTAAACTTGCGCTCAGTTTAGTAAAATCTTATTTACATGATGGACAGCAAAAAGTTCAAATAAATGGTGTCAATTCACTTGGTTTACAAGTAAGAATGGGTGTTCCACAAGGCTCGATATTAGGTAATTTCCTCTTTTTAGTATACATAAATGACCTGCCGCATTTATTAAAAAACCAACCACAAATGGTGTTATTTGCTGACGATACTTCCATAATTTTTAAGATAAATAGACGTGCATCAAATCTTGACGACGTAAATAACGCCCTACTGCAAGTGCAAAATTGGTTCACTGCTAATAATTTAGTATTAAATGGGAAAAAAACTAAATGCATAGGATTTGCTTTACCGAATGTTAAAAGTAGTGATTGTGACATAGTATTGAATAAAGAGAAACTAGAATTCGTCGATAAAACTGTTTTCCTGGGGATAACGCTCGACTCAAGGATGCAATGGGGTCCTCATATAACATCTCTTGCAAGACGGCTAAGTTCAGCAGCATATGCTGTAAGAACAATCCGTCAATTTACTAATGTAGATACCGCGAGACTGGTCTATTTCAGTTATTTTCATAATATCATGTCTTACGGTATTTTACTATGGGGACGGGCTGCAGATATTGAGTCCATTTTTATTCTGCAGAAAAGAGCCATCAGAGCAATATATGGCCTACGCAGGCGCGATTCTCTAAGGGAACTGTTTAAAAATATTAATATCATGACGGTACCTTGTTAATATATCTATGAAAACATCATGTACGTAAATAAAATGTACGTAAGGAAAAATTTAAATCTTTTCAGTAAAAGAGGTGACAGGCACGCCTATAGAACCAGAAATAGGGACCAATTAGTTCAACCAGGTTTCAGACTGGCTAAAGTAGACTCTTCCTTCATGGGGTACTGTTTAAAATGTTATAATAAAATACCTCCCCACATACTCCAACTCAATGAAACGAAATTCAAATCTTGCATAAAACGCACACTATACAGCCAAGCATATTATAAGTTGGGGGATTACATCGCTGACAAAAATGCTTGGCTAAACGCTGGTCCTGCTCCACAGGACGCATAAATAAATTGATTGGCATTTGAAAATACTTCACACACGCCTACCCAACCTACATACTGTTGGAGCTGCTGTAGATTCTAAAATACTATGTTTGCATTATATAAATTCAATCTCCTAGTATTGTATAATTGCATAGAACGTATGTGAGTACTATGTTACATACTACAAAGCTACCATTTACTGGGTACGTCTTTCATTGACTTGAATATGCCTTGGCGGATGAGAGTATGTCATGCTCACTCTAATGTCTCGCTGATGGTGGCACATGTGTTGGATCATCTAGCTCCCTTCAAAATGGTTGAGCTGAATGGTGCTAATCTATGCGTCATGTTCGTGAACGGGCGCCGTCAGTAGGGACTGGTCAACTCTTTGCTGCCATGGCTTATTTTGATTTAAATTAAAATTGAATTGTTTTTTTTTTTTAGCTTTTCATTACGGACGCTTTTAACGTTCTGCATCGTTCTCACATGCATAATTTTGAACATGAATGATGTAACCAATACTTTGTAACAATATTATTATGATTTAAAAGAGTGTCCATGGAGTTTCTTGCCCGTTCTTCTCCATAGGTACCTACTACGCTTTGGAATGGGCAACTAGCTTCATCTTTTTGACTGACCGACCTTGACAATTCAAAAGTGCCTGTAATTGGTTTATTTGAAATAAATAGTTTGAGTTTGAGTTTTGAGTTTGGTGCGACACTAGTCGAGAACGGTTCGACACTAGTCGAGAACGGTGCGACACTAGTCGAGACCAGTGCGACACTAGTCGACCCGTTGTGACACTAGTCGAGAACGGTGCGACACTAGTCGACCCATTGCGACACTAGTCGAGACCAATGCGACACAACTCGAGACCAGTACGACACTAGTCGACCCATTGCGACACTAGTCAAGAACGGTGCGACACTAGTTGAGTCCGTTCGACACTAGTCGAGGCCAGTGTGACACTAGTCGGCCCATTGCGACACTAGTCGACCCATTGCGACACCAGTCGACCCGTTGCGACACTAGTCGAGACCAATGCGACACTAGTCGACCCATTGCGACACTAGTCAAGAACGGTACGACACTAGTTGAGTCCGTTCGACACTAGTCGAAGCCAGTGTGACACTAGTCGGCCCATTGCGACACTAGTCGACCCATTGCGACACTAGTCGACCCATGGCGACACTAGTCGAGACCAATGCTACACTAGTCGGGACCAGTGCGACACTAGTCGAGAACGGTGCGAAACTAGTCGACCCATTGCGACACTAGTCGAGACCAGTGCGACACTAGTCGACCCATTGCAACACTAGTCGAGAACGGTGCGACACTAGTTTAGAACGGTGCGACACTAGTCGACCCATTGCGACACTAGTCGAGACCAGTGCGACACTAGTCGACCCATTGCGACACTAGTCGAGAACGGTGCGACACTAGTTGAGACCAGTGCGACACTAGTCGACCCGTTGTGACACTAGTCGAGACCGGTGCGACAAGAGTCGACCAATTACGACACTAGTTGAGAACGGTGCGACACTAGTCGAGAACGGTGCGACACTAGTTGAGACCGTTGCGACACTAGTTTAGAACGGTGCGGCACTATTCGACCCATTGCGACACTAGTCGAGACCAGTGCGACACTAGTCGACCCATTGCGACACTAGTCGAGACCAATGCGACACTAGTCGAGACAAGTACGACACTAGTCGACCCATTGCGACACTAGTCGAGAACGGTGCGACACTAGTTGAATCCGTTGCGACACTAGTCGAGGCCAGTGCGACACTAGTCGAGACCAGTACGACACTAGTCGACCCATCGCGACACTAGTCGAGAACGGTGCGACACTAATCGACCCATTGCGACACTAGTCGAGACTAATGCGACACTAGTCGAGACCAGTACGACACTAGTCGACCCATTGCGACACTAGTCGAGAACGGTGCGACACTGGTCGAGACCAGTGCGACACTAGTCGACCCCTTGCGACACTAGTCGAGAATGGAGCGACACTAGTCGAGACCAGTGCGACACTAGTCGACCCATTGCGACACTAGTCGAGAACGGTGCGACACTAGTTGAGACCGTTGCGACACTATTTTAGAACGGTGCGACACTAGTCGACCCATTGCGACACTAGTTGAGACCAGTGCGACACTAGCCGACTCATTGCGACACTAGTCGAGACCAATGCGACACTAGTCGAGACAAGTACGACACTAGTCGACCCATTGCGACACTAGTTGAATCCGTTGCGACACTAGTCGAGGCCAGTGCGACACTAGTCGGCCCATTGCGACACTAGTCGAGAATGGTGCGACACTAGTCGAGACCAGTGCGACACTAGTCGACCAATTGCGACACTAGTCGAGAACGGTGCGACACTAGTCGAGACCAGTGCGACACTAGTCGACCCATTGCAACACTAGTCGAGAACGGTGCGACACTAGTTTAGAACGGTGCGACACTAGTCGACCCATTGCGACACTATTCGAGACCAGTGCGACACTAGTTGACCCATTGCGACACTAGTCGAGAACGGTGCGACACTAGTTGAGACCAGTGCGACACTAGTCGACCCGTTGTGACACTAGTCGAGACCAGTGCGACACTAGTCGAGAATGGTGCGACACTAGTCGAGACCAGTGCGACACTAGTCGACCCATTGCGACACTAGTCGAGAACGGTGCGACACTAGTCGACCCATTGCGACACTAGTCGAGACCAATGCGACACTAGTCGAGACCAGTAAGACACTAGTCGACCAATTGCGACACTAGTCGAGAACGGTGCGACACTAGTCGAGACCAGTGCGACACTAGTCGACCCATTGCGACACAAAGCCGCAATTATTTGTGGTGATTTTAATATTAATATTTTGGAAAATAATTCAAATAGCAGTAGATTATTAAGCCTTTTCAAATCATTCAATTTATCTAATGTTTTTACTGAACCGACTAGAGTAACTCCAACTTCTGCTACTTGTATCGATAATGTCTTTTGCGATTGTGATTATTTAGATAAAGCCATCGTAAATTATCTGCCGTCTGATCATAGTGGACAAACGGTAACTTTTAAGTTTACAACACCTATGCAAAAAGTGCAAATACAATTTAGGCCAATAACAACTAGTAAACTAAAAAGATTCAATAGTACCCTAAATAATACGTTAAATGATCTGGGCCATAATATGGATGATGCAAATAAATTGTACGAGGATTTCTTTTCGGTGGTGCACACTCAATTCAATAAAACTTTTGAAAAGAAAACAAAAATTATTTGCCCTAATTTTATATTTAGTGACTGGGCAACTAGAGGTATTAGGATAAGTAGGGAAAGACTGTTTGAGCTGTATGGCCTTAAGCCTTACATAAATACAGAAACTTTCAACAAGTATGTTGCTACATATTCAAAAGTTTTTAGAAATACCTGCAAGATAGCCAAAGCCCTGTACATTAGCAACAAAATCAAATCAGCAGAAAACAAAATAAAAACAGTTTGGAAAATTATAAATAACGAAATTAGTAGGAATAAAAAACGAAACACTGATTACACATTGGAGTCTTCACGTGGTGCCATATGCTCTAATTTAGAAGTAGCTCAAGAATTTGTAAATTTCTTTACTAATATACCATCAAAAACGACGGAAGCCTTAAATTCCTCACCGGACGTATCACTTGAGTTTCTAAGAGCGAACGTTCCAGGCTGCCCGGTTGAGTTTCAATTTAGACATATAAACCCTATGATAGTTATAAAAACTTTTCGACAAATCAAAATCAAATTGACCGAAGATCTATGGGGAATGTCTATCAAAGTTTGTACATCCATAATCGAGACTATATCGCCATACTTAGCTTTAGTGTTTAATTTGTGTGTAGATCAAGGAGTCTTCCCAGATTTAATGAAATATAGTAAGGTTATTCCACTTTTTAAATCTGGGGACAGCAAAGACACCAATAATTATAGACCAGTATCCGTGTTACCGGTATTCAGCAAAGTATTCGAAAAGGTAATGCTCAATCAAAGATGAGACTAAAATAACAAAATAATATCCTAAATTAACTAAAACGATTTACAAACTAAAAAATAGCGTCGAAAAATTCATCCACATCGCTGTCGACTGGTAATGTACCCAAGACACTGGCGGCATTGCCACGTTGTATGGCAATGCTTATCCTCTGGCCAAAGTAAAAGCCAGCCCTTGGGTCATGGGAAGTATCAACCAGTCTTTTCGAAATTTCCTCAAAAAGACTATGCGCACTCGGACCCCACGGCCCGAGGGTTTCAACCCCAAACGGCTCGAAAATATAATTATTAATAAGGTTATTATATTTACGCCGCTTGAGGTTTTCTGCAGCCGCAGCAGCAGCACCAGCGCAGCACGCCGACCCTGGAAGGTGGGATGGCGCAAGAGTATCGACACAAATTGCATCCCACACTAAAGGCCTACCCACCTTCCAAGGAAATTAAGACATGCCGTCCGGTCTCTTGCCATCGTCGCGTGCCAATCCATTGGGTTCTAATACAGCTGGAACGCCGACGGTGACAAGAGCTCGTCGAATGATGTCGTTAATGTTTGCGTGCCGCGCTAAGCGACCTGCGCTTCGGCTGCAAGACAGACCGTGGTGTCCGAGGCTGTTAACAACTTCGCCACAGTGACAACGATGCTGATCAAATGCTTAATCATTTTAACAACAACAAAATTTTACACGATCAGCAATATGGCTTCACCAAAGGCCGTTGTACGACTGACGCCGGTGTCACTTTATTAAAACACATATTTACAGCGTGGGAGGAAGCCCAAGATGCCATAGGAATCTTTTGTGACCTCTCCAAGGCATTTGATTGCGTTAATCACAAAACCTTACTCTTGAAACTTGAGCATTACGGACTAGGTAAACTTGCGCTCAGCTTAGTAAAATCTTATTTACATGATAGACAGCAAAAAGTTCAAATAAATGGTGTCAATTCACTTGGTTAACAAGTAAAAATGGGTGTTCCACAAGGCTCGATATTAGGTCCTTTCCTCTTTTTAGTATACATAAATGACCTGCCCCATTTATTAAAAAACCAACCACAAATGGTGTTATTTGCTGACGATACTTCCTTAATTTTTAAGATAAATAGACGTGCATCAAATCTTGACGACGTAAATAACGCCCTACTGCAAGTGCAAAATTGGTTCACTGCTAATAATTTAGTATTAAATGGGAAAAAAACTAAATGCATAAGATTTGCTTTACCGAATGTTAAAAGTAGTGATTGTGACATAGTATTGAATAAAGAGAAACTAGAATTCGTCGATAAAACTGTTTTCCTGGGGATAACGCTCGACTCAAGGATGCAATGGGGTCCTCATATAACATCTCTTGCAAGACGGCAGAAAAGAGCTATCAGAGCAATATATGGCCTACGCAGGCGCGATTCTCTAAGGGAACTGTTTAAAAATATTAATATCATGACGGTACCTTGTCAATATATCTATGAAAACATCATGTACGTAAGGAAAAATTTAAGTCTTTTCAGTAAAAGAGGTGACAGACACACCTATAGAACCAGAAATAGGGACCAATTAGTTCAACCAGGTTTTAGACTGGCTAAAGTAGACTCTTCCTTCATGGGGTACTGTTTAAAATTTTACAATAAAATACCTCCCCACATACTCCAACTCAATGAAACGAAATTCAAATCCACTATGCAGCCAAGCATATTATAAGTTGGGGGATTACATCGCTGACAAAAATGCTGGGCTAAACGCTGATCCTGCTCCACAGGACGCATAAATAAATTGATTAGCATTTGAAAATACTTCACACACGCCTACCCTACCTACATACTGTTGGAGCTGCTGAAGATTCTAAAATACTATATTTGCATTATATAAATTCAATCTCCTAATATTATATAATTGCATAGAACGTATGTGAGTACTATGTTACGTACTATAAAGCTACCATTTACTGGGTACGTCTTTCATTGACTTGAATGTGCCTTGGCGGATGAGAGTATGTCATGCTCACTTTAATGTCTCGCTGATGGTGGCACATGTGTTGGATCATTTAGCTCCCTTCAAAATGGTTGAGCTGAATGGTGCTAATCTATGCGTCATGTTCGTGAACGGGCGCCGTCAGTAGGGACTGGTCAACTCTTTGAAGCCATGGCTTATTTTGATTTAAATTAAAATTGAATTGTTTTTTTTTTTAGCTTTTCATTACGGACGCTTTTAACGTTCTGCATCGTTCTCACATGCATAATTTTGAACATGAATGATGTAACCAATACTTTGTAACAATATTATTATGATTTAAAAGAGTGTCCATGGAGTTTCTTGCCCGTTCTTCTCCATAGGTACCTACTACGCTTTGGAATGGGCAACTAGCTTCATCTTTTTGACTGACCGACCTTGACAATTCAAAAGTGCCTGTAATTGGTTTATTTGAAATAAATAGTTTGAGTTTGAGTTTGAGTTTGAAACTAGTCGAGAACGGTGCGACACTAGTCGAGACCAGTGCGACACTAGTCGACCCATTGCGACACTAGTCGAGACCAGTACGACACTAGTCGAGACCAATGCGACACTAGTCGAGACCAGTACGACACTAGTCGACCCATTGCGACACTAGTCAAGAACGGTGCGACACTAGTTGAGTCCGTTGCGACACTAGTCGAGGCCAGTGCGACACTAGTCGGCCCATTGCGACACTAGTCGACCCATTGCGACACTAGTCGAGACCAGTGCGACACTAGTCGACCCATTGCGACACTAGTCGAGAACGGTGCGACACTAGTTGAGACCGTTGCGACACTAGTTTAGAAACGGTGCTACACTAGTCGACGCACTGCGACATTAGTCGAGACCAGTGCGACACTAGTCGACCCATTGCGACACTAGTCGAGAACGGTGCGACATTAGTCGAGACCAATGCGACACTAGTCAAGACCAGTGCGACACTAGTCGACCCATTGCGACACTAGTCGAGAACGGTGCGACATTAGTCGAGACCAATGCGACACTAGTCAAGACAAGTACGACACTAGTCGACCCATTGCGACACTTGTCGAGACCAGTGCGACACTAGTCAACCCATTGCGACACTAGTCGAGACCAGTGCGACACTAGTCGAGACCAGTACGACACTAGTCGACCCATTGCGACACTAGTCGAGAACGGTGCGACACTAGTTGAGACCGTTGCGACACTAGTTTAGAACGGTGCGACACTAGTCGACCCATTGCGACACTAGTCGAGACCAGTGCGACACTAGTCGAACCATTGCGACACTAGTCGAGAACGGTGCGACACTAGTCGAGACCAGTACGACACTAGTCGACCCGTTGTGACACTAGTCGAGAACGGTGCGACACTAGTTGAGACCGTTGCGACACTAGTTTAGAACGGTGCGACACTAGTCGACCCATTGCGACACTAGTCGAGACCAGTGCGACACTAGTCGACCTATTGCGACACTAGTCGAGACCAGTGCGACACTAGTCAACCCATTGCGACACTAGTCGAGACCAGTGCGACACTAGTCGAGACCAGTACGACACTAGTCGACCCATTGCGACACTAGTCGAAAACGGTGCGACACTAGTTGAGACCGTTGCGACACTAGTTTAGAACGGTGCGACACTAGTCGACCCATTGCGACACTAGTCGAGACCAATGCGACACTAGTCGAGACCAGTACGACACTAGTCGACCCATTGCGACACTAGTCAAGAACGGTGCGACACTAGTTGAGTCCGTTGCGACACTAGTCGAGGCCAGTGCGACACTAGTCGGCCCATTGCGACACTAGTCGACCCATTGCGACACTAGTCGAGACCAGTGCGACACTAGTCGACCCATTGCGACACTAGTCGAGAACGGTGCGACACTAGTTGAGACCGTTGCGACACTAGTTTAGAAACGGTGCTACACTAGTCGACGCACTGCGACACTAGTCGAGACCAGTGCGAAACTAGTCGAGACCAGTGCGACACTAGTCGACCCATTGCGACACTAGTCGAGAACGGTGCGACACTAGTCGAGACCAATGCGACACTAGTCAAGACAAGTACGACACTAGTCGACCCATTGCGACACTAGTCGAGAACGGTGCGACACTAGTTGAGACCGTTGCGACACTAGTTTAGAACGGTGCGACACTAGTCGACCCATTGCGACACTAGTCGAGACCAGTGCGACACTAGTCGACCCATTGCGACACTTGTCGAGAACGGTGCGACACTAGTTGAGACCGTTGCGACACTAGTTTAGAAACGGTGCTACACTAGTCGACGCACTGCGACACTAGTCGAGACCAGTGCGACACTAGTCGACCCATTGCGACACTAGTCGAGAACGGTGCGACACTAGTCGAGACCAATGCGACACTAGTCAAGAGAAGTACGACACTAGTCGACCCATTGCGACACTTGTCGAGACCAGTGCGACACTAGTCAACCCATTGCGACACTAGTCGAGACCAGTGCGACACTAGTCGAGACCAGTACGACACTAGTCGACCCATTGCGACACTAGTCGAGAACGGTGCGACACTAGTTGAGACCGTTGCGACACTAGTTTAGAACGGTGCGACACTAGTCGACCCATTGCGACAATAGTCGAGACCAGTGCGACACTAGTCGAACCATTGCGACACTAGTCGAGAACGGTGCGACACTAGTCGAGACCAGTACGACACTAGTCGACCCGTTGTGACACTAGTCGTGAACGGTGCGACACTAGTTGAGACCGTTGCGACACTAGTTTAGAACGGTGCGACACTATTCGACCCATTGCGACACTAGTCGAGACCAGTGCGACACTAGTCGACCTATTGCGACACTAGTCGAGACCAGTGCGACACTAGTCAACCCATTGCGACACTAGTCGAGACCAGTGCGACACTAGTCGACCCATTGCGACACTAGTCGAGAACGGTGCGACACTAGTCAACCCATTGCGACACTAGTCGAGACCAGTGCGACACTAGTCGAGACCAGTACGACACTAGTCGACCCATTGCGACACTAGTCGAGAACGGTGCGACACTAGTTGAGACCGTTGCGACACTAGTTTAGAACGGTGCGACACTAGTCGACCCATTGCGACACTAGTCGAGACCAGTGCGACACTAGTCGAACCATTGCGACACTAGTCGAGAACGGTGCGACACTAGTCGAGACCAGTACGACACTAGTCGACCCGTTGTGACACTAGTCGTGAACGGTGCGACACTAGTTGAGACCGTTGCGACAATAGTTTAGAACGGTGCGACACTATTCGACCCATTGCGACACTAGTCGAGACCAGTGCGACACTAGTCGACCTATTGCGACACTAGTCGAGAACAGTGCGACACTAGTCAACCCATTGCGACACTAGTCGAGACCAGTGCGACACTAGTCGACCCATTGCGACACTAGTCGAGAACGGTGCGACACTAGTCAACCCATTGCGACACTAGTCGAGACCAGTGCGACACTAGTCGAGACCAGTACGACACTAGTCGACCCATTGCGACACTAGTCGAGAACGGTGCGACACTAGTTGAGACCGTTGCGACACTAGTTTAGAACGGTGCGACACTATTCGACCCATTGCGACACTAGTCGAGACCAGTGCGACACTAGTCGAGAACGGTGCGACACTAGTTGAGACCGTTGCGACACTAGTTTAGAACGGTGCGACACTAGTCGACCCATTGCGACACTAGTCGAGACCAGTGCGACACTAGTCGAACCATTGCGACACTAGTCGAGAACGGTGCGACACTAGTCGAGACCAGTACGACACTAGTCGACCCGTTGTGACACTAGTCGTGAACGGTGCGACACTAGTTGAGACCGTTGCGACAATAGTTTAGAACGGTGCGACACTATTCGACCCATTGCGACACTAGTCGAGACCAGTGCGACACTAGTCGACCTATTGCGACACTAGTCGAGAACAGTGCGACACTAGTCAACCCATTGCGACACTAGTCGAGACCAGTGCGACACTAGTCGACCCATTGCGACACTAGTCGAGAACGGTGCGACACTAGTCAACCCATTGCGACACTAGTCGAGACCAGTGCGACACTAGTCGAGACCAGTACGACACTAGTCGACCCATTGCGACACTAGTCGAGAACGGTGCGACACTAGTTGAGACCGTTGCGACACTAGTTTAGAACGGTGCGACACTATTCGACCCATTGCGACACTAGTCGAGACCAGTGCGACACTAGTCGACCTATTGCGACACTAGTCGAGACCAGTGCGACACTAGTCAACCCATTGCGACACTAGTCGAGACCAGTGCGACACTAGTCGAGACCAGTACGACACTAGTCGACCCATTGCGACACTAGTCGAGAACGGTGCGACACTAGTTGAGACCGTTGCGACACTAGTTTAGAACGGTGCGACACTAGTCGACCCATTGCGACACTAGTCGAGACCAGTGCGACACTAGTCGAACCATTGCGACACTAGTCGAGAACGGTGCGACACTAGTCGAGACCAGTACGACACTAGTCGACCCGTTGTGACACAAGTCGAGAACGGTGCGACACTAGTCGACCCATTGCGACACTAGTCGAGACTAGTGAGACCCTAGTCGAGACTAGTGCAACACTAGTCGACCCATTGCGACACTAGTCGAGAACGGTGCGACACTAGTCGAGACCAATGCGACACTAGTCAAGACAAGTACGACACTAGTCGACCCATTGCGACACTTGTCGAGACCAGTGCGACACTAGTATTCTACTTCCTACCATACTACTTCCTACCATACTACTTTCTACTATACTACTTCCTACTGTCCTACTTCCTACAATTCTTTATCCTACTCTCCTACTTCCATTAAACTACCCCCAGTGATCTAGGGCAACCGCCGAGGAACATGCGTTAATTTAGGCTGGATAAAATAATAAATCCTTTAGTGAGTTTAGGGGACAAACTGGAGGACTATGGTAATATCCGCCTCTAAAGACCCCTTCCTAAACCTGCAAGGAACAAGCTTTGATCATCACGCTTCCAAACAGGTTTCTCAGGAGGTTTTCTTCTACGTTAGTGAAGGATATGATAACTTAGAAAGTAAATTACGACACTGAAAAAGATATATTAGGTATAACGTTAGATTACACCCCTATGTGAGTGGGAATGCCAAATGGGGTCGCTCTAGAAGGACATACGAATCCATACCTTATTGGTGATGTTAAAAAAAGGTCAGGTGCGTAGTACTCGCAAATGGCTTGCGTATTTGACCAGATGTAGGAACGTCATCGTAAACCAAGCAAAAGAAGTGTGTGAGGATCGGAGCAGGTAGCGTTATGTAGTTTCTGCCTACTCTCATAGGAAGAAGGCATGAGCTATATTAATATATAATATATATTTTATGTTTAGATACCATATAACTTACCATATATATAGAAAATACATGTATGTATCCTTGCACCCCCTAAACTCAACTCTCAGTAAAGGAATGGTTATCAATGTGTGTATCTTTTCTAGAATTTGCCCAGCAAGAGCAGGCCTGCAGGCTAAAATACTGTACGTGTGAAAAGGACACACGCATTTTACATGGTTGTAGACATAGACGCCTGCAAGGGTTCCCCAGATACGAATAGAAGTACCTCAACGAAATGGGGTAATCAATTTACGCACGCCAAGCATGTGTGTCCGTGTTACAACTGTACGAAGGAGGCCTAGTGATAGATTAATCAATCCTAACTCAGACATATGCAAATAGCCTCGAAAGGCACAAGTTTAGGAGGGCAAATGCAAGTGTTATACGACAGCTGGCGTTTCATCAAGTAAATCAGTTTTTTGGACCCCCTCTGGGCAACCATGTAGCCATATGTTGCCTATAATTTGCATGGTTTCAGGAGTATGGATGTTCATAAAAAGTTACATGTTCATTCTTCACTTTAATGACATGCTCGTTATGAACATTTATGCCTCGGTTCTTATCCCTACTTACCAATTGTAATTACTATTCACTGCTAAACTGGACAGGTCATTAAATAGATTGCTTGTTTAAGTTTATACTAAAACTAGGTTCTATTAATAAATTATGCATGATTAATTAAATAGATAGTATACTCTTTGGTACACCATGAAATTTACAAATATAAATGTAGACATTTTACATAGGGTGACACAAGTAAATAATTTAATGTCTTTGGGTGACACAATGGGCGGTCTTATCGCTAAAAGCGATCTTTTACAGATTACCTTTGGATGGAAGATGATGTCTACCAACCCGCACTGGGCCCGCGTGGAGGATTACGGCCCACTCCCTCTCACAGACAGGAGGCCTGTGTCCCAGCAGTGGGAACATTATAGGCTGAATAAGTTTGGATGGAACATTTAATGTATTAGTACCTACCTGTAAATACAAAGTTTTACGAAAATAGGGTCAATATTTTAAGGCGTTAATGAACTACTTGTTTCAATCTCATTGATGCCTTCTAGAGTTTCGTTAAATATTTTGCCAAAGTTTATTTTGTACTTTATTTATATACAATGTTTATGATTATGAGTCTTATAACAACCGAAAAATTTAGAAAAGTAGATTTTGTAAAACCCCCTATAATTTATTGTTTCTCATGACGATAGCATTTTATTTAAATTTTCCAGAGCCAGGAACTCTCACCGCTTTAGCAAATACCAGGACTTCAGATACAGCAAAGAGTTGGCTCCGAACTGAAAGGAATGAAATCCGCTTTCTTCACAGTGTGTGCCTTTTCACTTCACTTTCAATCAAGAAACGAGAGAGTTTCTATTGTGAACTTTCGTAATTTTATTTCGTTTCAGAGTACAAAGAAAATTTTAAAATGTTTTATAAGAACTGGGAGGTGGCTTTAGTGAAATTTTATACTGAAGTAATAAGTATCGAATCAGATTCAGAATTGATTAAAGTATACGTAGTATAAAGGACACCGCTATCACATAATCGTCACCATCATATCCCTAGCGTTTTCCCAACTATGTTGGGGTTGGCTTCCAGTCTACCCGGATGCAGCCGAATACCAGTAATTTACATGGAGCGACGACCTATCTGGCCTCCACAACCCAGTGACACCGCTATCACATATCGTCAAAATATCCGAACAGTACTTACTACTTACTAGTACAAATACTCTTATAAACCATAACAATTACAAGTAACTAGTCATAAATGTCATCGATAAACTACAAATACTGGTCATAACTTCAAGAAAACCATTACAATTTTTTTTTTGAAAAAGTAACAAACAATCCTTGCATGAGAAAAACTCGTTCGATCGTGATTTACTCGCGCATACATCAGCGCATACAAAAGTACCGAAACCCCGATACAAATACCATAAAACCGAGTAACAAAAAGTTATAGGATCTACTTGTTGAAAGCTTCAAAAATGCACTTTCGTTCGGAGTCACGTGAGTTGCGAGCGTCCCCTTACTAGGACAATAGACCGGCCGACAGTGGGCCGGCCCCCACAATGACCGCGATCAAACGACTGAATACTCGGCCAAAAGCATTTTATATCTGGCAACGACCACAATAACACGACAGCCAATTTTGTCACAACTCATTGGGTCTTATCTTGACCACGAATCCGACCCCCTACTCTCAGCCAATATGTTAAGTAAAAATCGCATTGTAACTATCGAAATACATTGCTTGTTTCCTAAACAATAGCTTTTAAGTGCCGCAGTATAAGACGTAATGTATATGTGACCCGCAGAAAGGGTAGCGACGTAATAAGAGGCTGGGAAAGCGTCCAAAGAAAAAAAAGCCCATAAGTAGGCAGCGATCGTCGACATAATGCCATCTTATTTATTTCTTAATAGCAAAGAAAACAACATTTCAGGGTAAACCGTGCGGGATTTCAGCTGAGATGTATGAGGGACGTAAATAGCACCTAACTCGTGACGAAATTGCCACATTTAGGCACAACTACAGCTATTCAAAGATATAGTTTCTCTTGTAATTTTAGCGTAGGAAGGTACTTCAAAAGTTTGAAATTATCTGTCTGAGAAAGGTTGTCTAAGATTATAAAGAGGATTTGTTTCAAAGAGATTGAATATCAGAATCGCTAAAACAAGACAGCTTCGAAGTTTAACCTTTGAATTATAACTGTGAGTTTGGTATTAATTTTAAGGCCTAATTTGTTGCCTAGATTGTTTAAATGCAAAAGTTTCAGTGAAGTGTTTCTTACTTCTTAGCTTTATCCTGTTCTAGGAAATTAAATAATGATAATAATAATACTGTACTCCTCGATACAGCTCGCACTGTGAGGAGGTTCTTGTCTCTGGAGCCCTATCCACCGGTTGCTTGGACCCTGCTCCCGACACCGGCGGACCACTATTTTTTATATTTTTAAATGTTTTTATACTTAATTTTTCATGCTGATTTTTCCAACACCAGATAATTTTATCGGAAGAACAATTTTGAATTTTTGACAGTTCTTCTATACATAAACTGTGACATGTAAATTTTATTCCACGAATAAAAATTATATGTCGATTGAAAAATCAGCTCTAAGTCATATTTTAAAAATGTATAAGATAAGAAACTAAATAAATAAACGAAATAAATAATAACAAAATCATCTTTGATGACGCGAATTTATAATATAGCTGTTATTAGAATTATATTATAAGGTAAGGGTAAACGGCACAATATTACACATACCTATTCTAAACAACATGATATTTGCAACAATCAGTCATTCATAATCAATCACAGACGTCATAACCTCTTTAGGCACCTGTCCCTCCGCCGGCGATCAACGAGAAGCGAGTGCGCAACGAGCGATTACGCGCTGTTATAAGCAATGTACCAGTCGCGACTCTCTCTCGCCAAGCGAGGTCGCTGAGCGAGTACTCTCTTTCATAACTCTTGTCGCTGCGACAAGCGAGTACGCGCCGGCGCTGTGAACAGTCACAGCGATCAACTATTATTATACAGAGTGGCGATTAGGTCATCACATTAAATATTACAGCGGTTATAACAAGTTGTTATTAATCTACAATAAAATAGAAAACTGAATTTTGCAAACAAAACAAATAGCGTAAAAATTGGCACGAAATAATACGACACTATCCGGCCCTTGACACACTAGACACGCGCGGAGCGATGGTATCAACAATTTAACACAAACTTTATGGTGCCAAATACCAAATAATCACAAATTAAGTATATTGTTGTTAAAAAATATAGAATAGTAATTGTTATTAATTATTTTAATTGTGTATCTTTAAGTAATGTAGAATACGTGGTTTCAATTAATGTGACAACCTTATCGCCACACTGTATGTACATCTTCTACTTGCATGGAACCTACAATCTTTTGTACGTTTCTTGAGCGAGAAAATCGTTAGCTGGTCGCTTCATCGTCGCCGGTGAGACTGGTGCCTTAAGCAGCTTCATCAACGCAAATGTTAACAAGCCGAAACCCCACTCTATCAGCATAAAACAAAACAAGACATGCTCCAGTGAAACAAGTATAATTCGTCCCAACGAGCCGGAACTATCTCTCACTCAAATAACAAGCGCTAGAGGAAATGCGCCAGTACTTGGCAGGACACCAAAAAATACCACTTGATAATTAAGTTGATATAATGTGCACTTTAATTAACTAGTGATACTCAAGAGATGTCGTTCAGAAGGTAAACTTTATAAAAAAAAACACTGCAACTACGGTCGCGTGGCGCTTTAGATAGCTTAGACATAATTATAGGTATAAAGTAATAATTTTGATAGTGAGTTTTATAAAATGCGCATACTCTCATGATAAAAATGTTCCAAAGATCTAGTAGTAAACACAAAAGATAAAAAAAAATAGTCTTTCCACGATTGAGACCTAAATCATCAGAGACGTACCAAAACAACACGACGACCATTTTCAACATTGTGTTAATATCTTTAGTTCCTGAGACGCTCGAGCTTTGTATTGGCACAAAACACAACTGTTATTTCGTATAGTATAGTCCAGCGTACTAGTTTATTAAAGGTCAGTGTCTCAGATAAAAATACTATACCTAATGCTAGTGTGGAGCAAAGAGTGGAACTTCTGTGTTACAATATTACATATTGTTATGTAGTTCTGTCAGTAGTTAGTAGCTATATTTCTTGTGTGCTGCAGTTTTGTATTGCATTTAGAACACAGCACTGTCTTTGTCTGCGAACTCCGTGGTCGGGGAATTAGAGCTAATTTTGATAAATGTGAGTGTAACCAGAATATATTAACTCCGTATGAGAAGTGCGCTGGCTGGTGTATCGGCAATGAATAATACTGTGCTGAAATTTCCCGTAGGTATCGTAAGAGGTGCATAAAGAAGTGTTATGAAGTCTTAATCATATGTTTTATGAGTAATTGTGGTTTCCGCCAAAAAATAGCCTTACCCAGGAGTACCGTAAAAAAAGACTTGGTGTTCATGGTGGCTTGGGTTCGTAATATTTAACGGCCTATTTAAACCTGGTTAAATAGGGGTGCAAGGTACACCTCTGGCCAACCCATCAGCGCATATACCACATATACCGGCTGACTTTTTACAGTCTGGACAAAAACAGCGTATAAAAGGTGAACGGAGTAGAAGCCTAGGAAGCTCAGATTTCTTTTTTTTTATCACAAACTCCTACTATATTATATTAATATTATAAACGCGAAAGTTTGTATGTATGGATGGATGGATGGATGTTTGTTACTCTTTCACGCCAAAACTACTGAACGAATTTGGATGAAATTTGGCACACATTTAGTTTATAATCAGTATTAACATATAGAATACTTTTTATCCCGATATTCCCACGAGAATGAAACTTATGCGGGTGAAACCGCGGAGCGCAGCTAGTTATAAATAAAATCTCTTCTTTTACATTGAATATAGCTACAAATACTTTGATCATTTCTGCGCGTAGAGAGGGGTGCTTTTAAGTTGATTACTTGTCAATTTATATTACTTTTATATTATTTGTCCATTTATTCGTCTTTTTTTAATTTTAGTGAAAAAAAAGAATTGGTGCCATAGACTTCAAACTCCATTCACTTTATACCCTGTTTTTGTCCAGACTGTAAATAAGTCGGCCGGTATGTATGATGTTATTTTACAAGCGTATTAAAAACACTAAACTGTGATCACCAACCCATGTACCAAGAATGGTACTTAATTCCATCAGACTCTGGTTCATTTAGTGGTCCATGTTTAATAGTGGATATTTATGGGCAGATTTGTAGCGTTAAGGAAAATCGTACTGTTATTACATCCAACAATATAAGAACAAAGATTCAACTAAAGATATATAGACTGCAGTAAATCTTTCTTAGCTATAATCAAAAGACAGTTCTGTTCTAATTCAATGACTCTGATTGCATATTTTCTAATAAAGATTACTTCTTCTTATAAAATCAGCTGCGTCATGCAATCCTTTTAAATCCTATTTTTAGCCGAGAGGTTACGTCCCATCTTTAATTTTAAGGATTTTCGCCCGGTTGGCAGATTGTAAATCCTTGAGCCTGTTACAGCTCGATCATTTCCGACTCTCTGCCATTTACTGAGAAGATCCATCAAACCATTTATTTACACGCCCTTTATAATTCTCTCTTCAGAGTAAATATGTACGTTCTTATTTAATTTTCGTCACACATTATTTACGTTGCTATGTCGTTCGTATTTTCCACGCTTGGATGACGAATTGGTACAGGTGACGTTTTCTAGTTCCTGCCACCTCCATGGGAAAAATGCTTGAGTATATGTATGTGAACATGATGACAAGAGACTAAGGAAGGCAGCCTGCAGTTGCCATTTCTTTGGATGTAAGAAGTCTGTTAGTTATCTAACTTCCAATTCCCCTGCGGGCAGAGCTGAAATCAAATGAATCCTATTTCTTAAAATGTTTAAGTTAAATATTCCTCATCTAGCGCCCACCTACCTCATCTATTGAAATTAAATAGGTCAGTTTGTTAGCCCGGACCGAGGCTAAAAGTGCCAACAGTTTCAAAACATCAATACCGACTAATTTTCTCTGTAGAAATTGCCCAAGCAAATTTCAAGGAACCCAGAAAGTTTCCTGATAGATAATCGAGTTAATGAAGTTCCACATAATGGGTATTGCAATCAAAACCGGAGGCTGCGCTAACTAATGACTAGGAGAATTGAGGCAGCATAAACAAATGGTGGTTGGAATTATATTGCTTGTTATAAGTTCGTTAGTCTAATGATTTAGAGCGCCTCATCCTGGTACCGCAGGCCGAAAGAAAGGTGCTATTCTTTTAAAGTTCTATGTGGATCATTTTATTTATTTTTATTTTTCTCTCTGTTCTGTTAGTTTTGTCATGGTCTGGCAGTTTGAGTAATTTATGTGGCCTACCCAAATGTCCTTTCTTTGGTATTATTCGTCGAATCGTTGAGCTCCTTATGTTTTGAGTTGAGCTGCACGATTTCTGACAAATGCGTGCACTGGTTGGACAGGTCCTCTCGATTTGTGTGGTTCTTTCCTCAAAAGACCATCCCAGACATCGATCTACATGGTCTTGATCTGACCAAGATTATGTCTGGAGTTTAAAGGAGACTGTGACCTCTGAGTTTGTTTCTTCTCAGACTAGTCAGATAGGAAACGCCGACCTCATCTAGTTTTAAAATATGATTGACGTGTAAAAGTGTTTGTACAAACCTACTTACAAAAAAAAAATATTTATCATTAAAGGAATTTAATTTTATGTTTTTTTATATTTTTCACAAATGGACCTAAACTACATAGAAATAATATAGCTAGTCATAAATGAAAAAGACCGACTTTTATACAGCCGGAAAATTGCACTTTTCCGGGTAGGTACCGGTCATTCGAATGGAAATGAAATATTGCACTGATATAAATAAAAATGTGTATTAGCTAACACACATGGGGACTCCACATGAAATATTAGGACATAACTCATAATAGACCTATGTATCTCCTCAATAAATTCGAAAAGCGCCTCTGATTTGTGAATTCTCAAAATCTTGCGAGAATTCTTAATGTTCGAATGACATTAATCATGACAAAGGACTTATAACTTTATTATTACCCAAACAAAAGCTTGTCCGTCATCGTCAATTAACCCAATTACGTTGGTAATTCAATAATAATATAAACTAATACTTTCTGAAAGCTAGCTAACAAATGACTGGGACTAGAGAAGTGGTCTAAACAATGTGTACCCATATCTTATCTACACGATCTATCGTCAGAGGGTTTGTTAAGATTCTGGGTGCCTATTGTAGTTCAAAAAGTTACTAATAATGTTAGATGAAATTTACCAAGGATCCATCGGCGCCCACCTACCCTTATTACCAAGGATCCATCGTCGCCACCTGCCCTTATTACCAAGGATCCATCGTCGCCACCTGCCCTTATTACCAAGGATCCATCGTCGCCACCTGCCCTTATTTACCAAGGATCCATCGTCGCCACCTGCCCTTATTTACCAAGGATCCATCGTCGCCACCTGCCCTTATTTACCAAGGATCCATCGTCGCCACAAGCCCTTATTCCAGTTGCAATAAGGCATGGGCCAGCACAGCAAGTCTTCTTCTTCCACAGATTTCTATTAGCCGCCATCTCAGTAGTCACACCCTTCTGTCCTCATTGTTCACTCAATCCTTCCATCGTTTCTTATCTTGAAGCTATAGTCTTTTTTATGGACTTACTACAATTAAATCAACATATTATGTACGAGTACATACGTTATATGTTACAGAATATATAATGTTGATTCGTACACTATTCTGCTTCGTAGGTCGCTACTGCTGAGCATGTGGTCCTGGGTTCGATTGCCGGGTCGGGCAAAGTGTTATTAGGTTTTCTCAGTAGGAGACTGGAATCTGGAATTATGCCCGGTGGATGGCAATAGAATCAGCTCATCGTGGGACTTAAAAATAACTGGCAAAAGGTGGGTGTACCACTGCCTAACCCTTTTAGGAACACAGGCGTAATGTTATGTAATGTTATTTAACAACAAAACCTTTCGCAGCAATTCATCCCATTACAACCCTAATTGATGAACAAACACTAGAGGCTAACTAACAAATGACTGGGGCTAAACAAGTGATCTAAACAATGTGTATCACTAATCGGCACAGTTAATCGCACCAGTATTAGGGGGTTAGACTCGGCTCACGTCTATCGGCATGACTCCATCACAGAATAGATAGGTACAGAAGGCTAGCTTTATACAACGAGTGAATACAGGGGCACGCACACAGAGACGCGTACTTACGGCGGTCACAAACAAATCCCGAAGTAGCTGTTCTGTGCAAATGCTGTAGGTGAAGCGTGTCTATGTGTGCGTGCGTTTTTGCTCGTTGTATGATGCCGAACTTCTGTACCTATGTTTTTAATGACTACATAATTACTATTTCGGGACTATGAAGCGATTGAATGTAGTGGCGTACTGTATGTGTATGAGAATATTTCACGTAAGTTTTATCACAGTTTGTAGGTAGTAACGTATTAATTTAAATCATTCAAAATAGACTTGATTTGTCAGAACAATAAATTATAAAGTAGTTACGTTGTTATGCCAAGGGCTACAACCATAGAAATATTTATATCTATGGCTACAACGTTATGAGGGCAGCAGTACTTAGTGTTGCCATACAATGCGAAGGCATTTTTATGTAAAAGGTTGGCAAACAAACCGGCTGCCTGATGGAAAGTAGTTAGCGCCTATAGTTAACATCAACACAACCTAATCGTGTTTGCTGTTGCGTCGCCAGTCAAGAGGCGAAGTTAAAATTATTTTTACTCATGTAAAAACGTCAACAGTACAATGCAAAGATGCTCTAGTTATAGCAACGTGAGCGTCTGTGGAACTAATATTTTTGATAGCTAGTTTTACAAAATGCGTATGTTCATGATAAAAATGTTCTAAATATCTCGTAGTAAACAAAATGGACTACCCTATGGACTCCTGTCTGAAATAAAAGTTTTCTATTCTATTCTATCAGAGGTCAGTGGTACAACCCCACTCACAAATTTTAATAGCATCTGATCTTATAAACAAAACAATGTTAATTCATTTGTTCACCAACCTCTTCAAATCATCCTATCATTTACCCCAAAGTAATAGTCTGCCATTCCATGACGTTGCTGCACTCTGACGTCACTCCGGAAACCGCCGCCGCGTCCGGCGCAGCACCGGCACCGGCACCGGTCCGGTTCGAACCGCGCCGGATCAGAGCGGGCCGTGCTATGTATCACACCCCTAACACCCGTTTGATTTACAATCGGCCGCGTGACACACGCACACGCCGCAATCGGCATTTATCGTGCCGTAAATAAACCGGAAAGGGTAGTTACGTTTAAATCTATAGTAATCTCGGATGTGGGAGTTTATTCGGGGTGATCCGAAGCCACGGTCACGCTCAGTATTTATCGTGATCTGATTCCGTCCGGCTATCACAATCAATATAAGGACCCATTATAGTCAACACAGATAAGTTCATGTGTGCTGCTTTTAATTTAAATGGAAAATATTGCCTGTTGAAAGCGTTTTTACAAAAGTGTTCTTATTTTCAGAGCTTTTAAATGGGTTAATTAGACTTTGGAGAAGCTTTTTAAAATAGAACAACAATTTTTGTTTCGCGATACATAAAATTCACATAACGTTTACTTGTCGACGGCATTTTTGTGTATCATTTCGCCGTATTGTAATAAAACGGCCCGAGTATCGAAAAATCCAGTGTTAATTATCAGTAACCATCACAACATCATACTGTACACAGAATATTTATCGCGTTAGATATTGAGTAGCGTTCCCTTACAGGAATGCCTTTATCTGGCGGTAAGTGGCTATAGAAGCCAATACTGAACACTACAAAGAAAATTCCTTACAGATTAGAATTTCCTAGGCCTTTCTGTCTCGATTAAACACTGGACAAAGGATGCCGAGATGTATTAAGTTACATAGTTTCAAGCTCATAGGTAGGATTAACTGAGTGATCTTGGTTAAATTTACTAACTAGACTAACGAAAAATTATTTGACAAATTGTTTGAGATCACTTTCTTTTACTATGACTAAAAATATATAAAATAAACTGTTAGATATTAAGCCTATTTGGTGCTTAATGATAGTAAGATAATTTGTAAGTAGGTTTGTACAAACACTTTTACACGTCAATCATATTTTTTTAAACTAGATAAGGTCAGCGTTTCCCATCTGACTATTATGAGAAGAAAGGCCGAAACAAACTCAAAGGTCACAATCGTTTTTAAAGTCCAGATATTATCTTGGTCAGATCATGTGAAGACCCTGTAGATGATTCTGAAATGGTATTTTGAGGAAACCACGCAGATTGAGTTGACCTATCCAGTCAGCGCACACATTTATCAGAAATCGTGCAGCTCAACTCAGAACTTAAGGAGCTCAACGATTCTACGAACAAGAAAGGACATTTGGGTGGGTGGACCTGCACCTGGACCTGCACCTGTAGCCAGCACCTGCCTCGCGTCGGTCTACCTCCTCAGCTCCATCTGCATGTCCACCTCAGCCTCCTCAACCCACCTATCGTGCATCGTCACCCATACTCTACCTCCACATACTACACACTCTTCATTCCATCGCCTTCCTTACCTTGTAAGTAAACCTTTAATTGTTTTTTGACCTCCCTTTCTTTAATTTTAACTACATTTGTCTTTATAGTCCAGCTTTTCTTGTCGCTACACGACAACATGCTGTTCAGGTCTTAGTTGAATGACCGAGTGTTCCAAGTTAAAACTGGAGACTGCCTATCTTCACTCTATCCCATAAAAGCTGCTCAAATATTGAGATACTGCAGCGCTTCCAAAATAAGGCACTAAAAACCCTACGCATCGCTTGGTGTGAACAATCTCGAACTGCCAAGTGAATAAACAACTAATCTGATTAAAGCTCAAGGGCTGATTGCAGATCGAAATAGAAATAATAATTATTAAAGTTACTTGACAAACTTTCGTTTAATATATTCATCCTAGTACCATGAGCTTGTTAGATTATTTAGTATATACTAGAAGTATATCTATGTACCTATATATGTATTACCCAAATAACAAGCTTTGAATATCAGAATGGTTACTAGTTACTTATTTACTGTGTATGAAGGTTATTATTGAATATGGTTTGTAGGGGAAGGGTTTTATGAAGTAAAGCACAGATAGACAATGCTAAGCATTTATTTTAATTTAGGCTTGTCAGTAATTAATCAGAAAACTAGTCGTCCATTCGTAAAACTAGGTCATCATGGAGAAGAAGGACAAGAAACTCCATGGAAACAGTATTAAAGTATTCTATCAATACATTTCTTTCGTTGTCATAAATTATCGTTATTTTTACAAACAATTAATTCTATCTCTTGGACAACGGTCCAAGAGAATTCAAAATAATAGCAACATCATAACAATAGCTAGGAATATTGACCATAATATGACTTACAGAACAACATAATTATAATAAACAATAATTAAGGTATAATATCAAATTACTTTTAACTTACGTAACATCTGGTCGATCTATTCCTCATAATAACAGCACTAGAACTAACCAACTGAACATCTACCAAGCAACTGTCTTGATAGATCAGGAGATCGCGTCGCCCCCGCAAGGGGGCGAGGCGAGCGGTACCGGGGCTATGCCCCCCGGCCGCAGAGCGCTATGCGGTGGCCCGTAAATACGGGCCCCTCATGATGTTTGCGCAAAAGGCTTTTGGCCTGTCGGGCGCGCGTGAGTTGCGCGCGCCCGTATGAGTAGTTGCTTTGTGTATTTCTGTAGGCGCGCCGCGGCGCCGACTCACGGCGCCGCTTTCTTCACGACACCTCGGCGGTCAGTCCCCGCCAGGTGAGACCCCCAGTTACCCGGGGGAGGCCCAGCGGGGGACGACCAGCGACAGAGGTGCCGACTCGACGCTCCTACAGAATATAGGTGTGTTGCTCCCGCCCGTCCCGTATCCAGAGCCAGCCGGTTACGTTTCGAGCTAAGGAGCAGTCGTGTGTGGGCGGTATCTAGTGTCTACGCGTATCGCGGCCCGCGCTGCGCCTACGCGTGTGAGTTCGGTGTCTGTGGAGTTAAGGTTGTCTGCGTTCGCTGCGCAACATGCCTATATTAACTTAGAACACGCTACGCAGCGAGTGTATGTTATGTGTGTAGAGTTCAGTTGAGTCTAGTGAGCCGCGTGTAGACTGGATGCGGCTCACTAGAGGCGTCAGTCCTGTCTTGATAACGTCGTTACAATCCTTTTTATACACTACCAACGTCTTTTACGTAAAACATCTACCGCCATTTTGAACCAATCACAGATCATCATATATTTTGGCTTAATATCTTCTAACACAGGTAATAATAAACAATGAAATCGTTTTAAAACATTATAAGGTAATTAATCAATTTAATAAGAGTTGATTCTTAATTCTTAGACATCATCAAAAAGTATATCAACATCAACCGACAGTATTGTACCAATCATTTGAAACAACCTATTATATTAAAATAGTAATATAAAATCTAAGATATACTACAAGGATAATCAAATATTACTTAATCATTTATAGTAATAACATTTAAGTGTTTTTTTACAAGTTAAGACTTGTTTTTTGTAAACACAATATCTAGTCAAATTAGGTACTTCTACGTTAGTCCCAAGCTTCGTAAATGTGACAGATGCCATTATCCAACAACAATATTCTAATATTATAATTATATCAAAATGAAATATCTAACAAGCTCGTAGAGAGCTCGCAGTACAGACAAATACGCAAAACGAATAATTTTTTATATGGAATCGGGTGCTGAAGCTTGGTTTAAAGTATTTTTCTTCATCGTAGCACCCGGCTGTTTGCCAAAATTGCTTCAAAGAATGGAACAGGAACAGTTAGTCGGGACCAACCCGAAAACAATGAGTTTTTTCGGGTTGGTCCCGACTAACTGTTCACTATTTCTGTTAATTAAATCAAAAGCAAGTTTTGTATATTAATCTCACTTCTTATTGTCATTCGTAGATCTTAGACAGTCGTTACGGGTAGTCAGAAGCCCGAACGTTTGACAACCAGTCTTCCCAAGGGTCACAACACCCTGTCCTCCGCCTTCTGCATCCAATCTGTCCCAGCCACCTTCTTTAGGTCATATTTCCATCTAGCTAGGGGGCGTCCCACACTCCGCAGGTAGACCAGGATAGGCAGTCGTTCCATGTAAAATACTGGTATTCAGCTGCATCCGATTAAAATGGAAGTTGAGCCCAACATAGTTGGGAAAAAGCTAGCCAGGTAATGATGGTTGAGCAAACATCTTCGCATATTCTTCCGCGCTGCTTACATCAGCCAAACTTTGCAGATTACAAAGCGACATCTACTCTAAACTAGTTAGCCTCAACAGCTCAACTCAACTTTTAAAGCCAACAATTTTTCATCATAACTGCGTCTGACATAGTGTCAGCAAGCTAAATGAGCTCCCATTGCGGCTGCCTCATTAGACCCCACATAACAAACTCAACAGCGACCGTAAACTGCGGAGTAAATGCATAAGCCGTGTCGGGAGTCCCGCTCGCCTTTAGATGATATCAGGATAAAATGTTTTAAGTAACTTACCATGTAGGTTTTCGGCGTAAACCTTTTGAGGTTGTAAAATGGAGATGTAGGTTTTCTTGAAGTGAGAAAAATGGAGTAATGTGTGTAAGTGGTTTTAGTAAGATTATTATATCCTTTATTGTCATTATATACATTTAAATTATATTTTTAAATATTAGAATATAAAAACTAAACTAAGGTAAACTTCAGACTAGAGATGGCCGATGTATTCCACCAGCTCTTACGATAAATTTTTGATAGTGCAAGTAGTACGGGTATGGAATGCCTTGCCCGTGTCGACAAGGCCTCTGACCATTTTTAAAATTATGATAAAAATATACTATCTCTTTACATAAACACCATTTTCCTTGTTCTTTGGGCTTGTTTCATGATTATCATTGTATATTTTTATAGATAAGTATTACCTATAGACCGTTACAGTTTGATTATTTTAATCCTTAAAAGGGGTCATTGTACTCATCATTGTGAACAACCCTGAAATCATGAAAAAAATCTGTTAATCCATACATTATGTATTTATTATATATTTATATTATATATTATGAGTTATGGGAACATAATTGTATAGATCAGCTGTTTTTTTTTTTTTGTTAGTAAAAGTTGTAATATGTTATTGAACATGACGGCACGGTTGGCGCAGTGGCTAAGCGATTGACTGCTGCGCTGTAATCGCGTGTTCGATTCCCGCACGGAACAAATATTTGTATGGCCTACAAGAAGTTGTTGGTTTGTAAACGCAGTCACGATACAGGAGAAATTCCTAGTGTGGGGCAACGTTAATGGCAATTAGGAGCCGTGAAAAAGAGAAAAAGTCAGAAAGCAAACCAAGCGAAAACGAAGTAATACCGCAGGCAACGATGAGGGGGGGGGGGGGGGGGAGAAACAAGAAATTTCATGTGAAGTCGCGGACAGAAGCTAGTTGATAATAAAAATTACTTTACGACACCTTCATCTTTCCTCGGGAAAACTTTTTACGAAGTTAATAAATTACGTTGCCGTGCAGATCGAATTACGTTTTAAAGTAAAAGTCGACTATTATACAATATTTTATGTTATTTTTTATGTCTTTCAAGTTATACATTTTTACATATTTTAAGTTAATGTTTAAGTGTATTTGTTTTCTTTTGACGAAACACAAACTTTGATTGACGACTGTAGTTTCAACTTAGTATACTTGTAATATATGAGTTTATTTATTTAAATATATAGCTTTTACGTTAAGTAGCTCATAAAATATATGTTATGTTTTAACATTTCACAACAACAGAGGTCTAAATACTGCATAGTTAGTTATTGTAAAAAGTACCACTGCTACATTTTATTTTATTAAAAATAGATACCGGTCAAAATCATAACCCTCCTTCGCCGTAGTCGGGTAATAAAATCACCAAACATCCCAAATCAAAACATGAAAAATGCATAAAAAATAACCATTAGGTAGCATATATTCATAATTTTACCATTACCCAACCCGAAAACAAAAAACATAAAAATTTAACACAACAAACAGCTATTTTATTAATCAAAACTCGCCAATTACAATAAAACCAATATCATGTAGGTATTCTAAACTCATTCGATATGGGAAACATTTAGTCGAAATTTTTACGATCAAATACCTATATAAAGTTCATTTTAACTGGATACGGGGTGCTTTCAAATTGACATCACAAAATAGATCGTTACAGAAAGTCGGGTCTATTAAACGACCGAAAACCGGCGCATGCACACAAAGATGTACATACGTAGTGTGATCTCAAAATATTTTGGTCTTGTTACAAAACAAGATTTATCTTTAGAATCAGCATCGAGACATTTTTAATTTTATGCACTATTTCGGCAATGTTAACCCAATGTTGTGGATCCAAGTTAGAACTCATTTTGTAATGAACCTGTTTAAATTTATCTGAAACGAATACCAGTCGCGAATGCACTTGCACTCGCTGTACGTAGACCCGTGTCCATCTTGCGTGCATGGTAGCTTGTTGTATGAACCCGGCCTTCTGTACCTCTTTACTCTGTGACGTCGATCCCAAACACTCTAGGGGCACAATTAGGAAGTTCGTTCGCAACGACAAGTCAATAAACAAGAGACGAGAAGGGCTAATAAAAGGTGTAATGATTGACAAAAGGTTTTTCCTTCTCTTTTATCTTTAGATCGAGGCTTTCATCCGGAGTGTCGTGAAGTTGAAAATGAATAAATAGCTGCCTCTTTTTGTTGGAGCTGTACTTTAAATGCTGGTAAACAAAAACTTTGTTGGGCACGTCTGAACTTTTTTGTGTTGAGATTTATTAAACGAAAAATGCCGAAATTAACCCTAACAAACACTCAGGTCCGGAACTAGTGGTTCCAGATATTTTACCTACCTATAGTATTTGTACAGGGAAGAAACAAAGTCAGTGGAGTGGGATTTTATTTATGTAGGTAAGTTTGCGAACCAATGTAATTTAAAGAATTGCCAAAGTTATGTGGCAGTGGGTAGAGCTCATTGCTCGCAGAACAGACGGCCGATGGGGCCAAAAGGTTCTGGAGTGGCGACCACGTGGACAGCTAAAATCTTCATCAGGAATTCGCAGGATGCGGGAAGCACAGAACCGATCGAAGTGCACGGAACAAATATTTTTATTGCCTACAGGTAGTTGTTTTGGGTCTGGCTGTTTGTGTATGTGAGTTTAAATGTTTGTAATCGCACCCACGATACAGGAGTAATTCCTAGTGTGGGGCAACGTTTTTTTTATAATAAAAAAAAAAAAAAAAAGCTCAGAGGTCACACTCCCTTTTAAAGTCAAGACATTATCTTGGTCAGATTTTGTGGGAGCCATATAGATTGGTGTCTGAAATGGCTTTTTGAGGAAAAACTCACACAAGCATAATTTTCTTCTAAAATAATGTCAAGATGATAACGTACCAAATTTTCCTCAGCCGGGATCAAATCGATCACACAACAGAGCGGCAATTCTCGTAATTTTAAGAACGTTCACAGTCTGATCTCAGTCTCAATCTGTCAAAAATACCTCTAATTTCCCTACATTTTAACAAGTTTTTGACATTTGTTTGTGGCCAAGATAAGACTGCGACTAGATTTTGAACGTTTAAATAATGAGAATTGGCCTTCTGGACTGAATCAAACTGTCAAAATTTATTGCTTTATTCCCACTTAACTGTCAGAAGCCAATGTTGGCATATAACTACAAAAAAAAAGTCCTCCAGACCGAATTTCGGCCATTGCGACCAACCTCAGCGGAGATCAGCCTTCGGTGCGGGAGACATTAAAGTGCACAAGTGTATGCACAGACACAGATGCACTCTCTCTCGGGGATCGAACCCAGGACCCCACGCTCAGCACTCGCGTTGACACAAACCACACACGCATGTCTACACGTACCCATTGTGTAGTTAAACTACGGTCTACATGCAGTATGTAACATTGACTCGTATCTAAATTACTGGAGCAATTTGCGTTGTTATCGTGTCAATAAGCAAATAGCCGGGCTCTGTGAGCTGCATCAATTACACAACTGTAATTTGTATGGAAACTGACAGTTCATTTGATTTTATCTAGTATTGTGTATCGCATGTAATTTTTCATTGGGTTTTATGAACTAAAATGAATTTCAGTTACTCATTATATATTTATATGGCAACTAAAAAGAAGACAACACGAATGAAGAGTTAAGGAAGAGAGAGTGGACCTGTATCTGCGCACACACTTCTGCACTACAATATCTTACTTTATGTTACTTATTTATATAACAATAAAGCCAATAAGTAATCATAAGTCATCAGCTGCCTAACCTCGTCCCAACTATTTTGGGGTCATCTTCCAGTCTAACCGGATTGAGCTGAGTACCAGTATTTTACATGGAGCGACTGCCTATCTGACCTCCACAATCCAGTTGCTGGGTAATACGAAACCCCTTGGTAAGACTGGTTGTCAGACTTTCGGCCTTCTGACAACCCGTATCGATTGTCAAAGATCCAAGAATGACAGCCGGGAGCAAGGGCTTAAGGTGCTTTCTGAGGCACGGAGGGGTCTTGGTATGTAAAGATGCCATCCACGGACCAACCGTGGCAAGCGTAGCTTAACCTGATCGATCGACCCGTGGGGCTGTTATTACTTAGCCACAAACCCCTATAAGTTATCATAAGTCACCTAACAAATAACCTAATAATGATAATTCCTCAAACATACGTAGGTATAGGTACTAACTTATAATATACTCTGTATGGCGCCAATTGTTTATAATATCGTTGCCAAAATATTGGAGGGAAACCAATATTGAGAAGTAGGTTAATAGCCATCTGTTAGAGAAAGCCTATTACAGCACTGACGAACTTCTGACTGATAAATTATTCTGACTTGTGTGAAATATCTAGATTTTGATTCTTTTTACTTTGACTTTTAATTGGCTATTTTACTATGTAATACATCTTTATTTCCAAGGAAGGTTGGTAGGCCTTTAGTTTGGGACGCAACGTGTGTCGATACTCTTGCGCCATCCCATCTTCCTGGCTTGATGTGCTGTGCTGGCGCTGCTGCTGCGGCTGCGGAAAACCTCAACCGGTGAAAGTATAATCGGTAATTTAGGTAATTTTCGAGCCGTTGAGCTGGGTTGAAACCCTTGGGTTTATTCAATGAAATCTGCAAAGGTCTGGTTGACACCTCGACACCGGCTTTTACCTTGGCTAGAGGCTAAGTACTGCCATACAACGTGGTAATGCCGCCAGTCCCTTGGGTACATTACCAGTCGACAGCTATGCGGAGGAATATTTCGGCACCATATTTTAGTTTGTCAATAGTTTTAGTTAGGTAAGATTATAATATTTTAATTTTGATAGTTTGATAACACATTTAAATTCGTTTAAAATAAAATATATTTGTTTTTCTATAATGAGTTGATGACACTATACTGGTAGTATATTTTAATTTTTAAGTTCTAATTTGTAATATTAACTGCTTTGACAAATGGATACTTACATTTATAATTTTATGTTTCCCTATTTATATTTGTACACCGTTGAGGCATAATATGACTGTGATTTAATGTAATGTAACATCTTGCATGCTATTTGTGTATACAAATAGCATGCAAGATTGTGGATAAGATTGTGGTAGATTCTGGATGTGTTTTGGAGAAATAAATTATCTTGCCTTATCTTACATAAAGTTTAAAGTAACTAAGTGCATATTTAAAAAATATATAAGTTTGTATGCCTCAGGTCCCCGAGGTAGGCCGATAACCCAGCCTGCCACCAACCCAGCTGTGCACCTGCTACCGCAAAGGTATTCTAACTATTCAGCACCTAGCTAATGGTGTGTTTCAACACTCTTAACTTGTCCTCGAAACTTTGTTAAATCTTTGTACTTTTAACTTTCGACGACCGTCAATCCGATAGTAGGTACAGACAGTAGGCTACACGTCACTGGTAACAGTTTGACCTTGAGGCTCAACTGGCCTAGCGTAGAACAGTTTTAATCGAAACTGTGTCCAGTTTATTCTGGTTTTTGTACCACTGACTTGCGGCTTACTATACCCAACGCAAGTGCAACTGACGTCACAAGAAACAAAACTCATAAATTCTAAAATACATCCCGAATATTTGAAATGCGTTGAAAAATATTCCTTTCGTCAAAGAATATAGAGCGACATAGCTTCGCAATTTTATTGTAAAAGCGGCCGCGGGTGACGCTACTAGAGTGATGGCTTTCAACCAATTCGCGACAACCTTTTACGATATTGAGATGTTACAGGACAGATGAACAGCCTTACACAATAATATTTATTGGAGAAATTCATGTTCTCGTAATTTTAATGTCAAATGTCAAAATTCCACTTAAATAGAGTGGGTTTTGACATTACAAATGCTCAATCTGCGTAAGTGTGTAATTTAGACGACAGGGCAAAAATCCGCAACTATGTTCAGTAGGGGTCATTAATCCATGGGCACGCCACAATTGCGACGATAAGTCCCCTCTTTGAGGAGTGGCTAGAGAGGCGCCACGGCGCCCTCGCCTTCCGCCTGACGCAGGTGCTCACCGGACACGGATGTTTCGGGAGGTTCCTGTTTGGGATAAAGCGGGAGGAAACGCCGTTGTGTCACCACTGTGGGGATCGCCCGGAGGACACGGTGGAGCATACGGTGGAGGTCTGCCCGGCTTGGGCGGGGCCCCGCCGTGTCCTCGTGGCCGCGATCGGCGGCGGCGACCTCTCGCGTCCGGCCCTCATCCAGGCCATGGTACGGAGTGAGAGTGAATGGGAGGCCGTCACCTCCTTCTGCGAAGCAGTAATGCTCGCGAAGGAGGAGGCGGAGCGCGTGAGGGAGAGGCAATCTCTGCACCCTCGCGCGCCTAGCCGCCGCAGGAGACTCCCTGGACGGGAGTCAACAGCCGACTCCCGGCCACCGTAGGCGCGGGCTAGCGGGCGGCGAGCTTTGGGCAGCTCGCCGCCCGGTAAGGACCAGGCCCGGGTCGATGGCGCGTTGTGTTCCACGCGCGCCTCACAGAGCCGATGCCGCCGGGGCTGCGGGTTGTTCGAAAGAGTGTCCGTGGCCCCTGGCACAGGCAACTGAAGGAACACAGGTGGGTTTTAGTCAGTAAAAGTCTGACACTCCCTTCTGCTCCGCCCAGAGCGGGAGGGCTCATTTGATGATTTCCCACCCAAAAAAAAAAGAAAAAAAAGGGGTCATTAATCCATTATCACTTTAAGGACTGTATTGCTGTGAACGTGCGGTAAAGGCCGTACCTAAGTCTGTGTGCATAAGTGATGTATCAACACAACGCTCACCTCATAATTCGCACACTGGCTGGCGTCGAACGAAACAAAAAACATACCGTCGCTTTTGCACACAGGCTACGTAATTACGTATGACCTTGGTTGGTTCATACATTGCTTAAATTGAAATCGTTACATCAAGTACCGATAGCTGGTAGTTTTACGTATTGGATTATTGAACGCATAGGTCTGGGTTCCAATCTCGAGTTGGGACTTTTGTTTTTCTTTTCCAACAATAATCTTTATCGGTTATTTTGTTATTCTTTTTTTATAGATTAATAAACAAGAATAATAATGTAATAATTATTTTATTTTCATTATTATATTGTTTTTGTAATACGGGTATAAAAATAAAAATGTTTTATAAGTGATTTCAAAATGTTTATTTGTTATGATTTTATAAACTAGAAATAAATAAACTTTTAGTCAAAACAGTTTATTTGCTCATAAAGAACAATTTATTGAAGTAAAGCAGGTAATCAGTGAACTACAACTTAAAATATTGTATCTTAATAATATAATAATATTGTGCTTTAACTACTAATGTGTGTGAGTACTCTAAGAAATCACAACTAGCAAATCTACCCACGTAAATAAAAAAAGTGTGAACTCCTTGTCACAATACAATTAAATTACTCAGTAGTACTACTTTTTTTTACTGCCAGTGCGTTCGTTTTAACTTTAGTTGCCTATCTCAAACTTCAAAGTTAACAAATCGTATTTATTAGGACTTATTGCGGTTATAGCTTAAGAATTCATTTTCATTATGAAAAGAAGATTGAAACTAAACCTCAAAATAATCCTTCTTACGGATATGACACAATATTATTTTAATATTACTAAAATCAATTTGTAATTTATAACTTAATACTTTGTTTGTATAACCCCCATTATTATCAATGCTATCAAGTAAACGCTGGCGCATGAATCCAACAATTTTGAAACATATTTATGTTCCTCTTAAATGTTCCCATATTTTCATGCAATGCACACTTCAACTGCTCATCAAATCTCTCATTCCGTGCTTTCCATCGCTGTATCGCAAAATGTAAACGTTCTTGTTTATGTTTTTCAATCAAATATGGGCGAAACAAAACCTGGTAGCTGGTTTTCGTTTGCACGGCGAACGATGTGTCGAATAATTCGGCAAAATATCTCGTTGGTATGAAACCACTTGTTTCATATTCACTGACTAGCTGGGGCCTTCCACTTCGCTTTCGACTGGCAAGGCTTTCCCTGATATCTTTGACCCTCCGACTCACAGGTATTACTCTAAAACAAAAAAAGAGTACTGTGTTAGTCTACTAGCAAAATATGAATATTACCAATTTGAAACAAAATTATTTTGAGAATATAAATGTTACATATTATAATATTATTATACTTAATGTTATATTTTATATTCATCATATTTTTTTTTCTTTAGTTCAGGGTTTATGATAAATATAATACGTTTAAAAAAATAACTAAAAGGATCAGCAGTTATACTTTAATTAGAAAAAAATCGATAAAATATTTAATTAATAATACTCACACTTAGTCCGGTTTCATCAAATATCTGTGATATAATATTAAGTCCACTTTTATCTGATTTCATCTCAATATTTAAATTTCCTTGCATTTCAAAATGAACTATAACACCGCTAATAGATTAAACACACGTCACTAATTTACAATAACAACCAACCAAAAACAAATAACGTTCTATTTAGTCGCGGTGAATGAGTCGTAAGTTAACCACGCCTTAAAATTTATTTATTTAGATTTCTGTGGGTTTAATCATAAAGTATAACGAATTATGTGAACAAGGCGAACACGATACGGAACTATATTCAATGTCGTGATTATTCGAGTAGGTAATTATAAAAACATTTTTAAAAATTATCACCGCGCGTGAAATTTGAACCCACGGCTCGCTACGCATGAACGTGCTTACCGACGTATGATAGCCGCCAGGCTATCATGCCTTTTTTTTTTTTTTTTTTGGGGTGGGAAATCATCAAATGACTCCTCCCGCTCTGGGCGGAGCAGAAGGGAGTGTCAGACTTTATTGACTAAAACCCACCCGTGTTCCTTCAGTTACCTGTGCCAGGGGCCACGGTATCTCTTTCGAACAACCCGCAGCCCCGGCGGCATCGGCTCTAGCGGACCCCGTCAGTTCGTGCTGACAGCTCTTTGAGGCGCGCGTGGAACACAACGCGCCGTCGACCCGGGCCTGGTCCTTACCGGGCGGCGAGCTGCCCATAGCTCGCCGCCCGCAAGCCCGCGCCTACGGTGGCCGGGAGTCGGCTGTTGACTCCCGTCCAGGGCGTATCCTGCGGCGGCTAGACGGGCGAGGGTGCAGCGATTGCCCCTCTCTCACGCGCTCCGCGACCGCGACCGGTGAGGACCTGCGTCAGGCGGAAGGTAAGGGCGCCGTGGCGCCTCTCTAGCCACTCCTCAAAGAGGGGACTTATCGCCGCAATTGTGGCGTGCCCAGCGCTGGGTTGCGACAATCGCACTCTCCATGCCGCTATGAGATCCCGCCGGAGCTCTGTCCGCTGTGCCGTGATTTCTCGCGGCAGCGGAGTAACGCCCCGGCGTTTTGCCTCCTCTCGCCACTCCCATATGTGGGCGAGGACTTTGGCCTCCAGATCCCATGGCGACAATCCGGCAGGCTATCATGCCTTATAACCTAATGGTTGAATTTCTGAACTACAATCAGTTGCAAACGAATGTGAGAGTGTGTGTCTATAGTATAGAAATTACTCATTAGAAGAAGGTCGTAAGTTAAACAGAAGTGTCAATCTATTGCTTCGTGACACTGTCACTCCACTTTTGACCCTTACTGTACTTACATGAAAATAAGTCTAAGAATTCGTGAGCTTAATTTCAGAGAAAATTTACACAACATTGCTTTGTAGTGATGTTGTTGCAAAAACGAACATAATCCCTTCATATAACGTACTTAAGGTATATCCTAACCATACACGACAGCTGCTGAGTTACAAAAACCCCGCCATCGCCAGTACGGGAAATGAGCTCCTAAACACACAAATCCTACACCATAGTGCTCATTACTATTCCCGCTAAGCCCTCCAACTAAACCCTCCACACAGCTATTTAACATTTGAGCCAGGAGAGGATTAACAAACAATAGTTTACCAACTAAGATTTGAACTCAGTCTCAATCAATCAATGGCTTACACCTACGTCAATTGCCAACACTTAAGGAATACGGCCCTAAATACACAAACAAAAAGTACCCGTCATTAAATCCAAACGGTCCCATTCGAATATTATATTTCAAAAATAAATTCCGCGTTCCAACTTCGATAATGTTCGTAATTCCGATGATAGTCGAAGATGACGTATCGTCGGTCGTAACTTGCCGAAGTTACACGATCGTGCTGTGACGTAATGGTGGCCTTGTAACATTATTTTTTATCTGTAACTTCGCTTGTAAATCAAATAAAAAAAAGTGTTTCTTTCTTCCTGTGAGCCAATTTCACTTTTTCAGTTTGTTTATTTGTACAAGTTTTTACGACGTGAGGTGGTTAAAAGATAGAGTTTTAGTTTGGATTAAGACTAATAAAATAATCTGGGAGTAGATCATTATGGCGATTAATTTCCTACCACTGTTTGGCTCTGTATCACCCAAAGGTTGACTGGTAGAAGATGCCTTTGGCATTAAGTCCGCGTCTGTACGTTTGGGTGCTTAAAGTATTAAATAAATACACATGACAACGCTTAGGTGTGCATATCTAAGAGTTAATAAAGAAGAGAGAGAAAGAGTTAATAGTTAATTGATCACCATGTTATAAAAAATGTACCCAACATGGAAGCATTCTCTTTCAAAGCACTATCTAGGCTAGCTACTACACGATGCCCGTATTACCAACCCATGTCATGCGTACAAATCTCTGGTTGAAATGAAGGGATCTGTGCTTAAAACACTGGATTACCCCGTGTCCACATGTCCTTGAGACTATGTTGAATTTGCCTCCGCTTGACCGATGTTACTATGCCTCTTTGCCACATATACTAGCTATTTTCACTAACGTCGAGAAATTGTGAAGATAAAGATTGTAAGTATTTTAAAAGCGTAACAGGAATAGAACTCTTTACAATTCTGCTAGCCAGTATCACTTCTTATCAATATTCTTGTATCACTTTATGGTACACACGATTTCAAAATATGCCACCTACAAGCGAACGTGACATTAATTAGTTACATATTTTACTAGCTTCACTCGCGCAGATGTTGGATATTATCCCACGGAAATGTACTACCAGGACAGTAGCCTATGTGCTGTCCTAGGATGTCATCTACCTCCGAGCCAAATTTTATCGAAATTCAATCAGTGGTTTAGGCGTCAAAAGGTAACATACAGACAGTAACCTTTTTTTTTTTTTTTTTTGTGGATGGGAAATCATCAAATGACTCCTCCCGCTCTGGGTGGAGCAGAAGGGAGTGTCAGACTCTTACTGACTAAAACCCACCCGTGTTCCTTCCTTAGCCCTTTATGTACCAGGGCAGCGGTAACCCTTTCGGACGATCCCGCTACCCCGGCAGGACAGACAGTTACCTTCAAATTTACTTGCAGCCCCGCGGTTTCATCCGCATAAGTTTCGATCTTGTATAAATATCGGAATAAAAAGTATCCTATGTATTAATCCTGGCTATAAACAATCTGTGTGCCAAATTTCATCTAAATCCGTTCGGTACTTTTTTCATAAAAGAGTAACAAACATGCATCCATCCATCTATCCACACAAACTTCCACGTTTATAATATTACTAGCTGCGCCCCGCGGTTTCACCCGCATAAATTTCAATACCATGTGAATATCGGGATAAAAGTTCAAATTTCATCAAAATTGATTCGTTTGAGCAAGAAGAAGTAACAAACATTCAAACACACACACACACTCACTCACAAACTTACGCCTTTATAATATTAGTCTGATAAGTAGGATATTAGTATGGTTTAAAAAAATAAACACAAAATAACAATTCTCTGCACCTCATCATATTTCACGGGCAAAATGACCTCCACTGCTGACTCTTGTTAGTGATTTATAATCATAAAATAGGTCATATCATCGTTCGCTACTTAATAATAAATCACTAAAATAACCACTTCAAACTGAAATCAAAACTGTCCCAGATTTATCCTAGTTAAAACCCAGCGCTGCACTTGTCCCCCGATTCTTTATTAAAACCGGCTTCGAGATGCAAGTCGTTCGACTTTGGCGGGCGTTTCCGTCGGCTTCCATTAGCCGAATCCGGATATTGGGCGCGATACGTGACCCACCCCCGAGACTCCTCACGATCGCACCGCCTTCCATAGTAAAAGCTTTCGAAGATATATCTCGAATCGGTGCGGGTAATTCATTCTTTGTTTGAATGCTTTTGATGATTGATTGAGAATACGTATCTATTGTTTGTATATTGCAGGTAGTGAGGTAGAAACCTCACTACATTTTTTCATGTTGGTTTAAAAATGTCTTTCGTCGTGGAAACCAGACATTTCTTGTTGTTGTGGTGACCCACCGCGTCGCATCGCATCGCCTGTCCGCGCTATTACTTTTTCTTTCTTTCTTTCTTTCTTTCTTTCTTTCTTTCTTTCTTTCTTTCTTTCTTTATAGCCTTCCTCAAAAATTGGCCTATTAAATGCAAAAAAATTATTAAATCCGATTGGTAGTTCCAGACATTAGCGCGTACTCGTAACAAACTACCAAAAAAACAAACAAACTCTTCAGCTTTAATATTAGTATACATTTATTAATATTTATAAAAACGGTACATAGAGAAGACTCAATGCCACGAGAGACTTTCTCTGCTAGTAAACCCTTGCGTTAAAAAGAAACACAGTGTGTTACTTTGTTTTTATATTCTACGAAATCGGTAAATACCTGAATTATTTTTCCCCTAGGACCAAAAACATGCCTAAATAAAACCAGAGTTATATTTTCTAGAACACAAGACAAGTTTTTATGCATCACACAGCTATTTCACCAATAACGAAACGCGAGAAAAAACTAAATCCTGAAAATTCAACCAAAGAATTCAAAGAAATTCGTACCTACGTCCAATAAAATGCTCGCTTTGGTGGAATCTCTCGCTTCTTTTTAAATTTTACTGCAAAGTTTACAGCTTTCAGGAGGAGCGGACACGCTGTACTTCTACAAATCTAGATTTTATAAGAATCGTAAAAAATGTCATAGTGACAATATTGAAGAATTTGGCTTTGAACATTGCAAATTGGTACGATAAATGAGTTGCGATTGAAGTTTATATCCTTTATATAATTTCTTAGAAGAATATTATTAATATTTTTTAAATGCAGTTCCCGCGGTCCCAGGTCCCTTCTCAGTTTAAAGATTTTGAAATGGGATAATAATAACAATTACTTTATGGCTTATATGAATAAAGGCTAATTATAGACTAATTATTATGAAGTCTGTACTAATAATAAAGTTGAAAAGTTTGTTGGTTTGAACACGCTAATCTCTGGAACTACCGAACCTACCTTTTTTGCATTTGATAGCCCAATTTTTGAGACAGACTATAGGCTACTTAACACTACGGTAGGATCCTTAGGAGCCGAGTAAAAACAAAAAAGGAAGAAAGAACGCTGAGCGCAAACAATGTTATTACTTTGTTTGCGCTCGGAGTTCTTTCTTACTTTTACGTGCGGCCAGGCAATACGATGACGGGGTAGGTCGGTGAAACATGAAATTTTACGCGCACGAAGTTGCAGGCAGAAGCTAGTACTAAATACGAGACATCAAACAGTTCCGTCAGACTACAACACAGGCATCATAGGTCCTTTCTATCTCCAACTCATGCAAAGCGCAAACCAATAAAACTTCCTGTGAAACAAACATGGTCCGTTCACAGAAAAGCACATCAACCAATTCCTTTAACAAGACGCATTCACCAGCCTGCATAGTTTACTTGCCCCTCTTCCAATCCCCCACCACCTTCCAAACGGTCCCAGACCAGCGTCAAGGCGTGTTCGCCTTTTGATGTCCTTACCCGAAGACACAAAGGCAGACGCGGGAGCACTCCGACTGATTGTATCTGGAACGTGTCTTTGTTAGCGTCCTGCTCCAAGAAGCAGATGGGCACAGAAGTTCTAGAAGGTGGTTTATATTCAGGTGACCAGTGCTCGCTATAAATAATAAATCGATAGACAAAAAACTGTTTATTTTACACCATGCGATCATCCTGGAACATGCAACTACGACTGAAATAAGTGATGGCTATATTGTTTTTTTTTTGCTACCAAACTACAGGCAATCTCACATCAGTGGTAACATTTACAATATGAGAATCGCCCTTACGGCGCCCCTACTACACTAGTTTGGAAACAAAACTCAAAACTTTAGGTTAGTAATTTGGAGACAAAAAAAACAAAAGCTTAGCAAGATGATGACTCATTACACTAAATCAGTAATTACTATGCCGCATTTACTATGCGGGCATAATCTAAAAAAAATCTTTGACACCGCAGCCATATTTCCTCCGATTTCTCTTAAGATCCAGGTTGAGCTTCTGCCCATTCTTGTCTATTGCCACCACCGTCAGTGTTAGCCTCAGTGCCTTAGTGCCAGCGCCGGCGTGTTTGGTCATACAATTCACTTAGCTCGCAAATAAACAACTTCCTTTGGGCCACACTCGAAAGAATGCGCTTTTGTTTTCAGTTGCCGTTTATTAAGTATTGAAGAAAAAACAAATTAACGAAGCAAGTTAATAAACAGCTGGTAATTAATATATAGTATACAGTGTGGTGATTAGGTTATCACAGTAATTGAAACCACGTATGATTATATCATCATCATTTAGCTAACCTTTTCCCAACTATGTTGTGGTCGACTTCCAGTCTAACCGGATGCAGTTGAATACCAGTATTTTACATGGAGCGACTGCCTATCTGACCTCCAAAACCCAGTTACTGGGTAATACGATACCCCGATAAGACTGGTTGTCAGACTTTCGGGCTTACGTAACGCCTGCTAAACGTGCTTTTCGAGACACGGAGGGGTCTCGTTGTGTAAAGTTGGTCACCCATCCATGGATCAACCGCGGCAAGCGTAGCTTAATCTGATCGATCGACCCGTGTGGCTGTTATGACTTAGCCATGAGTCCCTCAAACCACGTATTTCTACATTACGTATATAAAACATACACGTTTAAAATAATTAATAACAATTAAGATTCTAACCGTGGGACATTTTTTTCGTTTGAGTATTTAACAACATTAAACTTAATATTTGTGATTATTTGGTAACAATACCATAAAGTTTGTGTTGGACTGTTGATACCATCGCCCCGCGCGTGTCTCGTGCCTTATCATCAAGAGTGGTTTATGTCGTGCCAATTTTTAGGCTGTTTATTTGTTTTGAAAAATTCAGTTTTCTATTTTTAGTAAAATTGATTATTTTATTATTTTAACAGACTGATAGCAACTTGAAATAACCGCTGTACTGGTCAATATGATAACCTAAACGCTACTCTATATATTATACCAAATATATGGATTTCATAGTACGAATATATGTGGTAGGTATTTTACTGTCTTTTCGGGAGTCGTAGTGGCCTAGCCGTTCTGGATATTTTTTTAAGTATGAGGAGAGAATGCTGATTTTAATCTGGCTTGCATGATACTCGTAAATGCTACTTTTTATCTCTGTAAATGTTTTTTTTTTTTAAATTACACGTCAACAATAAATTATGTTTTAAAACTAGATGAGGTCAGTGTTTCTTATGAAAGAAAGAAGAAAGAAAATGCGTTTATTTGCGGTAAACATGACGCAAAAAAGAACATAAAAAATAAATAAAGAAAAAAACAATAAGAAATGGTTGACATGCGTCACATCCACACAAAACGACTATCGCTCAGTATTATGCTGCGCCCCTATGCAAGACAGAGCCCCAGCGCTGGTTTTCAGCGACGGTCGGCACCGACGTAATGATGTCGTCCGGTGCAGCAAACAACTATTCATCAACAAGTATTAAAACAATTAGTTTTATTTTTAAAGCAAACAGTTATTAGGACGCTGTACTGGTACAGCGTATTTAAAGCAAAATAATACAATTTAATTTAAATGTGATAGAAACAAACAGGAATATAAAAAAAGAAAAAAAAGGAAATATACACGCTAAGAGAATATCATCCTCAATAAACGTTTTACGCTTTATGTAGTGGCAACATTTCGAAACGTCCTATTTGACGTACGCGCACCCAACATGCACCAAAGAAAGTATGATGTAAGGAATTACAAAATAGCTAATGATGTAATGTGTTATGCAAAAGTTATGTGTCAGTGCTTTATGTGCTTGTGAGGGAATTTGAAAGATGAAAGATGAGATGGACCAGATAAAAAGACAAAACGTTGGATACTGGAGGGTGACCCGACATGCCACACACTGCTCAAAGAGCTTTTGAGAAAAACAGGAAGGCATGAAAAAAATGGAAGTCTGAGTCACGAAAGGTATAAAATAGAACAACTCAACTTAAATAAATAATACGATTATTGGAATTTAATTAGAAATTAGATTGGCAGTGGATCATTATAAAAATAAATATTTAGCAATAAACATGGACAACCAATATGATCAATACGTATTTCAACCAATAGGTTGTCAACATACAATTGATGTGGACACTGGACAGTGGATGTGGACAGGGGAAACGCTGCCAGCAATCCCGGCAAACAGGGGACCGAATGCCTCAGCGCTGCTGGAGATCCAAAACCAAGCACCGCAAGCCATGACCCATGGGGTAAGCAAGGAAAGAAAAATAATGTTTATGGGAATGAAAAACTTAATGTCAGAGAGTTGTACATGCAACAATAACTTATTAAGTTGAAATTTTAATGATTATATTGTTTTTAGGCCTCGCGTTGGCGGTGGAAGGTCATCCAGCAGCGTGTTATCCGATTAATATGAGAAGAAAGACCGAATCAAACTCAGAGCAGCAATTCTCGTAATTTCAAGAACGTTGACAGTCTGATCTTAATCTCAATCTGTCAGAAGTACCTTTTACTTCCCTACATTTTTTTAAAGTTTTTGACATTTGTTTGTCGCCGAGATGAGACTTCGACTAGTTTTTGAACGTTTTAAATTACGAGAATTAGCCTTCAGGTCACAGTCTCTTTTAAAGTCCAGACATAATCACAGACAAAGTTAGAATATTAGCCATACAGCATTATGAGCTTACCCTGCAAAGCTCGTACCGGCACAAAAGAAGTAACAATATTGGAAAGTCAAATGCTTCGATTCGAAACAAAATTATATTACCAAAAAAAAATTCATTTTGCCAAAGTCTACAATCCCGGCTTCTCTCAAAGTCCAGGACTACGAATATGCGTTTAATATCCTCTTAAACAACGCACATACACATACAGGCATAATCCTGAACTGAATGTTTCTATCCCGTCTCTAAATACTGGCATTAGTGTGCAGTTCCACTGAAATTATTACTGGTACTGGTGGAACAAGCTAAAATGAAATGAACGCTAAACGCCATTCAGGCGCATTACTTGATGGCGCTCCAAAGGATGGCTGGATTGTTCCTGTTTTGTATTGTTCAGGACGTTATTGGTTTGACTTTGTTTGATTATTGTTTGTTAGGTTAAATAATGATTATTACCATGCAAATTCGTATTCACTCAAATTAGAATGATTTAGTTGCATGGAAGAAGTACAAACAGAGCGAGGAAGTATTTAAAAACAAAAAACCGGTCAAGTGCATGTCGGACCACGCACAATAAAGGGTTCCGTAATTGGGATGAGTTTATCGCAAAAACAAACTTAACATTGTACTTGAAAAAGCATGTTTTCCGATACAGCAATATACGTCACGATCAATTCAATTAATGTAAGTTGTTGGTAGACTGAAAAACAGACAGACGGACGGACAACAAAGTGTTCCTATAAGGATTCCTTTTTTCCTTTGGAGGTTCAGATCCCTAAAAATATACACAAAAAAAAATCAGGTCTGTATATAATACCCCGAAGTATATCGTACCCTCATTACGCCAACTTATCAAATAATAATTAAAAGATAAGAATCAAGTGAAGGCGGAAAATTAACATCCACTTGAACAACGTAAGTACTGACACTTAGTATAAATTATACGCAGGATATCCTCCTGTTACCTGTCGGCTTAATTATTACATCAAAATATGGGCTCCAATAATCGTCAGGTTTCAGCTACATAGGTGAAATTAGACTAATATACATATATATAGTTATGTGTGAGCACTATGTATGAGTACATACTATAAAGCTACGATTTCCTGGGTATTTCTTTCCTTAATGTGTTCCGGCTGAGAGTATGTTATGCTCACTCTAATGTCTCGCTGATGATGGCGCATGTGTTGAATCATTTAGCTCCCTTCAAAATGGTTAAGCTGAGTGGTGCTAATCCACAGTCATGTTCGTGAACATGACGCATGCATTCTTATTTTAATTCAATTTAATAATTGAATTGATTTTTTAAAATCTTTTTACTACAGTCGTTTTTACCGTTCTGCATCGTTCTCAAATGTATAATTACAACGTGAATGATGTAGCCAATATTTTGATAATTACAAAATATTGGTAGTGTCCGTGGAGTGGCTTGCCCGTTCTTCTCAATAGGTACCTACTATGCTTTGGAATGATCTGAACTAGCTTCAGGTTTCTAACTATCCGACCCCTTGACAATTCCAAAAGTGCCTGTAAGTTGGTGTATTTGAGATAAACGCTTTGAGTTTAAGTTTGAGTTTGAATTACCTATTTTCTTGCTCAGCATGGAAACTAGCATTTTAGGGGGGATAAACTACATTTTTGCCATCGATACGCTAAGTAGATAAAACAGATCTAGGCTGACATAGCAAAAACGCTAGAAGCCATCTTTAAAAATATATAAGGACAATACATTCTGATAAGTAAGTATAGGAATGCCTTCACACATTCAAAAGCATCTTTGTACATTGAACAAAAGGCAGCTTAACAAAAACGTGTTTGATAAAAGACATCTTCCGTAAGCTCAGCCCCTAGAGGCGCGCAGATATTATCATATTTTGTACAAATATAAACAGAGCTGCCCTCCTGGGCTGGATCCTATGAAAGAGTAAATTGGTGTAGAGGACTACGACTTTGTTAGGATAGAACTATACTACAGTTTAGCAAATGGTCGGGATAGGATGTAATTACCATTGCTAGTCGTAAGAGTTGACTGAGAAAAGAAAATCTGATATCAGATATTTTAAGGAATGAAGTAGGTAATTGTCAGTGTTGTACCAATAAAAATCATTGATTGCTGGCAAGCATACACCCATTGGAAATACAAATAATAAAAGCAGTGTATTGTTACCAAATCAATACGAGTACCTTTCGACAAGTCTAGAAGTGTAAGTCATTCAGAAATTGTCCATATCCTTTACATACAAAATTGGAGCATTCCAATAAATTATGAGGAATTCGCATTGAAGTACGTATTCCGATCATTACGAAAAAATGAGAAATCCGGCATTTCGGATGCAGGAGTCGGATTTAAAACGAGCGATCGGATTCATTATTTATTGGTAGAGTCACTGATCGAGAGGGAAAAGCAGACTGGATTTAATTATATTTTGTATGATTTAATGAAATATTATCACATCTCTGGAATATAACAAGCGGACTGAAATTGAGTTGTAGCTTTTTTTGGGTGCATCGAAATATTGTACACGAGTGACAATATAAGATAGATAGAATACTCTTTATTATGAATATTAAATACATTACAGATGTAGGAATTATACAAGGGCGAAAAGGGTTTCTTAAAGACTATGATTTGTTCGGAAGACCTATGGTGAGTACCCTGGCCATTTACTAAGCTCGCAAGGAATATTTTTATTAAAGCATAGTAATTCTCATCGTGTCTGAACCAAAACTTAAATATTATTTAAATAATATTGGTTCTGATTCACAGAAACTTTACAAAAGACGCACAACGACTCTTCAGTTCGTATTATAAACCAAACGTACAATGCCAAAACGCCTTTTATCACAACTGAAGGCTTTAAAACACCTACAATAGACTGACAGCTCTCTGCCTCACAAAGACCTTTGTCCTTTTAAAACAGACATTGACTTACACAACGCCTGACGTGCACTGACGTCGGCTGACGTCGCGTGAGACGCCGGTGTGATATCGCCCTTAATCCTGTGTCCCAACGCTATGATCCCTTAGAAAAATAAATGGGAAATAAGTTAAGCGTGACTCGGCTTAAAGGAACATGACGTGAGGAATGTGTGGACAAGAGGATTTGGGTCGATTGCCGTTGGAAGCAAAAAGTTTTTTTTTTGGGACTATGAGGACTCATTTACTTTGAAGAATGGGTGCCTTTTTTTGTTGGTAAAAACAATGCTGAGATCCGAAGCGTAGTTACAGCGTGGTCTTAGTGACCTGACAAACCAATGCAAAACCTAACTTTTCTCCTCTACGATATTAAGTGTGTCAACAGAAACTATAATACAAGAACATGTTAAAAGTCACAGAAATTATTTTTACGTGCATTCACGAATCAACTGTGACCCGTTTAGCCAAGAAAATAATCGCCCAGACCCGTACGGAAAGTTCAGTTGAAATCTAATCTAGAACATAATCTAGAACATAGTACCCGTAACGCAGAAACCAATTGCACAGCCAATGCCTTTAAATGATAAATGATTTTATTTGTGTAAGTAGTGTTGTACAAACACTGTTACACGTCAATCAAATTTTTTAGACTAGATGAGGTCGGCGTTTCCTACATGACTACGCTGAGAAGAAAGGCCGAAACAAACTCAGAGGTCACAGTCACTTGAAAATCCACACATAATCTTGATCAGCACCCTAATGGCGTAACACACTGTCAATTAGAATCTGAATCATTTTGAAGGATATTGCTAATCCATTGCTTTGTATGTTCGAAAAATGTGTCTGCTCAACAAAGTAAACAACGCAGTGAATGTTGTTGAACTGTCAAAATGAAAGCCATTCTTACTGTGAGTGTGTTACGAGTGTATTACTCCTCAGATCATGTGAAGACCATGCTTCATCACAATCTCACTATCATAGCCGGATCAAAACACTTTATACAAAGGAACTCAATCCAACCTCCATCGCAATGACAAACGACACCCCAAACCTTCCACATCCATCCTTTAGTCATTTATTTCCCAGATTTTCTCAGTTATTTGTTTTTTAGAAGAGTTCCATCCCGTGTATAGCCGCGTCCTTATCAAGATAGATAACGCCTCAGAGACCTGGGGTAGGTAATCTTCGGCCTGTCACCCATAGATAATGTTGCGGGTAGTTTATCTAGGTCATGTTGAAAGCTTTAGTGGCAGTTCTTGGAAAGGAATAAAGTTTTGGACATGACGATGAAGTGTCTAATATTCTGGTTATATGATAGACTAACTTATGCCCGCGGCATCGTGCGTGTGGATGCCGGAAATTATCCCAAAGGAACATGCTACCTGGTCAAAAGGTAGCCTATATCCATAATATCAGCTTTCTGCAAGTGAAAGTCCCGACAAGGTCCAGCCGTTTCTGAGATTAGCTGGAACAAACAGACAGATATAAAATAAAAAATAAAAAAAAAAATTCGCAAGCATTTAGTAAATACCTGTTATTTTAATATTACAAACAGACAATTCAAATTTTATTTAGCTGTATAGGTATAGATTATGTTATTTACAAGGACATTATTCTGCTTCATGCACAAATACGCGTCCTGGAATTAATTCTAGAAATGTATTACCTTCATAACGCCTTTTAAACTCTATTAAGTCAGCATATATAGCCATTTTATCTAGATACCTATCTGATAATGCTCATAGCGCCTATAGCGGCCATTGTTTGTTTCCCAAATAAATAAACTGTGTACATGGTATAAGAACTTGATCTTATACAACGCCATCTAGTTTTGAAATATTGAGCAAAAATTTACTTTTAAAAGTGTCTTAGAAGTTCTACTTACATGAATAAACATTTCATTTCATATAACACATATCATTGGATAAAAATTAAGAAAAACGCGAGAGTGTGACTTTTTATTACCCACCTAGCTACCAGATTGTGTACAGGACCACAATCTCACTTGCAATTAAGTCTGAATTGAGTTTAAAAGCCCTATTCAATTCAACTGGTCACATAAAAATATTGAGCCCGTTCAAAGTTAGATGCAAAATCTTAGTTAGCCAAAGTATAGATAGTCACCTGCCGGGGTAGCGGGATCGTCCGAAAGGGTTACCGCTGCCCTGGTACATAAAGGGCTAAGGAAGGAACACGGGTGGGTTTTAGTCAGTAAGAGTCTGACACTCCCTTCTGCTCCACCCAGAGCGGGAGGGGTCATTTGATGATTTCCCATTCTGAAAAAAAAAAAAAAAAGTATAGATAGTCAATAGTGTGTAGTTTAGAAAAACAACTCGTAGTCCAGCGGTAAACTAAATAAGTAGGTATGTTTGTTTCTCATCATTGGGCCACCAATGAGAAAAATAAATACAATACCAAATACCAACCACAAACTCACAGTATCTTTTGGGAGAGTCGTCGAAGTACACATATTCTCTCATACGTCAAATAAACGTTCACTCGACATATCAACGGTAAAATCACTTCTCCAGCACAATGAATAATATTAGGACGGAATATTAGTTCCCTGGCCGTATTATCCGGGCACGGATCGCGCTAGATAGGCGAATTCGGAACGGGGCCCGAACATATCTCATCGTGGTCTTATTAAGTTCCGAAATTTTTCTACCTATTGATAAAAAATACTTCCAAGTGATGAATAAATTCTATATTTTGAAGTGATATTTAAATTAGTATTAGGCACAATCAACCTATAATGTTCCCACTTCTGGGACACAGGCCTCTTGATGAGAGGAGGTGGGCCGTAATCTACCACGCGGGCCCAGTGCGGGTAAATTAGTATTTGCTATCTATTTATTTACAACTAGCTGCACCCTCTCGATTCCGTGGGAATATCGGGATAAAAAGATATCCTATATCCTATCCAGTTCATGTGCCAAATTTCATTCTAATCTGTTCCGCCGTTTTATCGTGAAAGCGTAACAAACAAATATACAAAAAATCTAATCTTTTCTTTTCATAACATTGGTTAGGAAAAGGCTTACCAACCAAATACGAGTATATACTCAGCATTAATCCACCATATTTGTAATTACTAGCTGCGCCCCGCGATTTCACCCGCATAAGTTTCTATCCCGAAAAGTATCCTATGTGTTAATCCTGGTTGTAAACTACCTGTGTGCCAAATTTCATCCAAATCCGTTCAGTAGTTTTGGCATGCAAGAATAACAAACATCCATCCATCCATACAAACTTTCGCGTTTATAATATTAGCAGGATAGATCTCGCATTAAAGGACCGCTCGGCAATAATAAATAGCGTAATTACTCGTGCATTGTGGCACACCGATAGACTGCTTGGGTTAGTACACAAGATATACTTTTTATCCTGTTAGTGCGTTCCCGTACGATCATTTCGACCTCCGCGCGGGTGAAGCCACGAAAAAAGCTAGTTAAAACATTCATATACCATTGGAATTCATTTCGGGTCTCAATGTGTGAGACCCGAAATGAATTCCAATTGGTATCATTCAGCCATTGACAAATCAAATATACAAAACCAATCAGAAAATAATAGCAGGTGAATGCCTTTCAGCACAAGGATCACCGCGGGATCCCCACAAAATATCCACAAATAACACTAATGGATTTCCTTCAATTTTTCCCTTTATATAAAGGTAATGGAAGCTAATGAAGGCACGCCAAGCCTACAATACCAACAGTTAAACCATCTTTAACAACCGCAGCACAATTTCTACCTTATCACATCACGGTTTAAGTTGAAAATAGCTTGAATGGTTCTGTGACACGTAGATACGCTTTTCATTTTGCCTTCTCAGCACGCCTGCTTGGTATTTTGCCACGCAATGTAAGTGACACCATTGTTGTCGGCAGACGATGTTGAAACAAATGTCGGACAAAGATTTTGGGCCAATCAACAAGGAAGTTAGTCGCGCTAAATTTAATGTCAATGTCATATTTGCCAGAGCTGCGGGTTGTTCGAAAGAGATACCGTGGCCCCTTTTTTTTTTTTTGAGGATGGGAAATCATCAAATGACTCCTCCCGCTCTGGGTGGAGCAGAAGGGAGTGTCAGACTCTTACTGACTAAAACCCACCCGTGTTCCTTCCTTAGCCCTTTATGTACCAGGGCAGCGGTAACCCTTTCGGAAGATCCCGCTACCCCGGCAGGCTTCGGCCCCGTCGGGCCCCGTCAACTACGCTGACATCTCTTTGAGGCGCGCGTGGAACACAAACACGCCGTCCGGCACGGGCCTGGTCCTGATCGGACGGAGAGCTACGCCTGGTCCTGATCGGACGGAGAGCTACATATCGGACGGAGAGCTACATACCGTGGCCCCTGGCACAGGCAACTGAAGGAACACGGGTGGGTTTTAGTCAGTAAAAGTCTGACACGCCCTTGCGCTCAGCCCAAAGCGGGAGAGGTCATTTGATGATTTCCCACCAAAAAAATAAATAAATAAATATAGTGTATATTTTTGACCTTTAGGCCTTGTACACTGTAGATTTGCATCGACCAATTGGAATTGTGCACCTAGTTTCTGACGTTTCATGAGTGCCCATGTAGGCTTATGTGAAATAAAATGTTTTGTTTTTGGTATATCTCTTTTTAAGTGACTCCATACCTAAAACAGGTTTGAAGTAATTATCAAAATCAAAATTCATCATGCTTATTTTGCCCTTATCTTATTTTATTTGGTGTGGCAGTCAAATTAATAACGTGTCAACAGCAGTGCTATGTAATTACTTCCACAAAGTTGAGTAAAATTGGTATAAAGATGTCATAAAACTTTGCTTTTAACTTGGTAAAAAGTCATCTAACTGAAAATCATTTCGTATTTAACGCCTTTGTCAAAGTCAAAGCATTTATTTCAAATAGGCACATAAAAGGCACTCTTGAACGTTTTTTGAAACTTGAAAGTTGTTTTTTTTTTACATCCCATAGTTCTAGGGGGTCATTGTACTCATCATTATAAACAACTTTTACTATGGGACCAAACCTGAAAGAGCGGAAAAAAATCAGCTGTTCCCTACATTTATGTTCGTATAACTCGTCAAAATGTAGGGACCACCAGTAATATAAAACAGTAATAATAATAGAGTACAATGACCTCCTAGAGTTATGGGATATAAAAAAAAACACGTTGTATACATTGTTTATTTGTTAAATCCTGTTATACTAATATTATAAACGTGAAAGTTTGTATGGATGGATGGATGGATTGATGGATGTTTGTTACTCTTTCACGCACATAATATGGTTTATAACCAGAATTAACATATAGGATCCTTTTTATCCCGATATTCCTACGGGATCGAAACTTATGCGGGTGAAACCGCGAGGCGCAGCTAGTTATTAATATGACTGGTGGGAGAAAATTGTGGTTATATTACAAATCACGCACGCACACATATATGGGTCTAGCGTAGGAGGTACTTCGTCCATTTTGGTTTGTTTTGACTGTACAGCGGAAGTGTGGCTGTAATTTATGTAGTTTTAATTATTTTTGGGAAAAAAAATTACCTTTAATAAAAATGACTGAAATATGTTCTAAACAAACTACTTTCATAATGTGCATAAATTCAGTTACACATTCTATATCAACTATCTAGTCTTTTAGAACACAACGTTCAAGGTTACACGTGGTTCCCCAATTTCTTGTCTTAACACGGAACCCTAAAAGGGGCCTGCCAAGCCTCGTGTCCTTGGCCGTGACTTATCGAGTCTGGCGGCATACGGTGCCGGTTCGACCCCTAACTTATTTGATGACGTTATGGCTTGCCGCTTCGAACCCTGTAAGCGAATCTGACAGCTTATAGTATTAGTGACGACTTATAGGCAGTTTCTATGTCTGAAAACTGATAATTTGTCTTTCTGATAGTTTCCATTAAGTATATATTCTATGGTAAAGGGATAACCATAATATTAAAGACTCTGAGAGTAATTTTCATTGCGAATACTTTTAAAATCTCTCGCAACCCTCCCCTGCTCCACACGATTTTATGGAACGTGTAAAAACATTGAGGTTTCTTTATCATAATTATGTAAGTCTAATATAAATTTATTATACACACAAACCTTCCGGAATAAATTTTCTCAACGATAGTGAAAACTGCACCAAAATCCGTTGGGTAGTTTAGAAGAACAATGCGGTCATACAGACTAACACGGAAAGCGATTTTAATGTTTAATATCTTTAGAATAGATAAAAATAGGTAAGTTTAGTGTCTTGTAGTATAAAGACTATACAACAAATTTTAATATGCAAAAGGCCAAAATACAAGAACGTTAGCAATGGAAACAGTTAAAACAAAGTTCGCTCTCCTTTTCTGAACTGGGGTAAACAATTGGATCCAGTTCAGTACTAATCAAAAATAGGTCAGAAAGTTATCTACTAATTGATCTGGTCACTCAGAGGGGCAATTCTCGTAATTTTAAGAACGTTGACAGTCTGATCTCAATCTCAATCTGTCAAAAATACGTCTAATTTCCCTACATTTCGACATGTTTGTCGCCGAGATGGGACTGCGACTAGATTTTGAACGTTTTAAAATAAGAGAATTGGCCTTCAGGTTTAAAGATAAAGATAAAGATAATTTTATTTGTGAAAACATGCGTAAACATGCAAATGAAGCATGCAGGATGTCACAATATTAATATTTCGTACGTACATGTTTCACCGTAAGGCGTACAAATTTAGTGTTTACAAAAAAATATAAACTAAATTATAAAATAAAAACTAAATTACTCAAGGCACTTCAATCCAAGTACATAATAATAATAAACATTGATAAGTCAGTAAAATAAATTAATAATAAAATGTCACAAAATTTAAGTACAAATAAAATAAAATAAAAAAATGTCAGATAGTGTCATTCAAAAAATCATTTTATGTTATATTAACATTTGTCTGTTAATAAATCTCTAATCTTTTTTTTAAACAAATTTACCGGCAGTGCTTTATATGACTGTGGTATTTTATTATAAATTTTAGGAGCCATACAGAAAACGCTTCAATCTGTTTCAATTATTTATGACCTACATAGTCGGCTTTAACTTACGGGCTCGTGGCTAAGTAATAATATCCACACGGGTCGATTGATCAGGTTAAGTTACGTTTGCCGCGGTCGATCCGTGGATGGGTGATCGTCTTTACATATTGAAACCGGAACCGTGTCTCGGAAAACACGTTAAGCCGTTGGTCTCGGCTGTCATTCGTATATCTTTGACAGTCGTTACGGGTAGTCGGAAGTCCGAATGTCTGACAACCAGTCTAACCAAGGGGTATCGTTTTGCCCAGTAACTGGGTGGTGAAGGTCAGATAGGCGATCGCTCCATGTAAAATACTGGTATTCATCTGCATCCGATTAGACTTGTAGCTGACCCCAATATATTTGGCAAAAGGCTATGTAGATTGATAGTCGGCTTTCACTTGAATAGTACTTATTTCTAGCAATTCACACTGTTGAGCACAGAAAGAAAGAAAGAAAAAACATTTATTTAGCACAGACTAAAGGACACACAATACACACAGGTGCTTAAAGGTGAATATTAGACAACACTGATTAATAGCAATGATGTACTAAGGAAAAGCAAAAGTAATAAATTGTTATTAAAATATTTCAGTTACTTAAAGCTTTCCAAATTCGTACCTCACAACCGTAAACCAGTGCGAGCTACATCGTAGCAAGTAGCGAGCTACGCCGTAGCCTGTAGCGAACTACGCCATAGCCCGTAGCAAGCTACGCCGTCGCCCGTATAGAGATGCGAGCGTTATATCGCGATAACGGTATGGATTTTTCCATTTTTCGCAGTGTCCACATGGAAAAAAGGTCTTGTCTATAGTTTCACAAATACAGGTAAAATTTCCCAATCACCTTACATATGCCTCAAAGTAAAGATTTTAAAAAAACCTCTTCTTTAGATTTGTTTATAGACCATCCATAGGCACCCTTAGTACAATCAGTTTGTACCTTATCAGTGCTCTTATAGAGATTGTGAAAACGAACTCATCAGCCAGGTGCGTCCAACATTGTATGTGCTATCAGCGAGTGGCATTAAACCTGTAATGTCTAGAAATGGCTCCAAGTATTCTGAACTGTAAGCAAAGCGATGTCCAACGTTATTCACCCCTGTGTACTTACATAGTGTACCGCAATAGAGTAGGTTCAGTTGTACAAGTTTGTTTGCTGGAGTTGTTGAAGTGAAATGATATAAGTTTTGGGAATGACTAAGTACTAAAATTAGGCAACAGTTGGATAAGCGTAGCATAATCAGCCTGTTATATTCCCACTGCTGGGACACAGGCCTTCTCTCTTCGAGAGGGAGTGGGCTGTAATCTACTATGCGGGCCCAGTGTGGGTTGGCAGATGTCACATGTCTTCGAATTTTTGTTTGCCGGTTTCGAGAGGGTTTGTTTTGAGAGGGTGGTGATGAAATTATTTACATAATGTTAAGCGCCTGCCTGGGTTCAAACCCACGACCTACAACTTGTAAGTCAGGGCCGATACCACGGAGCCACCACTGGTCTTTAAGGATGGTGTGGTGGAGGGATTGTTTGTACTTCCTGAAAATATATGCATAAGCTCAATAACCTTTCCCAAACTCTAGTAAACAGAAGTAGGTATTAGGATACTAACAGTCAACATATTCACGATTTATTTTAAAAACAGTGTAATAATATATGTTAGATGTAAGTTTCTTGAACATAAATAAAATAAATAAGCATAAAACCGAGGCCAGCATTACATAAAAATAAATACAAAGTTAAAGAAGTACATAAGTTTCGGATTTAATAGGTCAACGACCCGCTTTCTGAGAATGAAACAACAGAATAACACAAAATCAATTATTCAAAGGTGTTAGGAAATACTCAGTACTGTCTTCGGCAATTTACGCTTGATAAGACGACATGTAACTCCGCCTTCAAGGAATACAGTTATGATATTGTTATGATATTCAAAGACTGTCTAGTCTATTTAATCTATACTTTTTTTATACAGGGTTATTTTTTAAAGACCAGCCAAATTTAAGGATGTGGTACAGACCATCAAACTGAACAACTTTCTCCATGGGACCAACATCGTAATCGCGAATAAAAATTCAGCCGTCCCATACATTTAGGTCGAGTAGGTATTGAAGTTTTCTATGGGACAGTTGATAAAATTTTCGCGATTACGCTATTTGTCCCATGGAGAAAGTTGTTCAGTTTGATGGTCTGTACGACATCCTTAAATTTGGATGGTCTTTAAAAAATAACCCTGTATACCCTAGTGTTTGACTGCGATCCCGCCTGATGGGAACCTCGCTAGGGGGTCGCGACCCACACGTTGAAACACACTTGTCTAGTGGTTGCAAGTGCTACTGCTGAGCATGAGGGGTTCGATTCCCGGCTCGGGGAAAGTGTTACTGGATTTTCCATCTGGAATTTCTCAGTAGCAGTCCGAAGACTGGATTTATGCCCGATTGATGGCGATATACTCGCCCCATATTACATTGAACTTAAACATAACTGGTGAAATATGGGTATTCTACAGCTACAGCTCTTCCCAACCCTTCGGGGAAAACAGGCGTGATGTTAAATTATGAGTACTTCTGCTTTTTACTTCTGAAAAATCTCAATACCCAACGGAGCTGCCTCTCTGTTCCCCCGCCACTACGCCATGGTGGCCCCTCGTGAACCACTTTGTCGGCGTTATCTCGACGCCAGATGAATGCTATCTCGCTCTTTTGTGCGCTGCCGGGAAATTAACACGTTTTGCATTTTAGCAAAACAATTACACACGGCCATTGTATGATACTGTGGGCAGCAACGTTTGTACAATAAGTACAGGGGTAGGTAGGTGCGGGGTGTTGTTAGTACTGAAAAGATGTTGCGATTCAAAGGTTACTGTTTAAATGTTCATTCACTTTGACGTGAGGAGTGTATTTTGAGGTTTCGAGGTTTCATGTTTTTAAAACGTCATGTGGTTCTTTTGTTGTAGGTAAATTGGTAATTGTCGGTTAAAGGATGAAGTTCAGAGGATCAACAGTGTTAGCATTATTTTGACGGCTTAGAGAACACCAACCGCCTGTCTGGGTTCGAACCCAGATAGGCACTATACTTTGTGGAAATTATTTCATCACCACTGCTCTTAAAACAGTGAAGGAAAACATCGCGGGGAAACTTGCATGACGATGGTCCTAGAATTACAAATTTGAAGACATGTGACATCTACCAGCCCGTACTGGGCCCGAGTGATGTATTACGACCTCTTACCGAGACGAAGCCTGTGCCCCAGCAGTGGAAACATTATATGTAGGCTGATTATGCTATGCTGATGCTAAGATCACCAATAATTATGGCTGTTGCTATAAGGCCCATATCCGTGTCATAGAGAGCTCTTCTTCTATGTATCTTTTTTTATTATTGAAAGGCTCGCGTTTGACCTTAGCACCTGATGGTAAGCTAGGTTTTTTCTTAAAAAACACCGTCGGAAATGATGTTAGAGATAGTGACTTCATCCCCTTATGATTCTTTAGTTTAACAGGAGTCATCTTCATCTTTTCTCAACTGAGCGTCATTTCACCGCTGCATACATTTCCTTATCTACCCTCATTTAATATTCTTGTCCTCACCATTCTTTGACTGCGCTTATCAGCGGGCGCGTTGCCAAGGTGACTGCAACCAGATAACTTACATAAACGCTTGAGTACCATACCGTATCTATTTAACTCTAGTTCTTGCACGCTTTCTGAGAGACGCAGAAAAGCGTTAAATGCAAACGTGTTGATAACATCTGCGAGGAAAGGTAAGCTGTTTCTTAGAGGTAGGTATTAGTTTTATGTTAAAAAGTCAAGGAGCTTACTCTGTGACTTCTTAACAAGATTTCAATTAGAGAAAATGTCCCTTTAGCAACTATCTCCTGGGTTCATCTATCTGTCTGCCAGCTCGTGGTTCTGGAAATCCCTTTCTTTGATACGATTACTTATTATTTTTGGAACAAATTTCTTTAACACGGCTTTCGGTAGGAGTGAACGGGTCGAAATCGTAACGTAACAAAAAAGCGCCATGCGACTGACAGACATAGACATGTGGGAGAGAGAGAGATATATATAGTTATCATGGTTTTCAAGGGTGCTAAAACCGATAGAGCGGTCAAAATAAAAATCCAAGATGATGACAACTTTATGAGAGCTTCTAAAATCATATATTATACTAGACTTATACGAGATGGCCCTGTATTAAAAACGCGTATCAAAATTCTCAATCGCTCTCTCTCTGTTATTTTCTGTTTTTTTTTGAGCTACATGGTCAGCAAACAGATGGAGTGCATTGATCAAATATTGTAAATTTTTAATAATAAAGTCTTAGTGTTGGTCTCATAAACATTTTATTTAGAGATGCACAAACTCATCACCGGATTACACAATGCAGGCAGAATAAACTAGGTACCATGTAACGGGGTGAATAGGGATACGGGGGTGAATCAGGACGACACTGTAAAATCGATTTTAACGTTCAAAATAATAAAGTCTGTTGCAAACAAGGACACTTAATCGTTAATTATAATATAGTAAACACATTGAGAGTCCTGTTTGACAACAAACTATATTATTTCAATGTTAAAATCTCTTTTAAAGTTTCATTCACCTCGTTTTACGGTATTCAAAATTGGATATCTGACCTTGATATCCCTCATTTTTACACCTCAATATGTTTCTCCGACATTCTAATGACACACACACACGCAACCCATAACAAGTAAATCACCAAACGCCCACGATACGCGTCTGAATAATACGCTGAATGTGCGCTAAACTTAGAGACTGCTTTGTTCGTCATAATGGCAGCATTGTTCTGATGTGTGCCAAAAATTTATGTTGCCAACATAATGGTACGCGAGTTAGGAAGGTCGGTGTGATACTGACTGAATCGTGAATTGTGGGATGTGTTTGTGAAGTGGTGTCAGATATATTGCCTGTACCTTGATGTGGTTTGGTGCGAATTGTGGAATAATCATTATCAATCTGTTGCTGTAAGATGGCTTCCTTGTAAATTACTATAAAGAACGGGCAATACATAATATAATGACAAACTCAGCAAATTTTAACTACTGTCGTGCCGACGACACGGAGAAGAAGAGAAATGGTCGCTGGCAAAGTAATGCACTTTTGCTTGCTATTTATAATATCGGTTCTCAAGCAAAAAAAAGTGCATTACTTATCATTATTATTGCTCAATGATTATAGTCAGTGAGAAAACCTGCCCCTTTTCTTTGCCAAAAACCGCATTGATAATACAGGATAATATATTTTTTTTATTTATTTATTATTAGCTGCGCCCCGCGGTTTCACCCGCACAAGTTTCGATCCCGTGGGAATATCAGGATAAAAAGTATCTCATATGTTAATCCTGGTTTTAAACCATCTGTGTGCCAAATTTTATCCAAATCCGTTTAGTAGTTTTTGCGTGAAAGAGTGACAAACATCCGTTCATCCATCCATCCATCCATCCATACAAACTTTCACATTCATATTATTAGTAGGATACAATAGGTACATTAAAAAAATATACGCATTGACTTGAGAAGCTCCTCCGTTTTTTCATCAGTTCAAAATTGATATAATTGTCACGACAGGTCCTGTTTATTAAAGCAGAAAACTATGAAAAAACCTTAAAAAATTGTCGGAATGTCGCCTGTTATCAGTCGCCTGTCGGGTTTATTAAATAGGCCCCTGGTGACAACATACAACGGTAATCTTTTTGAGGAGATATCTATCCAGTTCATCATTAACATCTGGCCAGCCTGTTCCCATCTATTTTTGAGATCAGCTTCCAGTCTAACCGGTTGCAGCTGAATACCAGTATTTTACGTGGAGCAACTGCCTATCTATCCAGATGCCGAATTCATTTAAACACATTTTGAATGCATGCGGTATTACATGCGACTTAAATGTAACTGACGGAATGTGGGTGTACTATTAGGTAGGTACTCCACTGCTAAACCCTTCGGGGATTACAGGCGTGTTGTTTTTTGAATGCAGACAGTATACTCCGTTAAATTTTGATCGTTTTAATCCTTAAAAGGAGTCATTGTACTCATCATTATGAACAACTTTTACTACGGGACCAACCCTGAAATCGTGAAAAACAATCAGTTGATCCATAGATTATGTCGAGTTATGTGAACAAAAATCTATGGATCAACTGATTCTTTTTTCACGATTTCAGGGTTGGTCCCGTAGTAAAAGTTGTTCATAATAATGAGTACAATGACCCCTTTTAAGGATTAAAGTCACACCCGGACTTATTACTCCTTATTTATTTATGAAAATCGTCTACTTTTGGAATGTTTGTGAATTCACGCACCATGTATCCATCACATAGTTAGTTTATATGTCATGGTTTCATTTATCCAATTTAATTCTTTTACCTATTGTGGTATAGTAATTTTATTTTTAGGTGCATCGTCTTTACATATAATTATATAATTAATGTACCTATGCAAAATATTGTAAAACATTTTAAAAGAGTAACGGTGGAGTTTCTTGCCCATTCTTCTCCATACGAAAACTACCGTTTGGAAGGGGCGACTAGAATCAATTTTATTTTTATTTTATTTTTGACGTTCAAAAGTGCCTTTTATGTGCCTATTTGAAATAAATGATTTGACTTTGACTTTGACCCTTTTAAGGATTAAAACCATCAAAAAACGGTGTATAGGTAAACCTATATTTTGCTATCTATGTAAACAAAGATGAAAGCCCGGTCTAATTGAAGAATCCCATTACGCAAAGTAATCTTATTCATCACGATATGTCGCGGACGACGTCATGCGAAGACCCTTAACTCTATGAATTACTTTTGAACCCTTAAAAATTGGAAGGAGAACAGGGGTCGCAAACCTTAGGGGCGCGATAAAAAAAGGTAGGAACGAGATTTATTTAGATTCTGAAAACTGCCTATTCCAAAGAAGGATAACGTTTTTGTGTAAATCATAATGAAGAAGTTCTCGTAGAGTCATGATCAGGAAAATATAAAATCCTAACTAATTTATTATAAATGTGAAAGTAAGTTTGTTTGATTGTTACGCTTTCACGCTAAAACAGCTGAATGGATTTGAATGAAATTAGACATATGAGTAGACCATGAACTGGAGAAGGACATAAGCTCCTTTTCATCTAGGATCGCAGACAAAGTCGCGGGAAACAGCTAGTAATAGATACATATTTCGTTTGCCTAGTTATAAAAAACACAAATCTGAAATTAAAACACTGAAAAATTGGCGGTTTTTTTAATCTGCCGTTCACCACGATAAGTCACTTATAACATTTTTCTTTGACACTATCCAATGGTTCATAACCCCTGAATTTTAGTTCCTTATTCGACGGGTCAGAAGTCACGCTTTTTACAACTTTCAATAAACGTGAAGATCTTATAATGTTAGGAAAGTTGAAAAGGCGACATTTGTGAGTCCATTACTAAAATTGCTTGCGATTTCTCCGTAGGAACTTATATTTATAATAATCATTTATTTCAAGTTACCAAGACTCATACACATTATTAATTATTACAACCAGTCACATTGATAAAATAAGCATAATACAATTTAAATTATTGGACAACACAAACATGAATTACCCGCATCCAATGTGCTACCTACAGCAATGGTTTATGTAGGCGCAGTCGAGCCTTTCTGAGAGCGCGGCCAGCATGCTGTTGGAGCTCCCCCGCACTCGCCGCACCAGCGAAGTGCCTCTCTTGCGCATCATTGCGTAAAAACAATCTACGCGTGCCTCTGCAAACATTGTCGAGGCGCTGCAGTAACGGGGGAGACCCAACAACATCCTGAACGCATTGTTGTACTGGACACGAAGGGCGCCGTACGATCTCTGCGTGTAGTTGGTCCATAGGCTACATGTATATAAAGTTGTGCAGTAGGCTCTAAAGAGAGTAATTTTAACTTGTACTGAGCAACGTGCGAACCTACGGATCACCATATTCGCTCTGACCGACAGCGCCCTTCGCTCCCGTTCAATGTCTGTATCATCTTTCAAATCGGGAGTGACTAAATGGCCTAGGTACTTAAAAGAATCAACTCTTTCCAAAGGTATACCATTCAGTCGTAAAGCTGGTATTTCATGAACTTTTCTCTGTCCGCCCTGAAAGACCATACATTGACTCTTTTTCACATTATACAAAAGTCCATGATCAGTTGCATAACCCCCACAGATACTCATCAGCTTTCTGAGTCCGCAGACCGAGGCACTCAGCAGCACCATATCGTCCGCGTAGCTGATGTTATTGAAACATACGCCATCAATATAACAACCAATATGTTGCTCGCTGAGTGCCTCGATCAGCCCATTAATATATAAATTAAAAATGGAAGGTGAGCTCAACCCCCCTTGCCTCACCCCACATTCCAACCTATATGGGTCTGACAATGTGCCCGCCCACTTGACATGATTCACCTGGTTCCCGTACCAGTACTTAAAGATAGTAATAAGTTCATCCGGTATATGAGCAGCTTCCATTTTGTCCCACAAAATATCATACCGGACCAGGTCGAATGCCCTGGAGAGGTCGAGGAAGCAGGCATACACAGATGTTTTCCTGTCAGTGTAGTATCTGACAGCACTCTTCATACACAATATCGCAGTTTCCGTGGACAGTCCCGACCGAAATCCGAACTGATTATCATGCAATTTTATGTATTTGTTTAATTGTGTATTCAGAATGCTGTCAAACACTTTCGCGCTTATTGTTGCTAAGGAGATAGGTCTATAGTTGGCCGTATCTGACAAGTCTCCCGCCTTATTTTTTACTACCGGAACTACAATAGTCCTCATCATATTATTGGGTAGGTATGAATGTGATATGCAAAAGTTGTACAGCATGGCCAGCACCCTGTAAATATGAGGACCAGCGTGCTGCACATGTTCCACACTCAATCCATCATGGCCAGGTGATTTGCCTTTTGAAATAGATTTCACCGCCCGAGATACATCCCTGGCCATGACCCTGGTAGCCACACATTCCCCATTCACCCCACCCTTACTTGGAGACGACGATATTGGAGCTAACGGTGACCGAACAGTAAAATTATTTTTAAATTTGTCAGCAATATTTTTTAAATCGTTAGAGCCGTCAACAGTCACAGGAAGACCCGGCCGAGTCCCCAAACGGTGGGTACATGTCCAAAAACCACTGAAATCTTTTACTGCATGCTTAGTAGCGAGAGTGTCCATTTTTAACTGGTCTTGGTGTTTTTGACACCATTTTAAACGCGATTTAAATATCTTTCTACTCTCGCACATCTTTGTAAACATATCTCCAGTAGTAGGACTACCGCATAATCGCCATTCCCGAAAACTCGCCCGGGCCACCCTATGACTATCGCTCACGAGTTTATTCCAAGCAACAGTGATTTTAGGTTTACGTTTATTCTGCGTACGCCTACTCCCCCCACCCTCCGAAGACGCCTGGGTTAACGCAAACACAATGTCAGAGTACAATTTATCAATGACTAATCTGTGAGTAGGGTCATTACAATACCGATCACTACAATTTTGAAGCTCAGATGGAAAATCAATAAGTTTAAGCCGTTTATGACTCTCAATTCTATACAGTGTAATAAGTTCGTTGGTTTTCTCCCCCCACACAATTTTATTATTTGATACACTCGGAGTTATTTTAAGCGGAGTCAAGCAGTCTAACTTACATTCACAAATAACGGGAAAATGGTCTGACCACATTACGTCATAATCAACATACACATTGCACACTGTGACAGCGGCCGATTGCGAGACAATACAATGATCCAACCATCGCTTAGATCCACACGCTTGATCTATATATGTAAATGTATCAGAATTTAAACCTAACTTATTTACATCGATAAGCACCCATTTGAAATCATTACATAAAATATTCAATTCATTAAAAAATAACTCACCGGGATGTGCATTAAAATCCCCTAGAACAAAAATAGGTTCGTTTTCAAAATCATTACTGATAGCACTTACAGTACCCATACAGTCAGTAAACAGTGTCAAGTTCTCCGATTTGTTTGTTGGCATATAAACACACACCACTATAAACGGGCTAGCGGCCGTATTAATGCGAATAGCACACACTCGCGGATTATCGCAATCTATCACAGTCACACTAGGAAACACCCGCGTATTCCATAGAAGCGCAGTACCGCCGTACGGTCGGCCACGCAGTAGGCCCGCCGTCGTGTCCACAGCTGATGTACCCCTGCAACTGAATCCACTGTCTATGCTATTTAGGTACGCCAATTCTTCTGGAAGCAGCCAGGTTTCTTGCAATGCTATCAATACGCACTCATCGCACAAACGCTGAATATCGCTAACGGCGCTCTTCACATTTTTACAATTATAGCTTGCAAACTTATAGGTTGTAGTTGCACTATCCATAGTTAGTAGGTTGTGGACCGATGTCAGCAGATACTCCGTCTACTTTTCGATGCTTATAATGCACGAAGCGTCTAAAGATAATACCTTCAGGCCATATTTTATCGTCTAAAAACATAGTTACCTTTGACTCAGAAACAAAGAACTTGTAGGCTTTGTGATCTACTACTTTTTTTTGTATTAACCTTTTCTAAGAATACAGTCTCCTGAGTTTTTGTTTTTATGTAATCAATAATGTCAGACTCTAATGTATCGTTATGCACATTCGTTATAAAAATAGGTATTTTTTTGGCAGCAGCTTTGAAAGATGAAGTTATCGATTCTGCTTTACCTCTTTCGCCCAAGTACCTATAATTTTGCTTCTTTTTATTTCTACGTACAGTTTGCCAAGAATTATCTTCCTTTTCGTTGTTTTCCTGCATTGTTAGTTTAGGAATACTTGAGCTTTCGATAAATGTCTGTTTGACTTTTACTTTCTTAGCATTCTCACAGCTGACCGCTGGCGCCTCTTTGCTACCCGCTTCTACTGGCACATTCGGGATCGGTGACTCATTTATTTGCATGTCTCGAGATAACGGTTTACACACTATAACTTCTGCTTGGAAGTTATCAGTAGTCTTAGTTGCAGGGCTTTTTTGGCTCTGTCCGTTATTGGCCGACTGTTGTGAGTCCTGCTCATTAAAGGAATAATCTTGGCTCAACGTCATTCCTACAGGGCCACTTTCTACGTTCCAAGCTCCCCTTCTCATGTTTACATACCCCGTTGGAGTCGTAAATGGAGGTAGCGAAGCATGTTTTAAATCGTGTATATCTGTTCAAAGATCCTCAATTTGTTGTTGTGTGGCATATGTATTCTTAATAATTTCAATCTCCGAGTTTAATCTAGTCAAGTCTTTTAACAGTTTTGTACAATCGAGATGATCGAATAAAATTGGGGGTAGTTTTTCGAGCTCTCTTGCCACAAACACTGGGATTACATCAGGATCTGTACTTTTAAACACACTTATGATGTCATCCAAATCTCTTTTTTCTTTCCCCTTGCTTTTTCTTATAATCTTCCGTTGATCCGTCGGCAAGGATTCAAATAATAACGACTTAGATTTACAAATTTCACTGCTCGTGAAAGCTGACACACAGATTCTTTTTAAAGTTTCTTCGTCAATAACAGATATTTTATTTTGCACATAAGCTAACAGTTCATCAATGACGATATTACAGACATTACATTTTAACACTTGCGACATTGTTTACAAAGTGCGTCGTCGCACTCAGCACGGCAGCGCACGCACTAAAAAGTGTATGTACTCGTATGTACTACCTCATATTAATATTTGTACCTACCTTATTTCTATTTTATGACCTATATACTTAATTTATTTTTACCGAAGCTCGTGGCTTAATACGGGCCTCGTGGCTAAATAATAACAGCCGCACGGGTTGATCTTCAGGGTTAAGCAACACTTGCCGAGGTCCGCCCGTGGATGGGTGACTATCCATAACACACCAAGACCTCCGTGCCTCGGAAAGCACGTTAAGCAGTTGATCCCGGCTTGTCATTCGTAGATCATTGACAGTTGTTACGGGTAGTCAGAAGCCCGAAAGTCTGACCACCAGTCTTACCAACGGTATCGTGTTACTCAGTATGTAGCTGGGTTGTGGAGGTGAGATAGGCATGTGACAGAAAACTGGATTCAATATTCTAAAATGACTTACTAATGAATACCCAGTGAGTTAGGTTAGCCTATTAATTAATATTTCAATAATTACATGTTGATATTATTTACCTCCTTCATGTGGTTTTAAGGGTCCCGTACCCACAGGAGTCAACCCTATTACGAAGGGTCCGCTGTCCGTCCGTCTGTCACAGGACTGTCATCTTTTGTAGAGTGCGTAGTATGACAATGATAAAAATTAAAGCGTACAAGAAATGTGTTTACATTCGGTGATTTTTTTACAAAAGTATTCAAAACGAATAATTATACGTCGGTAAAGAACCCTTCGTGTGCGTATCCGACTCGCTTTGTCCACTTTTTATTATAGGTAATTTAAGCATTCATGGATTGTCATTGGACACATTAAGCTATCCCGAATGCTGCTAAAGGAACGGATTTCACAACGAAATGATCCTGAACATCAACCGTGTACATTAACAATCAACACCCGAGCAATCAGCTCAAAGGAAATTATAACACAGTTCTAAGATTATCTTTAGTTAGTAAAGACAGTTACGTGTCATCTCACCTAATGATAACACTACCTATCTCTCACACGATTATAAACTTTAACAAGGAAGCTATAAGAAAGATAATGGCGTGAAAACTTCTGTCCATTTGGGGCAACATCTGGTCAACAGTGCAGTTAGAGTCTTGAACCTTATTAACTAGCTGTTGTTGCTAATTGTAGAACATAGTCGTAGACCAACTTAATAGGGGTTGGGGACAACGACTTGTACTTACCAACTTAGATTTTGTTAAGACATGTTTTTATTTTTCTGAATGGTAGGTGTTTCCGATATATGGAAAGTCATACCCGTAATTAATACTAACGTAACATTAAAATTATAATCTTCGCGTATTATGATACCGCTGCTGACAAAAGTTTTGTCGGTCCTTAACATTTGTAGTACACGAATAATATGCATACTATGCACAAACACGTTAAGGTGAAAACGTCAGGGTAATCCGTGAAATTCAAATTTTCTTACGTGTTTTACAACTTGCCGGCCAGTGTCAGATTTTATATGATTTGCGGCTGCAACAAATATTAATTCATAGAATTATAATTATAAAAATCACCAATACATCTCTCTAAGTTCATATGACATACTACATATTATTGATGACTATTTCATGAAATCATGACATTTGTAGCCAATAGGTTATTTTCCTAAAAAAATCTAATTAGTCCGTCAGTTAGATTATCAAAAAATATTGAACCCGTATTTTTTCTTTTGTCAATTATACAAAAAATTATGAAGATATCGCCCGTTAAAGTTCCGCGTGACGTCACTTGCTTGCGACACTTCTGCAAGCAAGTGACGTCACGACCCCCCACTCCCAAATTTTGACGCGCTTTATCTTTGTCATTTTTTGTTTGATTGACAAAAGAAAAAATACGAGTCCATTATTTTTCGATAATGTAACTGACGGACTAAATATAATTATTATTTTTTACCTAGGCAACTACCCTATTCTAACCTAAAGAGTTGTATGGCTGATTCTTAAGACAATTACCATGGTTAGATATCTAACCATGATAATTGTCTTAGACGCGATGGGTATTGACCCATCGCGTCTGCGGAGTTAAGCTAGCCAATTTTAAATAATCCTATAAATAGTTTTGAGCACCAACGACGATGTGGAAAGAAAAGCAATGGGTAAAAAAAACAAAACTAAAATCGGTTCATCCGTTCAGGAGCCACGATGCCACAGACCGACACACATACACACACACAGACACGTCAAACTTATAACACCACGTCGTTTTTGCGTCGGGGGTTAAAAAAAATTAATTGCTACAAAGTAATACTCACCATAAAGTAGGTGTCGACGCGTATAAGCACGCATCCAAATTAACATTAAATTAATCAAATGCCAACAGGCGCCTCAGCTTAGTATTCGCTAAATTGGTTTCAAGTATCATCCATTATGTTAACGAGATGATCTGGGTTAAAGTGCGCTAATCTGAATGTACTTATTAAGTTCAATACGATCTTCAATAAACTATTTATTATTAATATCGAGTAATAAACCTCACAGGGACTTATGGAGAAATCAGAAATCATTATCTTATTAAATGTAAAATTACGAGGAAAACCACTACTGAAAATACAGTTAATTTATTAATAGGTAACGCTTTTAAAAGTATCAGAGATTTACGCAGTCAAGTTTTTATTTTTCACTTTTTAGTTGTACCTACCCCACACAAATTCGTATATACTTACAAGATTAGAGGTACCCCAATAACAACTTTGACAGAAATGAGGGTGTACCGTGGTATACTGAACACATCTGCGTACCCCTTTATAGGGTACAGGCGTGACGTTATGTTGTGTGATGGCGTAAACAATACATACATAAGCGATAGCAGCAATAGCCGTTGATTTGCTGGCATTTATTGAAGAGTTCCGTTGTCTGTGTCCGAAACTCACCATCACATCTTGTCGAAATTTCAATGGGACCATTTCGAAAGTATACCCTTTCCAACAAAAAAATATTTTTTCAAAACGGTTGGCAAACGACAGGGTTATCCGCGAACAAAAATATAAAAAAAAACATCCGAATTGAGAACCTCCTCCTTTTTTAGAAGTCGGTTAAAAATTACCGCTGAAAATGCTAAGACGTACCGCATGTATACTATAATGGCTGTAGATGAGTCTCGCGAGGCGGCAACCTATGGTAGAAAACCACCAGATGATGTTATTCCTAAAGACATTAATAACTGCGGTGGTTTCTTATCAGTTATCAAGTTGGGTATTGAATCTCGAGTCATGTTATGGCGTAATATTTCTGTATCCGATGGGCCCGTGAATGGTGCCATGGCCCTTATTAAGAGTATTAAATGGCCTGCCCTACGAAGAGACCAACTGGAGGAAGGTGAGTTGCCTGAATCTGTCCATATTAAATTTGATGACCCATCTGTAGTCCAACGCTTAAAAGATGAAGACGGGTGCGTAGCAATCTACCCTGTTTGCACAAAATTCCAAGCGCAAAGAGGATATGGAGATGTCAAACGTAGAATGCTACCGCTCATTTTATGCTGGGCCGTGACTGTCCACAAACTTCAGGGCACAACCCTAGATAAAGCGGTAATCAATTTGGGCAAGAAGAACTTTGCAAAAAGGCAAATATATGTAGCCCTTAGTCGTGTCAAAACTTTAGACTGTATCCTGTATACTGTTATGCCTTATGCGATTTGGATGCAAATAAGCTTTTAAATCGACACCACGATGAGAGAGCTTTAACAGAAATGGCCCGGTTGCGTAATCTTTCCAACAACTAGGTTGGTTTTAAGAATATTTTATGATTAGCTTTCCGCCCCGCAGTCACCCGCGGAAACTTCGTTTTCCCGTTATTTCCTATCCCGTTGGTATTTCGTTAAATCCTGACTTAGTGTGTTCTATATGGAATACTCATGCTAAGTCGATTTCACTTTTTAGTTATTATTAGTTTTATTTTTCTTAATTTTTAATGTCGTAGATGGACAAGGATTACAATCATATACATACACAACACATCTACAACTGTAAAAAAATGTAGATTTAACAATGATAAATTACACCTTTACTGTATTATTGTTACAATTTAAAAGCGCCATTAAAAGCGAACTGGCGCAATGTTATGTTATGGTATGGCGTAAACTATGCATACAGAAACAATCGCAGCAATCGCGAGACATGTGCTGTCGTTTTTTGAAGATTTCTATCGTCTGTGGTTAGTCCATCACCTCCTGACCTGATGATCACGAGACCAAAATGGCAAACGCCCATGCAAACATTAAAAAAATAATTTACTAAATCAGTCGATGCCTACTCCTTACTGTTAAGGAGTTGTACGTTCCATCATCAGCTCAGCTACATGAGATGATGATTACCATACGCAAGTACTTAAATTACTTCATAAGATTTGCGAAAAACGATGTGTGGGCCCATAAAATTTGAGGGTTGCCCTCGATTTCTACAGGATCCAATCATCAGATCCTGTCTTGGTGACTATGGGACCACTTCAAAAGTATCTCCTTTCGAACTAAAAAAGAATTTTGAAAATCGGTCCACAATTGGCGGAGTAATCGCGTAACAAACACACAAAAAAAAAAAACATACCGTCGAATTGAGAACCTCCTCCTTTTTTGAAGTCGGTTAAAAATAAACTTCCCATCTACTTATAGATTTAATTTTTATTTTATTTTTTGTTCTGTCGTGTCGATCTATCCAGCGTGTCTTTTTGTTCTGTCGTGTCGATCTATCCAGCGTGTCTTTTTGTTCTGTCGTGTCGATCTATCCAGCGTGTCTTTTTGTTCTGTCGTGTCGATCTATCCAGCGTGTCTTTTTGTTCTGTCGTGTCGATCTATCCAGCGTGTCTTTTTGTTCTGTCGTGTCGATCTATCCAGCGTGTCTTTTTGTTCTGTCGTGTCGATCTATCCAGCGTGTCTTTTTGTTCTGTCGTGTCGATCTATCCAGCGTGTCTTTTTAACGGCGACATTAATTTAACACACGTATACGGTTTCACGTATGCGTTTTATAAACATATTTAATTTCATTAAACGTTATATTTACTTATTTGCCATTTTCTAAACAGCATCATGGAGCAATAGCTCAGTGGTCATTTGCCGAGGTCAAGGATCATATCATCGCATCAATAAAATTAAAACGAATAACGTGTAAAGAGTAGGCGAATTAAAGGCAAGAGAGATAACTCTATGTCGGCGAGCGGCGCAGTTTTACAATTACGATTTTTTCTATGTTGTCATAGTTTTTATGATTACTGGCCACTAACCGTACCCGTGTGTGTGTGCTAAATTAATGTCACCATTATTGCGGCACGTTGTATTTACCAGAATGCTTATATTTGTAATAGGGGTTAAAGTATGAGATTGCCGTTTTATTGTAATAGGTACTTCGAATTGACATAGAACCTTCATGGTTTGAGATTTTTGAGTGAAACTTTTTTCACATGGTACCTATGAAGTTCTTCTTTCAAAAAAAGTGCAACATTAGATTATCGACTTTCAGTTGTTTTTTTTATTCAGCTTAGACAAGAAAGATGGATACTTCGAAAAATCCAATTTAATTTTAAATACGAGTTCCGACGCGGAACTAACGCGGCAGAAACAGCTCGCAATATTAATGTTGCGTTTGGAGAGGGGACTGCTAATGAACGCACCGTGCGATTTTGGTTTAAACGCTTTCGTGATGGAAAAGCAAAGCTTACCAATAAAAAGGTAATGGTAACTGTTTGGTGGTCTCAGCATGCTGTTATTCACTATAGTTTTCTCCGATCTGGTCAAGAAATAACGGCAGATGTCTACTGCGCCGAACTCCAAACAATGATAGCAAAGCTAGTAGTGAAACAGCCCCGACTCATGAATCGATCTTCACCATTATTGCTCCATGATAACGCGAGACCTCATACAGCACGAGAAACCATTTTAACTCTACAGGAACTGCAATTAGAAACCATTCGTCACCCTCCGTATTCGCCAGACCCTGCTCCAACGGACTATCAGTTTTTTCGTGATTTGGACAATTTTCTACGTGATAAAAAGTTTTCTTCTCAGGAGGCAGTACAAAATGCTTTCACACAGTTTGTCGAATCTAGATCACGAGAGTTCTATCGCAAAGGCATTAATGACCTTCCTATTAGATGGCAGCAATGTATAGATAATAATGGTAATTATTTTGATTATATAAATATGTTAAATTAAAAAAAAAACGAATTTCTATTTTTCAGTACAAATCGGCAATTTCATACTTTAACCCCTAATATATTGATTTGTGATAATCAATATACAAGACGCTATGTCTAAACCTATAAAACAGTTACAGTGCCAAACCCTACCTTAATCTTGCATCAAAATCTTCCAAGCAAAACCCGCTGACATTCAAATAGCCAAAAAGCACAATGAATATCATAAGATTAATCACAGAAATAACAGATGCGGGTCTGTTGGCCGAATGGGCCGAATCTTGGCATTGTCGTGTGATCTACGGGCTTGTCCGGCCAACGCGCCGCTGGCTGCGAGATAGCGGGGCTTAAAAGTGTCGCATTTGCAGGGTTATATCGCGGGGCTCCAGATTTAAATGTTCGGTCGATTATGCACGATTGGGTTTAGTTTTGGGATCAAAGGGTTAAACTACATAAATCTGCCCGTGGCTCCACCCGCGTGTAATGTTTTACATTTTCTGGAAAAAAAAGTACCAAGCAATCGTGTTTTTCCTGACATATGTCTACATTTCAGGGCCAATATGGCCGGAGATTGCACAAGACAAGGAGGGCAAGGAGGTTTGGAAGGAACAGGGGGAACAAAAAAATAAAAATATCTACCGACGATTGTAAAAATAAGACTGTTATCTCACAACAAGGTGCTATCATCAAGTTGACAGATCTTCTCATGTTTCATTCACATTCTATCATTTCACCCCTCAATTTCACGATAGTACAAAACAAGGTATGTAAGTAAAATACCCATTAAATTGCGAACAAAGACAACCAAATGCATGAAATAGGTTAAACACGAAAATTGTGGACATACACCCGCTATCGAGCGACAGAACAATACTGTTTTCAAACAATAATAAATTCATGGCGGGGAGGGGAGTGGAAACAATATCATAACGTATTCAGGGCCTGACTGTACTCCGCACTCCGGATATTTGGTGGTATCTCGGTGTCAACGAATCATAGAGCGTGGTGGTGAAGTCATTGTGACTAGTTCGCGGTGGTGGAATGACTGTTGCGCACTTCCGTTGGGAGGTAACGATGGAGAATGGACTGGAATCGTAAGCTTTAGGTGTCAAATGTCTATGTGCCAAGCTCTATGTACCTAGACAGTAGAGCTAATTTTCTACTAACTCTTTGTAAATATTGTTGCTGAGGTAGGTATTTTGGTCACTGTTGAGCACTTAAGCGCCAACTTAACTATAATTCGCGTTTTATTTCCTCACCTTTTGTTACGTAGGCCGTCCTTAGAAGATTAATGGTATTAGGAAGGTAATTAACTTAACAGAGGCATGTTGAAACCCGGAAAAGGACACATAACTTAAGTACTACTTCTATTAGTACTTAATTGTCACTGCTTTAATTATTATTTCACTAGAGCTTTCTAGGTTCCGTCAAAACCAGAAGGAGGACGCGCGGGCTCGCGGAAGATGGATGGAATGGAATGAGGCCTTTGCCCAGGAGTGGAACAGCGCAGGCTAGTAAAAAAAAAAAGCTTAGTGAAAAGCGAATGGTTTTATATTCTTGAAAGTTTCGCAATTTCAGAAATATTGAAATCTTTACATCGAAACGGCTTAATAATTATGGTTTTTAGCAGAAGTTCCCACATTAAAATATGCCAAAATATTGAGGTGAAAAAAATTCCGTGAGCACATTTTTTTTAATTAAACGTAGCAACCGTAAATCTGTGAGGAGGCCATGTGGGCCATTGTCGAGGAGTTAGGTTCGGTACCCAAAATATAGCCTAATCCTCTTAGCTGATGAAGAACTCAACTTGTTTATGTAGCTCTTGTTACAGCTATATTTTAACCCGATAAATTCAATTTCCTTTGAGTGCTCATAAAAAAGTAAAAGCTCCTCTATGGCTATAAATGGTAATGGCACACTATCATGTACGATCACCATGGTGTAGATGATACAAGTGAGATAGCTCATTTATATCACTGTAGTGCTTACATTCTTATTGTTAAAGAAATTGTTCATTTACGAATTATAGGCGTTTACACAAAAGACTTGAATTTCCTACTGAAATATTCAAGACCGAATAGTAACACAAATCGTCATTCTTGGTCATAAAGGTTTTGCAGTGAAACAATTTTCATTAGTTTAATTAATGAAAAGCAACGTCTTTGACTTTTGGTTTCAGGACATGCGGTACCGGTTTTTCCTCACGATGTTTTCCTTCGTCGTTTTGAGAGCAGTGGTGGTGAAACAATTTACACAAAGCAAAGCGCTTGCTTGGGTTCGAACCACGACCACTCGTAAGTCGTGACTGTTACCCATTGGTAACGGTCGCGGGCCAGTACTGCTAACCCTGCTGCTACTAATTGAAAAGCAAACACTTGTTTTTTATGTGATAGGTAAGTTTAAAGTGAAAAGGAGACAAATAGCTATACCAAGCTAGCTGAACCTTAATCGGGATCAATTCTTGGGAATATCATAAAGTAAATATTAATTATAAACGACTTTAGAAACTATTTCCTAAAGTACGGCAAACTCAAACTCAAACTCCAATCATTTATTTCAACTAAGCAAATTACAGGCACTTTTGAATTGTTGTGCTTTTTAAGTACATTAAACAAGCTTACGTCAGATACTTCTAAAATACGATGATGAAGTCCACACATTATGTGAACTCGTAAAGGTACTTCCATATCCCACATATCTTGTTCAACAACGTTGGTAGGTGCTCTCGTAGTTATTGTTATACCACTAACTTTTCAACCCGGCCCCGCGTAACTTTTAACTTTGCAAAATATAGTAGAGAGGAACCTATTCTATTTAAAAGTTTAAGTGTTTTGCGAAATATGGCTTGGATAATAATACTTTTCATACAGAAGAGCTCTTCGTGGAGGAGCTCGTCCAGGGAAGTAGGTACTCGTTCTGCCTCCAGGCACTTTTGCTGTTGCAATGTGTTCTGGTTTCAAGGATATTAAAAACTGGGCCTTATATAACTGACAAAGTGTCTAAAATTAACTTAATTGTCAAATTTTTCCGACAGGTGCTGTTTAATAAACCAGAAAACTATGGAAAAAAATCTTACAAAATTGTCAGCTATCGGATTGTCGCCTGTCATCTTTCACCTGTCGGTTTTATAACATACCCTTAGCAAGAGTTGTTATCGAAACCGTATTCGCTAGCGTTAAACTCGCTAGCGTATTAACGTGGATCGAATAGATTTCGATAATGCTTGCACCATGAGTTTTACGGAGTCTTACGCAGGCGCTAAGGTAAACTCGATAGATCGTGTCATCTTTAGTTTTGTTTCTTTCTTTCTCAGTAATATGAAGAGAGAACGTCATAATGATATGCTCAAAATGTAGTGCTATCGCCTAAGCTAAAAAAAATATGACAGTCAATAATCCGACTAAATAGAAAGGTTGGCGGTTAGTGAACTACTGAAGGTAATTTAGTGGTTGTTGAATTTTTATTCCTTATATGTCACTGTTGTGTCATCGAGTAATGTTAGCGACAGCTTACATTAGGTTTCTACCTATGGAAATCTATAGTGCTCATGGTACGAATTTTAATTATTTTGTGACCGCTAGGGGCGCTGTACAGTATTTAAATGTTCTATGGGATTAAGGTCTGGACTTCGTGCTGGCCAGTCCAGAACCTGTATCCCCACTTCTCGCAAGTAATCTCTAACGCACATCGCAGTGTGGGGGCGCGCATTATCGTACATTAATTTAAATTCTTGACCATTAATTCCTGAGTATGGCACTACATGCTCTTCAAGAATGTCAGTGATGTACGAATCAGCAGTCAAAGTTCCTCTATCTACGATAACCAGCTCTGTACGGGCTTCTAAGCGTATACCTCCCCAGAACAAAATTGAACCATCTCCAAAGCTTACCCTTTCAGATATGACACATTGTTCATAACGTTCTCCCGGGCTACGATGTACACTTTTGCGACCATCAGCACCATATGGACATATACGGGACTCATCAGAAAAGAGTACTTGTACTTGTACTACCCCCATTGTGCCAAAGTCCAGTCACGGTGTTCATGAGCTAAATTTAAGCTTGCTGACTTATGAGCTGTGGTAATTTTAGGACCTGTTGCGGGTCTGTATGGTTTTAAACCACGGTTTTTAAGGCGACAAATAAATTAATTGAATTGAAGTCTTATTATTTGTCCTATCACTTACAGCGACACCTCGGACATCTCTGGCAGGTGCTGCCATTCTACTCCAGAACGTTGACGATTTCTGAGGCTTGCTGACACTATAAATCGGTCATCCCGCTCAGATGCCTTTTTTCTTCGACCTGATCCAAGTCTTCTGATGTAGCACTGGTCTCCAGATACCTTTTGTAGACATATTGAACCGTTGATCAACTAACTTCACATTGTCGAGCGATATTTCGCTGGCTCATTCCAGTTTGTAACAACGTTACGATTCGAATACTTCCGCTTCGCGTAGATTCATATTTATCAGTGAAAAGGAAGAGGGAGGCACAGAACTTAAATGAGTAATACGAATTTAACGATAGTTTTAAATAGCGTCCTAGCGACAGGACATTAAACATGAAAGAATAAAAGTGTGGATACCTAAAAAAACTGATTAAATGACATTTGACAACTTTACACTCGTCTACAAATGAACAAACTTATTATTTATTTTAATTTTTATATTGAATAAATCATAAAAATAGGAGCAGCCTAATTTTATTGACCACCAGTATATACTATTTACGGAGACGCTAGCGAGTTTTGGCGGTGCAAACTCATGGTAGAGCTTCGTTCGTAGTTATTTTACTTCTAACAGCAGCAACCATATTATAACGAGAATAAAGATCACAATGATCTTGACGGACTTGCCAGTGACAACAACCCGACAGCTACCTTATTTAAATTAGAATAAAGATCACTGTGATTCGGATAGTGATGCAAAATCAGAGATAAATGAAAAAACCAAACTGTGAACGGACTGTAAGTAAGCCTCTGGTGTAATTAAGCCTAACCTAAGCACAAGAGACACCTTCGATACCCCTCTTGACACAACACGGTTGAGCAACAGGCGTAAAAAAACAAACTTAAACGTTGAATTGGAAGCTCGTGGCTCCTGCCTGCATTATTCATCGCTCTTGCTAGTTCTGATGGCGGCACGATGCGGCACGGCACGGCACGGAATAACATTTGTAAGGCCACCCCTTGTGACGATATCAACGAAATGTGAGTGACTGTGCGAGAGCTAAGTGTAAAATAAGATTCAAAATCATTTCCGCTTACGATAATCTTTTGCCATAGCATGCAGCCGTGCGGCCTGGTGAGCACCAGCTTTTTTATTTAGTTTTTTTATTAGTCATTACTGTCCCACTGCTGGGCAAAGGCCTCCCTACTCTCCTTCTACCTCTCTCTGTCCAGAGTTGCCAAGGACCAATTTAGAAAATAATTAAATAAAATCAAAATATTTTATTTCAGACCCATAACGTCCATTTGGTTAGTATACAAACGACTTAAAAAAGTTTTTAAGTCGTTTGGTATTGATTCTTTGGTAGATGTAAGTACTAATACAAGTGTATTAGTACTTACATCTACCAAAGAATCAACACCAACTATATTTATTACTACGCCACAGTGGCACGTATGCAATGCCCCAGTATGGGGCTGTCCCACCTATCTGCTATAGCATTATTTTATACTTCTCCAATCTTATCTGAATGACATACTGTTACTATTAGCCTGCATCATCCTTCTGCTGGGCAAAAGCCTCTCCCCATGACTTCCAGCTCTTTCGATCCACGGCTAAAGTGGACCACTGGTCGTTAGTTTTGTCCAGCACGTCCCGCCATCTTCTACGGGATGCCGCGACGCCTTCTAGCTGTGTCAGGGCTCCACGTGGTGGTTAGTTTGGCCCACAGCTTATTGAGCATACGGCAGACGTGGCGAGCCCAGTCCTACTTCAGCTTAGCGGCTTTTTGAGCAATGTCAGTAATCTGTGTTTTGGAGCCCAGTGTGGTGTTGCGAATATGGTCTGTCGATTTGACACCTAGAATACTGCGCTCCGTTGAATACTAAATGACATAGGTAAGTTAAAACAACTTCTAAGAATACCTAAGTCACAATAGTATTAAATGAACAGATGTGCCCAACTTCTCCCTCTCGGGTGGAATGTTCTCGAAGTTCTAAAAAGACTGAGTAGGAAACTACACTTGACAATTTTATTACGATGTCCTTTCACCTCGAATGGCTTCAAATAGCTATAAATGGCTTTACCTGTGATCAACCAGCCACGTAAAAGGAGGTAGCTACGAGAATCTATTGATGCGAATCCATATTGTTAGATTAAGTACAATCAAGTTAATTTTCTGGTGACTTTGAGGAGCTAGCATTGACGGACAAAAGGTCGAGGATAGAATTTTCAGATACACCGACTATTACCTATTTTATTTTCTATTTTTATATTCTCAATTAGTATTCATGTCACATTGAGGGCAGGGGTGGCCCAGTGGTAACGGCTCCGACTGACGAGTCGTAGGTCGTGGGTTCGAACCCAGCCAGGCGCTTTACTTTTAGTAAATAATTTCATCACCACTGCTCTCAACACAGTTAAGGTGCTCCTGCCACTGCTCTCAAATCATCGTGAGGAAATCGGCATGTGCCAAAAAATCGAAAACATGTAACATCTGCCAACCCGCACTGTGCCCGCGTGGTAGATTACAGCCCACTCCCTCTCGAAGAGAGGAGGCCTGTGTCCCAGCAGTGGGAACATTATAGGTTGATTATGCTTGTATTCAGCGGCTAATTGGTCATAGCCGAACACGATATAGTGTAGAATACTCGACATAATTTTGTTCAGGAAACTATTTTACAACTACATATCATATAGTTACCTAATCCATTAAGCGTAGGGACCATGTGTCGTTGAAGATAATTTAATTGATCTAGACTTATGTATGTAGTCTACTCAAATCTGCGAAGCGATCTCGGGCAAATACATAAATTAACATTTCCAAACTAATATCAAGGGATCTAAAAGTGCCAGATTAAAATAACGAGATTTCTCACAAGGGTTTTAATAATAATAATCGCTTTACACCTGTTAACTCTCCGGGGATCACAGACTATAAGCAATAAATCTTATTTTAATCTAGAAACATTTTAGTATTATTGTTAGACCCTGTAGGTTTTAGCAGCAATCATTATTATTCATAAAAGATTTTATAAATAATTATGGCCCAAAAATAAAAATAACAGTTGAACCATGAACTACAGACGGTCTATTCTGTAAAAATCTCACCGTGAAAACTTGGGTGACGTGAGCTGTCGTTTCACCTGATGCTAGGGATTGACATTATTGACAGCTCACATCAAGCTCACTTCACCTAAGTTTACGGTGAGATTTTTACAGAATAGCACTATAGAATTTCAATACAGTGTTGAATGTCACACCACGCATCCAATCGAGCAGATTGTAGCTACCTTTGTGAATACATAAGCGAACCTTCGTAAATACACAATTATGTAAAGCTTACACATGTACCTTTGCACACTAAGACCCTCCGTGTATTCTGATTAAAGACTTCATTCCATACAATATTAATACCGTAAAGATCAAAATTTCAACACAAAAAGAACCATTATATTATTTAAATGTAAGACTTTTTGATTACTTAATGCAAAGAATTCTCAGTCTTATTCATCTAAATCTCCAATTCAATAACGAATAAAGGTTTCTTTGGCTTTTCACTTTGAGATAACATTTTCGAAGGTTTTCTTGTGAACTAGGCCTTCGCTATGTGTCTCAGGGGGGCGGGGAAGACAAAGGATGTGATAAAATCTGTAAACGCCATAAAACGTGACGCTTTTGTTTATATTCCCCTACAGACCCGCTCCAGCAATATTGATTGCCTGACAGAATACTTACGATAACGGTAAACCACTGAGCTTGAATTTGGGTTAGACTAAGTACCGTTAGAACCCAGTTCGGATATACCAAATAGGCAGGGAGAGCAGCTCTAATATCAGTAATTTTTCTTTTTGGTAATATTTTCGTGAATTTATCTGGAACTATTTTAGGCAGAAAGATAGCATATTTCTAATACTTTTTTTCTCGGAAAATAGGAAATCTTTACACGCGTACAGTATTTATCTTCCGAAGCAACACGCGCTTTACTTGTGGTTACCATGTGTACAAACACGCTGTGAATGTGTGGGTAAGCGCAGGAGCTCTCGGTACGTAGTGGCGAAGGGAAGTGTGTGTGTGTGTGTGCGTATGTGTTATGTGCTGACGTTACTCGTCTTCACGCACATATTCACAGCATGTTTCTATTTAGTATACGATGAAACAAGTTTCGTCTTACCTGTCATGACTAACAAGTCTTGATTGGCTAACTAACTTTTGAAAAAAAAACATTAATTAATGTAATTCGCTAAAATTACATCGTATTGAGAGAAATACAAAACAAATATGGTTATATTTTGTTACCCAAACATGTATATGATGAGCTATGCTAATTAGTTTGTGACAGCTTGTAGTACATAGTTCTGTTACTGATCTGAATGCAAACAAACGTAGGATATTACAATTGTTAATTTTCATATTTACTGCGAACTCTGTAATATTATTAACGTACCTAGTTATTTTGATAACTGAGCTAAAATAATTATGCTTGTTAAGGAATAGTATGCCGGCAGCAAACTCGAACTCACAGCATTTATTTCAATTGAAAAGTATTTACTTCACTTAAACCAAGAACCGACGGCACGGTTGGCGCAGTGGTGCTGCGCTGCGTGTCGCGGGTTCGATTCCCGCACGGAACAAATATTTGTATGGCCTACAAGTAGTTGTTCCGGGTCTGGTTGTTTGTGCATGTGAGTTTAAATGTTTGTAAACGCACCTACGATACAGGAGAAATTCCTAGTGTGGGGCAACGTTTTTTTCAAAAAAATTAATAAACAAAAAATAAAAAAAATATAGCTACCTACCACTTTTGATTAGTCAAGGAGTCGGTCAGTCAGAAAGATGAAGCTAGTTGCCCATTCCAAGGCGTAGTATGTTCCTATGGAGAAGAACGGGCAAGAACCTCTATGGACACTCTTTTAAATGCAGCACAGGGCCTAGTCGTTGTCACCACAACGACTAGGCCCTGTGCTGCATTTCACAGCAGTTTCACAGCATTTTAAGCAGTTCTTGACACTAGGTATTTTAATTGACGACAGACATACTTAAACATATAAAAACTCCTTTTTACAACGAACTACCACAATACGTAGGTACAAACCAATTCATTCTCCGTTCGTCCTGAAGTTTTGTCCCACATTTAAAAAAAATCTTAGTTTGTGTCATATCACTATAATTGAAGTTGTGCTTCGTCTCAAATTACAAGTACATTAAAGGTACAGTCAACATAAAAAAGAATGTAGGTACTTATTTGACCGACCATAACCCACTCTTCAAAGCTGTAGTAATTGTCATATTAATCACGTTATAATTATGTCCTGCATTGAAAGTCTTTTTTGGCTGATATGACGAAGAATCAATCATTATAAATGACCTAATATTGCAATTCATAAACCCTGTAACTAGGTTAAGTGAGCTCGACGGGGCTTAAGTCGGGTTTCAATAACTATTTGAACTTTAATTTAATCAAAGTCGTAACAGTCAATATTATTAATTAGTAGTTAATGATCTCACTGCAATGCAATTCAATTCAGGGAAGGAATAAAGACCATTTTACGTCACAACACTCAACAAGTTTAGAAGATCAATCTCGGGTTACGGGAGTTCACTATTTTCACATTAAACCTTAGATATCACTCGCACTCATAAATTAATTTATTTATATGTTATTTAAAATAGTGTAATCCACTTTAATGTGTAATCCAATTGTTTTATGTATGTTTTCTTACTGGAGTACCCCAAGCGTTGCGTACCTCAAACACACGCTCACAAGACTTGCGTCCGACAAACAATTCCACGCTACCGCACAACCCGGACAAATACGCGTCAGCGTGAAAAAATCGGTTGAGTATTAAAAAACAATCGCGAATTTTTTTTTTCTGTTTGATATCCTAGGGTACGTTCTAGGGTTAAATAATGTTAAGTACGTTGTTGTCTTTATTGTAAATGCTGCCTATTTAATAGGCATACATACCACTGTTATTTTAGTATTGTTTTATATTAATGCAGTTTTATTTATTATTTATTTAGATTACATGCACAACATTACAGAATTGAATCTCAAGACGTCGTACGGAGCAAATTATAAGCTAAAAAGTGACACAAAAACATACTTGTCATGAAACATACTCGTGTAAAGATACACAAGAAAAAAATTTAACAAACAAAACATATATCCACTGTTATTGGTGTATCAAATAAATAAAACAGTGATTGCTGAGTCTGCAATTTCAGCGTCCAGATCATTATAGCATCCTGGTTCTATCACAATATTTTTCTCCACCGGAAAACAATAGTGTCAGAGGTACAAAGGAAACAAGACTGTGAAAAATACACGACATTATAATAATTTAGTCACATTTCTGAAGTGAGCCGTTCGGGAAAGGTTGCGGAAATGTCACAGTCGTCAGTGGAAGTACCTACTTCCTGTCTTGTAAATATTTCTGCCGCCAAGAACTGTTGTTTCAGTTTAAAAGGTGCCAATAAACGAATAGAAAATAAATCGATAGAATACATTTTTTTATTTAGTGAGGAGCCCGTGGCTAAATAATAACAGCCGCACAGGTCGACGGTCGATCAGGGGAAGCTACTCTTGCCACGGTCGGTATGTGGATACCATCATACCGTAACCAGATCATACCGAGACCCCTCTGTGCCTCGGAAAGCACGTTAAACCGTTTTTCAAAGTGACGATTTGAACGTTTCGGGTGAGTAAATTCATATAAATACGAATTTACTCGCCCGAAACGTCCGAATCGACACTTTGAAATAACATTATTTAAAAAAGTATAGAATGAAGGTCAAAAGTGATAAGTTAAATATTATAAAACTTGCAATTGCATTAAATATTTGTGGAATTGTCGACTCGCCCACAATTAGATTAACTTCGTGCGAGTCGCCTATAGAAAAATAATTTTATTTAAAAGTGAGGATTCGCACGTTTCGGGCAATTTTGTTCGTCCAAATCGAGTAGTAAGGCAAAAACAGCGGAGATTGGCTACCTGTCCTGTCCTGTAAGTATGTTATAGACTTCCCATTTACTCCAAATAATATTCTTAACTTCCTAATTCACTGACTACCTACATAGTTGCGAAAACCACCTCTGGTTATGATAATTAATATCCCAACACGCCAGCCCTAGCGAGCAATAATTCGCGCAAATAGAGCGAGATACCGCGGCGTCGGTCGTTCAATTTTAATTATACTTGCAACGTTGTCGCGCAATAATCGTTAGGAACACGTTGAACATCGGCCATAGCGTTTATCCGTTTTATGGGAACAAGGGACCGGGAATAAGTACCGATAGGGTATGTGAAGTTGGTGTGGTAAAGGTACGTTTTATGGGAATTTGACTAATTAAATGTGGAGTAGAAGTGTGGATGTTGATATGGATTGATTGCTATAAACGAGAAGGATACATGCATTGAGATATTGTTAAAACTTATACCTACTTTTTAAATATTTTATAGATTGAAGGAATTAAGCTCCTTCTTAAAGGTGGCTGGGACAGACTGGATGAGAAGGCGAAGGACAGGATGTTGTGCCGCGACTTGGGACAGACCTATGCCCAGCATTGGACTGCGGTATGCTGAGTTGATTGATTGACTGAAGATCCGTTTTAGTATCCAAATTAATTTAATTATTTAACCATTTATGGACAAACATATATAAACAGACATGAAAAAAGAACAGAAAAATAGGTACAAAGGTGATGCTTATTTAAAATTGTTAATTTGTAATAAAACCGGAACTTAGGACACTATAGCGAACAGATAGGTATGGCAGCTGCCAAACATGAGTTATCTATTTTCAAATTATCGTTTATCGTGCTGTGGCATACTTATATGTACACATATGTATGTCACTTAGTAAAGGGCGAAAGTCAATGGTCTTTTTTTTTTTTTTGTGGATGGGAAATCATCAAATGACTCCTCCCGCTCTGGGTGGAGCAGAAGGGAGTGTCAGACTCTTACTGACTAAAACCCACCCGTGTTCCTTCCTTAGCCCTTTATGTACCAGGGCAGCGGTAACCCTTTCGGACGATCCCGCTACCCCGGCAGGCTTCGGCCCTGTCGGGCCCCGTCAACTACGCTGACATCTCTCTGAGGCGCACGTGGAACACATACGCGCCGTCCGGCACGGGCCTGGTCCTGATCGGACGGAGAGCTACCCATTGCTCTCCGCCCGCAGGCCCGCGCCTACGGTGGCCGGGAGTCGTCACGCGGCTCCCGACGCCCGGAGCGTCTCCCTCGGCGGCTGAGGCGTGAGGATCTCTCCCTCGCCCATCCCGCCACCTCCTTTGCTAGCATGACTGCTTCGCAGAAGGAGGTGACCGCCTCCCACTCCCTCTCGCCCCGGACCATGGCTTGCACCAGGGCCGGACGCGAGAGGTCGCCGCCGCTGCCGATCGCCTCTACGAGGACACGGCGGTGCTCTGCCCAAGCGGGGCAGACCTCCACCGTGTGCTCCACCGTGTCCTCGGGGCGATCCTCGCAGTGATGACACCCGGGCGTCTCCTCCCGCCTGATTATGTGCAGGAACCTCCCGAAACATCCGTGTCCGGAGAGGACCTGCGTCAGGCGGTAGGTGAGAGCGCCGTGACGCCTCTCTAGCCACTCCTCAAAGAGGGGTCTTACCGCCGCTATCGTGGCGTGCCCTGCGCTGGGTTGCGATAGTCGCGCCTTCCATTCCACCATGAGACCGCGCCGGAGGTCCGTCCGCTCCGCAGCGATTTGCCGCGGGTGCAGAGTTTCCCCCTGACGTAGTGCCTCCGCGCGCCAGTCATACAGGCGCGCGAGGACTATCGCCTCCAGATCCCATGGTGGCAGTCCGGCAAGGAGGCTTGCTGCCTCGCGCGAGATCGTGCGGTACCCCCGGATTAGCCTTACGGCTACCACCTTTTGGGGCGCGTTCAGGTAGTGTGCGGCTCGAAGCCGCAGTGAACGCGCCCATACCGGGGCCCCATATAGGGCCATGGACCGCACGACCCCCGCGTAAAGCCTCCGGCAGGAGGCGTTTGGCCCCCTCAGGTTGGGCAGGAGCCGCATTAAGGCGGCCCCGGTCCGTTCCAGTTTGGGGGCCAAACGTCGGAAATGCTCGACGAAGTTCCACCAGCTGTCGAGGACGAGACCCAGGTATTTCATCGTCTTCTCGACGCCGATGTGAACCCCTCCTACCATCAGTTGGGATCCCGAAGGTGGCCCGTACCGGGGGCCATGAAAGGACATGGCCTCGGACTTGTGCAATGCCACCTCGAGACCCAACTGCCGGATCCTTTCCACGACTATCGCAACCCCGCGTGTCATCGCGTCGGCCGCCGCCTTATGCGACCTCCCCTGCGCCAGGACCAGCGTGTCGTCAGCGTAGCAAACTACGCTGACGCCATCAGGGAGGTCGGCCCGCAGCACCCAGTCGTAACCGATGTCCCACAGGAGCGGCCCCAGAACAGGGACACCGCACGACATCTCTCGCCGGTTCCAGTTCCCGTCGCGACCGGGGTAGATGACGGCTCTGTCCGTCAAATACGCCCCGACTATTCGACGGAGGTAAGTCGGCACCCGGTGATACCGGAGTGCCTCCCCTATGCAGCTCCAGGGCAGGGTGTTGAACGCGTTGGCGATGTCGAGTGACACCGCCACGACCACCCCACCCCGGGACACCGCGTCCCCCGTCGTGAGGGCTCTCACGCGCATGATGGCGTCCACCGTCGAGCGCCCCTTGCGGAAGCCAAACTGGCACTCCGCAAGATCCGGCCCCGTCCTCACCAGGTGCCCGACGAGGCGGCCCGCAATCACTCTCTCAAAGAGCTTGCCGACCTCGTCGAGCAGCACTATGGGCCGGTATGCGGACGGAGAGTCCGCAGGGCGCCCTGGCTTCTGAATGAGGACCAGCTTCCCCGTCTTCCAACGGAGTGGAAACTGGCCTCTCTCCATGCATGCGCTTAAGAGCGCCTCCAGTCGAGGCCCGAGAGCCCTCGAGGCCAGGACCCAGGCTTTACCCGGCAAGCCGTCGGGTCCCGGGGCGGTATTTTTTTTGGCCTTCAGCCTGCCTACCGCCGCTCTCAGATCTACCCCGGTCACTTCAGGGATGTCGTCGTCGTCGTCCGCGTGGTCCGCTTCGGGCACCGCAAGTGGCGGAGCCATAGGCGGGGGAGTATGTTCCCCCCGTGAAGGGAACAGAGCGCTCACCACCTCTTCCACCAGCTGTGGGCGGAGACTCTGCGTCAGCGGGGGGGGCCATGTGCGGAGTTTACTCCGCACCATTCTGTAGGGGCGCCCCCATGGATCTCTGTTCAGAGTCTCCAGCATCTCCTCGCGGGCCATATCCTTGGCCCGCTGAACAGCCTGTTGGAGGGCGGTGTTCGCCGCTCTGTACCCCTCGTATAGCTCCACCTCCGTGGCTTCCGCATCCGGAGGGCGGATGCGGAGCCTGCGGTGCCTGGTGTACCGGTGTCGCGCGGCGACGCACGCCTTGCGTAGCGCCCCAACCTCCTGCGACCACCAGTACACCTGACGTCGGGCGCATCCTGGCCGGACTCGGGGCATTGCCACGTCACAAATCTCGGACATGGCCTCCCGGAACCACTCCACCTCATCGTCAATATCAGCAGGCCTGTCCGGTGAAAACACCCAGGCCTGCACGATCGAGGCTTCCAGGAGAAGCTCCCGGTCCAGCTGCTTCAGCGCCCACCGCGGACCACTCGGGGCCTGTTGGACCAGCGCGCTAGAGGTCTGGGTGGAGACCTCAAACCGGATATACCGATGATCGGAGTAGGTCTCCACCTCCTCCATGACGCGCCAGTCAATGACACGCTGTGACAGAGCGGGGCTGGCGAACGAGATGTCCACCACCGACTCGCCCCGCATCCGCACACACGTAGGAACAGAACCCCGATTAGGACGACCAGGCCTGTTTCCAGAGCCCAGTCCTCCACCATCCTGCCCCGCACATCCGTGCAACGGGAACCCCAGGCCAAATTCTTGGCGTTGAAGTCCCCGAGCACTAGCACGGAGAAGGCGTGGTTTCTGGCGACGACGACACTCAACTCTGTTAAAGAGTTCTGGAACTCGGCGAGAGTTCGGCTCGGAGAGAAGTATACTCCCACTACTACAATCTCTCCGAACCGTGCTGCTACGCACCCCTGTCCCCTCGTGACACCTTCGAGGGACGGGGTACCGGCGGCGGCCGACGAAATTATGGCCACTGAGCCGTTTAGGTCCTCCACCCAGTCATCCCTGGGCGGGACAAAGTACGGCTCAGCGACCACAGCGATGTTAATCGACCACTGCGCCATGCTCTGGAGCAACAGGTCCTGAGCGCAGGCGCAGTGGTTGATGTTCGCCTGGAGGAGGCGTAGAGGTGGAGACATTACTCCTCCGTTTCAGCCCCCTCCCGGGCCCCCTCGGCAGTGGTGGCGGCGGCGGCGGCGGCGGCGGCGGCGGTGGTGGCGGCGGCGGCGGCGGCGACGGTGGCGGTGACGGCAGCAGTGGCGGCGACGGTGGTGGTGGCGACGGTGGCGGAGGGCCTGCCTTTCCTCCTGGCTTCGGCGGGTGGAGCGCAGGACTTGCTCCCCGCCCGGTGATCGGCCGGCTTGCCAGCAGCCGCACATGCGACGCAGTGCGGCGCGGCGTTGCACGAGCCGGCCGTATGTCCGGGCTTGCCGCAGCGGAAGCACAGAGTGCTGCGGTCCTCTAAGGTGCACTGGACGCCCACGTGGTGCCCCACGAGGCATCGATAGCACCTTAGAGGTCTGGGCTCCAGCAGCTTGACCTGCGCTGACACCCAGCCTACCAGGAGCCTTCCGCCCTCCACTATCTTCCTCGCCGCCGTCACGGGACAGCTTACCGTTATAGTTCGCATACCCGTGAAGTCAGGACGTAGGGTGCCCGCCTTCACCTGGTCGGCCAGACACGTCCTGACGACGGCGGCTACCACCTCTGCCCCCGTCACCGAGTCATCCAGGCCCACAATGCGCATATCCGCGCACTTGACGGGCCTGGAGACTCGAGCCTCGTCCGCATTGAGGGACGCCCTTAGCTTTTCAGCCAGGGCGTCAGCGGTGGGGCCACTCGTCGCACCGGGGATCTCCAGCATGCGGGCACCAGTGGCGGTCACCCTATGCCGGAGGCCCCCGGTGATCCCCAACTCCTGGAGATCCACCGTCGCTCTCGCCTTGGTGAGCACGTCGCAGTAGGTCACCCCCCTCTTGACCGCGTCCGGCTGTAGCGTAATGACTACAGCCGCGGTCTTAGGGGAGCGAAGCCTAGCCGCAACGGCTCGCTCCTTGCGGCGCCTCCTCTGCGCCTTTTTTCTGGCCGCCTTGGCCGCCTTCTTTTTCTCCCCGACCACCTGCCACTCGGCGTTGGTCGTGGGAGATTTGTTTTAGGGAGGCGTAGGCTCTGGGGCCTTCCCCTCCCCAAACGTTCTGCCCTTTTTCTGGGCCGGCGCCGCCGCGGGTTTGGTGACAGGCGCCGATTTTGCCGGCGCCGAGGCTCCACCAGCCGACGTCGGTTTCGCCGGCGCCGGGGCTCCTCTAGCCGACGCCGGTTTGGCCGGCGCCTGGGCCCGGCCAGACGGCCCGGGTTTAGGGGCGGCAGCGGCCGCGTACGAGGCCGCCTTAGGCCCTGGGGCCGTCCTACCCGCCAAGGGAGGGCGCAGAACAATACCCTCCAGGACGGCGAACCGCGCCTGGAAGGTCGCCAGCTCCTGCCGAACCAGGTTCAGGACCTGGTTCTCCACCGGCACGGGCTGGCTTGGTGGTGGGATTGTCTGCGCTGTGCCGGCCGCTCGCATCCCGGCCATGTCCGCTCGGAGCTCCTCGTTCTCCTTTCGGAGGAGCTCCATGGCAGCCGTCAAGCGGGCCACCTCCGCCCGCATTTCGGACATGCCGTCCGGCGGAGGCCCGAAGTGGATGGCCGCCGCTGCCGCCAAGATGGAGTCCAATCTGTCAAAAAATACTTCTAATTTCCCTACATTTTGACCAGTTTTTGACATTTGTTTGTTGCTGAGATGAGACTGCGGCTAGATTTTGAAAGTTTTGAATTACGAGAATTGGCCTTCAAGAGTTCAGGATACAGCGTAAAACCTAACACTGAACTATAATTCAGGTACCTAGTGCTATAAACGGTAACAGTCATCTAAATTCAGGTACCTAGTGCTATAAACGGTAACAGTCATCTAAATTCAGGTACCTAGTGCTATAAACGGTAACAGTCATCTAAATTCAGGTACCTAGTGCTATAAACGGTAACAGTCATCTAAATTCAGGTACCTAGTGCTATAAACGGTAACAGTCATCTAAATTCAGGTACCTAGTGCTATAAACGGTAACAGTCATCTAAATTCAGGTACCTAGTGCTATAAACGGTAACAGTCATCTAAATTCAGGTACCTAGTGCTATAAACGGTAACAGTCATCTAAATTCAGGTACCTAGTGCTATAAACGGTAACAGTCATCTAAATTCAGGTACCTAGTGCTATAAACGGTAACAGTCATCTAAATTCAGGTACCTAGTGCTATAAACGGTAACAGTCATCTAAATTCAGGTACCTAGTGCTATAAACGGTAACAGTCATCTAAATTCAGGTACCTAGTGCTATAAACGGTAACAGTCATCTAAATTCAGGTACCTAGTGCTATAAACGGTAACAGTCATCTAAATTCAGGTACCTAGTGCTATAAACGGTAACAGTCATCTAAATTCAGGTACCTAGTGCTATAAACGGTAACAGTAATCTAAATTTCCGAGCGTATTTCATCTTTTTATTGTTTTTACTTTCGCAAAAATAGCAATAAAAATGCCTTTGTAGTCCTGAATGGAATAAATATTATCATATTATGAAACACAGAAATAATACAATTATTGTAAAAGTTTTATCATAAATGTACGTAATATTGGTATCCGTCTCTTAGAGTTGAGACGGAGTACAGTCAAGCACAGAAGTGAAATTAAATTAAACGTTTTGGTGGAATTCTGCAAATTTCCCGTTCAAATGAATGGTTGATTTGCTTAAAAAGCACGGGTCTACACGAGCAGCGATAGTGTTTTGAATAAAATAAGACTGCCCAGTAAGTAGGCACGTACACTCTTTTAAATATTCACTTTTAAAAATAACTTGCGTGTAGTGGATTACAGCCCAGTCCTTCTTGAAGATAGGCCTGTGGCCTAGCAGTGGGAACATTTTAGGCTGATTATCCTGTAAAATTATACATTAAATTGCGCCATTATCATTTTTCAATACTGCGAAACTACATATTTACATACTATGGTACCGTATTAAAAACCACAATGCACTTGTATTTCATTAATAATTCTTAATAAAATATAAGGCTACATTGTAAAATAATTGAATGAAGTAATCAGTTTCAGTGATCATTATGAATGCTTGCCACATGATATTCATTAATAATTTACATCCATCAGTTTGGTGACGTAGTATTTTATGCTTTTTTGCTCGCTCATTATTACAAGTTCATTCGGTTCACGACCTGAAGTTCAATGATCATGTCAGTATGAAAAATATTACTGCTGAGGAATGAGCCATAGATTGCTACCATAAATATGTTTGTCAAACGACAACTTTGACGGCTTGGCTACACCGTTTGAGGCATTATTTTATTTACAGCCATACCAAGATTGTATCTAAGAATTGCCAATCATTGTATAATTTTAACTTTTCGTTCTTGTTGATAAGGTAAAATAAAATATTCATAAACACTTGTGTACTCCACAGTACACACTTATTTATAACTTTGTGCTCATTACTAAAGTTGTACGCGTTATACAAAATACATTAAATATTCCTCTCTGATTACGAACGTGTGCTATTATAAAGTATGTCTGTGCATTATTTTGTTGAATGAAACATATTATTATGTAAGCAATAGAAATGTATACCTACTAGCTTGGCTTTCGAAATTTTAAAACTAAAATAATTATAGAAATACTAGCTGCGTCCCGCGGTTTCACCCGCATAAATTTTGATCACGTGGGAATATCAGGATAAAAAGTATTCTGTGTTAAAACTCGTTATAAACTATTTGTATTTTGAAATTTCATCCAAATCCGTTCTGTATTTTTGGCGTGAAAGAGTAACAAACTTCCATCCATCCATGCAAACTTTCGCGTTTATAATATTAGTAGGAAGTAGGAGGAGCGCCATATAGCTCTGTAAGTAGGTAAAATACATATGTATTTATTTTTATTTACTTCTAGGTTACATACAAAAAGGAGAGTGGAGTTACAAGTTCTGCGAAAAAGGCCGACGGAGGCCTTTGCCCGTCAGTGGGATCATACAGGCTAGTTAGTTAGGTTACATACAGCAGGCTGTTATCCAGATTCGTACAATAGAACATTTAGTAACGGTCACATAATCACTAATAACATCACATAATTAGGCTATGGGTGTGTTTTGTAGATTGATTCTTTCACTAACATGTTGACATGACATGAAATGTCATGAATTAGCCTGGCAACTAACCTACCCAAACTTCTAAATTCAAAAATCGAGGTGAATCACACTACACACACACCCATTATATCTTCCACGTGTCAAAATCTATAGTTACCAAAATGATTTATATTTTTCCAAAAGATATTAATAAAACAATACACACGAACCGCAGACAAAGGGCACAATATCGTGTTGAAAGCTCTAACACAAGTCTATAAATTACTTTTCTTTTAGATAACAAATACCAAGGTTTGTGGCCGTTTCTTTCATTGTCAGCCGTTTCATGACCTTTGTTCTAACATATATTTCATAATTCTGCTTTTTTTTTTTCTTATTGCCAGAACAGCGTTTGTTTTAAAAAACCTCTCAGGTCGTAAGATGGAATCATTTCTTCTGTCAGTATATTTTGTACTTCTCTGTTCTTATAAGTTTTTGTTTACAAGGTTTTCTATGTTATCTTTACATAGTTTTTTGCAACAATCATGAATTTCTTTACTTTTTTCTCCAGTTGCAAGTATAAGCAGTTCAACCTTTTTTTACATTCAACCTTGTGTCCTATGTAAACCTTACGATATTAAATAAAAACATTGTTAGAATAGCACGTATAAAATTAATTTGGGAACTTTATCAAAGTGCTAGTATGTCCTCAGTGCTAGGTTTTGCAATTTGCAACTTGTGTGTTAGAACTTTGTTTAATATCACAGTTGGTGCCCCGTGCTCCGTTTAGTGCGTCCTGACAAGTTTGTTAGTCATTGTACCTACGGTTGCGCGGCTGCGTGCGTGCATGTTATTTTGTATACGTTGGGATAAAACTGGGAACATTGTCAAGTAATACTAGTAATATGCTTGTTATTAAAGTTGTGTTAAAGTTGATAGAAAATTAATAACAAGCATAATCAGCCTATAGTCTTCCCACTGCTGACACAGGACACAGGCCTCCTGTCTGTGAGAGGGAGTGGGTCATAATCCACCACGCGGACCCAGTGTAAGTTGCCGGAATTGATTACAAGTCTTATTTCAAATATTATTTCTACACGAAGAGAACTACCAAAGTATTTTTTACATAATTTTCAACAAAATTTTGGGAGAAAAACACCACGGTTTTGTCTAAAAATAGAAACTAAAGTAAAGAGTTTCGGTAAAATGTGTTTCTTTGCACGGCACCATAATGTTTAAATGTTCAGTGCTTTACGTTTCAGTATTTATTCACCGTTCCATTTCAAATAATAGGTAACCAATACCGTATCTCCACTATTTCACCATAAAACACACGAACCCCAAAAACAAAAACAATACGAACAGAATAAGGCCAGAAAACCCCACATTTTTCTCACCGTAAACACACCTATCCTCTATGCATACTAACCTATAAACCTACTTATCTAGCTAGACGTGAACCATTTGTCGGAGTCCGTCAGACTCCATAACATCCGGAACGTGGACCTATAAAATGAGCACTCACTGCTGGCTAGTTTACGGCCCTAAGTAATGCCAACCTCCATTTGCCATTATGAAGCTGAGGACTCAGGTCTTGGACCTCACATAAGTGGAGCTCTATAAATCATGACGATTGTTTGTGTGTCAGGACTTTTGAAGGGCAGACGGATTTGACACTTGAAAAATATCATGTCGCTCAATCTTCTTAGATTGAGTGAAGTTTTCAGTGAAAAGAGTCTTTCTACCAAATTGTTTAACGATTTTGTTTTTTTTTTCTGTTCAAATTCCATTTGATTATGGTTTGATTGGTTTTGTATGTATCGGATTTTCTCATCTAAACTAATATTATAAAGAGAAAAGCTTAGATTTTTTGTATGTTTGTTTGTTACGCTTTCACGCTAAAACGGCTGAACGGATTTGGATGACATTTGGCACACAGACAGACCATGACTTAGATTAGGACAGAGAATACTTTTTATCCCGATATTCCTACGGAATCGTGAATTATGCGGGTGAAACCGCAGGGCGCAGCTAGTCTTCTATAAAAATAAAAATAAAATAATTTTCGTTGGTAAGCACATCACAAAATAATTAGGTTTTTATAGAAAGATAAATTGGAAAAGTTTCCCGGAAAATTTTCAAATTCGGGAAAAAGTGATCGTCAGTTTATCTATGGTACTTTATGTATACCTATATATTATTGAAAGGAAAGGACAACGTCTGTCGGGTCAGCTAGTTGTAAATAACTATAATAATAACATGATACTGAAAACTGTTTAAAGGAAATTCAATTACCCTATAAACTGAAAACTGAAACCAGCTGTATCTTACTGACATCGAGAGCCAGCAAGTGGTCTCATCAAAGTAACAGTTTATAAGAGTTCCGTATCTTCTCCGAATTAATACGAACCTAACTCGACTCAACAAACTCGGCCAACTCCAAGCAATGTCGGTTCCTGATCGGAGTAATTTAATTACGTTGAGGTGGCCGCCATTTTTCAGGGTTTTGTTTAAGATTGCTTCCTAATTAGTTGTACTTGTGCTTTCCTAGGTGTTTCTTTGTAAGGTTTCCTGTGGTTATGGTCTTTTAAAATAGACAGTAGACAGGTAGCAGCCCAGGGTCTGGATTTGTGCCCGGTTAGTAGCAATATGCTCGCCCCCTATCACATGGGACTTAAACATTACTGGCGAAATGGGTTTGCACCTGCCTAACCCTTCGGGTAATACAGACATGTTGTTATATGGGTTATATATGTAGATAGCCTGGTTGATCATTAGAGGAACATTTCTTTTATAGTAAAATTGCGCTACAATCTTCGAAATTGTAACAGTTTTAATTAAGCTAACTTCACGCCGTGCAGTAAATGGACTACTGAAGTCACACGTATCGTATACTATTTGATAGCATTGTTTGACTAAAACCCGCACTTAAGTCACGCTTTTCTGTGTAAAAATGGACTACTTAAGTCACAGAAAACCGTGACTTAAGTGCGGGTTCAGGTCACACAGTGCTATAAATGATATTTCAACATTTTTTTCCTAATCTACACCTACAGAGTTAATTAACTTAGGGATTATGTACAGTCACGAGCACCAATATGTCAACACTTGACAACTTTCAATTGCGATTTTTTCGTGAAATAACGAATGTAACGTTGAAATACGGCACATTAAACCTATAGGATACCATTAGCATTTGCAATCCTATAGGAAACCTATAGGATTGCAAATGCTATGTTCGTAACAACATAAAATTTCATTAAAAAATAAAGGAGTAAATCGCTTTTGAATAAAGCCGAATGTATACATACTTTTTGTCGTGACTGTACAAGCAATGATCAGCATTTAACTTTCCAACCGTAGACAATACTCTAACTAAGATCAATCAACCAATCAATCTATTTGTCTAAACATGAGTAAAGTTTAACTATCGATATTCAATCAACCTATCACCCGTCAAAACCAGATCCACGGAACACGAAATGTATCTGTATCCAAGACAACCAATTCAGCCATCGAACAGTCTTAATTGATTGATGGCAGACATTATACCAGCTGCATAAGTACAAATACCTCTGCCAATTACTGGCAATTAAATCGAGCCAGTCGACAGCACACGAATGCGATTCCATTGAATAGAGGTGACGGAATTTGCTTCAAAAGAATATTTCCCGTTGCAGTTGCTAGGAGAACTGTGCTTGCCTTGATGATGGGTCTTTTTGAAGTTATGCTCCTCGTTTGCTTTTGAACTTTTGTCGTGTTGTGCTTTTACAGTTGCAGCAATTTGTAAACGAATTGCGCTTTGGGCTTTGTGTTGGGGTGAAATTGTTTGTCGTATTAACTTACTAACTAGTGCTATTGTATTCCGTTGCCGGTGTCTTAATGCAATTAATGAAAGGTCACTTCATTTTGCTTCTAGGCTTCTTTTTAGAGTTCCGTACCTCAAAAGGAAAAAACTTAACCTTTATAGGATCACTTCGTTGTCAGTCCGTGTCTGCCTCATAAGACCCCTTTTCTCAGGAATGCATGAAATGAAATGAAATTGTTTATTCTGTAAACTGACAGATGGATGCGGAAGGTGGAGGACATGGTGTTGTGGCGTAGCATAGAAGAGGCCTATGTCCAGCAGAGGATTTCGATTTGCTGAGTTGATTGCAAGAAGACGTGGAGATAACAAGTTAAAATTAATATAAGTAAATCATCAGTTCGAAAATCGTTAAGAGCGTTTACTACGTACGGCATTTCATACAAACTTTCAAGTCCTTGTTTTTCGAAATGCATGAACCGATTTCAATGAAACCTCATACGCATAAGCCGGATACATAAGTCTAAAAAGTTAATTGAGAACATTTTCGAAATATAGTGCTACAGCTAAATTCCACCAATTTTAAATTTTCCATAGAAACAGAGATTTCCAAATATCTTTTTTTAAATAAGACATTTCGAAAATGTTCTTTACTAACTGTTAGACCTATCTATCCTGCTTATGAGTATGAAGTTTCATTAAAATTGGTTCATGCTTTTCAAAAACAACGACTTGAAAGATTGTATGAAATGCCGTACGTTGTAAACGCTCTTAATTTGTAGTTTTATCAAATAAAAATATTTTTATGTGATTACAAACTTACATTTGCAGCTGGAGGATTGACCGTGACGTAAATCGATGTATGGGAGAACATAATTTTCTGTTGAAATAATATATTTCGACTTTTACCGGTTACTAGTGACAACACTATTCTTGTAGTACTGCACTAGCAATGACTGATTGTTATATCTTCTCTGTAGGATCTCATATAATAATACTACGTGTCATACAATTTTCTTTTACTCTTTTAATTAAGGGCTGATTTTTCCATCGCCAGATAACTATTATTCGAGGAATAAAATTGAAGTTTGACAGTTTTTGTATGAAATAATTGTCAAAATTTCAAAATAATTCCTCGAATAAAATTACCGCCCTAAATCGGATTGAAAAATCAGCCCTAAAATACATAATTTTTTAACTATAATGTTAAGTTTGTTTTTGGGATAAATTCATCCCAACTACGGAACCCTTCATTGTGCGTGGTCCGACAGGCACTTAGCAGGTTTTTTATTGGCTTAGCGGTAGTTCTGCTAATCTGCTTATATTATTTGGGTCCAGTGAATGACCATTGTGACTGCGACCTGAGTGGTGAGACCCATTAATTCGTTTCTTAATATTGTGCCCAAAGCTGTTACGTAATGTGGTGACTAAAGCGTCCTTCACACAGGCAAAAAAGTCGCGAAAAATGTTGTAAAAAAATATTTAGCGCAATTTTTGTGCAAAATATTGAATGATCGTGGACCCCTCATCATCGTCATCATCAGCCTATAGCAGCCCATTGCTCGACATAGGCCTCTCCTATTGCAAGCCATTCAACTCGAATTTCGGCAACTCTCATCCAGCTGCTACCAGCCATCCTGCGAAGATCCTCGCTCCACCTAGCCTGACCATAATACGCAAAAATATTGCACAACATTTCAGTGTCGTTTTAACCTTTAGCGATGGTTGGAAACCTCGCGTTGGACTCAGCCGTAGCTGCTTACGTCGCTTCACCCATGTTTGACCCGGAGGTTGCAAGTTTCGTAGTTGCATTGTGTGCAGCGTTGATGGAGACTTTTAATATGAAGAAGAAGAAAAGAGTATGGGTTAGGAATTGTTTGAAGGTCGATCGACTCATGGTCATCGTAACCTACTTTGTGAACTCAGCCTGGAACCTACACTTTATACAAATTGACTGAGGATGACTGAGAAAATGAAGGTGTTTGAGAAAATATTGGCGGGCCCGCATAGATTTTCTAAAATTTCAGAAAACTTAGGAACGCCCCACAAAATAATGAATACCCGTTTTTGTGCAATATACGACATCTTCATAATTTTCTGCAACATTTTTGCCAGTGTGAGGGACTTAAGACTAAAATTATTATCCTTGCTATGGGAATGTCGTATAGACGTCATTAATCTATAGCCGTGTTTAAGCACACTTTCAAGCTGTTATACTAAAAAGTAATTTTATATTCCAGGGAAACATTTCCATCAAAAATAACTTCGTTTACCTTGTAAACACAAACTGCAGTATAACACGATGGCACAACTTTGCCCATATATCCATCTAATCATTAAATTTTTAGAACGTAATTACGCCCACAATTTCCGTAATTTGCTCAAAGTTGAGTGGTTGTGTGGCATCGCTTTTTACTGCGGTATCATTACGCTGAGAGGCGCGCGGCCGTTTTATATCGCGACACCCTTGACAACGACGCCGACGTTGCAAAGTCACGTCGGCTGGTTTGGTGGAGTTAATTTGTCGATGTGTAGGTAAGTGAAAAGTACATAGGTATAATAATGGAAACTATTTCTCTGATTACGACAAGACCCTAGCTCTTGTCTTATATGTACGTTAGTGAAATAGAAACTGTTAGCTTTGATAGGAATGATAGGATAATTAAACAGTACAACATACCAGAAGGCCAATTCTCGTAATTAAAAATGTTCAAAATCTAGTCGCAATCTCATCTCAGCGACAATCAATGTCAAAAACATGTCAAAAATGTAGGCAAATTACAGGTATTTTTGACAGATTGAGACTAAGATCAAACTTTGAACGTTCTTAATATTACGAGGATTGCTCCTCATGTGAAATGGACAATTAACTACCGATTTGAAATTTCTGTGAAAAGAAAAGGATTATGTAACAGTAAGTACACGTGTATAGTACTAAAGAAAGGTATTACGGTAAAGATAAGGGTCACCTACATTTAAAAATAAACAAAATACATAAACATTGACAGATCGGAATAACATCGAAGGCATATCCAAGGTGCCTTTTTATGTCATAGCGACAGAAAATGAGATACGAAATCATATTTGCCTTCACAGTGCAGAACATGTTGGTTTGGGAATACCTGTCTGTATGTGACAGTGATCGATATAGTCACTTTTATACGAATAAATGTTTTAGACAAGTTGGGACGCAAAAAGTAGGCAAGATGTTGTTGGGAACTTGGGACAGTTCGGGTAAAGTTTTGGACCTTAATTTACGTTTAGAATATTAATAAGCTATTGCTTCTAAGAAGTGTTTTGGCGCAGTTTTTGCTAGTAATTTGCCTAATAGATTGCTTGTGTTCCAAGAACGGAAGTAGTACATGTTACTACTTCCGTTCTCATGTAGGCCTTATAAAATAAACCAAGTTAATCAAGAAGAATCCATTTATTCTTGAACTACAAAGGTTTTTGCCGCCATTATGCCTCTCGTCTCTGAAACATTGAGATTCCTCAATGTTTCAGAGACTACTTACCTCCCTCTCTACTACAACCGGTTGTTGTCTTCATAGATATGTAATCTGAAGGCAGTACATACGTGTCAACTACTAATACCCAGCCGCGTCTAGTCAGGAAGCAAACTCCAACATATGATAAGATAACATAACATCACGCCTGTAATCCCCAAAGGGTTGGGTAGAAGTTTACCTTTTTTTTTTTTTTTCGCTGAGAAATGCTTTATGCATCCCCGTCTCGCGGGGGACGAGACGGGGTATGTGGGACTCCCTGTCGGAATGACAGTATACCCACTAAAACTCAGCGGTGTTCCCACATCGCCGTGATGGGAGGGCCATGGGAAACCGGCATAGCCTTCACTTCCACAGCCCTCCCGGCGCATGCCCGCCTAGATGGTATGGCGGGCCCCGCATGCCCCCCAGGTTGGGGGGCTACGGGAATGACCGAGAATACCTGGCCATTCCCGTCCCACACTGGTGGAGGCCTGTGCGATACAGGCAACGGTGCCCCCGCACCCGTTGCTGACCTCCACGCCCGCCTAGCTGGCAGGCCCCGCATGCCCCCCGCGTTGGGGGGGCTACGGCCGCAGAGGATAGGTAGAGCGGCAACGTAACACCGACACTCCTCTTCCCCTGCGGCCCCACCGCGTCCGCCATCTAACGGTGGCGGCCCCGTTAAGGCCGCGGAAGGTAGGGAGAGCGGCAACGTAACACCGACACTCCTCTCCCGCCGCCGCCTTCAATCCTCAGCCGCGATGTCTCCCATACGAGGGACATCGCGGCCCGCCTCAGGTAGGTTGCGATGTCACCCAAGCGGCACCGCAACCTACCCGCTGGCCGCTACGTCGTCGGCTTAGCCGCAAAGCCCTGACGAGCGGCCCCCGCTCGGGTTCCTCTTCGCTTCACCGTGGTTCTCCAAGCCACGGCTACTGAGCCCCCCGCCTCGTCAATGCGGGAACCCACCGGGGGGGGTAGAAGTTTACCTAAAGTAACCCTTCCATTCTGCCAGTTATGTTTAAGCCCCATGTTATAGGGGGCGAGGCTATTGCCATGAACCGGGCATAAGTCCAGACTCCACGCTGCTGCTGAGAAAACCCTTATAAAAACCCAATAACACTGCTCGCCGTGGAAATCGATCTCATGCTCATCGGTAGCGCTTGCGACCACTGCACTGGACTAACGAGGCAGTCCAACATATCAAATTATATCATATTATGGTCAGCTCAACGCTATAATCTCAAAACAACAAAGAGCACCCGCTATATTTAGCCTGTGTTTTGTCTAGTATGTCATCCAGGATTATAAAGCTCCACAAGGGTTGGTCGAGCGCGACCTCTGCCGGCGTCACCCGGCCGACAAATGACGCGCATTTACGGGAATACGGGGGTGTTGACCTTGACTTAGGCGATGAGGTGGTTAGTTATGGTTAAAGGCTAAATTGGAGTACATAAAACATGTTGGCACATACTTTTTCAATGACAAGGAACGCGATATTTAAAGTGCTTCGGGCCCGCGTGGTGGATTACGGCCGACTCCCTCTCAACGAGAGGACGCCTATGTCCCAGCAGTGGGAACATTATAGGCGGAATAGGATAAGTATCCTCAATGACATTGACAGATGACGTTGTTGGTGAACATTTGTGAAACTGTTTTGTGACATTGCATGGAAAAACAAGATGGCGGCTTTAGTTTAGATTTTTGACAAGCGCCAAAAGATCGTTGTATATTTTCTAGTTTTAGACTTAGTTGTTACTGTTGCTAAGCAGTTTACTTCTTTAGTACTGTAGCGTCAAAGCCAGCAAGATCTTTGTTCCCTCATAAAACAAAATCTTTGTATTGCCTTCTGCTACTCAAATAGGTCTAAATGTTTTTCATTGACCATTTCATCTGCCAAGCCTTTTTCTTAAATTTTCATGGACCATTTATGTCTGTTAAGTAGAGATTACTTCTGATTCGGATATGAAATACCGACTTCATGCATTTTTTTAAATATTATTGATTTGTAAAAGTGTCTATATAAACCAACCTAAAGAAAAGAAAAACTTTGGAGCCGTCTTTCCTAAAAGAATATTGTGAGTGCCTCGTCACCCCTCAGTGTAATCAAAGTTTAATAATTCTTTGAGTACCGTTTTATCTTTGACCTTGAACGTCAACCTTGGAAACTAAACCTTGAACAACCACCAACAGCCTCAAGTTTCAGAGGTCGTTGACCGCGTAGTATAAATAATGTATGCGTTTTGCAAGCGTCAATACAATGGCTTGGGGCGTAAATAAATCTCTAAGATTAGGGTGCTCGTTCCTGCATATGACCCGCGATTGTTGGGATGGGCCAATATGGCTAGGTTAGCCATATTGGCACTTTTTGAGGACACTATTTTTGGTGGCCAGTATCAATGTCTTTTTTGTACAGTGCAACATAATGAAACAGTCAGAGTATCTGCCGTTCGGAATTCAAATATGTAGTTCATCAAGGAATTTTTAGAGAACCCATAATTATATTTCTGAGAGACAATTTACTCTCGTAATTTTAAGAACGTTCACAGTCTGATCTCAGTCTCAATCTGTCAGAAATAACTCTAATTTCCCTACTGTTTTGACAAGTTTTCGACATTGATTGTCACTGAGATGAGATTGCGTCTAGATTTTGCACGTTTTATTTACGGGAATTGACCTTCAGGTTAACGGTATAACAAACGTTTGGATAGAAACAAATATATATATACAGGGTGGCAGTAATGCAGCAAATTGTAATTGTACCTTAGCTTTAAGCCATTGTAACACCTCTACAACATTATGGAATGCAAATAAATATATGAATATGAATATGAATATGAATTCAGCACATGATTCTGGATCCCGAAGCGTTGAAAGATTTCGTCGGCTATTTAAAAAAAAATTGCTGTTCCATACATTTTGGCTGCATAGGTATTGCACAGGGGCGTCCAGACAGGACAGGGTCTGACAGGGACATCGACGTCCCTGTCACCCTGTATATTAATGCAGCAACGATGTGAAATGAATAAATTGTGATACTTTTTCAGATTATATATTGTTCTTCGATTAAGTATCAAGATTCTGAAAGTTTAAAGAAAACCAGCTTACCATGCATATTTATTTTTATTCAGCATATACACTCTACTAGGAAAAACGCGTAGTTACAGATCGGTCGTAGGGTAAGGCGGCGATAGTGGTCGTCCGTTCCGGCTAATATTGTCCGGCGATAAAACCGTTATTCTGTTTACGCGCCGCGGTATCACCCCACTCATATTTTTACGCGAGATAGAACGTCATTACAATAAAACTGTCTGGAACGGCGTGCGTGTGGCGATTCCCTTATTTTTATGTTTATTTTATTAGATTAGGTTCTGTTTGATTCCGGGTTTTTTGTGTGGTTTGCTTTATTATTTGGACGTTACTGTCTACGTACGTGTGAATGATGCTATCACATTGACCTTTGCTTCAGTACAAAAACCGTTATTGGAAATCAATTCCTTTCTACTAATACTTAGTGGTAAAAGGCGACTGAGGTATACCAACTTCTTTTAAGTGAAGTGTCACTAACGCGTGCCCTCCGCAATCTTAACCTCATAACTAGAGACACAGACCTATTCTGTTGTTCTCTAAGTGAATTTACAAATAATGCATTATTTGTAACTAAAAAGAGTTAAATAAGTACATACGCGCAATAAAAATGGAAAAAAAACTGGATTCGTATCAATAGCAACAGGGAAAAGCGATACATAAGGGCAGACAACAATCCTTATAAAGTAAACAGAGCGATCGTACGAATTCAAAATAACAAAAAAATTCAAAAACACTAGCGCATTAGGAAAAAACATGTAGTGATGAGAGTGATGGATACATAAACAATTAAAACTTAATGACAACAGTAGATATGAGCAGACGCTAGCTCCCATTTGCAGATAGGTAAGTACCACCTACCACCTATAGAAGGCCACTTCCCGTAATTAAAAACGTTCAAAATCTAGTCGCAATCTCATCTCAGTGACAATCAATGTCAAAAACTTGTCAAAAATGGAGGCAAATTAGAGATATTTTTGACAGATTAAGACTGAGATCAGGAGAGATCAGACTGTGATCCTTCTTAAAATTACAGGAATTGCCCTTCAGGAACTCACCATTCAAGTTCTTTATTTTAATCCCAAACGATTGACATCGTAAGCCAAACTATAATAAACAAATCAAATCAAGACTATCATGTACCATTCAACTACTTGAACATTCAAGCTAAAAGCCAGTATAAGTGAAAACAGATAAATAACATATGAAGTTGATCTGTCAAAGTCGTGCCTTTGATAGATCAACTTCATATGTTATTTAGCTGTCTGAACTCAGTTGGTCTGGGGGTGAACGATCTGTACCCTCACTAAGCCTGGAGTCACTAGATGAGTTTGCTCAGAACTGAATCATTTGTCTGGGTAAATATAGCGTTTAATTCTGTGAATAAATATGTATATTACAACTCACAAATCTTGCAACAAAGTGCAGCGTTGTACGGTTAAGACTTTATTGGAGAAAACGAGTATAATTTGATATCTGTGATGTCAATAAGACACAACTTTTATTTTATTTATTATAATACCATCGGGAAACATCAAGAGCTAGGCAAGCAATTCATTTTTTATAACACAAACTAATATGGCAAATTACAAGTTTTCACTATTAGTTAAATAAATAAGTTTAAGTTAATAGGTAGAGTACAGTGTTTTTCGTTCGCGTTGCCATTACCATCATAATGCTCCGTCCTTACCCTAACTTATTTTAAGTTGGGCAGCTTGTCTCCTTTTTCCATACTATATCTCTTCTAGCCGTCACCTCAGCAGTCAACCCATTTCTAGTCTTATCATCTTTCATACAATGAATCCATCATTTCTTAGGTTTATGACCATCAATACTCATAATCGAAATTTTCCTCACGACATCTTCATTCCCTAAACAAGACCAAACCTTTTCAAATTCTGTTTTAAAAGACCAATAAAGAAATGAATGACCTCCTTAGCCCTTTTCAGTCTGGTTTTCGACCTGGTCATAGCACAGTAACGGCTCTTTTGAAGGTTACTGATGACATCCGCTGGGCTATGGACCACAAATCTCTTACTTTACTTGTACTTCTCGACTTTAGCAGTGCCTTTAACTCTGTTGATTTCGACATCCTTCTAGGGATCCTTAAATCTTTAAATTTCTCCTCTTCCTCTATTGGTTGGTTTAACTCCTATCTTAATGGCCGCTCACAGCGGGTTCGTCTTGACGAGTCATCTTCTGATTGGTGCTCTCTTACCGCAGGTGTGCCTCAGGGTGGCGTTCTCTCTCCTCTTCTCTTTTCTATTTTTATTAACTCTGTCACCAGAGTCATCTCTTCTCACTTCCATCTCTATGCTGACGACCTGCAGCTTTACAATAATTTCCTAAGGGAAGATGCGGAAGCCGCTGTTTCAGCCATGAACAGTGACCTGGATTTGATTAGCGAGTGGTCGCGGTATTTTGGACTGCAAATCAACCCTAGGAAATCCCAGGCCATAATTATTGGCGGCAGGTATATGCGGAATAGGCTCGATGTAGCGTCGCTGTCTCCACTCTGTTTGAATGGAGTTCAGATTGAATACGCACAAACGGTTAAAAACCTGGGGGTGACCATGGACTCCTACCTGTCATGGACTGCTCATGTTGCTCAAGTCAGTCGCAAGGTGCACTATACTTTCCATTCCTTGAAATGTCTCCAGGGTTTCTTGCCCTTGAACACAAAAATCTCTCTTGCTCAAACCCTCATTCAGCCCATTATTGACTACGCCGATGCCTGTTACTTGGATACCACGGAGGAGCTTTTAAATAAACTTGAGCGTTTGCAAAATATCTGTATTCGTTTTGTTTTTAACCTTAAAAAGTTTGATCATGTCTCCAACTTTCGCAAGATACTGAAGTGGCTCCCCATTCGACTTCGCAGGAACTCTCGGATATTGTGTCTGCTATTCAATATCCTTCACAATCCTAAAACACCATCCTATCTGCGGGAGCGGTTTTCCTACGCCCGTCCTTCAGATGCACCTTGCAGGTCGCATCTTAAAAACCTTCTCAAGTCCCCTCCCGACTCCACCGACTTCTACTCCTACTCCTTCACAGTGCACGCGGTGCGATTGTGGAATTCACTACCGCCTGACATTAGGGACTGCCAAACTATTGCGGTTTTTAAAAGAAGAGTGAAAGAACACTATCTGTCGACTTCATCATAGTTGTGTTTCCCGAGCTGCTAGAGAGACACTGATGAATACTTTTAAATGTAATTTGATAGATGTTGGTTTTATTCAAAGTACTTTATCCGAGCCTCTTTCTAACGCAGCTATCTTTGACAGGCCTGTTGGTCTAGTGGTTAGTGACCCTGACTGCTATGCCGGAGGTCGTGGGTTCGATTCCCACCCAGGACAAATGTTTGTGTAATAAGCACGATCATTTGTTCTGTGTCTGGGTGTAATTTATCTATAATATTTATGTATTTAGAAATATATAAGTATGTTTATCAGTTGTCTAGTACCCATAACACAAGCTCTGCTTAGCTTGGGACTAGATGGCGTTGTGTGATAGTTGTGGAATATTTATTTATTTATTATTATTTATTATCTTTGTTTATAAAATAGTGAGTAAGGTTTTAGAGGCCTAATCGATTATAAGGTGTGTAGCTTGCGGACGGACCTCCGGCGCGGTCTCATGGTGGAATGGAAGGCGCGACTATCGCAACCCAGCGCAGGGCACGCCACGATAGCGGCGGTAAGACCCCTCTTTGAGGAGTGGCTAGAGAGGCGTCACGGCGCTCTCACCTACCGCCTGACGCAGGTCCTCTCCGGACACGGATGTTTCGGGAGGTTCCTGCACATCATCAGGCGGGAGGAGACGCCCGGGTGTCACCACTGCGAGGATCGCCCAGAGGACACGGTGGAGCATACGGTGGAGGTCTGCCCCGCTTGGGCAGAGCACCGCCGTGTCCTCGTAGAGGCGATCGGCAGCGGCGGCAACCTCTCGCGCCCGGCCCTGGTGCAAGCCATGGTCCGGGGCGAGAGGGAGTGGGAGGCGGTCACCTCCTTCTGCGAAGCAGTCATGCTAGCGAAGGAGGTGGCGGGATGGGCGAGGGAAAGATCCTCACGCCTCAGCCGCCGAGGGAGACGCTCCGGGCGTCGGGAGCCGCGTGACGACTCCCGGCCACCGTAGGCGCGGGCCTGCGGGCGGAGAGCAATGGGTAGCTCTCCGTCCGATCAGGACCAGGCCCGTGCCGGACGGCGTGTATGTGTTCCACGCGCGCCTCAAAGAGATGTCAGCGTAGTTGACGGGGCCCGACAGGGCCGAAGCCTGCCGGGGTAGCGGGATCGTCCGAAAGGGTTACCGCTGCCCTGGTACGTAAAGGGCTAAGGAAGGAACACGGGTGGGTTTTAGTCAGTAAGAGTCTGACACTCCCTTCTGCTCCACCCAGAGCGGGAGGAGTCATTTGATGATTTCCCATCCACAAAAAAAAAAAAAAAAGGTGTGTAGCTTCACTTGTATTAGGTTACGATGGGGCTGGCATGGTCTTATTGTGACCAAAAGCCCCTAATTCTATAAAAGACAATAAAAAAAATTTAAAAAAATCATAGTTGTGTATGTATTTATTATTTTGAGTATGATATAATTATCATCATTCTTGTAATATTTATTTTAGAAGTATTTATGTATGTTTATTTGTATGTATGTTAATATATTCTCGTAATTCTTGTTTAGTTTTTAAGTGAATTGTTTTTTTTGATTCTATGTATTATTTTTTGTCTCCTTTGCTCTATCACACGCTGTCTACATCTCTGTATCTATTGTCCTATCTCAGGTATGCTGGAAGAGATTTCTTATGAAATAAGCATCACCTCTGTACCTATTTTTTCTGTTCTGTTTTTCATTGTCTGTTTATATACGTGTGTACATAAATGGTAAAATAAAATAAATAAATAAATAAATAAAGGAATCTGATTCATAAATAAGGGTACTCAGATTCTAAAGGTTCAGGTTCGCGTATTCATTCAATGTTTCACTCTCACTGTAAGCCGGGCAGCGGGTCAACTTAGCTTACATCCTATATCCAAGCTGTAATTTCTCTCTGAACAAAGTTTTCATTGAACTTACTTCTGAAATATTTATAAGGACCATACTCGTAAACTGATGTCGAGTTACAAGCTTTTTGTAGACTGGGGTATAAGCAGTACTTACCAAAATTGATATGTTCACTTGAACACTGGAAGACTTCACTGCAAGCTCTTAATAATTATGCTAATCTACAAATCAAACTGAAAAAATGTTCTCAAGAGGCTGGCATACCATTAAAAGGACAACTATAATTAACAGGACTTTAATAGCATTATCACACACTATAAGGCAAACTGCAATACAAACATTTCCTCTGAAACTGGCAACAAAACTTGCAAAAATGCACAAAAAGCGCCATCCACCGCTATATCATTAAAATCCTCCAAAAATAGACCATCGCCAGTAAACGCTGAACATTAAACATTTTAATAAAGCTGCTGTATTTACAACTACTCGTCCAAGGCGGGGTTGCCAATAAAATGTTTTATTCTTAACATAATTTGTAACGACAGACTTGCCTTTGTGTCGGTAGTGAAAGATGGCGCTAAACACCGCCTTTACCATGAAATGTTTAAAGTTCTGATTTAATGCAGATAATACTTAGGTTACAACTGTTTTATGTTGTTACAGAATTTTAACCCTTCAGAGCCTTGCTTTGATATGCTTGTGGGTCTCTTAGCGTTTTTCTGGCATTGTGTCAGCCCAAAATTGAGGTACGAATATAGAGCATTATCGGTAGCGTTCATGAGTTGGTATTAGGGCATGATAAATGATTTTATTTGTATAAGTAGTGTTGAACAAACACTTTTACACGTCAATCATATTTTTAAACTAGATGAGGTCGGCGTGTGCTATCCGACTACTCTGAGAAGAATGGCTCAAACAAACTCAGAGGAAAGTCCAGGCATAATCCTGGTCTGATCATATGAAGACCATGTGGATTGGTGTCTGAAATGATTTTTGAACCACACAATTTGAGTGCCCAGGCAATGCGTGCAATTGTCAGTAAACAATACCAAAGAAAGGACATTTGGGTAGGCCGCATAAATTCCTCGTACTGTTACAAGTGTCTCTTCGTTGGCACCTCACACAGCACCTGTTACATCAGCACTCCGTCTCTCTGAGCAGGTGGTTCGTAAATCTGTTTAAAGACTTCAAGGTCAGCCAATGATATAACGTCCAGGATCTTCGGTAGGTGGGACAAATAGGGTAGATAAGAAAATACTACCACACTCATTGATAATATGAACCATATATCGCTCTATAGTGTGTGGTGTGGTCCGTGTCTAAATAATAACAGCCGCATAGGTCAACCGATCAGGTTAAGCTACGCTTGCCGTGGTTGGTTTATGGATGGGTTACCATCTTTACATTCCAAGACCCCTCCGTGCCTCGGAAATCACGTTAAGCCGTTGGTCCCGGCTGTCATTCGTGGATTTTTGACGGAGGTCAAATAGGCAGTCGCTCCATGTAAACTACTGGTATTCAGCTGCATCCGGTTAGACTGGATGCCAACCCCAACATAATTGGGAACAGGCAAGGCAGATGATGCTGTGTAGTGTGTCGCAGTATGTTGGTTAATAAAATAAAAATACGTCCATTGCTACACTGGCTTCTAAAGTTAACTCTTTGTGAAGTAACAGTACATTTTAGTTTGCTTACTTAGTAGATTAAGATTCAGCAGAAAACTTAAAATATTAATTTCAATTAAATCATTTACACGTGGAATTTCTGTAGGTACAGGCAAGAAGTTAGTAATCAATTTGCCCTTTTCAAAGCGTAGAACAAAGGGTTATTTCGTTATAACATACATTCAACAATATACCTACAGGATGGGAATACAGGAAAATATCCACTTGTTTGGTACAAGGGGTCATGGAGTAAAGTGAAGTAATCGTCCGATTAATGTCCCATGACCAATGTCCGTACCATCGAGTTTGAGAGCCACTCTTAGTATTTAATTTATCGCTATGGTGTTCAAAGGGAGAATGTGTTTTGTTTTATTTTATGAAAACGCACAACAGAAAATGCTGTAGGCATCTCAAAATCCTTTGGTACTACGAAACGTACTTTTTAAGGAGTTGTAAGCAATATGTGGTTAGCTAGCGACCTCAACAATTGATCATATTTCTTGCCTGAGTAACCGGCAGCAAGTTCGTCATGCTCCCTTAGATGTCGAATCGGGGCACCTCCTGCCCTCAAACGTTTTGGGGGACTGTCTTATGTAATTTTGACGATCAATATGATTGTGCTAATTTTCAGCGTAGTTTGAATAAATGACTTTTAATTTGGATTTTTAAACCATAGTCATTTCGGTGGATATTTAAAAATAATTTAAATGCTCGCCAAAAAGTTCATAAAATCATACGAACAAAAAAATCTCCTCAAATAGGTTAAGCGAGGTTTGGTTCGGTTTTTTCTTGAGCATCCTTTTTGGTAGTAAATAGGTAACATTTCTGGCAGGCATATAAATAGCGCCCTATATTTAACATATAAATAGCGCCCTATATTTAACATATAAATAGCACCCTATACCATAAAACCTTATTCCATAATGAGGAGAATAGGTCCTTATTTCGTTCCTACTCAAACCACAAATTAATTGTAAACACAAAGACGCGACCTACCCTTGTCGCAAAACTCAGTTCTCGCCTAATTACGTCAAAAACAGTTACTACAATAATTAATTATAAGTACAGTAATTAAGTAAATTAGTTTTCTTCTCAAGTGCCTCGTTACCAATAATACTCGTATAACTTCCAAACGTTACCAAACTAAAAGATTCGACGCTTTGCATTACTAACATAGCAGATAAACACAAATTGTTACTAACTTATTATTACTAACAATGTATGGACTGTAATGTCTGAAATAGATCATTTTTATTTTTGCTTGATAGTTTTGATCGAATTATTTAATCTTATAATTAAAAAGGGCGGGTAGCCTGAAATGCATGGGGTGCCTCCATCAATTAGGAATTCTGTGTTGGAAGCTGGCAGCAACGTCGTAAAATAATAATAATTGTAACTGAACAGACAGCTGTGCTGCTGGGGAGTTTGTTGCGCCAATTCTTCTTCCCAGCGATAGCACTAGGAGGTGGTGAAGAGCGGGCGTTTTTGGGGGACTGTCTTTTGTAATTTTGACGTTCGAAAAGTGTTGATTCTCAGCCTAATTTGCCCTTTTTGACATTTGATTTGATTTCAATATACATAATACCGTTGCACAGTGGCCACCAGTCCACCTGCAAAGACCGGTGATTACAACTTTATCGCTTATAAGCTAATAGCTAGTTCATTACAGTGAGTAAAGGCGTAAAAACTGCCAGTGACAAGTCGAACAAAAGAACGGAGCGAAAGTTACAGACGAACATATTCAATCTTTCGCTTTTCCTCCACATTTGGCTCGTAATAAACCTAACAGACAGCAATCACGATCTAGCCTTGAAGAATAAACACTAACCATTACTAAACTAGCTGAAACAAGTTACTGTTTGACTTAGTTTGTTAGCTAGTAAAATATAAACTAACTCGGCCGGGATCTCGGGGACCATAAATTTTGCCAAATTATAATTTACGCGCAAAACTTATGTAGGTAATGTTAGCCCACAGTTCATAACTTGGTTATTTAAAAAGGAAAGATTTGGGGTAATCTGAGATATGAAATGGAGCTCAAGGGTAAGTAAGGTAGACAATTGAGTTGGGAATCAACGTTATGTGACTGACTAGTAATCGGTTCTGGCGGCTGGTGGTTAGGGAGCATCTTGATGAACTATCGATTGATTAATGTCGGTCTGTTATTATTTCAATAAATGCAATACATAATTAGCATATAACGTAACACAGGTCTCCTCTCTGTGAGAGGAATAAATTCAATAGATCTGTTTATTTCGTGACAATGATATTAAAAGCGATATCTATACAATGTGTAACTGAATTAACGCATGTTTATTCAGAATCGATTTCTGTAATTTTTAATATATTAAGGTAATTTTTTATCCTAAAAATAATTAAAACTACATAAATTACAGCCACACTTCCGCTGTACAGTCAAAACAAACCAAAATGGACGAAGTACCTACTACGTTAGAACCTTACATGTGAGCCATGTGTGCGTGTGTAGATTCGTAATGTGATAACAATTTTCTGCTACAATCAGTATAACTAATTTAATGAACAAACAATGTCTTTTACATAATAGTAAAACTTCAGTGGATGTATTATGATTTTTTTTTGTTGTGATCTAAGCGATAAGACCACCTATTGTGTCGGATATCTGACACAATGGGTGACCAAAAGTCGTACTAAAAAGTCTCAGGTATCAAGATCAAAATATTATGGTAATTATTTTCATAATTTTTTACGACATTACGCGTCGGGGATTTGATTTTTGAACTGGGAATTTAATTTAAAGCAAAAAAGTGCTGATATTGTTTTATTCTCTTTACATGAATGACTTTCCGTTTCAAATGATATGATTAATATGACCTTGAATTTTGAAAGTGTCATGATCACGTCTTTCAAAAAACTTGTAAAAAAATGATACTTTGCCGATTCTACATCAATTAAAAATAACTAGAATATAATATAATAGAATTTTCATTTAAACAATTATAATTTTTTTTTGAGAAATAATGGCCGTTCGTGTATGACATGACAAAATAAAGTACCTAGTTTTTAGGTTATATCGATTTTTTTTTAAATTTTCAAGACCCGGGTTTTTTTACAAAAAGAACTTTTGTAGGAGTTAATATGAAAAGTGTAGTCTATATAAAACAAAGTTTGACTTTGATGCAGCATGGTACGGGATTCCATACATCCATGGGCATTGTCCTTTCTATATTTATGCCTGTAATTTATAATTATGGTGTGCATAATAAAGACTATTCTATGAACATAATCGACCACAATTAGAAGTTGGGGTCGGTGGGGTGCGTTACTGTGCGAACATGTTGTATATAACATGGTACTGTCTTTTTCGTGACAATGATATTAAAAGCGTTACTTATATAAAAAGCGTAAAATATTATTTATGCATGTTTCATAATAGTTACCAAACAATCAACAGAAATTGCAGCGAGCCCAAATTAGAGCTGTTTTCATGCAAAAATGCATGGATTAACACGCTTGCTCACTGAAAAACTGATATTTTTAGATTTTCATACAATGCAATGTTTTTCTGGGTCTTTGTTTTATTTCGCCCCTGTAGTGAGATTTATTTACTTAATCAAGATAATATTTACATTATATAAGCTTTAAAGTAAATGCAACATAGTTGGGATAAGGCTATGCAGATCGTGCGGTCCATGGCCCTATACGGGGCCCCGGTGTGGGCGCGTTCACTGCGGCTGCGAGCCGCACACTATCTGAACGCGCCCCAAAAGGTGGTAGCCGTAAGGCTAATCCGCGGGTACCGCACGATCTCGGGCGAGGCGGCAAGCCTCCTTGCCGGACTGCCGCCATGGGATCTGGAGGCGATAGTCCTCGCGCGCCTGTATGACTGGCGCGCGGAGGCACTACGTCGGGGGGAAATCAGCACCCGCGGCAAATCGCGGCGGAGCGGACGGACCTCCGGCGCGATCTCATGGTGGCATGGAAGGCGCGACTATCGCAACCCAGCGCAGGGCACGCCACGATAGCGGCGATAAGACCCCTCTTTGAGGAGTGGCTAGAGAGGCGTTACGGCGTTCTCACCTACCGCCTGACGCAGGTCCTCTCCGGTCACGGATGTTTCGGGGGGTTCCTGCACATCATCAGGCGGGAGGAGACGCCCGGGTGTCACCACTGCGAGGATCGCCCAGAGGACACGGTGGAGGTCTGCTCCGCTTGGGCAGAGCACCGCCGTGTCCTCGTAGAGGCGATCGGCAGCGGCGGCGACCTCTCGCGTCCGGCCCTGGTTCAAGCCATGGTCCGGGGCGAGAGGGAGTGGGAGGCGGAGGTGGCGGGATGGGCGAGGGAGAGATCCTCACGCCTCAGCCGCCGAGGCGCTCCGGGCGTCGGGAGCCGCGTGACGACTCCCGGCCACCGTAGGCGCGGGCCTGCGGGCGGAGAGCAATGGGTAGCTCTCCGTCCGATCAGGACCAGACCCGTGCCAGACGGCGCGTATGTGTTCCACGCGCGCCTCAAAGAGATGTCAGCGTAGTTGACGGGGCCCGACAGGGCTGAAGCCTGCCGGGGTAGCGGGATCGTCCGAAAGGGTTACCGCTGCCCTGGTACATAAAGGGCTAAGAAAGGAACACGGGTGGGTTTTAGTCAGTAAGAGTCTGGCACTCCCTTCTACTCCACCCAGAGCGGGAGGGGTCATTTGATGATTTCCCATCCTCAAAAAAAAAAAGGCTATGCAGATGATAATAAACTAAAAATTTTTTTTTTTTTTAATTTATTTAAGATTACAACATTACAGAATTATGAACATGTGAAAAAATAAGCAAAAGAACCATAGGGCATCAAAAAATTAGTGCGCATTCCCCTTTAGTCGATTTTATTAGTCACTGAATGGCTACAATATCAAACCATATATGGAACGTCAAAATAAAATCCTAATTCCTTCTCAGAAAAGTATATTTACGGCTTCGAATAATATATACAATATAAAAAAATAAAAGCTTGTAAAAACTGTAGTGCCGTTCTTGCTGGTAGAACAAAGCAAATTATTTTCTTCTTTTGTTCACCTCCCTTTGAGAGTACATCTTAAAGAAAGTATGTAAGATATTTTTTATCGCATTCCCTCAGGGAACCAGCTAAGAGGATCTTTCTGAAATATATGCAGTACTTATGATTTTAGTACCGAGACCCCGCGAAGATGAAAGAGCACTAATTCTGATGAACGATGGACCAGGGAACCACAAAACAACAAAGTCATTTTAATGTTCTTATTTACTAATTCAAGAGTATTTTTTGGGGGACAAAATTGTTGTTCCCAGAAAAAATATTGGCCAAGAATACCCGAGATACCCCAGTGTATTAAGATATGCGCTGAAATTGTGAAGGAAACGTACAATACAATTGTAATGTATGTAGGTACTGTTTTTATAATAATAATAAATTTATTTATTTCAGGTAAATAACACCCATTTATACACATATACACTCACATCAAATAAAATCAGATAAAATCATTACAAATCAAATTAAACGGACACAGAATAAATCGAATTAAATGAAATCAAATTAGAATAAATAATCAAAACAATAAAATTAATATGGAGATAAGAATTAATTAATCAATAATCACAAAATAAAATCCACAAATACTCACAAAATAAAATTAATACATAATCTATATATACATATAATAAAACAGTAACGAAAGAAAAACTGTACATTGAGAATTTTCGAGAAAAAATAAGTGGCTTTTGTTAGAAAAACGTAACTGATGACAAAAAGTGAATTCTTAGAATTTTTGTCTGTTTGTCTGTTTGTCTGTGTGTATGGTACGGCTTCACGCCAAAACTACTGGATAGATTGAATTGAAATTCAGCAAAAATGTTCTTTGTAAACCAAGGAAGGCTTTAGGCTACATATTATCACGCCGTATGTTATGGGAGGTAAACAATATTGATTTTAAAAGGTTTTTGTTCGTAATTGAATGCACAAAATAATTGAATGCACAAAATGACATGTTATTTATTTAGTTAATAATAATTTAACTCTGCGAACATAATAATCACGCTATTTTTAAAAAGGAGCGGGGCAGTAATATTATAAATTGCAAGGGAACAGTTATTTTAACAATATGTCAACGGGGAATTTAGCGGCAAGGTCAGGCGACCGTTTACCGCACTAAATGGTGCGAGTTCAAATCCTATAATATTGTTTTAAAAAATCGTAAAGTTCTTTTTTTAGTTTTTGCATTTTTATGTGCATTAGGAAAGATACTGTTATGAAAATCTGAGAACTTTACATGTCTTATCTGATTGTATGGAGAGTTTCACACCAATATTACTAAACAGATTGATTGGTGGTACAACAAGCTACACTATCATGAAGTCAAGTCAAACTTTTGGTTCTGAGTTATATCTTACCAAGCACATTTGTTGTAGGTAATTGATTCAAGAGCTATGAGTACCGTCGTCAATGACCATGTCTCTAAGTTTACCTCAGAGCAAAACCAAATTTTCGACACCATCCTTGAAAGCGTTGGGCTCGGCCAAGGTAAAATGTTTTTCTTGGATTCACCTGGTGGAACAGGGAAAACATTTGTCACCGCTGGCATTCTCGCAGAGGTCAGGAGGCAAGGCAAGATTGCCATTGCAGTAGCATCCTCAGGAATCGCCTATAGATTTAGAGAGTAATGAAACACCTGTTTGTGGAGTGTCACGCAACAGTGACAATGGGCGCGTGCTTAAAGATTGCTCTTTATTCGTGTGGGATGAATGCACTATGGCGAACAGAAAAGCAGTAGAGGCGGTAAACAAGACTTTGCAGGACATCCGCAGGAACCAGCAAATGATGGGTGGCGTTACAGTTCTGCTTAGCGTCGATTTCTGACAAACGCTGCCAGTGGTGATGCGAGGAACTAGGGCTGATGAGGTGAATGCTTCGTTGAAATGCTCTTTCTTATGGCCACATATTCATAGGTTGCGCTTAACGATGAATATGAGAACACAGCTTGGCGGGAATGTACACGCAAAATTGGGTGAGGGAACGCTACCAGTAGACGGTGGCCAGGTGGTTCAACCTGAGATACTTGGGAGAGTGGTGTCCACCTTAGAAGATTTGATTCGCCTGGTGTACGGGGACATCAATAGGATACCGCGCCAAGATAATTCTTGGGTGTGAGAACGAGCCATTTTAACACCCAGAAACGACCAAGCTTCAGCGATCAATGAATGCATTCTCGCGGAAATTGAGGGAAATGAAGTGATCTACACTTCAATAAACACTGTTGTCGTCCAAGATGACGCCACACATTACCCCGTAGAATTTCTCAATTCCCTCAGTGCAAGTGGACTACCAGCGTACACCATTAAGCTAAAGGTCGGTGTCCCAATTATGCTTCTTCGGAATCTCACTCCGCCGAAACTGTGCAATGGGGAAATATCATTGAGGCGGAAATTCTAACGGGTTGTTGTGTCGGCGAGACAGTGTTTATACCACGTAAACAACTGATTCCCCACAATTACCCCTTTCAATTCAAGCGCGTGCAGTTTCATGTGAGCGTGTGCTTCGCCATGACAATAAATAAGTCGCAGCGGCAGATACTGAAGGCTGCGGGTGTCGACCTCAGGACGAGCTGCTTCTCACACGGACAACTGTACGTCGCTTGCTCCCGCGTCACCAGTCCTGACTCGCTGTACATATTGAATGAGACCGAGGGAAAAACAACGAACGTTGTTTACACAGAAGTGTTACAGTAAATTATAACAGTTCTGTTATTCGACGTCTCCTAAATTTCCTTATTAACCTGACGTCTCTTACCAGTAAATTAACTACATAACGTGTGCCTGGGGACTGGAGTTCCCTTCTGGATACGTCCGGGGGGAAGACCAGTTTTCGGGCCGGTGCATCCTGGGGTGCGGGCAGCTATTTCTCAGTGGGATTTTTTCCCAATGAGATCTCGCTCCCCGCATGCTAATGTTCTGCCAAGAGGAACGCTCCACACAAGCCGCTATGAGGAGCAGAGCGGCTACTGTGTGGAGTATGAGCGGGCCTGGTGTGCACTTACCCTGCCGCCGGGCAGGCAGGAGGGGGTACCCCCCCTTCTGCCACCGTTAATATCGTAGCCCCGAAGATTGTCAAGGTCATGTCTCTGACTTTTGACGGGGGTCGAGGGTCTTGGCTTAACCGCCCGGACCGCGAGGAAGATTAACCTCTATAAAAAATTCCCCAAACCTCCAAGCGGCGGCGCACCGTGAGGGAGGTAGTAAGCTTGGCTAATGGGTAGCTTGATTTAGTCACTAGTGCGAACCACGCATTTTTTGAGCAGGTACACAAAGTTTTTACTCGTGGGAACAAAATGGAAATTTTTTTAAAACATACCAAAAACCCAAACGACGAAGTGAGGAGCGATGCGGTGTCGGAGTCCGACGCTGCATCTGGAGGAGCGAGCACGGGAGGCTCAGTGAGCCCTCGCCGTGACCAGAAGACGGCCGCTGCCAAGAGAAAGGCACAGAGCAAGCGGCCAAGGTCAGTGGACGGCCAGGGGTCGTCCTCTGACTGGGAGCTGGCTTCGGCCAGAAAAATCCCGACCAGCAGGCGGGGAGGAGCCCGAGAGCGAGGCGTAGGGAGGGGGCTCACTGCTCGGGAGGCGGCGGAGAAAGCGGAGGAGCCCGCAAAGGAGGGGGGTTCTGGTCGCGCGGTCGCATCAGATACCTCAAGCGACGAGGCGGCTGAGGTAGGCGGCCCTGATGCGGACTGCAAAGTGAGGTTTGCGGCGGTCGTGGAGGCCGCGATCCGGGACGTGGCCCTGAAGAAGTTACAGACTTCGAAAAACAGGGCCATAGTCTCGGCCAAGGCCTCCATCTTGGCGGCAGCGGAGGCCATCCACTTTGGGCCTCCGCCGGACGGCATGTCCGAAATGCGGGCGGAGGTGGCCCGCTTGACGGCTGCCATGGAGCTCCTCCGAAAGGAGAACGAGGAGCTCCGAGCGGACCTGGCCGGGATGCGAGCGGCCGGCACAGCGCAGAACATCCCACCACCAAGCCAGCCCGTGCCGGTGGAGAACCAGGTCCTGAACCTGGTTCGGCAGGAGCTGGCGACCTTCCAGGCGCGGTTCGCCGTCCTGGAGGGTATTGTTCTGCGCCCTCCCTTGGCGGGTAGGACGGCCCCAGGGCCTAAGGCGGCCTCGTACGCGGCCGCGGCCGCCCCTAAACCCGGGCCGTCTGGCCGGGCCCAGGCGCCGGCAAAACCGGCGTCAGCTAGAGGAGCCCCGGCGCCGGCGAAACCGACGTCGGCTGGCGGAGCCTCGGCGCCGGCAAAATCGGCGCCTGCCGCCAAACCCGCGGCTCCGGCCCACAAAAAGGGCAGAACGGCTGGGGAGGGGAAGGCCCCAGAGCCTACGCCTCCCCCAATCAAATCTCCCACGACCAACGCCGAGTGGCAGGTGGTCGGGGAGAAAAAGAAGGCGGCCAAGGCGGCCAGGAAAATGGCGCAGAGGAGGCGCCGCAAGGAGCGAGCCGTTGCGGCTAGGCTTCGCCCCCCTAAGACCGCGGCTGTAGTCATTACGCTACAGCCGGACGCGGTCAAGAGGGGTGTGACCTACGGCGACGTGCTCGCCAAAGCGAGAGCGACGGTGGATCTCCAGGAGCTGGGGATCACCGGAGGCCTCCGGCATAGGGTGACCGCCACTGGTGCCCGCATGCTGGAGGTCCCCGGTGCGACGAGTGGCCCCACCGCTGACGCCCTGGCTGAAAAGCTAAGGCGGCGGCGAGGAAGATAGTGGAGGGCGGAAGGCTCCTGGTGGGCTGGGTGTCAGCGCAGGTCAAGCTGCTGGATCCCAGACCTCTAAGGTGCTATCGATGCCTCATGGGGCACCACGTGAGCGTCCAGTGCACCTTAGAGCGCAGCACTCTGTGCTTCCGCTGCGGCAAGCCCGGACATACGGCCGGCTCGTGCAACGCCGCGCCGCACTGCGTCGCATGTGCGGCTGCTGGCAAGCCGGCCGATCACCGGGCGGGGAGCAAGTCCTGCGCTCCACCCGCCGAAGCCAGGAGGAAGGGCAGGCCCTCCGCCGTCGTCGCCACCACCACCGTCGCCGCCACTGTCGCCGCCACCGCCACCGCCGCCGCCGCCGCCGCCGCCGCCACCACCGCCGCCGCCGCTGCCGCCGCCGCCGCCGCCGCCACCACTGCCGATAGGGCCCGGGAGGGGGCTGAAATGGAGGAGTAATAACTCCTCCACTACGCCTTCTCCAGGCGAACATCAACCACTGCGCCTGCGCTCAGGACCTGTTGCTCCAGAGCATGGCGGAGTGGTCGATTAACGTCGCCGTGGTCGCTGAGCCGTACTTTGTCCCGCCCAGGGATGACTGGGTGGAGGACCTGAACGGCTCAGTGGCCATAATTTCGTCGGCCGCCGCCGGTACCCCCGTCCCTCGAAGGTGTCACGAGGGGACAGGGGTGCGTGGCAGCACGGTTCGGAGAGATTGTAGTAGTGGGAGTATACTTCTCTCCGAGCCGAACTCTCGCCGAGTTCCAGAACTCTTTAACAGAGTTGAGTGTCGTCGTCGCCAGAAACCACGCCTTCTCCGTGCTAGTGCTCGGGGACTTCAACGCCAAGAATTTGGCCTGGGGTTCCCGTTGCACGGATGTGCGGGGCAGGATGGTGGAGGACTGGGCTCTGGAAACAGGCCTGGTCGTCCTAAATCGGGGTTCTGTTCCTACGTGTGTGCGGATGCGGGGCGAGTCAGTGGTGGACATCTCGTTCGCCAGCCCCGCTCTGTCACAGCGTGTCATTGACTGGCGCGTCATGGAGGAGGTGGAGACCTACTCCGATCATCGGTATATCCGGTTTGAGGTCTCCACCCAGACCTCTAGTGCGCTGGTCCAACAGGCCCCGAGTGGTCCGCGGTGGGCGCTGAAGCAGCTGGACCGGGAGCTTCTCCTGGAAGCCTCGATCGTGCAGGCCTGGGTGTTTTCACCGGACAGGCCTGCTGATATTGACGATGAGGTGGAGTGGTTCCGGGAGGCCATGTCCGAGATCTGTGACGTGGCAATGCCCCGAGTCCGGCCAGGACGCGTCCGACGTCAGGTGTACTGGTGGTCGCAGGAGGTTGGAGCGCTACGCAAGGCGTGCGTCGACGCGCGACACCGGTACACCAGGCACCGCAGGCTCCGCATCCGCCCTCCGGATGCGGAAGCCACGGAGGTGGAGCTATACGAGGGGTACAGAGCGGCGAAGACCGCCCTCCAACAGGCTGTTCAGCGGGCCAAGGATATGGCCCGCGAGGAGATGCTGGAGACTCTGAACAGAGATCCATGGGGGCGCCCCTACAGAATGGTGCGGAATAAACTCCGCACATGGGCCCCCCCGCTGACGCAGAGTCTCCGCCCACAGCTGGTGGAGGAGGTGGTGAGCGCTCTGTTCCCTTCACGGGGGGAGCATACTCCCCCGCCTATGGCTCCGCCACTTGCGGTGCCCGAAGCGGACCACGCGGACGACGACGACGACACCCCTGTAGTGACCGGGGTAGATCTGAGAGCGGCGGTAGGCAGGCTGAAGGCCAAAAATACCGCCCCGGGACCCGACGGCTTGCCGGGTAAAGCCTGGGTCCTGGCCTCGAGGGCTCTCGGGCCTCGACTGGAGGCGCTCTTAAGCGCATGCATGGAGAGAGGCCAGTTTCCACTCCGTTGGAAGACGGGGAAGCTGGTCCTCATTCAGAAGCCAGGGCGCCCTGCGGACTCTCCGTCCGCATACCGGCCCATAGTGCTGCTCGACGAGGTCGGCAAGCTCTTTGAGAGAGTGATTGCGGGCCGCCTCGTCGGGCACCTGGTGAGGACGGGGCCGGACCTTGCGGAGTGCCAGTTTGGCTTCCGCAAGGGGCGCTCGACGGTGGACGCCATCATGCGCGTGAGAGCCCTCACGACGGGGGACGCGGTGTCCCGGGGTGGGGTGGTCGTGGCGGTGTCACTCGACATCGCCAACGCGTTCAACACCCTGCCCTGGAGCTGCATTGGGGAGGCACTCCGGTATCACCGGGTGCCGACTTACCTCCGTCGAATAGTCGGGGCGTATTTGACGGACAGAGCCGTCATCTACCCCGGTCGCGACGGGAACTGGAACCGGCGAGAGATGTCGTGCGGTGTCCCACAGGGATCGGTTCTGGGGCCGCTCCTGTGGGACATCGGTTACGACTGGGTGCTGCGGGCCGACCTCCCTGATGGCGTCAGCGTAGTTTGCTACGCTGACGACACGCTGGTCCTGGCGCAGGGGAGGTCGCATCAGGCGGCGGCCGACGCGATGACACGCGGGGTTGCGATAGTCGCGGAAAGGATCCGGCAGTTGGGTCTCGAGGTGGCATTGCACAAGTCCGAGGCCATGTCTTTTCATGGGCCCCGGTACGGGCCACCTTCGGGATCCCAATTGATGGTAGGAGGGGTTCACATCGGCGTCGAGACAACGATGAGATACCTGGGTCTCGTCCTCGACAGCCGGTGGAACTTCGTCGAGCATTTCCGACGTTTGGCCCCCAAACTGGAACGGGCCGGGGCCGCCTTAAAGCGGCTCCTGCCCAACCTTAGGGGGCCAAACGCCTCCTGCCGGAGGCTTTACGCGGGGGTCGTGCGGTCCATGGCCCTTTATGGGGCCCCGGTATGGGCGCGTTCACTGCGGCTTCGAGCCGCACACTACCTGAACGCGCCCCAAAAGGTGGTAGCCATAAGGCTTATCCGGGGATACCGCACGATCTCGGGCGAGGCAGCAAGCCTCCTTGCCGGACTGCCACCATGGGATCTGGAGGCGATAGTCCTCGCGCGCCTGTATGACTGGCGCGCGGAGGCACTACGTCGGGGGGAAACTCTGCACCCGCGGCAAATCGCTGCGGAGCGGACGGAACTCCGGCGCGGTCTCATGGTGGAATGGAAGGCGCGACTATCGCAACCCAGCGCAGGGCACGCCACGATAGCGGCGGTAAGACCCCTCTTTGAGGAGTGGCTAGAGAGGCGTCACGGCGCTCTCACCTACCGCCTGACGCAGGTCCTCTCCGGACACGGATGTTTCGGGAGGTTCCTGCACATAATCAGGCGGGAGGAGACGCCCGGGTGTCATCACTGCGAGGATCGCCCAGAGGACACGGTGGAGCACACGGTGGAGGTCTGCCCCGCTTGGGCAGAGCACCGCCGTGTCCTCGTAGAGGCGATCGGCAGCGGCGGCGACCTCTCGCGCCCGGCCCTGGTGCAAGCCATGGTCCGGGGCGAGAGGGAGTGGGAGGCGGTCACCTCCTTCTGCGAAGCAGTCATGCTAGCGAAGGAGGTGGCGGGATGGGCGAGGGAAAGATCCTCACGCCTCAGCCGCCGAGGGAGACGCTCCGGGCGTCGGGAGCCGCGTGACGACTCCCGGCCACCGTAGGCGCGGGCCTGCGGGCGGAGAGCAATGGGTAGCTCTCCGTCCGATCAGGACCAGGCCCGTGCCGGACGGCGTGTATGTGTTCCACGCGCGCCTCAAAGAGATGTCAGCGTAGTTGACGGGGCCCGACAGGGCCGAAGCCTGCCGGGGTAGCGGGATTGTCCGAAAGGGTTACCGCTGCCCTGGTACGTAAAGGGCTAAGGAAGGAACACGGGTGGGTTTTAGTCAGTAAGAGTCTGACACTCCCTTCTGCTCCACCCAGAGCGGGAGGAGTCATTTGATGATTTCCCATCCACAAAAAAAAAAAAAAAAAAAAGGGGCAGTCCAGCCTTCCCGCAATCATCATGAGTACGGTGTTGGGGCTAACCCGTACCCTGCGCACCAAGGATGCGGCGCGCCTGCGCATGGTCGCGTGGAAGCAGTCGGTGCGCCTCTCTGCGAACATACCCGAGGCACTGCAGTGTCGGGGTAGCCCCATCACCGCCCTAAACGCGTTATTGTACTTTTATATTCGTAGAGTAGTGAGCCCACAGACTGCACGAGTACAGCGATGTACAGTACGCTCTAAAGAGCGTAACCTTCACCCCATCTGAACACCGTTCAAATCTGCGGGCGATCATGTTCACTCTAACAGACAGCGCCCTCCGCTCCCGTTCATGTTCACTCTAACAGACAGCGCCCTCCGCTCCCGTTCATGTTCACTCTAACAGACAGCGCCCTCCGCTCCCGTTCATGTTCACTCTAACAGACAGCGCCCTCCGCTCCCGTTCATGTTCACTCTAACAGACAGCGCCCTCCGCTCCCGTTCATGTTCACTCTAACAGACAGCGCCCTCCGCTCCCGTTCATGTTCACTCTAACAGACAGCGCCCTCCGCTCCCGTTCCATGTCTGACATGTTTTTGGTTTTCTGTTCATGTTTTTGGTGACATTTTATTGACATAATTGTTTTTACATAAGATTAGCTCTTTTATTTATTTTATACTAGCTACTGCTAGCTACTTGTGGCTAATGAATAACAGCCGCACGGGTCGATCGATCAGGTTAAGCTACGCTTGCCGCGGTTGGACGGTGGATGGGTGACCATTTTCACATACCAAGACCCCTCCGTGCCTCGGATAGCACGTTAAGCCGTTGGTCCCGGCAGTCATTCGTGGACCTTTGACAGTCGTTACGGGTCGTCAGTAGCCCGAAAGTCTGACAACCAGTCTTACCAAGGGGTATCGTATTACCCAGTAACTGGGTTGTGGAGGTCAGATAGGCTTCATGTAAAATGCTGGTATTAAGCTGGATCCGGTTAGACTGGAGGCCGACCCCAAGATAGTTGGGAAAACGCTAGGCAGATGATAACTAGCTACTGCCCGGGACTTCGTCCGCGTAAACTGTCTTGTTACCCCCGACTCACTCCGTCGCCTCACATCGCTTGCCCGCGCTATTTTTTTCTTTTTACTCGGCTCCTTAGGGTCCTAGCGTGATATTAAGCCTATTAAGCCTAGTCTTCCTCAAGGATTGAGCTCATGTGATTTCAAATGCGAAAATATTTTTTTCAAACAAACTCTTAGCTTTATTATTACTATAGTTTTAATATACAAGTAACAATTGACTCAAATATGCCAGAAAGAATATTTCTTAACAACTATGTTAGTCAACTTAATCTACACACTTGACCTAACACTGTCATATAGTTTTGAGAATCCTTGCTACAAGCTCAACACCGATGTGGCAGCTTGCAGCGATTCATACCCATGCAGTCCAGTCTGCTGGCGAGACACTGCAGTATAATGTTCCATATTTGACCACTTAATTCATCTTATGTATGTGATAAAACTGCCCATGTGTCACCCTTTGTAAAATTTCTTTATTTATATCTGTAATGTATATGATGTTTACATAATAAAGCGTACTATTTTCTATTCTATTCTTATGTAATCGACGATGCTTAACCTAGAAGGATCCATTTGTTATTTTAAGAATATAGGCAGCAGCATCCTCGTATCTACAAATAAAAACATAATGAGACATCAAGTCGACAAAGCTCACGACCGTAAATTTCAGCAGTCCCATATTTAGCAGAAAATACGAATGCCAGCTTTAATAAAAGCTAATTTACCTACAATCTTTTAGTATCCAGCCACAAATAATCTCATTTAAATACCCAAAATGAAATAAACTAGTATTATGAACGTCCCTGACAAATATTATGATTGACGTAATAAAGTTGCAGCAGCATAGCTATCAACGTAAATGCGACCATATTAAAATGAGTTTCCGTTTATAAATACGATATTGAGTACGGTAAACAAACGTGATTGAATTAAAATTGGAATAATTATCGTGTTTAAATGAAGTTGTAATAATTATAGACGAGTGTTTCGATTGCGAGCTTTCAACCACCCAGTATCAAAAAGCTGAAAAACTGCATGAAATGGTCGGTGAACTTTGCAGCCAATGCAATGTGCATTGGCTGCAAAGTTCACCGACCATACAACACAAAAAACACCCTCTTTCAGTTCACCTGCGAATTGCCTTAAGAACATCGTAAAAACTTTTCGGATCATTCCACACGAAAATATTTAAGTCGCGTTTTTATTTAGACGATTTGCGTTAAGCGAGCCTTAAGCACAACCCGAACAAAACGAAGTCAAATTCACAGTCAGACTCACACTCGGATGGTCAATATTCGGGACATCCACCTTATTTATAGGGCCTTGCTGTTTGACGTACATTACCGCATCAGTTCTATTTTCGAACGCATTGGTCTACTATAACCAGCAATGTACATCAAGTTAGCCGATGTAACCGCAACGTTATAGGATGAAAGTCCCACTTAGACTCCGCAAAAGACGGGTGTTAAATTATTCATATACACATGTATCTCGCTTAACGCATCATTTTTCCTTCAGGTCGTTACTATAGGTAGAGAAAACGAGTTTTACGCGAGGCACGTAATCTTAAGCTCGGGTGTACGATAATGTATGAGTGTCAGCTACGCACATCGTACATGCTGCCTTCGGAGTTATCTGATGTTTTATTTAAATACCTTTACTTAGAGGGAATTATGGTACCTACGAGGTAGGAATGTTCGCGGATGGTATTATTATTTTCAATTAGCAGTAGCTTGGTGTGGCGCTTTGTTTGATGACGTGCGCGGAATAGGGACAGGCATTAGGGCTGGCATACATTGTCGCTTATGAGGCGATGTTTTACTAATTGTCACCTTTATTGCCTGGTGCTAATTTAGTGTAATTTTGTCATAGCCTAAACTGTTTTCTACGCTTTTAAGATTGCCTTTTTTTCTTTTTTCTAATATTGCGATCATCACTGGGATATTCATTAACATTATTTAATCTCAATTATGTCGAAGAACTGAAGATGTAAACAAGTTGGACAGAATTAGGTAGCAGAGAGCCTTTGTTAAATATCTTAATTATACAACCATCAAAGGGATTCATTTGCATTATTCATATTTTACAGATTGAGTAAGTCAATATTCGTCAGAGTATTCAGATAAAGAATAAAGACCATTTTCTTTAGCAAGAGCCCATCATATTCCTACCAGAATGTTTGGCAAAGGTTTGCCCAACAGTGCCCGTAGAAGCCCATCGTATAACAATGATTGGCAAAAGTATACCCAACAGTGCCCATTAAATTTTCTATAGCTACTCGTAGTTAGGTTCTGAGGAATAAAAAAAATACTATCAAAACTGACACCAGAATTCTATACAACCTCTTCACAAACACTTCAGCAAACCGCATCTATACAAACTTTTCAGCTGAAGCTGAAGAAAAAAAAAAGGTAAAGCTGAAGAGTTGGTTTGTTTGAACGCGGCGATAAAATCTGGAACTACCAATCGAATTGGAAAATGTATTTTGTCATTTGTTACCCCAACTCTTGAGGAAGGTTATAGGCAACTCAACATTGCGCTAGGGCCCTTAGGAGTGAGCAAAAAGAACGACAGTCAGAAAGAATGATAAGAGGAAACTAAGTAATGGCGCAGCCGGCGATGCGATGCGATGCGTCGCGACGGGCCGGATCGGGGGAACAAAAAGTTTTACGCGGACGAAGCTAGTATTAACATAATTAGTTCATTATAACAAATAACAGGGTTTTAAAACGACTGTAGATAATAATGAAATAGGACGTCGACATACTAATTCCGATGCGGCGTCGTATTACCAACTGAACTGTGTTAGGAGCAGTTATACTAATTTCATTTGTTTTGTTGGCCGCCATGACTAAATTACTTCAATTTACATTCATTTTGGCAGTTTTATTTTTTCCTTTTCTGGTTGAAATTGGAATAGAAGAAGGTAATTCGGTTTGTGGTACAGTGGTGGTTGTAAAATTATGGTCTGCCTACTTATCGGAATCGAAGGCACTCTTGCGACGCGCAACTTCGTAGAATCGATTCAATTTGGGTTCGAGTTTATTTGTTAACGACTGTGTTGCTATGAATTCTCGGTAACGGATTTTGTTGTTGTACCTACATCATGTTTTCCCGGCTCTCAGCTTTTTCGTATAAACACTCCGGATAAAATATTTTTTTGAAAAACAAAAGCAAAGTACGAACGTAATCTAAACATAAACGAAACGGAACGTAATTTAAACCTTTTCCTCATAGCTACAGCGTTAAAACCTCGAACTCTATGCGCTCTATTTACCATAGAGCTTGATTTCCATTACACACAGGTACTTTCGATCAAGCAACCTTAGTTCCCAAAATTTGTCACACCTATTTCATCGGCTTCTCATCTATTCAGGCCGTTCAATGGGCACTATTACCGAGAGTGGACGGAATATTGAGTGGGGTCCGTGAGGATCGATCACCGTCACACTTCTTCGCATATCCAATGACCAGCAGACACTGATTGATTGCGTGTATGGGTATCGAATTAGTGGGATCACTGATGGCTTGATGTTTCCTTGTGGTGAGCAGAGGATGTGGTGGAAGCTTTGAAATAAACTAGCGCTGCGGTAAGGAGTGGACCTCCCTGCCGAAGTATGTATAACCTAAAAGACTTCAAGTCTCTAGTGAATAGGTTAGAAATAAATATAAAAAATATATATATTTGGGACACGTAGGTACTGGAAATACAAACATAAAATCTAACAAAATCATGAAAACAATAAAAAAATTAAATAAAAAAAGAACATTAAAACTTTTTTTATCCAAGATTATAACTAACAAAATAGTGAAAACAACAAAATAAGGAAGACCTGTGCGATGCCAAAAGACTCCTATCTCAGCTTGATCCTGAGATATTTGAAGAAAAAAAAAAACAAATACCGTAGCGCTCTGCTGGTATTCTGATAGAGGCCGCTGTGACACACATAAGGACATAAAATAAATCCCTCTAGATGAACAAAATAAATAAACTAGGTTAGGTACTTCTGGCGGGTACCATCGTCGACCAATCTCTTACCATCAGGTGTGATGTGTAGTGTACAAAAGCCGGTTGCCACCCATCATTAGATACAGTCTGCAGTATAGTCTCAGGTGACAGCGCGCAGACTGATGCAAACATTTCGCAAAGCAAGATATTCGACAGCCGTGTCAGCAATCGAGCTGATAGTTAGCTGTATGGAGTAATACATATCGACCCATATTAAACGTTTTGAGAGCAGTGGTGGCCTAGTGGTAACAACCGCGACTTACGAGATGCAGGTCGTAGGTTCGAACCTAGACAGGTGTTTTACTTTGTGTAAATTATTTCATCACCGCTGCTATCAAAACGGTGAAGGAAAACCAAGCACTCGGCGCGCGTGGTGGATTACGGCCCACTCCCTCTCACCGAAAGGAGGCCTGTGTCCCAGCAGTGGGAACATTATAGGCAGATTATGATGTATGCATATTAAACAGTTATTTACAGTATAAACCATTGAAAACATGGAGTTATTATCCCCCCTTACCGGACTTATTCTAGGATGAATGGATGAAAAGCGAAACGAAAGGGGAGAAATTGGGTCTAAACGTTTGTATGGGAAAATTCACTGCCGCCACCGGGTGGGTGGTCAGGTAAGAGGAAAATGTGATTCTAAAATGTTTATTTTAGAAATACAAGAAATCAGATTTTGGAATCGACGCGGACGAAGTCGCCTTAGAAAGATCCTAGTAATTGATTTAATTTGATTTAATTTGTTCTTGAAAAGTGCAAATTGACACTATTCTTAGTTATAACATAATCTATCTCGTAAAATATTAAGTTAGAGTTAAATTGCTTATTAGTCTGTTAGGCTAGATTGTAATCCATTACTAAGAACTTTAGTTCTTATTAATAAAGTTAAAAAAAAAAAATTGTTCTTGATTTATTTTGTTTTTTTTTATCAATTTTTGTTTGGCAATGGATGTTATTTATCTGAAATAAATTAATTTACATTATATATTAAGAAAAATTATATATATTGAAGTATGTTTAGATGTTTAAATGTTTGGTACTCAAAAACGGTTGAATAAATGTGGACGAAACAGATGGTTTATAACCTGGATTAACACATAGGATACTTTATAGTTTATATCCCGGTCTAGTATGTTCCCGACGGATAATTTCCGACAACCACGCGGGCGAAGACTTTCCATAGCAAAAGGTTATTGAATAAATAAAGTGATGAGAGTTCGGTGTTGTTCGTTATAATTACTTTTGTGTTTGTAATGGCTAGGCAAACGACCTTCTGAATCTCCAAATATTTTTGTTGTATTTCTATTGTTCGTATCACAACAGGCGGTTGTTGACCTTCAATGAATGCCTCTACACCTAAAGGTTAAATAAATAGCCTACCTATTCTTTGCCTGGGAGCTCCTCCCATGGCAAAAAAGTGCTGGCCGGTTTATTAAAATGATGTCTATTTCCAAGAAGATAAGTAATGTCACGATTAAGGGTAGAAGTGCGATTCTGTAACCATCTCACCGTGAAAATTTAGGTGAAGTGAGCTTAGAGTGAGCTGTTTACAGAATGTTGAGATTTTTACAGAATCGATTGGCTAGAGCGACGCGACGATGCTTTAGGCGGGTATCACATCTCCGCCACTAAACCATAGCACCGAAACCGCAGTAGTTCCGCCATTTATCAGTTGCACAACAAGCGAAACTGCAGTGAACTGCCGAACTGCCTGTTCTAACGTACAGATTTGATTATTGTTCTATCTCTTTGCCGCGTGAGCTCGCCGATCTGCTCGGAGAACCTCCGCGCTCAGCCCGCTATTTTGTTGCGATGCCGCGTTTGTTTCAAGTCTATAAAAAAAATTTAAGTTTCGCAACTTCCTTTTTTTTTTTTTTGTTAAATAAATGTTGATTTTACGGAAAAATAATCTTAGAGGTCCGATGTAAACTGTATTTAATAAGTCGAAAACGACGACATTTTGCTCCGATTAATTGACTCTCATGATGTTCCGCTACTCGCGACATAATGTAGTAATATTTCTTAGCGTAATTCGCTAAGCAGTTTCCCATCATTATTTTCGCGGCGGTGGTGTGCTAAGGCCCTGAAGACGCCAGTTGTGTCACGCTGCGAAGCGCTGCACCCGCGTTGCGACACGCGGCTTCGCAAGACGCAGCACGGGCTTAGTGGTTTCTTGTACGCCGCATCTAAGCACGGCTGCGTCCTGCATCGCACGGCGTCGGTGTCTCGTAGCCGTACGCCGCCGTGTACGTATTCGAATTCTCTCACTGAAAGAAGAATGGTAGAACTCCATGTAATTTGGGTGTCGCACTTAGACTTCGCGCTCAAATACTCTCAAAACATAGATCTCGGTCAATTTAAGATAAAAGATCATTACAGCTTGGATTTCGCTAGAAAAACGTTGTTTAAAAAGCAGGTGGCTTCGTTTATACCGACACCATGCAGTAGATAGTATATGACATTCAAAGATGGCGGAAATGAATAGTTTCAATAATGGCTACTGAAGGAAGAAAAAGTGGCACTAGTAGCTGACTTTGTATATTAAGCCCTCTATACATTGGACATCTAGAAGGGCGTCATGTCCTATTGTGCTCCATGTAATTCTATGAAAAGCAAGCAGCCGTGATAACGTGATGACATCTGCCATTCTTCTTTGTAAGGTACACATTTCAGTTTAGTAGTAAACGAAGTTCTATATATAAAAACTAGCTTTTTCCCGCGACTTCGTTCCCGTGAAATGTTGACCCATCACGTCGCGTCCTATCGCTCCCCCCTGTTACGTTATCGCTTAGTGTTCTTTCTGACTTTTATTCATTTTTCTCGGCTCCTATGGGTCGTAGCGTGATGTTAGACACCTATAACCTTCCTCAAGAATTGGGCTATAAAAAGCAATAAGATTTTTTTAAATCTGACTGGTAGTTCCGGAGATTACCCCCTACATACATACAAACAAACAAACTAATTCTACCTCCTTATAACATTAGTATAGATACGCGCCTCGTCGCGTCTCTTTGTGCGCTGACCTTAAAATTTGTTTAGTCCGTTTACCTACAGGATTATTGTGTCTTTCATTGGAAACGAATATATTCCGGTCAGGTCCTCCGAACTGATCCGCCATTAATAAAATAATTAAAGGTTTATATCAAGGAGGATTATCTTGGGACGGAACCGGAATATATTGTATCTGTAATGAATTTATTGAGCACACAATATTTATAGCCGTAAAATATGGTTTTTTGTTAATAATCTCTCTCACACACCTCCATACTAGCGAGCCACGCCTGCTTCGCACGGGTTTTACGACTTAAACATAAAACATCGACATTTCTTAATTACATTTAAGTATACCTATTATGCGGGCGGAGAGCAATGGGTAGCTCTCCGTCCGATCAGGACCAGGCCCGTGCTGGACGGCGCGTATGTGTTCCACGTGCGCCTCAAAGAGATGTCAGCATAGTTGACGGGGCCCGACAGGGCCGAAGCCTGCCGGGGTAGCGGGATCGTTCGAAAGGGTTACCGCTGCCCTGGTACATAAAGGGCTAAGGAAGGAACACGGGTGGGTTTTAGTCAGTAAGAGTCTGACACTCCCTTCTGCTCCACCCAGAGCGGGAGGGGTCATTTGATGATTTCCCATCCTAAAAAAAAAAAAAAAAGTATACCTATTATGAATTTATTATGCACCTATACTTTAGGAAATAAATTCTCTAAATAGTGGTGAAACCATTTGTCCAAACCAGCTGTCACATACGTTCCGTTCATTGTTATTTTACCACTAATAGCAGCAACCCAACAGCAACCTTATTGAAACGAGATTAAAGATAACTATGATTTGGACAGTGATACAAAATCAGAGGTAAAATAACTATGAAATGACTGTAGACACGAAAAGCGACTTTGTTTTATACTACGTAGGTATAGAATTACAGAATTTAGAAGATATAGTATCTATATCTTCTAGCATACAATGGACGCATTGTATGCTTTATTTTTACTTTCTAATTAATTCCGTATATTTCCAGTTACACAATAGAGACACAAACAGTGATATCAGACAACTGTGAAACAAAAACACAAACAGTGATATCATACAACTCTCTGATATCACTGTTTGTGTTTTTGTTTTGTATTAGAATTGATGCCATGACAATGCATGGCATCAATTCTAATAACAAATGCGATATAATATAATTAATAAATATCTAAATTAGAATAATTTCATTTTGTAGGTGTTACTGACTGGGTCGTCAGAAGCCCGAAAGTCTGACAACCAGTCTTACCAAGGGGTATCATGTTACCCAGTAAACTAGGTTGTGGAGGTCAGATAGGCAGTCGCTCCATGTAAACATCTGGTTAGACTGGAAGCAGACTCCAACATAGTTGGGAAAATGCTAGGCAGATGATATGTAATTGCAAATGTAGTTCTGTCTGTCTGTTACCTTTCCATGCTCTAACGGCTGAGCGGATTTCGATAAAATTTGCCAAACAGGTAAACCATGACCTGAGTTAGGACTATGTGCACTTTTTATCTCGGTAGTTCTTTGTCGTGGGATAATTTCCGACCTCCACAAAGGCCTTCATAGGACCTCTATAAATACCTTATACTCATAGATATACACATATTAGTTAGTATACAATACAATAAACAACAGATATCCATTACAACATAAGCCACATTCGTTCCATTGCGTCCTGTAATGTTTACCATAATAAATATGGATGACATTTATGGATTGCGCTCATTGGAAGCCGCGGAGCATGTGCCATTGCTTCAGGACAAAGCCATATTAACTTGTGATGCATCGGTATTATATGTATACGTGTGTATACTGACATATTCGAAGAATGGTTATAAAGAGGGCTTTTGTTGTAGCGAAGATGACAAGTCTAAGATGAAGACCTTTATACCTAACTCAGGAGCTTATCTCATTATTTTTTTTTTTTGTTAGCCTATATTGTTTCCTACTGCTGGGCAAAGGCGGGAGGCCTTTGCCCAGCAGTGGGACACAATTTTTCCTTCCAAACCTCCCTGTCTGGTGCGACCTCTGACCATGCAAACGTTATCAGATCGTTACAGCACCTTCACCGTGGTGGCGATGCTCTCCCTCAGGTATCCAGTGAGTGACGATATTTGCACATAGAATCATAGAAACTAATATAAAAGGTGAAACTGTTTGTTTAAACATGTGTATTCTATAAGCTAATCTCTAGAAGTACTGAGAGTCATCGAATATAAAATTATGTTATGTTGTTATGTTAAACAAGAAACACGCGGACGAAGTCGCAGGCAGAAGCGAGTTGCTAAATAAATTAATAAAGAGAAGTCCAATTTCCCATAATTAAGATACATGCGAGACTTTATTATGACAAAGGCTTTGGGTAAATGCTGTGTATATGTTCAGTTGGCAAGCCTTTATATAAATAAATAAATCATTTCTGTGGTTCACGTACTGTTCTAAGCAGAGAACTGGGTGTTATGCTACATTTTAGGAAGACTCAATATCCACTTGAACCTGTGAGTCAAACAAAAGAACATTGGCGACAAAATTCCTTTTTTTCAAGAATATGCTTGCCTTTAATTATTTATTTAGGATCTTCAACAAAAGATGTACACAATACATGATACAAAAATAAAGGGAAAGATCCTGATGTTTCCCTTTATTTTTGCAATATTTAAATTACAATACCTGTATTAAGTAAGTGCACTCCTTCACTTGTAGGAGACCACAGCATGCACAGTAAAATGAACAACTAAGCTAACAAAGTTAAAGTATTCATAATAGGTAACATTTGGAAAAGTTAATACATTATTAAAGGACATAAACGATCATTAACCATTCGTTCCACCCGCTAAAGAGCTCCCACCTGGACATGAGTTATCTTGGGTAACCTGGAAGTCTTTAAGCACTCCGGACCCAGGTTGGCCGAAGCAAGGAAAACCTGTTCAGGTGGAGATTGATAGACGACTACGCCTTGGAGTGTAAATGTGATACTGTTCCACAAACGATAGGACACTTAATATCGTGTCCTGCGTGTCCTGTCAGCTGCACGTTACAGGAACTGATGGACGCTGGTGATGGCGCCAAACAAATAGCCGAATTCTGGGCCGAGAACATTTAGAGATACTTAAATTAAAATTAAAAGTTTCTTATACTTTAATTTGCGTTTCTCAACTGTCGTCTATGTCAAAGCATTTTCGTCCTGAACTAGATCTTGCCGCCTTTGACCTACAGCCCAAAAACTTGAGAGTTACCAAACAATCTAGAGCATCTAAGAGTTCTAGTTAGTAATTCCTAAGACGATCAAACCGATACACTCACCGCCAACTATGTGTCGCTCGGCTTGTACGTGAACAACCTCCAGTGATCTTAGCAAGTCATTGTGAAGTTCTGTGGCCAAACTTGTGAGTTCGCGCTGAACTTCGATTATTATCCAATCTTAAGTTTTAATTAAACCGTTTCCATAGCGAATGTGAGGTTTTTAGTGACCCTGACGGAACTGGAGTTGGTTGTTGTGCGAGGTTTTTGTGTCAGTTTGTTGCACCGATACTTTTTTGACGGAGAAAATTAAGTCAAATTTTGTATGAGCGTCAGTTTTAGAGGATAAAATATTTTTAGATGATTATGTTACCGGCCAAACCCGATTTTAGGATGAACTAGTTTCGCCTAGGCCAAACCAGTTCTCCCTACACGAGATAGGACAAACCAGTATAGCCTAGGCCAAACTCGTTCATCCTGTTACCGATAGGATAAACTAGTTTAGCCTAGGTCGAATCGGTTTATACTAGTTGGAGTTTAACTGCTTTAGGATAAACTGGCACGTCCTAGTCTGAACTAATTTGGCCTAGTCGGAACGCATGTCGCTGCCTGTACGAACGGGGAAGCCCCGAATCATCTTTGGCTCGCCCCTCGTGCCCTTCAACCCCTCTTCTCTTCGCTCGCCCTGTTCGTTGATTTGAACGGTATTTTGCATCGACTAGTACGCGTCTTGAGTAGCTGGTTGCGTTTATAAGATTTTATTATAAACCTAGGATAATTATTGTGAGGCGTTTTATCGTGGATGAGCCTTCATGTAGTAGACAAGCCAATCAAAAGCTGTGGAGAAAAAAGTTTTTGGAGGAAATTTTGCAGAGTGAAAACAAAAAGTCTTTTCATTATAATGTGTTATCAGGAGACGAATATGCGGATTTGGTTAAACAAGTAGAAGACGCGGAAAAGAGGGAAAAAAGAACATCATTACACAAAAGAAGACTGAAACGATTTGCTGCTTTGAAAATTGGTGATGTGAAAAAACTCATTGCACGGTGTGCAGGGAATATAAAATACTTTCTTCCAGCTGATGAACTTTATGATGTGATTGACGCAGCTCATGTAGCTGTGGGTCATGGTGGTCGTGATAGGATGTTAGCAAAGTCATCAAAAAAATATTCCAATATCACAAAGGAAATGATAGGCCTCTATTATCAATGTGTGATGTTTGTCAACAAAAGAAGACAAAAAAGAAAAGAGGACTAGTTTCAAACCCAATTCTTCATTCGGAAATGAAACACAACCAGACGGAAATTTTTAATTCATTTTGGTTTACCAAGACCAAGTTTCACATACATAACGCGCGTTTGGTCTATTTTAGTTACTTCCACAGTATTATGTCATATGGCATTTTACTGTGGGGTCGGGCTGCTGACATTGAATCCATTTTTATTTTGCAAAAGAGAGCTGTCAGAGCCTTTTAAAATCTACGTCGTCGCGAATCTCTTAGGGAACTATTTAAAAGGGTTAATATTATGACGGTACCTTGCTAATTCATTTATGAAAATATTATGTATGTAAGAAAAAATCAACATTTTTTAATAAAATAAGTGATAGACATAATTTTAATACTAGAAATAAAGATAAATTAGATCAACCTTTTTTCAGATTATCTAAAGTACATACATCTTTTATGGGGTAGGTACTGTGTTAAATGTTACAACAAAATACCTTGTGAAATATTGCAATTAAATGAAAGAAAATTTAAAACTTATATTAAAATTACACTTTGTAAGCAAGGATATTACAAATTAGAGGATTATATCCAAGATAAGAATCCTTGGAAACATGCTGGTCCTGCTCCATAGGACAATCTCTAGAGTCTAGACAAAATCAAACTGGTTGCTAATGTAATTGTATAATTTATTATTTTTTCTTTAACATTGATTTACATTCTGTAATTACTTGGGGTCACACCCGGACTTATTACTCCTTATTTATTTATGAAAATCGTCTACTTTTGGAATGTTTGTGAATATGTGAGCACCATGTATCTATCACAAAGTTAATTTATATGTCATGGTTTCATTTATCCATTTTAATTCTTTTACCTATTGTGGTATAGTAATTTTATTGTTAGGTGCATCGTCTTCACATATAATTATATAATTAATGTATGCAAAATATTGTAAAACATTTTAAAAGAGTAACGGTGGAGTTTCTTGCCCATTCTTCTCCATACGAAAACTACCTTTTGGAAGGGGCGACTAGAATCAATTTTATTTTAATTTTATTTTTGACGTTCAAAAGTGCCTTTTATGTGCCTGTTTGAAATAAATGATTTGACTTTGACTTTGACTTTGACTAACCTCATATGGCATCTGTCATTGTGACACGCATGTCTTTGCAAACTATCTGTCTGTATCTAACCGCTGCGATGTGTTAAGGTTCCCCGTGGCCTGCTCCCTACACCGTTCTTTGGTTGTGGAAGGGCGAATGGGGCTGGACAAATCGCACGCGGCTTGCTGCTTTTGCACCATTGTAACATGCGCACCCTATCGCGCCTTCCAGGGTTCTACCTACCGGTTCTACGTACCGGATTCTACGTCCAGGCTGAGGACAGAACAAACTCGTCTACTGAGCGCTGCACGTGGAGCATGCGTTGACTGAGCGTGCACAGCTATCCACGCGCTACCGGCGTCCTGCTGACGCGCCGCTGTCTACGACCTACTGAGGGCCTGACCGGCCTGCTGGAACCGTGCTGGCAAGCCCTGCTCCCCGGTGTGTAAGCCTCTGTGTCCTGGGAACCAAGGACGGTACCTTTCCCATCTACCAAGTGCTAGTGCTCAGAAGGACAGTGTGCCCTTACCCGTGACCTAGTCTACAACTACCTATCTATGAACCTACACAGATTATACATATGAACCTTGGCTAAGTGTTTCTTTTCTTCACCTAATTTGTTAACGGCCTGCGCAGCCTACCTGCAAAGCCCTAGCCGTTAAAGTACGTTAACATCAAAGAGGCCTAAAGAAGTGGCTTATCATTTGAATGACATATTTGTAACTATAGGGGCACCGTGCATTCTTCAATCTGATAATGGCAGAGAATTTGTCAATAATGTTATAAGTGAACACGCAAATCTTTGGTCACAACTGAAAATTGTACATGGAAAACCAAGGCACAGCCAAAGTCAGGGTTTTGTTCAAGACCTTGAAAATATGATAAGTTATTGGTTTAAGGACAACAATTCGACAAAGTGGTCGGAAGGATTAAGATATGTTCAATTCATGAAAAATCGAGCTTACTACACTCTGGCATAAAACATTCACCTTACAAAGCATTATTCGAACTCGAACCTTAAGTAGGATTTTCCACTTCCTCGTTGCCTCAAGATGAAAATGATTGAAATGATATTTAGGATGAAGATGACCTAAAGAAGGCCATCGAAGATGACAGCAATACTGAACAGTACGAAGGCAGTGATGATGATAACACTGTGAAAATTTACACCAACGACATTCAATATGCTAGAAAAATTGCGACAGAAAATTTTGAAAAACAAGCTAATAGAATGAAAGCTTCCTCTAACGAATCCCATCCACCAGCAAACTTTGGAGACAACGTAACCATACCTATTCCAGACAAAGGCAGAGGTGAGCTTCGAAACATAATTGGAGTAAAGGGTCTTTACAAAGTTGGCACCAAACATGGCGTACTTCAAAAACATTATTGCAGGTATCATTTTATTAAAATTTTCTGTAATAAAATATTTTTTAAAAAATTGTATTTTTTTAGAACTGATTTCGACGTCTATATTCAGACGTTTTTAGATGTGGGAGGTATTAACCAGGATATTTAAATATCTTTAAGGACTGCAGCCACAAAACATTCTGTTGGATCAGGGCATGGCTTCGTGAAATGCAGTTGCATGAAAAACTATACAACAAACAAATGCAATTAACATACCTACTTAATGTATTATTTTCTGTAAATTTCCTGTAAAATGCGTGCTGCTCCAACATAGTTATTTCCAGTAAGAAAAACAAAGAACTCTGCAATTCTAAGTGCCACCAGAGTAAACCTTGCAAACATGAATAAATAAACAAATTGCATATAAGGTGATTTCTGTGCTCCGGCGGGATCTCATAGCGGCATGGAGAGTGCGATTGTCGCAACCCAGCGCTGGGCACGCCACAGTTGCGGCGATAAGTCCCCTCTTTGAGGAGTGGCTAGAGAGGCGCCACGGCGCCCTCACCTTCCGCCTGACGCAGGTCCTCACCGGACACGGTTGTTTCGGGAGGTTCCTGTTCAGAATAAAGCGGGTGGAAACGCCAGGGTGTCACCACTGTGGGGATCGCCCGGAGGACACGGTGGAGCATACGGTGGAGGTCTGCCCGGCTTGGGCGGGGGCCCGCCGTGTCCTCGTGGCGGCGATCGGCGGCGGCGACCTCTCGCGTCCGGCCCTCATACAGGCCATGGTACGGAGCGAGAGTGAATGGGAGGCCGTCACCTCCTTCTGCGAAGCAGTAATGCTCGCGAAGGAGGAGGCGGAGCGCGTGAGGGAGAGGCAATCGCTGCACCCTCGCGCGCCTAGCCGCCGCAGGAGACGCCCTGGACGGGAGTCAACAGCCGACTCCCGGCCACCGTAGGCGCGGGCCTGCGGGCGGCGAGCTATGGGCAGCTCGCCGCCCGGTAAGGACCAGGCCCGGGTCGACGGCGCGTTGTGTTCCACGCGCGCCTCAAAGAGCTGTCAGCACGAACTGACGGGGTCCGCTAGGACCGATGCCGCCGGGGCTGCGGGTTGTTCGAAAGAGATACCGTGGCCCCTGGCACAGGCAACTGAAGGAACACGGGTGGGTTTTAGTCAGTAAAAGTCTGACACTCCCTTCTGCTCCGCCCAAAGCGGGAAGAGTCATTTGATGATTTCCCACCCAGAAAAAAAAAAAAAAAAAAAAGGTGATTTCTGTGGATGAATATAAGTTGATCTAGTGATAGATGTGAAATTACTGATTAGTTAATAAATGACTTTAATACTATTTTATTTCTATTATTTTATTCAGTTTACTTTAAAAAGCTTATAGAAGATACAAACTAGGTGGAATTAGTTCAAACTAGGACGTACCAGTTTATCCTAAAGCATGTAAATTGTAACTAGTATAAACCGATTCGACCTAGGCTAAACTCGTTTATCCTATCGGTAACAGGATGAACGAGTTTGGCCTAGGTTATACTGGTTTGTTTTATCGCGTTTAGGGTGAACTGGTTTGGCCTAGGCGACACTAGTTCATCCTAAAATCGGGGTCGGCCGGTAACAATTACAAAGCGGAACCAGAAAGGCAATTCCCGTAATTTTAAGAATATTCACAGTCTGATCTCAGTCTCAATCTGTCAAAAAGACCTCTAATTTCCCTACATTATTGACATGTTTTTGACATTGATTTTTACTGAGATGATTGCAACTAGATTTTGAACGTTTTTAATTACGAGAATTGGTATTCTGTTTTTTTTTATCAGATTGTAATAATTGTTAGGTAAGTGCTTTACCAATAAAAGGATAGAAAATCTCCCCTTTAAAACCATTCTTCATACTAGTTCAACCGTCTCGATCCTTAACTTTATGAGCCCACCACCACAATCACACCACCCCCAGATAGAATCTGGTGAGTTGTTATGTACGTTATTAGTTCCTAGCCTCCATGACGTCACAGCGACGTAATGAATGAAGTAATCTATCTCCGAACCAACTCGTCCGTACATCAGGCCGCCCGTCACACCGACGCGTAATAAAAGCGCGCGGAAAATTGCCACGAATTAATCTTGTCGCCGTCAATGGAATGCGAAAGTGAATGCCCTATAATAGTGGGTTTTGGTCGGGTGAATAGATGACTACGTTGCTACTCGACGGTGTGAGAGGTGATTAGGGAACTTCGTGATAGAACTCAATTTATTAGGTTCAGTGGGTTTTTCGGAGCTTTTGTGTGGAGGATTGATTTGTTAAGAGTAAATTGGGTGTGCTTGTTGTTTATGCGAAAGCAGCAAGGTCGTAAGCAACTATGTTGCTGAAGTTCCACTTTATCACAGTCATCAAATAATTTAAAAAAAAACTTGACTAAACAGCACGTGACTTATAGTTGTTTTTTTTTTTTGTTCAATTACGGTAGTAATAACGTTTATAACCACATTTCATAAAGTTTCCCTAGTAATAACATAAAAGATCATTTATAATTTATACAGATTCATAAATAATAAAACGTCAGGAGTTTGGTGTGTAGGCGGTGAGACCGAGTCACTTCCCCCACCTCTGTTTATATTAATTAAGTCTTTTATTAAAGTACATTGTAATTATTACGCTTATGAATAAAGATGGGCTCATATACATACAGAAAGGGCGTCTAAATAAATATTTTTAAATACTATGTTGGATAAACATACAACGTAGTAGCTACTTCTATATTTTAGTTTTTAATTTGAAGGACTACCTCAGAATTCATAGATGGAAAAAAAAGCGTGGAGAGACATTTTTGATGATCTAACAACAAACTACGATCACCAAAATTTCTGTACAGCAGCGTGGTGATTACTGAAAACCTTCTGAGTTCTTTATTGTTATGGTAGTGAGCATAGAGTAAATAGTTGCAGTCGTGTTACTGATACACCATGACAGCATCGGAAAATTTTATAAAATAATTATTGAGCAACATGGCCAAAGACGCACAAAACAGGGAGGTTTGGAAGGAAAAAGGGAGGCCTTTGCCCAGTACTGGGACACAATATAGGCAAACAATAATTAAGAAAAAGATAATAATTATTGAGCACTATTTTCACAACACACACAACAAAAATTTTTTGTTTATTATTTAGAATGGGATTTTGTTATTAGTTCCATATTAACAGGCAGTCATGTTTCTACACTACCGAGAACAATATGATAATAAAATCGGTCTATAACGTCATAATATTACTACAGCTTAACCAAACAGACAAAGTTAAGAATCATCACTGGCGAATTCGCGATTCTGGCGAACCTTAATGCTAGGTTACCATGTAACCTAGCTCGGACCAGAATCAATTCTGTTACCTAATTGTTACTCTCAAACGATTTATCCCTAAATTGTAAAAGTATATTTACTGTAACAGCCAGTACCAAATTTTTTGAAAAAAATCTATTGGAAATAACCGCCACTTCGCAACACACAACGGTGTGACACACAGCCAGTCAGCATGCCAAGGGGATAGGTGTATGCATTTAAAATTAGCTCAATCTGGCCGTGGTCTGCTGATTAATACTGGTGTTATACCGGCTAACTATCGTACGCCCCCTCTACCTGATGCAAGCTTAGAACCAGCACTGATTTATGGGAAAACTCGATGGAAACAGACCTTTCATGTAAACGAGACCACTGCAACTTCAAATAAAGGACTTTTGAAAGTCAGTCTTCGGCCTTTATAATCTTGAATTTCGCCGAGGCTTTGTGCATCAAGGATTATTCTTGGAATCATCTGTTGCACGCTTTTTAAAATTAATATTTGAATAGTAATTTCATTTTTCAGGAATTAATCAATAAAAATATTGCTCGAGCATTCTGTCTGCACTGACCCTTGAGTTAAGAGTTCCTAACCAGCTATGTCTTTATATATTTTATTAAAATTATGAATATTTTTTGAAACGACCAATTGTCGACCAAATATGCCCATGTAGGTCATGTGGGCCAAGCAAGGCACACAAACGACATATTTAATCACGAGTTTTCAATACTGTGTAAATACATTACTTATAAGCATGCACAACATTTTTACTAAAAAGTGAACCACTATTCGATTAAATTTTAAGTGATTTAAATATTAGGAATAACATTAAATTGATTATAAATTATATTATAAAATAAAATACAAAATAATACATTCCGTCTCATTGCACTAGAACAATATAATCATACAAAATCACAATAAAACATTCGCACATAAGGTCACAAAGCTGAATATGGAATAAAATAAAATAAAAATCAGAGAAAATAAAACAACAACAACATATTGTGTCATTATGACGTTGAGTTTTAAATGTAGACCCAACTTTTTCGGGTAGTTAAAACACCACTGATTTACAGTAAAGGAGAATATAAGAAACTGCGCACTTAACAGGTTCTGTCTGACAAGCAGACACAATAAAACAATCACAATATGCCATAGTAAATGGGTCACGCGGGACTTGGAACGGGTTCATCTGAAAATGCCATCGAGAAAGCTTTCACCAATGCTCGCCCCTTCTGTAAATGAGAGGAGGGCTTTTACCCTGCAGTAAGACAAAGAAAAGCTAAAATATATTTACCATTTTACTCTCGCCCTAATTTGTAGTGAAGATCATAATTCCCTTCTATGATATCTTCTATGATATCCCAAACCAAATTGATTATCGTCAGAATAATATTTCGGGTTATTTCTAGTGCTCCGAGAAATTGGGAGCCGTTCATTTTATTCGTATATTTCTATTTGCATTGAGATGAATAGAAATGGGGAGAGCCTGATTATTGCAATATTGCCTACAGTGATAGACGAGGCAAATGATATTGATTTTCGTCTGAAATTGAACGAATTATGAATGGGGATGTTATGAAAACAGTATCAATAAAATGATTATTCATATCATAAGTTCATTGGAGTGACGATTAGTGGTCCACTTTAGCCCTGGATTGAAAGAGCTGGAAGTCATGGGGAGAGCCTTTGCTCAGCAGTGGGATGATTCAGGTCAATAGTAACAGTAATATTATTATCTTAAAGATTTTATTGAATGTTAATGTATTTTATTTTAATGATGTAATGAATTGAATTAATTTTATGTTTTTGTGATAGGTATATTGGGACGTAGTAAATAAATGAGTAAATAGTAAATAAATAAATAAATATGCAACTATACCTAACAACTACCAGCATACTTCAAAAAATACTAATCTAAGGATGACAATAATGAGGTACCTACTTATCCTGTATTTAAATTACATTTGATCTTAATTCTGCTTTCCATTTTAGTCTCGTCTTCATATCAACAACTGAATCCCCGTGATCTTTACTTCAAAAGGGCCCTAGGCAACTAAACCACATCGCAAACTACTAAATATAGGCGCTTAAGTATTACGTAGGTAATATTATATGGGAGTGAGAGGCTATCCACGTGCATAAATTTTCATGGCAAAATAAATAATATAGAGAAATAATCCTTTAGATTTGGATATGGAAAACTCCGTCAAGTCTTCTCGTCGCCTATCCCACAGTGTTTGAAGACTAAGGTCTTCAACCAGTGCGTCCTCCCCGTCGTGACATGCGGTGCCGACACGTGGACACTGATGGTCGGGCTGGTCCACAAATTCAAGGTCGCTCAGCGCGCTATGGGGCGAGGTATGCTCAGAGTATCTTTGAAGGATAAAATCAAGAATGAAATTATCCGGAAAAGAACCGGAGTTAGCGACATAGCGCGCAGAGTAAGCAAACTGAAGTGGCAGTGGGCTGGCCATGTTTGTTGAAGGACCGATGGCCGGCGGAGCAGACGAGTCCTGGAGTGGAGACCACGTATCGGCAAGCGTAGTGCGGGACGCCGCCCAGCTAGATGAACGGACGACCTAAAGAAGGTTGCTGGGACGGACTGCATGCAGAAGGCGGAGGACAGGGTGTTGTGGCGCAGCCTGGGAGAGGCCTATGTCCAGCAGTGGACTGCGATAGGCTGAGTTGATTGATTGAATCCTTTAGAGCATCCTGCAGGAAAATAATTAACCAGTGTGCAAACTACCACCATACTATATTATGATTCAACATATGATTCTAGGCGTAGAAATAGTGTTTTCATTATATTCTGTCAACAGCTGAATGTTACATCAGGTGTAGTTGATCGTGTAAAACGAACGTTAACATAAGTATATACTCGCCTAGCATCAGATACAACGCTATCCCAGCTACAGTTTGTCAATAAGCGCTCACTAGCGGCTAGAGGTGATGCTGTAGCACAGGAGCTACGCGATAGATACACTTTGTATGAACATAGCCCGCTTAGCATCAGATACAACGCTACCCCGGCTACAGTTTGTCAATATTATAAGCGCTTACAAGGGGCTAGAGGTAGATACAACATAAAAGTTAGAGAGAGAAAGTTGCAAGGAGAGGGCATAACGCTTTTTCCTTACGTAACGATTTCTACAAGTCAACTCCTACCACAAGCCGCGTTTAGAAACGTCGTTCCAAAAAACGGCTCACCTCTGCCTGCACCTTCAGGAGATACAGGCGTGGTGATACATATCAAAATCAAAAGTCATTTATTCAAATTAGGCTGAGAATCAGCACTTTTCGAACGTCAAAATTACAAAAGACAGTCCCCCAAAAACGCCTGCCCTTCACCACTTCCTAGTGCTATCGCTGGGAAGAAGAAGTGGCGCAACAAACTCCCCAGCAGCACATCATTATAAACAAAGGTCAATATTCCGAAATAAACATAACAGGTACTTTTCAGAAATGGAATTTAATTTGGTAAAGATTGAAATTCCAATTACATTGAATTATTTTCTCGAACGTGGGTTAATATTTTGAACGAATATTAATTTGAGTTATAGTCGAAGAGGAAATTAATTATCATTAATGTACTATGAGTACGTGAATATTCTCGGAAGCGTAGAGGAAAATCAACAATCCTTTCGCCTACATTTTACATTGGGTGGACGTTACAAATATGCAGGGTCAAATGAAATTAGCTAGCGAAACCCCGCAGAAGTAATCGGTATCGATATCTAAATACGATAAAATAAAAATAGATTATGTTTTTTGGGGACAACGACTCCGGTAGTTTTGTAACTTGAAGTATGAGTTGAGAAAATCTTTTGTTTTTTCGTGTTTAGATACCGAAATCGATAATTTTTTCGAAAAATTCGATAAATATCGAAACCAATCACGTCTGTGAAGTTTACACAAAAGAAATTTAGAACAATGATGACACCAAAATGATCGCCAGTATATCTGCGTCAAAATTGCATAACAACTTTTTCGTCGACACTTCATTATTTTGATGTTTTTTAGGCCCTGATACCTTATATGGAAATGTACGGTCGATTTACGAGTAGGTACAGGAGTGTAGTTGCCTGTTCCAAAGCAGTATCCTTCTGTATCGCTTACAGTGTGCTACAAGGCTAAGTAACGGCAGGCGCGGATTGATTGGAGTGCGCCAGAATGTAATCTGTTAGAGCAAGAGCTGCAGCAATCATACGTTCATTATTAAGTGAACCGCGATATACAAGATACTCATCATGCAAAAAACGAATCATAAACTTTAACCCTACGACGACGTGGTATTATAAGGGACTTAGATGAATGAAGCGATATTGCAACAAACATGTTTTACAAAAAAAACATTTTGGGCTTGTTGTAGGCAGAGGGGCCATTCTCGTCATTTTAAGAACGTTCACAGTCCGATCTGTCTTAATCTGTCAAAAATACGTCTAATTTCCCTACATTTTGACAAGTTTTTGACATTTGTTTGTCGCCGATATGAGACTGCGACTAGATTTTCTACGTTTTAAATTACGAGAATTGGCCTTCTGGTAAATACTTTTTATCGCAGTATTATTCAAGACTAGCTTTTGCCATGGGCTTCGCCCGCGCGTTTGTCAGAAAATAACCTGCGGAAAATAACTAGCGGGATTAAAATGTTTTTCCAAATGTATGTGTTATTCCAAGTTATAACCTATATGTTTGCCAAATCGTACTAATATTATAAACGCGAAAGTTTGTATGGATGGATGTTTGTTACTCTTTCACGCTAAAACTACTGAACGAATGTGACGGAAATTTGGAACACAAATAGTTTATAACCAGAATTAACACATAAGATACTTTTTATCCAGATATTCCCACAGGATCGAAACTTATGCGGGTGAAACCGCGGGGTGCAGCTAGTTTCATATAAATCCGTTCCGCCGTTCTTGCGCCAATCCGGAACGGATAAATTCAGACAAACGGACAAAAATTCATTATTCATCAGACTCATTCCCACACCTCGTAACTATTACTGCCAGTTTTGACTTCGTAACTTTTTTATTATATGTGTGTATAGGACAGGTGTGACAGGTGTAAAACTGCACAGTAGATACCCAAAATTGTAGCATCAATCAAATCAGCTAATGACCGAATTTGCGTCAAAACACCCAATTTTCCGCATTTTGTCTATTTCAAAATAACATAAACCAACAAAACAATGACATTCAGTATTCAGCACAACGCCAATAGATTGTTTCTGAACGCAATTTGAAACAATTAGGCATGAACACCAAACAGCAGGTTACGGTAAATGTATGTTAAAAGCTTAATGAGCCACCATTTCACGGTGTAAACACGCGAAATCTCAATAACGACGCACAAACAAACATAGTATAAATTAAACATTAATCGGGCCAATAATTCAAGCTTCTAACTTCCAAGGCACGGTATCTTTAGTAAAAGTGAACCGATTTACAATGTGAATGGCTTCCTAGAAGGGCTCGTGGCTAATCACCTCCACGTGGATCGTTTTCTAACATAATATTAGGCCCGTATTTTCTGAACCGATGCTTGTGGTACACCCAAACCTCGCCTGTTATGTTTAAGTCGCATTTAACCGGAAGCGAGTCTCCATGGGCATAAATCTAGACTTCGAGCTGCTACGGAGAAATTCCTGACGGAATACCACAATTACGCGTGCCAGCTGTGAATATAGAAACCATCAAACATTTATACTTTACTAGTTTCTGCCTGCGTCTTCGACCGCGTGGAATTTCTTGTTCCCCCGATTCATCCCGTCTCTTTCATACTTTTTGCTCGGTTCCTAAAGTGTCCTCGCGTGAAGTTAAATAGCCTATTATAGTCTTCCTGAGAAAAAAGAATTAGGATATGAAATGCAAAAATAATTTTTCAAATCCATACTGGTAGTTCCAGAGATTAGCGTGTTTTTTTTTGTTTATTAATCAAAAACAAAACAGTTACAAATCATTGTTGAACAATTAAACATACCACACAAACCATCGCAGGTTTAACAGCGGTATGGCCAGACACGGCAACTCGGTGCAAATTAAGTACATAGGTACATAGTTTTTTTTTTTTTTTTCAAACATACTCTTTAGGTTTATTATTAGTAAAGATGCTTGTATAAATGTTTGGTGCCACTTACCGTTTGATGTGAGTACAGAGCAATCGTAGGAATATTGCACTGACCTATGCTGTATTGTGGTAGATTATGTCCAACACCCTCTCACAGAGAGCCTGTGGCCTGAGTCCCAGCAGTGGGAACGTTATAGGCTGATTATGCTTATGCTATGCTCCATTACGTGCAAGGTCAAGGTATTATTTTTTGTTGACTACGAAGACCTCTTAGTTATTTGATGATCACATACCAATCCTATATAACTACTAATGTACCGACTGCCCTATCTCGTTAAAACCCCTACATTAACAGAGATCTTAAGACTCCTCGTTCCCTCTTTACCCGGTACACTAAAGCAGGGACCAAAATAATCAGAAAGTACGAGTATTTGCCTCAAACAATTAACATAATTAGAACGGAACAGGAAAAAACGAAGCAGACACGAAGCAACTACGGACTCGTCTCATCAGAATTTCATTGCAAACGTTTACAATTTCCATTTGGACCCCCCTCTACCCCCCTGCGCATCCAAATAGGATTTTTAAGCGTAGTAAACTCATTAGGGCCAAGCTTTGTCTACAATCCGCGCAGGAAATAATATCGGACTGCGCTTAGGAACATAGAAGCCACGATACTTTTTAGCATGGGCGATTAGTGATTCAGTTGCTATTCTAAGCCTTGATACAGCTACTGAACGCAAGACTTTGCACATTTTCGATACAAGTCACAACGATTTTGTGAGACTTCAGATATCTGTGGAACACAGCTTGACCCTCAATTTTTTACCGCACCCGAACGCAAAGGGTCGTCAATTGCGATGCAGCATTGACGCAATCACAATGCCGCTGATCGCCGATTCTTTAAGTATGGTGTCTGCTATTGTCCTTAGATATTTAACTAGGCAGTCCAAGACTTTAATATCGGCAGGATTGTGAACAAAAACGTGATTAGCATCCTTATTAACGAGGGGAGCCGTAGTTTCGAGTTTGGCACTTTTTAATTTACTTTTTTGGTGAATTTCGGGTGGATCCTCTTTGTCGGTGTTAAAATAATTGGAGTTTTGAGGGATTGGTTTCGTGATAAACGATGGTATTAAGGTTTTTTATATTGAGCTGCAACAATGGGACAGCTGGATTAATTATATGTGTCACATCATTATTTAAAGTAACATCAGAAACACTTCACATCATGCTAAACATCGTTAGTAATAGTTTAAAAGGCAAAAGCGATCCAGAGATTGACCATGCAAAGTCAAATTCTATACAGTCAATATAATGTCGTACCTAATTCCTTCATAAACCAAAAACTAATTTGCTGTTAAAAGCACGAATTTCCAGAGCAGACTAAAACTTGGTTCCATATTAGTTCACAAGTTACTAGTTTTGATGCGCGACCATATTGCAAAGTATGCTTAATTAGGAGCTGTACTATGAAATACTGATAAGAGTATATTGGCTGTAAAGTTAATTGTACCGCACAGCAGCATTGGGAAGCAAACATTGCATAAACAGAGCCGAATGGAAATTCCTATCTGATACCGGCCCCGCTAATTGCTAAACACTACGTCGGAGGTGCGGCCATGGTAAATTGAGATGTAAAGCTCTGTATGGGGTGATGACTTTTGCATGAGACTGTGAAAAGGGCTATGATTTTTTATGAACAGCCTTTTATCAGCTTCACTTGTAAGTAACTAACATAAAATGTAATAAAATCTCAGAAGTCAATTTTAACCTACTTCTAATTGCCGTATCGAAATGAGACTTTGTATGTATATGTAGTTCGGGTGACAAAACTATAATTTGGTATCTTGGATCTGATGATGGAGCCAGGAGGTGGATAGTGGAACTCATCATTGGCTACTAGGAAACCCTTCGAGCTTGGGCTCATACGATTTGTTTGGACGAGTCCAATAGATTGGATAAGCATGTTTTTAAAACTACTTATTATATACTTATTGTATAAATTAATCAATGATCGATGCTCTTTTTTAGCTTTGCCTAGCTCCTCATCTAGTTTAAATGTTTAACTGTGACTTTGGCTATATTCTTAGTACGTTTAAGTATACAAATATATTGCACATCAATCTTGGGCCCTCATTCCATACAGATATTTATTTTATTATATGCAGGAATCGAACCGTGACCCGCACAGAAGGCAACCGCATTGAAACTGCGCCAACCGTTCCATTACATACTTCAGCCGCATATTTTAGCCTAAAATACTTCAATATCACGCTATTTGCCTCCATTAATTGCCATCATTATGAAATCCAAATTAACTGAACACGCGCTAAATCTATTCATGGCGAAAACCGCATCAACTTGGAATTTATGTAGAACTAAAACCAAATTCCCTTTTAATGCATTATTGAAGATCTAAGCCAACTTTTTAACTCGAAATTATACATTTATATGGAATTTGACCTTAGTGTGGTATTAGCATATTTTTCTCATTGTAAAAGGCAAAACTTTTCACTAAACAGAGCTACATTTACATATTTAAATTGTTTTTTCTTGTAAACGATTTTTTGTGACGCGTAAATCTTGTCGATAGGACAGTCGTGGAAAATGAAAGATTTAGGTTTTGTGGAACGATCTCTTTGGGTCCATGCCTCCGCGCCGAGCAAGTTCAGTGTTATTTTGTTTTTTTTTTTTATTTATTTCAAGGGTATATAGTTGATACGTTTGTTTGTCGCTTATATGACTACAGGGAAAAATAAGAACGTTGAATTCTTAAATTAAACGAATGTTTTAGTGAAATCTTCTTTAGGCGCACTTTGCGCTCTTTCTAAGCAGTGAACGAAACTGAATCGTCAAGCCCGGGTTGGTGACGCTGAATCGGGTATACTCGGCTCCAGTCGGTCTGTGACGCTGAATCGGGTATTCTCGGCTCAAGTCGGTCGGTGAGACAGAATCCTGAAGTGATATACTCGGCACTAATCAGACGGTGACGCTAAATCCGGTATACTCGTCTCCAATCGGTCGGTGACGCTGAATCGGGTATACCCGGCGCTGAATCGCGTATACTAGGTTCCAGTCGTAAGTTTTCACTTCTATAGTGTGGTCATAAGCACACACCCTCTTTTTCTGGTGACAACTGCATAATAATTTCAAGTACGCCAGACGTACATGTATAGCATCATCGATAAATTTTAATAATTAAATGATCTTAAAATAAAGAAAGAATATACATTTATTTAGCACGCACTAAACGACACACCAAACACCAGATAGCAACAAATAAAAATAAAATAGAAAGTATAAAGTCCGATGTAAGTGAATACCAGGAAAGTGTGCGACATGGCTGCTCCAAAGGCCCAGATCAGCAAATATGCCAGACAACTAGTGCCTGACACTGGTTTTCAAGTGAGCCTAATTTGTGAGGTGACGGATGTAAATCAGTTTTACACTGCAACGTGACGTGTGTAACCATTTACGTTAAAAACGGTTTTCATTTAATTTCAGTAAGTATAATATTTTGTCCTATTTCTAGATGATCATGTATCTCGGGGATAATCCGAGATACATGGTGCACCCAGTTTCATCTCCTTTGAGGCTTTCAACATTTTTTTAAATTCCGTTCCGAAGTAACCGAGACACAAAAATAATCCCTCTACAGACTGACCAAATACAAACTGTGTCAGTTGAAGCCGAAAAAATGTGTAGGAAAAGTTTAAAACTTTTGATTAAATTATTTTTGGAAACGTTTATATGTATGTACTGTAAAGGTTGTCAGCAAAAGTCGACCTTATGTAAAGCAGCCTGGCACTAGAATAACTCTGGTTACATTCAAACAGTCAAGCGAGTTTAGAATGAGCTTTCAAATGTTTGTATGAGGTTTTTGTTTGGAAAAACCAGTGATGGTGTGCGTTATGTACCACGCTTGAAATAAATGCAGTAAATATAACGTTGTATGATTTTAACGCCACCGCACAATTTCTTTTTTTTTTTATATTCCACGCAAAACACACATCACAGTACTTACACTTACCTACCACCTGGGGCTGCAGTCTCGACATTCTTAGCGATCGCTTTACGACCGAATTCGGTCGCAAAGTCCAGATTGACAGGTGTAATGTATGGAGTGACAGGACTTTGCGACCGAATTCCATCGTAAAGCGATCGCTATGAATGTCTAGACTGCAGCCGCTGTACCTACGAGTCATGTGTTTGCTGACTTTGAACAAAAGTGAATTATTATAATTGCCTTTGAGCCTGGCTATCTTCAAATAATTGTACACAAACACACATACCTCCACACTTCTACCACCACCTCTTAAACATAACTGGCGAAATATGGGTGTAGTGTAGGTACACTGCTGCCTAACCCTTCTGAGATAACAGTCGTGATCTTTTGCTTATTAGCCAGTGATGGTCCTCTGCTGAAATCTGAATTCCCGAAATTGTCAGGATCTTGCATTCCACCATGGACATCCTCTTCCTGCCTATTATGCGAATTTAACTTGAGTTCTGCTCAGCACGGTTAAATGATAAATGATTTTATTTTGTAAGTAGATAATCTTGGTCACATAATCTTGGTCAGATCATATGAAAACCATGTAGATTGATGTCTGAGATGGTTTTTTGAAGAAAGAACCAAACAGTTTGAGAGGACCTGTCCAGTCAGTGCACGCATTTGTCAGAAATCGTGCAGCTCAACACAACACTTAAAGAGCTCGACGATTCGACGAACAATACCAAAGGACATTTGGGTAGGCCACATTAATTACTCAAACTGCCAGACCATAACAAAAACTAACAGAACAGAGAGAAAAATAAAAAATAAAATGACCCACATTGTCTTCACATTCACAATAATTAAAATAATAGAATACTTTACAAAGTAAGCAAATGTCATAGTATATATCAAATTCATTAATGTCAAATTGTATATTAAAAAACACAACAGCAAAACAAAAAAATAAAAACATTCAATATGTAAAAATTGGAAGCAGCTTAATCCCAAGCCTTTTTGTCCTCAATATAAGCCTTAACGGTATAAAAGGCTTTCTGGCACAACTTACGTTTAATGAATGATTTGAATTTATTAAGGCTTAGATCTTGAACGGGGCTTGGAACTTTATTGTAGAAACGTATACATTGGCATCTGAACGAGCCACCTATTTTCTTGAGCCTTGTTGTAGGTACAACAAATTTAAGTTTGTTTCTAGCATTTAAATCATGGATATTTTTTTTTTTCTTTATTAATTAGAACTAAAGTTCTTAGTAATTGATTACAATCTAGCCTAACAGACTAATAAGCAATTTCACTCTAACTTAATATTTTATGAGATTTTTAGATTATGTTATAACTAAGAATAGTGTCAATTTGCACTTTTACACAGTTTCGTAGCACTTTCTTAGGGTCTGATAATTGATAAAACACTTTGTTCATGTGTTACGTGTATAGCACCATTAGCACCGCACTATTATTCATTCACTATATAAATACTACACTAACTCAAATGGTTTAGTTCTCTTTAGCCTACGCACTATGTCCGTGTTGTCTAGCAGCTGAATTGCCTCGACATTCACATGTCGGTGAAGTCTGTGTTCGTGGGCTTCAGCAAATTTTTGAATCATGGTGGTGACGAGTTCCATTTTAAGGTCACGATGGAGGTCGTCATTTCTAATGTACCATGGAGCATTTACAGCATCCCTGAGTACTTTATTTTGGAATTGTTGGATTATTTTAACGTTGCTTCGTTTAGTACAGCCCCAAAGTTGGATGCCATACGTCCAAATTGGCATAAGAATATGCTTGTATATTATAATTTTATTATGTATTGATAGGCAGGATTTCCTTCCGAGTAACCAATACATACTTTTATAACGTATGTCGAGTTCCTGTCTTTTCTTTTTGACGTGAGCTTTCCAACGCAGTTTGGCGTCAAGAGTTATGCCAAGGTATTTGGCTGTGTTAGCATAAGGCACTTGCATGCCGTTTATATAAATTGGGTGGTAATCACAGTGTTTGTTAGTGAAGTCAATATGAATTGATTTTGACTCATTCAGTTTGATCTTCCATTTTTGTGTCCAGTCATAAACGTTGTTTACAGCTAGTTGAACTTTTTCTACTGCTTCTTTGTGGCTTGATCCGCTAGCCATAATAGCAGTGTCATCTGCAAAGGTCGCAATGGTGTGGTTTTCCAGCTCTGGGATGTCACATGTGTATAGCAAGTAGAGGAATGGGCCTAACACACTTCCTTGTGGCACCCCAGCTTTTATAGTTTTTAGCTCAGAATATGCATCCTCTTGCCTTATTCTAAACATTCTGTTACTTATACAGGCTGATTTTTTAAAGACCAGCCAAATTTAAGGACAGACCATCAAACTGAACAACTTTCTCCATGGGACAAATAGCGTAATCGCGAAAATTTTATCAACTGTCCCATAGAAAACTTCAATACCTACTCGACCTAAATGTATGGGACGGCTGAATTTTTATTCGTGATTACGATGTTGGTCCCATGGAGAAAGTTGTTCAGTTTGATGGTCTGTACCACATCCTTAAATTTGGCTGGTCTTTAAAAAATCAGCCTGTATATGATTCTAAAATGTCTGCAAATTCTGGAGGTAGCATGCGTCTGAGTTTAAATACCAGACCCTCATGCCAAACTTTATCAAAAGCTTGCGCGACATCTAGAAATACGGTGGCGCAGACTTGCTTGTTTTCAAGTGTTCTTTCAATAATGTTAGTTATTCAATGTACCTGGTCTATCGTAGAGTGTTTTTCTCTGAAGCCAAATTGATGGTTTGGTATTAGCCACTTTTCTTCTATTATTGGTTTTAACCGTTTTAATAACAGTTTCTCAAATAGTTTTGATAATACTGGCAACAGGGAAATGGGTCTATATGATGATGCTTCATGGGTTGGTTTCCCAGGCTTTGCAATCATAATGACTTCAGCAACCTTCCATGACTCAGGCACATGTTTTAGCATAAATGCAGCATTAATAAGTCTGGTCAGCTTTACTATGGCTTTGCGCGGGAGATGTTTTAGTATTTCTCCTGTTATGAGGTCGTAACCCGGAGATTTCTTCGAGCTTATGTTGTGTTGAATTTCTCTCAGAACTTCTTTAGGAGTCACAAGTCGAATTCTTTCACTTTGTGATAATTTTTCGCTCTCAATTATTTCTATGGAGCTCTCGTTGGGCCGAAAAGTGTTTTCTAGGTGTTGGGCAAACCTAAACGCTTTTTGTTATAGCCCATTTTCAGTCGATGTTTTTGATGGGTGGAATTGATATAATCGGCCTTTTAAGATTTCTTGTAGCTTTCCAAAGAGAGAAATCCGTTGATTGGTCGTTGGTAAACTGCACAAGGTTAGTATTCAGACAGTCATCCTCAAATTGTAGAAATTTTCTCTTTAGTCGTTTAGTTAGGTTATTTAATAATGTTTTATCCCGCGGGCATCTTGTTTGCTGCCACCGCTTTCTTTGCTTTCTTTTATCAGATAGTAAACTCACAATTTCCTTGGGATAGATATGTCCCTTATATTGACGTTCTAAATGTGGCGTGTTATTCCATGCACATTGTTGGATATTAACAACGTATTTGTTTACTTCTGAGTCCAGGTGATCCTGATTTTGTAACGGAGTTTTTAGGTCGATAATATTATCTAGATCAAGGGCAAAACTGTCCCAATCTGTAGATTTATTAACCAGGGTTAAATGACTTTCTCTTAGTAGGATTTTTTGACTGAGTCTTAGGATAATCGGGGAATGGTCCGAATTCATGTGAAAATCTTCCTCCAAATTCATGTAATTGGTGGATATATTTTTGATTTTGAAAAAGTCTATAAGATCCGGTATTTTCTCGTGGTCAGTGGGCCAGTATGTTGGTTTGCCTGTGCTCATAACTTCAGAGTGTGTGTCTTTAACTGCATTTAAAAGCTGCCTTCCCTTTGTTGTAGTAAGTCTTGATCCCCAGTGCGTATGCTTCGCATTGAAATCACCGCCTAGAATGAATTTCTGGCCTAGAAGTTCAATGAATTGCAAGTATCGCTCTTTTCTTATCATATACGTTGGAGGATCATGGATATCACTGTATTTTTTAAACAATTTACTATTTTTATGGGCATATAAAAGTTTACATAAATATACTGAGAAGGCACAGTCATAACATTAATTTCTTTAAATTTGTCTCTGAGCGAGTGTCTTGGACCTAATTTATAAATTGATTGAACAGCTCGCTTCTACAAAACAAAGATAGTCTGAATATCAGCGGCATTTCCCCACAATAGAATACCGTACGACATTGCACAATGAAAATAGCTAAAGTACACGTTTGGCTTGTGGTTGACTTTGTTTCCTATACATCTCAATCACAATCTATCCATCTTTTCCTTTATCTTTCTTTATTCTTTAAGTCATCCATATCCCCCTGGCGCTTTCCCCTTACATACTCAAAACTAAAAACTATGAATAACAGATGTGCAATTCCTTTTTGGTAAACAACTTCATTTGCATTCAATGAATTGCAATTGTTTATTGAAATACATAATCGATTTACTTACATAGATATTTACAAAAAAAAAAAAAACCCCAGACACTCAATAATAATAAAAATAGTATGAATGTAAAAAGCCTAAAACAATTTAAAAAAAACTATTTAAAAAATTGCCACAAATAGAACAAAAAAGGTATAGTAAAGGTAAACGTGAAACCCTATAAAAAGAAAAAAATAACCTTGAAATTATGACCCTACGTAAGTACGTATGAATTTTTTTTATTAAATGTTGTCCCGTCGGGGGACCGCTCTAATTATTAGCCTAACGTTCTGTTAAAGTTTAAAATAATACAGGCAATTTGGTGTTTAATCAGGTCTTTTGTAATTCGCCATTTTGTGGTGGCGGCCATCTTGGATTTGAAATTTATCATATTGTATAGTATTCTACTAGTCAAGCCCTTTCATTTGATACCCATATTGAGGGAGTTGTGAAAAAATATGTAATCCGCCATTTTGTGGCGGCGGCCATCTTGGACCGATTTTCATCAAACACAGCAGAATACTCCCGACAAATTCACCTTCCAAACAAAAAGAACAAAATCAAAATCGGTTCATCCGTTCAGGAGCTACGATGCCACATACACACACACAGAGAGAGAGAGAGGGAGACACGTCAAACTTATAACACCCCGTCGTTTTTGCGTCGGAGGTTAAAAATAGGTTCTTCAAAAATTGTTTGCGTTTATGTGTGAACTAACATCGTTTTAAGCTTTTTTTTACTAACAAAATGGATCTTGTTGTCAGAAATATAAATAAATAATAATTAAAGTAGCGGTAGGTAAGAAATAATTGGATTCTACTTCACCTAGGAATAAACCTGTACCTCGGGTATCTCACTGAAGTGCTTATACATAAGTATTATCTAAAATTCCTACAAATAGTAAATAATGAATCTATTTTAATTATGGTTACATTCAAATTGAGCAAAATAGTAGATATGCTACTTTTTTGCATCATAGTAAGACATTTTTGCAACTATATTCGAACTATGTACTTAATGGTACATACATAAAGGTATAATGCATTTTACCTAGGCGATCAGGTCGTGACCACCACAGTGACTTGGACAAAGTGGGTTAATTGATTTTAGAGACCCATTTATATAGGTCCATTGATTTAGGCGAGTGGTGTTTAATTACTTTGGTATAGCTCTATTACATACATATGTGTTTTGTAAAGCCTGATAACTATTTTTTTATTTTTAAACGCTACTGTACCACAATGTACCTATTCGTACGGGGAATTGTATTTTTAACAAAAAATATATCACTCTATTTATGAACTCGATGTGTAGTATAATTGTTTGTAAAAATAAATATTTATTCGTTTGGAAGGGTCGTTGAACAAATATTGTTTGTTGAAACGAGTTTACTTAACACTTTAAAATAAATCTTAAATATTGAACAGGTTGGTGGGTGTCCAAATTCAAATTCAAATTCAAATTTATTTATTTCGTGAACACAGGGTACATACAGTAGATATTACAATAAATAAAATAAGTTCCGAGCTGTGCTCCGCCATAAGCATACAAAATATCAAAAGTTTTTTAAAAAAAACATACATTTTAGAAATTCAAAATTCGGTAGTGTTATAATAATAAATAAATCATGTCAACTTTAGATAAAATTATTGGAAGAAGTCAAGTTAAATAAAATAAAAGGAACGAAATAATACAACATAAAGATATCTAATAATGTCACTAATTCAATAAAAAAAAATTAAAAAAATCATTTAATGTGTCAAATAACATCAGGACAGATAATTATGTTTTAATTAGAAAGAATTGAGATTCCGAATTGAGGTCCGTTTATGATACTAACTTTTGCTTATCGTCACTTTGGAGTCTGTAAAAAAAAAATTAAAAATGATTTGCGACATTGGTAGACGAAATAACGCCGTGGGGCGGCGACTAACATTTGAATAACCGAGGTCCTGTGTTTGTGCCCAGCAGTGGACCTGAGAACTAAAATAAAATCAAAAGCTTTTACTAAACTAAAACACATGTCCAAAACTAAACAAGCAATCCGTTTGAAATATTGTCCCAATCAAATCCCTGTGTACGTCAAAAACGTCACGAAGTGCTGTAAATTTACAAAATGCAATATGGCGGATGTCTAGCCTATCAGATGAGAGTGATCGATGTGTAGCGATGAAATGGAAACACAAACATGAAGCTGAGCCCAATGGAGGACAGGGTAGGTTAGTAAGCGCGGGGTAATTGCGTTTATGGTAAGCAATTAGTGCTGGTAATCTGTAGCTTGAATGTGTCGTTGGTCTTGAGATCGAAAACGCGACTTTTGAACGTGGTGTCCTAAAGTACAAAGGCCTAAAGTGCAAATATGTACCGATAAAGATATAATAAAATAGTCATAATAAAAAAATACCTCTTGTAAAGCTAAGTGATCGCAAAATGATCCTATCAAAAAGTATGTAACTAAATGCTTCCGAACATCGACAAAACTATTTAATTAGGTCAACAATGGCTTCCCTGTCAAACTCCCGAGCACCCATTCAGTGTATAATGAAGTGCAAATTACTAAGTTACCAGTTTGTTGAGGCAAGAGAAGCATTTCCTAAACTACTGTCCACTTTATTTGACTACATTATGTAACAATGTAATTTTAATTTAGTTCGTCTGGGCAAGTCTTTAGTAGAAGGAATTTTGTGTTTAAAAAGTAAACATCACCGTATTTTACATTTGGAAATACCGTTCCTAATTAGCGCACCAAAAGACATCATAACAAGATCGAAAATAGAAACGTATAACAACTGAAACGGGATAAACGAAATCATTCAATTTCGGGAATACCACGGAACGAAAACGTAACTCAGTAAAGATAAGTTATTTCTGTTCTATCGATAATAGTAACAATGTTACGATTTAGGTGGAAAATAATAAAAGAAAACTTATTTCTCTATCTTTCAATTTAGGAGAAACAGCAACAAATAATTCGCAAAACTCGACACGGAATCTAATTTAGCCGGCTCCTAAACACGTGTTCCAACTTTATCTCTTTTGGCTAGAATCAAAGTAGCAATTCTCTTTCACGACAGTTTGCATCGGCGTTAGATTTGTAGTCGAAAATTCCATTAAGCGCTGTGTCGCGCTGTGTAAAGTGTTAAATTCGATAAAACCGCTTTCATGGCGGCAGCACGGTGCTACGAAACGAGCGTAGGTATATGTTGCCGTATGTACCAGGAGAGTAGTTTTATGCCTACATATACGGATAGCGTCTCGTGAAAATTAGGTTTAGGTAATCAAGATCGCTTTGGCAAACGGCAAACGTAGAATAGGATATCCTCAGGCTAGATTTGAAAGGTCGCTGATAGCAGTTGAATGGGATAGTCGAGGATTGGGTTAAATGATGTGCAATTGGAGAGATCAATGCTCACTTCTAACTACTCTAGACTGGTAATAAACGACGACTTAATATTATCAGATCATGATTTTTTAATTTTGTGATCTTGTTACACATACACCCACACCTATCACATAAGTTTTATTAAATATATTAGGTTAGTGACTAGATAGATCTGCCACAGTCTATTCGTTATTTATTTTATAAATCATCAATATAAAACTAAGCTAAATAGAGCATAATTGATTGTCAATAGATTAGTCTAACACTGATTACTAATTACCTAATTAGGCGACATGAGTGAAAGGCAGCGCTGAATAGGCTTTGTGTGACTAGTCATTTATCGAATACTCAGACGTGAACAGTACGTGGGTACCAGGGCGTCATAAATCTACAGCTGTTTGCTGATGTACGATGTTCTGTTTTCAGTACAATTGATCATAGTGTGGGGGTAATGATTGCGATTTTCTGTCGGTTGAAGTAATTGATGTACTTCATTCAAACGCTGACATGATTTTATTTATAATTATTGTTTCGGAGGTGAGAATAAATAAATAATAAAACCTCAAATGTATTGTTTTACTCAGCGCTTTTTTTTTAGAACAATAATTTTTCAGTGTCTCTTGTCATTAATCAAAGATTTCGCTTCTTTTCTCGAGACGACACCAATATATGAGAATAGCTAAAGTTGGTGTGATCAAAATATTAGACAATCAGCAAGGAGACCTATCACTGATTTTCTGTGAAATAAAACATCTTGAAAGAACTCTTAAAACGGTCAAACAGAGAAGGAACTACCCCTTCTTTGAATGAGAAGAGTATTTACCATGTCTTACAAAAAAAGATGTACTTATAGAAATAAACATTTCATTTCATAATCAGCCTATAATGTTCCCACTGCTGAGACACGGTCCCCCACTTTTCGAGAGGGAGTGGGCCGTAATCTAACACGCGGGCCCAGCGTGAGTTGGTGGGCGTAGCCACTGGGTCACCACTGCCGCCCTCCTGTATATGTATCATGTGGGACGACAAATTACATACATGACTATAATTGAGAGTTTCGGAATGACCTGACCTCACTGAACTGTAAAGTTAATTTCATCTTCAGCCCACAAATTGTGAATAAAACCGACAAGCCGTCATACGTTCAAATATAACGGTATTCTGGAGTTGTTCTGTCCAACTGTCTAACTGCCGCTGTTTACAATATGCAAATGGTTTATGCTCAACTTTATCCATCGCGTCAGATGTAAACATGTATTCTAAGGATATTGTTCGTTGGTATACATATATTGGTATATTTTGTGATAAAGTTCTAGTACGTTTCCAAGACAATAATTTTGCTGCAGTAGCTGTTATTGACGATTATTTTTGGAGAAGTACCAATTTCTGCCGCCAAAGAAGATTGCGGTTTGAACAGCGAGATCTGAAAACCGTTGACAAATATATGTATATCAGAAGGGTCATGAGTACGGGATATCAATGGACAACGAACGCAAGTGTGAAGTTGGCGCGCTTCGACAGAGTCTAGCCTGACGTTCGTGCGAGTCAGCGAAAGCGCTAAAGCGGCATGGTGGGTGGGTTTTTCCATTATAGAATTTATTCCGGAAGGTTTATAGGATACATTAATATTAAACCAACATATAATGAAGAAATCTCAATGTTTTTACAAGTCGTACAACCGTGTGAGGCGGGGGCGCGTAGCTAATAAAATAAAGAGTTACTAACTTAATTTACCATTCCGAAAAAGCGACTCTCATTATTACCAGCGCTCAAAAGGCTGCGGTACTTTTGTAAATATACCAAAAAAACTCTTTCACGTTAACATAAAACAGTTTTACATGCAATACAAGCAGTTTAAAACGGCCCAGTGGTTCAGAATTACTCGCTCCGGACAAAAAGATCAAATTACTTTTGCTCTTAAAAATCTCTTTTGTCTAGCTTTAATAATTTTCTTTGGGCTTTCAACGAAACCCTTAAAAAGTGAGCAAAAAAATTAGAACACATCTATTATCTACTTAAAATTTTGCTCTTTTGTTATTTCATTTCAATAAAAAAAGCACTTAGCTGTAATTTCAAAATGGTTCAACACCATTTTTGTGCCAGTGAACTGTGTTAGTCCTTGTGTTCTTGATTTTTAATCACACATTTTTCTTTTGCTTTCCGATACGTTGGAAGTTGTATCAGCAGACACACATGAGAGGGCTCTTTTTTAATCTAATTCAAGGATAATCACAACCAGTTTTTTTATTTATTCTGCTAAAGTCTCATTTTTATCATGATTGTATTTCCACCACATCTCCCACGACCTTCTCTCTGACGAACGCCTCAATTCTGCAGACAGATAATTTTATTACGAGGTCAGTTTTACTACTTCTCAATATGAAATGGCTCGGTAAGAGCAACAGCAGAGCGATTGGCTTTCAAACTTCGGATCGATTCCCAAAACAGACGTAATATTTGAACAATCTACGAATTGTAAATGAGAGATTTGTGGCATTAAGGGGGATCCGTCATGGGCACGCCACAATTGCGGCAATAAGGCCCCTCTTTGAGGAGTGGCTGGAGAGGCGCCACGGCGCCCTCACTTTCCGCCTGACGCAGGTCCTCACCGGACACGGTTGTTTCGGGAGGTTCCTGTTCAGGATAAGGCGGGAGGAAAGGCCGGGGTGTCACCTCTGTATGGATCGCCCGGAGGACACGGTGGAGCATAAGGCGGAGGTCTGCCCGGCTTGGGCGGAGCACCGCCGCGTCCTCGTGGCGGCGATCTCTCGCGTCCGGCCCTGGTCCAGGCTATGGTACGGAGCGAGAGTGCATGGAAGCCGTCACCTCCTTCTGCGAAGCAGTAATGCTCGCAAAGGAGGAAGCGGAGCGCGTAAGGAAGAGGCAATCTCTGCGCCCTCACGCCCCTAGTTGCCGCAGGAGACGCCCTGGACCTCGGGAGTCAGCAACCGACTCCCGGCCACCGTAGGCGCGAGCTTGCGGGCGGCGAGCAATGGGCAGCTCGCCGCCCGGTAAGGATCAGGCCCGGGTAAACGGCGCGTTGTTTGCCACGCGCGCCTCAAAGAGGTGTCAGCACAAACTGACGGGGTCCGCTAGGGCCGATGCCTGCCAGGGGCGCGGGTTGTTCGAAAGACATACCGTGGCCCCTAGCAGACGCAACTGAAGAAACACGGGTGGGTTTTAGTCAATAACGGTCTTCCACGCCCTCCCACTCCGCCCAGTGCGGGAAACGTTATATGATGATTTCGCACCCAAAAAGAAAAAAAAAGGGGGATCCGTCAACGAAGGTCGAAATTCAAACTTACATTTTTTGCAAATTGAGTGTTGTTTTCCGTTGCTTGGTGTTCAAAATTTAATACGCGCCAATTATGATAAAATAATGATTTACTTATAATCATTTAAAACATATACAGAGTGTATTTTTAAGATGGTTAGGGTAAAAATCATAAGCAACTATCTAGATTTAGTTTTCTAAGGGCTGATTTCTCAATCATGTATAACTTTGTTCGAGGAATAATTTTGAAATTTTGATAGTTAGTCATACAAAAACTGTCAAACGTCAATTTTATTCCTCGAATAAAAGTTATCTGGCGATGGAAAAATCAGCCCTTAGAAAACAAAATTATGACCAGAAGGCCAATTCCCGTAATTAAAAACGTTCAAAATCTAGTTGCAATCTCATCTCAGCCACAATCAATGTCAAAAACTTGTCAAAAATGTGGTGAATCAGGAGAATTTTTGACAGATTGAGACTGAGACCAGGCTGTGAACGTTCTTAAAATTACGAGAATTGCCCCTCTGTACTCGTTCGAAATTCGACTTTTTATTTTTTTTTTGCCCGTTCGTTGATGTTGCGGCCAGTCTATCCATCATAAAAAGTAAGTTGGAGGCTCATTTGATACAAAAAGATTTTTACAATTTCTGACTTTTCTAGTACTCAAACCTCGGTTGGTCCACTAGAGTTTTTTGATCCTTATAAGAAACAGGATCGATTGGCATCAAAACATTGTTTTGTGAAAACTGCCCATTTTCTCGCTGAAGGTTTGATTTTTCAGAATCTGTGAATGCAGATCATAATTTACTATCAAAAAGTTAAGGACAGTCTCCTAGGACCTGACCTGTAGCTGCAGCGCTTATGGTATCTCAAAAACCCAGCCTGTATAGCTCTCGAAATTATATTTGATGTAATTAAGGCGATGTCGAGAGCTATACTCATGATTATAATTGAGTAATTATTTTATAAAATTATTATTTTAAGAAATGTTGTATTTTGCGAGCTACATTTAAGGATTCACGCACACGCTACGGTAGATATTCCTAGAACATGGCAACCTTATTTTTAAGTCCACTTCTTTTTTCATTCTTTGAAAACATTGTCTACTTTCATTGGCAAGGACACAGTCATTTCATTCATGACACGAGTTCTTCCCCCGGAGCGACAGCACGACCCTTAGAGAGCCCAGATTTTTGTAACATCATTTCACGGCCATTATTTAAATTTTAACGTCTACGCTCTGACACCTTTGTACCTCAACCTGAGTATTGTTACGGGCGGACTTAAAAGAAAACTGGAAATGTTTTTTCTAACATTTTTTGGTCTTCTTAAATTGTAGATATTTTATTTAGAAAAGGCACTTTGTTTAAAAGTTTATTTTGCTTATAAACTAATTATAAAAAGAGTTATAAAACTATTGTATAAAATAATTTTGTAAAATAATAGCGTAATCAGCCTATTAATGTTCCCAATGCTGGGCTGCCTTCGAAAGGCCTCCTCTCTTTGAGAGGGAATGTGCTGTAATCCACCATACGGGCCAAGTGCGGGTTGGAAGATGTCACATATCTTTTGGTTCTAGGACATGCCGGTTTCATTACGATGTTTTCCTTCACTGTTTTGAGAGCAATGGTGATGAAAATATTTACACAAAGTAAAGCACCTACCTGGTTTTGAACCAGTCACCACTGCTCCTGTCATTTGAACCAGTCACCACTGCTCCTGTCATTTGAACCAGTCACCACTGCTCCTGTCATTTGAACCAGTCACCACTGCTCCTGTCATTTGAACCAGTCACCACTGCTCCTGTCATTTGAACCAGTCACCACTGCTCCTGTCATTTGAACCAGTCACCACTGCTCCTGTCATTTGAACCAGTCACCACTGCTCCTGTCATTTGAACCAGTCACCACTGCTCCTGTCATTTGAACCAGTCACCACTGCTCCTGTCATTTGAACCAGTCACCACTGCTCCTGTCATTTGAACCAGTCACCACTGCTCCTGTCATTTGAACCAGTCACCACTGCTCCTGTCATTTGAACCAGTCACCACTGCTCCTGTCATTTGAACCAGTCACCACTGCTCCTGTCATTTGAACCAGTCACCACTGCTCCTGTCATTTGAACCAGTCACCACTGCTCCTGTCATTTGAACCAGTCACCACCGCTCCTGTCATTTGAACCAGTCACCACTGCTCCTGTCATTTGAACCAGTCACCACTGCTCCTGTAAAATAATAATGTCTAATCATTAAATAAAACGTAAAGTCATGTCCTACTTTGTGAGAACCGTTTATGAAATGAGAAGTAATTCATTACATTAAACAGCCACTTAACAACAAATTATGTTCCGAATAAAAGAGTTATCGTGGAGTTCCTTGCCGGCTCTTCTCTATAGGAAACGCCCAATTGGAACCGTGCACCTAGCTTCTGACGTTTCATAAGTGCCCATGTAGGTTTATGTGAAATAAAATATTTTGATTTTGAACAGTAGAGGCCATAATAAAATCTAGTATTCTTACCAACTAACTACATAATAACTTAATAACGTAGTTCATAATTCCCATTCAAGTTCAAACAATTCGATACGAAAATCACTGAAGCCATACCAAAACTGAAGGACAATTCAAATAAAACACGGAACTTCAAAGGATCCTTGAACGTCAAAGATAGCGACAGATTTGTTTTAATATAACCCTCCCGTGACCCACTATTGGTTCCTAAAGGACCAATATTATTTCCCTAGAATTTGATTTCGAAGATGTAATTGAAATAACTTGAGGGTTAAGCGAATATTTCAGCCAGTATTTATTATTGGTGGTTTAGATTAAACGCTGGTGTTGAACAGTTTTTGTTTGATCAAATATCTTTAAAGTCCAGCTTTCAATTTAATTGTACACAGTGGTTGAATATTTTGTTCGTTTTTCGTTTATATTTGGTCGTTATCTCTTCTTCATCCTGTTATGGGTGAATATTTTTAATTTTATTTATTTAAGGGCAACCAACGGAGCATACACCATAATACATGCTAAAGCTTCCATGTTTTTTTTTTACATTTTATAGTGTAGCCTTAATTAAAGGCTGCCACGGCATGCACTAAACATAGAAGGAGAAAATGCAGTAACAAAACAGATTTTACTTATAAGCTAGAGAGATTGATTGTTACATAAATGCAGTTATATGACACTTTCGACAAAATACCGAAAGTATCATGTGTTTTATTTAAGTTAAAAACCAGTAAGCCTTCATTTGAAAGCTCACTAATTCTCACCCAAAATATTAAACACGTTGGCACAATGTCGAACGTTGTGCCAACTGATTTGAAATCTAATCTTCTAATCTTGATCTCTAATTATTAGCCAAAAGTTCTGTTAAAGTTTAAAATAGTAGCGGTCCCCCGACAGGACAATATTTAATCAAAAAATTTCATACGTACTTACGTAGGGTCATCATTTAAAGGTTATTTTTTTCTTTTTATAGGGTTTCACGTTGTCGGGGGTTTTTTGAATGTTATTATTTAATTTTTTATTTTATGCTTTTTGTAGGGACTCCTTGTTATTTAATTTCTTTAATTTTCTTACGTTTTAAGATTCAGGTAATTTGGTATTTAATCAGGTTTTTTGTAATTCGCCATTTTGTGGTAGACTTGGCCATCTTGAATTTGAAATTTGTCATAGTGTATAGTATTCTACTAGTCAAGCCCTTTCATTTGATACCCATAAAGAGGGAGTTGTGAAAAAAAAATGTAATTCGCCATTTTGTGGTGGCGGCCATCTTGGATTTGAAATTTATCATAGTGTATGGTATTCTACTAGTCAAGCCCTTTCATTTGATATCCATATTGAGGGAGTTGTGAAAAAATATGTAATCCGCTATTTTGTGGCGGCGGCCATCTTGGACCGATTTTCATCAAACATAGCTAAGAACACTCCCAACAAATTCACCTTTCAAACAAAAACAAACAAAATTAAAATCGGTTCATCCGTTCGGGAGCTACGATGCCACAGACAAACATACACACCCACACACACAGACACGTCAAACTTATAACACCCCGTCGTTTTTGCGTCGGGGGTTAAATTTTTTTTTTTTTTTTTTTTCACTTTTGTGATAATGCCCTATGCAAGAGAGACCTGAATTTACGCAAAGAGTAAGACATATCAATATCTACACTGGGTGAGCGGGACAGGCGACTAAATTGAACCTGAAATCTGTTAACGGTGGAAAAATGACCCAGATTTGTTTTAAAGCCCTTTGCACGAAGCAACTGATATCTAGACAGACGAGCAGGGCACGGCAAAGGCACATTTATATTAATCTGGCTGAGTAACTGCGGACAATCAACGTGAGTGTTTATTATTTTGTATAGGAACAGATGATCTAGGATCATACGGCGATTATCTAGACTCAAAAGTTTGAATCGGACCGCGCGCTAAAATTCTCCCATACAAACTTTGAAACCCCCCAATCCCTTTTGAAGGGGTAGTTTAGAAAAACATAAAATGGCAAACTTCATAATTTACTAAGATTTAGTATTGGTGCTAAGTTTCAAGTTTATTAACCCAAGGAATAAGAATTTCCATACAAAGAAAATCCCCCCATTTCACCCTTTTAGGCGTGGAATTTCGAAAAACCCTTTCTTAATGGATACCTGCTCTTCACGAAGAACACACCCTTCAAATTTCATGTCTCTAGGACCAGCGGTTTAGGCTGTGTGTTAATGTGTCAGTCAGGACTTGGAATTTTATATACATAGATATATGTCGGAGACATTCGTTTGACTAATTGGAACGCCAGCACCATCTCGTGGCGCTAGACAGAGTCTAGAATGAGTTCGTGGAAGGGTACGAGAGCTACAGCTACAAGAGCGATATGAGCAGAGCTCTCGGAATCATCGAAACATTGGACATCGTACGAACAACATGTGCATAGAAACTGTCAATTGCGTTCCGTATCGTTGAGTTGTGTGAGTGTGTGATTCGCTAGTGTGACTAACTTGTTCGTAAATTATAATCTGATTTGAACTGTAAACCGTTTTTCTATTGTGCTATAACCAACACTACCCATAGTACGCACACAGTAATTAAAATATGCCTGATGGTAACGAGAGACAGATATACCTTCTCCGACATCAGAACTGGGATTCGTGTTGGTTCATGCACAAAATGAGAACGCTTAAAATGAAAGTGACCGTTGACATTTGAAAAACAAAGTGCAAAGCATGCGAACGCTTATTTAATAATCGTGTGGATCTGTCCAAGTTCGACCCAGACAAAGTAGATACGGATGCGCGATCATGGTACATGTTTTTTGGGCATAGGCTTTATGCAGAAATACCTCTGCCGAGTGACGCGACTGTTGCGCCTACCGCCATGTTTGAAAAAAAAGACTGTCTCTAACCGGTGTTTGAGTTCAACATATCCCGTTCCCGTGTTTAGAACACGCAGTATAAGGCGTGTGCAAACATAACAGTGCACAACAGTTGATTTGTGTTTCGCCTAAAATTCACGGCAAGGTGGTTAACTTGTTGTGGCCATCAGTAAAGTAAGACGCATAAAGGAGCAGCATCAACGTGACTATCGCAAATAGCATACCAAAAAATGACATGGAGTGACTTTAAGAATCGAGCCAAGCAGCTCCGCAGCCGTCAGCGAAGCCTTTCGTGTGCTGCAAGTGAGGGAAACCAAGACATATCGCAGCCCGGTATACGAGTAGTGGCAGCTAAGCGGATGGCGGACAACGTGCTGGAAGTCGTGAACGGCGAGTGGACGTCGTACAGACAAGTTAGAAAATAAAGGTGAGCTGTATTGTCGTGTGTGTTTGTCTACGATTCTGGTGCTGAATGCTCGTTAGTAAAAGTGAGTTGTGCAGCCAAATTAAGTGGCAAACGTGTTAATAACGTTGTTGCATTGGTCAAACACGTGTATTCGGCTCAGAACGAATCATATGTAGCGTTGCGATTACCGAGCAACAGCTTGAGATTTTATTACTATGTTATACCCGGCATTTACTTGCAAAGTAATATTATGATAGTACGTGGAATATTTAACCTAAGCGACTACGTATTTGTCTCAAGAACGTGTAGTGAAATTCGGTGTACCACAGGGGAGCGTTCTTGGACCATTATTATTTATCATCTATATAAATGACTTTACCAAATCTATCGAGCATCCTATGACTCTTTTTGCAGACGACAGCACAATCACAATAGCATGTAAGCATACTGACACCTATGAACTTGACATTAATAATGCTTTAGCTTCTGTAGTTTGCTGGTTAGACAATAATAATCCAAAAATTAATTTAAATAAAACACAAATTTTACATTTTAATCAAAGAATACCAGTAAAAAATTACATTACATTAAAATATAAAAATCACATTCATCAGAGTTAGTAATGCCAAATTTCTTGGACTAACTATTGACCAAAAACTAGATTGGAAAGACCACATAGAAACAATTAGTAAAAAAGTTAGCAGTTCTTCCTACGCATTGTATAAACCCGCTCCAATCGTAAATATAGATACATCGCTTACCGAGACCGTGATAGGCAGTAGCCTATCACGGACTGGTGGCATCGATCCTTAGATACGGCATTATTTTCTGGGGTAACTCCACACATAAAGATTTATTATTTAGAACGACAAAAACGATGCATAAGAGCTATGTTTGGCCTTAAAACTATAGAAAGTTGCAAACCATATTTTATATTTTGTAAAACAACAAATTATCTCATTTCCTTCCTTGTATATTCTCGAAACGGTATTATTTGTTAAAAAGAATGCCCAACTGTTTCCAAAGTATTCAGATGGTTCCGAACGAAGTCAACGTGACAATCGCATACTTCGTTTACACAGGTCTAAAACAGCTCTCATGAGTAAGAGTGTATTCTGCATGGCCCCAAAGTTATACAACAAGCTACCAAAGGCATACAAAGATTTAAATATAAATAGTTTTAATAAAAGCATAAAAAAACTTTTAATAAATAAATGCTATTATAACGTTGCAGACTATTATATACACATTATGGAATGCAATAAAGTATTGAGTATTGAGTATTATTATTTTGGACTATGATTTTGAACATTCTGACATTATTAACACTCTTGACATTATTTTAAAGCTTATTGACATTTTACTTTTTAACATATTTGCTATTGGACATTAACGAATTATCTGTATTTTAACAACTCTATTTAACTATCAATTGTATCGCTTGTTATGAATTTGTCAATATTGTCTACTTCTTTTTAATACGAATAATTTATTTCGATTGAATTTGTACGCCTTTCTAGGCAAAACATGTTGAGACTTCTTTTTTCTCTTTTTCCATCTCATTGTAAAACCTACACGTGTTTTTTGACAAATAAATGTTATACTATCTTATCTTAGGCTTTTCGATCGAGTTTTTGTTGCTTAAAGATCTTGTAATAAATTCAGTTTTAAGCGGTCAACAACAAAAAGCTAGATTTGATACAACAGAGGCAGCTATAACAAAATGTTTGGCGACGGTTGACGATTACGTGTTATTAGAAAACGAAGGGTGAAGTCAGATTATAAGACTAAGTTAGATCCGAAGTTCAGACGTCCGTTTAAGGTAGCGGAAGTTTTGGTGGGTGATCGCTATACGTTAAAAGCTTTAAATTCTAACCGTCCTTACAAGTATGCTTACAATAGGTAAAGAAAGATGCCAGTAGGTTATATACCAGTCGAAGTAGATAATGATCACAGTGGTGACGAGTAAGCCTAAGTTATGGGAAGCACGCGAGTAGGGTACTCTATGGGCCATAGTAAAGTCGACCGTACCAGTAGTCAATACGTAGTCGTAGCCCGGTAGAAATCGGTGTCTCTTGAGGCAACTCAAGTAGTCCGTGGGTGCGCGATGCGCGTTTGTCTCTGGCGGAGATCGGGATCTGGAGAGACCGTAGTGTGAGTCACACGGATCCACGCGCTGGATGTGTGGGAGCAATGCGAGAGTGGTTTACTCGTGTGTGGTTTTCTCGGTATCTAAGGGTCTTAGTGGAAAAGATGATTGTTAATGTGGATAACGATGGTACATGACTCTGGTTGATGATTTACGCTATGATTAGATAATCAAAGTTTGTTTACATTACTCTGGTTGAATCAATACTCTAAAAGCTTTCAACTCTAGGCGTATGTATAAGTACCTACGCTCATGATCACATATTAACGATGCCTCTAAGTATGTAGTGTACCTAACGAGTTGAACGTAGAAGGCGGTGAGGAGAGTTCCTCCACCGAGTGGTAGAGCACATACCATGGCTATTAGGTCACACTGTACGCACTTGTCTGTAGTCGTAACTGCAACTCAGTTGTGAGTTGTTCAGGGGGCGATGGGCAGCTGGTGGTGCAGCGGGGACTCGGGTCTCAAAGGAGACTATTGTTGTGTTGGTCTTGTAATGACCTGGGAGTCGTAGACTCTATATGAAGTGATGTGTGTTGGTCGTATCACTTGAGATAATGACGATATGGGTGGCATGAGTGTCACTAGCTACTGCGGCCGGCGCCATGAGCGTTGTATGTAATCTACCAGTAAGTTGATACAGTTCCTGACCAGTTATTACTAAGGCTTAGAGGAATCTTTTGCTATCGATGATAGTTTAGATCAGAGTATTACTAACGAATTTGAGGATAGTGATAGTTTTGTTGATGAAACAGAGTAGAGATAAAGTTGTGTGTGTTATGTGGGGTTTCGTGAGAAACCATAAAGTCCAGGAGTGACTTGGCGATTCGATGGGGATGCACAAATGAAATTGACGAGTTAGTAACTGAAGGTTACTAGACAGTATGAGACACATGCATCTTAGTTGATAATTTTGATTGTAATCTTGAGATTTGGGAATTAAATAGTGGGTAATGATCTGAACTCTACTATAGTTAGCTTGTTCGAGTTTTCATTGCGTTTTTGCCTGTACCAAATGTGGTCAGGAGTGACCGAGCTATGTGATAATTTGCGGGTATGTTTCTTTACAAATTAACACACGAGGACGTGTGTCCAGCAGGTTGGCCGTATCGGAGTCATTCGTTTGACTATTCGGAACGCCAGTGCCATCTCGTGGCGCAGAGTCTAAAATGAGTTCGTGGAGGGGTACGAAAGCTACAGCTACAAGAGCGGTGTGAGAAGAGCGCTCGGGATTATCGAAACATTGGATATTGTACGAACAATATGTACTTAGAAACTGTCTCGTGTTCCGTTTCGTTGAATTGTATATCTACAGTGTGTGATTCTCTAGTGTGACTAACTTGTTCGTAAATTGTAATCTGATTTGAACTGCAAACCGTTTTTCTATTGTGCTATAACCAACACTACCCATAGTACGCCCACAGTAATAAAAATGTGCCTGATGATAACGAGAAACAGACATACCAGTCTCCGACATATATGTATATAGATTATTAGACGGCGCGAAATTAATTGCTAAACGCCGTGTATTTATTTATTTATTTACTTATGTAAGTCACTTTTCTGTGTAAAAATGGACTAATGAAGTCACTGAAAAGCGTGACTTAAGTGCGGGTTTAGGTCACACAGTGCTATAAAGATCTCTAAGCAATGTGTTTATTTATTTAATTTAATATAGGCACACCAACAACTTATTTACAAATAAGACATGTACAGACATTTGCGATAGGATTCTGTGTAAATAAATTACTTATAGGCATGCACACCATTCACAAAAAAAAGGACGACTCTTGAATTACAATTGAAATAATTATCAAGAATAAAGAACTGGAAAAGTTAAATTAAAAATATAGGCATAACTTAATTACATTGATATTACACAGTAAATTTAAATTAAATAAAGTACTTAATAAGTAAGAAAGAAATTACATAAAAAAAAAAAACATTACCACTAAAAGTTACACATTATATGATTATTCTGAATTATATTGATAAAATATGTATAAAATATGATTATGATTATATTCAAAATTAAAATATTATTGAATGTGTTCTACATAGATTACTTGTGTTCCTGTAAACCCAACTAAGTTAAATGAGCTTGTGTTAGTGGAGTGTCAGTGGGTGTGGTGGGTGGTGGCTATATGCACACATCTGCCTAGCCCTTCGGGGATTACAGGTGGGATGTTTCGTTTATGTGTGTGTGTGTAACAGTGGGTTCAGTTCTAAAGTTAAGCTTAACCGATGGGTTTCTCGGTGACCCTTGTGGGCTATTGTCGCATAAGATTATAAGGAAAACTTGTATCATCTACTTTGTTAGAATATTCTGTTTAGATTACTTCAGCATTCCCTAGTGGCAATAAATATGACGTCATTTTTCTGTTTTTAAGCTCAAAAAATTATTTGTTTGCAAATAGTCCAAACAATACTATACCACTTCTAAAAGCTTAAAAAATTGCCTAGTTACAAATGTCTTTATGACTTGGCACCTCGACCTCATCTAGTTTTTTAAAATATGATTGACGTGTTTGTGCAAACCTACATACTTACAGTCATTCATCATTTTAAAACAACTGCTAGACAAAGACGGAAGTGAGGTCACGACTATGTAACTTCATACTTACATTGTTACATACACTGTCCGTACCGCGCGACAAGGACGGGAATATTCCCCTCCAAAAACTTTTAAAGTGTCTCCATATTTTCATCGATTCTACAGACTTTTTCGATTACCTCATATTACTACGCCTTCTTTGAAATTACATGATTTGTTCAAACATTTCTAATATAAGTCATTCTTTATCTACGAGAAGCCTCGCTTGTACATGAAGACTTTAATATGTGCTATACTTCAGCACCCCAAAAAATTCACCAACAAAAAATTAACATCATCAGTAAAGATGAGAAACCCCGACAAAACCTAAGCTTGAACACACAAGAATATTTCAGTGCCTAAGCACACAGCCCCAAGTTACATCACACGGAATGATTTACCGTGCAAAAACTGTAACGTTTCGAAATAAATCGAGCGCGTAAAAGTGTAAAAAGTGTTATGGGGCATGTCGGTTTGATGTGACGTCACTGGCTAATCTTGAAACATGCCTGTCATGTGTTGTGGCTGACGTGGCGCGGCAGGAGTATTCGAGGAGACAGGTGCCATGTCGCTGCGGTTACGACTAAGGAAAAGATGGAAAAAATATTCAAGACTAGTCTTTTGTTTGGTCTTTTACCTCTGCCTAACCCGTTGGAGAAATCAAGCTTGATATTATGTTTATTCAAGTGTAGGTGTATTGTATTAACGATTAATATGAAGCAAAATCGTAGTGGGTAGCGTTCTGTAGTCTCTGCCAACATCTAATGAGACAAAAAACGCGAGTTTATGTAACAAGTAAAATTAACAAGCTAAAACCTCATTGCTTACAACCCTTATAAAAAAGGAATCACTCTCCACGGCTTAGCATAAAAAGCCTTTTTTAAAACGTCAGTTCACTGAAATCAGCGGGGTAATTGCATAACACACTAACAGGAATGACTTTCATTTTGACAGTTCAACAACATTCATTGCCTTATTTTTTACGTTGTTGACCAGACAATTTTTTCGAACATATGAAGCAATGGATAAGCAATATTCTTCAAAATGATTCAAATTGTGATTTAAAGTGTGTTGCGCAATTAGGGTGCAGGCTTAAGTCAGTGAGGTGGTCATCCATCATGTCTTATTTTATTTTAGTCTTAAGTAACAGGTCTTTGTTTTAAGCAACTTCGCAGTCCTTCTACGATCTGCGTCAGTATGCTAGACTACAAATAGGCCTCACAATGACCGCTACATTTAACTATCAAAAGCCAAATTAGCATAAACAGACAGACAGATTAATGGTCGCAGTTTGTAACAGCAAACAACAAGAGGCTGCTGCTTATCTTCTAAACTTAATCCCTCAGTCGCAATCCATGACATTCTCGGGCAGGTAAAGGCTGGCTTTTTTATGATAAATCTGTTTTTTTTTTTAAAGAGTTAAGAGTTGCAAATAAGCAGGCAGCCCACCTAATGCTTAGAAGTCGCCGACGCGTGTGGATATATTTCCCATTAGCGAAGGCATCAAAGGTGCGTTTTCAACCTCATAGAGATAAAGTTGGGTAAGGGTGTGTGTTGCAGCTCGCCGGACCGGTAAGGACCAGGCCCGGGTCGACGGCGCGTTGTGTTCCACGCGCGCCTCAAAGAGATGTTAGCACGAACTGACAGGGTCCGCTAGGGCCGATGCCGCCGGGGCTGCGGGTTGTTTGAAAGAGATACCGTGGCCCCTGGCACAGGCAACTGAAGGAACACGGGTGGGTTTTAGTCAGTAAAAGTCTGACACTCCCTTCTGCTCCGCCCAGAGCGGGAGGAGTCATTTGATGATTTCCCAACCAGAAAAAAAAAAAAAAAAAGAAAGGGTGTTAGTATTATTTCAGTAACAAGAGTCACTAACGCACGGGGATACAGGAATGCTGTTCAGCGATACAAATAAGTATGGAAGCTGCTTATCCCCGGACGAGCTCTACATACTACTGACAGGGTAATTGGATAACACACTTACAGTCGCAATGCCTTTCATTTGGACAATTCAACAACAATCATTGCGTTACTTACGTTGTCGAGCAGACGACATTTCAAACATATGAAGCAATAGATCACAAATTTCCTTCCATTGAGATTGAAAGTCATCATCTGCAGGTCGGCAGTCGGCAGCTGAACATCTGGGTTTAAAGAACTTTATTTCTCATAAGAACTTTCTAAATAACAGTTCGCTTAGAATGAGATACAAGTGATTATAACTAGCATGTATTGGTTACCTCTAGGGTGTTGGAGATATCATAATAACTTATGTTACTACATTCGAAATAACATGAAACAGAATGTACACACATCTGCCGATCTATTCTGTCAAAATCTCACCGTGAAAACTTAGGTGAAGTGGGCTGTCATCCCATCTCATGTGATTGACACTATTGACAGCTCACGTCAACCTCACTTCACCTATGTTTTCACCGTGAGATTTTTACAGAATAGCACTTCAGTATTTTACATGAAGCGACTGTGATTGAAAGTGTTAAGCAACTGACGTGCTGGTCTATCTATATTCCTTGTAACACACTACAGAATATCAATAACAATGATATCAGAATACCACCTGTGTCCGTAAAACTTGTTACCCGTGATTGGGAGCGGTGATTGGTTGGAATTCCGACCGACACATGCGTTCGATCGAGCGTCAATCAAACGCCATGCGTCGCACGACGCGATGCCACGCATTCCATATCGACAGTATTAATAGAATTATTTGGTTAGTGAAGGAATTAGCGGTCGTTTAGAATATAATTGAGACTTGATAATTTATTATATTAGGTTGTAATTTCAAAAGATACATTATTCAAGCCCGTGGCTAAATAATAACAGGCGCACAGATCGATCGATTAGGTTAAGCTACGCCTGACGCAGTCGGTCTGTGGATGGGTGACCATCTTTACATACCGAGACCCCTCCGTGCTTCGGAAAGCACGTTATGCCGTTGGTCTCGGCTGTCATTTGTGGATCTCTGATAGCCCGAAAGTATGAAAACCAATCTTACCAAAAATATTATTATAGGTATTACCCAGTAACTGGGTTGTGGAGGTCAGATAGGCAGTCGCTTCATGTAAAATACTGGTATTCAGCTGCATCCGGTTAGACTGGAAGTCGACCCCAACATAGTTGGGAAAAGGCAAGGCAGATGATGAAATTATTAAATTATTATAGCTAGTTCGCTATAAAAGAACAGTGCAGCAGTGCTACCTATCCCCTACGTGGAGGTGGCAGATAAACTATGTACCTACCTATTATTCTATTAGTTTAATGTTACCTAAAAGCATCAGATGTAACTATTAATATCAAGTTCCCACAATATTATTAATTGTTCCATGTTAATGTTGACAACAAGCGGCTCCGTGCTAATAACTTTGTCAAATATTAATTAAAACTTGTTAATAAATATCAAAAATGTAAATGGAATACTTTATATTCTGAAATTCTGAATAATACATGTTATAACATCGGTTCTGAAACTAGAAATGGATGAACGAAACGAGTTACCAGTTAAACATTCTAGCTTTAGTTTCATTTTATATTAAGTTATTCTTTATTCAATCTATAACGCTGAAGAGTTTCTTTGTTTGTTTGAACGCGCTAATCTCTGGAACTACCACTCGTATTTGAAAAGTTATTCTTACATTAGATGTAAGTATGTATGTATGTAGTATGTAGATAGCCCAGTTCTTGAGGAAGGCTATAGGCTTTTTAACATCACGCTATAACTATAAAAGAGCAAAAAAAAAGGGCAGAAAGAACTCTTAAGCAAAAAAGTGATAGTGGACCGGTGATGCGATGCGTCAGGGTGTTTCGGACGAACAAAAAATTTGAGGCGGACGAAGTCGCAGGCAGAAGCTTTCTTCTTTTCTTTTATTTCATATCCTATTCCTACTTAATAATATTATAAACGTGAAAGTTTGGATGGATGGATGAATGAATACTCTTTCACGCAAAAACTACTGAACGGATTTGGGTGAAATTTGGCACACAGATGGTTTATAACCAGGATTAACATATAGGACTACTTTTATCCCGATATTCTCACGGGATCGAAACTTATGTGGGTGAAACCGCGGGGCGCAGCTAGTTATTAATAAGCTCATGTACGAGTATGAAATATTCGTTTTGGATGATTACTTTTATGAATGAACGCCATTATGTTTTTTTTTCCAGTGAATAGTTTTATTTGTTTTAACTGTATGTATTTATAATTGCTTTTTCTCTTGTCTGACTTAACGTGCATTTGGATACTTTATTTAAACTTTTCTAAACAATTATTGTTTACGCGAGCAAAATGATAAATGATTTATTTCTATAATAAATATATATAGCTGCCCCATACATAACACATACCTAATGAGCTATCATTATGTTATAATACCTTGCTAATCGTGTTCCTAATCGCGTGCAATCAGCCGTGAGCATTGCTCATTAATTAGTGCAATGATTTGTATTGACATGTGGCCTGTAAGATTTTATTGGGATTAATAATAATATATTATAATGTGACACTGCCTCGTCGGTGTTGTGGTCGCCAGAGCATGAGGTCCTGGGATCGATTGCTGGGTCAGGCAAAGTGTTATTAGGTATTTCCATTAGTAATGTCTCAGTAACAGCCCGGAGTCTGGTTTTTTGCCCAGTTGTTGACCAATAGGCTCGCCTCCTATTACTTTTTTTTTTACATGGGTCTTAAGCATAACTCGCGTAATGTGGGTGTACTGTAGGTGTATATACTGTGTGTTTATATACCCCTGCCTATCTCTTCCGAGAATACAAGCGTGATGTTGTGTTATGTTTATTATAATAGTGAACTGTTTCTAGAAGTGATAGGGATGATTTGGCGTAGTATTATTGTATGCGTTCATTTGTTTCTTTAAAACGGATTAAAACCAATTACAGAAATTAAAGACACAGTTTATATATACACATAAAAGATAAAATCATCAGGTTAAAAGTTAACAACATTTTCATAAATCCCTCTCACAGGACTTCTGACCTACCGACAAAATCTTCGTACAGATCGTTTGTTGGATTAGAGTACAAGAGATGCGTTGACACTTACAGACCAGTCGATCGATTCTGTAAAAATCTCACCGTGAAAAGTTAGGTGAAGTGAGCTTAGAGTGAGCTGTTAATGGTCTCAATCCCTAGCATTAGTTGGAATGACAGCTCACTCCACGCTCACTTCACCTAAGTTTTCACGGTGAGATGGTTACAGAATCGCACTGCTGGTTTAGTTTAGACGTTCATTAGGATTGAAAAGGACATTATGGTAGACTCATTTGAGATAAATGTACAGTGATTCTTTGGGAAACATTATTCGCTCCCCGTTTCTGATACAATTGTTGTTGAATCACCAAATAAAATAGACGAAATCAAAAGAAGTTAGTTTGTTTATTCGCAACGCGGCCCGTAGGACCAAGACTCTAAGCATTTCAATGTAAAAAGTTCTAATTTAATACTACCTCCTGTTTTATTCTCCTCAAACTGAAACTTTATAAAAGCATAAAAAATTATAACAAAATTGTAAGGTAATGAGGTAGGTACTCGGCTAAGAACCCCCACTTGGCATAGTTAGCATAATGTTTCACCGTATTAATTTACATCTCTTCTTAGATGAGATCTTGAGGCGAAGCTCTTGGGAGCCCTCGCAGCTCAAACTACTCCAAGTACTTCGTAATAAGTATAACTAGCCGTAAAAAATATGCTGGAATACTCTCCCGATGAAAAGGTGTACTGGGAACCGTTTCGTTTTATTTTGTTGCTTTGAACGTGGAAATTATTGAAATAAGGCAAAAGCTACATTATTTTATGAAACAGGTAACAAGATTTTTTGCGTTTTGTTTTTCTAAGTTAAATATCGAAACTTAAATAAATCAGATTTAAAAAAAAAATATTTATTTCAGACAAAAAGTTAGTTAGTTAGAGTTAGTAACAATTTGTGCTTATCTGCTATGTTAATAATGTTAGTAGATAACTTTGATTTTATTTACCGTATTAAACCTAAAGCCACCACTACCAGGTGTCTCTAGATGAGGCAGTCTGGTCTCGCAATAATCATTTTCAGGATGCCATTCCGACTGCTACGTAAACAAACTAGTAAGGATGCTGCTTTCTTACGTATAATGGCATGAAAGCCATCCGTTTGCGCTTCCGCAAACATGCTCGACACACTATAACGCCACGGCAACCGCAATAGCATCCTGAAGGCGTTGTTATATTGCACACGCAGGACGTTGTAGGCTCGGCACGTGTATGACACCCACAGACCGCTCGAGTAAAAAGACTGGCAGAACGCCTTAAATAAACTCACTTTAACGTCTACCGTGCATCGAGCGAACCTGCGGGCAAGCATATTGCCCCTGACTGCCAACGCCCTGCGTTCGCGCTCGATGTCGTCATCATCCCGTAGGTCACCGGTGTCAACGTGGCCCAGGTACTTGAACTTATCGACTACTTTAATAATAATAATACTTTATTTGCCAAAATGTAGGTGTACAAAGTAGTATGATCTTCATATAAGTGTGGCCCATTTACATTCTACCATTACATGTGGTGTGCAAATCTTTAAGTACTGCGCCGCCTCTTTTAGTACTGCGCCGTTGAGATATACCAAAGGTAAACGGCGAGGCCGTTGTTTAGGCGCTCTGAACACCGCGAGCTCACTCTTTTTTGAGTTGTAATTAAGGCCATGCACCTCCGCATACATCACGCAGGTCAACAGTAACTCTTTCAACCCGCTTATCGACGGACTGAGCAGCACCATGTCATCCGCGTAGCTAATGTTATTAACACAGGTGCCATCAGTGTGGCAGCCGACACGTGCGCTGCTCAGTCGCTCGATAAGCTGGTTCATATATAAATTAAATAACAAAGGCGAGCTTAACCACCCTGCCTTACACCGCATTCCATCCTGTACTCATCCGACATTGTACGGACCCATCTCATTCGGTTTATCTAGTGAGCATACCAGTATCTGAGGAGGGCTATATACCCCGCCGGCACACCCGCGCTCCTCAACCTGTCCCATAGCACATCGTCGATTTACTTTAATCTTATATACCATTTCGATAACGCTTTTATCTTGCTGAAATTATATATTTTGTTTGCAATGTTTTATCCCTTTTCATACTTTTTCTGCTGAGTTAAGACTGTTTCTCAACAGACGCGGGAATCCGTCACTAACCCAATATCCGAATCCAAATAAAATATTTGCACGAACCACCAAGCATGGTTACATAACGTAACATCACGCCAGTATCCCCCGAAGGGTTAGGCAGAGGTGAAGCTATTAGTACACCGACATTTCGTCAGTTATGTTTAAGTCCCATGTACTAGGGGCGACCACCAACCAGCACAGATCCTGACCTTTCCTCCCGGTGAGCAGATGAGCAGGTGAGCAGGTGATTGGTGCAAATATTTTATTTTAGCGATAGGTGCGTAATAATAATAACGAAATAGTGCTGTTGTTGCTATCATTTCTTGCACTATTATTGAGCACGCAGTGAAAGTGACAATCATAATACGTGAAATTAAGGACTTCGTGCCAAATTGGAACATAATCCTTTATTTCTAAACCAGCTATCAAAGTTCAAACATTCGAGGCCAACAATCACAAAAATATATATTCTATATTTTCATACCAATAATCCAAGGCCACTCTGAACTCCGACATATAAAAATGTGATATATTTGCTCTCTCTGGGATACATACCCGAGCCACCTACAAATATGTTACAAATTAGAAAATTCGGGGATTAGGACCAAGCTCAGCAAGCAAGCCTCATTCTCAGCTTTAATTCGCTGGATTCACCTAGGTAGGCCTACGGGAGAATTATTATGCTCCGGATTTTGCTCTCCTATACAAAACTAACTAAGAAAGAATTTCTCATTTCGTTCCAAACATCATATCTAAGCTCTCAGCAAGACGGTAGCGTGGCTGCATTGGCAGGCTGAAGGTTAACGCCTCAAGATGATGATCATCGATATCATCGGTATGAATACCTGGTACTCTCATAAACTCATCCGGTCCTGGTAATTTACTGGAGGATACATCAATTCTTATACTTGATTATCGCATCACCATCTGCCTTCACATCCTATTGACGGCACGGTTGGCGCAGTGGTTAAGCGATTGACTGCTGCGCTGCGTGTCGCAGGTTCGATTCCCGCAAGGAACTAATATTTGTATGGCCTACAAGTAGTTTTTCGGGGTCTGGCTGTTTGTGTATGTGACTTTTAATGTTTGTAAACGCACCCACGATACAGGAAAAAATCCTAGTCTGAGGCAACGTTTAAAAAAAAAATTTGCTGGACCTAGTCCTTTCCTTCGCACGCCATTAACCATCTCCCCATACAACCACCACATAACCCAGTCGTAATAATCGTCCATCACATTTTTATTCAAAAATTTCCGGCGGGAGTGTTCGCAACGCGGCAAATCCGTAATTTAACAAATTCGCTGGTCCCCTGGTTCCCCTATTTGTTCGGCTTACGACACCCGCGTCCGGGTTTCTTAATCCGGACGGCGTCATTTATCACCTTTTTAGTGTTCCGCACCGAATTGTAAAACGGTACCCACATGGAAATGCCTCCGACTGACTGAATACCGTCGGCAACACAGATGGAGTTTGTGATAAGTACTTTTGAGAGTAGTTGCAAATTAAATCTAGTATAATTAATGTAAAAACTTGTTATCAAAAAATTTTAAAGTGATGTCGGACTGAGGGTCTCAACTCTACGACTCCCGGGCACCGTAGGCGCGGGCCTGCGGGCGGATAGCAATGGGTAGCTCTCCGTCCGATCAGGACCAGGCCCGTGCCGGACGGCGCGTATGTGTTCCACGCGCGCCTCAAAGAGATGTCAGCATGATTGACGGGGCCCGACAGGACCGAAGCCTGCCGGGGTAGCGGGATCGTCCGAAAGGGTTACCGCTGCCCTGGAACATAAAGGGCTAAGGAAGGAACACGGGTGGGTTTTAGTCAGTAAGAGTCTGACACTCCCTTCCGCTCCACCCAGAGCGGGACATTTGATGATTTCCCATCCTCAACAAAAAAAAAAGGGTCTACTCTCACGGTAGCTGATGAGTTTGTTATCATTCAACACATCACATTATATTTTACAGTAAATTCGCTGATCCATGTCTAACTTTGCTAAGTAGGTTCATACGTACGTATGTGAAAATATCAGAATTTCATATTTTCTGTTTCTATTTGGCTGAAGGACTGCCGAGCACACAATATTGGGTGTACCGTAGTTATTACCATACATAACCATACATATACGATCACAATTGGTAGAAATCTGACTAAAGGAGGATTCAGTGAAGTGAAACATTATTTCTATGTCAGAGTCAACACACGACTGTATAGAAAAGGAAAGTCCTAAAAAATATATTCTTAAATTAACTACTTAGGTGACCAAAGAATATTTTCGAAAATCTCCTTGAGTGCACGGGAAAATGCCTTCACACTAGTGTGAAAAAAATTAATATCGCCATTATTTTCCTATTTGTCTAGCACAAATGTACCAACAAACTAGATACTTAAAGGAATCTCACTACTTAAAACTTATTTAATGTCTACTTTTCTTATATCTGTAATTCATTAAGGGGTACATAAAAAAGAGATTGTATCTATCTATCTCACACTTTTGTCCTACCTGGAAACCAAACTGAAAACCTCACACGCAATAATCGTACAAGTGACCCCGAAACAAATAAGCACAAGATTGTCAAGAATGCGTATATTTTAGCATGACTTAATCATATAAAACATGCCACTACATGAAACCAAGTAAAACATAAAAGAGTACAAATGTCCTATAAGTCTCTCGAACGCTAGCCACCTTACAGTATCCCAATCACGCGAACCCGTTCTTCATAGTTATGACAGTGTAACGTATTAGTATTCCTCCCGAGTAACTCTCCGATGAAAAATCTATTTTATCGTCGAAACCTACTATTTACTGCTCCAAGAGTTCGGAGTAAAAATAGTCTAGGGTTAATATGAGACACAAAGGGCTTAAGTCCGGTTCGACGGTAAAAAAGTGCTGCTACAAAGTCCGGTGGAGCGGATCTGTGTTCGGTTTCAAGATCGAACTTAATACTATTGTGTTCGACTGTCCGAGGAATTCTCCAAGCAGTGAACCACTTACCTATATGAGGCACTTTTATCAGCAAAATGTCGATGTAGTAATTAGTAGCTTGTCATTTTATACGACTGATAAAGAATGACAGTTTTGATTTAAGTGGTTAATTAGTAAATTAACCACTTAAATTGTCAATCCGTTTTCCTGGCTGTACAAAAGCTTTCATGAAATTGGAATAGTCATAAAAAACGTAAAGAACTGATTCCTTAAGGCGATATCAGACGCTTTTTTTTTTCAGGATGGGGTTATCAGACGCTTCACCTTTCATTCGGTCTGAACACAAAATGAACCATAACTGAAAAATTCATTTATTAGAGGACCGATCCAACGACGTTGGATTTCGGCAGTCGGACATATTTCACTCGCCTACCGAATGATAGAAAAAAGAAAAGATCAAATGAATATATCATTCTATACAGTGTGACGATAAGGTATCACATTAATTGAGACCACGTATTCTACATAACGTATTTTAAAATTAAAAACAATTAACATTCTAGCCGTGGGACCTTTTTTTTCGTTTTAATATTTAACAATAATATATTTAATTTGTGATTATTTGGTAACAATACCATATAGTTTTTGTTGAATTGTTGATACCATCGTCCCGCGCGTCTAGTGCCTTAATACCAAGGGTAAATAATTCGTGACAATTTGTAAGCTATTTGTTTGTTTGAAAAATTTCCTAATGTTTTCTATATTTGGTAAAATTATTTATGTTATTATTTTAACAGACTGATAACAACTTGTAATAACCGCTGAGCTGTTTAATGTGATAACCTAATGGCTCTGTATAATTTTGAAGCTCTCCTGTGATCCTCAAGTTTTGAGTTGAGCTACACGTTTACTGACAAATGCTTCCACTGGCTGGACTGGTCCACTCAAATGCTTCCACTGGCTGGACTGGTCCACTCAAATGCTTCCACTGGCTGGACTGGTCCACTCAAATGCTTCCACTGGCTGGACTGGTCCACTCAAATGCTTTCACTGGCTGGACTGGTCCAGTCAAATGCTTCCACTGGCTGGACTGGTCCACTCAAATGCTTCCACTGGCTGGACTGGTCCACTCAAATGCTTCCACTGGCTGGACTGGTCCACTCAAATGCTTCCACGGGCTGGACTGGTCCACTCAAATTGGTGTGGTGCTTTGTTCGAAAGACTATTTCAGACATCAATCTTGGCCTGCGGGCGGAGAGCAATGGGTAGCTCTCCGTCCGATCAGGACCAGGCCCGTGCCGGACGGCGCGTATGTGTTCCACGCGCACCTCAAAGAGATGTCAGCATAGTTGACGGGGCCCGACAGGGCCGAAGCCTGCCGGGATAGCGGGATCGTCCGAAAGGGTTACCGCTGCCCTGGAACATAAAGGGCTAAGGAAGGAACACGGGTGGGTTTTCAAGTCAGTAAGAGTCTGACACTCCCTTCCGCTCCAGCCAAAAAAACCTCAAAAAAAAGAAAGAAAAAAAGACATCAATCTACATCGTCTTCACATGATCTCACTAAGATTATGTCTGGTCTTTAAAAGAGACTGTGAACCCTGAATTTGTTTCGGCCTTTCTTCTCAGAGTAGTCAGATAGGAAATGCGGACCTCATCTAGCTTATTTTTTATCTTTTTTATAATATGACGCGTAAAAGTGATTCCGATATCCTTTTTACAGACTAAACAATTTCATTTCATTTCAACGTGGAACGAAAAAAACAACATTCACTTGAGTGAAGCGTCTGATAGCTGCTTTAGAACTAGTCCCGGACCGCACAACACTATTAAAATATTCAATCCCACCCCTTACGTCGCAATAAATTGTGGAGCAGGTATAAAAAGGATACTACATAAACATAAAGCCAGTAGTTTGCGATTTCATCAGTATAATCTGGATTAGCACTGGTTTCAATTATAGTGAACGGTTCGCGAACTAACTGGGCGTGCGGGCGTTTACGCGTAATATTTGTTTATTTTATTTATGTTCAATAATATCACTTTTGTAATTATAAAGTTATAAAATGTCACATGGATTTCTTTGACAGGTTTATATTAACATCAAAATAGTAATCTCATCAAACACAAGCGAAGTTGTTATCACAATATCTAAGTACGTTGTTTTACATCTAAAAGTCGATTCTTGTCTCTTGCTGCAACGAATCTTAATTCTTCTATTAGACATGGTGGCAGGGATATCGGCGCACCAACTGAAACCATGAATTCACTTCATCACCCTAATTCCGTAACACACTATCAATGGCAATCTGAATCATTTTGAAGGATATAGCTAATCCATTGCTTCATATTTTCGAAAATTGTGTCTGATCAACAACGTAAATAATGCAATGAAGGATGTTGAACTGTCAAAATGAAACCCATAGCTAGTGTGTTACGCAATTACCCCGTATAATTGTAAACCCCTGCGTTGAAATTTTTCGTCGGTTACTAATCAATTTGCGCGTCCCTGCCATCGTGTATACTATCATCTAATAATCAGTAATAGATTAATTGAATATCTTTTAACACGTACATACATACATATATACATACGATCGTAGTGCATGACTTATTGATCATTGAATAATGTAAATATTATGTTGTAGGTGTGGCTTGAAAATTTGAGCTGTATAACTATGTTTTAACCTTTATTTAACGACGTATTTTGCGACACCTGACAATAAATAAAATAAAACTTTAAGTACCTACCCAAGGACCAAAAATGAAGGCCAGTATTTATTTTGTATCTGGGTACCAGCAGGTTTATAATGGATGAGGGAATATAAATGACATCATGACAGAAACCTCACAAAAACCGTAACAATAAATCATCATAATTAAAACCAAACCCATGTCCCTACCCGTCATAAAAAGTAGCTGATATTACAATATTCTTCTCTAGACTACTCATATAACGCGAATCAATTAAAACCAGTAATTAAAAAGTCGTCATTAAGTCGCGGGGGTCTGTTACAGCGAAAAATGTTCCCTTTCATAATAATAAAACGTTATGGACCCGTCCGTCTGTCTGTAAAACTGTTTAGCACCTATCAAACTTGTGCAATAAGTTTGACATTTCGCTTTGACATTTAAGAAATTGAGAGAATTTCCAATGCCGAGGCAGTTCTAAATGACAATACATAGTTGTATCGTAAGTATTTTGTTCAAATCTCAAATATCTACGCGTTTGTAAGTCAAAAGGTCAATTTAATATTTTAGATTTATCTTTCACCCTAACGTAAAAGGTCAATTTAATATTTTAGATTTATCTTTCATCCTAGAGTAAAAGGTCAATTTAATATTTTAGATTTATCTTTGGTACATGGTCACCCATCCACGAACCAACCGTGTCAAGCGTAGGTTAATCTGGTCGATCCACGCGTGCGGCAGTTTACCACTTCCTAGTCCTTTCGCTGGGAAGAAAAAGTGGCGCAACAAACTCCCCAGCAGTAGAAAAACTAGTAGTACGAGTAGTCTGTTCAGTTAGAAAAAGTTGAAATAAAAATTAAGTACTGAAATTCACTTGTACACGTTTAATTTAGCAAAATAACAAAAAAATGTAAACAAAAACTTAATGAAGAACACAGCACGATTCTTAACACATTAAAGAATAAAATTGTAACGCTGACGCGACGACCTTGGTGTTAGAACTCTATAATAAATTTCACAATTACGCGTCGGTCACGATCCGTTTGCAAACGTTCCTATAACTTCCGCAATAAATTAATAATCTGGTAATTCTAAATGGGTAACTTTGCACCAAGTCAATCAGGTAGCGAGGCAACAATTTAAATGACAGTTTTAAACAAAATGAGACAATATAAACTAATAAAAATTTAAAAAACTACTAAATATACGCAAATCCGGTCCTTGACTCCAGGCTGGCAGTCGGAAGGCTCCTCGCTGGCTGGTACAAGAATCCACCAGCGTTGGGTTCGAATCCCAACAGGAGGCTTGCAGTCGTCTGGTCCCAGACTGGCTGTGGGGGCGAATTCAAGATCCACCACATACAGTCTTCGGACAAATCTACAGAAAATAACGAAAAATTATAATCCGAGACGCAGGTGTAGCGGTATCTACAACGCCACATGTGAACAACGCGTCATACTGACGTCACGCAAGTCCTGCATCTCGCAAGCAGAGTTTACCGCGCAATTAGCATAGATACAATTTCCCAACATCAATCGTTGGGCAATTGCCCGTCAGACACAACACCCGTCTGGTCGGAGGATCCTCCCTTTTCTATAGAGTATGAGTGAACTTTACACCCTGTTCCGCATACCTCTATACTGGTGACCCCGGACATGAACGTCAGCGCAGCCTTCGTGCAAACACTTCAGCGTGACGTCATCATCATCACTACCGCAAGCTTTAGCGGCGAGTCACCCAGCCAGCCAGCACCCACGGCTTCAACGGGTATCCTGACCACCAGCATGCAGCGTCCGCGCATACCTGGTCATCACCCTCTCAATTGCCCGCCAGACAAAACACCCGTCTGGTCGGAGGATCCTCCCTTTTCTATAGAGTATGAGTGAACTTTACACCCTGTTCCTCATACCTCTATACAGGCAGAACCTTTTATAACAAAAGAGCTGAAGACAAGTTAAATTACATACCAAGTCTGAATGATGTAACCTGACTCGCCTCGAGACAAATCTTTGATGCTGTTCGTCGGGAACAAAGAAAAGAATGGAATAAAATTTAAGAAACGATAAGAACTTTTGATCAATCAATAGGAACGCAAACATACCCTTGGCTTCTGTCGAACAACGAACGAACTCGGTCGTTCAAACCGTTATATCGATACCTTTAATATCGTGGCAAATTATTGCATGGTCAAGCGGAAAAAAATTATACAGGCTGATTTTTTAAAGACCAGCCAAATTTAAGGATGTGGTACAGATCATCAAACTGAACAACTTTCTCCATGGGACCAACATCGTAATCGCGAATAAAAATTCAGCCGTCCCATACATTTAGGTCGAGTAGGTATTGAAGTTTTCTATGGGACAGTTGATAAAATTTTCGCGATTACGCTATTTGTCCCATGGAGAAAGTTGTTCAGTTTGATGGTCTGTACCACATCCTTAAATTTGACTGGTCTTTAAAAAATCAGCCTGTATATGGACTTCCGTCCTGTGTCCAAAAAAAACTTCCAATCAAAAATCTCCGTAAGAGAAAAGACATGACACTTTTAGATTCAAAATTCAAAAAACCGTATGTAGAAAATAACCTTTCTGATTAAAAATAAGGTTGGACTTATTACAAAAGAAAGTCGTTCGTGATAAAAATATAATGTAGCATTTGCCAATGCTGCAGTAGGTATGCAAAGTAAATAACATTACGAGACACAGAACATTAAATTTAATTATAATTTGCCATATATTTACTTGGGAGTGTTTCTAGATCTTGCAAAGGCGTTTGACACCGTTGCAATACCCATACTCTTAAATAAACTTGAGGTCATTGGAATCAGAGGACTGTCATTAGACTTGTTTAAAACCTATCTAACTAACAGACGCCAGTGTGTGAAAGTGGTGAGAACACCAGCTGTCAGAAAAATATGATCTGTGGAGTCCCACAGGGTAGTGTTCTCGGCCCGACCTTGTTCATCATCTACATAAATGATATACATCGCACATTAAATCAAGATGCAGATATCATATGTTATGCTGATGACACGGTAAACAAATCCTGGGAAACAGTGCATAAAGATGCTCAAAACTGTTTGACCAGTATCAAACGTTGGCTTGATTACAATCTTCTTTCGTTAAATACCGACAAAAATAACTACTTGTGTTTCCACAAAACCCAAGCCTCAGCGCCCAAACTACCACTTGGCATCATTATCGAACTACCACTTGGCATCATTATCGAACTACCACTTGGCATCATTATCGAACTACCACTTGGCATCATTATCGAACTACCACTTGGCATCATTATCAAAGTCAAAGTCAAATCATTTATTTCAAATAGGCACATAAAAGGCACTTTTGAACGTCAAAAATAAAATTAAAATAAAATTGATTCTAGTCGCCCACTCTGCAACCTGTAACCCTCTCCTGTGCAACTGCCAGAAAATACAAAGGGTTGAATGGATAAAATATCTGGGAGTTATAAAAGACCAGCGGCTTTCTTTCAAGCCCCTTATTGATCTGGTGGCCAAACGCACCAGAAAGTTGATTCACATAATGAAACTTTTGCGTAACTCTGCCAATAAAAAACTCTTAATATGGTATATGTGGCTCTATGGAGTCAATTCTGCGTTACTGTATAACAGTACGGGGTGGAGTTGGGATCACCACTATGATCCAATGCGAACGAGCTCAACGATCGGTTTTGAAAGTCATGCTCAGGAAACCATTCAGATACCCCACAGCCCTTTTGTACAAAAAAGCCGTATTACTCAATGTCCGACAGTTATTTATCTTCAAAATGGTACTGAAACAGCATAAAATCATAGCTCGGACCCCGGAATATTCGCAGCTTCTCAAACGAAGAGTTTTCAAGTGTCCTTCGATAAGGACGCGCTCAACCTTCGCACAACACATGCAAGAATTCTTGCTCAGCCACATTTACAACAAAGCGGTAAGAATGGGTGGCGTCAGTAACTCTGGAACAAGCCAAGTAAAAAAGATTGTTCGCAGATGACTATTAGCCCAATCACATAGTGAATCCGAATGTCTTTTAAAGGTAATATCGTAACACACCAACACATGCCTAGACACACTAATATATACCTACCTACACACATTTACTCACCCTCTCTCTCTCACACACATACACACACATTCTTACACATAGTGCACATTGTAGCCTTAGTAACCCTTCAAATTAGTTTATTGTTTTATTTTTTTTTCTTTTTTATAACTGTTTTAATTTCATTTTAAACCTAGATAATGTTTTAATTACGCTAAAAATTAACGCTTTTTCATATGCCTCTGAAAAATCCTTTGTTAATGTAATGCGCATGTTCACTATAATTATGGTAATACCACCCATGGACTCCACGAGACCGGCTCGACCTAGTGTGGAGTTCATAAGCAACATCCTTCCTTTGCGTCTTAGTTTGTTTTATTTTTTTTTGTAAACCTAGCTATTAGAGTAGACTTTAAGGAAATGTAAACTGTTTTTGGCAAATAAACATTATTATTATTATTATATCTGCTAGCCGCTGATATACCAACAAATACAATGAAAACCATACTCTCCTTTACAGTAAGTTATAATGACGAAACTACGGATATCGGTTTATTAAAATTTTATAGAAACACCTTTATTTGCGTACTATATTTGGCCGATGATCTCTCATAATCATTTCAAAACATCCACTATACTTAATAAGCTCCCAATAAGCTTTAACAACTAATTAAATTACAATAAAACTCGATCCATTTGCGAACATAAGCGGATAACCACGCCGCCACAATCACCACCTAATTACAGGTTACTCGTATTAAATTAGTTGATTCAAAATCAATTGCATGTGTTATGAAAATCCAATTAATTTCATTCGTTAGTTGACTACCTCCGTAAATGCGACTACTGAGTGAAAGGTCCTCAATGTATTTTCATTCCGCCATTTCTCTAAACGAAAAATGGCGAAATGTGGGTGGGTCTACCTTTGCCGAAGAATTCACGGAAAAGAGGCTTGTTATGAATTTCTCAGTAGCATCACGGAGTCATGATTTCTGCCCAATAATAAATAACTAATAATACATTACACTAACATTGAAACTACAGCTAGATACAAATACTTTTTATTTCTTTCTTTAAATGACAAGAAGGTCCCTATTACATGATACTTATAACTAGCGAAATGTAGGGGTACTATTTACCTCTACCACCTTCAAGAAAAACAACCTTGATGTTACGAAATAACTAAAATACCGTTAGGAACAGTAGTCAGTGAGTCGTAGAATCCTGTCTAACGCAGGCTATCTGTGTCACGGTTCAAGTGTCACTCTGCGCCATTGTGCGTCTATTGTGTAGCCGATCGGCTATCATGGCCTGCTCACTGCTCAGTGACTGTCTCGGGTTTAACTTGAAACCTCCCCGAGTACCTAAGTGCGAAGGTTTGGTAAATGTCAAAATATGTGTATTTTGAATTTTTTGTACGGCTGTATGTGTATTTGTACTCAGTTGACTGAAAATTACAAAGAAATTTATAATAGAAATGAACTAAATATATATGAAACGATTAAAAAATAATTTACGTTATAATTTGTTGTAGCTTTAATTTTGTCAGAAAATCTTTTTAAAACCATCAGAGCGTTTTTTTGCAGGATCAAAAATTAATTTACCAGAAGTACCTACATAATTTCTCGCCATAATTTAATAAATATGACGAGGATATAATTCGTTCATAATTTCTCGGCATAAGCATTTGTTGGTTAAAAGCTTCTTTACAGAAAAGTAATTGTTTGCGTCTAAAGTATTTCTTGTTTGTTTTTTTTTTTGTCTATTGTGTACTATTTTTTTCTTAATTTATGATAGGTATAGGTATTTATATAGACCTTTATTCGTTTTTATTTTTGTCTAAATTAGACGTAAGTTTCCTGAATATAATAAAATAATAATAAATAAAAGTAAGTTTACATCTAATCCTCAACAACGCCATAACTCAAGAGCTTTCACAAAAATGCGTCACTTAAAAACCTCGCACCACACTTTAAAATTCCGGAAGTCATTAAAAGTTTAAGATGATAATAAACGGGCGGACCTGGCACCAAAATACTAGCGACCAATATAACAGATATTGCGCTCCGTAATCCGGTTGATTCCGGTTATTACCAGACCGATATTACTGCCTCCAACCGGCTTGAACCTGATATTAAATTAACACCCGGACACGATGTGTTGGACACAGAGATTTGTTTTTTCGTGAAGTTGTGTTTATTAAAATTAAGTTTCAACAATAAGTTGGTAATATTTTTTATTTTTAGACTGTTGCTGGTGAGAAAATATTCCATTGTGGTTGTACAGGCAAGATTTTTTGACTCGAACACGAATGAAATTCCGTTTTAAATGGAAAGATTTTCCTAGAATCCAGCTGTAGCACTGTCCAACACATTGACAGCTCTGAAAGAATCTGAATACTCATCGTTCCTGCAACTTTATAAACTTTTATGACTTATTTGCAGTAGTGGGAGCGTGGGAGCAATGGTGGCCACGTGGGAGCAATGGTGCCCACGTGGGAGCAATGGTGGCCACGTGGGAGCAATGGTGGCCACGTGGGAGCAATGGTGACCACGTGGGAGCAATGGTGACCACGTGGGAGCAATGGTGGCCACGTGGGAGCAATGGTGGCCACGTGGGAGCAATGGTGGCCACGTGGGAGCAATGGTGACCACGTGGGAGCAATGGTGGCCACGTGGGAGCAATGGTGGCCACGTGGGACCAATGCTGGCCACGTGGTAACGGCTGCGACTTACGAGTTGTAGGTCGTAGGTTCGAACCCAGACAGGCGGTTTAGTTTATGTAAATTATTTCATCACCACTGCTCTCAAAACGGTGAAGGAAAACATCGTGACGAAACCGGCATGTCCTAGAACCAAAAATTCGAAGACATGTAACATCTGCCAACCCGCACTGGGCCCGCGTGGTGGATTACGGCCCACTCCCTCTCGACAAGAAGAGGCCTGTGTCCCAGTTGTGGAAACATTATAGGCTGATTATGTATGACTTATTTTTAACCGACTTCAATAAAAAGAGGAGGTTCTCAATTCAGATGTTTATTTATTTTTTTATTTGTGAAGCAACTAAATACAGATTTACGACGGAAGTGTTTCGACAGCGTCCAGAAAGAGGAAAAAAGAGTAATAAGGAAACAAGAAACAGACTCAAATAAAATCTTATTGCGTGACGTCGTTAACTTTATTATTATACACTTGTACATTGTCTTCTGTTCAGGACATTTATCGGGAGATTATTTCTGAAATACCAGCTTTATTCGAATGGCTTATAGAAAAATAATTTTATTCTGTGAATGAGGATCTAAACTTTAAAAATTCACAGTGACATTTTCATATTCATATTCATTTATTGCATTCCATATTGCATGCTAGTTTTAGCGAATTATTTAATAAACTCTGTAATCTGTAATGTAATACTCGGTGAATGTAATGAACTACAATTCTTGCAAATAAACATTTAATTTCATTCAAACCCCGAAAATAAATGAGGTTGCTTATTTCTAACCTCGAATTCAAGAATCTAAATAAAATCTTTATAATTTAATTATTCTTAATAAATAACAGTCATAAACATTCCCCCTATGAACCATCCATTTCCACAATATATGGTAAGTAAAATGTAAAACAGTATCTTCCAATTGACTCGTGCATTGTCGTCCGTATCGGGTGATGACGTCACACATTCCTTGGCAATCATGCGCCGAGTTCCACTGCTATTGGAATGATATCGGTTTCCAATGCACTCGGGAATTGAGCGCACTTCCGTGGAAAAATTTAAATGAATATTTTTTGCTGGATTGATGTGGGACGGAGGTTGGGAATGTTTTTGTTGTGTTGATTTATTGCTAACTAATTTGAAATTGAATTTGTGGTTATACTTGTAGCAGATAAGTGCTAAGTCTTGAGTTTGATTTCGAAGTTGTGGAAAGTGTTTTTGTAGGTACTGTAGAGATATTGTAGGTACTGTAGATATATTGTAGGTACTGTAGAGATATTGTAGGTACTGTAGAGATATTGTAGGTACTGTAGAGATATTGTAGGTACTGTAGAGATATTGTAGGTACTGTAGAGATATTGTAGGTACTGTAGAGATATTGCAACCTTTATGAATACTTTGAAAAGTCATTATTATCATCTGCCAAGCTTTATCCCAACTTTGTTGGGGTCGGCTTCCAGTCTTCGAGACAAACATTGATTTATAAAAAGAACTAGCAGTGCCCAGCGGTTTCACCCGCATAAGTGTCGATCCCGTGGAAATATCACGATTAAAAATATCCTATGTGTTATTCTGATGTATAAGCTATATATCTGAAAAATTTGATCAAAATCCGTTGAGTAGTTAAGTAAAAGAGTAACAAATATCCATCCTGGATGGAACCTTACGAACTTTCGCGTTTATAATATTAGTAGGAAGTAGGATAAGAGAAAAAACAGTAGGCATCTGATTTAGCTGACCAGGCAAAACAGTAGGCATCTGATTTAGCTGACCAGGCAAAACAGTAGGCATCTGATTTAGCTGACCAGGTAAAACAGTAGGCATCTGATTTAGCTGACCAGGCAAAACAGTTGGCATCTGATTTAGCTGACCAGGCAAAACAATTCTTCTGGAAAAAATTATTGAAATAATATGACGAACTGTGGTTTTAATTACTCGTCGCAGTACTGAGAGCTACGAGTAGTGAAGCTCTCACAGTACCTAGTCCTAAACGATCAATGGGGTTTATTCGTGTTCAATAAATATAAATTACTTCTATCGTAAATAACCTACAGATCAAGATCCTTTATGGTTTCTAACGCAAACTTTATAGTAATTACTTTTTATTTTCTTCGAATTAATGCTCAAACGTTTTTCCCTAAAACTCATTAAGATTATTTGCTCCATTATTAGCATTTGGCTTCTAAATTATGAGATCTTAAAAATATTTATTACTCAATAAGTTTGTATACGTACTGTTTCGTAAAAGCGTTCGTATTTTTTCTAATAATCGCAGAATCAGTCAGTTTCTGAAAACATGTTTAGTTGAATCAGTATGCAGTGATCAAATCTCACTCTGACTTTCATAATATATGATATGTTGTTATTTTCGTTAACCTATTAAATAGGTAATGACATCATTGACATCTGAGTCATAATTCCCGTATTTTTAAGAACTTTCGCATTCAAATCTCACTCTCAATATGTCAGAAATGCCTCTAATTTATCTACAACTAGCTTTGCCTGCGGCTTCGCTCGCGTTACACTCTAGACTCACTAAATGTATCACTTATTATTTTTTTTTTAATAATTCTTATCACACTACGTTCTTGACCTTTTTTTTTCTTTTTTTGGGTGGAAAATCATCACAACCCGCGACCCTGGCAGAGAACCTTCAGGGCCACAAATTTACAAATGTTTCAGTAGTCTGTCGATTTTTCATGCAAATTGTATCAAAAATATACAATCGAGAGACCACTCAAACGTGTGTAAAATAGTGACATTAGGCTCCAGCGGGGTTACAGCGTAACACATTTACAACGGCAATGCCTTTCATTTTGACGGTTCAACAGCGTTCATTGCATAATAACGTTATTGAGCGAATAAATAAATAATTTTTCAAATATATGAAGCAATGGATTCACAGTGTTTCACAATAGGGGCGCTGATAAATTGACTAGTGATCTACACACCTATTCATACGACCAGCTTGAGTACAATCAGTTGATTTGTCGTGTCGTGCGTAACAGTGGGCCCGCACCGATCGGAACAACAATGCCAGCTGATGAGTTCACGCGGACGTATCTTCAGTTGGCGGGAACCCGGCGCAGACTTATTACTAGAACTGTTCACGCGGCGCTGCTTGCGTAATGTGGGTGAAAGGTTCGAAGCAATCGTTTCTTGAATAACTGGTTTTGAAGTAAATAGAGGTAACGCAGGACTTTATCTAGTTTTCCATGTAAACTCAAGATGATTCTTTTATAGATTTGGAAGTATAAATAACGAATGGTCGAAAAGTTGATCTTTTGTAGGTATTTTCCTAAAGCAGTGTAATCTAGTAAAACATTGGCCATTATGTAAACAGCCATTCAATTGCATTTGCCAATGTGCTATTTACCTACATGCGCCACACTGAAAGGAGTATTGCTTTTGTTCGTTTAAAACGCCAATTTTCCAATATGACTCCTTTTATGTTCTGTGAGCATTTCGCGCATTTCACTGGCCATGGATATTTTGCTTTTACTGTTTTCTATACTAGCAAAATTCATAAGTAAATACCTATTATTTTTTTAAATCTGTGGTTCTCTCTCTCACTCTCACTCACCGTGAAAACGTAGGTGATCTGCCATTCCATCTGCATGCTCTCTTCACATAAGTATTCACGGTGAAATTTTTACAGAATAGATCGACAGGTACGTCCAAAATTTTTCAAAATATATTAGGTGAGCTACAAACACACTTGTTCGGGTCTCGATTCATTCGATTCGGCATTATTTATATTTATTGAACAACATAGTCAACCCAAAGCAAGTACCTACTACACATATTAGGCATACATTCGGCTCCATGCAATCGGTAAACTCCGTTTGGTAACGACCCTCGCTGAATCATGGATAGGTCAACCCAACACAATTCGAGCAAAGTCGAGCGGCTTTTTCCCGAACATACATATACATTATTATTTTTTTTTCTGCCCAACTGTGCCGAATCATGCCGACCCGAACAAGTGTGTACCACGCCTTAAATGGTCGTATTTTTCGTTTTTCATTTGAGAAGCTTTTTAATATTGGTCACTTATTTTTATACGTGCTTTTTAAATTCGGCTTGTATGTACCCTGCAACCTACATGTATGTACTTGCAACTATAAATAATACGGCGACTTTACAATTAAACATATACAGTATGTTGATAAAACTAACGTAATAGCACCACGAAGTAAATATAAACAAACAATGAGACCTGAATTGCGTTTATTTTGGTTTGAATGCTAGATATTATTTAGTGTTCTAGTTTCAACAGCGATAATATAGCTTCTATAATGCAATGCCCACCAATTCAGCTTATGCTTTTCGAAACATAATTGCTTGTAATTACGCAGCTAATTAATGTTTACTTAATGAAAAATTAATATAACTTTTAATCAACCCGCAACTATGAACTACAAAAACATTTTCATTTACCTTCTCAACAACTTACTCTCCTACTTGCATAATCAGCCTATAACGTTCCCACTGCTGGGACACAGGCCTCCTCTCGGTGAGAGTGAGTGGGCCGTAATCCACCAAGCGGGCCCAGTGCGATTTGGTAGATGTCACATGTCTTCGAATTTTTGGTTCTAGGACATGCCGGTTTCCTCACGATATTTTCCTTCACCGTTTTGAGAGCAGTGGTGGAGAAATAATTTACACAAAGTAAAGCGCCTGTCAGGGTTCGAACCTACGGCTTATATCTCGTAAGTCGCGGTCGTTACCACTGGGCCACCACAGCTCGTCTTCTCCTACTTGACTCATTAAAATATTTCCTTTATTCTACGATATTTTTGTTTTGTTTTACAAATTCAGACTAGCTTAAAGAAAGAAAGAAAGAAGAAGTATTTATTGTTTTATTTTAAAACAAAACGAACGTACATAAAAACACTACAAAGAAAATCTCTCCTATAAAATTATTACTACAATCTAATACAACTACGTTTTCTAATTAGCAGACATTTTCAACAAAGTACTACAAAGCACACAAAACTACGCTACTGCTACGCGCTACGAGTTGTCTACGAAGTGCTACAATTCACGCGACGTCGCTACGATGTTGCTACGGTGCTACGCGCTACGCCTTGTCTAAGCGAACTTTGTGTTTGCCAAAGCTCGCCTGAACTGTCATCCGTTCTTGTGACAACGATGTAGGTGGTCATTAAATTAGATTGAAGCAGGTAACAGTAAAATACTACCCAAAAAAACATGCCGCTTATTAATAAGCTCGGAGTAAAGTTAAACCACGGAAACTGTATGGTTAACCTGAAGTCAATACTGATTGTAACTTTACACAGCGTTTATTGACAAAGGGATACAGTATAACTGTAAATATAGATGGTTTAAAAAAGTTTTACTTTTGCATTGCCCTATTACGAAGGTTTTGTAACTTCAAACATAATAAGCCCCTATGTGCCCTCCAATGGGACACAGCCTCCTCTCTGTGAGAGGGAGTGAGCCGTAATCCACAACTACCAGTATGGGTTGGTAGATGTCACATATCTTTGATATTTTGGTTCTAGGACATGCCGGATTCCTCGTAACTTAAAAAAAAAATACGAATTCGCAGTTTTTCAAGTTAATCATAAAGTGACTGGATATATCGTTAAAAATCAATTCATCATGGTGTCCTGGAGTAGTAAAATTGTTTGTAAGCTAAACATTCCATATAAACACGTGAACCACATACTTATTTTATCCTAAAGTCCCCATTTATGTTAATACAATAGTGACATAGTAGTAATTGAAACACCACATCTACAAAACTTTACACGTTGACAATAGATTGTGTTGCTCAGTCTGTCTGTCTGTGTGGAATAATTAGCAGCTCGCGACTGCGGCGAGCGGATAAATATGAGGATTAAGACGACTCGGTAATGTACGCGCGAGGGAAACTAGTGCGTCGGTACTATGGAAACAGGTTATATAGTGCCCATGAAGATGATACTTAGGGTTAAGACCAATAATTCACCTTAGAAAATATCAAAAATCTTATTCTACAAAGTTGAATTTTACAATTAATCGTAGACTTTCTTAATAATAGTCAAAAGTTGTAGATGTAATTTTCCGCAAGTAAGAGTATTTATGATCAGAGGGGCAATTCTCGTAATTTTAAGAACGTTCAGTCTGATCTCAGTCTCAATCTGTTAAAAATACCTCTATATTCCCTACATTTTTGACATTTTTTTGTCGCCAAGATAAAACCTCGACTATATTTTGTACGATTTAAATTACGAGAATTGGCCTTCTGGTTTAAATTTTTGGGTGAGAAATGTTCGACGCCTGAATGATTTTCTATGCACTTTCTATTGTCCAACTTGTCATATACCATGTACAAATTAAAGCCGAAACCGACAGCGCATTCGGATATTACGATAGTTATTTATCTAAACTATCGATTGTTCATAGATTGTCCACAATTTATACGACACCCTGTATTGGCAATTATATCCGAGTCTGAGATGATTAACGAGTCACGTGCTACGCCATAGCGCGTAGTCGGCTACGACGCGACTGTCTACGGCGGCGACGCTTACAGACCAATATCTATGTTCACAGTAATTAATAAATCGATTCACAAATGCGCCACCATTTATGAAACTTCCACGTTAATTTATACGTGTAGTTAATTTACTACCAGCCAAACCAAATCTTCGTTAATTTCTCAATAACATCTAACTTTCACAACCCAATGACTGGGCAATACCGATATCTAGAGTTAGACCAGAGGGGCAATTATCGTAAATTTAAGAACGTTCACAGTCTGAAGGCCAATTCTCTTAATTTAAAACGTTCAAAATCTAGTCGCAGTGTCATCTCGGTGACAAACAAATGTCAAAAACTTGTCAAAATGTAGGGAAATTTGAGGTATTTTTGACTGAGTGAGACTAAGATCAGACTGTGAACGTTCTTAAAATTACGAGAATTGCCTATCTGATCTCAGTCTCAATCTGTCAAAAAATACTTCGAATTTCCCAACATTTAGACAAGTTTTTGACATTTGTTTGTCGCCAAGATAAGACTGCGACTAATATTTTGAACGTGTTAAATTACGAAAATTGGCCTTCAGTGCAGTATCCGGCCGGTCGAGATACTAACTATTACAACGGCTGCTTTGCTTACTTTTGTGGACGGATTAAAACGGTACAAAAAGAAATCCTGCTCTATTGATAAAATTATTTTTTAAATTGCGATATGGGCCAACTTTTGACCTTGGTCTCGCCTGGTGGAAAGCGATGGATGAGGTTTATTATGGAACGAGCGAGCCCAGATGATTCACTCTTGCTTTGTAGGCTGACGGGAAGGGAACACAGACGCTGGCAGTGAATTCCACACTGGCAGTGCGCTTATTAAATGATAACTGCCCGGTGCAGATTTTGTTGAAACTTCCAAAGCGCGCACCTCTATCTAGCGAACAGCCTGCCCTTATATTTGTCCTGCGTTAGGTAAATTCGTCGCGTTTTGTCTTAAGTTTAATTAACGCGGCTAACCTTATTAACACAATAAAATTCAGACGGAGACGTCTTGGAACTTCTCTGTCATCACAAATGACTGAGTTTGGGCAAAAAAACAAAATGGTGGCGGAGAATTTCATTATTAAGCGGCTCGTGACTCGAAAGGGTTCGTCAGTACCTATAGTCGTTCATTGAATTGCTGATAAAGTTAATGTCAATACAAAGCCAACTGTGTTTGTGTTTCGAGATACTTTTATGGTGTGTTTCTGCGCTGATTTTGGAATTAAGAATGTTTGGCAGGAACCTAAAAGGAATACGTTACGACAAACTCATACTCAAAGCATTTATAATAAACCAATTATTGGCACTTTTTATTGTCAAGGGGTCAGTCAATCAGAAAGATGAAGCTAGTTGCCTATTCCAAAACGTAGTAGGTACCGATGGAAAAAAACGGGCAAGAAACTCCACGGACACTCTTTTAAATCATAAAATTGTACAAAAGTTTAAATAGATCAGAATATAAATTACCGAGTGCCTAGAAATCCTCGATGTCTTATAGTAATTAATTGCAGAGGTTAGGTAATAGCTATGAAAGTGCCACATGGTATATTTAAAACTACGAACAATGTTCAAATAATTTATTCTCAAAAAGACAATATAACCACTTACATGAGAACATAAGATAACATAATGTAATAAACTTGTTCTAGCTAACGGTCACCGCTACAATACAATTGACCTTCAAACTTTTTTGTTTTTAAATTGGTTGGGTAACACGCTCAACGGTTTTATTCTCAACTAGTAGGCTAGTAACATTGATAGTGAGTAGTTTAAATTATTTAATTTGATGGTTTTGATTTGAAACCACTGAAAATACTTTATTTTTTATATAGGATGGTAAACTATTATAAAATTGTGCTCCTTCATAGGTGATATTCTATTTAGCATAGTTTTTACGTGTCTTTTGCAGGCCAAGTAAACATTAATAAACAAACACATCTCCTATTATAGTTATATATTTATAAATATTTATCATTCCAGATCCTTCAAGCAGTACTTCCTCATGCATGACCACCAAAGTTGACGAAATCAGTTTTTGCTTATACCCCGAACTATCCAACCTTCCATTTTAACAACATATTACATTAGGACCATACGCAAAAACTTTCCATCAAATTAAATCAGAAAGTTTTTACAATATAACTCGCACGCGCGAAATAAAAGTTAGAAACAGAAGCTCAGCTCCGTATAACAAGTGAAGGCGCACGCATAGACACGCGTCTACGTACAGAGAAGGTTTCAACTTTATATGTAATCACTTTTTCCGACCATTATTGTTTAAATTTTTTAATCGAAAATTATCATCGAAAATCGCTGTTATAAAGTTAACCAATATTCTAAAATTAAAAAATCTTTAAGCTAGTTTAAGTGGGCCCTACGAATTGGTATTCACAGGTACATTTTCTGATCTACTTGTTCACATTTTCATGAGATTTGACTTTTGGACAGACAAAACATGGGCCGGTGGCCGTTCAATGTAAGGAGCCAGCCTTCTGTGCTTATCTATTTACTGTCATCAGTTCACAAATGTGTGCAGTCAGCAGTTTGCACAGTTTGCAGTGGGTGGTAACTGCCGCGCCGGCAGGGGGCAGCACTTTACAACACATTTGTTACCTTCCTGAAATCCTGCGGTAATTCAGTTGGTTGCAGTCAGGACGTATTTCAGACGAGGTTTCCGTGTTTTACGAGAGCGTAGTAGTGATGTCCTGTGATTTTGCAGGTGTTAATAATGTCCTCTGATATTTTATGTCCGCATATTTGAGAAGTTATAGCCTGGAAGTTGTTATGGTAGGTGCTTCGCGCAAGCAATTTGATAAGCTTTCTGAAATCTGTTTACACAGTGAGTAGCAGGTGGAATCTAGGTTTAACCTAATGGATATTCACGTTTTAGCCATGGCCAGTCGAACACCGTTATTATTGCGAAAAAATAAATCTAATTAGCTTTCCAAGCAAATAACATCAATTAAATTTGCTTTCAGATCTCAAATGCGTATGCGGCATTATTCCACAGAAAATGGCCCACCTTCTATTATATCCTATCACCTGTGCACTTGTTAATCTTATGACTGCATCAGTGAGCGGAGTTCGCACAGCTGAATTTTGGGCCAGAGATGTTTTAGTTTTTTGCCATCGAAGAAGAAGACAATAGAACTTTCTATCACAATGGCACGTTCTGTCACAATTACAATATAACTTACTAGCTTTTGCCTGCAGCTTCGCTTTTTTGGGGTTCAGAAATTGTCATACGGGAACGTACTACCGGGTTAAAAGTATCTTATGTAAATAGAACAGTAAAATATGGAAAAAATAACTTTTTATATGAAGGGGTCCAATTATATAATAAATTGCCAAATGAAATCAAAGAGTGCAAAAGTATTCATATTTATAAAAGAAAACTTAAGGATATATTATGCAAAATGTAATTCTACATAAATACCCTGACAACACAATATAAAATAATAACTAAACTACTAAAATATAAAATACTACAACTATAACACAACAAAAAAATAAAATAACTAATATCTACTTACAAAATAAGAACACACAAAACCAGAACACACGTAATAATCAAAATTATAAATGATTCGCGCCGATGAGAGACCGCTGTCTCTGAGACTATACTTGTTGCACACAGGGAAACAAACACGTGCACGCACTATGCTAGCACACACAAACACATTCACACAGTAGTCCGCTTCTTAAACATTATTTGTGTTCCTCACAAAGTGAATAATAAGTACTTAAGACCTTGGCGTCCAATTGGCCAGCTGTATTAAGTAGTTTTATACACCATTAAATTTTGATCGTTTTAATCCTTAAAAGGGGTCATTGTACTCATCATTATGAACCACTTTTACTACGGGACCAACCTTGAAATCGTGAAAAAAAATCAGTTGATCCATACATTATGTCGAGTTATGCGATCATAAATCTATAGATCAACTGCTTTTTTTTTCACGATTTCAGGGTTGGTCCCGTAGTAAAAGTTGTTCATAATTATGAGTACAATGACCCTTTTTAAGGATTAAAATTATCAAAATTTAACGTTGTATAATATTGTGTAACTAGTAACTACCTACTTTTTTGCTTTATTTGCTACTGATCTCGTACATTGTTGTTTTGTTAGTTCTACATCTGTCGTCTATTGTCATCGTCGTCTATTGACGAAGCATGCAGATGTAGAACTTTAATCTCATATAAGATGTAGAATTTTAATCTCATATAAGTGAACTGTATCTTGTTCTTATGAGAAATAAAGATTCTTTAAACATATGTCCCGGGTTTCGAACATTAGGATACTTTTAGAACATGGTCTAACTGTGACAAACAGACAAAGTTGCTCTCGCATTTATAATATTAGTACCTATTAACATGGATGGATGAATGAATATTGAAAATCGTAAAACAATATTATTAAACATATAATATACGACACACAACACACCTGTAGTCATCGAAGAGAAATATATCGAGGGGGGGGGGGGGGGGTGTTGTGTTGACATTGTTTCATTGTTTAACACCTATTTTTGCCGAATGTGGTTAAATACAAAGGAAAAGACTGTTTTCATTTATTACATTTCAAAATAACTGCTATCAAGAGCTTTATATTTTTTTTTCTGTAACAACCTTCTACAAGGTATTAGAAAACTTAAAAAAAAGATGGATGAAATCGGTAAAGTCGTTCTCAAGTTATGGCGCGCCCAAGGGCAATAGGGATCATTTATAAATATATATAGATTTGTAAATTGTGACTTTATTAGTCACAAATAATTCTTACTTTACTGTATCTTATGTAAACCATGACAATAGGTCGTATTATCTAAATCGGGTTAGGTAGTTAGGTAGATTATACCTATTTCTTTATAACACACTAGCTTCCGCCCGCGACTCCGTCCGCGTGAAATTTCTTGTCCCCCCCACCCCTCCTTTCGCATCGCATCGCCTGCCAGCACTATCACTTCGTTTTTGTTTAGCGTTCTTTCTGAAACTAGTTCTTATTGGTCGGCTTGGGGACGTTACACTATAACCTATAGCCTTCCTTATGAATTAGGCTATCAAATGCAAAACGAATTCTTCATATCGGACGAGTAGTTCCAGACATTATCTCCACATACAAATTTACAAACAAGCAAACAAATATTACCTCTATAATATCAGTACAGATAATTATGTCCCTTAATCAACACATGACAACGTCAAATATGACTTTCAAGGAAAAATAAATATACACAATATAAATACACAAACAGACACGTCCTTCGAACGTCTCACACAAGAATAGACAAGTTACAATCCTGATTTGAAAGTAACGAAATTGTGCTGCCAAAGATGAATGACTCACAAATTTATTTAATAAAGAAAAAAGGAAAGAATTCTGAGCGTCAATATCAAATAATAATAACAAAAAATACAATTATCGGAGAAGTTGGGATTGAGGAATTTCGTAATGATTGCTTTGAGGTAACTTATGTTATGTTACATAACATTATCATCACGCTTAATGTGATTAAAGGGAACAGTAGAGATCTTATCACATTCGATTAATAGGTATATTTACACGAATTACAACAAACAAAGCTCTCGAAACAAAGATTTTCTACATAAGCCGCTACTACAACGGATTACAGTATTCAGCTGAAGGGGTAAGTCTGTTCATAGACAAGACACGTGAACTAGAATAAGGTGTGAATATATAATAAATACTTGTTGTAAACTTATGTTTATTAATGAGACACCTACGAGTAACTTATCAGTAAATCAGTTATTATTAAGAGCTACGTATTTGTATAGAAACAAACGGTATTAATAAAGAAATTAGTTTATTAGTGGAAGAGACAAAAATAAGCAAGAGAATTTATATTTTTTATGTGAAAAGATGTTATGAAAACGTTCGTAAATGAATAGATTTTTGTTTTAGACTTATTTGATTTTATTTCTTTGCGTTTGCATCATTTATTTTCACTATTGAATTAGATTCCCCTCTCACTGAGAGGAAGCCTATGGCCCAGGGAACATTATACAACACGGGAACATTATAGGCTAATTATGTAATTAGATTCCAAGAAAACTAACACTGGGTAGGGTAGTTGTTACATGAACCCAACAAAGTTATTTAAAAAAAGTCCACACATAATGACAAGTTCGAAGGTCTCTACAAATACTCTTAAAATTCATTATCATAATTTCAGCCGAAAGACGCCAATTGCTGGACATAGGCCTCCCCCAAGCACCGCCACTTCAACCGGTTCTGTGTTTCACGTATCCAGTGGTCCACCTTGTAAGAGGCCTTCCGACGCTAGTCTTCCGGTACGCGCTCACCACTCCAGACCCTTTTGGTCATCTGTTCTGCGAGCAGTGCCACTGAAGTGTGGCAATTTTCGGGCTATGTCGATTACCTCGGTTCTCCTGCAAGGAAACTCCAGCATAGCCCATTATTAACCATTGCCATTTGGGTGACTTTTAGCCTTCTAATAAGGCCCATTGTGAGCGACCACGTTTCAGTCACTGGCAACATTTACTGGTCAAAGACTTTCGTCTTGAGACACTTAAAATTAATATTTACTAATAACATTTAACTTTTAACAGCTTACAAACTCGCTGTAGCAATATCCTTCATCATTTATCACTCGAACGTACCAACGTCATATATGTACAATATAAGTACAAAAGTATATGTGTAAGTATATGTGTTGCAGTAAAATCATTCTTCATCGTAAATCTTAAGACATTTTATTGAAGTCACTTCTTAAAGACTACTTAAAAATCTTTGTTATATTTACTGAAAAAGTAAATTTTATTTAATACGAGATTTTCATCAAGGTCTAGGCTAAGACATATTTCTGTAAGTAGAATAATTTCTCAAGTTTAACCTCGGCTAAGTTAGGTTGCGACCACACTTTACTTTCAGCCTAAAGAAAATTCAAGGTTCTTCATCTTTTCAATTATAACCGATTGTTGAAGCAATACTGCCTGCTTCGATCGTCTATTGTTCAGAAGCGCTCCTGCTGAGATCCTGGGATCGATTCCCGGGTTGGGCATAGTGTTGTTGGGTTTTTCTATCTGGAATTACTCAGTAGCAGCCCGGAGACCCGATTTATGCCCGTTGATGGCAAAAGGCTCAGCCTCTATTACATGGGACTTAAACATAACTAGTAAAATGTGGGTGTACTATAAGCACACATCTGCCTAACCCTTTGTGTGTAATTCGGTGTGGTGTAATAATTATGTTATGAAGCAAAATTTTGCACTCAAGCAGCCATCATCAAATCTGCCACAAATCAACCTCCCACAACAGCAAACACATACATACATACAAGTCACAATGTACCCGTTGGTTCATTAATTCTTAAGTACTTTGACATTAACTGATGCCTGTTAATCATAACTATGAATAAGGATTAAACATCAAGTGAATTATACAGTAGATCCGAATCCACTTATAAATTAATCAGTTTCTACCCCGACTATGAATAAAGCTCCACAGACTCATGCTGCCCTGGTACTGATTGATGTGATTTTGGTATTTATAGCTCATTGAAAATTTATGTCATCTTAAATGAGGTATTTGCGTTGTATGTACATGAATATAAAACAATAGAGCAAGGAATCATGTTATTATTACATGGGGCATCAAAAAATTCGTACGCATCGTTATCAACAGGAAAAGAGTTCAAAAGGATGGCAGCATTGCAACAGCCGATCGTAAACGTGTGCCGCCGTAAGTAAAGAGCCATACAAATTGGTATCTAACTTACGGGTTTGTCATAAGGTGCAATTTAGTGGTTCTAGTGACTTCAGCCTTAGAAACTTATAATGAGCAAGGTAAACTTTTGATGAGCAACATTGTTGATGAGCAACGACAAAGTTGCTTGAAACAAAGTTTATATCAATATGTTTTGTCCACACGCCAGTCTGCGTTAAAATGTTGCCCGAGGAAGTAGTGTTGTTGTTTTCTCTGTATCCAATGTATTCCACACTACTTTCATGTTTATAAAATGGTTGGAAACACGTCCACACACGTCAATAATTGCTGATAACCAGAATGATGTTGTCGCTCGTCGAGCGAGAACTTGTCAACATGCCAAGATCAACTCTGCAACACGCAGTGTTGCCAGAAACATGTTGACAGCAACTAATGTTGATTAAATTTTGTTTATAAACAAATGTTAACCGTGAATACGGGGCTTTATGTACATCCTCATTAGTTCGATTCAGCAACTCAGGGTAAGCTTACCGTTTCAACCCGACCACAGTTTACTACAAATAAATAATAACTACATAGATACTAGAGAAACGACTGGGTAAATGTGTAATATTAGGGAAGCATGTGCAAGAAGTTAGTAAATGATAAACGATTTTATTTCTGTAAGTAGGTTTGTACTAACACTGTTACACGTCAATCACGTTTTAAAAACTAGATACGGTCGGCGTCTCCTATCTGACTACTCTGAGAAGATAGGCCGAAACAAAGTGAGAGGTCACAATCTATTTTAAAATCTATACGAGTACATAATCTTGGTCAGATCATATGAAGGACCATTTAGATTGATGTCCAAAATGGTCTTTTGAGGAAAGCACCACACAGATTTGAGTAGACCAGCCCAGTCAGTGCAAGCATTTGTCAGTAATCGTGTAGCTCAACTCAAAACTTGAGGCGAAACGCGACTATGAAGTATTTTTGAGCTTATATGCCATCGCATTTATTCTATTTGTTGATGCCATTCGATAGCGCGCACCTTATTACGTTAGTTGGCCCTATTATTTATATCAAAAACTACCAGACTATGAAGTTCCGAAAATAAAAACAACTTTTTCGCTTATTTCGCTCTATTTTTATTCCATTCGATGGCGCGCACCTAAATATGTCAGAGTTGGCTTTCTTATTTATTTCAAAAGCCACTATGAAGTTCTGATAATGAAAGCTACGGTTATGTCGCTCTATCTTTGATGTCATTCGTTAGCTGTTTTTTTTATTGCTAAATGGGCCTTCTCTTGACCTCGATCACGCCTGATGGAAAACGATGGATGAGGTCTATGATGGAACGAGCAAACCCAGAAGATGCCTGTTCACTCTTGCTTTGAAGGCAGACGGGTTAAATGTGGAAGAGAACACAGACAGCAGAGAGTTCCACACTTTGGCTGTGCGCATAATAAACGTGTTTGTAAAAGGTTTTGATTTTACCGGACCTTTTGTCTTTTTACGGGTATTACATAACAATCTACGTAATGCCATCAGAATTGTTAGGATAGTTAAAACGTTAAAAGCCTGACAAAAATGTTACGGTCATAACGGACTTTTACATTGTGATTGTGCTCAGTAAGGCCACCTCGGAACGATGTGATCTTTGGCGAGAGAAGCTCAAGTAATGTAATTAAAACGACTTGGAATATTAATAATAGTGAAACGGGAAGGTTTAGTAATCGAAATACTGACTACAGCCTGTCTATTATTGACAACATAATAAAATCAGACTCACAAGTCACCGAGGCATTGGAAAATTTATTTTCAGATATTCCCATTTCTACTACTAAATCCCTGAACTCATCACCTTCTGTTGCTGGGTCTTTGCTTAAGGAAAATGTTAATGACTGCGATTCGGAATTTCATTTTGAACATATTACCTGTAGAGATATAATTAAAACCTTTCACACTTTAAATGTAAAATAAAACTGCAGATTTGTGGGGTAATTCTGTAGAAGTTGCTAAGTCTATTATTGACATTGTAGCACCTACTCTAGCTCTTTTCTTTAATAGTTGTATTGACAGTGGGGAGTTAACTGAACTCATGAAAAATAGTAAAATAATACCTTTGTTTAAATCGGGCAGTACTTCAGACCCTTAACTTTAGTAAAATTTTTGAGAAATTAATTTTAGAAAATGCAAAGATTTTTTAATAAACACAAATTATTACATAGCAAATAGTTCGGTTTTACAAGGGGTCGTTCAACCGATGCCGGTGCTGAACTTTTAGGACATATTTATAATGCATGGGAAGACAAATGCGATGGCTTGGGCATCTTCTGTGATTTGTCTAAGGCATTCGATTGCGTTCTTCACTAAACGTTAATCATGAAACTCCGCTGCTACGGGATCCGGAACGCTGCTCTGGATCTTCTTACTTCATACTTGAGTAAGAGGATTCAGAACGTTGATGTTAATGAAAAAAGATCTCCCGGATCCACAGTAACAATGGGAGTCCCACAGGGCTCAATTCTTGGTCCTTTCTTGTTTCTTATTTATATTAATGACTTGCCCTACCTTATAAAGCATAATCATGATATAGTGTTGTTTGCAGATGACACTTCACTTTCGTTTAACTTAAACGTCAGCAACAGGTTACTGACGATGTAAATAGCGCCATCTCTAAAGTAGTCCACTGGTTCAATGTTAATAATTTACTTCTGAACGAGAAAAAAACCAAATGCATTAAGTTTACGCTACCTCACGTTAGGCAGGTGAAAACTAATGTGTTGATAAAGAGCAAAGAATTGAATCCTGAAATCAGCACAGTATTCTTGGGCATAACTTTAGATGTTAAGCTTCAGTGGGGTCCAAATATAGATAAATTGTCAAAAAAGCTAAGTTCCGCAGCATACACTGTTAAAATTCGTAATTTAACTGATATAGAGACAGCCCGTTTAGTGTACTATAGCTATTTTCATAGTATAATATCGTACGGTATTCTATTGTGGGAAAATATGCCGCTGATATTCAGACTATCTTTGTTTTGCAGGAGCGAGCTGTTATATTTATTTTAAAAAATATATAATTATTAAAAATCAGCCCTAAATAGTAAATGACAAATGATTTTATTTTGTAAGTATGTAGATTTGTACAAACACTCTCACACGTCAATCATATTTTAAAACTAGATGAGGTCAGCGTTTCCTATCTGACTTGTCTTAAGTTGAGCTGCACGTTTTCTGACAAATGAATGCACTGACTGGAGAGGTCCTCTCAATCTGTGTGGTTCTTTCCTCAAAAGACCATCTCAGACATCGACCTACATGGTCTTCATATGTCTGACCAAGATTATGTCTGGACTTTAAAAGAGACTGTGACCTCTGAGTTTGTTTCGGCCTTTCTTCTCAGACTAGTCAGATAGGAAACGCCGACCTCATCTATGTATGTAGTTTTAAAATGTGATCGACGTGTAACAGTGTTTGTACAAACCTACTTACAAAATAAAATCATTTAACAAAATATCTCCTGATTATTTCATTGAGCCATCAGAGAACCTTTCACCTGGGAGCTTGTTGCCATGGCCGACATGGAAAACATTGAATAGACTCCGTACTTCGTTTGCGTCGACTCCCTACAGGCTATGGCCAACCTGGCATCTTGTGCTGCATGTCCTGTCACCTATGAACAACACGTGAGGACCTAATGTCTGCGTCAGCGAATGGTATTAGCGGTGCTAAACAAAAAAAAGGTTACCTCTTTCGAACAATATTTGTCAAAGTAGAATGACACTACATACAGAGTGATGATTAGGTTATCACATTAAAGGCTGAATTTTCAATCATTTAATAACTTTATTCGAGGAATCATTTTGAAATTTTGATAGTTATTTCATACAAAAATTTCTCAAACGTCAATTTTATTCCTCGAATAAAAATTAACTGGCGATGAAAAAATCAGCCCTAAATAGTACAGCGGTTATTACAAGTTATTATCAGTCTGTTAAAATAATAAACAATTTTACTAAAAATAGAAAAACAAACAACAAAATAAAAAGCGCAGAAATTGGCACGAAATAAACCACTCATGATAATAAAGCAGTAGACACGCGCGGGCCGATAGTATTAACAATTCAACACAAACTCTGTAAGTAAGTTTAATGTTGTTAAATACGAAAATGAAAAAAAAATTGGCAGTTTCAGACTGTCGACTGCGACTTTCATTTACAATAATATGTATAGATTGCCAAATTTCCTATAGTTACTTTGAATAAGAACTGTAGTTCTTTAACACTAGATTTCTATTATGAAAAATAATAATACATTTTTATGGCTACTGAGATTGTATCGCTCTCACACGTACCTAGACATTTTTATGAAAATACGTTGAAAAAGTTATCAAAATTAATAATACCGTTGCTATCCATAAGATTCATTCATTTATCATCATTCTTTATTTATCTTGAGCATTTTAGATAAAACGTACGTAAAAAGTAAGGTTGGCAAAAAATTTCATTGGGTAGGTACCAAATTGTTTAGATATAAATGTTGCCTGAGTAATAAAAGTTTTATTTAAGAGTTTTATTTAAATCGGACCTCAGACAACATTTTTGTCTGAGTACACACTTAAATAAAACTCTTAATTGTTATAATCATTTAAGCGAAAATAAATTTGTAGAGAGAAAACATTTTCTTGACATTTTTGGAACTTTCAAAAAAACATTGTAAAGGTTTCCTTTTTTAATTGCTGTCTTTACGAAAGCACATAAATTCCGAACTTACGCACTGCTATACATAATTATACGGGTCGGTAAATATTGCTGCTGTTATACAGTGTGGCAGGGACATCGATGCACAACCTTTTATCATGGTTTGTATTACCATGGCGGAAAAAAATAGCTTTTTCATACATTGTGATCGCATAGATATTGCACTTTTGTAGGAAAAAGCTCTTTTTTTTTGTAATAACTGACGCAAAATTCGCATGAGGTCCAGAACATGTAAAACCGCACTAATGAAAAAAAGTTTTTTTGGTATTGCCCCACTCATATATAATAGAGTACCTAATATTGTAAAAAAAATGACTACATTAAAGTTTCAGGGCGTTAAACGAATTTTTGATAATGAAAACTTATTGCACGATTGACGATTTTCTTAATGATCTGATTGATGAATGAATGATTCACTAACTGATTGACATATTGTTACTCTGATTGTCATAATTATTGTGATTGGCTTAATTTTTTTATTACTGTAACCACGGAGTACCATCCAAGGATCTGAATGTGATTTTTTGTTTGGAATTATTGTAAACCTTTGCATGCCCATGTGACGGTAAAATATGGAGAACTTATTTTTTTTAAAACACCTATGTACTACACCCATGTTTGCAAAGAAATAAATGATTTGATTTGATTTGATGTACTGTATCCACGGTAACAGATTGCGCGTCGATGTCCTTGTTAACCTCAATACTAACATCAGCAATATGTGGTAGGTATATAAAACTCCTCTATTGCATACCGTTGCAGTCAATCCACAAATTTTATCCGATATATATTTCGTACTGTAATATTTCATGTACAGTTTTATAATTGAATTAGCAACAGAAGTGTTTTCATTCCAAAGGACCCACAGGCCGCCACCCCAACAGCGAGCACCCTCGAACGGTTGTTGTTCAATCAATATTCAAATACTAACTTGATCCCCCGACTCACCGCGTCGCATCGCATCGCCTGCCTGCGCCATTACTTCGTTTTAAGAGTTGTGAGTTACAACTGGGCAGATATTCGGAGTCCAGGCTGCTACTGGGAAATTCCTGACGGAAAAGCACACAAACACCCGAGAGGCAAACGATCAATCGGAATCGGTTTCATTTTGACAGTTCAACAACATTCATTGCGTTATTTACGTGATGAGCAAACAAATTTTTCGAACTTATGAAGCAATGGATTAGCAATTTGCTTCAAAATGATTCACACTCCGATTGATCGTGTGTTACGCAATTAGGGTGCAGTTTTTGACATTTTGTTTGTCGTCGACGTGAGACTGCGACCAGATTTTGTGCGTTTTTAATTGAATGAATTAATTGAAATTGAGAATTGGCCTTCTGGTAACTACTCTTAGCAGCCTCGCTTGCGACCGCTAGACCAACGAAGCAATTTGTTTGGGTAAAGTAAAATCTGGAAATACTAAATCGATTGCAAAAAATCTTTCACTGGTAGAAAGAAGCCTACACGTATCTCGAGTGGCATAGGACACTTTTTATACCTGAAAGTGCTTGAGAGAAACTCTAAACCGGCGGGCGCAGCTAGTCGCCCACACTTAGCCCCATAGATTACGCAGTCCCAGTCGTCGCCACTAATACGGCAAAGTTTCGACTTTCACCCGCGGCCGCCACTGCTCTCTAGTTGAAAGATAATTACTCTTTGGTTGGTTAAATATGAATAGCGGTCGCGCTTTGCCAGAGTTTAGAAGTTTTTTGGTTTAGTTAACTTTTTTGAGGTTTGCTTTGGCTACATGGCTTTTTGGGGAAAATGAATATGAGAATAGTAAATATGTTAAAACTGTAGATATTTTTCCTTTAGGTTTAGGGCTGATGTTTCCAATGCCGGATAATTTTAAATTGTTGACAGTTCTTCGATACAGTATCTGTCAGACGTCAATTTCATTATACGAACAAAAAATATCTGTAGTTGAAAAATCAGCAATATCAAAAAGATAAATAGATCACAGGAGTAAAGTGCTACACCACAAGATGCCAACCTTCGATAAAACATGACACATGATGAACATGAAACATGACGGCGTAATGTGCTGGATTGGCAAAAGTTGTCGATTTGTGAGGTGTGGCATGGTGTCACGCCATGTATGTTATGGGTGTTTAACTGGGGTACGAATTCTCTTAAAACCTTTTTCGAACCTGAAGGATAATTCCCGTAATTAAAAGCTTTCAAAATCTAATCGCAATCTCATGTCAGCGACCACCAATGTCAAAAATGTAGTGAAATTAGAGGTATTTTTAAGAAATTGAGACTGAGATCAAACTGTAAACGGTCTTAAAATTACGAGAATTGCCCCTCTGATTTCTTGAAGAATAACAAAAGCTTAGATGATGAAGGCATCAACATGGCCATTCATTATGGCTGACCCAGTCCAACAAGAAACTCAAATAGAAAAAAAGTTGTAACATTTTTCCACAGAATTATTAAACCCTGTCGGTGCTGCTACAAAACATCACAACTACCATATTTTAATATTAAAACGGACTATTATTAAAACCCTGATCCGCTTACTTTAATATAAGTCCAGCCATCGCGGTATTCCCACGATAATATTTTTTTTTTATATTCTCCCTAATGAAAAATTACGATCGTCTATGAGTGAGACGGGAAGCTATTCCGAGCTATTACTGTATTACAAAATAAGACTTTATGAATATTGCTCCGTGTTGTTTTACGAGCGTTCGCTTATGTAGTTAGTGTTTCAATTGAATTGCTCACGTGTAGCTTAATATCGTTTATGACAGTTTGACTTTAATAAAGATAAAGTGCTTCTGCCAGGTACCTACGAGATAAGTTAGTGATGATATTGGGAAGAAGAAACCACGGGGTACCTACCTACTACTCGTACGAGTATATTTTGATCACTTGACAGAGATGCTTTCACATGCTATTACAAGTCTACTGATGTAGTTGGTAAGCAAGTTATTGTTTAAATGTTCACTTGCCATACATTAGGTTTGCGTTACAATTATTTGTGAAGAATTTATTTGCTAAGTAATAATTTCGCAAATGAAAATATGGGGAAAATTGTTTGGAAAGTGATAATTTGTCTTTTTTTTTTAAGATACAAGGTAGAGCCACCAATTTTTCTCTCCTTCTTTCTTTTATCAGTGATCGGATTTTAGCGTGCCATTACTGGGATTTAATGTGATAAAATTGACTTAATCATTAGATACAACATACATATTAACTAACTATAAATAAATAACGTGGTGTTTATGGTAGTATTTATCTGCGAACCAGTCATGGGAATGCAGTGAACTCTCATATACTTAAACATAATGCACCCAAAGACATGTCAAGCACATGTAATATTCAACCTGAACAAGTATTCCGCCCACGTGAATGAGATAAAAACACTCGTTGTCAAGTCCGTGAACGTTTATGTTAACAAAATTGCTTTTCCGCGTTTTAAATTATTTAAATAGGCATGTACCGGTTATAACGCACGTGACTATTGCAGGAATATTTTGTTTTAAAAAACATGTTCAAATTAAACTAACTAGAACTGTTAGTTATTTCGATTTCGGAACAGTTAATTGGTACTAGGAAAAAAAGAACATTTCTGTTATTTTTTCATTTTACGCGCGCTAGTTGGCAATTTTGAATCTGTTATGTTCACTTCGTTCATAATGTTATAATAATAATAATAATAATAATAAAGATTTTTATTTCGGACCAAAGAATCCATAAAGTGTTAGTAACATAATATTAAAACAACTTATTATCTAGTCCAAATTAGGGCCAAATTAGTTCATAGAATACCTATAATTATACCTTTCATCAAAAACTAACTGGAAAAGACGGTTGGTAAACTCAGACAATTGGGCAAAAACCTAACACGTAAGAAGGTACCGAAAAAGTACCGTTCATGATCTTTAAAGGCGATCGAAATTCAACATTACATCATTTTCTTTTATCCTGATTCTTTTCGAAGATGGCGTGCACTCAGATGGGTTTTAACCATAAGCCACCCCTATCCCCCTTGCACAAAAGGAGAAGCCGCTTATGCATTTTTCTTTTTTGCACTTTTGCGCGGTAGGGGTACCCGGTCAATAAGGCCGGTCCGATCAGTGTGGTAGAGGCCCCTGATCAGCTTAGTAAGCCGTCGTTCCTAAGCACTATTTATTTGCTAGGCCTTACTTCAAGGCTTTGACTCTGAAGCTAACGCAATCACTGCACAGCTTTATAGGTTTAATTTTCTCTTTGAACAGTTTCGAAAGGCTACGGGTAACAGGGCGGTGTATATTGAGTTTTGAATGTGACTGCACAACATGAAAGGTTGTAGGTATTGGAGAGTATTGGATGTGTGTAGAAGTGTGAATTTATTCACTTCAATACATGAAGAGACCTGTGTAGATACTTGGAATTATTTTTAGTGTATGATAACGAAACTAAGTAGTTATTTTAGTTTGAGGTGAAATTACTTCTTGCACAAACTTTAACCGGTTGAGTGCCGTAATTATTCAAACAATTAAAAAGCCATTGTGTTTCGCGTGGATCCACGTTCGTAGGGTTAAAGCAACAAAAACTAGTATCATCACTGATCAAAAGAAGTTTTCACTATATATTTTTTAAAGGCAGACCAAAGAAACGATGGATGGACTGTGTGAAAGATTATATGGGTAGAAAGGGGGGGCGACTAATAGAGAAGTAAGGAAGAAGAAGACATACTGCACCAACCCCAAATAAATTGGTTTTACGGCAGGGTAACGAAAATGAATTTAAAGCTCACACTTCACTCAATACAATAAAAACCTATTGAGAACACACCATAATTCACGTCCAAACTTCCAACAGTTTACCAGATTTACGTCAATTTATCAACTTGCTAACTTAATAACTTTTTCTCAAATTCGCAAACAATGGTTAACGCACTCCGCAAGTAGTTGAACAATAAATTGCTCAATTTCTATATAATTCGACAAACTTTAGCCTCACAATTGTGGATTTAATAAAAGAAATCTGAGTACGTGACTAAAGAATAATGAGATAGAATGCAAAAAGTTCTATCTCTTATTAGTAAGTTTAATAATCTATGAAAGTTAGGATAAGAAATAAATTGAAGTTGAGTAGGCAGAGCTTTATTTATTTATTTATAGTTAATTAAAACGGTACAACACCATTTACATTAATTAACACAGAGACAATTATTACGTTGACAATAATATATTAACTTAAAACTAACATGGAACAGTGGACTCCCTTGCATACATTCTCTCACAGAATCAAAATCAAATCAAATCATTTATTTCTTTGCAAACATGGGTATAATACATAGGTGTTTTTTAATAAAGTTCTCCATATTTTACCGTCACATGGGCATGCAAAGGTTTACAATAATTCCAAATAAAAAAATCACATTCAGATCATTGGAATAACAATATAGATAAAATAAAATAAAAAATAATAATGTCAGCGTGGTTACAGTAATAAAAATAAATAAAAAAAATAAGAATAATAAAGCCAATCACAATAATTATGTCAATCAGAGTAACAGTATGTCAATCAGTTAGTGAATGATCATTAAGAAAATCGTCAATCGTGTAATAAGTTTTCATAATCAAAAATTCGTTTAACGCCCTTTTAAACTTTAATGGAGTCATATTTTTTAGAATATTAGGTACTCTATTATATATGAGTGGGGCAATACCAAAAACACTTTTTTTCATTAGTGCAGTTTTACATGTTCTGGACCTCATGCGAATTTTGCGTCAGTTATTACAAAAATAAAAGATCTTTTTCCTAAAAAAGTGCAATACCTACGCGATCACAATGTATGAAACAGCTATTACGACCTACTATGACCTCTGATAGTTTTTTTAAAAAGATGTGGGTTACATTTCACAAACAAAGCCGTTTCCATTATATATAAACAAGGAAAAGTTAAAAATTTTAACGATTTAAAATAGGGAACACAGCTATCAGTTGTCTTAAGACCGCACATTGACCTGATGCGTCGCTTCTGCAGCCTAAATACCAGCTCCCTATCGGTGGACTGCCCCCAAAAGATAATGCCATACCGCAAAACAGAGGCGACCAGTTCATGGTACGCTGTTAAAAGCGCCTGACTGTTTACTTTCCTTGAGAGTTGAAAAAGAGCATAAGCGGATTTGCCAAGTTTCTTACATAGTTCTTCAACATGTGGTTTCCATGTAAGTTGGCTATCAATTATAATGCCTAAGAACTTAGCATTAGTAGTTAGTAGCGCGCAAAACTTTCCAGTACACTTTAGCCACCCAAACCCATAATCCAATACATTTTGTTTTCATGTTCTGCAATAGTCCAGCACCTACCGGAGGTTGTCCGTGGGTGCACTTGCATAGTGCATACAGGGATAATCGTCGGTTGGTGCCTCCTCCTCTTTTAAAAACGTCTAAGGGTCTGCGAGTTGCCTTCGGCCCCCGGTACGCCTTCCAATCTCTATAAATCTATTTCTCTAAAATGCTAGGAAATTCGAGCATTATTTTGACACCATTCTTCGAGATAAATTGAAAATGCTGTACTGGTCAAATACATGCGAGCAGCGGCCGGCCAAGTTAGTATAATAATCCAAATCAGTCATGTATAGCGGACGTACAAATTACTATGAAAACTCATATCTATCGTGTATTTATATTTTCTTTTTTTCTGTCTTGTGATTTATATAATATGGAGCGAACTTTTTATTTCGAAGCATGGCGACCAAGGAGGTAACTTATCGAAGATTGTATTTAAATTTCGAACCGACTTCGAGGAAGAAACAAATGAACACATCGACGCGTGTAAAATTGTTGAACTTCTCACAGCTGAAGTGGAAATATGTCAACTAACTCTTGGAGGCCACGACCCAAAAGTTAGTTGACATTTTTCCACTTCAGCTGTGACACATCCCATTATAATTTTAAATTCGAGTTCCAAATGCTTAAACTGTTAGAGCGTTTTATTGACTAATTCAACTACCATTGACTTATCATGAAAAATATCAAGTTATCCCTTAAAAATAGGTACTTACCTGATTTTTTTTTTATATGAAATCATAATGTGGCATCACAGCTGAAGTAGGAAAATGTCAACTAACTTTTTGAGGGTACTGTAGGTACTTAGTTTGTATTTCGCGGATTATTTGAAAAAGACAAGCCTTGGCCGCAACCAACACATCACATAGCTTATACATCATAATAACACATAGGATACTTTTTATCTCGATATTCCCGCGGGATCAATACTTATGCGGGTGAAACCGCAGGGCACTGCTTAGTTTCGCGTTGGTACGGCCGAAGAGAAAAATAATAAAGTGTTCAGTTAATAACGTAATCACGAAGAATCTACTTCACATAATTTACATTAACTATCCTATTAACCGGGTAAAGTGTCGTTTATTTTTACCGCGCTTTGTAGGGACATCGTAAGTCTGGCAACATCGGACAAAAGCAAAGAAAGCTGAGAAATTAATGAGATAGAAAGAGAAACACTCACCCGAGCGGAGCGGACTGGAGCGGAGCGGACTGGAGCGGAGCGGACTGGAGCGGAGCGGACTGGAGCGGAGCGGACTGGAGCTGGAGCGAAAAAACAAAAATAATAAAGAGAAACACTCACCCGAGCGGAGCGGACTGGAGCGGAGCGGACTGGAGCGGAGCGGACTGGAGCGGAGCGGACTGGAGCGGAGCGGACTGGAGCTGGAGCGAAAAAACAAAAATAATAAAGAGAAACACTCACCCGAGCGGAGCGGACTGGAGCGGAGCGGACTGGAGCGGAGCGGACTGGAGCGGAGCGGACTGGAGCTGGAGCGAAAAAACAAAAATAATAAAGTAAGTAATTTAAATTCAACCCGTTTGAAGCGAAAGGCGCACTGAAATATTGTAGCTACATTCAAAAGCGTAAATTAGCAACGCGATGTTTTTAAAAAAAAGCTGTTCGTAGTTTTCGATATTTTAAATAAATACTTAGTTAGGAAGTTCACATTACTTAATTCAATAAGTTTTACTTTTCTTTACATATTATACATATAGGGCAGGAAAAGTCAACAAAACCAAACAATCGTCCACTCACTAACCAATTAAGGAACCTTTCTTTAGTTCTGAAGGAAGGAGCATAGATCCTCACTTATAGTTATTTCAACTTAGAAATACGTTGAAAAATTCTCATTATTCCAGCGTTTAATTGAACAAAACCTAATCCTCGTATAAATACAAATTTCACACACATCATAGACACACATAAACTCACACCTTTTTCCCATGGGGATAAAAACAGAAAACAAAGATTAAGGGCCGCAGCTCAGCATAATGTCAGATGACAACACAAGGTGTACCACCTGACGCTGATTTTCAGCTGCAACCCACCCCGTATACAACTGGTAATTTGCGAACTCCGGTTGCGCGTACTATGCACCTGACCTCTCTGAAGACCCTCACCAATAAGGTCACTATATGACCTTCTACCGCACTACTCACATCTGCCTTGTGAATACATTTTGTTAGTCGCCTTTCAATCATCCTCTCAGCATAACCAAACTATCTAAGCATGCTCTTTTCAAATTTTGTCACTACATCTTCTTCACAACACAGCACAACAACATTCAATCTATCATTAAAACTAGAATTAATGTATTACTAAAACATAAGAGAAAATTTCACTATTGAAACCAAATCGTAAATTGGGCCACTTTCGATTATAATCAGAAATCGTGAGGAACTCAATCACATTGTCGCACCGTAACCCAATGATCTAGGTTAGGGCACTGGTGTAAAGTGGCGATAAGGACACAAAAGGGTTCAATACGACCAACTAAAGGTTACAAAAATTGTTCCAACACAGCTATTTGGTAAAACGATACGAGTTTCATATTAATAAACGGTTTATTTTTAAAAAAATATCTGTTTAATATCGTTGTTTTTAGGGTTCTGTACTCAAAGTTTGCCAACGAGGCACAATTACTAAGGCTCCGCTGTTCGTCCGTCCGTACATCCGTCCGTCTGCAACAGGGTTGTATCTTTGGAACAGTAATAGATAAGATAAGATATTGTGTCACATTGACCCATTGTGTCACCCTTTGTAAAATGTTATATATTTATGTCTCTGTAATTTGTATGGTGTACAATAAAGAGTATTCTATCTATCTATCTATCTTTATTTTGCAAATATGGGTACAAACACGGTGACATAAAAACATATAATTAGCAACAACCATATTTAACCAGAAGGCATGCAAAAGTACAAAATACACTAGAGATGCTAAGTACATAATAATAAAGATAAACAATGTCAATATAAAGATTGAATAACTATAATTACAATTTAATTATTACTTCAATAGTTATTTATTCACAGTGTTTGTACAGCTATGGCCGACAAATAATAAAAGAAAATAAAGTTATAAATTAAGAGGGGGCGTTTTTTTTTTAACAAAGTGTTTTTGTTTTTAATAGACGTAGTGTTCAATATTGTACGATGGCACGTACCTACATCATGGCACATAACACTCAATCATTTGACTCACAAATATTTATTTATTTCTGGTTTGCCCGATTAGTTTCGATCTCAAACATCTCAATAGTCATCACGCGGCGAAGTCGCGATTTATTTTCTGTCGTTGGCCAACAGTAGGATTTCTCCTGTGGTGCAAATCACGCACTCTCTCACTTTATAGAGTGACAAGCCGTGCCCGATGAGATTTCCATCGGGCAATATGACAAAATTCCATACAAACCTTCATCCTCTATTTAACGCCTTTAGGGGATGTGTTTTCGATTACCCTTCCTTAGATCACTAAGGAAGTATATTGTTATATAAGGATTCCTTATCCAAGAAACTCTCCAGTTTCCCCCTAACCCAACATTTTTAAGCTTCTACACCCTGTCCATTAGTTAAGTTAACTGCTTTTGACAGCTCTCTTAAAACGTATATTTTCCAGGTTACGTAAAAGTTAATTTTAAAATGCGTAATAAAATAAATATATAAACTGCTTAATCTTATTGAATTATCATATTTATGACTTCTTACAGACATTACAATACCGTACGTGTATCAGTTTTGACAAAAAATATATAATTGCTCACTAGTTAGATCTGTCAAGAAACGGTTAACCTAGTGGACAGAGTGGCAGAGCGGCTTAGGCTGTACGTTGTCTGTCAATGAATTAATGTGAGATTTTTATTACGTATGTACCTGTTTACACACACGTACCTTTCCCCCGTCCTAAAGCCCTGATCCAAGAACAACTATCTGTGTATGGGCCGTACCGACTGCAATATACAGAATACAAGTTACTTAAGAGTAATTAGTAATTCAGAGACAAGTTACTTGTTTATGAATAACCGGCTATGACTAATAAACTATAAAACATAGGAGACTGTGTCATTAATACACTGCCGCTAGCTATGCGACTAAAACACAACATAATCTCAGCTTAACATCAGATTAATCGCACGTACCGCCGATAAATCTCAAACTTAAACGATATAACGTATCTCTGAAATCCCCTTCCCTCCCCTCGGCTGTGACGTCACGATACGATGCCATGTCATCTTCCCCGCATTCTTCTCTGTCAGGTCTATCTCTCCGGGCGCACGTCGCAAGCATTTTTCCACTCCTTACAATATCCCTTTGTAGCGTCTCAACAATCTTTATAGGAGAATGATCGTGGCACGTACACTTTTGACAGCTTTCCTGTCTTACCGACCAGAAGTTACGCCATTATAGCCATTAACGCGTGCGCATAGAGACTAAAATGGCATTAAATCGCGAAGTTTTTCTTTGAATAGCTCGGTTCGGTAGCTGATGGAGTTCGGTACCTACAAATGTTTTGCGTAAGGAAGTTTTTCAGCTATCAACATTCTTGTTTTAATTAAAAGGGTATACTGTGTTGGAATCTGTTCGATTTCGACCTATTTGTGTTCATGTTGAACTTCAATTTCAATAAAACACCTTGTTATATAAAATAGGCTACCTGCATAAACGTTAGATTGGTTAAAAACGCATAACCTTCTTTTGCATAAACTTAAAATCAATTAAAACATTTAACAGGTACTTCAATTAATTAAAAACTATAAATCATAAACAGCTCAGAACTAAGCGCTGAAACTAGCTGTTCAAGCTATTCAGGACGTTCGAGCTATTGAACGCACTAATTGCTTGACTTTTGTTTATAAAGCTAATAATTAACTTCATACGGATAATACGAACAACTGGCCTGCTGGAGCTGTGTGAAATTAAAATGCAAAAGGTTCATTGAATGTACGAGCAATGTTCACTGTTGATTACCAAATCGCGTTAAAAATAAACCAAAAGTACGATAAAATATTGCCACTTGTACAAACAAGTGGCAATCTGTAGGTGGCCTTTTGAGCTTCCATGGCCATCCATGGAAGCTCAAAAGACCAGCTGCCGAATGCGAGGTCCTGTGTTCAGCTTACTTGAAGAGAAAATATTTTTATGATATCGAAAGCTCGCAAGTGATAATAATTATTGCAAATTACTTATTAAGTTATCAGTAAAATGTGGGTGATCTAAATAAGCTACTTACGTCTTAAATACCTCTGGCACGATTCTGACGTTACATAAGAGCCCATATAGATTCATGTGTAATCAAATACAGGTTGGCATGGGACATGACGCGCAAACTGATGGCACATGATGCTAGACTCCCAGGCGTAGACAACTTGAGACGGTTATCGAAAAAAAATCTGCTGTTTCATATAACAGTGCAATACCTACGCGTTCAAAATGTAAAGAAAAGGATTTTTTTTTTTATCATGGTCAGAACTGTAGTTCTGACCATGGTTTTTCGTCGGTAGTACCATCATACCATGTGTGGTAACAGCTTGCGCGTCGATGTACCTGCCAACCTGTTTATTTAAATTGAATTTATTAATTATGGTTTGATGGTTCTATTGTTTATTTCAGACCATAATCCACAACTTGTCAATAAAGCGACTATGTACTCGTGCACAACATTTAAAGTTCCATAGAAATACGAAATGGTAAAGAGATACATCATTCCGAACGGCGTGAACAACTCAATCTGCCGTACTCCACGTGTTGCCTCTAATCCCCGCGCTCAGTTCGCTGCCTTCTAATCTAAATAAGCTATTCCATCCATTTCCATAGGCGGCAGAATTAACATAGGTTACATTATTAATTAACGTGTGTTCTATTTAAATAGGGGTGAAGTCAACGAACCGACGTACCAAGCTTTCCTGGATGTTAAACATGAATTATGGTCCAGGTTCAGTACCTAGTAGAATGTAATCATCACCTGTGGTTATCAATTAGTAACACTAAGGGAGGGGGGAGGGTTTGCCAACGTGCAATGGAGCGCAGTATTCTAGGCGTCAAATTAACAGACCATATTAGCAACACCACACTGCGCTCCAAAACACAGATTACTGACGTTGCTCAAAAACCCGCTAAGCTGAAGTAGGACTGGGCTGGCCACGTCTATCGAATGCCCTGCCGGGGTCGCGGCAGCCCCCGTAGAAGATGACGAGACGAGCTGGACAAAACAAACGACCATTGTCCATTTTAGCCCTGGATCGAAAGAGCTGGAAGTCATGGGGAGGGGCCTTGGCCCAGTAGTGGCATAATGCACGCTGACAGTAACCAGTAACATCAAGGGAATGACCACTGCATATCTTACAAAGAAGGTAAAAATTAATATTTGGCGGCATGACATGACTGTTACCTACATGCGTTACCTGAAGATGGAAGAAAGCTTGAAGCGCTCTACTAAAATAAAAACATAACCCTTTCTTTGCAATCGGGTAAAAGGACGTCGATACAGCACCCACATTGCGTAAGACACATTTAATCACAATACGAGAGTTTTAAAGGATATTTCTAATAAATTGCTTCATAAGTTTCATAAATTCGTCAGCTCAACAACGTAAATGGCGCAATGAACGTGGCTGAACTGTCAAAGTTAAAGAAACGGCGATCAATTCAAGAAAGACAGAAAAATATTTTATCTTGGACTCGTATAGGAAATACAAACAATAAAAAAATATATATACGCGTTGACTTGAGTACCTGCTCCTTCTTTTCGTCGGTTAAAAAAAACTTTAAATCTAACAAAATCGTGAAACCATTAAAAAATAAAATAAAAAAGATCATTTGAACCTTTTTAAGTTTTCTAATATGTAATATTAAAAAAATATGAAAACAAAAAAAAGGAAGACCTGGGCGAGGCCAAAAAGGCTCCTAACTAAGCATGATGAAAAAAAAAACAATCTCATCAATCAATCATGATGAATGCATGATCAATTGTCATTTTATGAGTGTTACGCAATCACCCACAGGTAGCTTGGATGATACAAACTCACGATTTGATCGTATAGTTACCTGATTTTTTCTTACCAGCTGTTTTCCAGTGGATTGTGATAAACTACCACACAACGTGCACAATCCAAAAGTTATTCCCGCCAGTTCAGTTCGGGTCACGGGGTCGCTCGATTTAAATTCTAAAGCAACGTCTACTTATATTTTTATTTTGGCAAGGAATTCTTTTGGAGTGCTCGCCTGTTCGCTGCCAGTGACAGGGCGAAATTAAATCCTATTCGGGGGTAGCACTTATTAAAATCTGCCCGAAAAACTGCTCTTTTAGACCACAATGGGTAATCTAGCGGCCGCGCGCCGTGGATGCAGGCGACTGTGGCACCGGCAGGAGCGGGCAGCGATTTTATTTTATTATTTTTCTGATGAGCGGCCTTAATGAAAATAGCAAACTTATTGACATGTGTATCCTGCCCATCCTAACCTATGGTGCTCAGACGTGGTCGCTCACCGAGTTGCAAAAGTTCCGTCTTGGGGTTCGCCAAAGAGCGATGGAGCGCAGCATCCTGGGTGTAAAAAGACAGGACAAATTTCGGGACATCATGTTGCGTTCCAAAACGGGTATAATAGACGTAGGCAAGAAGGCTTCCAGGCTCAACTGGGATTGAGCGGGTCACATCAGCCGCATGCACGATGACCGCTGGGCAAAAGTTTCCACACAATGGGTGCCTGAAGATGGACGGCGCCGCTGAGGTCGGCCCAGAAAGCGGTGGCGAGATGATCTGGACGAGTACCACGAGGGCTGGTTCGAGATGGCGCGGGAAAGGAGTTCCTGGAAGGACTTGGGGGAGGCCTTTGCTCAGCAGTGGGACAGTACAGGCTAAACAAAGAGAAAAAGGGCCTAGTCTATCCTTGTAAGAGCATTTTATGCATTTGGAGAAAGGTTTTTTAGGCCTAAGTGGAGAGGGTTAAACTTTTTCTAACAGTATCGCAATAATAACCAGTATAACCAAGTATCTCTCACTTATATTTTTTATCTGCGAGTAATTTGAACATAAGTTGTACTCCTATTTACCTTAAACCCACAAACACCATTTTTCTAGCAACGTATACCTAGTGATAACTAACATTCATCTCTGGCACCAGTTTCTAAGAAGTGCTATCTCATCTAAAAGCAACATATGTAATACAATATTTTCACTTTTATTTATTTATTTAACCATTTATGTACACACATATAAACAGACCAGAAGAAAGGAACAGAAATATACGTACAAAGATGATGCTACAGCATACTTGCGATAGGCGAGTAGGTACATAAAAAGAGATGTAGAAAACGTGTGTAAGAGTAGAAGGGAAACAACATACATAAAATCAAAAACAATTCCCTAATTTAAATATAAACATACAATATAAGAATATACATACATACACACTTCTAAAATAAATATCACTAAAATATACTTTTAAGTATTTATACAGTTCCTCTGTCCCCAACCCGCTTCCTCCTACAACTTGAGCCCCCCCACTTTAATATTAAACGTTGTATTATTAAATTAATATCCGGATGTGTCGTGCGAATCGAGATGTGAAATACGGGATTGTTCCAGATAATATTGTTGTTTTATACGGTATCTGTAACGCCGGTATCACCGTGTGCTAGTACGCCCCAGAGGCTCACAACTTTCGCGTTTATCACTGATGAAATTACTAATGTTGCAACAAATTTTCGTACCTACTATTGTATCGAAGCAAGTTTTTCTGACTGAACAGACAGCTGTGCTGCTAAAAACTTTGTTGCGCCACTTCTTCCCAGCGAAACCACTAGGAAGTGGTGAAGGGCGGGCGTTTTAGGGAACTGTCTTATGTTATTTTGACGTTCGGAAAGTGCTGATTGTCAGCCTAATTTGAATAAATGCCTTTGGTTTTTTTTTATTGAGAAGTGACAGAAATAGACTATAATTGAACCCGTTTGTCTTTAGTAGGTATTGTATAATGGTTATCCTAAGCTAAGAGAACGAACAAATCTATCCTCGAAGAACTAGGCATAAGAGATAGACTATCCACGATCAAAGGATTCTTAGTTACTTTGGTCACATTACCCGAGGGTAACCAGACAACTTTGGAAACTTGTTGGTGATGGGCAAGGTAGGTGGGAAAAGACCTCGCGGCCGGTCACCTGACCGCTGGTCAGACCAAGAAACCGCCCTCACTGGAGTCTCCGTTACGACCGCCCCGAGAGTTGCCGAGAATCGAACGAAGTGGAAATACATCTTACATAAAGCCACGAAGGCCTTTTAAAGACACGACCTTCAGTAATGAAGTACGTAACCAAGAAGAAGAAAGAAGAGTATCATATGTCAAAACATTCAGAGGGGTTGCAAGATTTATTGAATAATAAACAAGAGATGTTTTTATGGCTGCTGCTGCACTAGATGCTACAAACCGACAAAGTCTGGTTAGAAACAGAAGATAATTGATAGTAATATCAAGGGTTTGATTGTTGCAGCCGTCGACAACGTTCCGCTCGTGTATTTGACTACGGTGCTCAAATACACGAGCGGCACTTTGTCGACGGCTACAGTTTCCTTTGCCGTTAACGCGTGCCGCTCGTGTATATGAACACTAAGTTTAAAATGTAGGTAATCTTATCTTATAGCAGGGTAATTGCGTATCAGACTATCAGCAGCAATGGGTTTCATTTTGACAGTTAAAAAACATATAGAGGTATGAGGAACAGGGTGTAAAGTTCACTCATCCTCCATATAAAAGGGAGGATCCTTCGACCAGACAGGTGCTGTGTCTGGCGGGCAACTGCCCAACGATTGATGGAAATTGTATCTATGCTAATTGCGTGGTAAACTCTGCTTGCGAGATGCAGGATTTGCGTGACGTCAGTATGACGCGTTGTTCGCATGTGGCGTAGTAGATACCGCTACAAATATTTATTGCGATATTTACGTTGTTGAGCAGACACATTTTTCGAACATATCAATCAATGGATTAGCAATATCCTTCAAAATGATTCAAATTTAGATTGATAGTGTGTTACGCGTTAAGGGTGCTGAAGCTAGTCTCACCTAATGAAGTTAATAATAAAACATAATCCACCATGGTTACGTTCCCACATAGCTACGAGTACATTACGAACAGCAAGCCACCAATTACAATTTTAAGCCCAGTTTATTAGCTCTCACGTCATTACTGCCGACACATATTATCATGCTTGTAATTAGTTCCGAAAGTTTTCTATTTCCGAGTTGATGTAGTTTGCAATATAGCTCGTTATGTGGGTTAGTTATGAACGAAATTTTAGGCGAGATGAACGAAAATAGCTCATGATAATACGTATTGTGAAAGTTGGGTAGGCAGTAAGGATGATAGCAGATTCGACTACTAAGGGTTCGCTGAATGTACTTGAATAGGTATCAATAGTGTGTCCTGCTAATTATTATTACAATGTTTATGTTGATTTTATGCTTCAAAATCTCTGTTTGGAAAGTTTAGGTCTCACAGTAAGTCAGAAGCAAGGCTGTCCTACACCAACCTACATTAATTATTTAAGCCTTTTGTGTATACTAGGTGTATTAGAAGCAAGACTCAATGGGGGTATTAATCGTGCTATTTATAAACCATTATAATGTGTATTTGATAAGGTCCTACAGGTCTATTCTGTAAACATTTCACCGTGAAAACAGCCGATCGATTCTGTAAAAATCTCACCGTGAAAAGTTAGGTGAAGTGAGCTTAGAGTGAGCAGCAATGCTATTCTGTAAAGTTCTCGCCGTGAAATCTTAAGTGAAGTGAGCATGAAGTGAGTTGTCAATAGTGTCAATCCCTAGTATCAAATGGAATTACAGCCCACTTCCAACTCATTTCACCTAAGTTTTCACGGTGAGATGTTTACAGAATCGCACTGCTGGTGAAGTGAGCTTGAAGTGAGCTGTCATTCAATCTGGTGCTAGGAATTGACAGCTCACTTCGAGCCCACTTCACCTAAATTTTCACTGTGAGATTTAAGAATACACCGACTGTTGACCGACATTAATGTGTACCTTCTACCTTAACCTTAACACGAAAATAACATAAGAACCCACCATTATCCATCCCGCCGCGCCGTCGCCCTTTTACTACCGGACTACCAGACGTGTAGCGTATCGTTCACACTTGGGTGATATCCCGACCAGTCGTATTTAACGCTCCTCGCGTTGGGTACGACTGGTTTACTCCACACATATTCCACGCACAGCTAGCCGGCGACCGTGTGTTCCCTCTCACATTTAACCAGTTTGCCTTCAAAGCTCTTGCTTTGAACGACGTGCGACGAGCGTGCCCAGAAGATGCCTGTTTACTCTTGTAAACAGGCATCTTCTGGGCACGCTCGTTGTATCATAGACCTCATCCATCGCTTTCCATCAGGCGTGATCGAGGTCAAGAGCGGGCCCATTCAACAATAAAGAAAAACAAAAAAAAGAGCATGCCATGCAAAACATAAAAGGGGGCCCAACTTACATAAAAAGTCCATCCACACTTAACAGCTCCTTAAATTTCTACAACACTTCCGTATTCCCGATAATCCTGACAACATAGTATATTTATATCATTGGAATATCGTAAACAGAACATGTTTTATACCAACCTGTTGGCATGTAAAATTTTGTTACGTCCAAACAAGTTCCAGTACGTTTCCAATTTACCATATCGAAGCTGTAAAAATGTTAATACGTTTTTATGTACAAACAGACAATTTGAGAATTAGAAATAGATAGGGTTGCCTTTGTGCTCTGTGGTTGGTTGCGCCACTTCTTCCCAGCGAAAGCCCTAGGAAGTGGTGGTGGTGGTGTCTTATGTAATTTTGACGTTAATTTGAATAAATGACATTAATTTGATTTTGATTTTAATGTCACGTGCGAAGTTTGTAGTATATTTGAAAACAAGGAAAACGAACGATGGTAAATTGAGACTGGTTCCTTTTTTTGTATATGTACATCTTAAAGCGGTTCTGTTTGCCAAAATACAAGACAGGTGCTGAAATAGTTATTATAATCAAAACCAGGGTCACTTAATCGTCAATATTTATTCGTTATATAATGTATAATTTTAGAAAAGTGGTAATTTCCAAATAACTGATTTGTTGGAAACAATCATATTTCGAGCGACTATCATTAAGGTCCAAAAAATATATTATTTTAATTTTTCTGCCAGTCCAAGATGTAAAACGTCTTTTTTTTTTAATAACTACTAATTCTATCGTGTGGCAACCCTAGCGCGGCCACATACGTTACGTGACTCACCGTACGAATATAATGTTTAGAGTTATTTTTCATGCGACATTTTTATTAGTTCTAGTAAGCCGAGTACCCATCAATGTTACAGATGGCAGGTTTTACAGTTAAAATTAACTTTATGGTTTTATTTTATTTCGTGCATGATGGTTATGCGAAACGAGAGTAATATTTGAAATGGATTAGAAGGCATTTTAATAGCTGTGTAAGGAGTTACCATCATAAAACTTACATAAAGGGCAACACACTTATTTCGTATATCAAACTTTGTAATCCTAATGATAAATAACTTAATTTTGTTATAATAATGACCCATGATTTTACAAACAATATTTGTACGCCGCCGCGCCGGGAACGGCAGAATATTATGATCTAAACACATACCTAACAACTTTCTAACAATATTCTGACAAATAAATGCATTCTTCTTCTTCTTCTTCAAAATGGTTTGTATCATCACATTTTGAAAATTGAATGCGACGCCAGATCATGTTCTAAGTTGTTAAAGTGATTGATTTATTGATGAACCATTACTATCAAACCAAACTACTGTAATCTCCTCCACTTTTTTTTTTTGTGGATGGGAAATCATCAAATGACCCCTCCCGCTCTGGGTGGAGTGAAGGGAGTGTCAGACTCTTACTGACTAAAACCCACCCGTGTTCCTTCCTTAGCCCTTTATGTTCCAGGGCAGCGGTAACCCTTTCGGACGATCCCGCTACCCCAATCTCCTCCCCTTATCCCAATTTATTCGTAGACGGCGGAACATATTCACTCTTTTCCATACTTCTCTAACAGTTGTCATCTCAGCAGTCGCCCCCTTTCTAGCCATACCACCCGTAACCTACTAACTATTATTATTCAAGTATTCTTTCTACAGAAAGAACTATATATATACTATATATATACTTACATATATATAGGTACTTGAATAATGTCATTAATCTACCATTCATGTAATCTGTATTTATTAATTTTTACAGATTGTCAAGAATGCCAGAGCCTCATATACAAACTAACGACCAAACCGATACGGTGATTTGAAACCCGATAGCCGATTCATGTGCAATAGTCGAGTTAGCCGAGCTTTCAAATCACCGCAGTTTTTTGTGCGCAAAAGTTTAACAACCGTACTTACTTTTGTTTAACAACCGATACTTACTTTGTTGTACATATTAGTTTTCCATTACTGGATGAACCGCTTTCTGAATGAGTATAAATAGTTTGTTTATGTCTGGTTAATACAGGGCAGAAAACTATATCTATAAGAATATCTCTGTTAGCATTGATTTCCAGAACGCTAAATAGTTATCTATTCTGAATGTAATTTTCTTAAGAAACTCTCTTTTATAAAAAAGCCTTTCGACTTTATTTCTTTTTCGGTTCCTCCACACAGATTTACTTTTTTTTAAAAACGTTTTTGTACCTACACAGACACTAAAGCCACTGACGATCTTTGAATGCCTTAGTCACAGTTAGTGCAGTTTCAATTAATAATTGCAATTACTTTAAAACAATGAGAGAAGTCTTAGTAATTAAGTATAAATTAGAATGATTGCCGTGAGAGAATCAGCACTTTTCAAACGTCAAAATTACAAAAGACAGTCCCCAAAAACCGCCCGCCCTTCACCACTTCCTAGTGCTATCGCTGGGAAGAAGAAGTGGCACAACAAACTCCCCAGCAGCACAGCTGTCTGTTCAGTTAGAAAATACTTGATTGTATACAATACTAGGTACCTATGTTAATAATTAACAAGACAGAGAACATAAAATTAAATTATTTGCCATATGTCAGCTAGCCACGCCAATATACCAACAAATATAATCAAAACTATACGTACTCAAGCTAAAAAATAATTAATTAAATTTAAAATGTAAATAAAAACTTAGTACCTAAATAAAAGCCTCCAGGCATGAAGGGCGTGACAGCTTACATATTAATGCATTGCTGGGTTCTGGTCACATAGCTGTCACTTGAAGTCACAAATGATAAACTAGGACGATCGAAGTCAAATAAATAAATAAGTTAATACTAATAACAATAACCTGTCAGTAAGCTAATTCTGGAGAAAGAACATGAACATTGTCTTGAGTTAATTAGGGCGACCAACTATTCTTATCGTGTAAGTAGTCGTTGATGGAATAGTAAGCCTTTGAACAAAGGTTGGATTTTACTTGAGCTTTAAACGCATTAAAAGGCAAGTCTAGCAAAGAAGAGGGTATCTTGTTATAAAAGGTTATACCAAGCCCGACAAATGAGTTATGAACTTTATGAAGCCGGTGAAAGGGGGTACGTAGTTTGTCCTTATTTCTAGTGTTAACACTGTGAATATCACTGTTTTTAGTGTACAAGTGTAAATTTTGCCAAATTTCTCAAATATTTTTATTGTTTATATGCTCTCTTCTATCTGTGAGAACTTGTAATTGGCCTTAGTTTTGTTACTCTCAATCGTGCAAAAGTGTTTAGCTGTAAGTTTTACAAAAACTGTAAAATAAAATAAATAAATCAAAATAACCTCGGAAGCAAGTCATGTTATCAATTGACATACTAGCTAGCTCACACACCCTTACTTAACTGTAACCTAACCTGGTAGATACTCGAACAAAAAAGGGTTACCATCTCGAATGGAGGTGACACTTCCACATAACTCCTAGGGTTAGGAGATAGGCTCGATACTCCACGACGAATACTAATGTAGATGGACTGACGTGATCATTGATGGAACGGTATATGAGAAGTGGGAAGACGGACAGGAACATATTCAGTTGTCGTTTATGTTAATTGGATTGATTTCTTGAATGATAATTGTAAGTTAACAAAGGCAAATGGCTTTTTCTGATGAAAGTGTTTGGCTTACTATAATACTACTAACAGATGCAACAGACTCTCAAGACAGGCAAAAGGCTTTTTCTGATGAAAGTGTTTAGCTTGCTATAATACTAATAACAGATGCAACAGACTCTCAAGACAGGCAAAAGGCTTTTTCTGATGAAAGTGTTTGGCTTACTATAATACTAATAACAGATGCAACAGACTCTCAAGACCACACTTTACTATAAGTAGGTTATGTGTAGCTCGACTGCTGAGTGTGAGGTCCTGGGTCCGACTCCCAGAACGGGCAAAGTGTTATCGGGCTCTTACCATTAGGAATTTCTGAGTAACTGTCCCGAGTTTGGAAGTTGGTGTGATACCCCCGTGCCTCCAAAAGCAGGTTAAGTCGTTGGTCCTACACCTGATCTTATTCCGGCCGTGTCGGATTGCGTGCCGTCCCATCGGACTGTGAGAGTAAGGGAAGAGAGTCCACCCGTGTCTGAGTACACGCAGTGCATTATAATATCTTCCGCGCTGAAGGCTAGTCTCCGTTGAGGGGGCCATGGCGAAAATCTGATGATCTGGAGTAGCTCCTAACAAAAGTACACAAAGGCAAAAGGTACCAAAACGACAAGTTAGATAAGATCTTATTTTTATCTACTGTTAACTCCATTCCAGTAGTTATTTTTTATAATTTGAGTAAGTACAGACATCAAACTACTACAATCCCATCTTCCTAGCTCGGTGGGCTGTGCTGGAGCGGCTGCTCCTGGTGCAGAAAACGTCAAACGGCGAAAATATTCCAACCTGTTTTGGGAGTTATATGTTCGAGCCGTTTGGGGTTAAAACACTAGGGCCATGGGGTCCGAGTGCCTACTTGGTTTATCCTGTTGACAGAGATGCGGACGAATTTTTTGATGCCCTATGATAGTTTTGCTTATTTTTTCACATGTACATATGTTTTATTATTTTAAATGTTAGCTTATATAATGTAAATAAAAAGCTACTACAATATGTCAATTTTTTTAAATAGATTTTCAACTTTATCGCTAAAGCATTGCAAGCAGCAGCAAGGTTGATTGGGAAAATATTACAGTTTCGGGTAGCTTAACCTGCTGGCGTCTGGACATAACAGCATTTCCACTCAGTTTCTGAGGCTTAAAATATTCATAATAAACTGAAGTGTAACTACAGCTTCAACTACATTCGTATTGTCTTTTCAAAACTCCATAAAACCAACTCACGTTTTATATAAACTTATCTAGTTTTAAACGAGTTTCCTAAGAAATAAACCGGTTTATTTTACTTGGCTGTTGAGAAACAGCTTGACAAGCTGAAGTCTGTGATTCTAGAACAAAAAGAGAAACATCTACTTCACTTTCAGGGAAATTAATCGTGTTTCGTAAAGTAACATAGAAAATACGAGACTTATAAATTCTTTAAAGAAGAGCGTTAATATTCTAGTAGTCGATTGATGTGTCGAAGTAACAGGTTAGCAATCATTTAGTTTCAAAATAAAAATGGGTTCCTTGCGATGTTGCGAACATACGGCGCGATTTTTGTACCACGCTGTAAGAAATATCGCGGAAACATGCAGTCTGTAAATTACGACGAGCGGCTGACGTGTTGTTACAGTAGGTATAGGTATTTATAAAGAGTATTACACAGGGGAACATTTAACCAGTGCGCAAAATGTAACCATGAATTCAGCATAATTATGATTCTACCTTCTATCGGAGAATTTTTTCAACGGTTACAAAAAGAAGTATTACTCTCAAGCTTCGTTCTCAATATTAGCATAAACACACATGTAGTTTCACTCACAGACTCGCCATTTCGCACTAAATTTTGGAGAAAAATAAATTATAAAAAAAAATAATGTACGGTAGACCAAAAAAAAAAATTTTCTTCTCGACACTGACGCCCGCGCCCAGTTAAGCTCATTCACGTATCAGTGCTTCGCTGTTTCGCATCTATTCCCTTGTATTACAGTAATTTGAGTGCGTTTTTACATTATAATGCCGAAAAGACAGAGTGATAATTGTGATAATTATAGTTATTTGTGCAAAAAGCTTAGAAAGTTAGAACGTAAAATAAAACGTGGGCGACGTACTCGCTGTGGAAGTACTCGCTGTGGAAGTACTCGCTGTGGAAGTACTCGCTGTGGAAGTACTCGCTGTGGAAGTACTCGCTGTGGAAGTACTCGCTGTGGAAGTACTCGCTGTGGAAGTACTCGCTGTGGAAGTACTCGCTGTGGAAGTACTCGCTGTGGAAGTACTCGCTGTGGAAGTACTCGCTGTGGAAGTACTCGCTGTGGAAGTACTCGCTGTGGAAGTACTCGCTGTGGAAGTACTCGCTGTGGAAGTACTCGCTGTGGAAGTACTCGCTGTGGAAGTACTCGCTGTGGAAGTACTCGCTGTGGAAGTACTCGCTGTGGAAGTACTCGCTGTGGAAGTACTCGCTGTGGAAGTACTCGCTGTGGAAGTACTCGCTATGGAAGTACTCGCTGTGGAAGTACATCGTCATCGGATGGGGATTTTACTAAGCCTTATAACCTGCAGGGTAAGTCATTATACTTATTTATAATATACTTTTTTGTGTTAACATTATAAAATATTGCTTTCTGCATAGCAACTAGGTGATAAGAGGATTCGGTTTCTTAAAATACCGTTATATAAAAAGCGTATTCTCCGTTTTTTGAATTCATAACGGATTCATAATAATAATAATTAAATTGGAAAATCGGATTGTCCTTTGGGGGCCTTCCACATCCAATATTAAGTACTTTGCTGCTCGGATCTACCTGTGGGGTTTTTCCATAGCATGTACCTACCTACGTTATTCCTAGTGGAATAACTATATGTATCGCCTATTGGGATTGCGTGTTTCTCTCTAGGAGTCTCACTTCCCACCCATAAATAGGTTATTTTAAACAAAACACTCATTTTGCCTGCAGAGTGCGAATACGAACCAATCCCAATCAATGACGATTGTGCCACATATCGCGGCAACACAGATCCACAACCTGGATGCTCGTACTGGCAACAAGCCCCAGTAGAAGGTGGTGATGAGGAGGTTTCGGAACTGGTAGTGTCTGACCCTGTCACACAGTCCCCTACCGCCGACAACATACCGGCCCACGTGAACGTGCGACTGCCGAACTCCGAGACCGCTGCGCCACCCGCTGCCTTAACCACCACGCAAATATTTGCGGCGCCCGCCGTGGAGTCAACTGCCGTTCCTCTAGAGAAGGCAAGTGAATCTGAGCCTTCTGCTCTTCAACAAGATGTTCCCGAATTAGATCCAGACTTAATGGAGATATTAGGTCAGGATCCCACCTTGACTAAAGAATACGGAATTGAAATTCAAAAGGATTTGGCAATTAGACTCAACCACATTGCTACCTCCGGCCTATCAAAAGAGAACCGCAAGGAGCTAAAAGATAGATATCTAGTACCGGTGAACTGCAAGTTTATAAAAGCGCCTACTCTTAATCCGGAGGTTCGAGTATCTCTCATAGAAACTCAAGCAAAGCGAGATAACGGTATACAAAGTAAGCAGGAATTAACATCTTGTGCCTTGTCCTCCATCAGCGAGGCTATTACCAGGCTGCTCTCATCAGGTCAAAAAAACCCTGAGCTTCTCAAGCTGTTAATGGATACAGCTCGAATCCTCGGTGATATGCAATACATGGACTCGATCTCACGACGGGCATTTATTCTTTCTACTGTCAAGAAGGAACTAAAAGATCAGCTGGACAAAACCAAAATAGATGAAATGCTTTTTGGCAGTGGTCTATCGGAAACCTTAAAATCAGCAAAAACGATTATAAAATCTGGAGCTGATCTGAGGTCATCTTCTACAATGAAGTCTACGGCTCATAAACCGGCTAAAACAGTCAACAGACCTTTAAACTATCGAGCCCCCCCGGCGGGTCGCCGTCAGGTTCCACCGCCGCCGCCGGGGGGCGCGAGGTATGCGCGGGCGGCGCCATCAGCTCCGACTCAGAGGCAGCAGATGAGGACGACGCACAACAATGCCTCCAAGACATCGTCACGTCAGCCGCAAGCAGGCTACCGACGTTAGACACGGTAAGCACCGCAGGCCGTCTTTCATGTTTCTATGAACAGTGGTGTTTATTAACTAATAATCCTGTTATACTCTCCTGGATTACTGGTTATAAAATTAGTTTTTCTGGCCAAGTTATTCAGACAACTATTCCATCAGAACCTATTTATTCGCAAACCGAACAAGAGGCCTTTACAGTATTAATACAAGAACTTATTAATACTGGGGTAGTGTCCATTTGTCAACCATGCGCGGGTCAATATATATCTAGTATATTTCTTATTCCAAAACCGAACGGCAAAAAACGTTTTATTTTAAATCTAAAACAATTAAATAAATTTATACCAACCCAACATTTCAAACTTGAAGATTTAAGAACAGCTTTGAAACTTGTGTCAAACGACTGTTTTATGTCAACTATAGATTTAAAAGATGCATATTATTTAATAAACATACATCCAAACTCTAGGAAATATTTACGTTTTAAATTTAATGGCAATCTGTACGAGTTTAACGTGTTACCGTTCGGTTTAAACACTGCTCCTTATATTTTTACAAAAATCCTCAAACCTGTCGCAAAATTATTGAGGTCTTTGGGACATTTATCAACATTTTATTTAGATGATTTGTTTTTAATTGGTAAAACATATACTGCCTGTTTGCAAAATGTTAATGACACGAAAAAATTATTAACATCTTTAGGGTTCATAATCAACACAGAAAAAAGTTCTGATATGCCGTCAAATTGTTGTAAGTTTCTTGGAAATATTATTGATTCCAAAAGATTTGAAGTTAGGTTACCCGATGATAGAAGGCAGAAAATTAAAACAGAATTATTAAGAATGAGAAAGCTCAATCGATGCAAAATAAGAGATTTTGCACGCTTCATTGGTATTTTAACATCTGCATGTCAAGCCGTAGACTACGGCTGGCTGCATACCAAAGACTTTGAGAGGTGTAAATACCTAAACCTTAAAGATGATAAAAGCTACGATAAATTCATGAATTTACCTATTGAATTATCCCCCGTCTTTGACTGGTGGCTTTATGCTGTTAATGAATCAGTATGCAAAATAAAGGTTGATACATATTCCTTAGAGATTTTTAGTGATGCCTCAACAACGGGGTGGGGCGCGGCCTGTGGCGACGAGAAGGCTAGTGGACCTTGGAGTCAATATGAGCAAACTCGACATATTAATTATTTGGAAATACATGCAGCTTTTCTTGGGCTAAAAGCCTTTGCACAAGATTTTAAAGATTGTCAGATTTTGTTACGTATTGACAATACAACGGCAATATCTTACATAAATAGAATGGGTGGCGTACAATTTCCTCATTTGACTGATATTACAAAACAATTGTGGAAATGGTGCGAAGCGCGTAAAATTATGGTTCATGCCGATTATATACGTTCAGCTGACAACGTAGTTGCGGACGCTGAATCAAGAAAATTACACCCCGACATAGAGTGGGAAATTTCTCAGAGTGCTTATAATAAAATAACACAACACTTCGGTGTCCCTTGTATGGACCTATTCGCGAGCAGAATAAATCACAAATGTGACATATATGTTTCTTGGCAGAGGGACCCCGACGCTTATGTAAATAACGCGTTCACTATATCATGGACTAATTATTACTTTTACGCGTTTCCACCAATTAAGGTTATTTTAAAGACCTTGCGTAAAATTATTAACGACAGAGCCACTGGTATTGTCGTCGTGCCGAAATGGCCAACACAGCCATGGTACCCCCTTTTTAAAAGTCTCGTCACCTCAAAACCACTAGTTTTTAAATCGAAGCGTGATTTAATTATTTCTCGTTGTAGCGAACGTGCAATTCAGCGACAAATTACGCTGGTTGTCGGGAGGTTGTCCGGACATCTTTTCTCCGAAGAGGAATTCCAGTCTTCCATACCCATCATGCTAGGATCTTTGTCAGATAACACTGTCAAACAATATGATACATGCCTAAAGAAGTGGTTTACGTTCTGTCATGAGAACAATATAGATCCTTACAACGCTTCAACATCAAATATTCTCTGTTTTTTAACACAATTGTTTAATTCCGGAGCTCGGTATGGTACCTTAAATAGCTCCCGATCCGCTTTATCGTTGTTACTAGGACCTGATATTACAAACAATGAATATATACAAAGATTATTTAAAGGAATCTTTCGGTTGCGGCCCACACTTCCTAAATATAATTTAACGTGGAATACTGATCAAGTTTTGAATTATTTGGCGGAATTATATCCCAACGAAAATTTAAATCTTGAAAAAATTAGTAAAAAGTTAGTTACCCTCCTAGCCATAGTAACAGCCCATAGAATGCAGACTTTATCAAAAATACACATCGATAACATTACCAAATCTGATTCAGGGTTTGTTATAAAAATAACAGACTTAATTAAAACTTCACGAGTGGGTACCTTACAACCAGTGTTCTGCTTACCGTACTTTTTACAAAGGCCGAAAATATGCCCTGCTAGTACTCTTAGAGTATATCTTGACAAGACCAATCAGTTACGTCAAGATCAAAAGTCACTATTTATTTCATTCAGGAAGCCATACCGAGCTGTAACATCGCAGACTTTGAGCAAATGGGTAAAGAGCATGTTACAAAACAGTGGCATTGATATTTCGCTGTTTACTGCACACAGCACCAGGCACGCAGCCACTTCCAAAGCTTATAGCGTAGGCGTTAGTCTGGATGTCATACGTAAAACTGCCGGGTGGAGTTCATCTTCTACTGTTTTTGCTAAATATTACAATAGAATTATATCAAACGAAATGTCTACCGAAGGTGATTTTGTTACAAGTGTGTTAAATGGATAATTATCTCATTGTAATCATTGAACATCTACTAAAATATGTGATTGCTTTTAATATACATAATAGATAACATAATAGATAGTTATTTTTTCTTTATTAAAACTCCCAAAGCAAAGACACAATATACTCCTATATAATTGCTTATATTTCACAACTAAGATCTCTAAACGTCTACATGTGTGTTTATGCTAATATTGAGAACGAAGCTTGAGAGTATTTGATGATTAAACGAACTTACCTGTACGTGAAGTTCAATCACAATTACTCGAAGAGCTTCGTTCGAAGATATTAGCAACCCTCCCTCCCAGTTACCCTCAACTCATGTTGTGAAATAACAAACAGCTCAGCATACCTCTAAACTAAATGAGCTTAACTGGGCGCGGGCGTCAGTGTCGAGAAGAAAATTTTTTTTTTTGGTCTACCGTACATTTTTTTTTTTTTATAATTTATTTTTCTCCAAAATTTAGTGCGAAATGGCGAGTCTGTGAGTGAAACTACATGTGTGTTTATGCTAATATCTTCGAACGAAGCTCTTCGAGTAATTGTGATTGAACTTCACGTACAGGTAAGTTCGTTTAATCATCAATTAGTTGTTTCATACATTTTGACCGCGTATGTATTGCACTTTACTATGAAACACTGCTGGACATAGGCCTCCCCAAGCACCTCCACTGCGACTGGTTTTGTGCTTCTCGCATCCAACGGGCTCCTGCGTAAGGTTGCCGGTCCACCTTGTGGGAGGCCCTCCAACGCTACGTCTTCCGGTACGCGGTCGCCACTCCAGAACCTTTCGGCCCCATCGGTCATTTGTTCTGCAAGCAATGTGCCCTGCCCACTGCCACTTAAGTTTGGCAATTCTTCGGGCTATGTCGGTTACCTTGGTTCTCCTGCGGATCTCTTCATTTCTGATTCGATCATGCAGGGAAACTCCAAGCATAGCCTTCTCCATACACACACCTCACAGTTTACGCACCAGTTAAAAATGTATTCTCTATCTATCTACGTATCTACAGGCATGGCTACGCGGAGAAAAATACCACAATACTGCTACGCGAGTTGCTTCACGCCTACGCGGCTACCCCCAAACAAATAATGTTATGTCATGTAGGAAAATCCGCGTGCAGCGATGTGCAGACGTGTCGCGTAACCGCGAACATACGCACACAGCCAAGAGTTTCACGGTGAAATAACTGGAACGTGTTAAAACATGGCGACGTTTATTGCGAAAATACTACGTATCATGTAGTCCAATTAACACAAAGGTTGACTTGAGAGAAAGTAAGTTCGAATTAATAACACTATTGTAATGTACATGGAGTACAAATAAATATGTACCTATATAATATCAATCTGAAAAAGTTGACAACGAAAACATATCGGAAATGTTTTTCACACGAAATATTTATTTACTATTTATGTACACATATATATACAGACAAGAAAAAACAGAACAGAAAAAATATATGTATGTATGTGTATATATGTATTTCCACTGGCGACTCGTTCATGTTGATATTTTTAATTGTTTCTGAATTCATACGATCCAACTGCTTAGCTCAAAGTAAACTGTGAAAATTGCACAACCTACATTTGAACTTTATTTTTGCAATTAAAAGTAAACAGATGGCAATTGTAGGTTAAAACAATACTATATTTGCGTGGCCTTTTCCACATTCGTAACAATTCTTCTCATATAATTTCCTAAGGTTTTCTGCACACAAAAATTTCAAAAAAAAGGCCTACCCTTGTACCAATTTCCTAATACATTTCCAGAGATTTCTCCGCAAGAATGTAATCTCAGCCGGATATCTGTGATATGACGGTTGGGGTGCTCGCAGCCTCCACGTCAATCCGATCTGGCAAGTATTGGCAACCTATTGAATCTTTGAACACAACAATATTGTCTAGACATATATATCTCGAAGTATTTCTTTGTGAAGGGTCGTATTTTTCAATGGGATCATTATTCGGCGAGCAATTTTCATAATATTGTATTATTAACACGTTCGGCCCAGCGCCGCTCTCGTGAAATGCGCATATTATGACACAATATTTTCTTATACAAAATAGACATACGTTGATATACGTTCGGATCTTCAAGTATCCTAGAGTGGTATAAGAATAAACACAAAGTCAAAAGACGTCGACTTCAGATGACGTAGCATATTGCGTGCATTCGCGCTTGCAAGTGTCGTAGTAGACGACAACATGAAACCGCCAAAATTTTATTAGTTGTGGCCCTAGATGTTTGACACTTGCAAGTGTTGCGGCGCGAAAGTTACACCTGAAGGCCAATTCTCGTAATTTAAAACGATCAAAATCTAGTCGCAGTCTCATCTCGGCGACAAACAAATGTCAAAAACTTGTCAAAATGTAGGAAAATTTGACGTATTTTTGACAGATTGAGACTGAGATCAGACTGTGAACGTTCTTAAATTTACCAGAATTGCCCCTCTGTTATATACAACTGTCATATACACCTATTATGTATAAACCATATTTATAAAATAAATGTCTATTCTATTCTAAAAGTTCAACTAATGGAATTTACTATGACTTCCTGGCGTCGTGAGACGTAGTGCAAATCTATATAATTATATAAAATTCAAAGTCCTGACTGACTGACTGACTGATACATCAACGCATAGCCTAAACCGCTGGTCCTAGAGACATGAAATTTGGAAGGTGTGTTGTTCGTGGAGAGTAGGTAGGTCCACTAAGAAAGGGTTTTTCGAAATTCCATCCCTAAGAGGGTGAAATGGGGGGATTTTGTTTGTATGGAAAATCTTATTCCTTAAGTTAATAAACTTGAAACTTGGCACCAATACTAATCTATGTAAATTATGAAGTTTGCCATTTTATGTTTTTCTAAAGTACCCCCTAAAAAGGGGTTGGTTTCAAAGTTTGTATGGAAGAATTTTAGCGCGCGGTCCGATTAACTTAAAACTCAGCATTTATACCTAGGATCGAAAGTAAAGAATAATGAGTATAGGGTTTTTCAAAAATTACCCCTGACGGGCTGAAAAGGGGTAGTCAATTTTACAGGGGAGGATTTTACTGCATGGCTTGATTAACTCGAAAATTTGTATAAATAATCTTTGAGTCAAGTTATGAAATCCCAAACGATTTTTCAAAATTCCACGCCTGTGGGGATGAAAAGCGGGGATACAGTTTATATGAAAAATCTTATTCATTCAGTTAATAAACTTGAAACTTGGCATGAATACTTGCCTAAGTAAGTAATAAAGTTTATCATTATAAGTTTTTCAAAACATACCCCACAAAGGGGGATATAGGGGTGTTAAAGTTTGTGTGGAAGAATTTGAATGCGCGATCCGATTAACTCGAAAGTCAATACTTTTGATAAATGACAGAAAAATTAATACTTTTGACAGGAAAGAAACGATGATAAGTTTTTGGGTCTTTCGACAATCGACCGCTGACGGGGCAAAAAGGGGTAGTTAATTTTTTAAATGGAGTATTTCACAACGTGGCTTGATTAACTCAAAAATTGATAAACATCATCTTTGAGTCAAATTATGGAAACATCCTAATATTCTTTTTAAATTTCTATGCCAGTGGGGTGAAAATACGGAATACTAACTGTATTCCGTCTTTTCACCCCATATGAAAAATCGTTTTCCTTTGGTTAATAAACTTGATACTTGGCAATATTTGCCTCATTAATTAATACAGAATGGTCACTTTTAGTTTAAAAAAAATCCTCACAGAGGCTTCAGGGGGTGAAATAGTAATGGGTAAGAAAAGATATTAAACCAGTCAAACGGATTAATTTGAAACTCGGCACTAATACTTAAAACGTAAATTATGTTTTAAGGGTTTTTCAAAAATCGTCTCTTACCGGGATGGAAAAGGGAAATAACGTTTAAGGGGTGGATTTTACTGCTTACTTCCATTAAGTCGAAAATGGATATAAATAATCTTTAAGTCATACAATAGGAACGTATCAAACGCTTTCTTTAAAAACGAAGCCTGTCGTGGTAAAAGGAGACGACAAAGTTCATTTCAAAAATCTTATTCATTTGATCTGTAAACTTTAAAATTTGCCCGAATTAAATAAATAAATGATAAAGATCGTAAACATACATCTTAGAAAATTTAAGAGTAAAGTACACGCGGACGAAGTCGCGGGCAAAGTACAGAACAGAAAAAAATAAAAAAAATAAAAAAATAGGTACAGAGGTGATGCTTATTTCATAAGAAATCTCTTCCAGCATACCTGAGATAGGACAATAGATACAGAGATGTAGACAGCGTGTGATAGAGCAAAGGAGGCAAAAAATAATACATAGAATCAAAAAAAACAATTCACTTAAAAACCAAACAAGAATTACGAGAATATATTAACATACATACAAATAAACATACATAAATACTTCTAAAATAAATATTACAAGAATGATAATAATTATATCATACTCAAAATAATAAATACATACACAACTATGATGAAGTGGACAGATAGTGTTCTTTCACTCTTCTTTAGTACGACGTTCGTCTAAGTACTATACTATATAAAATTATAAATTATGTCTGTATGTTAAATTTTCACGCCTAATCCACTGAACGGATTTTGATAAAATTGCCTACCAGCAGATGCCAAAGAGATAGATGGCATCCTGGGGAAGGACATACTTCTTATCCTTTCCGACATCCACGCGGGTGAAGCCGCGGGCAGAAGCTAGTAATATCATATTTTGATTAGCCGTGGTTCTAACAATAAATTGCACAAAATTATCGTTATAAGACGTTCGTGGTCCGAACGTGTTAACAAATGAGGCAAGTGATGCGGGGTAATGAGGAAAATGTCGCGAAAAAAGTTGAGTATGAACGTGGATGGCTATACGAGTAGGCGAAGACTAAAGAAACGATGGACGTCTGCGTACGATATGACTAGAAAAGGTGAAGGCTATATATATATACGACTAATAGAAGTATGCCACCTATGTCACCAACTCTCTTTATTTCGGTGCTAGAGACGGCCATCGCACAGACGAACTGGGATAGCATGGGACTAAAGCTCGACGGTAAATATCTTTCACACCTAAGATTCGCTGACGACCTGGTATTGCTATCCGAGGACCCGGTACAGCTGCAGTTATAGGTAGAACAACTTAGCCAGCAAAGCATAATCGTAGGATTAGAGATCAACCTGGATAAGACAAAAGTAATGACAAATAAAGAAACTACCACAATAAACGTCGATTCCACACCCTTACAATATGTAGAAGACTACACATACCTAGGTCACATTATCTCATTTAAGGCTTGCACAGAAAAGGAATTAAACAGGAGAATACAAAATACCTGGAATAAGTACTGGGCAATGAAAGAGATTTTCAAGGGATCTTTCTCTCTGCAGCTGAAAACAAAAACCATGAACATATGCTTATTATCATGCTTAACATACGCATTTCAGACCTGGGCTCCCACCAAAAAACACTTGGATAAAATCAGAGTCTCTCAGAAAGGTATAGAACGCAATTTCATGAGTATCAAACGCAAAGACCGAGTGACACAGTCTCTAATAAGGAAAGAAACGAAGGCATACGACGTTATTAAACAGATACTTAGACAAAAATGGCCATGGGCCGGTCAACTTCAGAGACTGGAGACACAAAGGTGGGCTCAGATCACTACAAATTGGATCCCGATTAATGAGATACGCAAAAGAGGAAGACCATTTAAAAGGTGGAACAACGAAATAATAAAAACAGCTGGCAAAACTTGGTGCAGATTGGCGAAAGACAGAAGGTTATGGAAGCATTTGGAGGAGGCTATTACCGCCTACTAGAAAACTAATACTTACACTACAATTTAAGATCATATGATAAGTATCTACTAACATTTTATTTCAATTTTTCATTTATTAAGTAAGGAATCAATAAAAGCTCTTTTATTTTTATTTATTTATTTTATAATAGAAGTATGGAAGGAGACATGTTGCACCGACCCCAAATAAATAAAGATAAGGCAGGAGAGTGATGAGTGTTAACTAATTAACCGATAATTAATCAAAATTATCGCATATTTCGTGAAGTCTCTCTCAGTATCAATAGACAATATCGTCATTCTGTAAGGGCAGAATGTATTTCCCATTATATTCGGCGGCGACGCGGCACGTGTTTGCTTCAATAAACATAATAGCAGTCACCTCAGATCTCACTTTCTCCTAAGCCAATACCATCTTTCACACAATGATTAGTAACCCTCTTTTCTTATAACCCCAACACAAAATTTGTTTTTACAATTGCCACTCGAAAAAGGGCATTTTATTCATCGATAACAGTGAATAAAACTCTCTTTTAGTCACTGAGTGAATAAAAACATTTTGAATTTGGAACAAGCACGAATATACGAATTATATACAAAAATAAATAAAACGTGCTGAAAGTAGGTACGTACTGGCTGGCTATATGGAGCTATTCCATAGAGCTATAAAATTAAATTTAAAAAAAAATATCCCGCCAATTTAGGTTCTTTTCTATCTGTTATCGTGTTTGTTTTATGTCATTGGAAATCTAATAACATAAATTATAATAAAATAAGTTCTTCCAGTGACGAAAATGAGACACTGACTCCGGAATCATTTCGAAATAAAGCAGCAAATAAAGTACCTAGATAATTTGTTGCCGCCAAAATCTCGGGAGTTGTACCTGAAAACATACAATTTGATCTGCGACTGGAAAACCACGAATGGCGCGAATTCCTTCTCAGAGTCCGTGTTTCTTAAATATTTCAACGAATTAACCAAGACTAAGAAGCCGTCGACACTTTAGAGCATATATTCTATGCTAAAAGCCACAATGAGCGTCAAACATAACATCGATATTTCAAACTACCTACTCAAAGTTAGTGACATACTTAAAGCGACTATCCGAGGGTAATAAGCCAAAGAAATCTAGAGTGCTAACCTTCCAAAACATTGAACGTTTTTTAAATGATGCGCCTGACCACAGTTTTCTGGCCGTAAAAGTAAGCAACTATTTATCTACAAACCTACTATACTTTAAAAGTTTTATTTTAAATACATATTTTATTAATTATTGTTCACAGGTTGTGCTAATTTTTGGCGCGAATGGGGCCTGTCGCAGTAATGAATTATTAAAAATAACTATGAACGACATTAAAAAACACTCGGAAAATTTATTACTGATCGTTTTAACTGATACGAAAACAAAAATTGATAGAACATTCGTGATACGGCAAGAGTACGTAAAAATCGTCGAAAATCTTTACGGCCCACTAATACAAAAACCGACAGGTTTTTCATACAATACCATGGCGAAAAATGTACTCGGCAACCTGTTGGAATGAATAAAATAGGTGCGATGCCAAAAGAGATTGCCACATTCTTGAATCTATCAAATCCCGAAGAGTAACAGGATGACAGGACATTGCTTCCGTAGAAGCTCTGCCACCCTTTTAGATAATTGTGGTACTGATCTTACAGAACTGAAACGCCACGGAGGATGGAGGTCCAGCACAGTAGCAGAAAGCTATATCGAGGATTCAATTGAAAACAAAGCTCCAGCGCGCCCTTCAACATCGAAAGGACAATCTTGTGAAACGACTACATTACAGCTTTCTCAGCAACAGCAACCACAAAATATGGCGACTTTGCCAAACACCCAAGTCTTATCTAATACGACCGTTTTAAAACCAAACAAGAACATTACACTGAATTTCGAAAACTGTTCTAATTTCACTATTAATTTTTAATGTTTATAAATAAATCCTTTGTTCTCTTATTACCGATTATAAAATAAAATGTGATAAATACTATACTACTATTTATTTTCTCGCAAACAATGGTAAAAAGTAGAGTACACAACTCGTGAAAAAAATAATTCATCTCGTTCCTTGTATCCCTCGCTCCGCTCAGGATTCTAATCTAGAATACCTCGCTATGTTTGGGATTCTATTCTAGAATCCTTCGCTGCTCTCGGGATCCAAATTAGTCCCTCGAATTCATTCCCTTTTTTTTTCACTTGTTGTATAATCTACTATTTTTTGTATGTTTGTTTGTATATTGCCGCTTTCACGCTAAATGATCAGATTTGGATGAAATTTAGCGCATGGGTAGACCATGACCTGGGTTAGAACAAAGGATACTTTTTATACCGATATTCCCACGGGATCAGGATTTATGCGGGTGAAACCGCGGCGTGGTGCTTGTTCATTGTACATTCATAATTACCACTTTCTTTGTATATTGCCTCTCTCAGTGTCAAGGCCTATTCCCGTTACTAAAAACGTTCAAAATCTAGTCGCAATCTCATCTCAGCGACAATCAATGTTAAAAACTTGTCAAAAATGTAGGGAAATTAGAGGTATTTTTGACAGGTTGAGACTGAGATCAGACTGTGAGCGGTCTTAAAATTACGAGAATTGCCCCTCTGTTATTTTAACATGTAACTGAAAAACTTTGACTTCACAAACTGAAAAGCTTAGCAACATGTCCGCGTGTTCCGAAATCGAATTAAAAAAAAACTGGTTGTTTGAATTTGGAACACGCATGTTGTTAACCTGGCGTCACAAACTACCCGCAGACTGCAGTATTCCCACTCTCTTTCCCTTACCGTATTGAATTTGTTTTTTAGAATTCTGTAGGGACATCTCCTTCCTCCCTTGTAATTCCGTATGTCATTTCTATATGTCTGTATGAGGTTTATAATGGAACGAGCGTGCCCAGAAGATGCCTGTTCACACAAATGTTCACTTCTAATTTGAGCCGTTGCTACGTCATAATAACACTAAGCATCTCCTCTGCATGACAAATGCTAACATGACTCACCCGACCGAGGTGGTCGGGTGAAACTCACATTTATACCTACTACATAGTAACCTCCACATAGAGTATAATATTCTCTTTTTTGTTCCTTTTATTTTATTTTTTTATTAATTATTAATTCACTTTCTTTGGAAAGTCTGGAACAATGTCTTTGCATTTATTTTGAGTTGGGCGTTGATAGCTGTGCCACAGTCTTTTACTTCTGTGGCTATCTTCGTTTCCCTTTGTAAATTGTAAATTTAAGTTGTTCCAAATAAACTTTATTTAATTTATTTATGCTCTTTTCACTGAGCTGAAACCCTGCAGTAGTAATTTTCACCAAAAGGAAAAAACTTTACAAAACTAAATCTCTGTCTGATTAACCACAGATGAGGTTCTAACTTCTTTATCAAAGTTTAAAGTTCCGCTAGCTGAATACATACCTACTTTTACAACAACAAATTCTGCTACATTTCATATTGGACTACGGATCCCTACATTCGCGTGGTTCAACACAACTTGGCAACGGTTTCCGTATTTGTTTTGCGTACCGTGGGTAACAAATAAATCGAATTGCACTGCGGCGTAGTTTTATATCCTATAGCTGGGTTTATTAGAACCTTTTGGTAAGCTACATACGTAAGCTACGTAGGTACGTAGCGATTGATAGGTTTAATCTTATTTTAATTATTAAGTTAATTCATAAACCTGTATTGGAAATTCGGGTCCGGAGTCCGGGTTAAGATTTCATAAACATCTGAAGGCCAATTCACGTTATTTAGAACGTTCAAAATCTAGTCGCAATCTCATCTCAGCGACAATCAATGTGAATAACATGTCAATAATGTAGGGAAATTAGAGGTATTTTTGACAGATTGAGACAGAGATCAAACTGTGAACGTTCTTAAAATTACGAGAATTGCCCCTCTGACTACAGGTTTATCGGATATTAAGGCCTTACATGCATGAAGAGGGAAAGCACTGGTGACCCATCGGTAACGTTCCCGATTTACGAGTTGTAGGTCGTTGGTTCGAACCCAAGCACGAAATTTACTTTATGTAAGTTATTTCATCACCAATGCTCTCAAAACGTTGAAGGAAACATCGTGAGGAAACTAGGCCTAGAACCAAGAACTTGAAGACATGTCACGTCTACCAACCCGCACTGGGCCCGCGTAGTGGATTATGACCCACTCTCTCTCACAGATAGGAGGCCTGTGTCCCAGCAGTGGGAACATTATAGGCTGATTATGGTAAATTAACAGATTAATCTAAACAGACTAAACTTCGCCTGATCAGCCTGCCTAACAATTGTTTTTACGCTTCTGATTAAAACTACCAAAATAATATACATATAGGTATGTACCTACTGCAACTGGTATTGAAAAAATATTAGAATAACAAAACGATGCTAAAATATGTAGTTGCATGTAAGAGGATTCAAGGAAATCCGAAGTTTAGTTGCGATGCCTTAGAGACCGGTCAGCGGGTCGCCTGCCCGGAGCGACGGGGCGAGGAACTAACATGGTCTGACATGCGGACTTGCTACAACACGTTTATGTCCAGAATTAGCAACTTTTAGCTTTTGACAGAGAGCAGTGGTGGCCCAGTGGTACCAGCCGCGACTTACGACTTGTAGTTCGTAGGTTCGAACCCAGACAGGCGTTTTACTTTGTGTAAATTATTTCATTACCACTGCTCTCAAAACGGTGGTGGAAAACATCGTGAGGAAACCGCCATGTCCTAGAACCAAAAATTCGAAGACATGTGACAACTACCAACCCTCACTGGGCCCGCGTGGTAGATTATAGCCCACTCCCTCTCGAAGAGAGGAGGCCTGTGTCCTAGCAGTGGGAACAATATAGGGGGATTATGAGCTTTTGATAGGAAATAAAAATATCTGGCTACAATGAGCTGGTGACTTAAAAGTTAAGTACCTGAATTAAATGTAAGTGTCTATTTCCCGTTTTCAGTAACACTGGGAGACACCTAAATTAATGCCTAAATAAAAGCGTGCTGTTGGATTTTCAATGCTCGGATCAGCACCGAAAGTAGAAAATCCAACACCGTGCTTTTACGAGTATTTAGATATCGACTAGTGTTAATAAAAACGGCCATAGGTTTATACGTGGTGGTTTTTGGCCATATATAGCTCTGCCTTGTTGGATTTAATAGGTGTTTGGTTCGATCTTGGAAGACTGATTTTCAGTTCTCCGATAATTAAAAAAAAATAGTCTGAATTGGACTGCAAGCAACCCGAAATCGGGATGTATGCCCGGTTAAAGGTAGGTATTTTACTACTTCACGATGTCCTCAATACAAATAGGTTACCTATATGTAAATATCTACCCACCTACTAACTGTTATGTTCTCCTGGTAGGTATAGCACACCTATGTAGGTATATTAACTACCTACGTAATAAACTTTACCTACAACTACACAAACGAGCACTTCCCAAGTATTGTGTCGTATTATCAGCTCATCAAAAGCTTATCGACCTACTTGATTACCACGGTCATAAGCCGACCTTTTGCCCGAAACCCTGCGATGTAAGGGATCCGCAATTTGCACAACCGCTTTTATAAACTACAAAATGCAACAGGATAATATTCTTTTGTAGCAATAGTCCCCCATGTATAAAATGTTATCTTGATCTCGCGTTATCTCGATTTCGACCAATCTCGATCTCGATTTCGAGACTGAGCGCGTGTAACTATTCTTGTTGTGAAGCCATTTTCAATGTAATAATTATGGTAGTGTGCGTACTTAATGTATGTGTACTGATTTTATGGCGTTGTGTATGTAATTATTGCTTAAACAATTGCGTTGATTTTTTTGTTTCGAGATTAAATTAAAAAAAAAAAAAAAACGAAATATAACGTTTTTACTCTAAGTAGATAATATTCATTTTAATTAAGTTATAGAATATTTATTTAAAAACGCATTATTGCAAAAAGTCAATATTGAAAACGAAAGCACGCGAGATTTCGAGTTGCCGATCTCGACTTGAGATTGTATTCGCTCCCCACATGTAGGTATAACTATGTAGGTACGTAAGATCATGGGATAGCCAACTCCCTTGCGAGGTTGTCGGGTCGACCGAGCGCCGACAGCTAAGGGGATTCCACAATTCTTTTGTTTTTACCAACTTTCATAAATGTATTCATGAAATATCTCTGCAGTTTGAGGACTTGCCGTCTCACCTTTTGTGTTTTTGTAAGAATTCGAGGTCACAGGTCTAAAACAGGATGAAGAATGAAAATTGTGTCATCCTTTTTTTATTCATTTTGTACTCATTAGGTAACCTACCTTTTGGGAGTTACCTATGTGAAAGTTATGAATATGATAGCACTAGGAAGTGGTGCAGGGCGGGCGTTTTGGGGGACTGTCTTTTGTAATTTTGACGTTCGAAAAGTGCTCATTCTCAGCCTAATTTCAATAAATGACTTTTGATTTTGATTTTATGAAGTGTATGATCTAGCGAATCAGTCAAAGCAAATCAATCACGCACACACACGCTCAAATTCATTTTGCATAAAACAAACACGATAGCTTTTTGGGACGTCAGGGGGCTGGCACGCTGCACATGCATACTTTAGCACCTGCTTAACCATACATTTTTGACGTTTTTAAAACGTCTTCTAAGCAACGTTTTTACATAAACCCTTAAATATACACATACACCACACCCTCACTGACAGAATCTTAGGAGTAACAACTAATAATTCTATATTATTGCGACGAAGGTTTTCGGCGCCACAAGCAGTGGTGGAGAGGAGTATGTTAACAAGGAGGGGAACCGGGAAATTAGTCGGAAGAGGGATCTTAAATTTACTGATACGGAGCAATCAACGAAGATCAATCAAGTTGCTATCTTTTTTCGCTTTTCGTAAGTAATTTGTTGTTTTTTTGGCGCTGCTTCAAAATTAGTTACTAGTGACATTAATTTTGGAGCTTACCTATAAAGGTTTTGTTTTTATGTTTCGCTTGACATTTTTTTTTTTCGACTTTCCGTTTCCTTTTTCGTTGATTGAGTTCTCATCGAGATGAATGAAATAAGCCAGAAACTTGTTTTTTTTTTATTAGTCCCACTAGTGGGCAAAGGCTAGGTACTCTCCTTCCACCTCTCTCTGTCCAGAGCTGCCAAAAGGCTGCAAGAAGCAATCTTAGTAATAGGAGTCCAGCTTATTAATTGCTCAAACACGATGCCAAAGTTTTTCGACGGCACGGTTGCGCGGTTGCGCAGCAGTCAATCGCTAAACCACTGCGCCGGTTAAGCGATTGACTGCTGCGTAGCGTGTCGCGGGTTCGTTTCCCGCACGGAACAAGTATTTAAAAACTCAAACTATTTATTTCAAATAAACCAATTACAGGCACTTTTGAATTGTCAAGGCTCAAGGCAAGGGTTATTTGTATGGTCTACAAGTAGTTATTCCGGGTCTGGCTGTTTGTGTATATGTGAGTTTAAATGTTTGTAAACGCACCCGCGATACAGGAGAAATTCCTAGTGTGGGATAAGGTTTTTTAAAAAAAAAATTTTTAAAAAAAAGTCGACGAAAATTGAAGCAAGGTGATGAAATTCCGGCTTGGGCGGAGCATCGCCGCGTCCTCGTGGCGGCGATCTCTCGCGTCCGGCCCTGGTCCAGGTCATGGTACGGAGCGAGAGTGCATGGGAGGCCGTCACCTCCTTCTGCGAAGCAGTAATGCTCGCAAAGGAGGAGGCGGAGCGCGTGAGGAAGAGGCAATTTCTGCGCCCTCACGCCCCTAGTCGCCGCAGGAGACGCCCTGGACGGGAGTCAACAGCCGACTCCCGGCCACCGTAGGCGCGGGCCTGCGGGCGGCAAGCTATGGGCAGCTCGCCGCCCGGTAAGGACCAGGCCCGGGTCGACGGCACGTCGTGTTCCACGCGCGCCTCAAAGAAATGTCAGCATGAACTGACGGGGTCCGTTAGGGCCGATGCCTGCCAGCGTCGCAGGTTGTTCGAAAGAGATACCGTGGCCCCTGGCACAGGTAACTAAAGGAATACGGGTGGGTTTTAGTCAGTAAAAGTCTGACACGCCCTCCCGCTCCGCCCAGAGCGGGAGATGTCATTTGATGATATACCACCCAAAAAAAAAAGTGATGAAATTTGGAAAGCTATCAATTTGTAAGTGGCACTACAAATGGGCACCCACAGATACGTTTTCTGATCCAATAGTTTACATCTTCACAGGTACTTTTGGAACAGACCATACATAATAAGAGCTACCTAGCTAACGGTTATGATTCTTTCACGATACTGCAAATGACTGCAATGGTGTTCAGCTGTAACTGTTATGGTTTCATTTATAAAAGTATGTTTATCAGTTGTCTAGTACCCATAACACAAGCTCTGCTTAGCTTGGGACTAGATGGCGTTGTGTGATAGTTGTGGAATATTTATTATTTATTTATGCCTTTAATGCTACGGGTGCAACCAAGCTTAGAAAGATAACTCAGTTAGTAAATAGGTGCACAACTAATAAAGGAGTTTTGGTAACACACACAATCACAACCTGATTCATTTTGAAGGAATTTCGAAAAATTTGTCTGTTCAAGAACGTAAACAGCGCAATGAATGTTGTTGAACTGTCAAAATGAAAGCCATTGTTACTGCTACTTACGCTACAGGTGCCAATGCTTACTGGATATAGAAACTGAAGCTTCTATGCATGCGCTGAAGGGTTTTAGTAAGGGAGTCTCATAAATTCTTACTCCAGAAAGTCTTGATACCTTTTGAAGGTACCTACTACGTGTACTGATACTAGAGTTACTAGCGGCATTGCAGGGTGTCGAAAGATGTAGGTATTAACAGGTAAATAGTAAAAAGACAAATTCAAGCTAAAATGGTCTTTATTATAATCGTACATAATTATGAATTCTTTAATAGCAGGGTCCAAAATAGCCAATACGAAAAGACCCCGATCAATAAAATATAATGCTATCTTTATGAGGTATTTATTCATTAACAACTTCTACAATAAATATTTAATCGAATTTGACTTATAACAATATAATTATCAAGTAAACGATTGCTTATTTTGGTGTAAACTGTTATTAATAATCACAAATATTTAGTTAAATATGTAAATCTTAATGTGCACAATATCGTCCTTTTCATCAGTTATATTAATATTATTTTATTGAATCTTTCATGTCATGTTGATTATAATAACAAATGGCTAGCGCTATTCTAAGTTGTTTTAAAAATCTGTATCAGAATTATTAGTCTTTAATCATAACAACCGTTTCGATTCTAAGTTGTGCCAATATATTCTAGATAGTGCAAAAAATACTATGGAAGATTGAAGAATTTTTAATGTGTTATTTTCATTTTAATATTACATTACTTATTGCGGTTATTTTTCTCTCTGACGAATTATATCGAATAAGTAAGTCTAAGGTAAATTGTCACGAAAATTATTGACTCCTACATCTAGCTGTTTACAAAATAAACATCTTACCTTCTTCAAAATCCAATCATCTACTTCTCAGTACTACGATACTAGCTAGACTTAATAATAAGTATTTATTTGATTTCTTCGATACTCATAGGCATTAGGATTTCTCTTTTATTATCACAATTTTATTTTTAAACATTTTTAAGATACAAGATAATAAATACGAAAAGCAACAGTTTGCAGACATCTAATTCAATGATGATATTGTTTAAGAAAAACATTTTTTTTTTTTTTCAGAACTGTCACAATAAGGTACACACCAAGGAAGAATGCGCATGAGAGCGACAAAGGACGATTTATAAATAAATAAAATCGAATACTGCCCATATCTATGTCCGATATACTTTTTGAATTATCTGCAACTACAACAAAATTAAGAAGAAATTAAGATTAAAGAAAGGTATCAGAGCTTCAGATAGAACTGAAGAAAAAAAATAAAACAAAAATAAAATAAATTCAAAAAAGAATTTTACTAACATACACGCGACCATGCATCAGATATATATACATAATACATTTGTTTGTATACCCGTTTAGTACAATCACTTGACATGTCGGCCGACACATGCGAACGAAACACACATTATAAACATATTGACATAATTTTTACTACTTATGGATATACGCCATTCGTTTTATTACCGTAGGGAACAATTGATTGCTTTTTTAAATTCTACTTACTAATAATAACAGAGGATATATCAATTATTTAGCTGTGATAATGGTATAAATAATTATCTACTTTATTGCATATAAAACAGAGTTCAAAATGTCAGACGAATAATCGGCAGTTGTTTTTGGAAGCTGTGGTAAACGTTTTGATTGCGATGTGCAAAGCACAAGAATGCTTATCGCTGTTGACGTTGGGAAGCATTTTCTTTAAACCACTTTCATAACAAAATTCATTACCACAATGTTATTTCTATTAAATTAAACTAACCATTCCCACGGCAAACGGGCACAAACTGTAATTACAAATATATATTCTTTGATATAATGTAACAAGATACAGTCTTGAGTCCTAATTCGAGACATCCAGCACTTTTTGTATACAAGACCATAGCTTTTAAATGGCCGTGAATTTAAATTCGGAACAATGACGAGTCAAAAATGATGGCCAGTATGATCGGCATCAAAACCGCATAAAAACTTTTTCTTTGACTTTACATCAGTTTGATGTTGTAAGCCTTGATACCATACATGGAATTGTTCAATGGCTCGATTTAGAAGACCGGAAGTGTATTGTTTACTGACATGCAAGCTGCCTCAAAAACATAGAACATACTTTCGCACACACTAAATGTATTTGGCAATGGCATACCGATTTTCATTAAAAACTTACAAAACATAATTCACAATTAGAAATTATTTGCATTCGAATTGTTTGTCATGCTACTAAAAAGTATGATATTATTAATAAGATTTGAATACTATTATAAAGTCACGACGGAAAGTTATGGCTCAAAGTTTCGAAAGCTATTATTTTCACGTTCCGATTAATAATCTTGAAGAAATTACTAAGACGCCAAAATAATCGGACAGACGAAAAAAAGTACTAAAAATTTGACGCAAGAAAATAGCACTAAATATCGTTATTAGTAAAAATGGATAATAAAAGTGTAGCACTGAAATACTAAGATTATTTATTTGTGTCTTTTATATAGCACTACATTATTATACAAAAGTTACTGGTCTTATAAAGGCATCTGGTAAGTATCATATAGGTACATTCTGCGGTTTTAATTTGAAAAGGTTCACTAATTAATATGATACAGTCGCTAATTGTTAGCGTTGGAGGCATTAACTCTAATATAACACCTAAGACTACACAAAATGCAAACAAAGCTACAATAACATTTTTTTGGTACATAATTTGTTTATTTTTTCCTCAAATCTTAACTTATAGCTTATATCATTCGATTATAAATCCGTAATGTTTTTAAAGGTATTCGTACTATTTATTTATGCGATACTAATACAATATAAAGACGATTCTTTTACTACTGTAGGGCGCAGATAATTCTTAAGGCTATAAAAGTTTTAATTAATCATCACATTCGTTTTCGGAAGATGTGTTTGAAAATATATACAATACTTTATCGCTTATATAACGTAATAAAATAACAGATAGATACATTATTGGCATAAGCTGAACAGTCAATATCTTTGCCAACCATAGACTCAAAGACGAGTAGGAGCAAAGGAGTTTACTATTCAGCCTCTTAGTTCTAAAAAGTCTACAGGAAGATCTATATTTTCTGGTTTTTATTATGGGCAGTCTTTGATGATACAATTTTAAAGTTTCTAATTCCTTATCGATTTTCAAGTTTAATATAAAGCCTGGATTAATCTTACGCGATTGAAGAAGTAAGTAGCGTTTAAAAATTGTTAAAAATATCTCTATTCTGTTCATATACTGCCAAAGTCACATTTTAGAGTCAAGTATTATTTTGGCTTAATGTCTATAGCTTACGATAAGTATTGGGTATTGTAGCACTCTGTGTTAAAAACATAATATACCTCATTTCCACAAAACATTGTCATTTTTAATAACAACTTTCTTTGACAGTCCTAAAACGTAGCGAATGGGTCTTACAATTTCAATTATCCTTATAATAACGACTAATTAATAAGAAACTCGATTTTAATTGCTACAAGTGCTTCTAAGTCACAACATTGTTCTCAGTAATCTGATATTTTACAATAGTATCTTTTTGGGTTCCGCACTCGATGGGGCCAAACGGTCTTAAAATTAATTTGTGAGCTCCCATGATAAGGAACCATTAGAGCCGAGTCTAACATCACAAATTCGATTCATATTCTTTCCACCGTAACTAGAAATCACATTGCTACCTCCATTATATAAATAAAATTCAGTTAACACCACAATTGCTACACTAATTCACTTTCATTAAACCACCATTCTTCCATAAAAATTGATTAAGGGATTCCTCATTTGACATTTAGTTACATTTCGGCCATCGAGAGAATGCGTTCTTGACACCTGTCCGTATCATACAAACGAGAACATTTTTTTGTAAATTTAATCTTTATTAGTTACTAGAATTGTCGCGCTGACAGATGTCAGGAACGCGTTCTCTCGACGTCCGGACTGTAGTTGACACTAGGATGTAGAAATACTAGAAATACTTACGTCGCTATAATTGTAAGGAAGTCCTAACATTGAGCGGAGGGACCTTGCGTCTTTAGCCTATCTAGTGTATCTTAGGCATAGTTTCCTGGCTGTATCATTAGCTATGTTCACTACAGTTAGATGTGCCTTGATGATAGTGATCCATTAAGGACTGTTATTACAATGGAATCTTGTCTGGCCATAGATTCAAATGTATATTATTTTAGTGTCATAATTTACTAAAAAATAATTGATATAAAACCAAAAAAAAGAGGAAATGACCATAAAACAGTTCGTAATAAAAAAGAGTATGATTTTTAATATTGGACTGAAAAATTATTTGAAAATACTCGCCATTGAGCAATATAATTGTACAAAATCAATAATTATGTTTTCGCTTAGTTATTTCTGCATGGTAGACTGTCTTAACGCACAAAAAATCGCGCAATGCTTTTAAACGGATCACAGTCCCATGTATTATTACGGCCAGTGCTAATTGTTTAATTATTGTGTCCACTTTGCGACAGTGAACCTGGTAATAAAAACGTGTCTCAAAATACTGTCTCATTTGGCCATATTAGCCAATCAACAGCTTTCTACCACTTTTCATTAGACCGCGCCATTTTTATCATAGAGCAGATTCGAATCACCTATCGTGCCTACACCATAAGCTTCCCATTCTGCTTAACATCCCCGTTAGACTTATCTTCCAGCTGTTCCACGGGCGCCGGTTTACGTGCGCAGTACTTCACGCAGCGGATGAGTGGTGTTACGAACAAGACTAAGCCGGACACGCCGATGAATACTCCCGCCAGGTAGAAGGAGAGGTCGTAGGATCCTGTGACGTCGTATACCCAACCTGGAAAGAAGATAGTTTCGATAAAATTGGAGTCGGTGATTTTTCTGATATATGACCACGATCGAGCTGAGCTGAGCTTTCGGAGAAAGCAGGGGGTCTACTCCGAAGAAGTATCGGCCGAATGTTCGGCCGTTTCCTGCTACGAAGTTATTATTTGGTTCAGTCGGTTCCGATCCTACACTCCTACACTCTTTCGAATATTGACTATGGTCCCGACCCAACTGAGCCAATCCGAACTTTTTTCGCATTTTTCAATAATATTCGGTTCGGCCATGTGTCGGTCCGATCCGAACATTCGCACTTTGCACTTCGGAGTAGGCCCCCAGGAATGATGTGTGTGTGTTCTGACCATGATTAACTCTTCGATTAATATTGCAAAGAAATAAAAATAATTATTTAAGTTGACAACAGATGGCGTTACCTTTCAGAACCACACAATTTTCTGTTCTTCTGAACGGGTTTATATTTTTTATTGATTTTACAACAAACCACATTTAGTAAAACGATCGCAATTGATTTTCAATTTACGCACAATTGTTTTATTAGTTCTATTAAAAACCTGTTTCATGGTATTGTAACTATTACAAGACTAGAGACTAATTTTTCCAACACTAGATAATTTTAACCAAAGAATAATTTTGAATTTTTTACATTTCTTCCATACAAAATCTGTCAGACGTAAATTTCATTCCACGAATAAGAATTATTATCTGTCGATTGAAAAATTTGCCCTAGGGCTGATTTCACCAACATCAGATATATTTTAGACGTGGAAATAAATGGAAATTTGACAGTTTTTGTATGAGAAACTGTCGGAAATACGAAATTATTCCTCTGTTTTATAACGAGCGTTGGTTAAATCCTAAATAACGCAATTACTTAAAAATTAAAAACTAACCAGCCAACGGCGGTCCAATCAAGTTGGCAACTCCTTGAATCAGCAGCAGCAGACCATACGCGTTCGTAAACTTCTCCAGCGTGATCTGTTGCACCAGTATGATGCTGGTCAACGAGTAGTTCGCCGCGATGCAGGCCCCGAAGGCGCCCGAAGCTGAGGCGAGCCCGACGTACGTCCCGAGTAGAGGCATGATCGTTGTTACTATGCCACAGGCTACCATGCAACCAGCGTAGACTATACTGGCATTCACCCATTGGAAGTCTCCCACCCAGCCTAGTAGGATCTGGAATATTGAAAAAATATTTTTAATAAAGAAAGAGTTAAATAATGCAACACCCATCCAAATCGGATCAGGTTTTGAGAATCGCGGCAATACGAACATACATACGGGTCGAATACAGAACATCCTTTTTTCGAAGTCGGTTAAATAGGTTTATAATCAGGTTTGTCCCTGTTACAACAAATAGGTAGACTTTTATGAATGTGGCCACTTACTACCTACTTTACTGAGGTATTGCTCAAAAATATATTTTCTTATTCCTGTATGGACTACCATTTCCTAATGCTGGCAATACTTTAAAACTTTTTGAGTTTTACCTGACTTGTGGCATAATTAACTAGTGCTGTGTCGCCGACATACTGTTAACTGTGTATAAACATGACTAATCACAATCAGTTTTTTTTTAAGTTGCCAATCTTGAATGGAGTATAACAATCTCCACACATGCAAATACCGATTGCTTAACAATCTGTACGTCTCGTTGTTATCTGCTGAACGGGAGATGATTTAAATGGGTCAAGTTAAACAATGCCTGTTGTTGATAAGGGCTGATGGTGTGTCACAGGCCTATTGCTATGTGCCGGTAATAGCTCCCTAAAGAGATACCAGCTGTTTTAACCAAATAACATTTGGTAAACTTTTCAATGTTTTTCATAGACAGTTAAATCTATGGTTATTCTTATTTATAAGTGACTAGCTTCGGCCCGCGGCTTCGCCCGCGTGGATGTCGAAAATTATCCCACGGGAACGTGCTACCGGGACAATAAGTAGCTCTTTCCCACGATGCCATCTATCTCCATGCCAAACATACAGACAGAGTTAGTTACATTAATCTTATATTGTTTTATTTACTGTAGTTCTCAATTTTAGCTATAAGTATTTATTGCAGCTGTACTCCAACTATAACCAGAGCAGAGTCCTGAGTGCGACAACAAAAACAAAATTAAACTCACCTCGCCAAACATATTCAGTATCCCGATAATCGAGATAAGCATACTCGACTGCGACTCATTGAAGCCCATGCTCATGCCGCTGTCAGCGATGTACACGTAGGGCACGTCATACCACATGTACAGCAGAAAGTTGGAGACTGCGAAGATTAGGAAGGCTGGGTTCGAGAAGTGGGAGAAATCCAGGACATCCACTACGAGGTCCCAGAAGTCCCAGAGACCAGCGTACCATTGGACCTGGAAGAGTATGGAAAGTTGGCGTTATTTAAGATGATATTCGACATTGTTTAACATATACCGTGTGGCTAGGAGGGCTTATTTTTCACCACTACTGCTGGACATAGTACTCTCCCTATTAGCATCATAACTCTCGACTTTCTGCAACTCGTCTGTTTAATTTAAAAGCCGAAATTAGGTCGCATTATATAAATAATGCAGTTTGCGCCAAACTAACGCAAAATTAGATCTAGCAAAAAAATCGAGTTGAACACAAAATAACGCTGGGTTCGGGGCAGCTATTGACTCTCACATTTTATATATCGATAGGTATATGAGCGAGGTGCTTGCACAATATTAGATTTTCAAAAAGCGAACTTTTCCGAATACCAGAGTGCCCGTTTGAGCAATAATGATTTATTTATGCGGTTAGTGGAAGTGCTCAGGTGCGGTTCGGTCGAATGTTGTTGAAATCAGTGCTCTAAGTACTCTAAGTATACCTCATAATTTTGTATCTAAAAATGAAAAATTAAAACATAAGTATACGTATGAAAATCCTCACCTTTTCTTTAGCAATGGTCGTCATGGAATTCCTGAAGATATTGGGACAAGAGGACGCCCTGAGCCGGTACCGGTTGATGTTCAGCATGGCGCCTCTGTACGTCAGCGATTTGCGATGCACGCGCAAGTCTTTGAGGAACGCCGGCGGCTTCTTAGTGGAGCCAGTCCCGGCCTGGCGCCGCAACCACAGGGACAGGGCCGCCTTGTCGTTGATAGGTGCTGATGTGGGTTCTGGCTCCCGTGGTGTGGTAGGTGACAGGGGCTCCCCCGGAGATGGCGCGCCCGGCGACATGAGCGCGCGCGGCGGCGACTGCTCGTGCAGCCGGCCGCTGTCACTAAAGCTCCGTGAAGGTAACATGACTCCCGGATAGTTCTGCGCGAGAATCGCGTACGCCCGACCCCTGTTCGACATCAGCTCGAACACCTCAAGCGACACCCCCTCCCCGCCTGTCATAAACGTCGGTAGGTCTACTAACGAACTAAACTGCGGTACGATCGGTGACGTCACAGTCTGTATATCGGCGGACTCGTTCCCTTTCGTCGAGCCCGCAGGACTACTTTTAGTGTCCGAAACGCTATCCGCCGATGCCGCTTGCGCCGCTTGGTAACGTCTCAACCGATGTAACCGTTTCTTTTCTCTTTTCCGTTTCCTCTCTTTCGCCCTCTCTTCATTCATCGTGGTTGTCCACGGCAGGTCTCTGAACAACAGGCCACACACTGCCATATTTAGAAATAAACCAGCTAATATTAACGTGGTGCCTCGCCACCCATATTCATCTAATAATACATAGGTCAGGGGTGCGAACACGAATGTGCCGATACCGCTACCGCAGACCGAAATTCCGGTGGCTAAAGAACGTTTCTTCTCAAAGTAATACGCGACTATAACTACCGCTGCCACGTAACACAGGCTTAATCCGAAACCGGCCATTATGCCGAACGTCAAAAACAATGTCTCCATATTGTCTACGAAGGCGGAAATAACGAATCCTATGGCGGCTAGGATCGAGCCGAATATCGTCATCCGCCGACAACCATATCTATCCGTAAGGAAGCTGGCGATGGGGCCGGACAGCAGCGGCATCGCCATGAAGATGCCGGCGATCCAGGCTGTCTTGCCTTTGCTCTCGCCAAAATACTCCAGAAAGTGTGGGAAGAAGACACCGAAACTGAAGGTGATTCCATCGGCGATGAGGTTGACCATGAAGGAGGCGAATACGACGACCCAGCCCCAGCCACCGTCGGGCGGGCGCGCCTCGGCGATGGACACGTCCTCGTCATCGGACGAGCTGGAGCTGCTGGACGACAGCGAGGCGGGCGCGGGCGGCGACTGCGCGTCGAACTGCACGTGCAGCGGCCGCCCGTTGTGCTTGCGCAGCACATTGTCACTGATTGCACTAACACTGAGCGGCTCGCGGAGCAGGGGCTCGCTCTCGGGTATAGAAGCTAACGCGCGCGGCGCGGGCCGCGGAGTCTCTGGTTCGTTTAAGGCCTCCGCGGGCGGGGCTGCGGTATCGATGGTTTCGCGGGGTCCTCCTTGGAGCGGCCGATGGTTCGCGCAGTCCGGCGGCGACGAGAGGCGCGCGCGGTCCATTCCGGCAGAGCGCGGCGGAATTGCGCACGCAGCGTGTGCAGCGCGTGGTCAGCAGGCCGCCGGGCTTCCATGCGGACACCACACCACCGCCGTGACCTCATGCTGGAACAACACAACACACATCTTAATACTTCACTAATATCACTAATCTACCAATGCTTATATTCTAGTTGCTATGACTGTGACACATGAAATCACCTATCACTAAACCCACAAAAAACAAATGACATCTCACCACTTCACAGAGATTTGAACTATCACAGCACAGAGATATTTGATTTATTTCCAAGCAGTGACTTGTCACCTGACCTACGCACATACGAATAAGCCGAGCACCCAGAGCCGTCTCTAATTGGCTCTTTTCTATCTACTGAAATAGGAAACGAGTATAATGGACGTTCGTTCATCTGCAGCGGATGCTCCAAGTGCTAAATCGTCGATCTGCAGACAACGCTGATTGGTGGACAATGGTCGCGCCAGGAGGCCGTGCAAAGAGCGCTTCTTGTATTTATAGATGTGAATATGAACAATTTAGGGAACATTCAACTGTCGTTTATTGTATTAGCTATATCAACGCTGTTACACAATTTTCGTAGGCTTATTAGTTACTTTTGGAAAATGTTAGCATGTGTTACAAACTAAAGGTCGCGTCGTCGGTATGTAATTATAATTACTGAAGACTCTGGTGAACATAAAAAACTGGTATTAGAAAAAAAAGGGATTTTTTATTTATACTCTGTCATAACAAAATCAATTTAAACAGGTAGCAAAAAAACATGATTTCCATGATTGAGGTTTTATTGATTAAAAATTAGTTTACAAATTAGTTAAAATATTGTTTAACGGCAGTATGCTCGTCGCTCTCGACAAAGTTGTCAAATCATGCTAGTCATAACCCGCAGATGACAAGATTGCCTCTGCATTAATACATAACATAATTACATTGAGAACATAATTGGCGTCACATTAACAAGGCACTCAGTCTGCTCAGAGATTTTCATCGTCGCGATATCGTCCCAAATCTTAATTAAGTCAACCTCTGCCACTTCGTCTTAATTGTTTTACTTCAGGGTCGGTAATTGAGTAGGTACATGTGAGCTATACTATTATTTATTGATTTAGACGGCTAAAGACATTCTCAGGCGACGTTTAAAACGATGTTAAAATGTACGTCTCCCAAACTGAAACATGATCATTTCTCAAAAAACAAAAGGACCCCTGGAGATTTATGGTTCCCTTCGCGACCCTTAGAACACACTTTTATGCCCTTAAGGGAAAAAATCTGAGTATGTAAAACAAAAAGGTGATCCCTTGTCAAAAAGTAAGTTTGGCTCAAATATTTGGGAATTTTCAAACGTCGAAAACTTCTCGAACACGTCTGGCAATGGCGTCAACCTGCCTATTGTTCCGACGACCTATGAGAACAAAGTGCACTTGTGGCCTTTTCGCAATAAACCTTTGAAGTTCGCCCACAAGGCCAGCAATATCACTGTATTTTACAGTTAAATCCACAAAAACACTTTAAAATTACAAAAGTTCGGACGTTGAAGGTAAACTTTTGTGTTGAATAAAGCTGAAATTATCAAACTTTGTAACTTGGGAGCAACAACAGGTTTCGTATAAATTATTGTGTGACTAGTTTCAGTAAACAACAAGTTTTGAATTAGTATTTCGATATCAGCAAGAAGTACATCGTGTCATGTGTAACGAGGGCCGGTACTAAATGAAGGACAAATAAACGAATGGGGGAGGTTCGTTACGTGATGCTAATAAACTAATTAGTCCGTCAACTTCGCAGTTATCCAAACTCCTGGGACCTCCGGCCTCGAGCCTATCACTTTGTAGTCCCACTCACAGCAGGATTGAATAGCTTATATTGGTTTTTGCTTTGAAAGACCCACTTCACGTTTTTCTGGGACGTGAGCAGTGTTTGTGACATTTCCAGGTAAGAGAGGGTGGGTCTGACATGTTTATTATAACGTTATAGCAACAAATCCTTACATTTAAAACTCCACAAATTAGGAAAGGTTTGTATAATAAATAACATTTCTAAGGGTTTGTAATTTGATGATAAACGTAATATTTTCCTGGCGATATCAATGGGTCTTAGGAAACAATGTATTCCAAGGGATTTCGAGTTACGAACTTCTTCGCGGATAACGGCTTCATCGGTAAATCCGGGAGTACTTTTAGAACATTCCCAGAAGCGCCTTGGCTCTATTTTTGGCAGCGTATTGAAATATTTCATGGGATTTTCATATCGTTTGTGTAGTAAATCTGCGGGTTATGTCCTGTTCTCCCGACCGCATTGCACCATGTGTGGTGTGACCTGTTTCGGAACAGGGTCACCTGCACCGCCAGCCTGCATTAGCCTATTTCTCTGATTAGCCTGCATGTTCAAAACGCGTGTACAGGTTGTTGTTGCTTAGGTGAGATTAAAACGTGCCGAAGAAGCCGAGCTTGCCCGATAATAAATTATGCGTTCTAAACAAACGAAGCTGCATATTTAAACGCGTTTGTTTCGTTATTTATGGACTAGCTTTTACACAATCTTGATTATAAGAATGTTTTCAAAGAGTGTGAACATTATTATTCATGATCTCCTTTTACGTACTAGTCAGTGTGTTATTCAATTCGGCTTACAACACAGGGTCACATAACAAAAACTAACTACAAAAGGTCACCGAAAAACATGTTTACATTACAACTTTTGTGGTTATTCGCTGTAACAACTCAAGTTATAAAAGTGAACAATTTATAGGAAACAATTCGTGCGACGCGTTGTTCATTCCAATGTATCAGAATTTCGTATTTCAGTGAAAGCAAAATAACATGGCAGCTCGACTGAAAGGCAAAGGGTTTAATAGAGCGAGGGTGAGCACATAACTGAACACTTTTATTTTTCAAACTAAATTGAGTAATGTTTTTACTTTAAAACGTTTTATTTTACAGACTTTTATTAAAACGAAATAAAGTTTTGAAATAAACATTGCAGCCGTGTGCTTGAAAATTCCTGAAAATGGATTAAGGCTCTTTTAATTACACATTTATCAGCTCTATCCTTGGCCTTTCTAATCCAAATCCGAAACGACCGAAACGTCGTCGTCCTTTCAATAAATAAAACTTTTAGGTTGAAGATTTCTTTAGAGGAAATCACCGTGAGTTATACGGCTTATAATATGGTCGGCCCATTGCCAATTGGTCACTTTAGGGCTTGTGGCCAATGGCTATCTTTAAGATCTGATTTTGTTTATCGAAAGTAGTTGTTTACTTTAAGCATTTATAAATCATGAAACTAAATCTAGGTACTAACTGTGCCAACGAGTAAACAAACAACAGAGGCGACACTTTGAAGTTTGTGCCTCATACGCTGTTTTGTCGCATTTGGTGACCGTGAGCCGTCACGAGAGAGTGCACATCAAAATAACAGAGCAATTATAGGGTGAAGGCTTCTCTAGTGGAAAATATGGGTGTTGTATAGCATTGTTATGTAAAATGTCATTAGCATATGTACCAGTCTGTCCCTGAATAAAAAACTACTATTTATGTAGAGGTAACAGCAAATCATACTACCTTCTAAACAAAAAGACTGAAATGGAGATGGGCTGGTCATATGCTCCGCGATAGGAACAATAAGTGGTCTAAAGCTATAACGGAATGGCAAATTAGAGATGAATCTAAAAGGAGAAGAGGAAGACACGGAAACGCTGGGACGACGACATAGTTGAGACAGCGGCCTGCGGGCTAGAGACGAACAAGATCATGACCAATGGAGGAGCCTGGGAGAGGCCTATGCGTCAAAGGACACGCTGATTGACGACGACACCGAAGTGCAAAAGTTTTTTGCTTTATTTATTTATATTGTAATTAGTTTATCAGTAAATGAAGTTTTTAATTGTTATATATAAAATTAGCATAGTTAATTGACATCAAGGCACAGTTCAGTAGCACAAAATCAAAGTAACGCTTTAAAAATACAATATTTATTTGGGTTCCATAAGGAACAATATTAACTTTCCTATTCTTTCCCAACCTCGAGTAATATGACATTAAAACTTTACGAGCATGAAAGATACATGCAGGAGAGAACATAATGTAATATGGGTTTGGAGTCCGACTTGCCCTTTAAATATTTAACGTTTCCTGGCCGAGGGAATGTACGCATCTAACTTCATTTCCCCAGTTTGTAGGTGGCATGGATAGTAAATTGAATTTCCAGGCTGCGAATGGCTTTATTTCTTACAAAATTCATGAATAGTGGGCGTTAAATTTATAACGAAGATAGATTATAGGTAGATTTTTACAAGTGTAGTTTTGTTTTTTGATTGTTATTTTCTCGTGTTTAGTTACTTACATATATTTTTTATTCTATTTTACTTAACCTAGTCATATGCCACATATATAATACATTTTAGTTTGTAAATTACACTGTAAAGATGCCAGCACCTCAAGCTACTACAATCTGTAAAATTTCTTTAAGGATGCTCCAAGGTAGCCCGCGAAATTCAAATTTTCTTACGTTTTTTGCAATTTGCTGGTCAGTACTAAGTTGTACGTTAAGTTACGTTAAATTACGTTGTACGTTACGTTAAGACACGTATTTACAGAATTATAATCATTAAAGTCATCAACACAACTCTCTAAGATCAAGTAATCCTACTTAATGACTATTTCATGAAATCTTGACATTTTAGGATTATCCTAACTTAACAAGTTGTATTACTGATTCTAGTTCGTCATTGTAGTTCGAAAAAAACAACATTGGTCTTTTAGTACTAAAAACTTAACCCTAAATTATTAACCTTCTCTTGGGGAATCCTTAAGTAGAAAGAAGCTACAAATTTTATCACAACTAAAGATAATTAGGCAAACAAGCTCTTATAAAAGCTTAGGTATAAAGCTCCAAAGGTCAAAGAACTTCTCAAAACAATTGCCTGCAATCAAAACATTAAGAAGCATTAGTATTTACTACATCTCCATTACTGAAAATTGCTAGAATAAATGACTGGAGTTAAAACATTAAACATCCATTAGCATAATGGGACTAATTAAGACTAAATAAGCAATCTGTTCGTGGGTAGGATGAATCCCTTCGAAAGTGATCACAAGAAATTGTTTTTGATTTTACTTATCTTAATGAAATCGTTTGTTTAGACAGGAATGGTTTCTCATTAAACTTTTAATTATAATTTTGTTAGAGTAACTATATTTTCTTAATTTATTGTGTAGCGACATCTACACACACTACAGTAAACTCTGCTTGCGTGATGCAGGACTTTGCGTAAAGTCCCTATGATGAGTAGTTCGTATGTGGCGGAGTAGATGCCGCTATAATTGATAACCCATAATTTGCAATCTGGCTACTGTCCTATTCTACGAATATAAAACTATACAGCCCATAGTACACACGCCTGTAACTTGAACAAAAGTATACAAGTAAGTAGCTTGCACGCCGATGTGCCATAACAACTTTTGATCTGTGAAGGCACAATGGCGTGCAAGCTACTTGCATAGTTTTGGCATTTTAGTTTGTAAATTACCCTGTACATTAAATAAAACAAATTAAAATTGAATAAATTACACTGGGATTGTTCATTCTGTGGTTGGTGAGCATGTTCACTTGAATTAATAAATAAAAAGGTCAAAGCCATTTTCATAATTATTCGTCATCGTTTGGCTTAAGGATCGAGGTTTTAAATTTCGGTCTATACAATATTTCGATATTTTTTTTAACCACCAATTTTTTAGTCTACTTCAAAGTCTTGAGGAAAAGAGTAAGTACAAGACTTTTACCAAATTAGTTAACTGCAAAACATTCTCAGTGAATTCTAATATTGAGATAAAGATCTCTTGAATATTGTACATAGTAACTTCTCCAAAACGTTGTAGATGCGTCTAGAGCGCCTTCCTCTAGACCTTGGTCTGGAGGTCGTTGAAGTAGTAATTTTTATTTTAGTATACAAATATTAAACTTCCTCAAAGATGTTTTTAACGTATGCAAAAGTTGTATTTATTATTTCAGTTTTTGTGTAGTTGACAACATCTTACTGGTATGTTCTGTAATTGTTACCTGAATTCACCGTCGTTCTGCAAAATTCATCAGGCAACATGGCTATTACCATGTTGCCTGATGAATTTTGCAGAACGAGAATATAAAAATAACTGATTTTAAAACGTAAATTATTCAACTAATATCAATTTTCAGCACGATAAAACCACCCAAATTACAAGAAACCTGAGGAAATATTTACGAACAACCTTTAAGAACAATTGAATCTTCAAGGACGCTAAAAGAAACTGGAACAAACGGTCCGATTCTATACAAACAACACCAAATTCTCACGTGTACTCTTTTATCTAGAAATCTCGCAATAATGGCTCTAATTCCGAACACATGGCACGAGACACATGACAGACCGACTGGCCATCTTCCAGACACAGTTTACGTCAAATACTATAAATAATACGAGTGTTTGGCAATACCAGTATCGCGTGAGAAAGGTGGGTGGGATGATTGCTATTTTTTTTTAGAACATTGTGGAAAAATACCAACTTCAAAGTGGAAATCAACATTGTAGCTAAAGCGCAGGAAGAAGCTATAATCAGACAATCATGCCTGCATTACATATAAGGCGTAAGGGCGCATCACGAAATATAATCGTTGCGGAAAATAATCGCAAATCTGTGAACAATACCAACATACTAGAGTCCGCGTACTGCGGTAAATAATCGCTTGAAACATTATATAAGCATTTGCGATTGCGATTTTAAAAATTGCATCGCAGTGCGTGCTTAGCCTTACCCATAATATTTATGTAAATTGTAACATTTGAAGTGCACTACAAAATGTGATCAGAGAAATTATTTTGTACATCCCTACCATTCTTAGCCATTACATTCACTTTCTTGGATTTTTTTCATATATTTTCTCTTGGTATTATGTATTTAACTTATTTTATCTTTCCATGACTAAAAATCAATTTTTTTAAAAATCAAAAGTCATTCATTTAAATAAGGCTGAGAATCAGCAGTATTCGAACATCAAAATTCATAAGACGCCCGCTCTTCACCAATTCCTAGTACCTTCGCTGCGAAGAAGAAGTGGCGCAACAAACCCCCCAGCAGCAAGGAATTCTATGAAGTCTCTTTCATTGAACAATTCTCCGTACATGGCTTGAGTATTCGAACTCTTCTGAGACCATCACAAAGTTCACTGACAGACCATCACACAGTAAACAATAACATGTTGATTTAAAATATATATATTATCTGCAATCAGTCGCGCCAGTTAGTCTGCTACTTACAATAACACGGAAAACAAATACTTTAGGTACTATAAAAAATCTATTAATTTCATGGAAATCTACAACAGCTCTTGAATATTATATAGGTACTACGGAGTGGTAAATTAAGTCCGATGAGAACTAATAAACTTCAGGGGAATGTTAACAGAAATCACGTAATTACATGAGTTATATGTAAACAGTGGAGGAAATCCCCGGACTGTATGAATCGGCATTGTTTAGAGTTTAGAATACAGTGTGGGAGCCAGCAGCCTACAGATAATTATTCAGCAACAAAGGAAAGTTACGAACGAATTCATTTGTTAGAAACAAAACGGAACCATTGTAGGAAAGAATAAAAAGGGAATATTTGGTATCGGCACTGTTTTGTTCTCGACAATGGGTTCCATACTAACGTGAAATCCTTTCAAGATACATATGTTACGCGTCGGGATTCCCAATTCTTATATCTCTACTACCTGTACCTGCGACTTCGTTTCAAATTGGTTTTTTTTTTTTTTGCCCGAAACCCTTAAATTCTATTTCTTATAACATCACTCTTATAACATCAGCTATATGCCAGTAAAAGTCCCGTCAAAATCTTCTAGCAATTTCGAAGATTAGCCGGAACAGACAGGCAAAAAAAAATTTGTTATTAGTACCGTATACGTTCGATGTATTTGGAAAAAGCTGTTATTTTGACATTACAAACAGACACTTCGATATTATTTATTTTAATTTGTATTGTATAGATTATTTTTTGTAAGAATAAATATTTTTGCTAACATTGTATATCCTAATTTGTTTCAGTATTCATGATGAGCAGTATCATCACTAAGCTGAGCTCTACTCGTGCCAACAATTTCGCTGAAGGTCGTCAGTGGAAAAGCACCAGAGGAAGCCGTAGCAATACACGGAACGGATAAATTAAAATTCTTTTTGTATGAAAATTCAATTCAATTTAAATAATTCATTTTCTTTATCATCAATATACTTTACATTAGCAATTTATTTTAATAGATCACTTCATTTCTACATTCGGAATTTTCCTGTTTCTTTTCTCGCTTCCACAAAGTCAACACGGAACACTTGGAACTCCTGGTCCTCTATAAATCAGCAGGTAGTTAGGTTAGTCAGGAGTACTACAATTGAGTGACAGCCGGCGTCCTGTCGCGCGGGGGCTCAATTGATAACGATCCTTAAAACAATCAGGAAAGCCGCAGCGCCGGCGTTAGAGAGGCAATCTAATCTAATAGACATGTCATATGGGCACTTGTCTAAACTTATTCTGATTATAAAGTGGTTCATTCTTTAAGACCATTATGGGGTTTATTTATAAACGTTGTTTAAAGTTAAGAGACGTTTAAACGTCAAAAACTAATAATTACTATTAGCAACTTTATTTTATAAATAAAGGGGGGCAAATCTCCAAATAGTTTTTGATGAAGTTTTTGAATACCTACTGTATTTTTTCGCCAAGAGGCTCTCACAGACAGGCGCGAAAGGACGGTGCGACGCCATAGGCTATTTTCCTAAAAAATCTAATTAGTCCGTCAGTTAGTTTAACAAAAAATATTGAACCGGTATTTTTTCTTTTGTCAATTATATAAAAAATGATGAAGATATCGCCCGTTAAAGTTGCTCGTGACGTCACTTGGTTGCGACATTTTTGCAAGCAAATGACGTCACGACCCCCCACTCCCAAATTTTGACGCGCTTTATCTTTGTAATTTTTTGTTTGATTGACAAAAGAAAAAATACGTGTCCATTATTTTGCGATAATCTAACTGACGGACTAAATATAATTATTATTTTTTTGTTTACCCAGGCAACTACCCTATTGTGGTAGAACATAAAGTTTTCATAAAAATTGTTCTACTAGAGTCGCGTCTGTCTGTGGGAGCCTAAAAGCAAAAAAGATCAAAGGCGGATGGACAATATTTTAATTAACCATTCTCCAAAAGCTTTATTCATCTTTACTAATACATATAAGAATCGGCTAATAGTTGGACAGTATGTGTAAATGGCGGCAAATCGAACGTTTCCTCTCGTCTGGCAGATGATCGATCGACACGTCACGTCAACTATAAGATTGAATACGTCGGAAATTAACTTAAGACTTTATTAGATCAACAGTTTTTAGGATCTGAGTTGTTACGATACGATGACTAGATATATTCTTTAAGTTTTAAGTATTGAAGAAAACTTTTATATAATTAAGAGCCCGATCCTTCGTCCGCGTGAAATTTCTTGGTCCCCCGACCCCTCGGACACCTCGTCTCATTGCCTGCCCGCGCTATTGCTTCATTTTTGCTTTGCGTTTTCGGCTTCTAAGATTCTTAGCGTGATTTCAATTTAGCCTATAGCCTTTCTCAAGAATTTGACTATCGAACGCAATAATATTTTATTTAATCCGACTGGTAGTGAGATTAGCGCGTTCAAACATACAAACTCTTCTGCTTTATTATTAGTACATATATAGATTATGTTTTATTTGATAAATCAATCTCGATAAGACATCCCTTATTGATGAACAGACATCTTCTGGCGAAAAGTTAATCGATTCCTTTTCATGGAAACATATTCATATATTCCATATTTACATTAAAGTGTAGATGATATCATACCACTATTCCAGAAAATGGTCCCCGAAACAGCTATAAGAATAGATTAACGAAAAAAAGAGGCATAGTTCTCAGCACTCTTGATTTAGTGTAGACATTAACATTTCAGAATCATTTACCCCTGAACAATAGTGTGCAAGATAAATTATACCGTAGAGGGGAAGATATAAAGGTCATATCCTGCGGCATGAAAAACTCGGGCTGGCTTCGGCACCGTGCCAGATTGGTCGGGATCTGCGGATATGTTACATAATGGTTACGAAGGCTTTTCTCCAACTTAGTCAAGAGCAGTAACATTCGTTAAAAACAAACGATTCCCTTCGACACCAGTAATTGCATTCCTGAGATTAACATTTGCGTTATTGTTAATTAAACCGATATTTCATAACGTGTTCTCATGCAATAATATGTCTACTAGACCATGTTTATGTCGTCCATTGTTTTATTAATAAACAAATTCCTGTTCTCAACACAATTTGTAGTTGACATATACAGTGGCCTCTAAAAGTTAGTTGACATTTTTCCACTTCTGCTGTGATGCCACATTATGATTTAAAATAATTAGGTGCTCCCTAAGGGATTACTTGATTATTTTTTATGATAGTCAAAGTTTAATTAGTTAATAAAATTTGGATCACTAGAATTTTAAATCATTATGTGGGGTGTCACAGCTGAAGTGGAAAAACGTCGACTAACTTTTGAAGGCCACTGTATATGTCAACTGCAAATTGTGTTGAGAACAGGAATTTGTTTAATTAATAAAACAATGGACGACATAAACATGGTCTAGTAGACATATTATTGCATGAGAAATGATCACGTACCTAACGACCTACGTATCATAACTGTAAAAAAAACTGAAATGCTTGATAACCGATATTACTCAAGTGATATTTAAGTAATAAAAATTCACAATCTCGAGTCGAGGGTCATGCTGATAAGTTATCGCGTACTAGCAAACGTCATGTGATGCGGTTCGATGGCCAAGTTGAATGAATGGCTGAGGCGACGGAAAGTATTAGTGCTAATGTACTGTTCACTATGGTAATTGGTACGTCTAATATAGACAGGATTAACAAGAGGCTTTATATGAGAGTCCGATCCGTACAACGCAACGTTGTCAGTGATCAATGGGATATTCAGGCCGAATTCAGTCTTTTCTGTCATTTAAACCTGGATCTTAACCAAGTCCTTAGTACATATGCCAGTCAAAACTCATTAACGTAGTTACCCGGAACGGTTTCACAAAGGGGAAGAAATCATTAGTGACGGAAATATTGAAGCACATTGCACAACTAGCTGGCCCGGTTTATGGTATACTGCACAGAGCAAATGATGGTTGTTCGTTTACATATGTATCTATCACTTATTTTGAAGAACTACGAGTACTCGTACAATCCTTGTGTTCACGAACATCCTCAATAAACTCGTTTTTATGAAGACTTTCTTGTTAGTAATTTTCCATGGAGATTTTTGGGAACTCGACAAAAGTTTTGATTGTTAGGAGTGCTCTCCAATTAACAAACTTTTTAATTTGATTTGTACTTCGGAGTTGAGAAGTGTAATACTGTTGCTAACTGAACGTTACGCAGATACTCAGTTTGATGTTCGTAATACCCTATTGTCAATAAATAACTGGCTGGTCATTAAATATGTTAGTGTTTACACGTGCATCTGTTTGTCTATAAAACAATGATAATAAGCCACGCCATATTATCGTGAAAGTTTGGCCAAAATTATCATCAGCACAATTTGAACGCATACCAAAAGTTTGATAACTAGTCTATCGTACATTCGAGATGAAAATGGAAGTTTAACCCCCGACACCTTAGTAGATATCAATGTTTTGACAAGATAGCCGGATGATTGCGACGCATTGAATGACTAAGATCCTTAGGCATAATTATTACATATTTGTGGTGATAACATTCTCGTTATAGAAAACGTCACAAGACGTAAAGACCTACATAGCTCTCAAACACACTTGAAGTAGGTACCTACTTTTATCGACAAGTATATTGATATGTTCATTCTGATTTCGAAAATTGATAGACAATTACTAAGTAGCTAAAATTTTGGCACAATCAAAAAAACCAAGATAACACAGAAGATAACAGTTCAGGAACTAACTGCTATCAACTTTTAAATATCCCTCAGTTTAAAGGGACAGCTAATATAATTAAGTATGATAAAACTAACATAAAGGAGGTTGATAAATACGAGTCGCTATCAGAGAAGAAATATTTTAAGGCTGCTATCACAGTTTGGCTAACCTTTTTCCAGAAACTGTATACTAATATGTAAACAATTAAATTATTTATTAACTTGACAAAGATTTACGGTAAGCCGTAAGTAAGGAGTCAATACAACATTGTGTGATAATTTTATCAAATACATAATAATAAATTGATCGATTTTCCTCAATGAGTACTTAAACTTACGCATAAAATGCAAATTACTATGAAATCGTAAAATGCGTAGTAATTAAAGAGACAAGCTGAAAGTAAATTATTCCATTTCCCTTGATTACAGCAGGAATCATTTGCGTAAAAACGGCAGTAAACGGCAGAACTTTATATCTAAAGTTGTTGGGAAGCGAGCAACGGTCAACGCGTTTATTTGCCATAATGCTGTACGAGATAGAATAAAACATACCCAAAAAGACAATAGCGTAATATTCGTTGATTGCAATAACAAAACCTAATGAGCAAGCTAAAGTGTCCATGATAAAACTGAATGTTTCCCAAAACTGAGTCTTAAAATCTATAATATCAGCATGTTTTGTAAGCAACAAGCGAAGGAAGACGACACTTGTAAATGGTTGTGAGAGAGCATGGTAACACCAGCACAATTCCGCAAACTGTCGCCATCGGAAACGAAGTACTCGCGAAGAATGCCAACAGCTTGATTGCTTGCTCGCGCGTTCCTCGTACACACTAGATTGTTTCTAGATCAAGTTTTCGGTCCTAAGAGACGGTTGCAAATGAAACCGTAAACAATAGGGCTAAGAAGTGAAATCTATTTTAAAAGTTTTTGCAGTGGAATTCGCGACAAATGGGATCGTCGCTGAAGAATATAAAACAACCTTCGAAGCAACGGTCATTGGCATTGGAGAGTTGGTTGTCACGTTGGATTGTAGTGTCATTTACAAGAAATATAGAAACATCTAACCAAAAATACTAGCTCCAACCACAACAACAGGCAATGTAAATAAAAACAACACGCACCTCTGCTTGCGCCGACATTTTGGCACTCTCTTCGTATAACGCGTGCTTGCCAAATCCCGGTAATTTAAATGTATACAACCACATTTCTCACGAAATTATTAACTGATAGTTGAATTTGTACATTTTGTCCTAATCACACTGGTCCACAAACACGGTATTTTTAGCGACACAGGGTTATGTTAGTTTACGAGTTCACCTATATTTGTCACTTTATGGGATGAGTTGGAAAAGTATTTCAAGTCCAAGATGTATTTGGTGTCAAATGAGATATGTGAGATATGTGAGCGCTCGACGAGCGTCCGTCTCCGAACTAGCGCGGGCGCACTTGCGAAGTGGTCGGTAGTACGCGCGCTCCCGGCCGCTCATTATTTAATAGTCAGATAAAAGATTATCTATTGAGGCGTCCTCGGTCAATACGACATTAAATTACGTATTTATCACTGAACACCACCGAGTTACATGACCGCAGAGGTCATCAAATAGTCCTCACCGAATTCGCGCCATTAAGATCGAAGCATGCGAAATTAAACAATAAAATAAGAGTCGAGGTCAAAAGTGAAAACTGGTGTGATGTGTATTTCTGGAAGGAATCGATAGCAATACGTTTCAGACATAAAACATTTGTATTGAATATTGGATCTCCACTGCATAATGTAACATAAACAGCACTTTAAACTCCACGAGTTACAGAATCACTTTGCAATGTTGAACTCTGACGGAGTGCAAAAATTAAGAATAAAGATAAATAAAATTAAAACACGACACACACAACTTAACCTATTAATTGCCGCGACGAAACTGACAGTGATTATCAAAAGGTCTGTACCCGGCACACATCGGAAAGATAAATGTCGTCAACTGAGATAACGTGGCAGAAGTAACCAGAAATTGGGACCTCCAATAAGTATTAAAAGAGAATGACGCGAATCGTCGACATCTTGGCGGACACTCAAACGAGAGTAAATGTAGTGACGAACAAAACAGTGCCCTTATTGATTAGACAAACATTTCATCTGATTGGATGTGTGTCACTGAAATAAATTGAAGACTAGAAACCCAAGATTGAAAGATTTATAAGAGATTATTTTGTGAATTCAATATAAAACGGTGTCATAGAATCATCGTCGATCAATTCTATTTTGCAGAAAGTATAAATCATTCCTTGACTGAAAAAAATCAGTTAATGAAAATGATTACAAAAGATAAACATAAATTGTATGTTATCGTATTATTCTAGGAATCTCATAACTTCACGTGGTATTTGTTATAGCATTCATATAACGGAACACGAGTAGCGTGGACTCGTTAAGATAATTACAAGTAACTATCTCTTATTTAGTTACAATGTAATTACTATGAACTAGGTAATTACGTTTCTTCTTGCTACTATGTTTCAGTTTTCATAAAGAGCTTACTATCACAATGAGGGTCTGTGTACTGTTAATGTGACAGTTTAGAGTGAAGAGCGTGTTACGATATCACCAGTACTTGACGATAAAACGATTTACGATATGATCATATGACACTTTTATCTATGATTAGATTAGTATAAATAAAAGACAAAATAAATAATAATCTGTCGATAAATCGGTTTTATCCGGAAATCTAACAGACAAAAAAGCCTTGAAACACAGCTTATTGGTCTGTAGGTCTTACGTATTTGGTCGATTAGCATCTTAATCAAATATTGCGAAAGAATTTGGATTATAGTTTGTTCGTAAAACAGTTGAATATGTTTTCTGTCTTGAATTTTATTCCCTGTGTTAATGAGTTTCTAAATTAATTTTAGAATCACTAGCTGATGATGAAGGAAAGCATCGTGAGATACAATCGCGCAAGCACCATTGGAGAGGGTGCTGGTAGTATACAGTACAAAATCCCCTAAAAATAAACAATTAGTCATTGCTTGAAGTGTATCTGGAATACCTACATAGTTTGGGGACAAAGCACTGATAACGTTATCCGCGCCAGCTATCGAGGAAGTGGCGCCCTCAGTATATTTCTGTCATATTGTACCCATTGCTAGAAGTCTACATTACTACACATGCGTATAAAATTATCTTGCGAGATATTAGGCCATATTTTATCTTCATAATGGTGGTACAGAATTCAGACCAAATGGCAACAGTAAGTCAAGGAATAGAAGACGCAAAGCAAACCTATTATATCCTATCCGCATTAGAGGCAGACATCAAGATCGTATGACATTGACGTAGAGCACAACTTTTTTTTAAACCACTTGCTTGCCACTGACTTTAGCTAGCCCTCCGCTGCTTAGATAGTCTGACTAATAAGAGGTTCGTGTTTATCGTCTAGTTTCAGATCTGTATGGAAACGATTCTAGTGCCAACCTCTTTAAAGCCATAATAGTATACACGAATGAACTCTTCCCGAAGTGTTTTCAGTCATTTTTGGACCGAATTTTCGCAATCATGTAACGATGCCTAAAATAACTAATTGCAGCGGTTAGCCAACGGTAACATATTTCACGTAGAGTATAAGATGGTTTGGATTGGTTATTTGGTACTGAATAAAAGCCTCAATGAGTCGTTTGCGGCTATTACACATTTTGTTTTTACTTTATCGTCAACCGCAATGCTGCTGAATTTAATATTTATTGAGCGCCACAATTTTGCTTATATTCGAAACGCGACAATTTTACAATGAATCGCAGGTATGACTAAGATCATTTTTATTCACGTGTTTTGGCTATCACCATATTTGAGTCTTAGCCACGAAGTCAATTTTAGGCTATCTCTTAAAAACCAGAAATAAAATAATATGCAAATGACTCACGTAGACATGTGCTGGTGCTAAAGTCGTTAATGATATTGTGACCTGTTCCATCGTTCCACTGTCTATTGTTTTAGCCTGTGGTTTATACAGACGACATTATATTGTCGTCATGTTTAAGTACATAAGATTATTTGTTTGGACTGAATTTGTACGTTTAAATAAATAATTGCAATGTTAGTACGTCTTAATAGATATAATTAATATTTACCTTTGAATAGTTCTCAAGGATTTGATATTGAAGATATTTATAATTGATATATTTAACTAAACCTTTAAACAATATGAAATCACATATTAGTAGACTGGTCTCTGAATGAAAAGAACTATCTACTGAAGACCGAGATAAAACGGCTGTCAAGAAACGAAGAAATATTTTCAAAAGGCTTTGACCAAATAATATCAAAAGCATTAACAATAAGCCATTTAAATCATTCTACGTCACGAAAGAAAATATAACATTATTTACAGACGATTTAATGCTACAAAAATTCATATTAAAGTCTGTGCTCAAATGATGGATGACTCGATGTTTCTGCACAAATACATTGGGGAACAATCGATGATCATTATTCACATTTCTCTAATATCCACGCTTTAGTAAGCGAAGGATTTGGTATTAAAGTCATTGAGAAATAATAACAAAAGCTTTTAGTGTATATCACTTCATTAAAAGAAAAAGACATTAAGACAGTGGTCCAATTGAAGAAGGCAGCTATGGCAAACTGGATGTAGAAGACAGAGGACACAAGACTATCAATGAATAAATATGTCGAGTAGATGAAAATGGCAAGACAAGAGGTGTTGTAGTTATAGATTAAACGAAATGTTACTGAAAACGGTAGTGTATCCTAGCAACGGTATTGGTATGGCTTCAGTGCAATGTTCGATGTTGACTACCCTTCTACATATGTCGATAGACTCACTAACTAAAGTCAATATCAATGGCAAAGTACAAGAACCGTTAAGAATGGAACGGATCGTAATAATATGGAAAGAATTCGCATCCGCTCTGAGGTCTAAAATTAAACGCTTAAAAAGACAATTTTCTTCCGAGTCGATTTGTCTCCAACGCTAATTGAACAAGTACCGCAACGTGAAACAAATGGAGCATAGTTTCCATTAAGAGAAACAGTTTTCAAATTAAATGCATGATGAAGCTAAGTAACCACGAAAGAATTATGAGCTCTAGAATATTCTTGATGTTCCAGAGGTCGACGGACTGCAATGAAATGCACTCAGCAGTCAGCGGGGACTGACATCTGGGGAGGCAATCAGACAGCCACATCTAGAAAACTTTTACGTATACTGTTTTACGTAACTGTTGAAAATTCATTTTAGAAACATTTTAGAACGAAATACTCGTGAAAGTTTAGGTATATATTATTCAGTAAGCAATCTCGTGTAAATTTCAAGGAGCTAAATAGACTCCCTTTGCGGCGTTGAACTCTTCATTATTTTTTTCGAAATAAAGTCCGGGAGCGACTGATTGTTTTATCTAAAAAAATGCGCATTTGTAAGTAGTTCCAATGATAAAAGGAAGTAATTACAACAGGTGCACCCCATTAACTGTTCAAAGATAACAGAAATGGATCTGGTGCCGATAAAAATACGAGTAAGTTAGCGTGTTGTAGATACAAAGAATCCAACAAAGAATAAGAAAGTTTGATCATGTCTCCAACTTTCGCAAGATACTCAAGTGGCTCCCCATTCGACTTCGCAGGAACTCTCGGATATTGTGTCTGCTATTCAATATCCTTCACAATCCTAAAACACCATCCTATCTGCGGGAGCGGTTTTCCTACGCCCGTCCCTCAGATGCACCTTGCAGGTCGCATCTTAAAAACCTTCTCAAGTCCCCTCCCCACTCCACCGACTTCTACTCCTACTCCTTCACAGTGCACGCGGTGCGATTGTGGAATTCACTACCGCCTGACATTAGGGACTGCCAAACTATTGCGGTTTTTAAAAGAAGAGTGAAAGAACACTATCTGTCCACTTCATCATAGTTGTGTATGTATTTATTATTTTGAGTATGATATAATTATTATCATTCGTGTAATATTTATTTTAGAAGTATTTATGTATGTTTATTTGTATGTATGTTAATATATTCTCGTAATTCTTGTTTAGTTTTTAAGTGAATTGTTTTTTTTTGATTCTATGTATTATTTTTTGTCTCCTTTGCTCTATCACACGCTGTCTACATCTCTGTATCTATTGTCCTATCTCAGGTATGCTGGAAGAGATTTCTTATGAAATAAGCATCACCTCTGTACCTATTTTTTCTGTTCTGTTTTTCATTGTCTGTTTATATGTGTGTACATAAATGGTAAAATAAAAAAATAAAATAAGAAAACGCTAAATGTAAAACATAATGTTAAGCATTGCGATGAAGTAACGAAGAGAGAAATATAAATATCAGTTAACATGACAAGTTCCAAAAGCTGTGACATTGAATAGCCGAAAATTTGCAACTTTTACTCACAAAACCCTCTTGGGAAAATAGCCGTCTCAGCTCAAATATTATCAAGCGAATAAATAATGAAATCTTGCCATAACATCTTGGAGGTCTCTTTACTTTTCTGCGACAGTAGACGTAGCGACACATGGCTCCGAGACAATTGACATACAACACACGTGTGACCTTCAGAGGGACGAGTAAATCGCAGTGCCATATCATAAACCCTCCCCCAGACGAGACCCTGAATTTGTGCCGACTCAGTGTCTTTTTCAGGATCGATGAACGTTTTTTTTTTGCGTCAGTACAAGAGACCATTAATTTTCTATTGACTTTGCTCTTATTAACCCTCTTTTGAGTGATCTGTTAACGACTCATGACATTCAAAGACCTAGAATAATATTGATCCAAGCAATTTAGCAAGCAAAAATGTTCCCGAAAAATGAAAATGATTATACATTTTAGGTCGTGCGATGAAAAGCGGGCTGGCTCTATTGAGCGCGTCTAAATACTAAAAGCCTGTACAAACAATATCCCAGTTTATGAGGCTTAAAGATTATGTTGGCATATTTAAAATTGACGTAAACAGGCAATTTTGCGCCGGCACAAACGGGATAATGAGTTCTGTAAGCTGAGCTACCAACATTAAATCTGTAACATCTTTGAGGTTTTCTTCTATGTTAAATACTGACATTTCTGGTGTAAAGTTCCCTTATTCCTATTGGTCATAATTTGAATGTATTTGTTTAAAGGCCTTAAAAGAATCAACATTCGTAAATCACCTACATGTAACCACTGAACGTCCAAATATTTCTTATGCGAACATTGCCGCAGAGTTAATAACACGTCTCCTTACAATGGCCCTTTGTACTCTATTAGCATAATGAGTATTTTTTACAACATAGTCGTCTATCAAGGGGTACGTTTTGATCAAGAAGCTCTAAGAGCAGCCCTGTTTGGAGCAGCATTACGTGAAGGTCAAGGGCGACTAGCTCAAGGACAACTTTCTAAGAACCACTAAGTGCTCTTGCCCGAAATGTGAAATAATTAGTGTAAATTAATGAGTGCGTTGGGAAAGCCGGCGTACTTTACGGCGTTCTTAGAGTGTAGTATTAACAAGAATAAGACTAATAGAGCTCTATGAATTTATTTTGCATAATACGTAATGTCTTAATGGTGTCCTATGCTAAGTGTTTCTGCTGTATTGTTAGCAATGAATATTTAAAGCTATTCAATGTACGCAGTTCGCTTTCAAACCCGGCCACGAATGATTTAATTGTAATGTCATTCTCTGATACACTTGTTTTTAAGTTGATTATAAAGGTAAACGTTTGGAACACCAACGCTAGCAAGGGACTATTGTGCTCAAATTATATCAGAGGCTAGAATGGTCCTGTTTCAGCAAAACCTAATATATCCAATATAAGCACTAAAATGTAACGGCTTATTGACAAGCTATGTAAACGAAACGTTAACTTGCATACTTGTAAGCATCATAATAGGGATTCAGACTTTATTTTTAACAAAATTATCATATCATATAAAATTACTATATCCTGGACACAACTTTTGTCGCACATGCATTTATTAGGATAAAGGCAAAAAAAAAGTCCTTTCATATGACAACCAAAAACATGAAAAAGTCTGCGGGATTCTAGGTTTAATGAGAGAAAGCCACGAGGGAAAACCTTTTGCGTATGACAGAAAAATGTATAGAGGTCAAATGCGGCCCCCTGGAACAAATTTAAAACAAAGATATCTGCTAAACCAAGACTAGCTATCTTTTGCTTCATACCGATGAGCAAATGTCACGAGCCTAGTCAAGCGTCTAACATATTAAACCTCTATGCTAATCGCATGTTTTCTTTCGCATATTTTTGCCTGTGTAACGGCGCGGCGCCAGAGATTCATTTCATTTATGGATTTTTCCAATATGTTTCCATGTAGGTCCATGAAAAAAGTTGTAAAGTGTAATATAATTCATGTCGCCATTACTCAGCGGGACGGAATGATATTAAAAGGAATTAATATCTCTCTGGGGGCTTACTTAAAAGGATCTTTACTCGCGGGTGGAAACAGAAGATGATGCATATCAGTCGTATTTCGCGAGGAAAATTTTGTAACGACGGCGCTCAGTTTCTCGAATGATTAAGGACAGAAATTACTCAAAGACGTAAAAAAATATAGTCATGGAACGTCATCAGAAGCTAAATGTTAAAAGACAAGACAAATGTTCGGAAGAGTGGAACTGACACCGACATTTATAAAAATATGTTCAAGGAAAACAAAGCAGTTGAAATCTCGAACTAGGTCATAATCATCATTTCACATGTGGGTTATCAGCTGGATAATGGTAAAGATAGCAACCAAATTGGAAATTCTGATAAGACCAGTAAGGTATCACAGACCGGTAGTAACGATTCGTTAACTGTATTTAAACAAAGGACTACAAAAAAGTTAAGTATGTATTGTATGTTTTTATAACAAAGAGACTTTGGGATGACTATCTACGACAGCACTGTACACGTGTTCCTTTTATAAACAAAACAGATACATACTATGTATTGTGCAAACTGAATGGTACTCAGCGTACCTTTTCCTTCATATACTAGCTTGAAGCAATCAATTATCGGGTTTTTACCCGTTTAATAGAGTGCAGAATAGCGTGGTGATGAACTTTGAAGGAGAAATGTAAAAAGGTGTTATTTTGAGTGAAAAGAAAGTCGCATTCTAAAGTCTAAAGCTGGAACCCAAACATTATCTTCTCACACTCCTCAAAGATCAAAACCATGAAGAGTTACGGGAATCATCTCCACTAAATCAACTTTTGGTAACAGTCTAATAGATAACCTTTTGAAATGAAACATTGAACTTTGGCAAAAATATAGTCGCTAGGTGCCTACTCTTCCGATTTGAAGTGCATGTTCTTGACTAATGCAAATATTTGTGAGGCCTCTATAGAATCATTTCAATGTCGCCAATAGACGTCAACGTACAAAACAGCTACAAGCCTATCTTTGACGATGTTAAGTAAGAATCTCTTAGGTACAGCCTATTGGTGTAGAATGTATAGAACTTTGATTATGTACTTGTTTTGTAATCAAAAGTATAGAAGATCGTTAGTAGTTATACCAATGTGTTTTAAGAGCCCTCTGCAAACCAGCCAGAGACCTAATGTGCTCTATTAATAAAATTGATGTCGTCCTCATATCGAACATGTATCTAAATAGGTTTAATAAAGGCCCATGATACTACTTAAACGGATTACTGGATGGGTCGGCCCAATACGCTCGGTATTCGATTCAATTGGGGTCAGCTGGCTATTTTGAACGCGCACGATGGAATATTCTAGTTCATTGTCAGAGAAAATATGGACAGTTTTCGACTTTTAAGTTTACTACTACATAGCTATTTATGAGCTAGTTGTCTTGGCAACAGATAGTGCTACCATCTGTTCACTTCCTGAGCGTGTCGTAAGAGATGACTCAAGAATTATATATCAGGAAGTAAAGCTGCATTTTAATGTACCAACAGGTTTATAATACTACGGATCTGTTTAGACTTTGAACATAGATGCCGAAGATTCTGCCATTGTCGTGTCTGATGAAATTGTTATAGTACCGACTATGTAACTACGTAATAATAATAACACTTTCGTAATCAGCCACTGGCCCTCACTCGGCCGGTCTCGGCCCGCTATCGAGGCTGGCCTCCTGCGCATAGTGGCATAAAAACAGTCTACGCGCACACTGGCGAACATCCCCGACGCGCTGCTTTAATAAAAAAATTAAACCGCTGAAAAAACTGAAAAGCAAAAAATAATAACCCTTTTTTATTTAACCTTAATAACAACTTTAAACTAATGTAAGTATACCTAAATAATTTTTAGTCTGCGCCGTTTAAATTTAAGGCAATTTAGTGATCTTTGTTTATTGATTGTTTGGCGCCGACTCAAAATTACTTAGGTATTATATTTACATTAGTTTAAGAACTTAGTTATTAAGGTTAAATAAAAAAGGTTTATTATTTTTTAACCGACGAAAAAAACGGAGGAGGCTCTCAAGTCGACGCGTATATACATATATCCGATTTTGATAATTCTTTTTTTATTGGAAAGGGTATACCCCAAAGTTGGTCCCATATAAATTTGGAAAAAAAATCCAACCCTAAGGGTGGGAAAATAGGGGTGGTTTATTGTTCACTCACAGATTTGAATGCCGAGTTGTGTATTATTACTCTACTCAGTGTCACATATGCCTGCCCGTTGGCAAACAATTAGTAGATTATAGCCACAAAAAATTATAAAATAAAAACTTTTTAACAAAACAAATAAACCGCCGAAAAAACTGCTGCACGAAATAACGCATTAAAAAAATACCAAATTGAAATAAACATATATGTGTTAAAGAAGGAAAACACAAAATAGGGCTAATAGTAATATTTGGACAAAAAACAATGGGTTTACGAAATTGGAACTTCATTTTTTTATCATTCAATATTTCGTATTGCCTCCGCGTACTCTCAATTTACGGCTTCTACACGACATGCCTCAGCGTGTTCTGAGGAATATTTTCCTATTCTGCAATGAGTGCATTTTTCAGGGCATTTATTGTGACTGGAGGTGGATTTCGACTTCCAACACGTCTGCCAAGCTCGTCCCAGGCATGTTCGCTAGGGTTTAGGTTGGGTCAGGGCTTCTCGCTGGCCACTCCATTTGATGGATAATATTATAATATCTACGGTTTTCAAAATTATAGAATATGATACTGTTTTTAAGTTTATTTATATTGCATAAAACTAACTTGTGTGGTTTAGATATTTAGATTTCTTTAGGCGCTTTACACGTGGCTTTTTTATATTGCTCGTCAGTGTATATCCACTTGACAACAAACCTTCAATTGATTGAAAATGCTGTTACGTAACTAGTCCTAATAAGTATGTAGCCTTAGTACAGTTATTGTAAACATTATTGTACGGCTTACTACACGCATTATGCATATTGTAATACTACAATTGATAAACAAGAATAACCTCTAGAACGTTAACAATAACATCTTTTCAAATAATGCTTAGCGAAACCGAGTCAAACAAAGTATTATTCAATTCGAATTGTGGCACGCGATACGGTCCCGTTCATTTTATTTAACAATAAACGTAAATATAAGGTCCCATTCAAATATAACTATGGAAGACAGCTGAAAGCTGGCCTGACCCACATAGTCAATCGCTAGACACCTGATACCGGTGCTAAAAGAAATGTAACGGCAAAATCTATAGGACTGAGCTAAGCCGGTAATCGATTTATGTGGATGGGATTAACGTAGGGTAGTAAAGCGAATGACATAAGCCAAGGGTGCATTTACAGTGCCCTCCAAAAGTTAGTTGACATTTTCCATTTCAGCAGTGATGCTATATTATGAATATTATGATGCAACATTCTAGTTTCAAATGTTTGAACTATGACTTATCATAAAAAAAATAATAAGGTAATTATTTAGGATTATCAGGTAATCACTTAGGATTATCAAGTAATCCCTTAGGATTATCAGGTAATCCCTTAGGATTATCAGGTAATCCCATCAGGTAGTTTTTTTTTGTGGCATCACAAGTGAGATGGAAAAAGTCAACTAACTTTTGGAGGGCAATTTATACACCGCTTAATTTTGATCGTTTTAATCCTTATAAGGGGGCATTATACTCATCATTATGAACAACTTTTACTACGGGACCAACACTTAAATCGTGAAAAAAAAATCAGTTTATCTATAGATTTATGTTCGCATAACTCGACATAATGTATGGTCAACTGATTTTTTTTTCACGATTTCAGTGTTGGTCCCGTAGTAAAAGTTGTTCATAATGATGAGTATAATGACGCCTTATAAGGATTAAAACGATCAAAATTTAACGGTGTATACCTTATACATTATCTAGGCTTAAGGTGGATGCTCCAAGGTAGCCCGCGAAATTCAAATTCTCTTACGTTACGTTTTTTGCAATTTGCTGGTCAGTAACAAATACGTATTTACTAAATACATATTTGTTGCGGCCGCGAATCATATTTTAATCAACGTACAACTTAGTAAATACATATTTGTTACGGCCGCGAATCATATTTTAATCAACGTACAACTTAGTACTGACCAGCAAATTGCAAAAAACGTAAGAGAATTTTAATTTTAGCGGGCCACCTTGGAGCATCCACCTTAACACGTTGAGTTAGTCTGTGGAGACGATGATAACGAATCTGTTTTATATGACGTGGTGCCAACAAAAGAAAATCTAATAAACAACGATAGAAAAATTTCCACGGTAATTTGGAAGACAAGAAAGAAACATCAGTTATTGGCTGCTTATGCCAAGTTAGCCCCAAAAGTTATCCGAGGAAAGTTTATTGCTTAATCACTATTGATTGCTACATGAACCAATACATTCCTTCTCCGAGAGAATCAACTTATTTGACATACCAAATGAAGATTCTAGAAGTATTTAGCTCTAAATTATGTTGAGGGTAAGTCGCCAGGGATAAGTGTATTACTGGGTAAAAGGGTTTTGTACGCCACTCGAATGATCCAATATTTTATATAGGACAAACATAATCCCTCGACGATACTAAAGCCTAAACGCACACTTCTGTATAGCTCATAGTCATTACACATAATGATCGCTCAATTTCGAAAATTAGATGTACTTGTATAGGAATATCAGCTTTAGTCCTATGTGGGCGATCGTTAATCGGGTTACTGATGTTTGATAAATTAGATCAGTATTTGGAGTGCTAAGGAATATTAAACAAGCAAAATGAGTCCTCCATTTAGCTGAAAGGATAAATTAGATAAAATGACCTTTCTCTTTGGGATATCATTCGGTATAAAAGAAGGAAAGCAGTTGTGGCCCAGTGGTAACGGCCCTGACTAACCGAGTTGTAGGTCGTGGGTTCGAACCCAGCTAGTCAGGCTTTACTATCTGTTATAATTTCAGCAACACTGCTCTCAAAAATGGTGAAGGAAAGCATCGTGAGGAAACAGGCATGTCCCAGAACCAAAGATTCGAAGACGTGTGACATCTACAAACCCACAATAGGCCCGCTTGGTGGATTACTGCCCACTCCCTCTCGAATAGAGGAGCCCTGTGTCCCAGCAATGGGAACATTATAGGCTGATTATGCTATGCTATAAGAGAAGGAAAACGGTCAGTAAACATCGTACAGCACGAAAAGCTTCATAATGTAAATCACTACATGGCGTATCACTCCACAACGACTTCGAAACAGCTAATTAAAGTCAATTGCCCGTCATTGACATCAATTGATTGATTGCAACAGTACAAGTTTCCCTTGTAAACAATCAATTTACTGACCAGCATAGCTATTCACAACCACTCCATACGGTTCCGTACCGTATCGAACATCATCAATGGTATCATAGGAGTCTTCTAAACAAAATTCACAAGTCCAAAACCCGAAAATTTTGTCAGTTTAAATCAAATAGACTACCGGTATTCTTCGGACAGCTGTTTGCTGTCGGGAGCAAGGCAAATCAGGTTATCGAAATGTGTCATTTTCAATACGATAGCCTGTCGTATAGTGGTGAATAGCTATGCAGGCTTAGGTTTAATGCCGTTAGTTAAACTTTTTGAAAGTTGTGCGAGAAACTTCGAGAGAAACAATTGCACGAAGTTAAGATCGGTTCAAGAATCAAGTTGGACAGTTAAAAGTTACGAAGTGCAGTGCTTGTTCCTTAACAAACTGTTCTCTTTTGTGCTGTTTTAACATTTAATGTGAGTCGAAATTGATGGTTTTACGTAGCTCAGTTTATCCGGGTTTACTTAATTGCTAACTTTTTTTGCGATTTTAAATATCTCCCAAATCTTCTTATCTATTCTTTCCTCCGATGTTGGCGAACCTTCTAGTAGTTGAAGTTTAGCCGCTGACCCTCGAACTTTCAGTTACGGTAATTGGTGTTGTAGGCAAATAAGTACATAAAATTGCTCGAATGCTTAGCTTAAAATTCCTCGTTAGTAATTCCCCAATACTTCCAAACTAGTTAAGGCTCGTTGAACCCGAGATGAGCCGCACTGCGGGTACCGCATCGATCGCCAGGCCTATCCCGAGCCATCCCGGAAACCACCGCTCCATTTAACCTGGCTGGAGGCCGAACATGATCCTCCTACACGAAATGCTCTGAAAATTATTGTAGACGGGAAATGGGACGGTTACGGAACATCTTATCGCTTCTAATATTGCCAAGCGCTAGAGGAAACAGGTACGATTTAAGCAACTGCGTGGGTTTACTCTTGTTAGCTTCTGATCACGAAAACAGATATTAAAAACCTGGCAGCATTAGGTGTAATTATGTCTTCACGATTTTATGACAAGTAAACCTTTGCTTTGTCAGAAAACAATTGTTTAATTGAAGTATTAGCATGTCAGTCGTAAGATAATGACGTCTTCATTTTAACCAACCAAGCTAGTTAACCACCATTACAGAACATCGAGCCAGAACGTGATCCGCGACATTGAATATTTTTCATTATTTTTATTACTAGGTATACTAAAGTATTGCCGCAAAAGGCATGTTCGCTTCATTTTAGATGTTCAGTTTAATACAAGTTTGAAGTATGCATTGCAACAGCGCTGAAACAAGTCGGATATTGAAAATATTTAGGGCATGTTAACAAAATTTTCAACGTAAAACCTCAAATCAAATAAATCTATACGACAAAATCTTGAAAGGGGAACCGAAAACGTTTGAATCCGAAACAACAAAACAAACTGTCACAAATCTACCACAAAGCAAAACACGATAGCTAAATATGCAGAAAGTAATCCAACTTCTGTTAGAGAGCAAACGTCATTACATTTCCCTTTCATGTCACTCGTTCCCGTCGGGATATTTGTCGCAACTTTTACTGGCGGATCATAAAATAAATCAGGCTTGTTGTCGCCAGCGATACGTTGATTTACGTCCGATAGAATTCCAGAAGTCACGAAAGGGTTTCACCCGGATTTTGGAACTGACCTCATTCTGAAGTGAATCGTGCTGAAGTGTTTGGCAGGACTTATAGTTTTCTGCGCGAGAACTGCTCGGTCCTCATCTTGTAAATGAAAGTTTTCTAGTCTCTGATACACCTAAAGTAACTATGGTTGTGTGTACCTAGTCATTTGGAAAATTTTACTTTAACGCAAAGACACTGCTTATTTGGACTTAAAATGTATCAATGATAGTGACTTTATACAGATTGCCTGATTTTATACTTTCGTTTTCAAAACAAATCAAATTTGTTTGTTTACGGTTACATAAACAATTCGCTCATCGCCGGTTCCAGGTTAAAAGGTTGTGTACCTGGTCAGTATCAAGATTTCTAATTACATACCTATACCTGAGAATAGGCATGTAATTAGAAATATTCACGGCAATTTTCATTTTTGTTAAAATGTTAAATGACAAAACTAAAAATAACTATTTTACCTCAATACTATTTACTATAAAAGAAATCCTTATTATAAAATGGTAGTCTTAAATTTTCTCCGACGTTTCTGCTTAAATATGATTCCATTGGGGCCGAATTGATTTTTATTCGCTCTCGTGGATTTTTAATCGTTTCACGACGATTCACTTGCCGTGACGGGGAATGGCCTTCGCTTCTTCTTCTTCGTGTCGCTCTTGTTAGTAAACAGTATCGCGTTAAGTCATTGCGCACGTGATCCGGCCGGCGCATAATAAGACGAAATGCAACGCGATCATTGTTCCAGCTCTACAACCGCATTCGAAGACATTACAAATTGCAACACACCTTTGTTACAATGATAATGTTTGAACGATAGTTACAAGAACTGTTGGATAGGTATCTAGCTTTCGTCCGAGACTTGGCGCGTGAGGAATGGACGGCCTCAAAGAACACCGAAGCCCTGGGGAACTAAATTCAATTTCAGAATAAAAAGGTTTGTATTAGATGAAGTTTAAGATGGACTAGGCTTTGATTCATTTTCGCTCATTGATCTTTCTTCACCCCATTGAAAAAACAATCAATCTATCTGTATTGTTCATGGAGAACATTGATAGTACGCAAGAATTTTCATCAAAAGTTAGAATTTGATCGCGTTTTAGTTTAGCTTTAAAGATATTTACTCTCAAAAAAGACACAAAGTCAGTCTTACACGAGAACAATGCTTAAATTAATTAGATATATAAAGTTCGTTACAAACGTCACGGTAGCAATTATTACCCATCCAATGCATTCAGCTTTTCGGAAGGATGTTATTTGTGATTGATTAAATATGCAGTTAATTGAGTTTTGAATGCATTTAATGAGTGCAACTTTTTTTATACGCGAGAGTATTTTGTTATATAATTGTGCTCAAAAGCATTGCATTCAAAAGTAAACATTTTTATATTTTCATTTTAGAGTAGAAGTTGTAAAATACTATTTTGTGAACGAAGTTCTTTAACGGAGCTTGTGGAAAGAGTAAACTGGCAGAAATCGTCACGTAACGAAAAAGCGATATACCTCCATGCGACTTAATTATTGTATAATAGAAAGAGTCAGAGAGAGAGATAGTTTTCATGGTTTTCGGGGATGCTGAAACCGATAGTGAGTTCAAAATGAAAATCTAAGATAGCGGCTGCGAAAATTTTCAAATTATTCATCTTTTGAAATTTTTGCAGCCGCCATCTTAGATTTTCATTTTGGACTTCGTACTACCGGGGGTCCCCCAAGCCGACACCTTTTTTTATCGCTCAAGCGATATTCAATCTACTGATTAGGTAATCCAATGACAGTAAATACAATTGATTAAGTCTACCTATAATTACAGATTTATAAATTCCCAGAAAAGTAGAAACTAGTTAGATACATTTATTGTGGTATTAGGTTGGGTGGAATGACGACCTTCGCAGGGTGGCTAATGGCAGCTGGATGAGAGCAGCCGAGGACAGAGTTATGGCAGGTGATTGGAATTTCCTATAACTTGCTATACGCTGACAATGATCATGTGTGAGCAGAGACGTGGCCTTCATTTCAAAGAAATATGTCGATTGCTTTCCGCTAGTCTTGTCAGACACGACCTACACAATTAACACCATGTTATGTCGTGAACTCGTGAGCCTTTAGACCTCGCATACGACATAACTGTCGCATGTTTGCCAAGAAATTAAAAGTGGTAATAGGAGTAATGACAGTTGATAATAAACTATAAGTTCTCCTGTAGAATGATCGTGAGTGGCCGGCGAAGCAAGTGAAAATTTGTGGTAATAAAAAGATGGTATTTTGACCAAGTTTTAGTTGCAATTAGTCGCAACGGAGTGACGGAAGCGTCACTGTGCGCTAACGTTAATTCAAAATATTTGAATCTTAATGAGAAAATGACCGCACTAAATTCGTCTTTTCAGTTTACCGCCGCATGCAATTTGACAGTAAGGTTAATAGCACGTGTCACGTGACTTCACCCACTATCTGGTGCTAAATACGAACGCTTAAGTGCGTAAACGCGTCACACGGCCACGTTACATAGTCCGACGGTTTCCCACACTGTACCAAAACAAAAATAAAATAAATAGTCTGTTGGATGAGGGAATCTAAGCGCGCGCCAAATGCGCAAACGCAGATTTTAACCGCCAAAAATTCGAGCCATGTTCTAGAATTGATTTTCGAAGGAAATGTTCTTGATTCGAATTTAGCATGCGATGAATGCATGTTTTATTCATACCTTCATAGAATAAATTGATTAGGTTGAAAATTATGTTTAGCTGGTGTAGCAGGCAAGCTGGCTTTAGTTGTCTAGTCATGTAAGAAGCTAAAATTTCACAAAAGAGATTAAGTAGAACATTTTTAGATTCCTTAATTTTTGCTAAATAAAAATTTGATAACTATATGGGTAACAATAAGTAATGGATTCCATCAGATTAAATAAGTAAAACTTCTTTTTTATAAAAAAATCATAGGAAATTATATTTTTAGTTCTGCAGAATATAATATATCAAAGAAATAAATTATTATTATCATTATCTGTAATGTGTCATTAAAGTACTATTTACAACAAATTATAGGTGAAATAGTGGTCTGATTGTAGTATAATACTAAATAGTATGTACACACAGTAGCTATGTACATATAGCTGAGACCACTTACAGTCCAACTACAAACGAGGCACAAGATAAGCTATAATTAACTCAACAGCCAATGAACCATGTTTCTAATGTACCATGTACTTTAAATAGCTTTTAAGAAGGAATTTATTTAATTAAAACATTAATTTCCACATTAAAATATTTTAAGGCATTGACTGCTACTGCGGGTCCCCGGTGACGACCAACAATAGATTTTCTATTGTGTCTGTTGTCTGGCAGTCAACATGTTAATGGACAATCTTTAAAAAAAATTTTTACCAGAATAATGAGTGTTCATTGAGATATTTTTAATTTAAAACTTGATGAACTATAACATGAGAATTGCTGAACTTTAAAAAAAATAGCAAAGAAGAAAGTATTGATTCCATTCCATGTGGATTACTAGCTACAACACAATGAACAGCTATGAAAAAATAAAATGTTTTATTCGATAACAAAATTTGTCTTAACAATAATGAGGTTGACGTCTCCTTATAAGTGTGAAAACACCTGTGCCAGACCTTCACATAGTTACGATTTAGAAAGTGCAGAATAGTGACACTTCTCTTGTAGCAACTTTATTTTTTCATACATTATTTTGAATATACACACAGATTCTGGTACATAATTTAAACATTAAAATAATCAGAGATTACCTAATATAAGGACTAGTCATTATAAAACATGTAGTACCTTCCTAGATATACTCACTTAATACTGCCAAATTAGGCATGCTATTGAGATTTAACTTATTTAAATTCCAAATAATAAGATAGAAATATTCAAATGTAGGTACCTAGTCCGCGTCAGCTGTTCGAGCTAGGTACCTCATCAGCCAGATGTTACACAAGGACATGTGTTTTGTTGCCATGCCATTGCTGTAACTTAGAATTTTTGGGGTTATGTCTTTAAAAAGTGTTCTATCGCAACATTATGAATGAAACCTATTTTTAAACTTGTCATTTACGTCGTGAGATATTTTAAGATCCATATTTTTGAACGGAGTACATCATTTTCGTAATTTCTTTCACTTTCGAACAAGTTACTGTCAAGGTGTTGTATTATTTTTAGCGCTAGTTTCGGAGACTAGTAACATGGATAATTTAATTAAAATTCATGCATGGCTAGTTTCACGTTTACCTCATTTCTACCAAAAAATTAAAGATGCAAAAACACTTACCAAAATACTTTACTCGACTGGGCGATGCTAGAAAACAGCTCGGATCATTGCAATATTCGCGTAAAATCACTAAACACTAAACGAAAACAAATGAAAGTCGATAAATAATGGAAAAAACAAAAGATTGTAAAATGTTAGGCACTTGGTTTCGTTTTTGATCGCTCAATCGAGAGGTAATGAACTATTATTAAATATTATTTTAACTGGAGTTACAACGTTAAATAGGAAACGTTGTGTATTTTAGTGACAATTAACTTTATCAAAGCGTTAATGGGTAAAATCCAAACAACCTAAAATCCGCAAAATCTTTAAAACTTCGACGAGCGATTCTAGATAATGGAAATGAAATAAATAAAGGGGACTAGAGGACAGCACAAAAAGAACTGTGGGTGAATGACTCGATTTTGTAGATGGACTACTCGATTCCTTCATATTCGATAATAACTATTGTAATCAATAATCGACTAAACGGACTTAAAATTCAACATTAAATGAATTACTTCTACTAATTAATTATTTGTATAACTCTATAACTACGGAAACAACTTTTCAAAAATTTAAAATCGAAATCGAAAAAAATTCGAATCAAACCGTTATTGAAATCTCCTTATTTTAATTTTCTAAACTACAGTCGAGAATATCATCCAGAAACGTCATCCGACGTTTCGTTATGCCGGTGGGCAAAGAAAGTAATGAATGAAATGACAAGATTTTCAGATTTGACAACCATTATCATAAGCTAACTAAACGTGACGATTTTTTTAATTCAATTTCAAACTACGGTTTCTGTTATTAAATATTTACAAAGAAATACTTACAAATAAAAATAAATCCCTTTACAACAATGACCAAGGCTGCACTAGAAAGCTCACCTTTATTCTTAGTTGAAGAAAGAATAAAAACTTTTAAGAACTGGCCATATAATGACAGAAATAAGTGTAACGTGCGTAACATGGCGGAGGCCGGATTTTATTCGGTAGCGACGGGTGACGACGATGCTGATGCCGCCAAATGCTTCCTCTGTGGCAAGGAGCTGGATGGCTGGGAAGCTAGCGACGACCCGTGGGCGGAACATAAGAGCCATGCTATGCAATGCGCCTTCGTGCAGCTGGGAAAGAAAGAAGATGACCTGCTGGTTTGTTGATAGAAAAAGTTTTTTACTAGTTTAAATACTCTTCGTACAGCTGTAGGTACTTTTCAGGGTTCTTTATAATATTTGCCAAAAAACCTATCCTTTAAGCATTCAAAGTTTTTTAACTCAATAACGGAATGCTATGATAACAAATCCAGCAACTCATAGTTACCTCTATCTACAATATTCTCTATCATTGTGAGGGAGGGTCAGATGGCTTACAATCTAGGTAGGTATTGTAAACCATAGGTGGTTTAAACCACAGGTATTGTAAGCCGTCTGACCCTCCCTAAGTTTGTTGTATTACCACAGCATTAACTTTTATTATTTTGTTCCAGCTCTCAGAATACCTGTCAGTAATAAAACAGTACATGATAAATGAAACCAAGCGCATTGCTGAGGTCGCCAAAGACCAAGTTGATGAAAAAGCAAAGTCAGTCCGCAGAAGATGCCTAGGACGGAAAATGGCTTAAATTTAACTATATAGCGGCAACGCTGGCCTCTTGAGAAACTAAACTTAAAAATAATGGTTTAGATTATTTAATTAATTCTAATGTATTGACTGAATGTATGAGTGTATTAATAAAATGTTTATATATCTATAGCTTGTGCTTTATTTTGATCTTAAAAGCAAGATTGGTGAAAACTTGTGCGGTTGGGCAACCTCCCTAGAAAGAGACAAAGAGGGAAAGTCTCATGGAGGGGGCATAACGCTTCCTCAGTGTGATGACTTCTACCAGTCAACTCCTACAGCAAGCCGCATTATGGAACTTTGTTCCAAGAAACAATATTGATAAAGTTTATGTAGATAAATAAATAAGTACAACATATATTTTATGTAAAATATGATTGAATTCTACATGATTGAGAAACCTGAAGGCCAATACTCGTAATTTAAAACATTCAAAATCTAGTCGCAGTCTCATCTCGGCGACAAACAAATGTCTAAATCAGTCAAATTAGACGTATTTTATTTTTGACAGATTGAGACAGATCAGACCGTGAACGTTCTTGAAATTACGAGAATTGCCCCCTCTGATTGAACATTAAAACACACAGTATTTTATGCATAATTAGTTAAATTGAACCTCGTTCTCACCAAACTTTATGCTCATAAAGTTTGCTATGCAGAGGACAGACAGACACCATGACAAAAGAGTATGTTTACATGTTGCCTAGCAACCATCATAACAACCACCAAGTCTTCTGAACTGACAATACGAATTTTCTATTTCATATTTTACTATACAAATATTAGGTACATTATATTTGACAATAAGAGAAAAGACTGAAGTTTACCGAATAAGATGGGTGACGTGAAGAGTTTGGAATCTTATGCTATCATTGGGTTTGATGGTAAGAACTCTTTGTAAATTTTTGAAGTTAACTTTCATACAACTTTGAGATGATAATAACCTTCCATAGGAACCATAGGTACCTACTGCCTTTCAATGCCTCTTGTGCCTGTTCAAATACACTTAATTAAACTTTTAAAATACATTTTTAACTAACCATTAGGATTGATGAGTCTTTGACATGTCAGACACATTTTTGCATCTTTCACCTATAAATGTACTATCGAGCCGAAAAATATGCTCCAACCTTTTTTACAACATCCTACAGGATCCGCCATCAGAGGCCTAAAAGTCCACCCAGACAGCGAACACATTGTCTACCCGATGGGCAACAAGGTCTGCATTCAGGAATGGAAGACCAAGAAGATGTACTTTCTCAGTGGCCACACCAACAGCGTATCCACTGTCGCTCTGTCTCCTAAAGGCACTTTCGTGGGATCAGGACAAATAAACCACATTGGATTCAAATCCTCTGCTAAAGTGTGGGACTTTAAGAAGAAGATACTAGTAGGCAGTCATGAGTTGCATAAGGCAAGTCAATTCAGCAATTGTTTTTGTTGTATTTCCTACTTTATTAGACCCTTGTTTTTGAGAGTAACTGCGAGTATTGCTGACCTGGTGCAGCGTGCACCAGGTTATCAATCACCTGCACCGTGCAGGTCACAAGGTCGGGAAGCACAGGAGCGGTGCTGTGGTAATTAATGCTTTGTGAAAGCCCTTGTCCAGCAGTGGACATATTTACGATGAATGGTGATTTATCTGGCTCTATGCAAAGAAAGAAAGAAAAAACGTTTATTTGGCACGGTAATATATCTAATAGGTAATAAACATAAATAGTCCTTATCGATTTTGGTAATGGCGAGCCTTTGAAATTATTATTTCCTAGCATGTGTTCTTGTACGGTGCAACCGCACATTCTGCAATTCAGCAGTTCACGCCACACATTCATTTCAACTCATAATAATTAGTTCAGTTCGCGTTGGGCTATCAAGTCAGCCAGGCGTTCTCGTTACAGCCAACAAGGGCTGCGTCACTCGCTTCATTTCCACACCATCAGTCCATTAAGCTCATTTTACCTTTAAGTACCTACCTTTGAGACAATACAGTAGTGTTTTAATACTTACCTTCTTTTATTCCATTCATCTCTCATCTAAAAGTAATGTATGGTCTAGCAAGGGATCGTACAGTTCTAATATGACTGGCCAGACCAAAGTTTGTTTTAAAAACGGGGTCACAACTAGGTAATGCAATAGGTAGAGTTGGTGGGCAGAATTAAAGGTATAGGAATTAGGAGGGCTTAGGTCTCTCTTTAGATATTTGGCGTTTTTCGGTTGGTACAAAGAATCGCTTTTTTCGAAAAAAAAAATACATTTTTGTGGACAGTAAAGCTCCAAGACGACGTACCTATGTGAAGCTAGCCTCTACCAACCTTGGATCAATAGCGCAAGCGCTTAGATGCCTCTTGAACACAGCCTTATAGAGGAGATGTTGACCACCATGCTTCCGTTTACCTTCCACCATCTCAGAGAAGAAGACCACTTTGGGAATAGTCCTCCATGCGAAGGACGTGATCACGGTACCTACCTGAGTTGACGTTGCATAAATCAAGCCCCCATGCCATACATGTCAGAACGGCGCAGGACCTCCACTTTAGGAACGCGGTCCTGCCATTTAATTTAGAACTGTAGTTTGGCACAGTACCAAGGAACACATTGGAATAAAATTAAAACGAACATAAAATTAAAATATAGGATTATGGCCCAGTTTCTCGAACGAAAATGATCGCAAAATCAATGTGGCATATTGTCAAGTGCACGTAAGCTGATGCGATTGCTTGAATGACTTATCAACAGCCAATCGGTCAATCTAAAGCCAAATAGGTTTATTTCAGTAATAATGCCACACTGATGCCTAACTTGCTTCTCTTTGCCTTCCTTAGGTCCGCGTAGAAGCGCTGACATTTTCCTCAGATGAGCGCTACATGATATCACTGGGCGGTCGTGATGACGGGTGCGTGGTGCTGTGGGACTGCTTCGCGAGCTCTGCTACAGGCACCGCGGCAGCTTCTAAGCTGACTACTGGAGACGCCATGACGTTGACTGCGCTGAATTTGAGATCCAACTCGTTTGTTACGGGGGGCGATTGTAAGTATTGGCAATGTGGTTATTTGTATGCAGATAGGTACTCTTTGTCACTTGTCCTAAATGCGTGTGTATATAAATGCATGTTAATATTACAAATGCGAAAGTAACTCTGTCTGGCTATTTGTTGCCTTTTCAAAATTTGGCGCGCTTTCAACTACCAACGCATAAACAGTGACTTTGCAATATACTTATTTGCACTTGCTATATTCAATTTGCGTGGAAGTAACAACTACCAACGGCATCCAGAATATGATTCTTAGCAACACCGACAAGATAAGCTGGACACCGACAGGCCATTGTTGTGGAATCTCGCCCAGAGGACTAAGTCACTCTTAGTTACTAACATAGTTTTTAAGTTCTATTAAAAAAGAGAGAAGTAATTAGCTATGGAAGAAAAATACATGTTGCATCGACCCCAAATAAATTAAGATACGGCAAGAGGTTGATGACGATGATGAATCTTAAGTTCTAACTAACAAGTTTATACTATGGATCTGGTCATCTGATTAAATAAATAATAATAATTATTGTTTTCAAGCCAACCTCAGAGTGTGGAACATTCGAGCTGAGAGCAAGAATCTGGACGTGGTAGACGTGTCTCTGGGGAAACTGCGGCGCAGCGTGCGCTGCATCGCCGTCAGCTCCGACGACGCTTACGGATACGCAGGGACCACGTGCGTAATTTCTTATTTATTACATACCTATGGTCTGTTTCACAAGTGTCACGTAAAAATGTAAACAAATGAATCTGAAAACGTACCTGTGGGTACCAATTTGTAGTGCTGTTTAATCTATAGTATTTTAGTTACAAAATTAAAGGTCCGAGAGGAATGTTAACGGGGCATTTCCATAAAACAATTTCGCTGTACCCGCCTGAAGTCTAGATTCGTATCGTGTTGTTGGCAATAGGCTCGTAATATATACCTCTGCCTATGCTTCCGGGAAATGTTTGTTGATGATGTTACCAGATTAATCGGATAGCTATTTATTATGATCAAGATTTAAGGCATCGCCATATGTGACAAAAACCACTATACCTAATATCTGAACAAAATCAAGTACCTACAATGTCCGCCGGGGCTGCGGGTTGTTCGAAAGAGATACCGTGGCCCCTGGCATAGGCAACTGAAGGAACACGGGTGGGTTTTAGTCAGTAAAAGTCTGACACGCCCTTCCGCTCAGCCCAGAGCGGGAGAAGTCATTTGATGATTTCCCACCCAAAAAAAAAAAAAAAAATACCTACCATGTACCTATACTTATGCTACCTGCCTAGAGAATCTAAAATAAAGGGGTATTTTAGATTCTCTAGGCTTATGAAATTGTATATTTGTGGTACCTAATTTATTTACATAAATATGAAATGGCTGCCTAGTAAGTAATTGAATTCCACCTGGACTGGAAAAGAACATGGAAATTTATTTATTTGCACTAAACGTGACGCATAAAGAAAAAAAACAAGTTAGGGGAAAATCTGCGTCACAGCCACGCAAAACGGCCACATCGCTGGTTTTCAGCGATAGCCTGCGTTAACATGATGACGTCAACCGGTGTAGCGTAAATAGGACTCCGAATAAACCTAGATCTCAGATATCTCACTCAAATGCTAATACATAAATATTATCGAAGATTATGTTGGTTTTCTAGGACGGGTGACATGATAAAGTTCTCAATAAATTACCCTTCCGACCCTACGGCTTCGGTCGCCATGTTCAAGCCTACGCTGATCGGCTGCCTTGCTAAGTGCGGCCCTTGGAAAAAGGGCAAGAGACCGGAGTCCATCTGCTATAGTCAAGGTTTGTTCATGTTGCGGGTCAATTTACGAGATATTGTACTACTAGCTGCGCCCCGCGGTTTTACCCCCATAAGTTTCGATCCCGTGGGAATATCCGGATAAACAGTAGGCATCCTATATGTTAATCCCGGTTATAAACCATCTGTGTGCCAAATTTCATCCAATTCCGTTCTGTCGTTTTTGCGTGAAAGAGTAACAAACATCCATCCATCCATTCATACAAACTTTCACGTTTATAATATTAGTATAAAGGATTTATTTATTCACATTCAAAATCTGTAGGTATCCATACTAATATTATAAATTCGAAAGGAACTCTGTCTGTATGTTACCTTTTCACACGAAAACCACTGAACGGATTTCGATATTTGAAATTCGATATTTGAATTTGGCAGGGAGATACATGATATCCTGGGGAAGGGCATAGCCTTTTTCACGCGAGTGAACCTGCCAAACCAAACTGCATTATGGTTTGCCCGGCAGTTATTCTCGTTTAATAATGAACTAGCTGCGCTCCGCGGTTTCACCCGCATAAGTTTCGATCCCGTGGGAATATCGGGATAAAAAGTATCCTATATATTAATCCTGGTTATAAACCATCTGTGTGCCAAATTTCATCCAAATCCGTTCAGTGGTTTTTGCGTGAAAGAGTAACAAAGATCCATCCATCCTTATAAACTCTCACATTTATAATATTATTAGTAGGAAGTAGGCTATCAAGTTTGTCATTTTTACATGGGTAGGTAATAGACTAATAGATGTGCCAGTACCTACCTATAACTCAAGTAAATCTATTTACGTACGCTAATAACTTAAGTAGTTCTGTACTTATGTACAGAAAAGCTTTACTTAATGAAATTAGAGTCGAGATCAAAAATCACATTTTGCTCGGCAGCCCTTTGTCCATGGATGTAAAAAACGAGGTTTTGTTACAAAAATAGCTACTTAAAGTTGTTTGGTCGTATAAGTATTAGTTTGAGGATTCTTTTAAGCTGGTGACTCTAGGTATTAAGCAATGTCTTGCAGGAATCGAATCAATCATCATTATGGAAGACGGCTGCCTCATCGTGGGTTCTGGTGACGGCACCATCGATATCCTGGACGAGATCAACTGGAAGGGAACCTTTCCCAAAGGCAAGATACTCGACCCTAACAAGCCGCATTTCAAAGCTGTGAGTAACTTGGACCTAGCTTTATTTGTATTTCTTTCTTTCGGACTTTGCGGTAGGATACGAGGACTATTAATCCTAAGTAGCAAACTATAGGGCACGCCACGATAGCGGCGGTAAGACCCCTCTTTGAGGAGTGGCTAGAGAGGCGTCACGGCGTTCTCACCTACCGCCTGACGCAGGTCCTCTCCGGACACGGATGTTTCGGGAGGTTCCTGCACATAATCAGGCGGGAGGAGACGCCCGGGTGTCATCACTGCGAAGATCGCCCAGAGGACACGGTGGAGCATACGGTGGAGGTCTGCCCCGCTGGGCAGAGCACCGCCGTGTCATCGTAGAGGCTATCGGCAGCGGCGGCGACCTCTCGCGTTCGGCTCTGGTTCAAGCCATGGTCCGGGGCGAGAGGGAGTGGGAGGCGGTCACCTCCTTCTGCGAAGCAGTCATGCTAGCGAAGGAGGTGGCGGGATAGGTGAGGGAGAGATCCTCACGCCTCAGCCGCCGAGGGAGACGCTCCGGGCGTCGGGAGCCGCGTGACGACTCCCGGCCACCGTAGGCGCGGGCCTGCGGGCAGAGAGCAGTGGGTAGCTCTCCGTCCGATCAGGACAAGGCCCGTGCCAGACGGCGCGTATGTGTTCCACGCGCGCTTCAAAGAGATGTCAGCGTAGTTGACGGGGCCCGACAGGGCCGAAGCCTGCCGGGGTAGCGGGATCATCCGAAAGGATTACCGCTGCCCTAGTACATAAAGGGCTAAGGAAGGAACACGGGTGGGTTTTAATCAGTAAGAGTCTGACAGTCCCTTCTGCTCCACCCAGAGCGGGAGGGGTCATTTGATGATTTTCCATCCTCAAAAAAAAAAAAGTAGCAAACTATACAAAATTAAAAACGCAGGAATTAAAAATGTAGTAATCGGTAATTCGTTTAAAAATTAAAAATATTGCAAGTCTTGAATAAATATTTAAAGAAATGTGCGCTTTTATAATTTATATGATGACGATAATTATTCTGGACGTCCACGTCCAAACTAACATTTACACAAAATACCATTTCAGACATCACACTAATCTGCATGGTCCCCACATGATCTGCCCCAGATTATGTTTGATTCAGTATTTCTTCTCAGAGTATCCGGATAGGAAACACCGATCTCGTCTAGTTTTTATAAGTATTATTCACGTGTAAAAGTGTTTGTACAAACCTATTTACAGAAATACAATAATTTATGTGTAGGCTTCAAAATTACTTTTACGTCATCACCATCACCATAAATCAAACTTTTCCAGCTAAAATCTACAAAGCTGCAGGGCAGCATAACTTCCCTGGAGCTGATGGAGTCGCCGTCTCTGCGCGGCAAGAACCGCCTGCTGCTGGCCGGCACAAGAGGCAGTGAGATCTACGCCATCAACGTCGTCACCTTCCAGCCGGTGCTGGTCGTGACCTGCCATCGATGTGCCATCAATGACATCGCGTTTCCGCAGTAAGTTTCTTAAAGCTTTATTTGTTTACTAGCTTACATTTTACAGTTTTAAATTAGAAGATTTAAAAACATTACAAATTATTATTATTTTAGGGGTATGTCGGGCGTGTTCGCCACGGCTGGGGCGGGTGACGTCAGAGTGTGGTGCCTGGAGACCTGCCAGGAGCTGCTGCGGATCGTGGTGCCCAACTTCACCTGTTCCACCGTCCTGTTCTCCGGGGACGGCAAGTCTATTGTGTCAGGTATGTTAACGACACTGCTGACCGAAAACCATTTCAAGCTTACAGAAACTTATGAACAGGAAGAGTAAAGCTCCATTTACACGGTGTAAGTTTATTGCCTATGGCATACCATAAAATTGAAGCGACGAAATTTGATTGGGGATACTCCTTCCAATGTACCTTCAAATCATCCATTTGTCGTCAAAAACCTTGGACAGTAAGAAAGAAAGAAAATACGTTTATTTGCGGTGAACATGACGCAAAAACGGCATTAACGGCATTTAAAATTGCCGTAATGCCAATAAACGCATTTTTCTTTCTATTTTCCTACAGCTGAAATTAAATTTGTTTTTCTTTCTATCCAGGGGCTCTTTTTATCCTACTAATATTATAAACATGAAAGTTTGGATGGATGGATGTTTGTTACTCTTTCACTCAAAAACTACTGAACGGATTTGGATGAAATTTGGCACACGGATGGTTTATAACCAGGATTAACATATAGGATACTTTTATCCCTATATTCCCACGGGATTGAAACTTATGCGGGTGAAACCGCGGGGCGCAGCTAGTCCTTCATATTTACAAGCCCCGTTTGTGTCGTGGTTGCAAGCGCGACTGCTGACCGTGGGATCTTGGGTTCGATTCCCAGGTCGAGAAAAGTGTTATGGTTTCTCCATTAGGAATTTCTCAGTAGGTAATAGGCCGAAGTTTGGAAGTCAGCGGTGTGACACCCTCGTCAACAAGTCGCGTGGCCTGCGCCTGCTGGAGCGAGAGCGAGTGTCGGATTGCCGTCTCTGAGGACTATGAGAGTGAGGGAAGAGGGAGTGCATCTGTGTCTGCGCACATACACCTGCACTATAATATCTCCAGCGTCGATGGCTTGGTTCCGCTGAAATTGGCCGCCTTGACCGAATTTCGGTCTGGAGGACTATCATTTACCTGCAAGTGAAAGTAAAACACCGAATTAAAGCATTTTCATCTCTTCCAGCCTGGAATGACGGCAACATCCGCGCGTTCACTCCGCTCACCGGGCGCCTGATCTACGTCATCTTCAGCACACACAACAAGGGCACCTCGGCGCTGGACATGACGTCTGACGGCAGGACGCTCATCTCTGGTGGTTGTGAGGGACAGGTGACTGACTAGATACCTATACAGTTAATATAACATGTAGTTTGTACACGAGAGAAATCTTCATATCTCAGAAAAAATGAAAGGTATTGTTCTGTTTATTTGAAATCGGAATCACCATTACCTACGTCATGTTTTAAAAAAGCTAGATGGAGTCGCTATTCCTATTTACCCCAGAAAAATAAGTCAAATTTAACACAAAAGCGAAATAAATAATAGTAAAGGACATTGCTCTGGCCCATACATTGTTCGCCCTGGAACCAAGAGTATCGGAAAATTATGTGTTGTATTGTCGATCATTAGTAAACTTCTATAAGATCTTATTTGTATAGCGGACTAGCTGCAGAATAGATATATTTAAAAAAAAGTATCAGATTTTGAGGTTATAATCGAACCATAACAACGAATATTAGGTAGGTATAGTTTTTCATAGCTCCGAGTGATTTTTAAGAAACTAAAAAACAATAACATAATACCTACCTAGATAATTAGGTATTTATGCCTCTATTTTTTCTAAAGCCAAGTGTATGTAATCGCAACGTTTAAATGCATAGAATCTAATTAACGTAGGTAGGTACCTGTATTCTTAGCATTGGTTTTGGAATGAGATAAAATGTTTGTGTGTATTAATGTAAAAATAATGCGGTTTCCTTAGATGATAGTGGTGATGTAGCGCGGTAGATGATGGCGTTAGAGTGCATTGATAAATGGCTGAGCTCTTGAGTGAATGTTCTAGTGTGAATCACTAGAACATTCACTCAAGAGCTCAGATTCAAAAACAAGGAACAATTCATTAAAAATTCGGTCGATCGATTGCAATCGCTTGGGCATTCCTAATCTTTTTCAATACGACTTGACGTTTGGCAAAGATAGCGGCGATTATTGTTATTAGTCGCGTAAAATACTTTAAAATGTTCATTTTGGCATGCGGCTAGTCCGTGTTACAAAAGTATTTGCAACTAATATAATAAAATAGACAATTAATTATCGTGTATGTCCGATATTTCTTGTGCACAGGGCGATTCTGGACAATGTCCTTTGTTTTTCGCAGAAAATATCTTGCGTTTCTGGGTTAAATAGGAAGTGTTACGAAGTTTGATTTTTGCCATTTCTTCTCAGCGGTAGTCACTGCTGAGACTACCCTCACATCCGGCGATCAAATCTGGTCTTTGGCAGTTCAGGAGAGGTTCAAGGTTGAGGTTTGCCAGCGAGCAATGGAGCGCATCATTCTTGGAGTCAGATTAACGGACTGTGTTAGGAACACAGTACAACATAAATAAACATTATATTTAAAACCCCTCTCTCATCTTCAAACGATTGACAGAAATAAAGCTATAATTTCAATTCGAACACTTAAACGTATTAAGTGATTTGTGGTGCAAGGAGGCCTTAGACTTCAAAATGTTAATAGTGTTTTATAATCAACCCCAGGTCCGAGTGTGGGACATAAAACCAGAGTACCAGACCCTGAAGAAGGTCCTGAAAGAACACAAGAGCCCCGTGTCGGCCATCCAGGTGTCGCCCAACAACACCGAGGCCGTTAGCGCCGGTACTGACGGTTCCTGCATCATATGGGATCTGGTGTTAGTACTATCTTCCATTCGTAGTCAGTAGAAGAAGGTCTATCCAGGTGTCGCCAAACAAACCGAGGCTGTCAGCTGCCGGCCGTACTGACGGCTCCTGCACCATACGGGATCTGGTGTGGGTACTAACTACCTTCCACTCGTATCCAGGTGAGAAGAAAATGAGATTTCAGCATCTGTACGTCTTCTGTTGACACAATAATATTCTTAATCCGCAGATCATTATCCCGTCGTCAAGTGATGTACGCGAACACGTTGTTCATGTGCGTGTGCTTCGAGCCGCAGGGCTGCCAGCTGCTCACGGGCGGCTCCGACAGGCGTGTGGCGTACTGGGAGACCGGCAGTGGCAACCTTGCTAGAGAGGTAAGCTTAGTCAGAGGTGATAGCAGTAGTCCGCGAAATACAAATTTTCTCGGTTTCGGTTAAAACCTCATATGCAAAAAGACAGTTCACCACGCGATCTGCTTCCATCCTACTAATATTATAAACGTGAAAGTTTGTATGGATGGATTGATGGATGGATGTTTGTTACTTTTTCACGCAAAAACTACTCAACGGATTTGAATCTTTTCACATTTTTTATGATTTATTTACTTTATTTTATAATTTATGTTTTCCATTTATTCGAATTCGAAGGTATTCTCAAATACGACCCCGGTGGATGACTAAAGGAATTAAAAGATGCTGCAAGCGTAAACAGCAATTATTATGGAAGTATCGTAAGAATCGAAATATCATAGACAAAAATAATTTTAAAAATTTTGCGAGTAGATTGCAACGTGTTATAAAACAGACAAAAAAATCTCAAAATAATTACTTTATCCATACAGCTCAAAACAAATGTAGGGCCACTTGGAATGTTATCAGTAAGACAATGTGTAATGCGCCAAAAAACTAAATCAATCAAATTGATATATACGGTAAACATTGTACTGATGATCCTCAGACCATTGCTGATTGTTTTAATATTTTTTTTATAGACCAAATAAAAGGTAACTCAAATGATAATAATAAAACAGAGACCTTTCCTAACAACTCGGAAACATTATTCATGTATCCAACTACACCCCAAGAAGTACATAGAATAATTTTAAACTTAAAAAATACCAACAGTACTGGATATGACAGCATATCGACTAAAATACTAAAACAAGTGCCCATTAAAATATCCTGCATTTTAAGTCATCTCATTAATCTGTCAATTCTAAATGGATACTTCCCTGATAAACTAAAATTGACAATAATTAAACCTCTATTCAAGAAAGATGATCCCTACAATATGAATTGTTACAGGCCCGTAGTACTAGTACCGGTGTTCTCTAAGGTCTATGAAAGAGTTATTTATGACAGAATAAATAACTACTTTGAAAATTGCAACTTATTTGCTAAAGAGCAGATAGGCTTTAGGAAAAATAAAACCATTAATATGGCTGTCTACGATTTTCTGACAACAGTTAGGTATGACTAGCTTAGACAATAAAATTCCTGCGTGCGCATTGTATATGGATCTTAGTAAAGCCTTTGATTACGTGGATCACCAAATTCTGTTAAATAAATTATACAGGTATGGAATTCGAGGCACTTCATTGGAGTTGATAGCTTCTTATCTTACCAACAGAAAACAGTCCACATTAGTTACTCGAGTATGCACCAAAACAAGTACAGAAATTAACTACACTTCAGAATATAAAGAAATCAAACAAGGCGTCCCACAAGGAAGTGTTTTGGGCCCTCTACTGTTCATCATTTATATAAATGACCTTCCCAAAGCAACTAATCATCCCACTATACTTTTTGCTGATGATAGTACTGTCGTATTCACAAGTGAGGACAAATTATCCTTAGAACAAGATATAAACAGCACTCTAAGTGATATTATAAAATGGCTTACTAATAACAAATTAAAAATGAACTTTGACAAAACTAAAATTATGATATTTCGCAATCGTAAAGCAAAATTTACTGACATTAATGTATATTATGCAGGAAACAAAATAAATGAAATAGCAAATACTAAATTCTTAGGCATGTCAATTGATTATAATTTGAATTGGAAGACACATGTTGATTCTTTAAATCAAAAACTAAATAAGCAATCATACGCCCTACACATGCTGGCAAAAACGGTAGACACTTCTGCTGTACTTGCAGCATACCATGGCTACGTGGGGTCCTTGATAAAGTATGGTATTATATTCTGGGGCAATTCCACCAATAAAGACATTGCATTCAAAGCGCAAAAGCGGTGTATTAGGGGTATGTTTAAAATCAACCAGACTGATAGCTGTAGGCCGTATTTTGTCAAATATAATATATTGACATTGCCGTGTGTCTACATTTACGAGATTGCTAGCTTCGCAAGAACTAACAAACATCTTTTTGATAAGTATAGAAGTAAGCGGCACGGTGAAAAAATTTGTTGCAAATCTAGCAAGACGGCCTTATATACCAAAAGTATTTTCAGTATGGCACCGCGTATATATTTACAATCACTTACCAAAGACTATACTAGAAGCTCCTACCATCGATGAATTTAAAAATAAATTAAAAAGATTCTTGCTATTCAAATGTTATTATTGTATTCAGGACTATTTAATAGAGGATGTAAGGACATATTGTACTCAGAAATAATGTTGATGATGTGACATGTGATTAATACACTGACTAATTATTTATCTATTATTATTATTTTAACATTTATTTACAATTATATCTTGACATTCTCATTATTTTAATTATTCTAGAGACATTGTGATTTGCTAATATTTAATTTAATTATTATATACCACAGTGAAATTACCAAAATTATGTCATTAATTATAAATTATTGTTGCAATGAATTTCTATAATAAATAACAATGTTGTGATACAGTCAAAGCTTGAGATTTGCATGCTTCAAGGCGTAATATGGCTGAACTCTTTTCTATTTTAACAATTTTATGTAATTACCCATATTAGCAAATAAATGATTTTGAATTTGAATTTGAATTTGAATGTTTGGCACACAGTTTCATAACCAGGATTAACATATAGGATACTTTTTATGCCGATATTCCCACGGGATCGAAACTTATGCGGGTGAAACCGTGGGGCACAGCTAGTCTACAATAAATTAAATAAACTTTTAAATATTTATCCCATGCCATATAGAGAATGTAAAAAATATTTAATAGACTGGCTAAAATGCAAGAGCTATGACGAAATTGAAACTCTAGGGAACGATAAGGGACACACACAAACACTCAGACACACCACACCACACACACTTACACACACAGATACGTCTAACTTATAACACCCCGTCATTTTTGCGTCGGGGGTTAAAAATATAAACAATTCCCAAAATGTCCTGGAAGAAAAAGACATTCAAGAGTGGCTGAATAATAATAATAATCAATACATTCTAACTAAGTTGTACTACTGAGAAACAAAATATAATTCAAATTCTGCAATTATTAGGGTTTCGTAGTCAACAAGGAACCCTATAAATTTTTGAAAAAAACTATTATATAGAGTACCTCCCCTACATGTAAAGCGGGGATGATATTTTTTTTTTCGTCCTTCCTATATTATGGAATATTGTTGGATAGGTCTTTCAAAAATATTAGGGGTTTGGAAAGACCGTTTTTTGATGAAGTAAACCGTTCGTGACTTATCAAGCTTTAAAATACCAATTTTCCTTAGAGTCAAGTGTCCCCCCCCCCCTCTACCAACTAAACGGTTGTAGTTAGAAATTCAAATGTCACGGCAGTAGTACCTATATATAACGAAGTTTAAAGGAAAACTATCACACTTAAGTGGGCTTTACAAGTTTACGAGTAATAGTCGACCAATTGTATTTGACTCGCAAATTTCGAACAACTCCATAGAAATGTCGATAGATGGCGCTAAGCGTCACTTGTATCGCGCTATTGTTTCATTCCTAAATAAGTTTTATAAAAAAAAAGCAGTTGCTGTCGAATAAAATTATAGTTCGTTGTGTCTAAGTAATTAAATTAGTTGGGGATTATGTCAAACCAGATCTCATTTAAGTTATTCATTTTCAGTTTTGTGTAACAATTAGTACTTCTTTTCTAACTAGATGGCGATGTCGTCGAATTAGATCTCACAATGGTTTCGTTACCGGCAAAACCTTAGTATTTAAGAAAATTATTGAATTCTTGAAATTGTGTATTGAGGTGAAATAGTTGAATTGTGAACTTCATATCAAGTCTCGTTGAGTGTAGGAATTTGCGAGTGAGTATTGTAGCTCTGTGTCCTGTTTTTAAATTAAAAATTCAAACTTTCCGTGCAAAATTGTCGGATCAGGTGAGGATTTGTATAGGAAGCCAAATTAGGTAGGTAGTTATGTTTGGATTTTATTTAGATTATGGTACGAAACTATCAGTCAGCGAATTCGACCCGCACTTGGCTGTTATAAAAACTACGGAACCCTAGACTCCGCGTGGCCCGACACGCAATTGACCGGTTTTAATAGTGTATATCGTGTTTTTAAGACAATTTATTAAAAAATAAAAAGTTTGCATTTAAGTTCATTCAATTTCGTTCATTCTTGCGCCACCTCACTATCTTTTTTTGTCAAAATCAGGTAACCCTTTAACTGTCAAGTTACTGAGAATACAATTAAAAGTCGAAGTATAGTACATATTACGTACAGTCACGAGCAAAAGTATATATACACTCGGCTTTATTCAAAAGCGTTTTACTCCTTTATTTTTTTATGAAATTTTATATTGTTACGAACATAGCATTTTCAAACCCATAGGCTTATGTAATGTGTGGTATTACAACGTTGCGTTCGTTATTTCACGAAAGATCAAAATTGAAACTTGTCAGTATTGACATATTGGTGCTCGTGACTGTAGGTATACATATTACGTACGAGTTACAGACGAAATTAATAAACGGTGAAGTATCGTTGGAACTTTATGCTTTAGAATTGGCATTGTCTGCACGACATACGATAAAAAGACACGCCTCAACAAGTTATACTGAAAAGAACGAGTTTCTGATGAAATAGGAATTTGTTAACAGGGACACACTCACACACCCTCACCCCTACACACACTCACACACACTAAACCACACACACACCACACCACACACACACACATGCTTTCCTAGATAAAAGTTGAATTTCTTTTGTATGTACATTAAAGGAGGCCTCTATTGTAAGCATTATATTGTAGAAGTTTGTAAAGTTAACTGGAATAAATTCTTAATGAATATTAAACTTAAATTTTTGTGCTATAATATAGAATCATATCTTCTTTCGTTCGGAAGATATGACATGAGCAGCTGGGGTGCCGTCACTCCAGCTTACACATATTTACCGGTTTAATAACTCATAGAGTATTTTGACCAGAGATTTGAAAATTTTGCTGCGATGGCAGCTAGTACCTACGCCTTAATTTTTGAGCTATAATACATAATTATATCTTCTTTAGTTTGGAAGATTTGAGCAGCTGGGGTGATGTCACTCCAGCTCTACACACACGTTTTTTATCGTAGTTTCCACACTTTTTAAGTATTATCGTTCAGTTTTTTCATTCCTTGTGCAGCTATTATGCCTTATTTTTCTGACTATGGTCCAAAACTCTAACCTCACTGGTTTGCCTGTATTGAATGAGGAAGCTGGGGTGACGTCACTCCAGCAAACACACCCTAAACGACTCTTAATAGCGAAGCTTTTGTGGCAGCTAAATTAAGACTGACAACTTTGATTGCAGCTATTATGCCTTAAATATTGGCATAGGTAGAATTATTCTATCACATATGAGGAAGATGGAGTTATACACACATTTTTAACGATCGTGAATTAATAGACACTTATGATACTTATTTTATCTGGTCGAAATTTGTTTGGTGCTTCCTGAATCCGCCGACTTCCCGTGACTTTCACCAGCTCGTGGATCCATCTCGTATTTACTCGGTTGTTAGTCATCGGCCATCCTTTCTACGAATATATTTCGGCCCATAGCCATTTAAGTTTGGCAAATCTTCAGGTGGTTACTTTAACTCGTCCTTATCGGGTATTTTTTTTAATAGCGTAATCTATTTTGCAGCTCGAAGCAAGTAAAGTTGGCGCCATCAATGGACTTCATATCACACAGAATGGTGAACTGTTCGTGACGGGAGGCAACGATCAAATGGTTAAGGTGAGTTACAGATAGCATAAAATCATTAGAAACAGAAGAGTGATCATATGATATGTATGTATGTACAGTGTAACATCGAGCTCTAGAAAGACATTCACGCAAGTATAGAGTGAAAGAGACGATAAATATTACGTTTAAAAAAATGGCTGTTGCTAAATGGCATGTTAGCTGTGCGTTCGCATCCGCTACTGCTGAGCATGAGGTCCATGGATTCGATTCTCAGGTCAGGCAAAGTGTTATTGGGTTTCTTCGTAAGGAGGATTTCTGAATAGCAGTCAGGGGTCTGGACTTGTGCCCGGGTAATGGCAATAGGCTCGCCCCCCTATTTCAAATCAAATCAAATCCATTTATGTGCCAGGATGTAGGTTTACAATGTAAGTTTAAGTCATACTATAGTACATGGGACTTAAACTTAACTGGCGAAATATGTCACGCTAGTTTTTGTTATGCAGATCTTCGGAAGCAGCAGGCGTAATGTTATGTTATTATACATCAACTGTTTCTCCCCTCAGCTGTGGAAGTACCAGGAAGGCATCTACACGCACATGGGGCTGGGCCACGCGGGCGCGGTGACGTGCGCGCGCTTCAGCCCGGACGCGCGCTACATCGTCAGCGCGTGCGCCGCCGGCAGCATCATCGTGTGGCGCGTGCCCGAGGTCAGTGCCACACTACAACTGCTCATGTCAGACGTGGAGTTATTCATACGTAGACCATATCTAGACTGCTACGAGAATTTTTTGGCGTCAGAATGACATTGACAAGGGGGCGTTGTTGGCAAACATTTGAGAAATTGTATTTAAAAACAAGATGGCAGAATTGCTTGTAACGTTGACTTTAGAGGAGGGGGGGGGGGGAGGAGAGAGGTCCATCACTTCGAGGGAAGCCAGCACGTATTCACTACTAAAATAATTAATACTTTACTGTTTATTTTTATAAGCAGCAATATAAAACATATTAAGAAAATAAAATGGCATTCTAATTAATGTGTGCGCACTTCGCGGTATTCTCACGGTTGCATCACAATTCATCTTCGCCAACATCTTATATATTAGGCAAAATTTACACTTGTACACTAAAAACAGTGATATTCAGTGTTAACACTAGAAATAAGGACAAACTACGTGCCCCTTTTCACCGGCTTCGTAAGGTTCATAACTCGTTTGTTGGGCTTGGTATAACCTTTCTTAGCAAGATACCCTCTTCTTTGCCAGACTTGCCTTTAACTCAAGACAATGTTCATGTTCTTTCTCCAGAATTAGCTTACCGACAGGTTATTGTTATTAGTATTAACTTATTTATTTATTTTACTTCGTTGGTCCTAGTTTATCATTTGTGACTTCAAGTGACAGCTATGTGAACAGAACCCAGCAATGCATAAATATGTCAGCTATCACGCCCTTTATGCCTGGAGGCTTTTATTTAGGTAGTAGGTAAGTTTTTATTTACATTTTAATTTTAATGAATTATTTTTTAGCTTGAGTACGAATAGTTTTTATTATATTTGTTGGTATATTGGCGTGGCTAGCTGACATTGGCAAATTATTTAATTTTATGTTCTGTCTTGTTAATTACTTAACATAGGTACCTAGTATTGTATACAATCAAGGTTTTTCTAACTGAACAGACAGCTGTGCTGCTGGGGAGTTTGTTGCGCCACTTCTTCTTCCCAGCGATAGCACTAGGAAGTGGTGAAGGGCGGGCGTTTTTGGGGGACTGTCTTTTGTAATTTTGACGTTCGAAAAGTGCTGATTCTCAGCCAAATTTGAATAAATGACTTTTGATTATAATCTACTTCTGCGTATGACATTGCTCTGAAGACAATTGAACGCCATCTTTAATGTTCTTTCTATTTCGTTAATGAACAGCAATACATTCATGCGGCGGCGCCCCGGCCCGCTGCAGACAAGCAGACGGCGGCCACGCCGAAGACGTTGGAGGAGGAGCTGCGCCTGCCGCTCGCTGAGAAGAAGGCGCACAAGGCAGCCGGCGACCGGCCCTACGTCCCGTCTGCGCCTAACAAGGTACAAAGCTTACATAACGTTCACAACTGACCCTGACCATCATGATTCATTCAAGTGATCATCTTTACATACCAAGACCCCTCCGTTTTCGGAAAGCACGTGGACCCACGTGGATCTTTGACAGTTTTGTTACGGGTCATCATAAGCCCGAAAATCTGACAAACAGTCTTACTAATGTGTCTTACCAATGGTATTACTCAGTAACTGGGTTGTGGAGGTCAGATAGGCAGTCGCTCCATGTATAATATTGGTGGACTGGAAGCCGAACCCAACATAGTTAAGAAAAGGCTAGGCTGATGATAATTTGAACAACTAGGTACCATTAAATGACTACTGAACACCGGTTTTGTTATTTTGGCAGCACAAAGGAAGCTCCGTGAATAAAGGTCAAAACACACGTATTAACGTTTGGATTTTGATTCATGGATTTTCCAGTAGGTACTTATGGGTTGGGCACTGGGTTGGCGTCTCCTCACCTCATTTTGAGGCGATGTTATAAAACAGCCATTTTTCATCGGTTTTTTTTTTTAATTGCCGTTCCATACATTTTAACCGCGCTAGTTGCACTTTTCTATGAAACAGTTGATATATTTTTGTAACATATTAAAAAATGTGAATTAAAATGGTCTTGTATCAAGCACTTGACTAATAAGAACAGCCTTTCATCGAATAAGAAGGGAAATAATAGACACACAGTCACACACACATATACTTTTTATTTTATCTTGCAGAGTATGTTGTGCCTTTTAGTCTAGTTCTAAATAAATGTATTTTTTTACTTAAATAATTCCAGACGGAGAAAATCGAAGCAATGGACACGTCACGCGGTAGTGTGCTCGCATGTTGCCCGTGTGATGAGACTGCTCGAAGTAACACCAGTAAGAAAAGTGCAGAGAAACCAAGTCCCAAACCCACTGGGATGAAGTGTTGCAGACCTCCAGGTGAGGATAGAGCTGGATGAGCAATCTGCTGGTCTAATATTATCTACATAATGGTTTATAATGGGGGGTTTAAGCTAGGGGCCCGCCCCTGCTTCGCACGGTTTTTAATACGAGGTTTCTTTATTTTATGTAAATATCAATATATAATACACATAAACCTTCCGGAATTCTCTAAATGGTGGTGAAAAACTTATCAAAATTCGCGTAATTTAGCAATTAGCATCAAAAGCTTAGTTTAATAGAACAACGCGGTCACACAGATTGACATGAAAAGCGACTTTTCATTTATAATATGTACAGTATTTTAAGAAAGAGTTCAAGTTAGAGTGACCCTGGTGATTCCAGGCTACTGCTTAGCGTTAAGCCTTTTGTTTGATCTCCCGGTTGGACAGTGTTATCAAGTTACCATTGGAAAACTTTTGCCCGGTAAAAATTAATGCACATCTCTATTGGGTCATAGCCCATTTCCCAAACAAAAATACCTAGTGTCCTTTACCATAAGAAAATTACAATCGGTCACCGTGCAAACCACCAGCCTCACAAACTCGATATTTCTGTTCCCAGACAACCTACCGACGCGGACGACCAGCAAAGAGTATATAAGTGGCAGTGGCGACAAGAAGTAGGCGTACAGTTCAGTTTTATAGTGTTGTGTTGTGACTAAGTATTCATCACTACCGAATTATATTTATTACCTATGTCTTCGTAAATAAACGTGTTTTAGTAGTTACACTCTGTTTCATTTTTCTTATACGAAATAATAATTTTAAATCTCATATTGAACCCACCTCTATTCTCAACGTGAATGCCCATTTTCTGATGACACATTACAAGAGGAACCATAAGCAGCGACATTTTATTTTTAAACATTTCATATTAAATTCTATCTCACGATCATTGAACTTTCAAACTAGGTAAACTTGGAGCGAGTGACTGTTGTTCAAGGCAGGCACTAAAGACTATCCTGAAGTACTAGAATGAGTAACATCTTTTAAATATCTGGGGTACTGGGTTGTTCTATCGCAGACGGATAATGTTGGGTTCCCGATCCATTTGCATAACATTTTAAGACATAATATAACATGGCATACTTTTGTTAATCCTAATTATATTTACGCATAACATTCTAAGTAATCATAAGTATCATCATAAGTATAAATTTATATACCTACGTATAATGATATTAAAACATATTTTTCATAGATATAAGAAATACGCATACATTATTTTTTATATGGACGGTATTTATAAAACTATTGTGTCACTTAGGGCTGACTTTTCATCGACAGATAATTCTTATTCGTGAAATAAAATTGACGTCTGACAGATTATGTGTGGAAGAACTGTCAAAAATTCAAAATTATTCCTCGGATAAAATTATCTAGCGTTGGAAAAATCAGCCCTAAGTGTATTATTGCAAAGTTGTATTTTAATCCTATAAATAAAGTGAATGTAGTTACAAATGGAAAATACAGTGCATACCTTAAAAACTAAAAAAGGCGAAATCAAATTAAATGTGAATGGTTTCATATATGACAAAAATAGAGAAAATTATAGTAAATATTATTGGGTGTGTGAATTGCTATGGAATAACAATTATAAATGTAACTCTCGACTTATTACCAACCTGAACGTCGACCAACAACATGAAATATTATCAAAACGTATGCAAAATCACAATCATGAACCAAATGCACTTAGAGAAAAGGTAAGTTTTGTGTTATAATTATGTATGTAAAACATATGTGGGCGTCCAAGCAAAAACTTTTCTACAAAAAAAAAACAACCGACTTCCAATAAAAAACACTACCTACAAAGTGAAAAATAACTTTAATTTCGGAAGTCCGTGTCAACAAAAAACGAAAATGCGAAACCAACGAAAGTTTTTACTTTTTAGTTGTAGTTAGGTACCTACCCCACACAAATTCATAATACTTGCAAGGTTAGAGGTACCCCAATAACAACTTTAACAGAAATGAGGGTGTACCGTTGTATACTGAACTTTAGAGGGGTACAGGCGTGATGTTATGTTGTGTGATTACGTAAACAATGCATACATATGCGACAGCAGCAATCGCGGTTGATCTGCTGTCATTTATTGAAGAGTTCCGTTGTCTGTCTCCGAAACTCATCATCAGATCTTTACAAAATTTAAATGGGATCATTTCGGAATAAACCTCTTTGGAACAAAAAAAAAGAATCATCAAAATCGAGTCAAAACGACGAAGTTATCCGCGAACATACATAAAATATATATATCGGTATACGGTCGAATTGAGAAACCTCCTCCTTTTTGAAGTCGGTTAAAAAGGGTCCAGTTGTGGGGTATTAAGTTAAGACTAGATTCGGTATCTAGAATAGTCAATTGATAGCAAAGATTGAAAAAATATTCAAAAACTGACACATTTTTTTTATCAGACATTGGAAGTTGAAATTTTAAAAAAAACCTATATGAAATTGTAGATAATTGAGCATTTATTAATAATCAATTAAAATCACGAAATGCAATTTTTTCAACAAAATTTCTTATATCTCGGAAACTAAATGTCGAGGACTGGACCCTTATTGCTCGGTAGCACATATTAGCGGCTTAGCCCCCGCCGCACCTTAACCTATTGATATACATTCTTTTTAAAATAAGTACGTAATAATAAGTTAAATTTGTTTTCGGCACTTGGCACCGACTCAAAATTACTTAGGTATACTTTCATTAGTTTAAGAACTTAGTTATTAAGGTTAAATAAAAAAGGTTTATTATTTTTTGTTTTCAGTTTTTCGGCGGTTTAATTTTTTTGTCAAAAAGTTTTTATTTTACAATTTTTTGTGGCTATAATCTACTAATTGTTTGCCAAAGGGCAGGCATATGCGGCACTGAGTAGAGTAATACTAATACACAACTCAGTAATCAAACCTGTGAGTGAACAATAAATCACCCCTATTTACCCACCCTTAGGGTTGGATTTTTTTTCCAAATTTATAAGGGACCAACTTTGGGGTATACCCTTTCCAATAAAAAAAGAATTATCAAAATCGGATTACTCTGTAAAAAGTTATGCGTGGTCATACATATTTAAAAAAATATACGCGTCGACTTGAGAACCTCCTCAGTTTTTTTTCGTCAGTTAAAAATAGAACATACTGATGGCAATAGTGCAACGCACACGTCCTACAACAAGTCGGTCAGAAATAAAATCGGTGCATCCCGACCGAAAATGGAACGTTCGGAAATGTATGCGTTAACGCACACTACTCACCGACAGTCGGTCGCAAATAAAAGTACTCTATGGGCCGCATGCACTTGCTAGGGAAGGACGTTTTACCACAAACTGACGGACGTGTACGTTGACTCGTTCATGAGAATCGGCCCGATTATCGGTGCTACAAAATTCATACATACTTCTAAAATAAATATCACTAGAATGATAACAATCATATCATACTCAAAATAAAAAATACTGTTACGAGCTTCGGGTTCGTGACAATAAAAACTGCCGATAAAAATTACCAAAAGTTACACTTTAATTAAACAACACTAATAACAACTCAAACACACTAATTATAAAACACAATCGCTCTTAAGTCGCACTTGAAGATCGCTTTCGATGTATTCGCTTCTATCGCAGAACCAAGTCTGATTAGTCGCTTTTTTTTTTTTTTTTTTTAGAATTTGGCATCTCGTAGTTGACCTTGAGAGGTCGTCACTACTTAAGTGGTTGCCTTAAGAAATCTTAAAGCCTCCAGCCAGGGCTAAAACTAATTAAAACTAGGCGACTGCACGCTAAGGGCACCCCCTGTGGGGTACGAACCTCGGCTTAGGGCGTCGCTGGGAGAGGGCAGCAAAGGGGCAGGCTGGATCGAATTTATATTTTTAGTGCTTTGATGAGCACGGCGTTTCCTAAGACTATCTCTGAGAAGAAAGGCCGAAACAAACTCAGAGGTTACGGTCGTGAATTTACATTTAATAGCTCAGCTGCAACGCGAGCTGGCTCTTCATCAATGAAGGGTCGGGCTGGTGGTGAATTTACTTGGGGACGTCGCGATGGACCCCGGCGGCGGGGTCGGAATGTCGGTTTTTTGTTCTTGTGAGCTGTGCTGGTTGCCCTATCGCTCTCCTGGAGGAGGGTTATGGGGTCATCGGGGTCACCGAGTACATGCCTTGGACGGCGAAGCTTACTGATATTGGAGGGGGTGTATTTTGCGGCCGCGACAACCAGAGGGTTGCGGTGCTTGGCGGCTGTGTCAAAGAAACGCTTGGAGAGGCGTTTCATGAACTGCTGGATGGTGGGGATCTTGAGATCAATATGGAGGATCTCGTTGCGAACGAACCAAGGGGAGTTTGTGGCCTTGCGGAGGAATCGGTTCTGTAGTGTTTGCATCCTATGGATGTGGCGGGGCTTGGTATGGGCAAAGACTACGCAAGCGTAAGTCATTATGGGACGGATGCAGGCTGTATACAAGCGCATTTTGCACTTGAGTGACAGCTTGCTGCCTTCATTGAGGACGGAGTGGAGACAACCGAGAGCGAAAGCGGCGCGCGAACGGACCGTCTTTATGTGCTCTGAGAAGGTGAGGTGTTGATCGAGGATAACACCGAGGTATTTGACTCGCTTTTCCCACGGGATTGGCTTGCCGAACATGGTGATGGGCGGAGGGGGGGTGGGTTGGAGTCTGGGTTTCAAATAGAGAACCGCCTGACTCTTATCGGGGTTGACTTCGATGCGCCATTTCCTGAACCAAGCAGCCAACTTGTTGACTGCGGTTTGGAGACGAAGCCGTATTTGGGTGTGGCTGCGACCAGTGTAATAAATGGCTGTGTCGTCTGCGAACAGAGCCAGATGGGTCTTAGCGTCCTTTGGGATATCGCTAGTGAACAGCGTGAAAAGGAGTGGGGCGAGTACAGAGCCCTGGGGGACTCCTGCTCTGATGGGGATGAGAGCGCTCCTTCGATCTTGTAGCGGAAGGTGCGGTTCGACAGAAAGTCTCGTAGGATGAGAACGAGCCGGTCTGGCACACCGAGTTGGTACAGCTTGAATAATAAGCCGTTGTACCAGACTTTGTCGAATGCTTTCGCTATGTCGAAGTAGATAACACCTGTCATCATGCCGCGCAAGAATCCTGAGTGGATATGTTCGGTGATGCGGTGGACTTGTTGGACACAAGAGTGTTGAGTTCGAAAACCAAATTGCTCGTCTGGAAAGAGGCCCTTTGATTCGGCATAGACCCTGAGACGCTTGTAAATGAGCCTCTCGTAGATCTTTCCGAGGACTTTGAGCAGACTGATGGGATGGTAGCTTGTCGGTTCAGACCTGGGCTTTCCGGGCTTATGGATGCCAATGACTGTGGCTTCTTTCCACGATTGTGGGAAAATGTTATTGCCCATGGCGCCATTGAAGATGGTGGCCAGTAGCAATATAAGGGGGGCTGGGAGGAGCTGGATCACTTTATTGGTGATCCCGTCCGAACCGGGGGCCTTTCTGGGTATGAGACCTTTGATGATATCCTGCACTTCGTCTGGAGTGACGGGAGGCAGAGGATTTCCAGGGTCTTCGACGGGCGGGAGGGAGGCTCGACGTTCGACTTCCGCGTCGACCTCTGAGAGGTGAGCTTGGTCTACTGGTTGAGTGCTGGGTGAGCATTGAGCTTCGAGGCTGATGGCCAGGCACTCGGCCTTTTCATCATCATCGAAAGCGATGGTTTTGTCAGGGCGGACCAGGGGTGGTACGGTGACTACTTCGCGGGATTTGAGTCTCCTTTGAAGCTCCCAGAAGGCCTGATGGGTGGGCTCTAATTCGCTTAGCATCTTATTCCAGCTAGCTTCACGCCACTCCGATAAACGAGACTTTACAGCACGCCGCAAGTAACGCATATGGGCTTTGTTAGCGTCGCAAGGAAAGCTACTGTAGGCACGAACGGCCGCGTTCTTCTCATTCAGCAGTTCACGCACGTCGTCAGGCAATTTCCAGCGACGGTCGTCCGTCACTAGAATTTCCCTAGAACAATCGTTCATGACTGACTGCACGTGTTCCGTGAATGAGTCGATCGCGGCCGTCGTGTCTGCGATAGAGCTGAAATGACCGGGGATGGTGTCCAGGTGGGGGGATGTGGTGGATTTCAGGCATTCCCTTACTTTCCTCCAGTCCGTTACCACTTTTGTCAGGGGAGGTAGGTCAGGATCGGTGAGACCAGAGCGAGGGGCCAATCGAATGATGATTGGTCGATGATCTGACGTGAGCTCTTGAACTACTTCTAGAGAGTCTAACCGTAGGTTGACTTTCTTCAGAAGCACTATGTCCAGGACGTCAGGGGTGTGGGAGGGGTCGTGGGGAAAGTGAGTGGGAGTCATGGGGCCTATGACGTCGAAATTGAGCAGGGGGCAGAGGTCAAAGAGCTGTCTGCCCCGGGTGTTGACCGTGACACTGTTCCAAGCAGTGTGTTTAGCGTTGAGGTCACCCGCTATGATAACGGAGTCACTCAAGCCAAGAAGGGTAGAGAGGTCATCAGACAGAAGCTGTGGGTTCTCTGGAGCGGTAGAGGGAGGAAGGTAGGCCGAGACCAGCGTGATCGGCTGGTGGCCTGTCATGCCTAATCGGCAGATTGACACTTCGAGTCGTGAGAGGGGGGGAGGGTCCATAGGGATGCAATACAGAGCCTTTTTTTAATATATTAGAGTACCGCCCTTGTGACACCTCGTCCTGTCATTACGAACCAGACGATAGTTAGCAATTGCAGGCCTGCGGTGGTTGGGCTTGAGAAAGGTCTCTTGGACGAGAAGGATGTCGATTTGATGATCGCGGAGAAAGGTGGCGATCTCATCTCGGTGTGGTCGGAGGCCGTTAGCATTGAAAGATGCCAACTTGAGGGATCGGGGTTTCGTTCGCGTTATTATGGATTTATCCATTACGGTTTTGTAATTAATGATGTTAGGGCTTGCGTAATCTCCGGGTACGCGTTGTATATCGCTTGGATGCGATAGAGGTCGCCGGAGGCCTTAGCGGCAGTGATCTCCTGTGCCATTTGCTTGGCACGGGGAGTGAGGAAAGTCAGGAATGTGCTGCTGATCACGTTGAATGGATCAAGAGCCGCTGACTGGGTAGAGGTGGTGGGAGGGGGGGTAGCTAAAGCGGCGGGAGCGGCTTTAGGAGCGGGGGTGGGGGGCTTTGGTTTTGTCGCTAAATATGATTGTAGCGAGGGGGGCCAAAGTCGGGGATCCACCCTTGCAGGGGTGGGTGAGGGTGAGGTTGTCACGAGAGCGGGGAAAGCGCTCTGGTGGTTCAGCATGTTCCAGGGACTAGGCCTGTGGGGGCTTAGTCGCTCGGGGAGCTGGGTCGAGGGGTTTTGGGGCGGAGATTCCCTCTGTTGGCGGGCGTCTGCACGCTTGGCCAACTTAGGGGAGGAGGATTTAGGGGCCTTAGGGCAGCCACGGTAGTTGGCTGGGTGCCCTGTTTCGCCGCACAGTACGCAGCTGGGGGGTTCCTTGCAAAGGGAACGGTCTTTGGGACGGGGGCAATCAGACGTACCATGCTCACCCAGGCACTTGACGCACCTGGGTTTGGCATGGCAATGTGCCTGGGAATGGCCGTAGAGCTGGCATCGGTGGCATTGCCCGACGATGCCGCTCTTGCGGGGTTTCTCAATGATAAGGCCTGTGAGACCACAGATCGCCTTAATCTTGAAAATAGGGTGGTAAGATTCACCCTCTGCAGCGGGACAGACCACGAGGATCATATCGAATGCAACTTGCCCTCTGGCTCGGTGCATTCGGTGGACGTCGGACACAGGGATGCCCTGTGCCTGGAGATCGGCCTTGATGTCCGAGACGGGGATTTCCTTTGGGATCCTACGGATCACCACTCGGGTCTGGCGTTCTTCCGGGAGGGAGTAGGTGTGAAATGACACACCTCTCTGCCGGAGTAATCGGGTTAGTTCCCTGTAGTCTTTCGACGTAGGGACTATTACTTTTATACCCTGTTGGGTAGATTTCGCGTTGGTGAAACCGATCTTGAGATCGGTGCACCATTTGGAAACGTCCGTCCACTTCCCTTTGTCCTGATTTCCGAGGGGCGGAGGGGGTGACGTCAGCGCTGTGGCTGGCGGTCGGAGTGGGGGTAGCGGCGGGAGAGGCGCGTGGGGCGGACGGGGCGGGGGTAGTGGCGCGGGCGGCCTGGGAAGCGGGGGCGGAGGGAGGGGTAGCGACCGAGACAGGGGCCGCTATTTTGATAGGAGAAGAAGTAGAAGTTTTCTTCTTCTTCCTCATATTTTTTTTCCCTGACGCCAGCGTGAAGCCGTCGTCGTCGGAGGAAGTGGCTGAGGAGGAGTCGGAGACGAGGAGAGAATCCTCGTCCGAAGAGACGTGGGCGCGTTTGCCCGAGGCCTCTTCAGCGTCCATTGACACTGGGGAGGTGGGCGATTCAATTGGGGAGGTGGGCGACTCAACGAGCAGGCTCGTTTTGACAGTCGAGATGGCACAAGTGACTATTAGCTACTCGAAACTAGATGGCGCTAGTGGTAACTAATGTCACCATGTATCAGGCATTAATTGCGGCGCGTAACACTGCCCCCTCCTAAGACATGCTCGTCCCGAGCATTATCGGCTCCATAATAACGCGCCAATCGATCCACATGGACGATCTTAGGAGTACCTCTTGCACCTTTCTGTGTCCGGTAGGTTACGTCATTGATCTTTGTCACAATCCGGTACGGTCCATCCCATTTAGCTTGAAGCTTAGGAGATTTCCCCTTGCTGCGGACTGGATTGTGCAACCACACGAGTAAACCTTCGTCGAACCCTTTACTGTTCACTTTGCGGTCATAACGGGTTTTCATCTTTTCAGACATTTGCTGGCCCGATTGTCTGACGTGCTCATAAATGTCATTCATTTTGTTCCGCAAGTTATTCGCATAATCGGTTATACTGCGTGGGGCATCAGGTGGTATTCCGGTGATCAGGTCTGCAGGCAGCCGTAATTCTCTTCCAAAGTTTGCGAAAGCTGGTGTCAACGATGTACTTTCATGAACAGCGCTTCGATATGACAACAAAAACGGTTGTATGTGCTTGTCCCAATCTCGTTGCCGATTTTCCACAACTTTTACTAGGTACCGCTCCAGTGTCTGATTAAATCGTTCCACCATTCCATCCGATTGTGGGTGGTAAGAAGTTGTTCTTGTTTTATGAGTACCCATAACTCGACAAGTTTCCTGGAATATTTGGGACTCAAAATTCCTTCCTTGATCACTGTGAATCTCTAAAGGTACTCCAAACCGACAGAAGAGTTCATAAACTAATTTATCTGCAACTGTCGAAGCTTCTTGATTTGGAATAGCGAAGACTTCCGGCCACTTAGTGAAGTAATCCATCACAACCATGAAATACTTGTTACCGTTTTCACTTTCCGGAAACGGCCCCGCAACGTCAAGAGCTATCCTCTCCCATGGTGCGCCAACATTGTACAATTTCATTGCACCTCTACTACGAGTCTGAGGTCCCTTTACAGCTGCACAACTTGTACATTTGCGACACCAGTCCTCGACATCGTCCCGACAGTGGACCCAGTAAAACCGTTCTCGTAGAGTCCGTTTTACTCCCAGATGACCTCCTGAACAACCATTATGGTATAGCTGTAGAACATCCGGGACTTGAGCTTTAGGGACAACCATTTGCAAATGACAGCTGTCTCCCCGAGCATTTTTCCATTTACGGCACAGGACTCCATCCTGAATCACCAAGCTGTCCCATTGGGCCCAATAGCTTTTTGTGATCGAACTCATTGCTGAGACGTCGCTCCACCTGGGCTTAGGAGCTCTGGCCTTCATCCACTCGAGAATCGGCTTGATGTCCGAATCTTCCTGCTGTGCACGTTGTAGGCTTTCCTTCCACTCGTTGCTGATGTCTGTCTTGAGCATCCTCACAGGTACGACTTCTTTACTTTCTTGCCTAGTACAATGCTTGCAGTCTTCAGGACAAGGCCTTCTTGACAATGCATCTGCGTTGCCATGAGATTTTCCGCTGCGATGTTCGACCACAATGTCGTATTCCTGCAGTAGTTCAATCCATCTCGCAACTTGACCTTCTGGATTTTTGAACTGCAATAGCCATTTCAGTGCAGCATGGTCAGTTCGTAAGTGGAATTTCCGCCCCAGAAGATATTTGCTAAAGTGCTGCAATGACTTTACCACAGCAAGCAGTTCCCGTCTCGTAACACAATAGTTCCTTTCAGGTTTCGACAGTGACTTGCTGAAGTACGCTATCACAAACTCTTGATCGCCATTCCGCTGAGACAACACACCGCCAAGTCCTATGTCGCTTGCGTCTGTGTCGACTATAAATTCCTTGCCCGCATCAGGGTACCCCAAAATAGGTGTTTTGCACAGACGGTCCTTTAGCTGCTGGAATGCGATGTCACAACTTTCATCCCAGCAGAAATGTCGCTTCTCCTCGGTTAGCTTATGCAGGGGTTTGGCTATATCTGCAAAGTTCTTGACAAATCGCCGATAATAGGAGCACAAACCCAGAAATGCTCTGACCTGCGTCTTGTCTTTTGGAATTGGCCAATCCTTGACAGCGGCGATTTTCTCTGGATCCGTGCGGATACCTTCTTCAGACACTACATATCCCAAAAAGCTAACTTGTCGTTTGAATAGTGAACACTTCTTCGGACTTAACTTGAGGTTGGCACTCTGGATCTTCATGAGCACGCGTTCCAGGTTTTGAAGATGTTCTTCAAACGTACGGCCTACGATGATGATGTCATCCAAGTAAACCAGGCAAGCATCGCCAATAAGCCCGGTAAGTACAAGTTCCATCAACCTTTCAAACGTTGCCGGAGCATTGCATAATCCAAACGGCATAACTTTAAATTGCCACAGACCCTTTCCTGTCGAGAATGCAGTTTTCTCCTTGTCCTTAGGATCAATTTCAACTTGCCAGTAGCCACTTTTCAGGTCCAGCGTGCTAAACCACTTTACTCCAATAAGCATGTCCAGCGTGTCATCAATTCTTGGCAAAGGATAGCTGTCCTTCTTCGTAACGTCGTTCAGACGACGATAGTCAACACAAAACCTCATGCTGCCGTCCTTCTTTCTTACCAGCACTACAGGTGAACACAATGGACTAGATGAAGGTTCAATAACACCATCCTTCACCATTCCCTCAATCATGGTTTCCACTTCCTTTTCGCGTGCTACCGGCAATCTCCTTGGCCGCTGACGAATAGGCAATTCTTCACCTGTGTTTATTTTGTGTTGAACTAAGCCAGTCCTCCCGATGTCAGCATCGTTTGACGAGAAAACATCGGTATACTTAAGTAACATTTTCTTTGCCTTGACCATTTCATTTTGGGACAAAGCGCTGCGGCAGTCTTCTAAAAGTGTGGTCACTCTCGTTTGTGCATCCTTGCTGAAGGCCCCAGTCGATAGATATTGGCATCGACGCAACCAATCCACTTCCTCGCAAGTACCAACTAGTGTGCCTTTTTCTATAACCTGTTCCTGATCACAAAGGTTCAGCACACGTACCCCTGAGATGTCGGTGGTTCTGACCAAAGTTCGTGCCACTTTCCATGGAAGGTCATTGTCTACCCTTTCCACGAGTACACAACGATGAATTTGCCCAGGATTCTGAGGAAGACTAACCGGCACAATCGTTTCCGATCTCGGTGGAAGAACAATCTTCTTAAGGCTGTACACGTTCCCTGGTAACGCCCCTTCCACGAAAAGTTCCTCTTGTCCACATTTCAAAACACCTTGCTTGACGTCAATTTCGCAACAATTCTTCTTCATAAAGTCAAGGCCCAGGATGCAATCGTCCATTATATTTTATTTTATTTTTATTTTATTTGTTAGGGACAAAAAACAGTTACATGCTAAGCTTAACTAAAGATTCTTAAATTAGCACAATACTTAGTAATACATAATCTATTCCATATGTGTGTTACTACACATGTAACCCACACCATTGTCCACGAATTCACAAAAAAGAAGTTAAAAGAAAACAGATATACAGTGTGTGCATCATAAAAGAATGTTAAGAAAAAGAGAAGTCAAATAAATATATATATAGAAAGATTATTCTTAAGAATTTAGTAATTCGATTGCTCTCGCCTTGAAACAATGTTTGGAGAGAGCAAATATGTCGAGCTCCATAAAGTAAAAAAATATCAGCCACGATGACGTTATGCAGGTAGATTCCTTAAGCGTCCCGTGGTGCCCGAGCCTCACAGCAGCTCTAACTTCAAGGTCGCGGATGCCGTCGATGAATGCCTGCACCAGGTTCCCATCAATAAGCGCAGGTACGGACTGGTAAGCTTTACGCACCAGCTTCTCCACTTCAAGGGCCCACTGCTGCAGGTTTTCATTACTGCGTTGCACGCGATCCTTGAGCTGCGCACGAAACACGTGTTCCAGATGAGCGTCGCCATACCGAGCCTCCAATGCCTCAAGGAGCTGCTCGTAAGTCACTTCCTTACCGAGAGCTTCCAGAACAGTTAAGGCCTGGTCGCGCAGGCCTAGGGTGAGGGCAGTCATGGCCTGACTTTTACTCCAAGCGTTCGCCTTCATGACAGCCTCAAACTGGATTTTGTAGGCCGACCAGGAAGAAGTTCCGTCGAACGGTGGCACTTAGCGAATAATCCACGTAGCGAAGGTGTTGTAGCTACGGGAGCTGCGATTCCATCCCCAAGTTTAAGGTAATCCAGCGTTTTCTTTACATCAGCCATCACGGTTTTCTTTACGTCAGCCACCACGTTGTCAACACGATCATACACTTGGTCGAACCGGATTTCAGCTTCCGACAGGCGGTTGTCATGTTGATCAACCTTATGCTTCACCTCCTTCATGTCTTTCCCGAAGGTAGCGTGAAGGTCCTTCATAAGGAGCATCTGCTCTTCCTGGCGGCGCGTTTGCTCCTCCTTATCACGTTGGAGCTGCTCTTCCAACCGACGAGCCTGTTCCTCCTGTCGGCGAGCCTGTTCCTCCTGTCGGCGAGCCTGTTCCTCCTGTCGGCGGGCCTGTTCCTCCTGTCGGCGGGCCTGTTCCTCTCTGTCACGCAGCAGCTGTTCTTCCAACCGACGGGCCTGTTCCTCCTTGTCCCGCTGGAGCTGTTCTTCCAACCGACGAGCCTGTTCCTCCTGTCGGCGGGCCTGTTCCTCCTGTCGCCGGGACTGCTCCTGTAGCATCATCATCAGGGCAGCAAAGTCTGGTGCTGCTGATGCTGGAGCTGCTGCGGACGTTTCGGCCTCCGTGGTTGGTAGCTGGCCCTCCGACCTCTGCGGCATAGCTCCACCAAAACGTCTCTGGTCAGTCTCCTGTTGACGTTGACTCCGGGTACGGATACCCTCCGTGTCGTCTTTAGGTAAAATCGGCATGATTTTAATCCTTGCTTCTGACACCAATTGTTACGAGCTTCGGGTTCGTGACAATAAAAACTGCCGATAAAAATTACCAAAAGTTACACTTTAATTAAACAACACTAATAACAACTCAAACACACTAATTATAAAACACAATCGCTCTTAAGTCGCACTTGAAGATCGCTTTCGATGTATTCGCTTCTATCGCAGAACCAAGTCTGATTAGTCGCGGCTAGTCCCGGCCTTATATAGTGCCGCAGATAATTCCAGAACCTTCTATTGTAGACACATCTAGAATGTTCGAGTACATACCGGTCCCGACTGACCAGATGTCGATAGTTCTAGTAAGTTCCAGCACCGACATCTCTACTCGATAATAGATGGCGCCAGTGACTATTAGTTCAGCTATTCGACAATAGATGGCACAAGTGACTATTAGTTCAGCTACTCGAAACTAGATGGCGCTAGTGGTAACTAATGTCACCATGTATCAGGCATTAATTGCGGCGCGCAACAATACATACACAACTATGATGAAGTGGACAGATAGTGGTCTTTCACTCTTCTTTAAAAAACTGCAACAGTTTGGCAGCCCCTAATGTCAGGCGGTAGTGAATTCCACAACCGCACCGCTTGCACTGTGAAGGAGTAGGAGTAGAAGTCGGTGGAGTGGGGAGGTGATTATTACTAATATTAATAAATAATATTAGTAATCATTTAGTGAACAGTAGAGGCCAATGCAAAAAAACAGTACTTACTTACAAATTGTTCATTATAACTTTATTTAGACTGACAGTTAACTATGTTACATAATATCACAATACAGATGCACATACCTTGATTCTCTGAAGCATTTTCATCATCTTTAATAAGCCTCAAGTCTTATTTTACGGAAATGCAAAGAATTCTGAGTTCATTTTGACTGTGCACAGCATAGCAGCCTCACTTAGAACTTTATACAAATAATAAAAAGCGATACAAATTATTTAGTGAAGGTTTATATTGACTAATAGTTATTACGTTTGTCAACAATCTGACATACATGTCCGAGAGCTATTGACAAATAAATATTATTGGATGTGACTTGACAAGGTGCAAATGCGAGATGTTTGCAGCAAAAATATGACACAACAAATAAATTATTTCTTAGCACAAGAGTGATATATACAATGACTAGAAACTACAACAAGTTTATACAGCGTGGCGCTTTAATTTCGAGATTAATTTAACACACATATACGGTTTCACGTTTTAGTTTTATGAATATATATTAATTTAATTAAACATTAATATTTATTTATATAATAACAATTTTCTAAAATAGCATCTTAGAGCAACCTGACTTAAAGAACTTTGCAGGGGTCATTTGCCGGGGTCACGGATCATAACATCGCATAAATGTAATTAAAACAAATAACGTGCAAAGAGAAGGCGAATTGAAGGAAAGAGAGAGAGAGCCCTATGTCGGCGAGCGGCGCAGATGGAAGTTTTCGAGTTACGATTTTTTTATGTTGTTATAATTTTTATGATTACTGGCCACTAGCCCTACCCGTGTGTTAAATTAATGTCGCCATGGTAGCACCACGTTATATAAGAGCACACATTCAACACCTAAAAATATACATCTGTATTGGTTCATAGACCATTTCTTATACAACTATGCCCAGTGTCCTTTCATCATAAATGGCTGTTATTTTTCCATTAAAATGTACCATACAAAAAGAAAATGAATGGGAGTCCACATTGGAATTCTTTACATGATTAATACATAAAATCAACATCTCTTATTTTTTAAATTGTCTTATAATATTTACCACAGCTCAGTTCGGTACAGTATGAAGCACAGTTCAGCCCCACGCTTGGCTCTTACAGTAATGTAACACGAGTTTGCCGTCAGTTCCAAAACACTCATACAAGTTCTTCACTAACTGGTCTGGTGAAGGAGCGAAGGTCTGGTTCACATAGAGAAACTGAAAAGGCAACATAAAATTATGATAAATACAGTGATGGCATAATTTCTATAGTTTATTTTGCCAATTAAGTATTTCATTCATCAATTATCATCATCATCATCTACAGCCTGATTTCACCCTCTTCTGAGCATAGGCCTCTCTTTTCTTGTGCCAATTCCCAAGCTCCTGTGCCAGCCTCTTCCAGGTTCTACTCCTGATGGTAACAATGTCATTGTTGTATTAATATTTAATGGGTAGTAATAAAAGCTCCGAAAAAAAATTAAAATATGAGCATACTCAAAATATGAAATTTACTGCTTTAAATACTAACTTTTCGACAACTTATAAGCGAATACAAATAAAGAAACGACCGAATAAAATGCTGAAAATTCCGAAAAATTAATACAATATTAGCTGACGTTATATTTTTCCACCAGCTTAAATTGCGTTTTACCGAAATCTACAGGTCATCATTTTTATCGTAACTTACCTATTTTATATTATAAATTTAGAATCAAACACACACATTACACATTTTATAACTGTGGCGCTGTGGTTGTGTGGTTTGGTTTTACATTCAAAAATATGTTTCTGGCACTCGCCGGCCGCTGCCACGGCACCGCTCGCTTCGCTCGCTCGGCTCGTGCGTTATGTGCTCACAGTTCTAACCTAACCTCTCTTTTGATTTAAAGAAGATATATGCGTGTTACGTTGCAAATTTCACTAAACTATAACTTTTCGGAAACTTAGTATTTTTTTGCGGAAGGTTAGTATTTTTTTGGAATTTTTGGAATTAATTTAGTTTATTATTTGAAAGTATAGAATATTTTTCGTAGAATTATAATTTGAATAAGCTTCATGTTTGTTTGTTATATACAACATTTTTTGTCGGTTAATTTTGCATGAACTTTACGGTAATTCATTTTAACACAGCTTAGTAAGTATTACAGTCAACCACAGATCGCTGGAAGTTAATTTGTTTTTCGGAAGCTTTATTATTTTCCATATTTAATTATACATTTTCATAATTTATAAGTTAACACAAAGTTTATGATTATTCAGTTCGAAATGAGTATTCTAGAATGTTATTGAGATTTAAATTATAGAATAGAAAAGATTTATTTTTCTTACCACAAATTACAGCTTAAAGATAAATTAGTCTACAGAAACAATTTTGTAATTAATTTGTGGAAGACCAATGCCTAAACTAAGTTTTTTAACAAAAACTGTAAGTCAGGTCACCACAATTATAATAAAAAACAAAATTCAGAATTCCTGAAACCTGATGGTAAGTTGTTGCCGAGTAATATCAGAGGCATTACTGGTAAATTCAGAAACCTCACACTCAACCTGCAACCACTGACCAATCCCACAAAAGCAGACCACAAAGCGCTCTACAATGATGCCAACTTTTCCAACACTCTTCAGAAAATTATGTGATAAACTAGATCTCCTCAACCTCAATTAGTTAAGATGTTTAAAACTAAATTCATAATAGTACCCACCAGTTTTTCGTCAGCTTCTAATTTAAGATATTTCTTCACAAACTCCATGATCCATCCAATTGGTTTCTCTGCATCTACAGCCCACTTCTTCTTTTTCATAATTGGAGCATTCCCAGTAGCTTTCAGCAGGATGTCAACTGGAATAGAAATAAAAATGTTTTTCATATTTGCCAAAGTATGTTATTTTTTTTTTCATTTTTGATGTGTGAATTAGAAAACAATGAGAACTTCAATATAGATAAACAATGCCCTGGCACTAATTTAATTTTAACCGAACATGAATGCTCGGGAACTGGAGAAGATTGAAAAGTGCTGATTCTCAGCATAATTTGAATAAATGACGTTTGATTTTGATTGATTGGAACGGGATCACTACAAAGAAAATTTTCTTTGGATGGATTTTGTGCCGCATGTTAAGAAGAAACAATATAAACATGTACTAGTATTATTTGGCTTATTTCGATTGTTTGGTATAATTGATGATTGGAATCAGTGGAATCCCTGAAATGCAAAAATACAACAGTAATCTTACTTTTAACTTTGTCCGATTTCGACGCGTCTCCATTCTCTTTCTGGTCGCCTTCAATTTTTAAGCTCTCCGTTGCATTTGACAAGTCCGACTGGACATCGTCGCTCTGCTTTTCGTCACCCATTTAAGTAAACCGATAAGATTTTGGCGAAGATGTTATAAAAAGGGAAATAAACAAAGATTTCTTATCACAACCAAGTCAACCAACCTAACCTCAAATTTACGTCGGTCTGTCAGTGTCTATAGTGTCAGCTCAGCTTACTCATCCTGTCACTTGTCAGTGCCAAAGTCAGTCCCAATTATACTCTTTGGTCCGACTGCCGTGTTCCGTAGCCAAATGGCAAAAACGGAACATATACGGATTTTATACAGCCATTTTACCAAAGAGTAAAGTAATATAGAGGGAAAAGAGAGCCCTCTTACGTGATAAAATTGCAAACCTATTTGACAATACGCCATCTGTTAATTGGCCCTAAACTAATCGCATAGGTACCCACCCACACAGGCAGCCCGCGAAATTCAAATTTTCTTACGTTTTTGGCAATTTGCTGGTCAGTACTAAGTTGTACGTTGATTAAAATGTGATTCACGGCCGTAACAAATATGTATTTTCAGAATACCCCATATCGGTAGAAATACCGAAAAATCGGTAGGTTCGAGACCACTGGACTGCGCACAGTGCGCGCGTGGACGCTAAGTCACGTGCCTATATACGACGCTAAGTCATATGCCTATAGAAACCAGTGTTGCCAATTCAAAATTTTATTTACGGCTTCGAGCGCCAAGCTCATTCTTTTCAGTAAAGATCACTACACAATATTATATGACTATTAAAATCGAATGAAGCTGGTGTAATTCAGTAATTAATTGGTTACAACACTAGTATAAAAAAAAAGACTGAGAACGTAACTGATTTTGAGACGTTTCGTAATAATTAGAAATTGCATGCTACTATAAAGTAAGTGCAAAAAGAATAGGTACTCGCAATATATATTTCATCATACTATTTAACGCGCCAAAAAATAAAATGTATTCCATAAAACACTATGTAATTAATTATTATTTTATTGTTTCTTTCAGTTTCGTTCCAAGTTACATTCTAGGGTCTTACTCAAATGTCAAAACGGCACCCTAAAGCCGGCCACATACATCAGTTGATTCGATTTCCTGATCCGTTTTCCGAAACCGGGCCTCTGAACGCAGTGAATTCATACAAAAAAAGTAGTAGCATGTCACACACATTCGATAACTTCCCGTACAGATTTTTTTCCGTACGTTCTTTCCGCCCATGCATCCGGAATTCCTGACGGAAATAAACGACGCGGATGCAAAACCTACATACATTTTGTAGGGTTAATTTAAGCGCTCCTCCACCAGTTTTTTCCCAAATACCCAGTTATTATAAGCACTGCTATCACTTTCCCTGCCATAAGATCCTACATCTACAGCAGTGAAACAATAATCAGAGTCGACTACGGCCATTAACACTATAGAGTAGTATTTTTTATAATTGAAATATGCGGATCCACTATGAGGAGGTGAAATCAAACTTATATGTTTTCCATCGCATGCACCCACACAATTAGGAAACTTTGTCCGTTTATAAAAATTATCTGCGATCTCTTTCCAACGGTCCGTGGAAACCTGTGTTTTCATTTCCAATGGCTGTATCGTCTCCCAGATGATCTGACATGTTACTCGAATTATATTTGATGCAGTTGAACTCCCCAAATGAAAATTAAAATTCATTTCTTCAAAATTACTTCCCGTTGCTAAGAATCTGAAAAAATAAACTAATAATAATTTGATTAATTTTTATTTATTTATTTTCATTTATTAATCTATGCCAAATTATGTATAGTTTATAAATGGTTAAGTCTCATAAATTAAATTTGTTTACAGGTAATAACATAAAATGTTGATTATATTTATTATGTGAACTAAAACTTGTCCCACAAAAGCAAATTAATTATCTCCTAAAACAGAGTTTCCTCTCTATCCTTTTTGCTGTGCCCTACAGGGTCCATAATGATCTAAATTATATGTATACCACCTAAGTACACATTATGGTAAAGCAATAAAGATATTGAGTATTGAGTAAAAAATATGTGGAACCACATACGCGACTATCATAGGAAAGACTTGCAGAAATCTCAAAATACACCATCTGGATCTGGTGCGAAAAAACATAAGTCTTATACATATGCTCCATTCCTTGAATTTTTAAGGCCGTAACCTCCTCGCCGAAAGATCGCGAAGGAGGAGGCGGAGCGCGTGAGGGAGAGGCAATCGCTGCACCCTCGCGCGCCTAGCCGCCGCAGGAGACGCCCTGGACGGGAGTCAACAGCCGACTCCCGGCCACCGTAGGCGCGGGCATGCGGGCGGCGAGCTATGGGCAGCTCGCCGCCCGGTAAGGACCAGGCCCGGGTCGACGGCGCGTTGTGTTCCACGCGCGCCTCAAAGAGCTGTCAGCACGAACTGACAGGGTCCGCTAGGGCCGATGCCGCCGGGGCTGCGGGTTGTTCGAAAGAGATACCGTGGCCCCTGGCACAGGCAACTGAAGGAACACGGGTAGGTTTTAGTCAGTAAAAGTCTGACACTCCCTTCTGCTCCGCCCAGAGCGGGAGGAGTCATTTGATGATTTCCCACCCAGAAAAAAAAAAAAAAAAAAAAAGGCCCATTTTTGAAAGAAGACAATCTGAAGGCAACCATGTTGATGCAGCAAACGACCCAAGTTCCGAAGAAGATACATTATTCCGAAATCAAGAAAATAACGTTGTGCAGCATTCAACAGCTTCGCCAATTAATCCTGAAGTTCACGGAAGCTCCAGTTAAGTTTCCTCCAAAATCATTAAAAAGAAAAAAGGTGTACCCACAGCAATTTTAGATGTATTACAACGGCGTACACAACCGGCGGCACCGATAACTACTAGTAAAGAAGATGACGATGGAAAATTTTTACTTAGTTTCCGCAGTGACATGAAAAAGATACCCAGAAACTTGATTTTAAAATTGGCATGCTACAACTGATGAAAATGATAACAAGCTCAAATGTATCTCAAAATTCCCGCCCTTGTACTAGTCCGAGCAATTATTTAAGTTCTAATCCAGGAACACCACTTTCTTGTTTTGATGCAACACAAACAAAGAACCACGAAGTACCAGTATGTTCTTAATGTTCCAGAACACGATAGCTCAACTATTCAGTCTAATATTACATCACAACCAGCTACAATTAATCCACCTAATCAGAATACAAATTACGGGTATGTCCTCAATATTCCAGAACACAATAATTCAACTTATCAAACTAACACTACTCCATCTACACCACCCAATAATCCACGTGTTGTCATACAATCAGTTACGAACATTCCACAATATCAGACTTTTGGCGACGCCGACGACAACGTTCTTGGAGATTACATACTATTTCCAAAAGATAAGAGTTCATAAGTTAAGAAGCTCTACTTTACCATCTTGAAGAAATTTTGGGAAAGGTTGTCAGACCCACTATTGTTACTTGGTACATTATATTTTTCGTTAAGTACATAAATAATTTCCAATTTTAGTATTTTTTGTATTGTCAATAATAAATGATGATAACATATATATATATTTTTAACACAAAAATCCCCAGCGTTGTTAATTCTAGCCCCAAAGGCGGGGTTAGAATTAACACGCGAATTGTTTTAAAAAAAATGCCCTACATAAAAATTGGATGGTATATTCCAAGTTTTATTTATGAAAACCTAGCCATTGAACCAACCTATATCTCGAATACTTATAAACCACCCAAAATTCAAAGACTTAACTCAGGACATATCTTCAAAAATGTGTAATCTGTTAATTGTAGCCCCAATCTCCCTTATATAAAAACATATGTTAAATTTTTCGGAATGTACATTATTAATAAGATTTTAAAACTTATGATCACTTACCTGAAAGTAAGAACAAGTCTTTCTTCTGCAGGAATGGCTAATCTCATGTGGGTATCTTGTTTTACGAGTTTGTCTCTTATTCTACCAAATAATTCGTCGAAAGAGCTTATAGACAACCGATGATAATCAAAGAATCTTTCTGGATAAGCTCGTAATTTAGCGCTTTACACATAATATTGGCCCTCCGTTAATCTTTGTGTGTTTAGTGGATGTACCCAGTAACGACGACGCTTTTTCTTTTTCTGAGAAATTAAAAATGCGATTGCAAGGAGGAAATCGTCGTCGAAATACATGTTTCTTCCAAACGTCTGCACTCCATTGAAGCTACTCCAAGACTAATCTAGGTATTCCGAACGGAAAAAATCGAATGTGGGTGGTAGTTGTACGAAATTTTTCATGATACGGTTTCCGAATCAGGAAAACTGATGTATGTGGCCGCCCTAATTGCGTAACATATAATCAATCAGACTTTATGAAGGTAACCTTTTTCGAACTTATGAAGCAATGGATTAGCAATATCCTTCAAAATGATTCAGATTGAGATTGATTGTGTGTTTCGCAATTAGGGTGCTTGCCTTTGATTTTTTGCATTCATTCTATGCTTACCATAGAAGAAAAAGAAATCGAATAGAAACTGTCATTGTCTTTTAGTGTCAAAGTATTTTGGTTTGCTGATTCACAATTTCGTCCACAGAGTACCTACTTTTATTTATAGGGTCCGTTGTCGGTTGTTCACTACACAGTACACCGTTGTGTTGTATTCGCACTGCTCCCGCTTCGACGTCAGTGTTCAGTGTGCTGTGCTCATAGATCGAGGTTTTCTTCTCTCCTCTCGGTCGGCCAGGTACGGTCTCGTTTTGCGTTTGATTGAAATGAAAATTGGATTTTATTTGTTTGTAGTTTGGACTGACTTGACATCACTGTCACTGGGGTGTTCAAAGGGTTTTTCCACATTTCCTATTGTTGGTACCATACGTTGCATTGGTTTTAGTACTTCCACTGCCCTTACTGGCCACTAACCAGCCAATATTTAGATCCAATTGGAATATCTCATTTATTTACAAGTAATACTTGTATACAACTAATAAACAACTAACTATGTACACTGAGTATTTTGACACAAGTGTCCTTTTGTTATTGTATTTATTTGTATAGTTAGTAAGTCATTGAAACATTCAATTGCAAAAATTAAATTAAATGCAACTGGAAAAGTAATGTTATACAATTAATCTTTGTTTTTAGAGCAATATGGCTTATGTGAAGACTTGGTTAACGAAGGAAGAGGTGCTGAAAGACCTAGCGAAAGCATCTGGTGGGAGAACAAGGAAGAAAGACGATCTTGACAGTAGTTACCTGGTGATTGGCAATGCCCCGCCACCCGTGATTCCTGAAAATGAAGGTAATTTTTATCTTTGTTGGTAAAACTGATTCTGATAATATTTTAGCTAAACTTAGCCTTTTTTGTTACTTTGGTTGTAAGCCTAAACAGTTACCCTGCCAGGGACGCGGGTTGTTCGAAAGAGACTGTGGCCCCTGGCACAGGCAACTGAAAGAACACGGGTGAGTTTTAGTCAGTAAAAGTCTGACAAACCCTCCTGCTCCGCCCAGAGCGGTAAAAGTCATATGATGGTTTCCCACCCCAAAAAAAAGGCTAAACAGTTACAATAGTAAGGGTTGATTTTACCAGTCAGATATTTTATCCATGGAATAAAATTACCATCTGACAAACTTTGCCTGGAAAAACTGTCAAAATTCTAAATTTATTACCTAGATAAGGTTGTTACTTACTAAACAAAAAAGTTTGGTGGTTGAATTTACCCTGACATAATAAGCATATTAACCACTTATCTACAATTCTATTTCTGGCCTGGCTTTAAATTATGTATAATGAATGTCTAGCTGTTTGAGGAAAATTGGGTTTGATTTTATTTGACGCAATGTTTCCTTTTTTACCAGTATTTTCCTGTTGTACCCAAACAACCTTTTTATATTTAAAAGCCCTGTCGCAAAACTCTGTACTTTTTGTACTGAGATTTCTGCTGATGCAATGCACTCCAAATAAATCTTACTGACATTGCCATTTTGTAAGGAGGCAATGTTTTAGCTTGCTACAGCATTCTTACTTAAAATACATTCTCATCGTTTCATGTTACAACATGTACAAACTTGGTCAGTTACACTGCTTAAAAGTTATTAGTCATACAGTTCAAATAACATTGTTTTTGTTTGTTGCTAACATGGTTGGTTTTTATCTGCCTATTTCATAGTTAGCTTCTTGAGTAACCTACTTAACAGTTATTTATAAAACTAAATTACATATAAGAACATTTTGAATTTATAACATAATGAATGGATGCTGTTCAGAGTTTGTGTTGGCATTTCTTCTCAGGGATGAGTCGGCCAAGAAATGTTACCACATTAATGTTTTGATCAATATTTTAAAACTGGATGAAATAACATTGATGTTGACATTTCTTTGTTGACTTAAAAATCATTTATTCAAATTAGGCTGACAATCAGAAAACAACAAAACGCCCGCCGTTCACCACTTCCTAGTGCTTTGCTGGAAAGAAGAAGTAGTGCAACAAACTACCCAGTAGTACAGCTGCCTGTTCAGTAAAAGATGTAGAAAATAACTTTCCATGTAGGTTCCATGAAATGGTTCCCCGTTAGATTTCATTCAAGCCTGTATATATTTTCCCTATATTTGAAACAAACCATTAGGCAATATTTTGGCGTGTTACAGTATTCTTAAACATAAAATACATTGTCATCATATATAACAGAAAGAAAGAAAGTAAAATAGGTTTTTTGGCACAGAAATTTGTGCATAAAAAAAGATAATTAATTCCAATAAGTAATAAGGAAAAACAAAATCTTTATCTATAATCACGAGCACAAAGCAGAAACTGTCGACGGCTGCACGTAATGACAGTGACAAGGAGGCTTCCTCTCAGCATGATGCTGTGCTATAGGGGACCCACAGCACAGGGCTGATTGTCAGTGGTTACCCAAAATGAATGTACGGAAACAAAGTTAGATCAAATGACAACCTATCAACTTGATCAGTTACCATGTCCATTAAGTTGTTGTCATCACTGTAATAATATCCAAAGGTGTCACGCCTGGTCAGTTACTCAGCTACTCTCTCTCAATAAAACAAAAATCCTTTTTGTGTAGGAAATAAATTGTCGTTTTGATAACTATCTTAATCAAACCCCCACAGGGCCCGCGTGGTGGATTACGGCACACTCCCTTTCACTGAGAGGAGGCCTGTGTTCCAGGTGTGGGAACAATATAGGCTGATTTAGGTTATAGTGTTGTTTAGAAAGAAATCATGCATCAATTAAGTATCTTTTGACCATTTAAGTTGCTATGCAATTCTCCTAGAGCTCTTGACTAGAATTAGGTAAATAAGAATTAGACGACAAATCAACTTGTGCAATAAAGCCAGTTGGAGTCAGTCAATCAAATAATATCTTAATTTAAAAGAGTGTCCTTGGAGTTTCTTGCCCGTTCTTCTCCATAGAGATCTACGTCTTGGAATGGGCAACTAGCTTCAACTTTCTGACTAACTGACCGACTATTTAATTTTGACAATTCAAAAGTGCCTGTAAATGGTTTAATTGAAATAAATGATTTGAGTTTGAGTTTCAAGTTTGAGAATGAATTATTCTTTTCCGTCGTCAAAATGCGATGTGACGTAAGAGAAATGATAATAATAGTCGTATAAATCCGACTAAGAAGGTCTGTTAATGCAATGACTTGGTCTGATAAAGATTCGTACCTAATACCTGCCAAATGTCCGTTCCAAAAGTATCGGATGAAAGTGTAAACAAACCCTGTTCAAGTTAAATTCTTACTCAATCATTCTTTATAGCGTCATGTTTAAGAAAATTTCAACTTTATATCTCTACCTTTTCCATTATTTATTGTTCGAATAATTAAAAAAAAAAAGTAATTGCTAATTCATCGACAGCCAAATAAGAAACATCTTTATGTTCAAATAAGAATTCAGGGTTTCAGTATTCACATAAACAAAGGGAAGCACTCAGATCAGGGTGGGTTGACGTCCCCGAGTTTGTTTAACCTGTTTGTTAACCAGCTGATTGGCAGGCTCAGCGGAGCCATGGTCGGTTGCTCAATAGACGGAAGAATGGTCAATAATATTAGTTATGCGGACGACATGGTTCTGTTGAGCCCGTCAGTGAGTGCGCTTAGGAGACTTCTGGGCATTTGTGAATTATATGCCCTGTCACATGGACTCAAATATAACGCTAGTAAGATTGTTCTCATGCTATGCAAAGCAGGGAACAAGGCTCCCTCAAACGTGCCGGCAGTTAAGATATGTGGGTCGGCACTAGGGAGGGTGTCTAAAGTAAAATATTTGGATCACATGCTGACAGATCGGCTACAGGACGATGAAGACTTAGAGAGGAAAAGGAGGGCGTTGGCAGTCCGCTGCAATATGTTGGCCCGCAGGTTCGCACGATGTACCACAGAGGTAAAACTGATACTTTTTAGAGCCTTCTGTTAGTCTTTTTACACGTGCAGTCTGTGGATCAACTTTACGCGGCGGGCTTACAACGCCCAGCGTGTTCAGTACAATGACGCGCTGAGGGCAGTGTTGAGAAAACCCCGGCACTGTAGTGCTTCCGCAATGTTTGCGGATGCTTCCATCGATGATTTCGTTTGCATCATTAGGAAAAGAACTGCATCGATGATGAGCAGGGTCCGTGGTAGCACCAACACTGTCCTCAGAACGTTAGCGTGCAAAATAGACAGTCCTTTTACTGTATACTGGGCCAGTGTACACCTGCACAGAAATTGGAAATAGACTTAGTGTGTAACTTGTTTTGTTTACTAACAAATTACTTACACCTTTTTATTTTTTTTGTGTACTATTAACAACCCTACTAACGCTTTCTTTGTAAAAATGTATGGAAGTATGTCTGAAATAAAGATAAATTATTATTAGATCACTTAAAACCGTGCCTGGGTCCTTAGACAAAGTAACATCGCTTTGTAGCGAAACGATATCTAAATTCGTCATCGTCTCTGAGATAACGATAAACATTTCATAGCCAATGTAACACTATGGTCGCGATCGTTGTGTCGAATTGTTTGTTCGCTAAAAACAAAAATAATTGGTTATGGTATCGAAAATTTAGCTGTCAGTGTCAGTCAAGAAGTTCAAATCGGATCAAACCCGCGAGTTATTGTTATTTTCAAATTTTATTAATAAGAATAAGTGAGTGCTGCGTTTAATCGTTTTTAAGTTATAATAAAAACAATATTTTTACAGTGGTAAGTGAATAGAGTGTTATTACTTTTAGATCGTCTCCAAAACTTAATGATAATCAAAATAGACTAATTTTTCTAAGTGACTGGTGTTCAAACGGTGATGGAGTAATATATTTTAATTTTTAGTGATAAAACATGGAATCAAGAGTGCGAGCAAGTCCCGAACAATTGTCAACGCTGCTTGAGTATATGGAAACGTAAGTAAATCCAAGTTTTATTCTTGAGTATGTAATGTAAACAATGACGCGATCTTAACAATGAAATACTTATATTGAATCTTTGTTTGTTTATGTTACAGTCATGGTGACCTGGCGAGGCCTCTTGCTGGATCACAAGGTCGGGTACGGTCAGACCGACTGTGGACTGAACTGACCAACATATTGAATGCTGTTGGTGGTGGTGTCAGCAAGACTACAGACAAGTGGAAAAAAGTAAGGATCTAATGAACATTTTTGGAAAGACTGGTGTGATGGTAGAGTGGCTAGCAAGCTATTTTCTCAAGGGTTTTGGATAAGTGGACACAACCTTGTGGTTATGAAGGTTGGCTTGTAACCACTTCTCTGTTATTACTAGACTGGGGACTTTTGATAATTATGACGATGATGATCAATCTCTGACACCCATAGTAAGAAAGAAAGAAAGAAAGAAAAAACGTTTATTGGCACATACCATAAGTACACACAACATAAACATAGAAAGCAAATATTTAAAAGAAAACTTACAACTAAACATTAACCTTCTTATTACAAAAAGTCAAACAAGTACAAGTATAGTATAGTACAAGCTATGCTTTGGTGTCCGATGGCCGTATGAGAAGATGCCCCGCATGTTATTGTTATTTTTCAATTTATTTCAAAAGTTCTTACCAAATTGGCTTTTTAATCTCATTTACACTTATAACTATGACTGATTTTTATTCAATAAAGGTGTGGGCAGATTGGAAGTCCAAGACAAAAAAAAAGGCATTGACCATAAGGCACCATGCAAGAGGGACTGGAGGTGGGCCAGCAAGCGGGCAAACCTTGTCAGCTAGCGATGAAAGAGTGCTGGCTATAATGGGTCTTTTAGCAGTGGCAGGACAAGTCTCTGTAGAAGAGCTAGGATTTAATGTAAGTACTATACACCTTCAAGGGTCCTGCTCAATAATGAGCTAATTTTCTGTAGTAGTCAGATGTTTTATAAAATATTTAAAAAGTTACTTAGTTAACATGAAAGACACCATTTCATTTTTTGATAAATTAGTTTTAACTTGGTTAAACTGGTTATTAATTAGTATTTATAAATATTATTATATAACTGAAAAAACGTTACTGTAATTTTTATATAACTACATACTAAAAATAAATACACTTTTTCAGTAATAAATAATTTCATTACATCTATCACTTATTTTTATTAAATCTACCACTGCCAATTTTTTTCAGAGACCTCTAAATACTGCACAAGATGATCCCGCCGCCCAAGATGATCCCGTCACCCAAGATGATTCAGTATATTTGGAAATTGTAGATGGTAAGTCTAAAGACTTAAAATCTTACTTCTTACTAATATTATAAACATGGAAGTTTGTTCGGATGGATGTGTGTTACTCTTTCACGCAAAAACTACTGAACGAATTTGGATAAAATTTTGTACACAGATAGTTTATAACCCAGATTAACACATAGGATAGTTTTTATCCCGATTATGGGCGAAGCCGCTGGCAACAGCGGTAAAATATACATAGGTATATATATGTAAAATACAAAATTATCTAAAATTCCTAGGGTATCTCAGTTTTGCTATTTATATTCTATATCTGTGTGCCAATTTTCATCGAAATCCGTTCAGCCGTTTTTGCATGATTGAGTAAGAAACTAACAAACATCCAAACCTTCACATTTTACAATATTAGCAGGATTTGATTTAAGAAAACATTTTGATCAAACAAAGGTTTCGTAAACTGTCCAAAATAACACTCATTTTCTTTTGCAGAAACTCCACAACTGACTTTGTCACCTCAACCTTCCACTTCACAGCCCTCAAATAATTGGCTTCCGTCTTCCTCATCATACCAGATAGAAAGACCACCACCCCTCCCGCTCGTGCTCACTCAGACTTCGGCTCAAGGACGGCAGCCTGTTGCGCCAGCCACACCAGCCCCGGCCCCGGCAGCGCCAGCCCAATCCCCGCCAATCCCTGCAGCGCCCACTACTCCGAGGCGAAGGCGGCCACCTGCCCCCCGCACGTCTGCTATTTCTCCATCTACCAGGCGTCATCCGCGGTTGAGGTCGCCAGCGACACCGCAGTCTACTGCCTCTCCCGACCGTCCTCGTTTGCGCGCCCGCCGTAGACGGGCACCGACCCCCTTCGAGAGAGCGGCAAGCGAGTTTACGGCCGTGGAATTACGACGCCTGGAGCTGGAGGAAGCCCGGACTAGGCTACAACACGAGCGAGACTTGCAAGCGTTGGAGGTTGAGCACGAACGGAACCAGGTTTTTAGCTCATTAATAAACGTCGCTCAAGCTTGGCTTGACTATTATCGCGGTAGGGACAACACAGAACCGCTGAACACTGAGTAGTTCAGCAATTGTCTTGTCCCTATTGCTATAGTAATCAAAGGTTTTTTAGTATGTATGTCTGAAGCCTTAGGCATTCTGCATCTCAGACTTTTGCGAGTGGGATACTAGCAAAAGTCTGAGATGCAGAATTCCTAAGGCTGTTTAAGATGTTAAGTTTGTTTTTACATAATGTGAACCTTTTGGGCGAAAGAAGTGACTTCGTTAAATTATCTAATATGGCCTCTTTTACTGCCCAATTTTAAGACTGTAAGGGCTCATTCACACAGGGTCCGTCAACGACGATTCGTCAAAAAAGACGATTAGATCTAGCTTGCATGTTGGATTATGGCCTATTGAGGTGAGGCTTGTCTTGTGCCCAGCAGTTGACGTATAAAGGCTGATTAATATAATTATTTTTTAGTAGAGATACTAATTATATAAGGTTAAAATTTTAAAGAGTTTATCAAGTGACTTAATAAAAATATTAAAATATTTAATAGTACTTAATTTTATTTATTCACCTATCACTACATTTACATCCTATCCTATCATTACATCCTACTAACTAAGCGATTGCGCATAGCCCTGCCTCGGATTAACTCATTTTGGTTATCATTGCTGGAGGTGCTATATTGTACAGCATGATCTTCACTATCTTCTAGACCCCCGCCTGGCATATCACTTGGAGGTGGTATTCTAGCATCTAATGCAATGTTGTGCAGCACACAACATGCATTAGTGATTTTGCTAGCCACGTAAGGGTGATAGTGAAGAACTCTGTGTCGAAGCATACACCTCCAACGAGCCTTAAGTAGTCCGAAACAGCGCTCAATGCGAGACCTGGCTTGGACATGACGTCGTGTGTACACCTCTGCCTGGGATCCTAGTTCAGCATTTAATATAGGAGTCATCAACCACGGCCGCAGTGGATAGCCAGAATCTCCTAAAAAAAGGAAATATATTATTGTTAATAGTCTACTCCAGTTCTAATAAAGAATTGAATAATCGTTGTTTATTTGTAGTCATGTTCACTTAAATATAGTGCAATTACTGCTTGGCGTATAGGCCTATTTCAGATGTCTCAATATTTACAATACCTATACGGAACAACTTACCTAATACCCAAACATGTTCACCACTTTCATGAAGTCCTTCCATGTATGTGCTCACGTGACTCGCAGACCATATGTGCGAGTCATGTGTTGCTCCACCAAATTTAGAGTTCACATTTATAATGCGCAAGTCATAATCACATATCTGAAAAGAAAATAAAATAAAACTATAGATACCTAGTTTCCACAAAGAACCAAATTGCAATGTGGGGAAGGGATTTAATTTCGAGTTAAGGTACCTACTTACAAAACATTTAAAATATATTTTATAGATTTCAATATGTACACAATAAGTCCCTTTATTTTGCTGTGCCGCTTGGCACATAGGCTTGCTCTTACATTCTCCATTGAGTTCATATTATAAATACATATACACATAGTGTCAGAGAAGTTTGTTAACCACATAGTTTTATATGTATTATGATTAGAATTTATCCAGCAGCTTACCATTTGAACATTTAAGGAATGATATCCTTTTCTATTAAAAAATGTGTGTTCTTCCTCAACCGGTCTTGTGATAGCAATATGGGTACAGTCAATGCACCCTATCACACCAGGCAAGTTATGTGTCCTTTGAAATCTGTAAATTATTTAACAATTTTACAACAAATATCAAAGAGTAAGTAATTATTTAGGTACCTATGTAGGAACTAGGAACCTAAGAAATTTTTTAATTAGGTATTTAAAAATATATTTACATACTTCTCTTTGATTAAGGATCTCTCGTGTGGCGTTTGTGGAAACACTATCCACCTGCTGACCATCCAATTGTGATTAAGGGCGTTCACAACCTCCCTGATGCAGCGACTTGTTGTCCGCTGCGTCAAATGCTGGCCCACACCCACAATTTTCTGGTATGACCCTGTAGCTAAAAAGCTAAGAGCACACAGCACCTGAAAAATATAATAATAGGTAGGTACTGTATAGGTAGGTTAATCTATTTAGGTTGATGTGGTTTTATTTTTATTTATACATCAGATAATATAGTATTGTGTGGTACCACAATATTTTTGTTGTATAGTACCTAAACTAAGCAGACGAAGATGTTTTAACTCAAGTTCTGAGGAACAACAAAAAAACAACATTAAGTACCTGTGCCTGCAATACCTCTAAATAAGTACCTAACTAAATTGTTTTAATAATGTAAAATTTCTTACCTTTATTTCCAGGGGAATTTCAGGGGAACCTTTTAATCGTGCATGAGCTTTTAGGTCTTTGCATAACTTCCTAAATGCTCTTTTATTAAGCCTGAAATGTTGAATGAACAACAATTCAGGCATTTCTTCAATTGTTTCCAATTGCCGTCGCTGTGTTAATCGCTTTTGGCGCCTCTCCCAGGCGTTCTCATTGTGTGCAGCCCACAATAAACGTAGAGAATGCATTTTGTAATTTATTTGATCTGCAGTAATGCCTCTAACACAGAATAAATACTAGGAGTATGTCATCGATCAATGTCAAAAATCTGCTGCCGAATGAAATCCGGCCATATTGTTTCAATAACTACAACGTTTTAGCATTCGTTTCGTTATCTCCTTTGGCGATCACGATCGGGGCGAAGGCGAACGCTGAAAGCGCAGCTTGTCTACGCATTTGTATGGGATAAACACGATAACGATTCGTTACTTTATGGTTTCGTTATGAAATATAACATTGTCTACCAAATTGCGATAACGATGTCGATTGACCACGTGACTTAACGCGGCTTATGTCAATCCCATACATTTTAGTCTTTTCTAACTTCGTTATCGTTTTTAAATTGTTACTTTGTCTAAGCCCCCTGTTTCGACTGCTCGGACACAGTGCCGTAGAAGAAAAACGACTACGTAAACATTACGAAGGAATTTGTAAAACAATAACAATGAAAGTCGCAAATTCGTAGATCCAATATTGAGAAAGTTGTAAAGGTTTAACCATGGCCGCGCCATGGTATGTAAAAAGGGTCGGGTATAAAATAAGAATAAGAAGGCTAGTAGCTTGGTTCCCATTTGAATAGTACAATGAATCTAAATTATACATTAGTGCATACAAGTAATACATACTGCTACGTAAACAATAACATGAGACGTTAATCTAAAGGAGCATACTTACTGAAAGTGTGTTACGCAATTAGGGCGCTTGACACTGTACTACGTTTGTCATCACAACTCATGATTACAAAACAACTTCGAACATAAGAGCCACCATTGTAGACAAATGACAACGCGTTCATTCAACCCTACCTAGCATATGAATTAGAAAAAGGTCAGGTTAAAATGTCCCGGCAATACGATCTCTCTCTAACAAAGGTCTTACAAACAGATGCCACCGAGCTGGAAATCCGATTTGGGGGAGCAGCAAGGGGAATGGAGGTATACACAGAAGAAGTTACCAAGCCAGACCTGGCAGGCATCCAGCGCATGCTAAGAATGGTGAGTCACTTGCTTTAGTAGTAGCTTTTTCTCACTACCTGAGGAGGGTTAGGTACTTACCCCACCATTTACCTGATCTATCTTTGTTCGTGTCGGACCGATAATATGATATCCCATCGCACTGTGAGAGTGGTGTAAGAGTTGGGCTACCATCCGCCCGCGCCGGACATGTCCGGCTTTCTGGCACCCCGTCCAGACTTTTCGACTTAAGGAGATGTTCTTTAAAAAAACAATAGAAAGAAAATGATTAAGTAGGTACTGAAAAAACAAAAAGTAAAATATCCGGACTTGTTTCGCAAATGTCCGGCTTTTTGTGAGGACATTTCTAATTTCGAAATGGTAACCCTAAGATTGACCTTAGTCAAGTGCTATTCATCCATTTACTGCCATGACTTTCATTCGTTCTGTGTTGGAAATAATTTTGCGACTACCTAGATAGAATCAGTATGTTTATCTTCTCATTTACCTTTCTTGATACAATGTTTCAACTCTCTTTTAGGTGCAAGAATACGACAGCGGAGATGATGATAATACCAACGGCACTGTCAACGAGAACAATTGTGTAATAGCTCTTACCAAAGTTAGTAGATTAAATCCTGACGTCGAAGAATTCAAACCGAAAGGTTTCACCTTGCCTAGTCCCAGTAGGAATAGTAATAAATACAGTAATTCGCCTAGAAAGAAAGAAAATAATAGTAGTCGTTGTTTGAGTAGGAAGGACATTAACTCAAATGTTGTTGTACAGAGTGTTGATGTAAAACCTGAAGAAACTCAAATGGAAACCAAAGACGAAGGAAAAGGAAGTGGCGATAATACTCATTTAGACGCAGCACTACATGCTGATGAAAACGATGACATCGCAACGGCACTAAAGAAACAAATAAGTGATACGGCGAAATCAGACTCGTATGAGTTCAAAAAGCAGAAAAACGTCGCTATTGCAACTCTTTTGAGGCTTTACGCTAAAAACAACACGGAGGCAAAATGTGCAGCGCCCTTAAAATTAATGAAACCGGAATATTTTGAAGGCAAAGTACAAATTCCGGCTGTAAAGGTCGAAAAACCGTTAGACATCGTATCACCAGCTACGTCCTCTACACCGGAACCGAAAGATAGCTCGACGACGTTAGTATCAAGTTCGACCTTCAGTATTAGCACGAGTTCCAGTTCTCCAAAAATCAAATTAGACCCCGAGATAAAAAAATCAATCGACAAGGTAAATAAGTGGCTAGGAGAGCCAACTAAGAGTCAGTCCCCAGCTGTGTGCCTCGGACCAATAGAATTTAAAAGAAAAGAGCCTAAAATTAGCTGTAAGTCTCCCGGCAGCGACTCCGCTCCGAGGCCTCCAAAGCCTGCTGTCCAAAGTCAAAAATACCAACCTTCAAAATATGCTGCGGAGCTTCAGAAACAATACCTAGAGAGACAGAAAGCGATAGAATCGAAACAAAAAGAGGTAACGTGGCATAACTTAGAAGATGTCTTAAAAGAAAAAGACTTTGCTATCAAAAAACGTTTGGAGGAACAAGCTGAACAGGGACCAGCTTCAACAAGTGATCCTTAAAAAAAACTAACAGCGAGTTGCATCATAATGGTTACGATATACCTTTTCTTTATAATTATGCAGAGCCTAGTTCGACGGCGTTGTACAGACGCCCGCAGGCCAAGCTACCAGAAACTGTCAATTTTTCCCAATCAACCTTGAACCTTAATGCTTTAGCGATGAAGTTGCAAATCTATTAAAGAAATTTGACAGATTATAGTAGCTTGATGTGTCTACTTGTACTGTACGACATTATGGGGCAAGCGCGCACTACGAATTTATATCACGCGATTATTTAGTAGTAGAAATGCAACGCATTGGTTTATAAGTAGGCAGTGCGCGCAAACACGAGCAAAATGTCGCCGCGATTTTAAAATTCTGATTTATCACATTTTGGCGCGACTGCTCGCGACGCGATTGTTGCAAAAGCAAACTTATATGAAGTTGTATGGCCCGCGCGCACTGTTATAATTAAATTGCAGCACGCGCCTCGCGACCGATTCGCAATTCTATAATCGTGTCGTAAAAATAAAATCGTAGTGCGAGTGCTAGTACAACATACAAGTGCCTCGTTGGTGTAGTAGTGGCAAGCGCTACTGCTGCAGAGCATGAGGTCCCAAGTCGAGCTTAGTGTTCTTGGATTTTTCTATCAGGAATTTCTCCGTAGCCACTCGGAGGCTGGATTTATGCCCGGTTGATGTCAATAGGCTCGCCCTCAATTACATGGGACTTAAATATAACTTGCGAAATGTGGGTGTACTATAAAAGTCAACATTCAGTAACGTTCCCCCTAAACGAATCGAGCGGTTGTGGATAGCTGCGCAGATCAAATAAACAGTTATCGTAACGTAAAAAAACTTGAAGTAACCAGGGGGTCTACTCTGAAGTAGTATCGGCCGAATGTTCGGCCGTTTCCTGCTACGAAGTTACTATTTGGTTCGGTCGGTTCCAATCCTACACTCCTACACTCTTTCGAATTTTGACTATGATCCCGACCCAACTGAGCCGATTCGAACTTTTTTCGCATTTTTCAATAATATTCGGTTCGGCCAAGTGTCGGTCCGATCCGAACATTCGCACTTTGCACTTCGGAGTAGGCGCCCCTCATGATCAGTTAACATCTACTCAATTCGTGTAACGAATTCATAACTAGTTTAGTTCTGATGCAACCCGCTATTACTAGCGTTGTGTGTAAATAAGGACGGAATTTTAGAAGAAATTGACTGACTTAATATGTAAGAAATACTTATTTACCTAGTTCTCTTTTAATTATAGTAGGCCATTAGAAAAAATAATATTTTATGACTATAAGATAATACTTTATATGAAGTTCATAGTTATTTATATGAGATAGTTATTTTAATGAGAGGGCTTGTGGCTAAGTAATAACAGCCGCACGGGTCGATCGATCAGGTTAAGCTACGCTTGCCACGGTTGGTTCGTAGATGGGTGACCATCTTCACATACCAAGACCGCTACGTGCTCGGAAAGCACGTTAAGCCGCTGGTCCCGGCTGTCATTTGTGGATCTTTGACAGCCGTTACGGGTCTTCAGTAGCCCGAAAGTCTGACAACCAGCCTTATCAAGGGATACCGTATTACTCAGTAACTGGGTTGTGGAGGTCAGATAGGCAGTCGCTCCATGTAAAATACTGGTATTCAGCTGCATCCGGTTAGACTGTAAGCCGACCCTAACATAGTTGGGAAAATGCTAGGCAGATGATAACGTGCATAACTAAGTCGGTGTCATTCGGCTCGGGGGCCCAGCGACGTTTGCGCAGCAGCCGGAACATGTGAAAAAGGGCTTACGTTGCATTCCTTTGCTTAGTATTCTGTTTTTTTTCTATTAGTTTCATTATTTATTTAGTCCCTTATCTAATTGTTACCCAGTGTTAATTACCCAGTACGAGTACGGTGCCTCTGATCAGACCATGCCCCACTTGCTGGAGTGCCCTAAGTGCCCGTTCACCTGCACCTTGGATGACTTGATGAATACCACTGATACCGCAATCAACGTGGCCACCTACTGGGCTCAAACAATATAAAATATCGAAGAAGAGTACCATCGACACGAAAAGAAGAAGATCTAATTGTTAAATAACACCCCGTCGTTTTTGCGTCGGGGGTTAAAAAGGGGCCCGTTCAAATTGGTATCCGTCGAGCGTGTACGTTTCTCGAGAGTCGTTTGTCTATGGCGCCGCGTTTTAAGACCGTTTGACCAGCGTGGAAAAGACTTCCTTTCATGTTTTCCATATCTCGCGGAACCGTGGACAAACTGTGGTTGTCCTATTTAAGTTTTGTACATCAGCTTTTTATTTTGGTGCGCATAATGGTTGATAGTTTCGAACTTCTCTTTCATTGTACTTTTAGGTGTCTATTAATCCTGCAGTTTAACCATGTAGAAATAGTGTTTAGTTACATTCTTTCTGCTTATTCTATCTGCATTGCTCGTTGAAAAACCTTGATATCTTCTCGAAGACAGGCTGTGCGCCATACATAAGTTAAGGCGGTGACAATGCACTGTCTTCTCCACAAGAAACTACCTTTTGGAATGGGCAGCTAGAAACAATTCTATTTTCTTGTTAAGTTTTAAATATAAATAATTTATTTGCTTATATTGTAGGTATTTAAATAACAGAATTTAATTAATATTATTACATTATCACATCACCATCATCTTTAGGGTTCCGTAGTCAACAAGGAACCCTTATAGTTTCGCCATGTCGTCTGTCTGTCTGTGTTTCCGCGGTTTAGCTCAAAAACTATTGGTACTAGAAAGTTGTAATTTGGCATGAGTATACACGTTAATGACGCCGAAGAAGTGGTAAAATAAAATTTTGAGAAAAACAATTATTTAGGGTACCTTCCCTACATCTAAAGTGGGTATGATAATTTTTTTTTCGTCCTTCCCATAGTGTGGGATATCATTAGATAGGTCTTTCAAAAATATTAGGGGTTTGGATAGACCGTTTTTTGATTAAGTAAACCGTTCGTGACTTATCAAGTTTAAAAGTACCAATTTTCGTTAAAGTCAAGTGTCCCCCCCCCCCTCTACCAACTAAACGGTTGTAGTTAGAAATTCAAATGTTACGGCAGTAATACCTATATATAACGAAGTTTAAAGGAAAACTATCACACTCAAGTGGGCTTTACAAGTTTACGAGTAATAGTCGACCAATTGTATTAGACTCGAAAATTTCGAACAACTCCATAGAAATGTCGATAGATGGCGCTAAGCGTCAGCTGTATCGCGCTATTGTTTCATTACTAAATATGCTTTATAAAAAAAAAAAAAACAGTTGCTACACCGGCTATGAAAAGTCTTATCCAAATCTCAAAAAAAAATTAAAACTTTCCGTGCAAAATTGTCGGATCAGGTGAGGATTTGTATAGGAAGTCAAATTAGGTAGGTAGTCATGTTTGGCTTTTAGTTAGAGCATGGTACGAAACTATCAGTCAGCGAATACGACCCGCACTTGGCTGTTATAAAAACTACAGAACCTTACACTGCGCGTGGCCCGACACGCACTTGTTCATTATTATCATTGACATTTGTTTGTTGTTTTTTTTTTGTCATTCATCAATCATCGTCTTTTAAATGTCGCCACAAACGCATGCAGACTTTAGTACAATACTATCAAGTTTCATGACTTATGTATATTGATATGAATTAAATACCAAATTGTTTAAGGTAAATGAATATGGAATTTGAAAACTATGTGGGTCATTTTGTGTTGAATATTTCTCCACTAAGTGTCAATAACTTTTCAACTTTGCAAGGACGGTTTAACATAGCTTTGGTATATTATGCCCGTATTCATTTACACTAGGCGACACCTAAACATAATGCCTTAATACTATAAGCACTGTTGGCTTTTACATTAATATCATTATTTTTAATTTAGTTCGTTTTTAATGATGATCTGGCAGTTTGAGTACTTTATGCGGCCTACTTAAATGTCCTTTCTTTGGTATTATTCGTGGAGTCGTTGAGCTCCTTAAGTTCTGAGTTGAGCTACACGATTACTGACAAATGCGTGAACTGACTAGACAGGTCCACTCAGATCTGTGTGGTTTTTACCTTAAAAGATCATTTTATACACTAATTTACATGGTCCTCACGTCTGACCAATATTATATCTGGACTTTAAAAGAGAGAAAGTCTTTGAGTTGGTTTCGGTGTTTCTTCTCATAGTAGTCGGATAGGAAACACCACCTCGTCTTGTTTTTAAAATATAAACGTGTAAACCTGTTTGTATTAACCAACTTACAGAAATAAAATCATTTATCATTGATTTATCAACTTTTAATTTTGTTTTAGGCGCTGTCACATAATTGTCGTCTTTAAAATTACAGATTACTATCATGTTTCATAGCTGTTCCTTTAAAAATTTCTCCGCTTTGTACAGCCCGATTCAAATTTTATGTCGGCTCTGAAATGAGCTACTCGCTGCGCAGTACCTCACCCTTCACCCCCGCTGACAGTTGAATTTGTTACTGCGCAGCGACTCTCCTCATGTTCCGAGCCGCCATAAAGTTTGTATCGAGCTAGACTTCTGAGAAAGTTATAAATATCAAGTTTTAGCCAACTCACACACAGAAATCATTATGCTTTATTTTCCAATCAGTAAATACATGACACTCAAATCCTATATAATTAGTAGCTGTGATAGATGGTCAGACAGAATGGCGAAATCTCATCATATCATAAAGATGCTATTTTTACAAGCTTTTATTATTTTTTAATTTCACCTGTCCCGATGTTTGTCTGTAATCAAATCTTGCAAGTTAAATTTGACCTACTTCCCGGTTACCGATTGAGCTGAAATTTTGCATGCATGTGTAAATCGGACGACAATGCAAAATTATTATGTCATGGAGCTGATCTGATGATGGAACCGGAAGGTGGCCATAGGAACTCGGTAGTTAAACGACACAACCCCATCGCTTTGGACTCGTTTGATCTGTCTTGACGAGAACTTTGGTGCTAGATGGTAACCAGGGTCTGATGATTAGTGATGATGGAGCTGGAAGATGTTAATAGGAACTCGGCAATTAAACGACACAACCCTATCGGTTTGGGCTCGTATGATTCGTCTTGACGAGTACTTTGGTGCTAGATGGTAACCAGGGTCTGATGATGTACAGGTAGCTTAAGTGCAGTAAACGCATATAACGGAAAAACACTGCTACGCGCTACGAACTACGCCGTAGTCAATCTCGCATCAAAAATACTAAAAAGTTAAAAAATAAATTATAAGAAAAAAAACTTTTTAAAAACAAGCTTTTATTACTTGTTAATAAAAAGAACTAAAAAGTTAAAAATAATTAAACCTGATAAGAAATGAATAAAAGCGTGTTACATTTCGATGGAACATTAAAGAACATTTAGCATATTAACTTTCATTATTTTTCTTTTGCAATCACAATGTAACACGCTTTTATTTATTTCTTATCAGGTTTAAATTATTTTTAGCTTTTTATTTGTTTTTATTAACAAGTAAGTACTTAATAAAACCTTGTTTTTAAAAGTTTTTTTTTTCTATGAATTTTTTACCTATTTGGTACGGAACCCTAACAACACATATACAGGGTGTCCAGTAATTAATGGATAACCTTGAAATGGCTTATAGCAGAACTAACGGCCGTTACGAAAAAAATACAAAAAAAAAATTATCCTAAGTAGGTAGTACCTAAGATATGTTTTTTTTTTTTTTAAAGACTACAATATTTTTACATTATTGTACGTTACGACCACAAATGAATGAATTTCATCGGTTTTTTGTTGTTCTGTTATTATGTAGTAGTATTAGTAACTAGTATCACTAGCTATTGCAATTTAAAAAAGAAAAAGGACTTTAATTAATTTATCAGTGAAAAATTTGAAAAATATTTTTTTTTGACAAAGTTAAAAAAAAACCGTCTTGGGTATAAAAAAAATGTATGAAAACGTGAGTGACCAATAATCTTAAAATAATAAATAATCTTAAACCGATATATGTTCTTTGACTAAGTAACAAAATTTGCAATAATGGAACATTTTTAACATTCAATTGCAACTGACCATTGAGGATTTGGCGTGAAAAATATTATGCCCATTTGAATTACTAGGGAATCTAACTGGCCAAAGTTATTTGGAGTTTCTACAAAATGATCTTCCTAATTTATTAGAAGAGCCGAGCCTGAGGTGCTAAGGGAATCTTATTGGTTACAAAATGTCGGCTGTCCTGCGCATTATGCTGTACATGTTCGTGCATACCCAAACAGATGGATCGGGCGTCTGGGGCCAATTTTGTGGCCTTTACGTTCACCGGACCTAAATCCACTGGATTTTTTTATTGGGGCTGCCTCAAAGAAGAGGTGACCCTTAAAGGCCCTTAAGCCAATCGGGTCTTTAGAAGATTTAAGTAGCCGTGTCAGGGCAGCCGCATCAAAAATAAGTGAACGACGCTATACGAGACCGCTCAGAAGAACATTTATCCGCAAATGTAGAGCCTGCATAAGAGTGGATGGCAAACAATTTGAACATGTATTATGAATTAATTTCAACTAAAGTATTATTAATGTCAAATGTTGTTTTTTTATTAGACCCTAATGGTCAGTTGCAATTTCGTGTAAAACATATTCCATTATTGCAAATTTTGTTATTTAGTCAAATTTACTCCTTTTCTACATTAATAGCAATAATTCTCTATTTACATCAGATACAATAAACATTTTTTTTATACCCAAGACGCATAAACGTTGTCAAAAAAAAAAAATGCAAATTTTTCACCGATAAATTAAAATGAAAGTTCTTTTTCTATAGAATATGAGTGTTCCTCATACCTCTAAATACTTCTATTAGTTTAGCTTCTATTACACGATTTTATATCAAGATAAGGATAACATGGATGTGTCGCCAATCAGTGATTCTAGTTTCTAGGGTTGCTTTATGCAAGATTGTTATATTATGCTGCGGGGTAATTGCGTAACACACTACAGTAGCAATTTTACTTTCATTTTGACAGTTCAACAACATTCGTTGCCTATTTACGTTATTGAGCACACAATTTATCAACCTTGAACCTTAGTGATAAAGTTGAAAATATATTAACGAAATTTGACAGATTGTAGTAGCTTGATGTGCTGGGGTCTGTACCCACAAACATTACATAAACAGTTCATAATTAGTGAGGTAATGTTACGTAACCAATTATAATTAAAAAGGTTACCTATCCAACATTCGATCTTCAAAAACCACAGTAGATATTTAGATGACATGTGGTAATAGGACGGTATTTCCCCCGATAATTACGACATAGTACCGTCGTAATTATCGGGATCGGAAAAAAGGTGATCATCTTTAGAAGAACAAAAAGTTTTTTAGAGCCAAACAATTAAATTCCCCTTTTAAAATCTTAACAGAAATGTCATCTGTTAAACTTGTCATTTAGGTTTGTATATCTTCCTACTAATCCATTGAGATAGGAAAATCTATGTCAATGTACTAATCCTACTAGGTAATATTATAATCGTGAAAGTTTGAACGGATGGATGGATGTTTGTAACTCTTTCACGCAAAAACTACTGAACGGATTTGGATGAAATTTGGCACACATATGGTTTATAACCAGGATTAAATTATATAGGATACTTTTTATCCCGATATTCCCACGGGATCGAAACTTCGGGTGAAACCGCGGGGCGCAGCTAGCAACATATGTATATAATTCTTCTATACGTGTTTGTCACCTAACTCCTCCTAAACGGTTGGACCGATTTGGATATTTTGTGTGTATATTTCAATGGGTTCCCGAATGGTTTGAAAACATAATTGGGCCCGGTAGGTGGCTGCTTTTCCGTGTAGGACGACGTCCGCCGGGTCCGCTAGTATAGATTTATTTATTTCTTTATAATTACCTTTATAACTATCATAACAGGATTAACCTAATGCGATGGTGTGGTATTTATATACTTACAATATTAAATCAACCTATAATAAGGAAATTCTATAACATACTACCTATCCTAAATTATATAAATCTATATATATAATATATATAAACTATTATAAGTATGTATAACTTAGTAACATTTAATACATAGTACTACACATTTATTTAGAATACAAAAACATATTTTGCCTATCACAACTTATGTGTAGCATTTAATATAAATAATAGTAGATACCTACCCTTGCGAGTTCACTCCTAGTACATGTAAATACGTCAATTTGTATGTGAATTTTATTGATTGTATGTTATGTATTTTTGTGGTGTACAATAAAGTATATATAAATGAATAAAAAAAAGTTAATAAAAGACATATTTTCAAAGGCTTCACAAAAAAAGTAAATCTCTCGGATTCCAACATTATTATCGTACCCACTCCATGTAAACCGTCCCTTATATCTGCTCAAAAACTGTCGCCCAATGACAAAGTTAATTGAAATGACCTACCAATACAGAAATGCAATTTTGTTTCTTATTTAAGAATACCGTCTATGCGCATCTGTACTTTAGATTACTTAAGTTTTGTTTTATATCTTATTTCTCCTCTTAAGTGATTTGTAATCTTTGAGAAATAAATAATTTTTAAACCGTAATAAAATACTTGTATTCAGCTGCATCCGGCTAGACTGGAAACCGACCCCAACATAATTAGCGATAAGCGATTTTGTAATGCCACTTTCCAATTATTTTTGATTTTTAATTTGCTAAACCAAAAAGACAGCTGCGATCGACCTTTTTTTTGGTTTGCAAAAAGGTTTGTCGCTGCTGTCATTTAAATAAAAAAATTAGAGTATATTTGTAGTGATTTTGGGCTGGCTTTTTGGGGTTTGTCTTATGTAAATTTTGATGTTCAAAAAGTGCTGATTCTCAACCCTATTTGAATAAATGATTTTTTATTTTAAAATTTGTTTCATTGCAATTTTCACTGCAGACCCACCGTACCTACCCCTGGCCGTACCCAGACGGACAGAAATTATGATAAACAGTTATCTCGCATATTAATGACTCATTCATTAGTTAGGTACCTAGCCTGTACATAATTGATGCGGCAATAATGCATGTTATGTACTGCGCAATTTTAACTCTTTTAGTTAAACCGTATCTACATATGACATTTTTTTCAAGCGCTCATGAAAGTTGACATTTACCTACACTCGACATAAACAAACAGAGAATTGTAAAAATAAAAAGTTTTATTGATTTGAATTATTGTTGAAAAACCTTTATTGGACGATACTGAAATAAATTTCATCCAAGTAAGTGGCGGAACCGCCTTTCTTTGTGGCAAATATCGCTATTATAGCCACAAAACCTATACAAACGGCTCCATGTTATGGCGGTGTTCATCTTACAGTAAGAGTAAATGTTGTGGCACTGTAACGATTGGAAAGGTAGTTTTTTATTCATTTCTTTATTTTGTTTCTTTGTCATTTTGTTACAATAATATTATCTAATAAAAATACTGATATATATATTTTATGCATAATAAATTATTTAAAAATACAGATCATAGCTGTGTAGTAGATCCATCTGCTAACGAATTGTGCAAATTGCGAGAAATAGTGGTTTCATCTGATGCACCAATTGAACAATTATATGACAGGAAAAAGAGCGATTTCAAAGACATGGGGTGATGGGGATGAATTTTGCTATAAGGAAAAAATATCCTCGGTATGAAAGCGTGAAGCACTTTCTTCAGAATGCTAGAAACAAATCTGCACAAGTGTGTAAACGTGTAGGTATCCCACGATTTAAGAGAAATTGAAGTTCCAATTCAATATCATAATTTCGTTTTGGCAGATTATTAGGTACTGTGACGAGGCAGACAAGCAAAACCGTATCATAGTTTTTTGCTCTACGGCACGGTAATAATTATGTCTAAGAAATCGCGTCAGGTAATTCCAAATATTGTGGAATATTTTGTTGACGGTACTTTTTATAGTTGCCCAAAACCATTTTCACAATTACTTATATAATATTCATGGTGACACGGGAAGTGGTGTTGAAACTACTAAAGCGAAGCCCTTAATATTTGCACTTATGTCGGACAGAAAAGAAAAAGTTATAATATTTTGTTTAACCTGATAAAGTCTCAAATACCCGAGTGGAACCCACGTAAAGTTCACACAGACTACGAAAGAGCAGCGATGAACGCCATTTTGGAAGTATTCCCAAATATCACATCGCGAGGGTGCTATTACCATTAGACTCGTAACATGTGGAAGCAAGGGAAGTCTTTTGGATGTGCGGAAAATAAACCAGAAGAATAACTATTCTTCTGGTTTATTTTTCGCACATCCAGTCAGGAAGAAGTGGCAAGGCACTTGCCAGGGCAACTGCCCTGGCAAGTGCCTTGCCACTTCTTCCTGACTGCGAGATTCAACATGGCTTTGATTATGTGAAATCTCCCTCTTCACCAATCACCTCTGGGATAGTACCTATGTACTTAATTGGTAAAAATGTGATAAAAGTCAGAAAACGGAAAACCGCTATCTATTGCGGTTTCAAATTTAGACTATTTATATCAATAGTTTTGAAAAAATACAATGTTACTCAATGAATATGGATTTGAGCACATCTACAATGCATATGCAGTTACATACATTCACACATACTCTCCTACATTTTGAGTTGCACTCCCTTCTCCTCCTTTTTACCGTAAATTTATGTTTAGGAAAAATACATTCTTTAGATAAGCAAGATACTTAGGTACAGATAAACACAAACATGGCAAACTGGCACACTTCACAAGTTTTGTTTATTTTTTATGATACCTTAGAGCTGATCACTGGCGCCGATTCCCTTGTTCACAAACTAAACTAAATTTAAGTTCAATGCATCTTTTTCTTTCTGTTTAATTTAGAAAAGGACAGAAGATAAATATTAGTTTAGTCCTGTCAAACTAGTCAGCGCCTGACATAAATTGATGTATTTTTAGTAGCCATGTGGTTAATCACGTCTAATCTGTCTATGGAGTATCTTAATTTGACAGGACTAAACTAATATTTTACCTTCTGTCCTTTTCTTAATGAAATGGAAAGAAAAAGATAAACAGAACTTAAATTTAGTTTAGTTTGTGAACAAGAGAATCAGGGCCACTGTCTCTTAAGATACAGGTCACCGAAGTTTAAGAGGCAGGGCTCACCCAATTCATGTACAGACCTTGTGGTTACAGCATAATTATGTACCTAGTAGGTACCTGTCTTTATTCTTATGCCAACCAGTTGTAATCCATTTTTTACCTATTTCTAACCATAACAACTACATAATGTATTTTCTCGTCTGTAACTTATTTGAAATAAATAAAATTTATTATTATTTCTATTTATTATTATATCTTCGAGATACGAGGATTACGTTCGATACGAGAAGGAACAGAAGCAAAGCTTGCGGAAACATTAAGGTTTGCTGACAGTGAAAATAAGACCTTATTCTCGCGTCTCATAAAAGACGCAAGGCAGAAAAAAATGTTAACGGATTAAGAAGCATTGAGCGCACCACAAGTGCAAAAATAGTAAGACTTACATACCTACAAACAGAAACAGCCAGAAGAGTCTGAACTGATTTCTGATGTAAATTAGTTTATCATTTATTTGGTGCCAATAAAATAATTAACGAGCTAACAGGTGACGTTGTCTGCCAAAATCACCTTCATCTTCGTTTTTGTCGGCCTATATTAATAGTATTTTGCAAGGAAACTCCCGAGAAAACTAAACGCTCCTGAATTCTTCCTACAATCTTTTTAAACCTAAAAAACCGAGTGGGCTCACGAACGCAGTCTTGTCGCGGTCAGCCGGTTCCACAGAAGAAAGTTCCCTGATCGAAGGTCACAGGTTGTCATAAAACGGGTGTTCATAACTGCGCGGAGAACGGCTGGCATAGGTATTCTACTGGTCTAGTATCCTCGCGGCCCTCTCCTGACGCAAGACCAGTAGAATACGCCAGCCGTTAGCTGAATAGTGTGGAGAGCAAAGAGATTTAAGATAGATAATGTCTTTGGTGGAGAGAAACTATAAGACAACGGAAAGAGAAGCGCTAGCAGTCGTATGGACTGTTACCAAGTTCCGCACATACATAATAAATAATAATTTGTATGGTGTACAATAAAGAGTAATCTATTCTATTCTATACATCGAAGGATCAGAGGTTGTGATAAAGAGCGACCACCGACCTCTGCGATGGTTGATAACTGTAAACTCACCAAGCAGCTGGTTAGCTAGGTGCCCACCTAGCTAACCAGCTGCTTGGTGAGTTTACAGCCCTTTTACTCTCCACGAGTACAATATCCGTAACTATAGAATATACACCTGGCAGGTCGAACGCTATCGCTGACACTCTTTCACGACCACCTTGCGCAGAAGAAACGAATAGTGATATCCGCTATGCCGAGGTCGATTTTCCGTCAAGAAGCCCAAAGGATGTCCGTGAGAACCAACTTAAAAACCATGACGTGCGAAATATCGTTGAGGACCTTGAATCAACACCGATGATCTCCCGTGGGGGAGGAGTTAGTCTAACCGTGGTTTCATGATGTCGAATGGCATTTTGTATAGATATGGACCTGACGAATGTGAACATGAGGCAGGATGTCTTGTTGTACTGGAGCACCACGAGCGTGATAAAGTTGTAGCTGCAATATTTAATGTTGTAAGTAGGCCACTACTTGTGCACCAAAGTTTAGTATAAGACATGTACATATTTTGTAAAGCACACACGAGCGAACAAAGGGAGGGGCCCGTATTAGCGGGCCACCGCATGGTTCTCTGCGGCCTGGGGGCGAAACCCTGGCGCCGCTCGCCACGCCCCCTAACGGGGCGTCGCGACTTCCAACGAAAAAAACCACATACGTTATACTTCTTCGTTTACTTTTAAATATACTTTCGTCGTACATCTGGACTATATTGCCTCACACTACCTAAGCGCTCCAAAGTCATGGCAAAATATTACGACGCACCGACAGCTGGATATTGCGGAGTGGAGTGCACACTAGATCGAGTAAAGTCGAAGTATTACTGGCCTGGTATGTGCCAATACCTTGTTGGATACCTGAAAAATTGTGTACAATATTACAGGTACGAAGCCGATTATAGGAAATCGTCTGCAACTAATTGCCGCTTTAAAGTCGTCGCCGTGGACCTTTCGGCCCATTGCCGGAGACCGCCGATAAGAACAAGTGGATCCTTATTATAGAAGACACGTACTCTCAATGAGTAGAATTATTTGCTCTACAAGATGCTAGTGATGCTAACAGCTTAAATTGTACTAAGATCTTGATAATGTCTTAAGGTGGATGCTCCAAGGTAGCCCGCGAAATTCAAATTTCCTTACTTTTTTTGCAATTTGCTGGTCAGTAGGTACTAAGCTGTACGTTGATTAAAATATGATTCGCGGCCGTAACAAATATGTATTTACAGAATTATAATCATTTTAGTCATCAACACAACTCTCTAAGATCAAGTAATCCTACTGAATGACTATTTCATGAAATCTTGACATTTTAGGATTATGCTAACTTAACAAGTTGTATTAGTGATTCTTTGGTGTGGGATGCAACCTGTGTTGACACCTTCGCGCCATCCCATCTTCCTAGCACGGTGGGCTGTGCTGGGGCGGCTGCTATAGGAGCAGAAAACCTCAAACGGCGCAAATATAACAACCTTATTGGGAGCTATATGTTTGAGCCGTTTGGGGTTGAAACACTAGGGCCTTGGGGTCCGAGTGCTCATCGAATTTTTCGGGACATCGCCAAGCGGTTGGTTGACTCTTCACGTGACCAGAAGGCTGGCCTATTCTTAGCCCAAAGAATCAGCATTGTCATCCAACGTGGTAATGCTGCCAGCCTTTTGGGCACTTATCCCATTGACAGTGATGCGGACGAATTTTTTGATGCCGAATGAGCTCCTGCCTTTTTCTATATTTTTTCGTATTCTATACTTGTATATAATTGTATATAGTATATTTTAGTGTTAATTTGTTTTTGTACAATATTCTAAATAACATATAGTGATTCTAATGAAATATAATAAAAATTCTCTTCTGACCTTCTGTCTGTAAGAAAGCTTTATATCCTCCAACTCATTCTTAAAAAACACAAATCCCTACCGTATGATCCCTCATTGGGCAATAGACGAAGGAAACACGCAGTCGCACCAACCGTCACAGTACGATCTGTTTTTGCTAAAAGACAGTATGTGCGGCAATCATCCCATCTATACAACCTGATTAACAAAGAACTAAGCATATACTCTCTGAAGCTGCATGATTGTAAAAAGAGGGTATTGGATTGGCTTAAGACTAAAAGCTATGATGAAGTTGAGTCCATGGTGTCAACGATTCAATAGAATACTCTTTATTGTATACCGTAAAAATTACTTAGGCTGACACAACGGGTGAACTTATCGCTAAAAACGATCACTTACAGTCTAATCTCTCCTCAATGATGGACTGCAAGTCATTCCGCAGTGTTTACGGTTAATGGAAGAGGCTGTGGCTTCTTCCGATCCCAAGACACTGTCGCAGGGTTAACCACAATACCTAAATTAATCATATCACATTGCACCACTGTACACCTTCTCTCATCCTCATACACTCACACACACACACCTCTCACTACACTACACTTCACTCAACCGCGCTTATTTTTCCTTTTTGATTATTGTTTAAATCTACTTGCATGCTCTTTTCTAAATACATATTTTTCAATTCAATATATTTTTTGGACAATGATAAGTGCAAGAGCGGGGTCTCCTAACACAAGCATTTCCTTGCTTAAAAGGAGTCTCCAACCATATAATGCAAACCAACTATGTTAATTGTTATGTAAATTAAAAATTGTAAATTGTATGTAAATGTTAATAAACATTTTTATTTATTTTATTTTTATGATTTTAATGATTATAATTCTGTAAATACATATTTGTTACGGCCGCGAATCATATTTTAATCGACGTACAACTTAGTACTGACCAGCAAATTGCAAAACACGTAAGAAAATTTAACTTTCGCGGGCTACCTTGGAGTATCCACCTTAACGGCGTACATACAAATATCAGTAGAATCAGCACCGGATTTTCACCGGCTTACCTGACGTTTGAACGAGAGATGGACGGCGCCGGCCGGCGCCATCGCTGTTATGTTAAAAAAAAAAGTACTCTTTGCTGATATGCGCAACATTGTTGAGAATACTTTCCTACATAGACTGATTGGCAGATTTGACAGATTGCAAGTTAGTGTCACTTAAGCCCCCCCTAGAGTATTTGAGTATTGAGTACCTATTTGTGTGTGATTTGTGTTCTGTGCTTGAGCCGGCGGAGCCGCCATGGCCGAATGCCCAGGTTTGACAGGAAATAATAAATTCAGATACAAATGTTCAGATCTTGCTATTTTGCTGAAATATTCATATATTGAGGTAAGTAGACCACGTCCACTAGGAAAATTATTATTTTTTTATTATCTTAGTAGTATCTGTCCCGTATAACAATAATATCTGGTTAAATGTTTATTGGTCATACTTTTTTCCAAACAGTTGTGTGCAAAAGATTACAAATATTACAATTAGCTCTATAAAATAAATAAACCTCAATAAATTTAATGTACAATGTTCTAATTAGTGCGGCTTACAATCACACACAGTGAAACAAGTCTTCTATTGTAGCTTGAGATTTTTATAATAAATTTACTCTGTCGATTAAATCTATTTTACAAGCTTTTTTAATGTTATTTACCGAGAACATACCGCGTGAGCTTTCAGCGTTGGTTTAATTTATGTATACATACCGTAAAACGGGGTGAATCGGGATGCATGGGTGAATCGGGCCGAAAATTTAAAATGCATTTCAACGTTGAAATAATATAGTTTGTTGCCAGAAAAGACTGTAATGTGTTTACTGTTTCTTAATTAAAGATTAAGTGTCCTTGTTTGCAGCAAACTATATTATTTTAAAGTACAAATCCATTTTAAAGTTTCGGCCCGATTTACCCCTGCATTCCTATTCACCCCGTTTTACCGTTATGAGTTTCAAAGTGTATGTTATTTTGTTTTTGGTTTATTATTATTATTTTTTTTATCAAACCTGTCGAGGAATCAGGACTAAACTGAATACCCTATATTTAAATATTATGTCGCATGCATATGACGTCATTATCTTGACCGAAACGGTTGACGCTAGACATAATTATAACGAATTTATTGATAAACGCTATTTGGTGTTTAGATGTGATCATAACTGATTACTCACCAACAAAAAGGATGGCGGTGGTGTCCTTATCTAAAGAACTAAATCCATCCTGTAATACATTTTTGCCCCCGTTACTGTGACTATGAGGTATTCTCGAGTAACAGGAAAAAATTTAAAAAAGTAGCTGGCATTTGCTATAGTAAATATATTAATGCAATTGAAGACAGTGTTGCTACCAATACTAAAGCATTTTGGACGTACGTTGCTAGCCATAAAACTACAAATAAAATTCCATCCACGATTCATTACAATCAAAATTCATCCAATGATCCTATTACTACTTGCAACTTGTTTGCTACATTTTTCCAGTCTGCTTATGAGCCCACAACATTTGACTATAACTCGTGGGAACCACTGTCTACAAATGCTGACCACAATGTCTTCTTATGCAAAATGCAACTGTCTCTTGATGAAATACATAAGGAATTAAAATCACTTGATTCAACCAAGGGTCCTGGTCCTGATGGGATACCTTCGGTTTTTCTGAAGAACATGTGTGATACATTATGCTATCCTTTATTTATATTTTTTAATTAATGTTTATCATCTATTGACCTATCTCTATATACTATCTGCGTTTTTCATGCTATTTGAGGGACTGGTACATAATAAATGATATCCTGCTATTCGCAGTGTTTTAATAAAAGAACAGCATGGATTTGTTAAAGACAGATCTTGCATTAGCAATCTCCTCATTTTCATGTCCAAACTGTTTGATAGTCTCGATAATAGACAGCAGATTGATGTGGTTTACACAGATTTTCAGAAGGCTTTCGATAAACTTGACCATACACTACTATTTAATAAAATTGCTTATAATGGAATCAGACGGGACCTTTTACGGTGGTTTATATCTTACATTACTTTTTTCAAGATTCATCAACCTTTCTTTTGATTTAACAAATCCTTATGTTTGATAGTAGGATGGCGACTCTTCTAGAATAAAGCCACAACCCATCAAGAGGAACACCTCACTCCTCCTCGAGGGCACTGAAGTAGAAATAAACATTCATAATGTGTGATTGGACTAACCTGGAAGAAATAATGCAAGATCTGACAGTGGCACAAGGATTTGAAGTACCTGCAACCTTGGAGACGTTTGGTGCTGTCGGGCCACCACCTTTCAAAATTGAAGAAGAAGGTATGTCAATCAATCTGCCTAACCTTTTCCCAGGGTTGGCTTCTAGCCTAACTGGATGCAGCTAGTATTTTATACAGTACCAGTATTTTATATGGAGCGACTGCCTATCTGATCTCCATAACCCAGTAACTGGGTAACACAATACCCATTGGTAAGACTGGTTGTCAGGCATTTGGGCTTCTGACTGCCCATGGACCGACTGCTTAATATGCTCTCCGAGACACGATGGGGTCTCGATATGTAATGAATGGTCACCCATCTATGAACCGCCCACGGCAAGCATAGTTTAACCTTCAAGTGAGTTATTATTTAGCCACGGTGAAATGACGTTGCTTGAAAGTAACAAGATCAAAGTAATCTTTGTTGTTCATGAGGCACCGCTCTGCCAAAATAAATGGATTCTTTTTCTATAGTATCAAATTTCTTTATAATTATATTATAGTCATTATAGTCATTGCGGCATTATTATTCCACAGAAAGGGAAGAACAATCTTACTATGCATCTCAAGATGGAGGGGGAGGGGACTTTGAGGGCCCAGACTTGGATCTCATTCAAGATATGCTCAGCATGGTGTGTTTAGTGTTTTAAAATTATTACAATACTGAGCAAGTACGAATATTCACTGACATTTGAGGACTTTAAATGAGCTACATTTGAAATTAAAGTTCTCAAGACAGTGATGAAATGAATGACATCCTTATTTTTTATTTTTTTTTAAACATACTCCCACACTAGGAATTACTCCTGTATCGTGGGTGCGTTTACAAACATTTAAACTCACATACACAAACAGCCAGACCCGGAACAACTACCTGTAGGCAATACAAATATTTGTTCCGTGCGGGAATCGATCCCAAGACACGCAGCGCAGCAGTAGATCGCTCAGCCACTGCGCCAACCGTGTCGTCAAAATCTTATCAGAATTTGATTAATTATTAATTTACTTATAGCCTTCTTTCAGAGTGATTGTTTTAGTGCGAAGTGTTTAAATATCAGTTCTGAGCTGTGTGCCCTTTGCAAAGGCCTCTCTAGTCCATGGCTTTCCAGCCATATTTTCAAGGGTACCATACCCTAGGGTATCATCAGGTCACTTTTGTTCCATTTCGTTTGCCCCCATTACCTTTGATATTAAAATTCGTGTCGATTAACACTTCAGATTGCACAAACATAATTTTTGAGCACAATATTTAAAACAACAAAAGAAAAAACACTGCAAAGTATAAAATAACTCGGCTTAGGAGGTCTGTGCCCAATACAAAGAATCAAACAACCAAAGCCACCTTTTTTTGTAAAAAAGTTATTTATTTTTCAGTTTTTTGTTGCGGTACATACTGACAATAATATATATCTATCTATATTACTTACTAATAAAAAAGCTGAAGAGTTTGTTTGTTTGTTTGAACGCACTATTCTCTGGAACTACTAGTCGGATACGAAAAAATATTTTTGCATTTGGTCGCCAAATTCATGAGAAAGGCTAAAGGCTATTTAACATAACACTAGGACCCGCAGGAGCCGAGCTTAAAGAAAAAAATCAGAAAGAACGCTAAGCGAAAATGAAATAATAATAGCGCGGGCAGGCGATACGCTGCGATGGGATGGGTCAGGGGAACAAGAAATTTCACGTGAACGAGCTCTGGCAGAAGCTAGTGTGTAATAAAATAGATAAACAATTGTTATTTGTAGTTGTTTAACAATATCATAATTATATTGTCAACTGCAAAAAAATGATTATAAAGGCTTCTACATACTTTTTCAGGTGAAGGAAAACAAATATGACCAACAGGCTGATAACCCTGCAGATTCAAGTGATCATGACCCGCATAGCCCAGAGTATGTACCACAATATATTCAAAAGAAAATCAAAAGAAATGTGGCTCTTGAATCAATCATGACAGCTAAGAAAGCTGAACTGTCAGCCATACGGCCCGTGCCTAGAGATATAATTCCTTCAATGTTTAAGAAAAAGAAGAAGTCTTTGAACTCTACACCACAACATAATATGAAAGAGACCAGCAAGAATGCTCCACCTTCACAGACGTCGTCACACTTCGGCACTCAGTACACACCATCTCCTCATGCTAGTGAATATTATACGAAATATCTACAGAAAAGCAAGCTACGAGAACAATTAGAAGAGGACATTTGGACCAGGGCTGAACGTCAGATGAAAGAGGTGGAAGTTAGAAAGTAAGTATATCTAGAGGAAAGTCTTTAGGGTGGAAAAGCACAGGGTAGCCCGCGAAATTCAAATTTTCTTACATATTTTCAATTTGCAGGTCAGTATCATATTGAATGTTGATTAAAATATGATTTGCAAGTGTAACAAATATGACTTTACAGAATTATAATCATTAAAATCATGAATACTAAGTTCATATTACCTATTTTTATTTAGTTCATGTAAATGACTATTTTATGAAATACCAATCAATGGGATTGTATTTAAGATCTTTATTGAATTTCGCCGGCTACCTTCGGCATCCCCCTTAAACTGACAGTACTCTGGGAGCATACAATTTTAGAAAGAGGTTGACTCTGTAGAGCATTGTCTCTGTCACTGTCTAACCCGTGTGGCTGTCTCTGTCTAAAATTGTATGTGCCATATTCACACCCAGGTACAGTCTGTCTCGGATATTAGCTGAACCACCTTGAGCAATAGCGAATTGGTACCTTATCGTGAATTTGGAATACTCCTTCGTGAATTTCAATTAATCATGTTGCCAAGCGATTTTAATCATTATCTTGTTGGTATTAAGGTTAAAAGGCTATGAGTAGTATTAATACTCATTAGCCTTTTCAATTTTAGTTTCAAGCCTTTTCAATTCAATTTTAGTAGTTGTGTCGCTTATTATAGTTTGACCGAAACTGCTGTACCGCGCCTTAGGAATGCGCGGCGAGGCGGGGGGCGGGACGCCGTGAGCGATGACGAATGAGCGGCCTGCACTGCCGCCCGGGAGCCGCGCACATACCGAAGGCGTGGTACAGCGGTTTTGGTCAAACTATAATAAGCAACACAACTACTAAAATTAACCAAGGAGAGGGTAGCAGTGACTTCGCACAACCATTAGATTTTTTTTTTCCTAAATCACGGAGAGATCTAATATCTTGTTGTTACCAAAGCAATTGTCGCAACTGAGTTATTATACAGAACTAATAGCTTTTGCCCCGCGGCTTCGCCCGCGTAGATGCCGTAAAATGTCCCACGGGAACGTACTACCAGGGTCAAAAGTACCCTATGTGTTAATCCAGGTTCTTCTGCGTGCCCAATTTCATCCAAAACCAGTCCGAAACATACATCCTTCATGAGATAAAAATACTATACTATGTTAAATTAGTTATAACTTGCAATGCTCAACACAGTACTCTAAAGTATTAGAACCTTATATTCGGTCACGTAAAGTTCACTATCGCACGGTCACAAGAAGCTATTAAAATGTATCACGGAACTCGTTTTGGGCGGCGGCGGCGGCCGGCGGCCGAACACATAATCAAAAGGATCTGCATATGTTTGAACAGGCATGTTCAGCTACATAATTATGGTCTGTTCTAAAAGTCTATGATGAAAATGAATCAAAAGGGAAGGGATCAGAATCGTATTTGTAGATGCCAATTTGTAGTGCCACTTACAAATTGAGTGATTTAATATAAAAAATTTGAATTACTTTTTATATTGTCACTGATCTTAATAAGCTTACCTAACAGACGAGGGGACATGTTTTTCATTTTACAATTAGTGGGGTATGATGTTTTTCCAATGACTTATTTATTTCATAATTTTATTCAAACAATAATTGTTGTAAAATTGGCGAGATATAAAGTTGAAACCTTGTAAATACAAATGAATGTATTACTAATTCCCTTAAGTAAGTGATTTTGAAAGAATTTATCCTGAACAGGGTTTGTTTAGATTTTTACGAAATATAATAGAATAGAATACACTTTATTATACACCATACAAATTACAGAACATACATATATAAAATTTAGAGACTTACTTTTGGAACAGATTATAGTAAGCCACTGATTAGGACATCTTTTTAGAACGAAGTTCCTCATCGCATTATGATTGTCACGACACTTTTGCTTTAGTAGGTGACTTTGTCTGGTTACAAGAGTATGTTTATGCACATACACTCCTGTCCTTTTTCTCGTCATATACTACGGTAATATACCTAAGGTGTATTCAAATTTACGTTTCCAATTTATGTTATTTCAAGTTAAACAAATATTAACTTTATTGCAGCAGTAATTAAGTTGATTTAAGAGTGACAAGCATTATTTAAAGTGTCTTAAAAATGTTTGAAGTTGTATCGTAAACTAAACTTTATTGTGTAGGAATTAAAATAATTTTTCCAGTAACTCATATTTGTTTACATGTTTGGCGAATTAATCGCGAACGTAGATTATCTTACTGTAGTATAGACGAGAAAAAGGGAACTTCGTTCTATCCGGGTGTCCCAAGACACCGCTCGACTCTTTTTACATTGTCAATGTTTCTATTTCAGGAAACGCAAAGCAGAGATCGTCAAACCGAACGAGAGCGCTAATGAGTCTCCTGCAGGTGTTGCATGTGGTGCTTGTATGTTGCTTTACCTTTTTTTACTTTTTACCACACGAAGTTGGGCTGTCTTATTGCCTGATGGCCCATGGTGCGGTTGTGGTAATGCGGTTCTGGATTAGGGAAGGCAGAGGTGTGCCCATAGCACACCCCCGTGTGTTATATCAGGCGAAATGTGGGTGTGTTATAAACCTTGGCTTCGTGCCCCTTCAGAGTGATATTATGTTTGGCTGACAATAAAATCGCCGCGGTTAGACTACTTTTTAATCTGTTTGTATTGGGTTTCGGACTTGGTTGTTTACAGACTCCAAAAAAAAGGAGTTTGTGTTCATCTGTTTTTTTTTTTTGTAAGTATGATCGTGAATTTCTTCAATTCTAGACCGATTTTGAACCTTTTTTTTTTTCGTAGGGGAAGCTTGCGCTGTGCTCCCATATAAATTTACTAGCTGCGCCCCGCGGTTTCACCCGCATAAGTTTTGATCCCGTGATATCGGGATAAAGAGTATCCCATATGTTAATCCTGGTTATAAACCATCTGTGTGCCGAATTTTACCCAAATCCGTTCAGTAGTTTTTGCGTGAAAGAGTAACAAACATCCATCCATCCATACAAACTTTCACGATTATAATACATATTAGTAGGAAGTAGGATAGTTGGAAATAGGATTAAGTTTGCTTTGGTAGTTTTTGAGTTAGCTTCAGTAATAGTTATTAAATCCACTTATGATGTTATAATATTTCCTGTCACTGTTCTTTATATAGCCAGTAGTGGTATACGAATGTGTCTGGGGTAGGTACAACCAAAAAATGAAAAATAAAAAAAACTGCCACCGACTTAAAAAAAAAAAAAGGTTTTTTTGGAAGTCCGTGTTTTTTTAATATATGTATTATAGTGTCTGCGCACCTAATGTTGGTTGACGTCGCATTGACGCCGCGTAAACACTGCGCTAGCTATGCGTAGATATGCTGTTTTATCCAATAGACGCTATGATGCGTTCTACGAACGCTTACTCTAAATGCGAAAGTTTACAAAGAGACATACCTATTTATTTGCAGATGATTTGCTGTCATCCATTGATGAGTTCCATTCTCTAATTCTGAAAATCTTCTGAATAAATGCCCTAATGGAAAAAAAACGTGGATATCGAAATTTAGAAATGACAGGAATGTAAAAAAACCGTCTAATTAAAAACTTGCCCCCATGTATTTCAATCTTAAGAACTGCTGTGTTAACAAATTGTTATTTTCTTCAGCTTCCTTCGACGTGAACCTGCCTGAACATCGACATCTGATGCCCGGTGACTGCATCGTGTGCATCGTTGCAGCGAAACATGGCTACTACATCTAACTCCGATGAGGTTCCCACTACGTTTATTTATAAGCGACACATGCATTTACGGTTGACTTACAGAAACCTGAACCTTACACCTGAGGGGCAATTTCCGTATTTCAAATGGCGACGTCAGAAATTTGGTGCGTCAACGAATAAGTTTTATGTGAGATTAATGTCTTTGACGTTTGAAAAGTGCTAATTCTCAGCCTAGTTTATATAAATGACTTTTGATTTTGTGACAAAGTCCAAAAGTGATCAAGGTTTCCGTAAAGTGATCGTACTTACCTAAAGGTATTTTTTTTATATTGATATTTATACTATATATATTCGCTATAAGTATCACACCTAAACATGATGTTTCTTGTACAGTACCCGGCCGTGAAAATGGCACGTTTAATTTAAGATAAAACTTCAGTTTTGTAGGACGTCGTGTCAATGTGCTACAAGATTATTTTGGAGCGTGGCCAAAATCGGAACTAACGGCGCCATGTTTTTTGCGCGCCTTTACGCCTGTCAACGTCATTCGAGCAGCAAAATATCCTCGTAGTAGTGTATACCGTGCCACAGACAAAATTTAAAGTGCCATATAAACGACCGTGTACAGTCATGAACACAAATACATTGAAATTCTTTCGATCTCACATATTTGTACTGTCATCTTGAGGACAGGTATTAATGGATGAACCATAAATTAGACATTGTCGAGCGGTCCATATTAATACATTTATGCTCGTGACTGTACAGTACTATCAAATTAATTCAAGAATATTTTCAAGTATTCGACCATATTTTATTGAAAAGTAAAGATGTAAGTAGGCACTGCGAATTTTTGAGATGGTTCTTGAGACGAAACCCAAAACTATGAGAGGTACGAAGTAAGTAGTGTTCTGACATTCCACATAAAATGTATGTGCTGTGTTTGGTTCGTAACGAAGTCTGTGGTATAGAGAGACAGTGTTCTAGTCATCAATTTCGAATTGATTGTTTTATTGTAAAGTATTTAGTAACTCGTGATTTCTACCAAATATTCTTGATGCCAAAAATCAATGTAAATCAGTGGAACTGTCAACTATTTTATATGGGAATCAATCAGGCATATTATCTCTGGGTGTTCTCGTCTAGCTAACGGAGAGTACTTGCATAGACACAACCTTGTAGCTAGGATAATCCATTAGCAACTTGCTCTGAAATACAACCTTGTGGAATCGGAGGTGCCGTACTACAGGTATGTGCCCGACCCAGTTCTCGAAAATGGTAATATCACATTATACTGGGATCGATCCATCATCACTGACAGGACCATTGTTGCCAATAAGCCTGATATCCTTTTGTTTATAAAAATATTTAAAAATGTAATTTGTAAGTATTTAAATGAAATAAAGGAGAAAATAATATTAATATTATACTTCACAAAGTAAATATTCATGTCATTGTGGACCTCAATAAACGTTATTATTAAATAAATCATCAAAGTGTATATAAAAAAAAATTGTAAATAAAACATTCAGTATTTAAAATTTGGAGGAGCTCAATCCCCAGCCCTTTTTGTCCTTAATGTAATGTTTAAAGTTTAAAAGGCTTTCTGGCACAACTTACTTTTAATAAATGATTTGAATTTATTTAGGCTTAGATCTTGAATGTGGCGTGGAAGTTTATTATAAAAGCGTATAAATTAGCATGTAAACGAGCCCCCTATTTTCTTGACCCTTGTTGTAGGTTGGATTGGTTATTCATTTGTGTACATATCATTTATTTTTTTAAGTGTTTTTAAAATATTGGTAAAAAATCATTATTCAAATGTAAAAAAAGTGTACGTAGTACACTGGTTTTAGGCTATCTGTTCATTGGAGTGGAGAAGTCTTAAGAGTAGTTGAGAGTCGGTGCTTACCTATTATCATGCATGAAACATTTTTGTAACGTACCTAGTACAGTCAGTGACCTGAGGGGCAATTCTCGTAATTTTAAGAACGTTCACAGTCTGATCTCAGTCTCAATCTGTGAAAAATACGTCTAATTACCCTACATTTTGACAAGTTTTAGACATTAATTGTTTGTCGCCGAGATGAGACTCCGACTAGATTTTGAACATTTTAAATTACGAGAATTGGCCTTCAGAGCTATACAGGGTGGCAGGGACGCGCAACCAGTTACCACGGTTTCATTCATCATCATCTTCATCATTTCAGTCCGGAATCAGCCACTGCTGGGTATAGCCCTCCCCTTTCTTCTGCCATACTTCCCGGTTCTAAGCGTCTCTCATACAGGTGTTTCCCGCGACTTGACGATTTTAGTACATGATTCAAAATCCCCTGCGTCGAAATTTTTCGTCGTTTAGAAAAAAAAAAATAGCTCTTCCATACATTTTGACCTCTAGAATCATGAACTGAATTCCTGGTTGTAGTATGCGCGTCGATTTCTCTGCCAATCTGTATGTACCTATCCATATCCACCTCACCAAGTAAACTGTTAAGTAGGGTGATTTTTTTTTCTCGAGTCACCGACCGCACGCCTGCGGCCCTAGATGTATGGTCTGTCCCAAAAGTATCTGATGAAAAAGTAAACAAATCCTGTCCAGGTTAAATCCTTACGCGATAACTCACTACAGGTAATTAGTAACATATTCATCTGTATTTAGAAGGTTTCAGCTTTATATCTCACCTTTTTTCAACAGTCCTTGTTTGAATAACATTATGAAATTGTAATTGATAAATCATCAATAAAAATTGAGAGAACTTTAACTTGTTTCATGTTTGAGGTGATTTTAAACAAATAATTTAAAAACATGTGCAAATATTCAAATCAGAGCACTGAATTTGTAACTACAAAGTGGCATTGTGATTGCCACTTTGTAGTTACAAATTAAGTATCCATATTACATTTTCTGTACATTTTCTGATCCGTTTGTTTACATTTTCATCTGATAGTTTTGCAACTATGTTTAGTGATTTGTATAAGATCAGGTAATGCAGGGATTTTGTAAACTATTTAAAATTTGGTACTGAGTACCAAGTAATTGTTAGCCATTTTTGGTCTAGGATTAAAACGAATTGTTTATCGGTTTTGGACTGAATTTGAAAAGTTTTATTTTTTTTAGAAATTAACATGTATTGACTTATAATGATACGAATTTGTACACGTCTTGGTATTTTATCCTATAAATTATATATTTTTTTAAAGAAGTATGTCTGTGACCACACCTTGGCTTCCATGCGAACAATTCTAAATTGGAAATTACTCACTAATAATATTACTTTTTTAGTTTTAAGATTTTATTCACCTATGGGGTGTGAACAACCCATCACGTAGCCACGTATTTACGCGTTCTGTACATAAATCCAGGGTAATTCCGGCTTTTGGTAAAGCGTTTGACATGCAAATACGCGCGTAGCCAAGATACTTGAATCTAATACAATATTTTCACATAGCGCGAGTGGAGCTACGAACGGGGCGCCTTGGTAAATTCGGTAAACGTGCGTAAATCTCTATAATCCTTCTAGGGACGACAGATATTATTCTAATAATGAAGACTTAAAGAGATATCTCTTACATACATGTCTGTAGTTATGAGCAACTTCTATTTATGTGTATAATTAATAAGTATTATATGTAATAAACTGTCATTCTTATATTATAAGTATTGGACCTCCGGGGGTCGCGCATCTGTGTCTCAATGTGAGTGATATGCGAGGTAAACTTGGAAAGTAAAATTTGAAAAATTCCCATTGATTTGTGCGTAGTTTTGAATCCTGTTTCGTATATGTCTGGAGTTATGAACAACATTTATTTATGTGTATAATTAGTGTTCTAAAGAAGAAACTGTCATTGTTATAATATTATAAGCATTGGGCGCCCATCGGTGTCGCCCATCTGTCTCAATGTCAGTGATGTCTAAAATAAACTTGAAAGTACAGACGCCAGCAGGTCAAGCTACCCGAAACTGTCAAATTTTCCCAATCAACCTTGACCCTTAATGCTTTAGCGATATAGGTATTCGAAAATCTATTAAAGAAATTTGACAGATTGTAGTAGCTTGGTGTGCTAGCGTCTGTAAATATGAATATGAAAAATTCTGAACCAAAAAGTTTTTAACCCTCTTATGTGTCTGTCTGTAGTTATGACCGACATCTATTTATGGGTATAATTAGTATTATATAAGTATTATATTATAAGTTTTGGATCCCCCGGGGTCGCGCATCTGTGTCTCAATGTGATTGATGTCCTGAATAAACTTGAAAGTACCTACATATGCATTTGAAGAAGAAGTCACATTGATACTTGCTTGGCATCTTCGTGCCTAAGGCCTCTGCCTCGAATCTTGCGGACAGCGGGGCGGCGGCGGCGGCGCGGGAGCGGGGCGGGCAACGCAGACCCGTTCTCGAAACCAGCGGGCAGGTCGCGCGGCACTATAGCGGCGTAGTGTGGTGTTCGTGGTTATGTCGTCGAGATATTTGTTTTTATTCGCGAACGGAATGTCTGCACAACGGCGACAACATCTTTTTGATTCTAATTTATTTCTAACGCTCGATTTACTGTGGGCAAAAGACTGCAATGCAGACGCGCGGGCGGTCTCCGCTTGACTGAGTGCACCGCTCGTTGCCCGCCCCCGCGCCGCTGTGTCCGAGGGCCGCTCCATTTGATTTTTCGCATTAGATCGTGCCGCCTCCCGCGCCGCCGCCGCCCCGCTGCCCGCAAGATTCGAGGCAGAGGCCTTAGAAGTAGGTGCCTTAACCTCTAGGCCAGCACGACACGTATTGTAACCCCGCGGTTTGATGCGTTAAGAGTTGTGCCTATTCTATATGTTGTGTCTCTACTGTTTTAATTTACAGTTTCATCTAAAACAAGCTGTATACAAAACTTGTCAAAAAATTAAAAAGTTGAACAATAAAATAATGTCTGGATGTGCTAAACTTACTTTCTTCTTTATTATATGAATAATTAGACATGTCCCGTCATGCATCCTTTCCGATTTAACCAAGTCGACCTGCTTAAGGCAAGTTCCACCTTGCTGTCAGAGAAATAAAGTCGAAAGCAGGTTGATTGGTTTGAGGTTGAATATTATTGAGATAATATTCAGAAACAATTCAATCAACCTTGCCAGAAGGTACCATATAAATAAATACTCGTTTTTAGTGTCGTACAGTACCATCAAACGTACATCACGCTTTAATAACGAAAATCGCCCTTACTCCTTACAAAATAAAACCGCTGTAATATTGCACTGTTTCTAATGACTGTGCGTACGAGTTGATAAATATGTGTCCACAAAATACACGACGTTCGCGATACATCGCTAATCAGACTGCTTCAATATACCGCTCTATGTATGTATGATTCTCTTAACTTTGCTCATTTATTTGTCACTTAAAGACGACACAGTCAGTCTCTTCAACAGTCGATCGGCGCGCGTTTCTCGTTCCTTATCAAAAAGATCATTATTGTGATGACACAAAATTAGATCGACACAAATAAGACTAGGTTGTGTGTGGTGTTTCCTTGTGCTGTGTTTGGTATTGTGCAAAAAGAAACTGTAGAAAAGGTAAGTTTGGTGGCAGTTCCACTTTAAAATATTTAATAACTAAAATAATAATTTAAAAATATAAACACTATATTTTGTTTTAAAAGAAAAAACTTGTCTTGCATAGTTGTTATTATATTATGAGTTCTGCTGCTCGAGTTCATAAATCTCTCATTCACAAAAGTGGTTCACAAAAAAATATTTTTCAATGCATGGATCTATTCTTTAACATTCAGATAGTTTTTAACTGACCTTTTCAGGTTCAGTGAATCTATCTTAAGTATTTAAATAGACAGGCTTCATCCAATCTATTTAAACATTTAATATGGTGACCTTGCGTGACACATGCATGCATTTTTTTAATACAAGATATTTAATTAAAAGTGCTTTATTAATTTCAATTTTAGCTGCAAAATGGTCCACGCGATTAATATAACAAATATACCGATTGGTCTCGAAGGCGTCATTCACTCAGTAAGTTATATTTTTATTGATATTAATTAATATTTATTAGCTATGTTGCTTAGCTTATATTATGTACAGTCGAACACAAAAATAAGTTTTAGATTTCAACAACTACGAGTCTACCATTCGAGAAACTTGCATTTTGATTATATTCAGTAAACATATATTTTTGCCCTTGACTGTACCTTCTACCTACCTACTTGTAATTAATAAACAATTCTATCACGATTTGACTATTTATCAATTAATCTACATGATCATAAATATTAATTATTACTAACGTAATTAATAATTGTATGCACTCACAGTTTATTTAGTTTATAGATTAGTGGAGCCTAGCATATATACATTTTCAGTTTGGAATTTCCACTGTAGGTGTTGAATATGTTCCACAAAGTAGAGCCGCAAATACATGCATATAATTATCATCACGCATATTGTGATTAACAGCCTTTGAGGACATATTATGTGGAAGGTATTCTACCTACCTGTCTCCTCTTAAGCGTATTGGAGGTGAAGTTGTGATGAAGAACGAAAGTGAATTCCATGATATATGTAATTGTCACACATGTATTATAGTTTCAAATTAGGTACACCATCTATAGGCCAACCGCTTAACTGAGACGTTGCCTGAGGCAGCAGCGCGGTGCGGGAGGGGGAGGATCATCCCTCCCGTCTTAGTTAAGCGGTCGGCCTATAGTACCTACATATAATTAACTAGAAAAGACTAGAAAAGACAAAAAATACTAATCTAAACAGATTTCTTAAAACTGGAGGTGTTTCCTGGAGGACATGTTTAACCATCAGTGATGCTAAATCAAGTAAATTCAGTGTCATGTGTATCGGATAAGATCACTGTTCTTAGAACAAGCTAAGTGAAGGGAGGCTATGGTGCAAGGGTAGCCTAGGTCCCATCTTCATGCCATGTATCAATGGACTGGGATTTCATCGGAGACAGTTCATATTGAAGTAAGTCCCGCCCCGACCCTTGCTCGAACCATCCCGCGCCGGTGAGCCAGTAGCTTTAAATTCGTCCCTAAATAATCACGATCCGATCCAGCCTGGCCCTTGTTGCCCTCCGAGGTCCGTACCCCAAAGGGGGTGCCCGTATAGTCGCTTAGTTTATTAGTTTTATGTCCTGGTTGGGGGCCTTAGTTGATTAAGGCATCCATAGAATAGCTCGGTTAAGCAGCAGACAACTCAGATACTTGATCTGCAAGATGCCATATAAAAAAAAATAAGTATGTGACGTCTTCTTACCATGGAGTTCAGCTAATCTCGCATTTCAATATCTGGATCTGCATGTGTGTAATATCTGTAGCGTTTGTGTCTCATTGTGAATTGGTTTTGAGCAAGAATTTATGTTAAGTTAGTACAAGTTCTTAGATTACCTAATTATTTCCTATTAGATCCCAGCTATTCAGTGTCGTTTTTCGTCATTCATCGTTCATGACCTTGGCGGGACGTACAGTCACGAGCACCAATATGTCAACACTTGGCAACTTTCCAATGCGATTTTTTCGTCCAATAACGAATGCAACGTTGAAATACGACACACTACATAAACCTATGGGTTCGAAAATGCTATGTTCGTAACAGCATAATATTTCATTCAAAAACAAAGGAGTAAATCACTTTTGAATAAGGCCGAGTGTATACATACTTTTGCTCGTGACTGTACAGCCAGATGGACCGTGAACAAGGCGCTTTAGTTATGCTAAATTATCACAGGCAGCTTATCATGGTTAGATAAGCATTGTTCTGTCTCACTGGATAGTTAACGCGTGTTCATTGCGTAACACACGCACAGTAGCAGTGACTTTCATTTTGACAGTTCAACAACATTCATTGCGTTATATACATTGTTGACAGACATTTTTTTCGACCATTTATGAAGCAATGGATTAGCAATATCCTTCAAAATGATTCAGATTGAGATTGATAGTGTGTTACTCAATTGGGTTGTAGCCGTAGGTAGACCGGTGATTTAGGGATATGATCATTTGAATGCAATTTAATAATAATAGCCTCCTGACCGATTTCGGTCACGGTGGCCAATCTCAACGGACATAAGCCAGGCACGCAGGAGGTATTATAGTGCACAAGTGTGCGTAAACACAGGAGCACTCTTTGTTCCTTTACTCTCATCCGATGGGACGGCAATCCGACACGACCGGGGAGAGATCAGGCGCAGGACGTAAGTCTTTATGTGCTTTCCGAGGCACGGGGGTATTAAACCGCCAACTTCGAAACTCTGGACGTTACTAAGAAATTCCTAATGGAAAATCCAGTAACACTGTCCGACCCGGGATTCGAACCCAGGACCCCACGCTCAGCAGTCGCGCTTGCAACCACGAGACCAACTGGGCAGTCAAATTCAATTTAATGCAAATACTGAATACCTTCATAAATCTGTATGTATTTCAGGAGCTTTCAGTAATATCTATCAATAGCGCCTCTATAGAATGTTATATACTATTCTCTTAGATAGCGCCATGTGATATGTGTTATATTTCACCACTACCGAAACAAAGACCGGACGATATTTACTTATTATTTTTGCGTACCGAAAACTTGACAATTCACCTTTTTTACCATCTTGTTAGTGAATCGCAAGGGATTTGAGCTATTTCTACAACAATAAGGGTGGCATTCCCGTGAGGATTCTTCAGGAGTATTGTTAGGTACAGAAATACATTGTAAATAGGTTCGTCTTACTTAAAGAATCGAAATTCTGGCGCCACAAGGATTTGCGGTGTAGGTGTTTCCTCCTACTCCAAGATTTATTCATATCTGTGACCTCTGAGTTTGTTTTGGCCTTTCTTCTCAGAGTGGTCAGATAAGAAACGCCGACCTCATCTAGTTTATAAAAATACTAGCTGCACCTGCGGTTTCACCTGCATAAGTTTGGATCCCGTGGGAATATCGGGATAAAAGTATCCTATGTGTTAATCCTGGTTATAAACTATTTGTGTGCCAAATTTCGTCCAAATCCGTTCAGTAGTTTTTGCGTGAAAGAGTAACAAACATCCATCCATCTATCCATACAAACTTTCGCGATTATAATATTAGTAGGATGATTGACGTGTACCTAAAAGTGTTTGTACAAAATTACTTACAAAAATAAAATCATTTATCATTACCTTACTAGCTTTTGCCTTCAGCTCCTTCCGCGTGGGGGATGGAGATTATCCCATGGGAACGGGACACCTGGATAAAATTATGTCTTTGTCGTGCCCATGTCACAGTCTACCTGCGTGCCAAATTAAATCGAAAACTATGTACCCGCCACTTTTGCATTTATAATATTATAGAGCAAGTACAGACTATAAAGATATTTAAAGTATTGAATTATGGATACCTACAGGTGATCAGTTGAGATCGGTCAGTATGGTCAAATCTGAAATGCAGTATATACCTACGTGTATATAATAATCCTTCGAGCTGTTTCTGCAGCGCTGGTGTCACGGTAGAACACGTATTCGTAAATAAAGCGATATTTTAAGTTTTCCATGATGTGAACAGAACGATGTCAAAGAAAAATGAAATGGCGTGAAAACAAATGAATCACTAAATATTCGAATCACAAATAAGTACACAACCCTAAGTTGAAATAAATTTGAATTTGGAATTCTTAACCAAACTCTAGAATTCTCGTAATTTTAAGAACGTTCATAGTCTGATCTCAATCTGTCAAAAATACCTCATTTTCTTTCCTCAATTCCCTACATTTTTGACAAGTTTTTGATATTGTTTGTAGCTGAGATGAGATTGCGACTAGATTTTGAACGTTTTGAATTACGGGAATTATTGGCCTTCTGATATTTCGGATCAAAGTGGCTAGTTCGACAAAACGCCAATTTCATCTGTAAGGATCTAATACACATGCGAAACTGCAAGCATCTTTAGAATCGAATCGAGTACTAGGCATTACTGAGATTACTGATACCTACTTATGGACTACCAGAGGGACAATTCTCGTAATTTTAAGAACTTTCACAGTCTGATCTCAGTCTTTCAATCTGTCAAGAATACCTCTAATTTCTCTACATTTTGACAAGTTTTTGACATTTGTTTGTCGCCGAGATGAGGCTGCGACTAGATTTTGAACGTTTTAAATTACGAGAATTTGCCTTCCGATTTCGCATCATTATCACACGGTAACAAATAGATATGTAAGACGCGTGGATTCCTCAAGGACCTTACGTATGCAAAACTTATAGTTGCTATAAGTATGTAAGTAGATAATGTAATCCATCTCTTTTCAAGGGTTCTTCATAAACTATTACTTCCTCTTCAATTTGCTTCTGCGTCTATCATAATATCGGGATGGATAAGGACTATCTACCAGATAAAATAAAAAATATGTTTATGTAGACGTAATTATCTGCCAGATAAGTTAACCGAGCTGGTAAAACAAGCCATGAGTATCATCATCCATCATCACCCTCCTGCCCCTGTGGGTATAGACCCACATTATTGGATGCGTATCCCAATTCATTTCAGGTCGGCGCAACATGCCCTATTCTTCGATACTTAGATACCCACCTACATCTCTATTAGGCATCTCAGTGTATAGAAAGAAAGAAAGAAACAGTATTTATTGCGACTCGCACAGGAAGATCATAAAACTAAACTAAACACAATCAAAAATAAAAAAACCCAAATTATATAAAATAAAGTAAGTAGGTAACAAAACCAAATTATATATAAAATAAAGTAACAAAAAGAAAAATGAGACAGAAAGTCCTGTACCTGTGTAGTGTATAGTAATATCTGCATTCAAATGTTTAGTCCGGTAACAAAACTCCTTCACGCTTGTGGCCCTAAAGACATTGGGAGAGACTCTCTCTTCCCTCACTGTCATAGTTCGATGGCACGGCAATCCGACACAACTAGGTACTTAATTTAGGTACATAGTCAGCTGACTCGTCCATATACAATATGTAATTGCGCCTTATAAAACATTAAAAGTCGTAATTTCGTCAGTAGCGCGATGAGTTGTTGCTACCGAACGAGGCTAATTGTATGCATTCTATTTATGGGATGTTGGCGATGATAATCGAGCCAATTTACTATAGAACTAATTCAATAATGTTGTAGAAGTCAGTTGGTGTTTGTTTACAAACACTCTTTGCATTTTCGGTGATTGGTTGAAGATTTTAATAATTTTTTAAAGTTTTCTTCACAGAATTACCACTTTTGATCTTTGTTCTTCTTTATACTTCCGTAGTGTCAGTGAAAAATATTATTTTCATTAAAACTCCTATTCTAGTAAGTGTGCCCTATCAAGTTTTTGACAGACTTTCTGCACAGGATTATTATACCTTTTTAAAGTGAACTACTCTTATAGTAACTACTATTTTAGAAGATATTTTCCAAGTGCTACTGAAAATTACTTTTTCTAATTTTATTGAATGAAAATCCAGGTAAGCAAATCCATTCATCATTCTAATATTTCAAGATTAAAAACTAGTTTTATTTATCTACTAGTAACCGTGACTTCTGAATGGTCAGTTTTCTGCGTCACACCGTTAAACTGCAAGCAACGCATTTCATTCGTTGCAACAATCTTACACATGGCGATAATTTCGCCATTAAACCTCTCAGTTCTGAGTTATAACCTTAGATATGAGTCAGTGTCAGTGTTCATACAGTATAGTTAGCACTAAGGTAGGATATTTTTACGACGACCTTGTGATTATGAGTTTAATTAAAGTATTCAGTAATAAGTATTGGTAAGATACAGCTAGTCAATTGTTTTGACTACACGTAGAAAACGGTCTCGTAGTGATTCTCTTGTTTCCTAATATTGTAGTATTCTACATATAAGACAGAATGTCTATAGTGATATCTGTCAATGACACGCAATCATACTGTAGGCATGTGGAATCTTATTTATGATGAGAATATGAATGTGAATAAATTATGAATTTTTGTCAGTTTTTACATATCGGAACTGTCAGATGTCAAATTTATTACACGAATAAAAGATATCTGACTTTGGTAAAATCGGCCCTAAGTAATCTAAATAATCACAATACTGAACTGTTTGCTTTCAGGGTGGCCAAACTAAACACAGACATAAATTTGTCCTATAAGAGTAATGCCATAACTAGCTACAGAACCGATTTAACAGCTGTTAATTCGACCATCGAATCTGTCAAGATTGTGTATCATAACCTAGCTACCTACGTTTACTACCTACCTATGTAGTATCAACATAAATACAGCTAGCGATATGTTGATACTACACATACTTTTGTTCGTTTGAGGAAATCGCCACGACCTCGACTCTGTACTAGTACCTATTTATCTATGTCCAACTTAATAAGTTTCGAACACGTTACACTTACATGCTAATAGATTTAACTGTTTACCTAGGTTGGTACTTGACCTAATGATATGCGAGAACAAATTCACCAAGATTTCTTAGATTAGATAAATAATGGAACCGGGGGTCTACTCCGAAGTAGTATCGGCCGAATGTTCGGCCGTTTCCTGCTAAGAAGTTACTATTTGGTTCGGTCGGTTCCGATCCTACACTCCTAACCTCTTTCGAATATTGACTATGGTCCCGACCCAACTGAGCCGATCCGAACTTTTTTCGCATTTTTCAATAATATTCGGTTCGGCCATGTGTCGGTCCGATCCGAACATTCGCACTTTGCACTTCGGAGTAGGCCCCCAGGCTTCGATCAATAATAGTAATTGATCGAAGGAAACAGGCGTTAATTTGCGGAAAACCATGACTTAATTTAAAAAAAAAAAACTTATTTTTAGGTGGGACTTTAGGGCTCGTTATATTTTAGCTTACAAGAAGATTGGAAGTGGTGCTTGGTTAAACTAAGAGGTTTTATAAAAAAATGAAAAACATTTTTTTTCCCAAAAATGGAGCTCATTCTCATAGGAACCATGACTTCCATTTTCAGAATAACAACTTTGCTCTATATTTATCAAAAAATTCTGATTACGTCCTGAAGTATTTTTCATCTTAAAAAACAGGTAAATATAGTGTAAACGCTAACAGTTAGATTATAACAATCCAAACAGAATATTATCATAGATAATAATCAACTCAGTGTAGAAGTTTTATTATTATTACATCTATGAGTGTTTAGCCTCAAAGCATTAATTATAATTATGTTACCACAGGTACCTGAAGGAGATGGCGTTCAGGATGGCGACAGAAAAGGCAATGTCACATACGGCATCGACGACATACCGCCCTGGTACCTCTGCATCTTCATGGCTTTACAGGTGCGTACTGCGAGGCGTACCCGAATGAAATAACTGAATATCTCTATAAGGGGTCAATTTACAACAATCCCACCTTGTATATGGATGAGTCAGGTGACTATGTACCTAAATTAAGACCCCTCGGTCCCCGGTTGTGTCGGATTGCCGTCCCGTCGGACTACGACAGCGAGGGAAGAGAGAGTCTGCGCACACACTTGTGAATATCTTTCACGCCGAGTACCTAATACCTTAACTATAAGTACGTAGTCTAGTACTAGAGCAAATCTAAAAGTTGTTTTTTCAATTGCAGCTGTCCGTACAATAATATCCCTACAACTACTCTAGTATCTAATATGTAGGTACCTACCTAGTACATCGTAGTATACTGGTGTGTATAGATGATGTTTTGAAACCCTAATAATATTTACGTTGTAAAACGTTCCTTCAGCCTAAATAGAGTCCCGTTAGTTTCTAGATTCCTCTTTGCATTCAAAAAACCTTTCTAAATCTTCAAATAGTGAACCAAAATCTAATTGATTCAAACTTAGATGTCAGAAGTAACTTCGTGTTACGAAATAAGTTAGAGTGAGATCGATGTCACCAGACGACGCAATTAATGAATGTTTTGATTAAGTTATCTGATCTGATGAAGACAAAGGCTTAATGAGGTCTGTCTGTGTTTGTAGCGGACAGACCGCCCGCGGCTGACCGTGCTCAGCCGTGCAATCACCTGACGTAGATAGGCCAGCAAGTTTACGTTATAAGGGCAGTTTTTCTTAAAATTAACGAGGGGAGTTAGTGGGGTTGGTTTTTGGCTCCTCTGGTATGTCATAAAAAAGTTAATTGTAACTTTGGTACCTGTACTTTTTGGGGGTCTTAGGTATAGGTACGTTATTATCTAGCTTTGTGTTCTTCATTATATTTAAGGAGGTAGGTACTTTCTTGCGGTAAAACTATCACCTGCCTAGCCTTTTCCCAACTATGTTGGGGTCGGCTTCCAGTCTAAACGGATGCAGCTGAATACCAGTATTTTGCATGAAGCGACTGCCTATCTGACCTCCACAACCCAGTTACTGGGTAAAACGATACCCCTTGGTAAGACTGGTTGTCAGACTTTCGGGCTTCTGACGTAACAATTGTCAAAGATCCACGAATGACAGCCGGGACCAACAGCTTAACGTGCTTTCTGAGGCACGGAGGGGTCTTGATATGTAAAGATGGTCACCCATCCACGAACCAGCCGCGGCAAGTAGTTGCGGTAAAATATTAATAAATATTCACTGAAAAATAAATAAATTGAGGTTTTAAGTCAAATCAACGAAAATTAAAACATCAAATTTTGTATGCATTTTAAATCAATGAAAATACATTCGTCGAGCCTTTTCACAACGCATTCATTGTTATTGTTATTTGTCTTTGCTGTACCGCAGGCACTCATGTGCACATTTCGGGTTTTTTTTTTTACCATTTGTGTACACACATATTTATAAACAGACAATGAAAAACAGAACAGAAAAAAGAGGTACAGAGGTGATGCTTATTTCATAAGAAATCTCTTCCAGCATACCTGAGATAGGACAATAGATACAGAGATGTAGACAGCGTGTGATAGAGCAAAGGTAACAAAAAATAATACATACAATCAAAAAAACAATTCACTTAAAAACTAAACAAAAATTACGAGAATATACTAACTAACATACATACAAATAAACATACATTTATCCGAGATTCTGAGAACTGATGCTCTTAGGATTGCTACACATTCGTTCGGGTCGGCGTGATACGGCACAGCCGAGCGGCAGAATCGAATACTTATATTTTGCTGCCCGGCTGTGCCGAATCATGCCGATCCAAACAAGTGTGTAGCACGCCTTATAGATAAATTCTGCTAACATGCTATCTTATTTTATTTCTAGCACTACCTGACGATGATCGGCGCCATCGTGGCGATCCCGTTCATCCTATGTCCTGCACTGTGCATGGCGGAGACCGATCCAAACCGGTCCAACATCATATCTACCATGATATTCGTTACTGGTATGTAAATTTTGCTTATGTTCTCGTATTGACACACACTAAACAAGGATATCTCATACCATGGCAGGCTGGTTGCTCAGGGAAGGCGAGATGTACAGACTGATCTCCAAGAAAAGTACGCGCTTCTATCTTGGGAAATATGAGCGCGCGATGATGAGATCTAATATCTAGCTTATCCGTGGGGCGATGTTCGTGCTAATTCGGAAACACGAAGATTACCGAAAACCATGCTTTTTCTGGTTTAACTGTACCTACATTTACGTGTAAGAAGTTGATGCAATGCGCAGATTAGCGTACCGCAACAGTTTGTGTTGCCTGGGAGTCGGTAATCATCATTACTGCCGAGCCACAGGCCTCTCTTTTCATGTGCTAATCCCCACGATCCAGTGCCAGCCTCATCCAGGTTCTACCCGCGATGTTAACAATATAATTCGCCTATCTCGCCGCCGGATGACCGACACTTCTCCTACTACCTAATGTTTCCCTTCAGACAAACTTCGACGATGCTTTCCTAACATATAGGTATTATTTACCCCGTTAATGGATGCTTGTTCCTAAAATACATATGATTCAGTGGTGGTATAAGCATTCACTTAAATCCTCGTGGGTGTTGGAAAAGATAACTAAGTGCTGATTTTTCCATCGCCAGTTAATTTGTATTCGGGGATTTCAATTGCCGTTTGACAGTTTTTGTATGAAATAACTGTCAAAATTTCAAAATTATTCCTCGAAAAAAGTTATCAGATTATTAAAAAATCAGCCCTAAGACATTGTCTGTCCGGGGGATGAGAAGCAGCGTCTGTATGCTATTAAAAGTAAAATGCGAAGTAGCAAGTTTGTCCTGTATATGGTAATCACTTGATTTTTATGGCTAACATTATAATTCGTCGAGATTTTACCTTTAGATGTAGATAAAGTGACGATCTTGCTCTTGAAATTGATATAATTCCTACTGATAAAACAATGATAAGAATGAAAGCAGGTGTATTTAATGCTAAGCAACTGTAGGAACTTTATAGTAGGGCCGTAAACCTGTTGTTGGTACAAAGACGTCACTGTACTTGTACAAGGAACAAATAAGGAAGGTTTGTTTAGCTGTGAGTGTGACTATTTTATTTTAGTTACGAAGAGTAGATATTGGCGTTTCCGTGTCTGTACAAATAGGGTTTGATGAAGGGCTTCCAAAAGTGTTCAGATCGTGGTTCAGATATAAGTAGGTACCCTGGGACGAGTAGTTAAGTCATAGGTTCGTATTGATAACTTCAAAAGAAACTTTTTTTTTATCGTGTTCAGAATTGTTGGCATATCAAAGACATCTCCATGTTAGTCAAAGTCAAAGTCAAATAATTTATTTCAAATAGGCACATAAAAGGCACTTTTGAACGTCAAAAATAAAATAAAAATAAAATTGATTCTAGTCGCCCCTTCCAAAAGGTAGCTTTCGTATGGAGAAGAATAGGGCAAGAAACTCCACCGTTACTCTTTTAAAATGTTTTACAATATTTTGCATATATTAATTATAATTTTATGTGAAGACGATGCACCTAAAAATAAAATTACTATACCACAATAGGTAAAAGAATTAAAATGGATTAATGAATCCATGACATATAAATTAACTATGTGATAGATACATGGTGCTCACATATTTACAAACACTCCAAAAGTAGACGATTTTCATAAATAAATAAGGAGTAACAGATCCGGGTGCGACTTTAAGCAATTACAGAATGTAAATCAATGTCAAAGAAAAAAAAAAAGAATAAATTATACAATTACATTTGCAACCAGTTTGATTTTGTCTAGACTCTAGAGATTGTCCTATGGAGCAGGACCAGCATGTTTCCAAGCATTCTTATCTTGAATATAATCCTCTAATTTGTAATATCCTTGCTTAAAAAGTGTAATTTTAATATAAGTTTTTAATTTTCTTTCATTTAATTGCAATATTTCACAAGGTATTTTGTTGTAACATTTAACACAGTACCCCATAAAAGATGTATGTACTTTAGATAATCTGAAAAAAGGTTGATCTAATTTAATCACTTATTTTATTAAAAAGATGTTGATTTTTCTTACATAACTACATAATATTTTCATAAATGAATTGGCAAGTCATCATCATCATGTAGGTACTTTACCTTTTCCCAACTATGTTGGGGCCGGCTTCCAATCTAACCGGATGCCGCTGAATACCAGTATTTTACACATATTTTTACGTAATACCTCTTGATTATTTCGATATGTGTCAGCATTCAGGACAAACCGTGGATTTTAACATTTCAATACACCCTAATTGAAGTATTTTCGCTTCCATGTTTCCCCGCAGTGTATCAATATTTCAGGGAACAAGTAGTGTTCAATCAAAGTGAAATTTAATACGTTTTATTTCACCCTGATTCGCAACCCTTGTTCTACCGACCACTGAACACCCACAGAATATTAAACCGCAGGTTTTAACTATTCTCTTTAAAGCTTGTACATAGTATATTGCAAACGCGAGTTGCATATAAATAACTTGGCAAATGGCATTCCACATGCACATCTAATCTGTACTCGTATATATTTTATATGCGACAGAAATAACAATTTCATCATGCAAAAATGGATGTAATTTCTGCTGCAATTCTTCGCTTGTCGAAATAAGAGAACTCTCAGAACGCCTGCTCAAAAATAATAGCAACGTGAAGTTAGATGCAAGTTGCTTGCTCTGAACTTACGATACAATTAATTAGCTCGCGAACGAAGTAACATTACTCAACGGCAAAAATTTCATTTTAATTTTTTATTCTGCGGTACAGACGTACAGCTCGCCGGGTTTATTCTCGTAGTTTCACTGAAATCGTCTGAAACTTTTCAGTTTTCATAGTTATTTCTGAGCATTTTAATAGGAATAATAAAATGTGCGCTCCAATGCACCTGGACATTGTTCAAGGATACTGAAAGTTTTTATGAGTTTATAATAATTACGAGTTACAGGAGTTACTTTACGATCCAATGATTAATTAATCAAACATACCTAATCAAAATTCTGACGCTATAAGAAGATGTAAATGTAAAACGCCTACATAAATATTAATAAGAATAAAAAAAAAAGATTCATCTCTGGAGGTGCTGGGATTTGAACCCAGGACTTTCAGCATGCGAAGCAGACACTCTACCACTGAGTTACACCCCCGACTGGTAGTCAGTTCGTAAAATGTGTTTGATATACATTGCTTGCAAGTGTTTTGTATTCTGCAAGTGACTTTACTTTCCCTGCCGCGGGCGAGGTAAACTTGTGCACGTGCTTGACAACTTGTTACACTTTTTTTTGGTAATGTATCAGAATCAGAATGCTTTATTTGTAAGCAAAGGTCAAATTACAATAGTGTGCGAGATGTTACAGATAGGTAGATCCTCTATGTTTTGCCCAGAGGCGTACAAATATATTTAATTAAAATTGTCGAATTTTTTACTTTTAACACCAATTTAACTTTTGAGATATCATAAAGTAGTAGAATTATGTAAACCTTCACATTAGTAATAAAATCAATATTAATAGGTACATGCATATCAATACAAATCGAAAATAGAATCAATGTCAATAAAATATGTCAACAAAATTAAGTTACATGCCATAATAATGCTAATGTCAAATATAATTATAAATCGTCAAAATAGGTGCGGTGATGTACAATTTTCTGAAGCAGTAATTATAGAATTATCGTCCAAATATTTCTGTAGTGAGTAACATTTGTGTATCAATATTCTTAATAGTTCTGTTTTGAAATTGTCCATATTTAACATTTTTATTTATTCAGGTGGGTTGTTAAATATTTTTTTGGCCATACAGAAGGTACCTTTATTCATTAGTGCAGTTTTGCCATAAGTAACTTCCAGTTCTAACTTATTTTTATCGCGTAATTTTCTGTAGTAACTTTTGGTAGCTATTTTGTATAATGAAATGTTAGATTTGACGAACATATTTGTTTCGTATATGTACAGCGATGGAAAGGTAAGAATTTTTAGACGTATAAAATACGGTTGAAAACTGTCCGTGCTTTCATTACATCACATCTTTTTTTACATCTTTTTTGGGCTCTAAATACAAGTTCTCTGTCAACTGAATTGCCCCAGTATATTACGGCATATCTGAGTGTTGATGCAACATAGTCGTGATAGGCCGTTAGTACGGATTCTAGGCTCATTATTTTTGATAGTTTATTAGTAAATTTATTAAGTGTTTTACATATTTCGTCTGTCTGGGGTCTCCAAGTCAAATTGTTGTCCATATTAATACAAGAAACTTAGTATTTGGCATTCTTTGATAAAAATGCATAATTTTAGTCTTTTCTAAGTTTATAATTAGATTATTGTTGTCAAACCATGTTATAATTCTATTTAATGCCATATTTATTTCATTTGTATTGGCACTTAATAATTACGGTGCTGTCATTGGCGAATAGTACCATGGGGTGCTTTATTTGCCTCGAAAGGTAATTTATGTAGAGCAATAAAAGGGGGGGGGGGGGGGGGTCCTTAGCACGCTACCCTGAGGAAAGCCGTATTTAATTATCTCGCTTTCGGAACGATATTTTTTCTCTTATCTGAATAGGTCAAGAAAAAGGTCGTACGCTTCATTGACATCACTAGTTTTATGCATGTCCGAAAATGTAGTACATACCTTATTTTTAAGACAGTTGAAGAGCAAGGGTTCGGCAGGATTTCATTCACACCGATTTGTCGCTCGGTGAACTAATCAATTCAGCAGGAATGTCAGAATGATTCTTGTCCTTGACTAAGGTGTAGATCTCTGCTGGTCATTTTGGAAACATTAAGGCACATACGGATTAAACCTATCAAAAAAATTCGTACACAAGTAAAGTTTATATTTTCTCGGGAAATGATCAAAATCTCTCGAGGAGTAGGTACTTTTGTATATATGAATTGTAGCTCGTTACGTTCCGTAGTAGTTAACCTTTGGAAAAAGGCGTTAGTTTATGTATTTATTAATTTAAACTCCTTGTAGAGTAGTGGTACTTAGGCGGACTTAATGTCACAAGGCATTCTTTATTAGTCAAACTTTGCGTTAAGGGGGAGCACCAGGGTAGCCCGCGGAATTCAAATCTTACGTTTTTTTCAACAGGTCATGTTGTATGTTGAAGAATATATGATTCGCGACCGTAACAAGTACCTACCTATGTATTTACAGAATTATAATCATTAAATTCACCAATACAAGTTAATATACTAAGTTATATTATAGTTATATGTTAAGTTCATATACTTAACTCAAACATACATATAACATGACACTGACCTGCAAATTGTAAAAAACGTGAGAAAATTTTAATTTCGAGGCCCTCCCAGGTGCTTCCCCCTTAAAAGGATAACATTTTAGCTGGTGTATAAGAAAAAAAACTTTGTGTTTAGGTACGACCTAATGACTTTACTTAATTTTTTCCTCCCCCAGGCCTGATAACCTGGCTCCAAGCGACCTTCGGCTGCCGCCTGCCTATCGTTCAAGGTGGTACCATCTCCTTCCTGGTGCCGACGCTGGCCATCCTCAACCTACCGCAGTGGCAGTGCCCTGCAGACGAGGTGCTGGACGCCATGCCTGATGAGGAGCAGCAGGAGGTCTGGATGAGCAGGATGTGCGAGCTGTCCGGAGCTATAGCTGTGTCGGCGCTGTTTCAGGTGTTTCTTGGTGAGTTAGTAAAGACATAACTTATGTTATCGATAAAAATATCAAATACTAACCTTACTGAATAATGCTTACCTTTTGGTTGTTAATCTTTAACTTAAACGAAATCGTTCTTAAATTAAGCCATCATTCCGATGTAGGTCATGATATCACAATGGTCCTCATATGATCAGAAGACCAATCTGACCAATTCAAAATCTAGTCGCAATCTCATCTCAGCGACAATCAATGTCAAAAGCTTGTCAAAAATGTAGGGAAAATATAGGTATTTTTGACCGATGGAGACTGAGATCAAACTGTGAACGTGCTTAAAATTACGAGAATTGCCCCTCAGACCATTAAGTACAACTGTACAGTGCAATTGTATGTTCTTTAAAAGAGACTTTACCCTCTGGGTTAGTTTCGGGGTTTCTTCTCAGAGTAATTGCATAAGAGATACCGACCCTGATCTATGTACCTAGTTTTAATCAAGAAATTAACTTGTAAAACAGCTATTTTTAACAAAACAAAAAATATTCGACCTGTATTGTCCCACTGCTGGGCAAGGGTCTCTCCCAAAGGTTTCCATTGTTCCTTGTGCGTTGGCTTCTCCGACTAATGTCCCGTAAACATACGAGGTCGTCACGCCAGCGTTTCCTAGGTCTCCCTAGGCGGCGACGCCCGTCTTCTGGTACCCACTTAACCAATTTAGAAAATATTAATCATTTATCAACATCAAACTACGTTTGAGAAATACGCTATTAACTAAAGACTAAACGTCAAACACAGACAATAATAAAATCTAGAAAACGCTGTCCCATAACAAACTCTCCATTAAGAATTTAATTAACCCAGAGAGGACGCATTTTTTGCTAACAAAGTAATAAACTAATAGGCTTTCCCGAGCAAAGAGTATTTACTATACCTACCAGCTTCCGTAACTGAATTATCTCCATGTTCCCGCGCAGGCGCAAACCTCGCCGCGCTTTGATGCAAACTTTACTTTTTAAAAGCGCACTCTCATTTACCGTTGACTAGTTTTTTTAAGCAGAACTTTGAAAGACTTTCATGTTCTTCATCATCTAAGTGCTTCATAAAGTCGTTATTAGAATAGTCTTGTGGTAAAAGATCGTGTTATTTAATTAGAAACTTTGTTCCTTTTCATTGTTATTTTCATTATTAGCAATGTCAAAGTGGAAGTAGCTTTTCTTTGTTTATTACGTTTTAAGGCAAAATCCTGAACATGTTGATGAAAATCAGTCTTATTTTTGCACAAGGACATATGCTAGATATTTTAATTCCGGAAAATAAAAAGCTTTTCACACAAGCTCCCACTACGGATTGAAATAATGTGATCATGTGGAGCTGTCACTATGTCTACAACTATGTCTAACTGACGTGTGGACCTAAGGAATATCTCCTGTGTTCTCGTCTCCATGAGTTCTAAGCCGGCATGCAACGAGTAGATCAATCAGGTGACCTAGATCGTCAAGACGCCCTATATTCACTCCTATTAAAGTTTCATACCAGTATATTCGCAGAGCAGCATGCAATCTTGATATAATCGATATGATGTGTAGTGTGGGACAGCGTCAAAGAGCGATTAGAGACTTGAGACTTGTTGAGTAGGACGAGGGTACCTATCGTTCTCTTTCTCGTGTTCTGTAATGTTTTCATCTATGAGCTTTCAGTTCTACTACATTGAACCAAGCAACTATATGGGTTATCTAGACTTACTCAAGAAAACATTGAATAAAGAACAGTCAACAACAATTAGGAGGCTGTGAGGGCGGGCTTTTTGGGGGCAAGGTATATCTTAAACAACTTTCAACGTTCCTGAAGTGCTGATTCTCTGCGTTTAAATACTTGAACAGAATATTCTTTATTATCTACACTGTTGTTCTTCTTCGTTTCGCCGGCACGACTTTTCTCAGATCTTGTTGGCCCAAAACTGCGCACCTTGCACGGCGTCGTCTGTGGTAGCGCAGAGGTCACAGAGGGGGACACAAGTTTTGTGATGGAAGCTGGACGATCCGTCGAGGTAGTCCCACTTTACCAGTTTGGAGTTACATCTTTCCATTTGTGTCCGGAGACGGTTCAGGGACTTCCCAGTTGACCACGACGATGTACACCGTATGAATTACAGATATAATGAGAAATTTTACATAGGTGACACAATTAGCGTTTTATCGCTAAAAAGCGATCTCTTGAAGACAACTTTTGAATAGATGGAAGAAGGAGAAGCTCTACTGAAGTCTGTAGTGTGTTTTATGATATTCCCATTTGCCCAGGTTACTTCGGCGTGATAGGGTCCTTGCTGCGCTTCGTGACTCCCCTGACGATAGCCCCCACAGTGGCTCTGGTGGGGCTGACCCTGTTCGAGCACGCGGCTGACGCAGCCTCGCAGCAGTGGGGCATAGCGGCCGGGTGAGTCTAGTCTTATTCAACTACTAACTTTGACCTGCAGCGTAGTTCCCTTGGTTTTTTCCACAGTAACCGTGATTTTTATCCGAGATAAAAAGTAGTCCATGTTCATTCTCTGGTCCTTAAACTATCTCTAAGCAAACAGTCACATCCATCTATTAGTCCGTTGTTGCGTCAAAGAAGGACAAACCAACAAACACACTTTCACAAATACAATACTTTAGATTAAAGGATTCATTTGTATTACAAGTCTGTATGAGATACGATACTAAACACACTACAATCATAGCCTTTCCTAAAAGTTTTTAATACTTGCGGGAATCGAACTTGCGATCCGCAACTATTAGGTATGCTAACCGGGCAAAGTCTTCATGTCGAAATGCTTGTTTAAACTCTAAACTTTCACTTCCTTCTGCGGTGGTGTGAGCATAAGAAATGATCAGACACGATGTATAATTAAAATGGTTCCGCAAAATTTTGACTCAGTAACCTACTTCCCGAAGTAGGCGGTCGTAAGTAAGTTAGTGACGCTGACTGATGTCAAATTGATGTTTTCTTCAAACTTAATTGGCGTTCTACAAACCCACATCCGTCCTAATTTCGGTAAATTATACGTATTATGCAATTTCAAAGCAGGATCTCCTTTGTAACTTTGCCTTTGACGAGTTTTGCATGTCTGTGTAACATGTATGTTGTATAAAACCTCCATACATTTGCCATTTAGAGTGTAACTCTTGTAAGCTAGGATTCACAATGCAAAGCAATCACGTTCAGGGAATCACAGTATCCCAGCGACCCGTAAACTGTTCCGGAACTCGCGACAAAATTAAATAGAAGCGCTTTTGTAAGGGCGATGTTTTACTTCATTGTGTAGGGCGGTAAAAAGGATTTATATTTTGTTTGTGTACTGTCTTCATATTTCTGCTACTGGAGCACAAGGATCAATATGTCGTAGTACACATTAAGTTCGTGTGGCCAAACTAAGTTTTCTTGCTTACCTACCCCAATTTAGTTGGGTTTGGCGGAGTACCTTATGTAGGTACGTCTTTTTCATCCAATGTCACCTCAGTTCTAGCTTCCTTCCAAGGCATATCGTCGGTCATAAAAGGTTTTCTTTGTTCGGCCATTAAAAAAAAAACGGGTGTAAACATAATAGGTAAGTAAGTATGTCAGGTGAGTTTCGCGGAATATGTACCGGGCGGCCAGCAAAATGTCAGAGGTGAACGCACTAGCTTGCAGCTCCATCGATCCGTATCGGGATAGTTATCACTGTCCCGCTCAGATATAGGCCAGTCGACGTGTTCTGCGACTTGTTGATTGATATGTTGAGCAGTTGAGCCGAATGTCAATCACTGGAATTATTCTGTATGCAATATATTCATTTGCATGGCAACGGGTTTTTAAGCTGGAACCCCGCCCACCCGGGAGAATGGTGTCAAGTATTTTCCGATCGGCTCGGTAAAGGTTTTCCTATATGTAGTTGGTAAACCTTTGTTGCTGACAACAAAGGTTTACCAACTACATATAGCATAACTATATGACAATTATGTCATAAGTCCAATGGAGGCGAGGCTATTGTCATTTATCGAGCACAAATCCAGACTCGGGGCTGATATTTTGACACGATCGAGACAAAAGTAAAGAAAGCGGTGGTGGGTCAGTGGCGCCGCGACGCGATTTGCGATTTGTAGGTTGTAGGTTCGAACTCAAACAGGCGCTTTACTTTGTGTAAATTATTTCATCGCAACTGTTCTTAAAACGGTAAAGGAAAACATCGTGACGAAACCGGCATGTCCTAGAACCAAAAATTCGAAGACATGTGACGTCTACCAACCCGCACTGGGCCCGCGTGGTGGATTATGGCCCACTCCTTCTCACAGAAAGGGGAGGCCTGTATCCCACCAGTAGAAACATTACAGGCTGATTAAACACGAAGAAAGTGCCTATAAAAAGCTATTGCAGTTTTAATAATGTCGAATCTCATCTCAAAGGATGATGAGCATAAAATTAAGTTTCAGCAAAAACTATTATAAAATATACTGTAAAAGTATGAAGTCCCTATTTTTATCAACGAAACTAACTTATGAAAAGGGTCCACGAGGAGCCCCGACTAATAGATTATCCGGGACAGGGGCGAGAGAGCTGCGGCGAGTCGGGGCGACTAACCCTATTAGCGTCCCGGCTAATGAGAAACTTACTTTCACTATTGTAGAATTTACTATTTTGTATATTATACGTTATATTTTGTGTAGCAATTAGCAATAATATCCTTTGTCGTTATTTAAATAAACTGCGACGCACCCGTCTCATATGAAACGTAGGTAGGTATAGAAAGAAAAAACGTTTATGTGCGGCAAACATGACGCAAAAAACCCAAAACCGGCCAAGTGCGAGTCGGACTCGCGCACAAAGGGTTCCGTATCTATAAAAATCACGTCTGTTGTATGGGGTCCTTTAATATATATTTTTTTGTATTTATTGTTATAGCGGCAACAGAAATACATAATTTGTGAAAAATTCAACTGTCTAGCTATCGCGGTTCTTTAGATACAGCCTGGTGACAGACAGACGGACGGGCAGACAGCGAAGTCTTAGTAATAGGGTTCCGTTTTTAACCTTTGGGTACGGAACCCTAAAAAAGAACAAGTTGGGGAAGATATGAGTCGTATCTATATCGTAAGTGAATTTGTAGGTAAGTACGAGTATATAATCTGAGGAAACGGTTTTTTACATTACTTTAGTCTAACAATGTTACTGTGTTTCATTCTGAGTGTTTACCTAAATAAAATATAATATTTGCTATTATAGGCCAACCGCTTAACTGAGACGGTGCCTGACGTGCGGGAGGCGTGTGGTGACGTGATGCGAGAGCTCAGTGTTTCGTCAACTTGTGACAACTACCACCCCTCTTCCTCGGGACATTACTTTTGGTTCAGGTTTAAAATAATAATACCATTCAATTGAAACCTCGTTTCTACCTGCTACCTATAGTTTGTTTTTCAAACCTAGATAGTAATCTGACATTTCATGTCTTTGTATGTTTGCTTTTTAGTACGAATTTGACATTACAGCTGTCAAATTACTATCTGGTTTAAAAACAAACTTTAGATTGTATTTTCAAGCGCAACTTTTCTAATGTTATGGCTGTCACAGTCAGCGTAGAGTTAGGGTTTATCTGCGCCTTTCCAGGCTAAAATAGTTTTACACGTAAATGCATTTAAGCTACCACCAGAATTTTTATATCACAGTCCTATTTTAAACTGCAGCTGGACTAAGATAGTTATGAGTTATTTTCACCTGCTCCACCCGCCATTTCTAAAAATTTATGTAAAGGACAATGCTCAGGATGTATGGAATTCCGTACCATGCTGCATCAAAGTCAAACTTTTGTTTTGTATAGAGTACTCTTATCATTTTAACTCCTACAAAAGTTCTTTTTGTAAACAAAACCCGGGTTTCGGAGATTTTCAAAAAAATCTAAATAACCTGAATACTAGGTACTTTATTTTGTTTGACATGTCATACACGAACGGCCATTATTGCTCTAAAAAAATGATAATCGTTTAAATAAAAATTATATTCTATTTTATTCTAGTTTTTTTAAAATTAACAAAGCATATTTTATTACATGTTTTTTGAAAGACGTGATCATGACACTTTCAAAATTCAAGGTTATATTAATCATGTCATTTGAAACGGAATGTCGTGTTAAGGGAATGCAACAATATCAACACATTTTTACTATAAATTAAATTCCCTGTCAAAAATCAAATCCCCGACACGTAATGTCGTAAAAAATTATGAAAATAATTACTATGGTATTTTGATCTTGATGCGAGACTTTTTGGTGCGACTTTGGCTCATTGTCTTTTTACTAAATTGACTTTTCCCAAAGACATTAAATTATTTACCTATCTTAAATCTCTTTGACTTTTCCTTTGATAAATGATCAATTATTTATTTTCTGTAAGTAGTTTGTACAAACACTTTTACACGTCAATCATATTTTATTTTAATAGTTGAGTTCGGCGTTTCCTATGTGACTACTCTGAGAAGAAAGGCTGGAAAATATTCAGCGGTCAGTCTCTTTTAAAGTCCATACATAATCTTGGTCAGATCATGTGAAGGCCATGTAGATTGGTGTCTGAAATGGTCTTTTGAGGAAAGAACCACACAGATTGAGTGGACCTGTCCGGTCAGTGCACGCATTTGTCAAAAATCACAGTTCAATACTGGACGCAGGCCTCTCGCAGGCTGCACCACAACACTCTCCTCCGCCTTCCGTATCCAGTCTGTCGCAGCCACCTTTTTAAGGTCGTCGGTCCATCTAGCTGGGGGGTATCCCGCACTACGCTAGTAATGGTTTAGTTAGTTAATGAATAGTTCTCGGGTTAAAGTTGTTCCGGTCACTAAGTAGGGTTATTAATGTTGGCAACAAAATGGCCACTTGTTGCCAGCGCACGCAACACTGCCTTCAACACGTTGTTGTGTTGTTAGGCCCGAGTTTGGCAATTTAGAAAATGGTTCCAATTTTCTTTGTAACTTTTCGTGATTGAAACTAATTTGATTTGTTAGAAGTTTATTGTACAGATTTCTAAACAGTTACGGTTATTTGTAAGAAACCATATACATATAATAAAATGTTCAGTATTAAGTTTCCTACATAAATAATTATTGCGACTACCGTTTCTAATCTCTCTAAATTGAGGAGCTTAATAATATCAAAGGGTTAATTAATATCGTAAATACGCGTTCTAATTGTAATTAACCCCACACATTCAAATTTTATCTATTAAATTAATGGCTCGAGATTTAAGGTACCTATTCAGCCTCAGTAAGAATATAAAAACATTTATTAATTGACAAGATTTAGATGTTCCAAATTTTGCTTGATTTTAAAATAATTATTTCGAAATATTCGTTGAAGGTTTGCCAAATAAATCTCTTTGTTCCCGCGCCCGGTACCAGGACATCATAAAGGTCGTGCGAGGTGAGCGGTCGCCATGGCAACCGGGTCGCCGGCCGCGCGGCCTCTCCCGGCTGCAACAAGTGCGCTCTATTGATTTCATCTGCATCCCGCCCCAGCCACTAACTATGTTGTATTTCATGTAACGCAGCGAAATTATTAACCAAGGAGAATATTAAAATAACATTTTGTAGTAAGAGCAGAGGCAGCGAGCTTTTCAGTATGAAAAGTGGTTTGTTGCTGTGTTTCTGGTTCATTTCACTAGCTGACACCAACACAGTTTATATTCTTAAGAATTATTTATTAATTTACCAGGATTTAGAACAATATTAAACAGAAGAAAAAAAATACAACAAGCTCTGCTCTATAAACGAATTTCAGGTCTTTCTCAAATCCTCTTTCATTTCTGTGATCCTAGTCCTTTCGCTGACATTTTTGCGCGTCTTTCAACAAAAAAAAAAAAAAAAACTATTTTAAATGACTGATTAACTTCTTGGTACCTATTCATCTTGTTTTCAGTTTATTATTCCTGACATGCATTTTGCAATAATAATTATAATTAAAATGTAATTGGGCTTTTTGATAAAATAAATGATTTATTTTCTTATTTTTACTTTATTAAATTGACATAGGTACCTACTTGTATTGTATCCATTGACATACTTATAATATTGTAGCCAGTGACGTTTGATGTAATATTACGACATTTTTTTTTGTAATTTCTGACTCAAATTATTTGACATTATTTTGTAAAATGGAATTAATTTTAAATAACAATTAGAATATTATTATATTCGTAGTAGTATTAGTTATTTAAAATTATATTAATTGATTATAATTTGCATGCCCATGTGACGGCAGAACCTGGGGAACTAACTTCTATGACAACATCTATATACCAATTATTTACCCATGTTTGCAAAGAAATAAATGATTATGATTATGGTTATAAAAGCAGAAGCAATCACGGAAGGATTTTATTATCATGACAAATAATAATTAAAATCACTTCGGTGTAATCCAATTAACTTTTGATCGGAAGTTCACCCCTCCTGATTTATTTTAATTGGCTTTTCTTTGTTAGTCGACTTCATTTTTTAAATCTACTAAAGAGAAGTCGAGTGATGTCAACGTCCGAGCATTCTTACTGGCAACGATTTAAGAGAATGTTCTAGAACTTTAGATGTTCAGATTGGAATGTTCCGCTGCGAAACAAAGAAGTTGGTTATAAAATATGTAACGATGAAATATATAGCATTGCACTTTGTCTGAATGTCTTTCTTGGAACTGAATCACAGTTTACTTTGACAGTATTAATCCCTGAACTGTGAATTCTTTATCTTTTGAATAAGTAAGGAGTTCTTTGAAACTCAATCGCATCTTGAACCTGCTACTATGGATTCTCAGTGTCCTCAGTACCTAACCTAGCTACTTTACTTTATATTATTGTCATTGTCATAAAAATATTGCCATAATCAGCACTGGAAATCAAAACTCTGCGTTTTAAGGTCATTGTAATTAAAACCCGACTGAAAACAATGTACAGCCAGAGAAATTAATTGTTAAGCATTTTGAAGTACGTGAGCCTACGTCAATTGGCCATGCATTTCATATAACTGTCAAAGAATGACTGACTAAGTTGGTAGCCAATTTGCTTAATAATTATTTTCCCTAACATAAGCTAAATTATAATTTGTGCCCTGTTATTAAAGTTATGAAGCATGAGCCGGTTATTAGCTATCAAATACGCCGCTAATTAACTGTGGTGACATTATTGACTTACGGCTGCTATCAGTTAATTAGGAGTACAATGGACTAGGTTTTGGGAGGCTAATAACTACTTTATGTGGCTATGTCAGTTACGAACATGAAAGATAGTACCTATATGGTACAGTTTCTGACCTAGCATGGCCAGTTCCTTATACTGTGTGTAGGAGATAGTACCTATATGGTACAGTTTCTGACCTAGCATGGCCAGTTCCTTATACTGTGTGTAGGAGATAGTACCTATATGGTACAGTTTCTGACCTAGCATGGCCAGTTCCTTATACTGTGTGTAGGAGATAGTACCTATATGGTACAGTTTCTGACCTAGCATGGCCAGTTCCTTATACTGTGTGTAGGAGATAGTACCTATATGGTACAGTTTCTGACCTAGCATGGCCAGTTCCTTATACTGTGTGTAGGAGATAGTACCTATATGGTAAAGTTTCTGACCTAGCATGGCCAGTTCCTTATACTGTGTGTAGGAGATAGTACCTATATGGTACAGTTTCTGACCTAGCATGGCCAATTCCTTATACTGTGTGTAGGAGATAGTACCTATATGGTACAGTTTCTGACATAGCATGGCCAGTTCCTTATACTGTGTGTAGGAGATAGTACCTATATGGTACAGTTTCTGACCTAGCATGGCCAGTTCCTTATACTGTGTGTAGGAGATAGTACCTATATGGTACAGTTTCTGACCTAGCATGGCCAGTTCCTTATACTGTGTGTAGGAGATAGTACCTATATGGTACAGTTTCTGACCTAGCATGGCCAGTTCCTTATACTGTGTGTAGGAGATAGTACCTATATGGTACAGTTTCTGACCTAGCATGGCCAGTTCCTTATACTGTGTGTAGGAGATAGTACCTATATGGTACAGTTTCTGACCTAGCATGGCCAGTTCCTTATACTGTGTGTAGGAGATAGTACCTATATGGTAAAGTTTCTGACCTAGCATGGCCAGTTCCTTATACTGTGTGTAGGAGATAGTACCTATATGGTACAGTTTCTGACCTAGCATGGCCAATTCCTTATACTGTGTGTAGGAGATAGTACCTATATGGTACAGTTTCTGACATAGCATGGCCAGTTCCTTATACTGTGTGTAGGAGATAGTACCTATATGGTACAGTTTCTGACCTAGCATGGCCAGTTCCTTATACTGTGTGTAGGAGATAGTACCTATATGGTACAGTTTCTGACCTAGCATGGCCAGTTCCTTATACTGTGTGTAGGAGATAGTACCTATATGGTACAGTTTCTGACCTAGCATGGCCAGTACTGATATCCAGCTCCTCTATAATGATATATTACACAAGGAGCACTTGCTGAAGGATATTTATGAAAACTATGAAACTTCACAACAACAACTAAGTGACCGCTTGTTTGAGGCTGGGGAACTACTGGATTTGGTGAGGAGCAATGCTGAAAGGTTTGAGTCTCTGACTAATGATCTTTCATGCAGCTATGCTAACCAACCACCACCTCTTCAGCCTCAGCCTGACTTGTCCCCTCCAGTATTGGCTCTTCCAGCAGACACCCCACAGATAAACAAATCAATATTCTTTTCTGACGAGTTAGGTTCTGGCTTTGGAACAATTTTACTCAATTACCTTAGCCATAGTTTTACCAATCATAGTTATCATAACATAAGTTTTAACCAAATGATTAAAAGAATTGCCAACACAAACCTGGATCAATATTCTACTATGGTTTTGCTATTAGGTAATAGCACTAGTATTACCAGAAAGGACATAGTGGATGGTGTAAACACCTTATTAGAGTTAAAAATAGGAAAGCTAATGTTGTGTGCTTTTCCTTACTCTGATACTTTATCAGATAATGAAAATAATTACATTTATAAGTTGAATAATACTATTCACAAGTTGACATGTTGTCATAGTGACAAATTATTGTATTTTGACACTAACAAGTTTGTTAGTGGTTTTAAGTTAACTCAGAGAACTTTATCTCTGTCTGGGCAATGTAGACATCTGATTGCTATGTTGATAGCATATAATATTAACGAGGTTATAGCTAATGTAACAAATTCTAGTATTAGTGACAAATCTGTGTTGCATAGTTTTACTAACAACATTGTGATTGATTGTGAATCATCATATTGTACAAAGGAGGCTCCACCTACAATGGCAACATCCTTGGAGGCCACTACCAGTCAGATAGGGTATTTCCCTCCTGCTGGAACTTATACGGGCAATCTAGACTCTCCAGTTGTAGTTGTGGAGCTATCTCCTGATAATAATTTAAACTAGTCAGTGAGACAACAGAAGTTACCCCTTCAAATAACCAATTATTAATACAGAATAATAAAAAGGTATCTTCTGGCAATATAATTAATAATACTAAGAAAGTAAAGGGTGTGCAACATATTTTAAAATTATTTAATCAAAATATCCAAGGTTGCGCTTCTAAATTACTGGAAATAGAATTGTTTTTGGAAGACACCAAGTTTGATGTCATTTGTTTAACAGAGCATTGGTTGAAAGATTATCAAGTAATGTCAATTAATTATGAAAATTATCGTGTAGTTAGCCATTTCAGCCGAAAACGTATGATACATGGCGGGTCATTAATATTACTTAAAAATTCTATTAAATCTAAAGAACGTAAAGACATCATCGGGCTGTCTGTTGAACACATGATTGAATTGTCCTGTGTTGAGCTCGATAAGCATGTTATAGTATGCGTATACAGACCTCCTAGTTACCAGAATCTATCGGTGTTTGATTCTGTAATGGAAGATGTTTTAAAGAAGCTTAGTACTAGTAGTAAGTCAATAATCGTATGTGGCGATTTTAATATTAATTTATTGGAACATAACTCGAATACTGTCAGATTATTGAGTCTTTTTGGGTCATTTGATTTGTCCAATGTGTTTATGGAACCAACCCGAGTGACAGCTTCTTCTGCCACTTGTATAGATAATATTTTTTGTAATTGCGATTACATACACAAACGAATTGTAGATAAGTTGCCATCTGATCACAGTGGACAAATAATAACATTTAGCTCCTATAGGCCTTTACAAAAAATTGAAATAAGGTTTAGGCCAATTACATGTAAAAATTTAGAGAAATTAAATAATTCTTTGGCCAGTAAATTATGTGATCAGAGTTTTAATAATATAGATGACCCCAATGAGTTCTACGCCGAGTTCTTTTCACTATTAAACTCGCAATTTTATGACACTTTTCCACTGAAAACTAAAAGTATTTACACAAAGTTTTTATTCAGTGACTGGGCTACTCCAGGTATTCGTAAAAGCAGGGAAAAACTTTTTGAACTGTATGGCTTAAAGCAACATATGAAAAATACGAACTTTCATCAGTATGTTGCAAAATATTCAAAAACTTTTAAAAGGGTGTGCCAAAGAGCTAAAGCTCTTTATATAAGCAATAAAATAAAATCAGCTGATGATAAAATAAAAACTACCTGGCAAATAATAAATAATGAAACAGGTAGGAAAAAACAGCGAAATAGTGAACTTAATTTAGAGACTGCACATGGCCCCATCAATTCAGATGTAGAAATAGCTCAGGAATTTGAAAACTTCTTTGCTAATATTCCCCTTAAAACTACTGAAGCTTTAAATTCTTCCCCCACGCTTTCTGCTGCCTTACTTAAAAGGAATGTAAAGGCATGCCCTTCGGAGCTTAGGTTTCAGCATACAAACCCCCAGGCTGTTATAAGAGCTTTTAAAGATCTTAAAATTAAATCAACAGAAGATCTCTGGGGTATGTCTGTAAAAGTATGTAGATCTCTCATCGAAACCATTGCGCCCTATTTAGCTTTCATATTTAACACCAGTGTTGACCAAGGAGTCTTTCCGGATCTTATGAAACATAGTAAAGTAGTACCATTGTTCAAATCCGGTGATAGTAAAGATCCCAACAATTATAGACCTGTGTCAATTCTGCCAGTTCTCAGTAAGGTGTTTGAAAAGTTGATGCTCAATCAAATGTTACGTCACTTTAATAAAAATTACATCTTTCATGAACACCAGTACGGCTTCACCAAAGGGCGTTGTACCACTGACGCCGGTGTTACCCTAATGAAGAACATTTTTAACGCCTGGGAAGAAGCACAAGATGCTATTGGAATCTTTTGCGATCTCTCTAAGGCGTTCGATTGCGTAAACCATGAAACACTTCTGATGAAACTCGAGCACTATGGGATTAGGAAAACAGCACTTGACTTGTTAAGATCATACCTGAAAGATAGAAAGGTTAAAATCCAAGTAAATGGCGTAAACTCATTGGGTTCTGAAATGACAATGGGCGTTCCTCAAGGTTCGATATTGGGTCCATTCCTCTTTTTAGTTTATATTAATGATTTACCCCAATTACTTCAAAATCAACCGAAGATGGTGTTATTTGCAGATGACACATCATTGATCTTTAAAATAGACCGACGGTCACAAAATCTTGACGACGTGAATAACTCTATTCTTCAGGTCCAAGATTGGTTTACGGTTAATAATTTAGTACTTAATGAAAAAAAAACAAAATGCATTAGATTTAAATTACCTAATGTTAGAAGTAGCGAATGTGACATCGTATTGAATGGCCAAAAATTAGAATTTGTTAATCAGACAGTTTTCCTAGGAATCACGCTAGACGAGAAATTACAATGGGGACCTCATATAACATCTATTGCGGGGCGGCTAAGCTCGGCCGCATATGCTGTTAGAAAGATAAGACAATTAACAGACGAAGAAACCGCGCGCTTGGTCTATTTTAGTTACTTCCACAGTATTATGTCATATGGCATTTTACTGTGGGGTCGGGCTGCTGACATTGAATCCATTTTTATTTTGCAAAAGAGAGCTGTCAGAGCCATTTACAATCTACGTCGCCGCGAATCTCTTAGGGAACTATTTAAAAGGATTAATATTATGACGGTACCTTGCCAATTCATTTATGAAAATATTATGTATGTAAGAAAAAATCAACATCTTTTTAATAAAATAAGTGATAGACATAATTTTAATACTAGAAATAAAGATAAATTAGATCAACCTTTTTTCAGATTATCTAAAGTTCATACATCTTTTATGGGGTACTGTGTTAAATGTTACAACAAAATACCTTGTGAAATATTGCAATTAAATGAAAGAAAATTTAAAACTTATATTAAAATTACACTTTGTAAGCAAGGATATTACAAATTAGAGGATTATATCCAAGATAAGAATGCTTGGAAACATGCTGGTCTTGCTCCATAGGACAATCTCTAGAGTCTAGACAAAATCAAACTGGTTGCTAATGTAATTGTATAATTTATTCTTTTTTTTTTTTTTTGACATTGATTTACATTCTGTAATTACTTGGGGTCACACCCGGACTTATTACTCCTTATTTATTTATGAAAATCGTCTACGTTTGGAATGTTTGTGAATATGTGAGCACCATGTATCTATCACATAGTTGATCTATATGTCATGGTTACATTTATCCATTTTAATTCTTTTACCTATTGTGGTATAGTAAGTTTATTTTTGGGTGCATCGTCTTCACATATAATTATATAAATAATGTATGCAATATATTGTAAAACATTTTAAAAGAGTAACGGTGGAGTTTCTTGCCCATTCTTCTCCATACGAAAACTACCTTTTGGAAGGGGCGACTAGAATCAATTTTATTCTAATTTTATTTTTGACGTTCAAAAGTGCCTTTTATGTGCCTATTTGAAATAAATGATTTGACTTTGACTTTGACTTTGACTTTGACCAGTTCCTTATACTGTGTGTAGGAGATGGTAGCAGTATTTTCGCAATCAGTGATGATTAATTATGATTCAATTCAATCAATCAATCAACTCAGCCTATTGCAGTCCACTGCTGGACGTAGGCCTCTCCCAGGCTGCGCCACAACACCCTGTCCTCCGCCTTCCGCATCCAGTCTGTCCCAGCCACCTTATTTAGGTGGTCCGTCCATCTAGCTGGGGGGCGTCCCACTCTACGCTTGCCGATACGCGGTCTCCACTCCAATGATAACTCATTATGTTTACCGCTGTCAATTCTGTCAACAGTAATAATGTATATCATCGGATAGTCCATGTTCTTGTTGTATTATTGATTAAAATAAGGTACTTAGGTAGGTATAGATCTTTATCCTGTAGTCTAGTCCTATGCTCAGGAATCTAGAATACAAATACTTGAGTGTACGATGGGGAAGTGCATACACCTTAACGTTTCTGTTAAAAAAACACTTGAATATTTTAAATGGATTACTAACTAAAGTTCTTTAGAGACGGTGCTTTGACTTTAAAATAGAAAAGCGTATACTTTGCATAGAAATGTATGAAACGAGGGTACATTTACCCCTCAGCTTCGGCTTCATCCCAACTCGACAACTCCCAATTTGATAACCTAAAAATATTGTACAGCCGCTAGCCGTGTAAATAAGTATAAGAGCATTTTCGAAATTCGTTACCTATTTATATAATTTTCAAATTTTTACACCAAAAAAATGAGTATATTTAGTTAAAGTATACTTTAAAAATATTTAAATTGATAACGACGCGCGGCTATTTTGTTGAACGCCTATTATTGACGAGATCCTAGTCCTCCGCTGTAACTCAATATCCAATGGGAAAACAAAGAAAAGCCTTAAAACGGCAGTAGGTTGAATGTTAAAAATAAGTATTCATTACAGTATTATCTATTCATTCTATTACAAACAAAATTATAATAATTAAAGAAAGAGAGAAAGACATTACGTTTATTTGCGGTAAACATGACGCAAGAAAGGACATAAAACACAAAAAAATAAGAAAAGGGTGGGGGAAACATGCGTCACATCCATGCAAAACGGCTATCGCTCAGCATTATGCTGCGACCTTATGGAAGACGGAACCCCAGCGCTGGTTTTCAGCGAGAGCCGGCAATGGCATCATTAATAAACGTCTTATGAAACCTAATACAGAAAACACCCATTTTTTATTCTAACTTGTTCAAAGTTGCTATTCAGCATTGCGAACTGGGAGGTAGCCTCGTGTTCGACGCGGGCAGAGATTTCGCAATTTGCTTTGAAAAGTTTATACTCTCCAAGAAGTTTGGATGCGTAACACGGGAAATTGATATTGATCTTAAGATAAAATTGTTTCTTGGTTTAACGCTCTGGAGATTTTATTGGAATTTTGAACCATAGAGGAATGAATGATTATTTATTCGGTGTGAAATTTCTGGGAAACTTTTCAAGTTAAGTATTTGTTTTCAATCCGATCCTTTTGTATACTTACAGGAGTTTTTAAATTCTGGAGGTTTGCTCAACTTATGCTTAGTTGCCTAAGAGCTAATTTTTCAATCGACAGATAATTTTTATTCGTGGAATAAAATTAACGTCTGACAGATTTTGTATGGAAGAACTGTCAAAAATTCAAAATTATTCCTCGGATAAAACTATATGGCGTTGGAAAAATCAGCTCAAAGTAGTAGTGAATCGCGAGCATCCCTCGAAACACATACTAAGGCCCGCACCACGAATCGCTTAAAGGCTCCCACAGATAGGCGCGATGTGACTCTAGTAGAACGAAAAACTCCATAAAGTTCCATGGAGTGTTCATAGTTTTTTTTTTTTTTTTTTTTAATAAAACGTTGCCCACCCTAGGAATTTCTCCTGTATCGTGGGTGCGTTTACAAACATTTAAACTCACATACACAAACAGCCAGACCCGGAACAACTACTTGTAGGCCATACAAATATTTGTTCCGTGCGGGAATCGAACCCGCGACACGCAGCGCAGCAGTCAATCGCTTAACCACTGCGCCAACCGTGCCGTAAATCGTTCTCCATTGGTGATGCAAGCAAGCCTTGGCCCGGGACCCGACGGCTTGCCGGGTAAAGCCTGGGTCCTGGCCTCGAGGGCTCTCGGGCCTCGACTGGAGGCGCTCTTAAGCGCATGCATGGAGAGAGGCCAGTTTCCACTCCGTTGGAAGACGGGGAAGCTGGTCCTCATTCAGAAGCCAGGGCGCCCTGTGGACTCTCCGTCCGCATACCGGCCCATAGTGCTGCTCGACGAGGTCGGCAAACTCTTTGAGAGAGTGATTGCGGGCCGCCTCGTCGGGCACCTGGTGAGGATGGGGCCGGATCTTGCGGAGTGCCAGTTTGGCTTCCGCAAGGGGCGCTCGACGGTGGACGCCATCATGCGCGTGAGAGCCTTCACGACGGGGGACGCGGTGCCCCGGTCGTGGCGGTGTCACTCGACATCGCCAACGCGTTCAACACCCTGCCCTGGAGCTGCATAGGGGAGGCACTCCGGTATCACCGGGTGCCGACTTACCTCCGTCGAATAGTCGGGGCGTATTTGACGGACAGAGCCGTCATCTACCCCGGTCGCGACGGGAACTGGAACCGGCGAGAGATGTCGTGCGGTGTCCCACAGGGATCGGTTCTGGGGCCGCTCCTGTGGGACATCGGTTACGATTGGGTGTTGCGGGCCGACCTCCCTGATGGCGTCAGCGTAGTTTGCTACGCTGACGACACGCTGGTCCTGGCGCAGGGGAGGTCGCATCAGGCGGCGGCCGACGCGATGACACGCGGGGTTGCGATAGTCGTGGAAAGGATCCGGCAGTTGGGTCTCGAGGTGGCATTGCACAAGTCCGAGGCCATGTCTTTTCATGGGCCTCGGTACGGGCCACCTTCGGGATCCCAACTGATGGTAGGAGGGGTTCACATCGGCGTCGAGAATACGATGAGATACCTGGGTCTCGTCCTCGACAGCCGGTGGAACTTCGTCGAGCATTTCCGACGTTTGGCCCCCAAACTGGAACGGGCCGGGGCCGCCTTAAAGCGGCTCCTGCCCAACCTTAGGGGGCCAAACGCCTCCTGCCGGAGGCTTTACGCGGGGGTCGTGCGGTCCATGGCCCTTTATGGGGCCCCGGTATGGGCGCGTTCACTGCGGCTTCGAGCCGCACACTACCTGAACGCGCCCCAAAAGGTGGTAGCCGAAAGGCTAATCCGGGGGTACCGCACGATCTCGGGCGAGGCAGCAAGCCTCCTTGCCGGACTGCCACCATGGGATCTGGAGGCGATAGTCCTCGCGCGCCTGTATGACTGGCGCGCGGAGGCACTACGTCGGGGGGAAACTCTGCACCCGCGGCAAATCGCTGCGGAGCGGACGGACCTCCGGCGCGGTCTCATGGTGGAATGGAAGGCGCGACTATCGCAACCCAGCGCAGGGCACGCCACGATAGCGGCGGTAAGACCCCTCTTTGAGGAGTGGCTAGAGAGGCGTCACGGCGCTCTCACCTACCGCCTGACGCAGGTCCTCTCCGGACACGGATGTTTCGGGAGGTTCCTGCACATAATCAGGCGGGAGGAGACGCCCGGGTGTCATCACTGCGAGGATCGCCCCGAGGACACGGTGGAGCATACGGTGGAGGTCTGCCCCGCTTGGGCAGAGCACCGCCGTGTCCTCGTAGAGGCGATCGGCAGCGGCGGCGACCTCTCGCGTCCGGCCCTGGTGCAAGCCATGGTCCGGGGCGAGAGGGAGTGGGAGGCGGTCACCTCCTTCTGCGAAGCAGTCATGCTAGCGAAGGAGGTGGCGGGATGGGCGAGGGAGAGATCCTCACGCCTCAGCCGCCGAGGGAGACGCTCCGGGCGTCGGGAGCCGCGTGACGACTCCCGGCCACCGTAGGCGCGGGCCTGCGGGCGGAGAGCAATGGGTAGCTCTCCGTCCGATCAGGACCAGGCCCGTGCCGGACGGCGCGTAGGTGTTCCACGTGCGCCTCAGAGAGATGTCAGCGTAGTTGACGGGGCCCGACAGGGCCGAAGCCTGCCGGGGTAGCGGGATCGTCCGAAAGGGTTACCGCTGCCCTGGTACATAAAGGGCTAAGGAAGGAACACGGGTGGGTTTTAGTCAGTAAGAGTCTGACACTCCCTTCTGCTCCACCCAGAGCGGGAGGAGTCATTTGATGATTTCCCAACCACAAAAAAAAAAAAAAGCAAGCCTTGGCGACTATCGTCATTTTTGATTATCGACATGTCTATTGGAGTCAATACGCTAGCTAGATTGATGGATGAATAACAACTTAGTCCTTGTCGGTGTGATGTACACAATAGCGCCTGGAACTTCAGCCAACTTCCATATCCTCACATAACACAGTATACTTCTACTCTTCCCCCAGCTCCGTGTAATTCGAACGAGTTCGTTTCGGATTACCCTTCCTTTGATGTTCGCCGTGTAATCGGCACCATTATGTAATTAAACGCACTTTGGCGGTTACCTCGTTGTTAGCTGCTTGGATTTTAAACTTTCGGTGTATGACGGTAGGTTAGGAATTTGGTTTAAGTATACATTATTCGGTAATCCGAAGCAGGTATCAGATAAATAATTAAGATTCTGGTCCTTTGTTAGGAATCTTCTGGATTATTGTTAATTTTGGTGTTAAACTTTATTCTTTGATAAGAAAGTCTTTAATTAATTGTCAAAAACTAATTAGATAAAATAAAAAAATTCGGTCGCTATTGTAATACCTTCTATTGGCTAGGAAAAGTATATCGCGGTATTCACTCATCTGCAAGGAATTTCCAGAAAATGTTTGATGTTCTAAGAGTGTTTCAGATGACAGGTCGTTCGTCACGCCGGCATTCAGTTAACGGAACGAAAATCATTCATTACACAGTAACACTCGATCAAATACTACGTATACGTAGGTAGGTGCCTATATATATTATTTTGTTAACACTGACCTATATCAATTTATTTCATAATTTCTGCCTGTTTTCTCCGCAGCGATAATCAGAGGTTCCCCAGTTCAATAAAATATGCCATTCAGTCGAACACCGGGTGATCCGATATCCTATTGCTTTAATGAGAAATCGAAATGCAAAAACTTATCCCCCGCCTCAGAAAGAGGAATTCAACGAAGCATAATCTTCAGCGAGAAATTCTTATAAAATAATCAAGAAAATAAATCCCCTAAACAAAAAAGGAACAGTGCAAAGCCCACGGATATCTATGGCAAAGCCACAACGGTTCTATAAATCGTATAAAACGCTTGAAGTTGGAAAGTTGATCCACTTTAGTTTGTGCTAATTTTTCAGTATCCGTAAACTCGATTGAAATCGCAATGGATTTCGTGCGAATAAGGTTCTTTGAATAAAAATGCCATATATCGGCTTCCTCGCTTCGTAATATAAATTAAGAAATGGGAAAAAGCGAGCGATGTTATTTATGGATTTTCACTCACGGTACATGGACCTATACGGTCGGGGCGGAATTTTTTCTTCGATGACGTCTTTAAGTCACCTCGATACGACGCTCGGAAAGCGTTACCTGTGTTACTTAATATCATGCTTCATTCATTATCATAATCATTTTCTCGATACGTATCTCTTGGAAATTTTATTCTTTCTGAACAAGATGTGCTCTTCAGCCAGGGGACTTATTCTCTATGACACAATGAACGAAACCGCGCGAAATGAACGCGGAATTGGCGTGATTAGTTGAGGAATTGAATTGGTTTCGAAGTAAGGAATTGTTAAGTCGTCATAGTGAATTAGGGCCCAGGTTACTCAGTCTCCCAGTCAAGATCTGTCCGTCACTTGGGAATCACCACACACACAAAAGCTTTATTCATTTAAACACCTCAAAGACAACACTTTCACAAGTATCTTTTAACTCTGGATGAGCTGATCTCACATAAGCTTTAAATCTGTGACAATATTCCCAACTAGCCACTATGTCAAAGCTTATAAACTCGTATACTAGTGAGCTAGTGATTGAAGTGGGCGTTCAGTGCGGCGATGCAGATTATGCGCAGCTATACAAGCGCGCTGCTTTGTCCGCGCAAACAATGCTTCCCTCCACAAAGAGCTGCTAACATGGCGGCTATGCATTCGATTTTTGATTCGCTGCAACACATGAGCTTGTTGAATATTAATTAACTGGTTCCGTGATTTTTTCCGGTAGGTTTTATCAAATATCTGGGATGACAAACATAATAGGCACAAAGCTCAAGGGCAATTCTCGTACTTAAAAAACGTTCAAATTCAAGTCGCAATCTCATCTCAACGACAATCAATGTCAAAAACTTGTCAAAAATGTAGGGATATAGATTGTATTTCGGATTGAGATAGATTAGAACGCGTACGTTCTTAAAAATCCGAGAATTACTGCTCAGATCGAGGATGTGTCGTAGAAATATCATCACAGCTTTGAAAGCCTGATTTCTGATGTGGATAGCTTCAGATAAGGTTTAGTTACATTTTCACCGTATGATTTGATTCACCTTTTTTATTTTAATCTTCTTACCCATCTCAATTTATTTGGGGTCGGCACAGTACCGATATCTTTGGCTGGCCCTAACAAATTTTCACTTTTAAATCTGAGGGGCAATTCTGGTAAATTTAAGAACGTTCACAGTCTGATCTCAGTCTCTATCTGTCAAAAATACGTCAAATTTCCCTACATATTGACAAGTTTTTGACATTTGTTTGTCGCCGAGATGAGACTGCGACTAGATTTTGATCGTTTTAAATTACGAGAATTGGCCTGCTAAAGAGAAGAAAATAAATAATGGAAAATAAAAGAATATTGTCTGACATAGATATACCGCAAAAAGGTCGCTCCAACGGATTTAAAATTTAATTTATTTCGTTGGAACAATGGAATGGGATTGCGTGAGCGGTGCAAACTCGTGATTGGAAATATTTGCCTGACGGTTCCGCAGGCGTGCCCGGTCCGGGTGCACGGGAGCGTTCTATGTGCGTCGTGTCTATGGCCGGAGGAATGGCGTAGGATCACTATTTGAGAAAAACTTTGGATAACCAATTGAGAGAAGTGGGTCTTTGCACCCAATATTAAAGTGGTTGTATATAATTCTGGAGTTTCATATTAATTCATAGATAAAGTAATATAAACACAGTAAGGGCCCACTCACACGTGCCACACCCAAACCACAACCACATCACAACGATATCTCGTGGACGGGCGCTAATTTGTATGAAAATGAATTCCTAGTCTATTCACACGGACCACATTTGGCCGTCAAAATCAACCGTGTGGGCGATACCGACCACACCAAAGCGAAGTCGCAGCACATTTGGTCCCTGCGATGTGTTGTAGTTATGGTACGTGTTATCGGGTCCTAAATCTACATAATAAAAATCGTAAATTCGTGGAAACAGCTGTTCGAGCGTCCCTGACATCCTGTATAACGAAAGTGAGTAATAAAGAAGGAATTTTAAAATTAATTCCCGAAAAGGGTTTAAAAAGGAATGTGAAAGTCAAAGCATTTATTTCAAATAGGCAAATAAAAGGCACTTAGGAACGTCAAATTTACAGTAAGATAGAATTGATTCCAGTCACCCCTTTCAAAAGGTAGTTTTATGTATGGAGAAGAATGGGCAAGAAACTCCACCGTGACTGTTTTAAAATGTTTTACAATTAAACATTAATTATATAATTAAATGACGATACACCTAATCTATACATATAATAAAACAGTAACGAAAGAAAAACTGTACATTGAGAATTTTCGAGAAAAAATAAGTGGCTTTTGTTAGAAAAACGTAACTGATGACAAAAAGTGAATTTTTAGAATTTTTGTCTGTTTGTCTGTGTGTATAGTACGGCTTCACGCCAAAACTACTGAATAGATTGAATTGAAATTCAGCAAAAATGTTCTTTGTAAACCAAGGAAGGCTTTAGGCTACATATTATCACGCCGTATGTTATGGGAGGTAAGCAATATTGATTTTAAAAGGTTTTTGTTCGTAATTGAATGCACAAAATAATTGAAAGCACAAAATGACATGTTATTTATTTAGTTAATAATAATTTAACTCTGGGAACATAATAATCACGCTATTTTTATAATGGAGCGGGGCAGTAATATTATAAATTGCAAGGGAACAGCTATTTCAACAATATGTCAACGGGGAATTTAGCGCCAAGGTCAGGCGACCGTTTACCGCACTAAATGGCGCGAGTTCAAATCCTATAATATTGTTATAAAAAATCGTAAAATTATTTTTTTAGTTATTGCATTTTTTATGTGCATTAGGAACGATACTGTTATGAAATCTGAGAACTTTACATGTCCTATCTAATTGTATGGAGAGTTTCACACCAATATTACTAATCTATATACATATAATAAAACAGTAACGAAAGAAAAACTGTACATTGAGAATTTTCGAGAAAAAATAAGTGGCTTTTGCTAGAAAAACGTAACTGATGACAAAAAGTGAATTTTTAGAATTTTTGTCTGTTTGTCTGTGTGTATGGTACGGCTTCACGCCAAAACTACTGGATAGATTGAATTGAAATTCAGCAAAAATGTTCTTTGTAAACCAAGGAAGGCTTTAGGCTACATATTATCATGCCGTATGTTATGGGAGGTAAGCAATATTGATTTTAAAAGGTTTTTGTTCGTAATTGAATGCACAAAATAATTGAATGCCAAAATGACATGTTATTTATTTAGTTAATAATAATTTAACTCTGGGAACATAATAATCACGCTATTTTTAGTTTTAGTTCTGTTTAGCGTCGATTTCCGACAAACGCTGCCTGTGGTGACGCGAGGAACTAGGGCTGATGAGGTGAATGCTTCGTTGAAATGCTCTTTCTTATGGCCACATATTCATAGGTTGCGCTTAACGATGAATATGAGAACACAGCTTGGCGGGAATGTACACGCCCAATAATTTTCTGATATTCTCTTAAAATTGGGTTAGGGAACGCTACCAGTAGACGGTGGCCAGGTGGTTCAACCTGAGATACTTGGGAGAGTGGTGTCCATCTTAGAAGATTTGATTCGCCTGGTGTACGGGGACATCAATAGGATACCGCACCAAGATAATTCTTGGGTGTGAGAACGAGCCATTTTGACACCCAGAAACGACCAAGCTTCAGCGATCAATGAATGCATTCTCGCGGAAATTGAGGGAAATGAAGTGATCTACACTTCAATAAACACTCTTGTCGACCAAGATGACGCCACACATTACCCCGTAGAATTTCTCAATTCCCTCAGTGCAAGTGGACTACCAGCGCGCACCATTAAGCTAAAGGTCGGTGTCCCAATTATGCTTCTTCGGAATGTCACTCCGCCGAAACTGTGCAATGGGGAAATATCGTTGAGGAGGAAATTCTAACGGGTTGTTGTGTCGGCGAGACAGTGTTTATACCACGTATACAACTGATTCCCCACAATTACCCCTTTCAAATCAAGCGCGTGCAGTTTCATGTGAACGTGTGCTTCGCCATGACAATAAATAAGTCGCAGCGGCAGACACTGAAGGCTGCGGGTGTCGATCTCAGGACGAGCTGTTTCTCACACGGACAACTGTACGTCGCTTGCTCCCGCGTCACCAGTCCTGACTCGCTGTACATATTGAATGAGACCGAGGGAAAAACAACGAACGTTGTTTACACAGAAGTGTTACAGTAAATTATAACAGTTCTGTTATTCGACGTCTTCTAAATTTCCTTATTAACCTGACGTCTCTTACCAGTAAATTAACTACATAACTTTAAAATTTTGAGTTTACTAAGCCAAATAGTTTTTGAGGGATCTAAGCTATAGTATAGTATGGGACGCATCTTTTGAGTGTTTCTGTAAATCAACAAACTATCACTAAGTATTATTAAAATTAAAATTGAATTTAAAAAATACTTATGCGATACGTGGGCAAATCCACGGGTACAGCTATAGTTTATGAAGATATTTTTTAAAAGTTATTTGCAATATTATTGTTAATTCAGCGTACCCTAGGGATCCACTGCGGAATTACGGGAAGAAAATTTTTTTGTTGTATAGGTATTAAGTCTGGGCAACATATAGGCTATAATTTATTTTGGAAAATGGAACACCAGATGCAGAACCGCAACAGACCAGCTAAAGTATAAGAGATGCCATAGCAAAAAATATTCCACTTGAAGAGCAGTTTCTGCTGTGAGAATAAATTTGAAGATCTGGAACACCTGTTGTGGAACTCCAAAGCCCAGCGACACTATAACATATATAGGAAGGACGTCTTAGCAAAAGTTGTTAAGTCTGATGGGCATTTCCTGTTGACTTACAAAAATGAAAGATCTGGAACGTCTTGAATCGTCTCGCGCATCACGCTGTTTTCCCGTCCCCGGGCTCTTAGAATTCGACATCAGACGTTTCAGATCTTCGATTTTGACGACCCCGTTGTCGCTGGCATAAGCAACAGGATCCGCGTACGAAGTCGCGGGCAGAAGCTAGTTATGTAATAAAATTACTATATCATAATAGGTCAAAGAATTAAAAAGGTGCTCACATATTTACAAACATTGTTAAAGTAGACGATTTTCATAAAAAAATTAACAAGTAATAAGTCAGGGTGTGAGTTAAAATAATTACAGAACTTAAATCAATGTGAAAAAAATAATGAATTTTACGATTAAATTAGCAACCAGTTTGATTTTGTCTAGACTCTAGATTGTCATATGGAGCAGGACCAGCAAGATATAAGTAACGTTGTAATAACGTGTTCGACAAAGGAAAGCTAATACATTTCCTATCTTTCTCCAGACAATTGATAGAATTACGCGAGAACAGTAATTCAATAACCAGTGTCAGCCCCCCAGCCCCCCAGCCCCCCAGCCCCACAGAGCTAGGGAGCCCGCAGCGAAACGAGCGTGTGATTCCTCTACCACATATTTATTTCAAGCTTAAGCGGAAAAAATAAACACAAACGTTCTTAATAACTCGTTACACGTGTCTTACAGGCGAAACAACTTTGTTATTACGAACAGTTTTATTTAGCAGTCATTCACAAGAAACGTATTTAAACGTTAAGACGTCACATTTTGGGTATTATTTACGATAGACTTTATTGAAAACCATCGCTTGATGTGTGGGTCTTGTCTCGTTTATGGGTTAATGCTTACTACGGTAAGTGTAGTCACCAAAGGAGATAAGTAACCAGGGTCACCCGGTCCATTAGGTTAACCGTTTTTTGACAGCTGTCTTAGAACGTAGGTACTACATATTCCAGATTACGTAAAACTTAATTTTAAAATGTGTATATATAAACTGCCTTAACTTATTGAATTATCTTATTGATGGCTTCGTACAGACATTATAATACTGTACGTGTATCAATCAATGTATTGTGTGTTGCTGCAATCACTACTTCCATGTCAAAAAACGGTTTACCTAATGGAGAGGATATAGAGTTGAAGTTTAGTAAGAAACCGATTGATGTTTTAGAATTAAATTAAATTTGATAACTGACTTTGTTTGTTTTGTTGACGTTTGTTTTCTATTAATTAAATTGAATTTTATTCGAAAACATCCATAAGTTTCTTACTAACTTCAACTATATCCGACGACCCTGGTTTCTCACACATTCATATCTTTCACGAAACGTACGGTCACCAAAGGAGATATCTTTTGGTGACCGTACGTTTGTGAAAGATATGAATGTGTCTAAGAATAGTATTGAATCAGGTGGCTGGCTACAAAAGGATCTAAACTTGTCTAATCTCTTCACTTGAGCGAACCAGTGGTGCGCTTAAACGAAACCTATTTTCAGACTTGTTCAGACGAAGTTGACAAGAAAAGTGCTTTGAATAAAATAGATGATAGATTTTCATGCTGCTTATTTCTAACTTACATTTTTCATTTAATATCGTTTTTAATAAATATCACTTCTAAGCCTTCATGCATAGTCACGTTTTCGAAAAAAAAGCAATAATGCGTTTTATGGGAATTACTTTTGTAGCTATCGATTCTATATAAACAAGTGGCTGTGCCTAAGAAGGCTGTGCCTAAGAATTATTTATCCACAATCAAAATTGTGGATAAATACTAAATGATTATGACCAACCTCAATCATAGCCCGTTGCTAGCACCGGCCTAATTGCGTAACACATTTTCAATCACAATCTGAATCATTTTGAAAGATGTGGCCAATCCATCGCTTCATATGTTCGAAATTTTTTTATCCTCAACAATGTAAATAACGCAATGAATATTGTTGAACTGTCAAAATGAAAGCCATTGCTACTGATAGTGTGTTAGCAATTACCCCGCAGGGTTTGGTATGTGATATAATAAAGTAATATTTCGTTTATATACCTTCATAATTTCCAGTATTTCTTATTCAAAATCAAGAAATAAATTGAAATGACTAAAGTATCGCGTAAAGCAGTCCCTGTGGGAGTGTATTACGAAATGACCCCGCTGTTAGGCTGTCCCTTGCACACTGAGCGCTCAATGCTCTTTTGGACGCTAAGTCTCTATGATGTGTGCGCGGGTGAATGGAAGGAGGTCTTGTCAGTATGTCTGCAGTATTGTGAGATGAGCGTATGACTGTCGAGTAGTTGTATACTTTTCGTTATTGTACTTAACTTATATGTTTGTGTCTTTAACTAATGTAATTGGCCTCGGTCGTTTTTGATAAAATAAATAAATAATTAGTTCCTAAAACACATATGACATTTTTGAAAATGTTTTAAAGTACCGCGAATCATAATACACTGCGGACTCAACTGTTTAATGATAAAACTATCAGGTATTTCGTAGGTACAGTCAATCGACATCAGTGGTAACAATTTTACATTGACAGCTCCTGTATGTCGTAGCAGTAAGGGCGATTTTCGTAGTGGAGTTTTCGTTGACTGTACCTCAGGGAGTTTTAATCTAAAACCAGTTATTTGTTGCAGGACATTCACATTGTTGACTATATTCTCACAATGCATGACCAATGTGACCATTCCGACCCTGTCGTGGAAGAGGGGTCAGGGCTTCATCATTGTATGGTTCCCTCTCTTCAAATTGTTCCCGGTAAGACGGCTAAAGCACTTCAGAGTTACTTTACCTTAGCAGCAACACCTTGATGGCAACCTCATCATCATCATCATTTCAGCCGAAAGACGTCCACTGTTGGACATAGGCCTCCCTCAAGCACCTCCACTTCGACCATTAGCAACCTTATTGAAAGTTAAATAGAGATCACTTTAGTTTTGACAGACGTGTTAGTTGCTGGCAGCAACCCAAAATAAGCCTTATTTTAACAATAATAAAGATCACTGTAATTTTGACAGTGATTCAATTCCGCGTAGTCGGATACGCAATTGGCCAGTTTTGTTCTTTTTCATCTTCATTTATTTATAATTCTCATCCAAATATTCATTAAATTTCATCATGTATTCATATTTAGGTACATCTTATTTCTTTGTTGATTTATTTTTAGTTTAAATCGAGGATTTCATACTTTAGTTAATTACTGAAAGTCAGTAGCGAAAAACATAAGATTTCTTAGAAGAACTCTTTCATAGAAAAGTCTTATTTCTGTACAAACACGATGTCCGTCCTTCTTAGAAAATATATGGAAAACAAGGTATTATTTACTTCCATACTTAAAACTATTTCTTGTCCGTAGGTATTGCTAACAATAGTAATTATGTGGGCGCTGTGTGCCGTGTTGACCGTCACCGACGTGTTCCCGCTCGAGCACCCGGCCAGGACTGACGTCAAGCTCAACATCATTGAAGATGCGCCCTGGTTCAGGGTGCCTTATCCTGGTGAGTCTTGTTAAAGATACAGGCCATTATGATATCAGCCTGTGAAATTCATCTAGTGAATGAAAGCCTTCGAATGTTCCTTGGAGATGGCTCCTTAGTAAAACAGTATTGAAATATCGTAATATTTGAAGATGATGTAGTTTTACCTGAGCGGCAAATCTTGTAATTTTAACTAAACGCGAACGCTCAGTCTGATCTCAGTCTTAATCTGTCAAAAATGCCTCTAATTTCCCGACATTTTTGACATGTTTTTGACATTGATTGTCGCTGAGATGAGATTGCGACTAGATTTTGAACATTTTTAATTACGAGAATTAGTTTTCTGTTGTGGATTGACGATTATTAAGCACCTCTCGGCCATGAGCATCACTCATGGCCGAGAGGTGTCAGGTTCGACCGGAAACCTTTATCTTAATCTTCTTTAGCAGCAATTAGACTCCTAATGATTACTTACTTACAAAAATCTGGCTGGAGTCTCATAAGTCATATGTATTGTATAATTTGTATTAGGCCAATGGGGCGCGCCGACGGTGAGCGTGGCGGGAGTGCTGGGCATGCTGGCGGGCGTGCTCGCCTGCACTGTGGAGTCCATCAGCTACTACCCCACCACGGCCAGGATGTGCGGTGAGTTCACATAACACATAACATCATGGCTGTTTCCCCCAAGGGTTAGGCAGGGGTGCAGGTGCATAATACACACACATTTTGTTGGTTCGTCAGGCCTGGAATGGAGAAAAACAAGCTTTTGCTTCAAAAGGCACGATGCTGCTGGACGTTTTATGGACGTTATTGAACTCCCGATCTGTTCTGTAAGTCTCTCCGTGAAAACATAGACTGTTTTAGTCAAGTTAATCCAAGTTCCTTTCCACAGCGGCCCCCCCACCTCCCCTGCACGCCATCAACCGCGGCCTGGGCACCGAGGGGCTCGGCACCGTGCTGGCGGGGCTGTGGGGCTCCGGCAATGGCACCAACACCTTCGGGGAGAACGTGGGTGCTATCGGTGTTACCAAGGTATAACAGTAAAAGCTCATTTTGGCGCCTAGCGAAAATAACGCCGCCATCTGAGGGGCGATTCTCGTAATTTTAAGAACGTTCACAGTCTGATCTCAGTCTCAATCTGTCAAAAAATACTTCTAATTTCCCTACATTTTGACAAGTTTTTGACATTTGTTTGTCGCCGAGACGAGACTGCGACTAGATTTTGAACGTTTTAAATTACGAGAATTGGCCTTCTGGTCTTCTGGCCAATGACAGTGACAGTTGGATAAATGTTTACCAACAGCGCCCCCCTGTCAACTTCATTCGATCGCCAAAAGATTCTTGTATAATTGATCTCTACAGTCCTATCACAGTTATTTTACATCTGATTTTGCATCACTGTCCAAATCATTGTGATCTTTATTCTCGTCACAATAAGGTTGCTGTTGGGTTGCAGCCACTGACCAGTCTGACAAAATCATTGTGATCTTTATTCTAGTTACAATAAGGTTGCTATTGAGTTGCTGCGATGGACAAGTCTGTCAAAATCATTGTATTCTTTATTCTCGTTACAATAAGGTTGCTGACCCTGACCAGTCTGACAAAATCATTGTGATCTTTATGCTCGTTACAATAAGGGTGCTGCTGTCAGAGGTAAAAAAACTGTAAACGGTCTATAACTGTATCGTTGAGTGGCATGGTTTTGTCATGGAACTACAGGGGAATACCAAACTTGTAGGCGACAGCAGCGGTCAAAGAAGTCGTACTTCAAAAGTTGGAGATAATATTGTAAAACACTTTTCTTTGGGGTTCAAAACAATCTCCTGGACAAATTCGATTGCACTTTGCAAATTAGTTTTTTTTTGTTGCAAACATTAATAATGTTTAGATCTAAATCAAATGGTATTGAAATGCGCATAAAATTCAGCTTCAGAAAGCATCTGTCTTACCTGCTGCTATGGATTTTGGTCCGTTTCAACAACACTCTGAAAGTATACAATGTAGATATCATTATAATTTTAAGTTATCATAACATAGCGCATGAAATTTGTTTATTTTGCGTTAATTAAACGAAGGGCAGTGCAAACGACAGGTGCTGGCAGCATGTGCGGTGGTGTAGTTGTGTATACTTAAACATTGCGGTAGCGAGGCTAAAAGCATCGGACGACCGGACCGAACTGTAGCGCAGTTTTAATCACTTTATGTGGTTTGGACAAATATTGGGAGGTTTGCTGTTAAGTGAGCACGTTTCACTGGGTTTTAATTATGAAATATTGATTATTTACCAGCTGAACCCCATTGATCCAGAGCATAGCATCATAAACGCCATCGCGTTGTATACGATCATCTTTGAAGTTTGATTTTTTTTCTGATGGAGGGCTTTCTTGGTTCCTAAAAGGCACCCAAAGCACCTGACGTCTTATCTCTCCACCACTTGGTTGCGTGTACCAGTGGGACCCTATTCCGAAGCCTATGGCGTCTATTTGTCGCGATGTTGTCCCTCTAAAAGCCTCCCTAATGTCAAAATAGAGGATGTGCGCTAGTTAATTAATGCCTACCGCAATGCACTGGAGATTTCTACCAAATTGGATTTTGCTCGTTAGTATGTGCATGAGCAATTACCAACATGATGGATTATATTTTACTAGCAGAATTTTGTAGGAGATGGCGTTTTGATATGTGAACATATCACGGCAGATAAAGAATGCGTGTATTTTCAAAGGGATACTCTAAGTACAGATACGTCTTAAAAACATATCTCGATTGGTGTAGTCATCCTGATGGGTAACATTTCGTTTATCAGCCCCAAGTATACAGGGCTAGAATGACGACAAAAACCACATTGGTCAGTCCACACCGTGGTGTACATTATACACTAGACATCGTTTTTCCTGGGCGTCAATTAGCCATTTCTTGATAAGAAGTAAGAATATTGAAAGGAAAATAAAGATAATATTGCAGCATTTTGGTTTTATTAGAATTTTACACAAGACAAATATCCGGACTTCCTGACCTAGGCTGGGCCTGCCCTGCAGGAAGCTTAGCAGATTTTTTCATAAAATTAGAATTCAAGCTTTAAGCAGAATGTCACAATGGAAAACAATATTATAGGATTCTAATCGTACTGACTATGATTTGGGTTATTTATAAACTAAGCAAAAAACTAAATCAAAATATACTGTAATAATTGTTTTAGAAAATTCACTGTATTATCTATATTACAATTTATTAATTATTTAGTAAGTAATAATTTTTGTTTTATCTTCACGAAGTGAAACGTTTCTTAAGCTGTCGATTTTGGAGGAGTCACTGTAAAAGTGCGGTTTAAAAAAAGTGCAGAATCTTTTAGAGAGTTTTGTTTGGACTGGTATGATAATAAGCTAGAAGACACAGTGCCTTGAAAAAAGATATTCAATGGTTTCTGGTGCAGGTGGGTTCCCGTCGCGTGGTGCAGTGGGCCGCGGGGCTGATGCTGGTGCAGGGCGTGGTGGGCAAGCTGGGCGCCGTGTTCATCATCATCCCGCAGCCCATCGTGGGGGGGCTGTTCTGCGTTATGTTCGGAATGATCTCGGCTTTCGGTGAGTTTCATCACAATCATCAGCGTGTAGCGGTATTCTGTTGGACAGTTCTTTCACTGCACTCCGTTTAACTCGATCCTCAGTTACTCTTATCCAGCTGCTTCCAGCCTCTCTGCAAAGATCGTCGGTCCACCTGGCCTGAGGATAACCTATCCTACCATCCTACTAATATATATCTGATATACCCGTGTGCATGTGCTATATATACAGGCTGATTTTTTAAAGACCAGCCAAATTTAAGGATGTGGTACAGACCATCAAACTGAACAACTTTCTCCATGGGACCAACATCGTAATCGCGAATAAAAATTCAGCCGTCCCATACATTTAGGTCGAGTAGGTATTGAAGTTTTCTATGGGACAGTTGATAAAATTTTCGCGATTACGCTATTTGTCCCATGGAGAAAGTTGTTCAGTTTGATGGTCTGTACCACATCCTTAAATTTGGCTGGTCTTTAAAAAATCAGCCTGTATATAGATCACATTTTATCACGGGATCGAAACTCATGTGGGTGAAACCGCAGGGCGCAGCAGTAATACATAAAAAACGCACTTTGATCTTCAATATCTCCGTAACCAGAAGGTACCCAGGTATGGTCCAGTACAATAAAAAATCACAATGGCGGAGAGAACAAGTGTCTCTCGGCTTCTCGGCTTGGTTGTCTTTTACACCCTTCTCGTTACCCAGGTCTGTCAGCTCTCCAATACGTGAATCTGAACAGTTCTCGCAACCTGTACATCATCGGGTTCAGCATCTTCTTCCCGCTGGTGCTGACGCGCTGGATGGCGGCGCACAGTGGCGTCATACAGACGGGGGCTGAAGCCCTGGACGCTGTGCTGCAGGTGTTGCTGTCCACGTCTATACTGGTGGGTGGCATTATTGGATGTCTGCTGGATAATCTGATACCAGGTGAGAAGAACGCTTTTTTCTTTCTCAACTCCAACATGTAACATGCACTTTTGTAAAAATTGGAAGACATGTGGTATCTACCAACCCGCACTGAGCCCGCGTGGTGGATTACGGCCCACTCTCTCCCACCGTGTGTCCCAACAATGGGAACATTATTGGCTGATTATGCGTATTGGCACTTTTCTACTGTCAAGGGGTCGGTCAGTCAGAAATATGAAGCTAGTTGCCCATTCCAAGGCGTAGTAGGTTCCCATGGAGAAGAACGGGCAAGGAACACCACCGACGCTCTTTTAAAATCAAAAATTACTTTGTTTTATGCGTATTTTAATTATTGCGAATGTGAAGACTATGTGGGTCATTTTATTTATATTATTTTTCTCTCTGTTCTCTTAGTTTTTATCATGGTCTGGCAGTTTGAGTAATTAATGTGGCCTACCCAAATGTCCTTTCTTTGGTATTGTTCGTCGAATCGTTGAGCTCCTTAAGTTTTGAGTTGAGCTGCACGATTTCTGACAAATGCGTGCACTGACTGGACAGGTCCTCTCAATCTGTGTGGTTCTTTCCTCAAAAGACCATCTCAGACATCGACCTACATGGTCTTCATATGATCTGACCAAGATTATGTCTGGACTTTAAAAGAGACTGTGACCTCTGAGTTTGTTTCGGCCTTTCTTCTCAGACTAGTCAGATAGGAAACGCCGACCTCATCTAGTTTTAAAATATGATTGACGTGTAAAAGTGTTTGTACAAACCTACTTACAAAAATAAAATCATTTATCATTTATCAAAATATTGTTACAAAGTACCTAGTGGTTACATCATTCTTGTTCTTCTTCTTACATTACTTCATTCATATTGATGTTCTTTCTTTCATCATCGTTTACCCGAAAGACGTTTACTGCTGGGCATAAGATTCCCCCAAGCTTTGCCACGACAGGTCCTATACTTCTTGCATACATTGTACACTGGCGACCATTACGAGATTATCGGCCGCTTTCTAAAACTCTATGTACAGATGCCAGTACATAAAGCTACTACATTCTGTCAAATTTCTGTAATAGATTTTCAACTTTATCGCTAAAGGATTAAGGTTCAAGATTGATTGGGAATATTTGACAGTTTCGGGTAGCTTGATGTGTTGGCGTCTGTACTACCGAGCCGGTACTGTGGATGCTGCACATTGCTCTTGCATTAAGCATTACTATGGGAACATGGACAATGCATATAATTGTATCCATCACACATCAGGCACGGACGAGGAGCGCGGACTAGCAGCCTGGGCTAAGGAGATGTGCCTGGACGCGGCCGGCGGGTCGGAAGAGGGCGACACTTACGACTTCCCGGTCGGAATGGGACTTATACGGAGGTGAGAATTATAGCACATGCCTTCTAACCCTCAATTTTTTCAAGGTCAAATTTAATTAGCTAGCGAAATTCCACAAACGTGATGGGTATCGATATCCAAGCATGATTAAACAAAAATAAAAATCAGTTTCGCTAGTTCAGTACAGTCAGTAGGGTCAGCTTCCAGTCTAACCGGATGCAGCTGAATACCAGTATTTTACATGGAGCGACTGCCTATCTGACCTCCACATTCCACAACCCACTTACTGGGTAATACCCCGATACCTCTTGGTAAAACTGGTTGTCAGACTTTCGGGCTTCACATTACAATCATGGTAGTATAAAATTAATTACTTAATTGCCCTAAATCTGTAGGAGTCTTTTTTAATTTGAGAAAAGGTCCACAATTATACGCTGATGTAATTGTTATTAATGTATTTCTAGGTGGACGTGGACCCAATATCTACCATTCATGCCAACGTATCAAGCTGGGAAATTCACCGCAATGTTTACGAAGAAACAGGTCTGATGACGTAGTGGATGGAACTTTAGTTAAATAAATTGTTAGGGCCAATTCACACCGGAACGGCAGCGACGCCAGAATGCACCATATGATGTTCGTGTCGCCGCGAGCAGCCGCGGGCAGACGCGCGACCTTTTCAAGCGATACTGGTCTTTTAACTATGTAGATAAAGCTTAAAATTATTACACACTGAAAGTGCTCGCCGCCGGCCGCGGGCGTTCCGGTGTGAATCGGCCCGTAAGCAATCAGGGTCCAATCATAACTACTAAAGTGTAACAAGCACAATTGTGTATTAATCGTATTCATGTAAACTAACGTTATAGGGTAATAATTGACTGTAAAAAAAAAAACATTAGAATGGTCTTGTAGAATAGAATACTCTTTACTATGTACACTCACCACAAGCGGTCGCATATTTACAAATTAATAGAAAACAAACAGTTCATTCATCAAATTTAATTTCATCGGAACCTCAATCGGTCTTACTAAACTTCAACTATATCTGACGACAATAGTTACTTATCTCTTTTGGTGACCGTACACGATGTAAATAACAGACTCCTATATGTAAAATAACACTCCTAAATGTAAACATTTTACATAGGGTGATACAATGGGCGGTCTTGTCCCTAAAACCGATCTTTTAGAGACAGCGTCTTAATTGTGTAACAGACATCAATGTCAATCTGAATCATTTTGAAGGATATTGCTAATCTATTGCTTCGTATGTTCGAAAAATATGTCTGCTCAACAATGTAAACAGCGCAATGAATGTTGTTGAACTGTCAAAATGAAAGCCATTGCTACTGATAGTGTGTTCGCAGTTACCCCGCAGGGTTTGGTATGTGATATAATAAAGTAATATTTCGTTTATATACCTTCATAATTTCCAGTATTTCTTATTCAAAATCAAGAAATAAATTGAAATGACTAAAGTATCGCGTAAAACAGTCCCTGTGGGTCACGGTTACGTCACAAGGTAATAAGCAAGCTGTCAATCTGTTACGAGTTGGAAAAGAAACGTTGTTTGTTTACTACCTTGTGACATCATTTGAGATTCGAAGGACGCTTCGCAGTCACGTGTGCAAAGATGAAGTAAAAGCTATTTTTTTTCCATTATATAGAAAATCAGCATCAAGCAATCATGAATTCAGCAAATGATCTAGATCCTTAGCGTAGAAAATTTTATTCAGTTATCAAAAAAAATCTGCTATTTCATTAAAAAAAAACCTACGCGGTCAAAATGTTTGGAACATCATTATTGTTTTTTTTAATTACCGACGAAAATTTACAACGTACGGGGGTTCAGAATCATAGTACATGATTCTTCATTCCATGGTAACAGATCGTGGGTCGATTTCCATGCCACCCTGTATACTTTCAACAAGTATGTTTTTCTTTTCAATACAAACCTAAAATCGACTCTAGATTATAATAAAATCAGATTATTCATGCGATATTGCAATATTAGGCTAATTTTCATTCAAAATAAAAAATAAAATTCACATAAACCCACATACATGGGCATTTATGAAACGTCAGAAGCTAGGTGCACGGTTCCAATTGGTCGTCTCCTATGGAGAAGAGCCGGGCAAAAAACTCCACGGTTACTCTTTTAAAAATAGGTAAGTAATTGAGTTTTACAATGTTTTCAAATTACAGTAGGCATGAGAGATTCACCCTTATCTAACATTGTTATTCCATTCATACATATATTATAATATCTAAGTATCGTTAAATTAAGTAGAAACATGTAAATAGAATGAATTATTGTTAAAATAAAATCGATTTTAAAATAAATGGCGATAAAAAGCGATCTAATGAGTTTTTGATTATTCTACACATTTTTATCGTTCGTTCGTGAATCGTGTTAGGAAGTGGTACCTATATACTTAGATTCAGTTCTGTCGTAGACTGGGAATAAAAAGCGCGGTCGGGATACAAAGATTGATGAATGAACGTCTTTATGCTAATCGGGACCTAGAAAGTTGTGTTATGTTTGGTGGGATACCAGTCTAAGTATAGGTTATTGGCTATAACATAATCAGGCTTTAATGTTCCCACTGCTGGGACACAGGCCTCCTCTCTATGAGAGGGATTGGGCCGTAATCCATCACGCGGGCCTATTGCGGGTAGTCGGATGTCACATATCTTAAAAAATTGGTTCTAGGATATGCCAATTTCCTCACCGTGTTTTCTTCTTTATCTATTCGAGTGATGAAATTAAATACACGAAATAAAGTGCCGGTCTGGGTTCGAACTCACGACCTACGACTTTAAGTCGCGGCCGATCCTCTGGGCCCCCACTGCTTTAGGTAGAAAAAGGTATTTTTAATTGAAAAATAAATAATCAAACTCCTGTGGGAAGTAATAGTGTGAGCATCTAGGCAAGCGACTACAACCATAGTGAATAATAAACTGTATCAAACCGGTGTTCCGATAAAACGATATCCTGCCCTCAATAACTTAAATATAGTGGGAGGCTGCGGCCTGGTCACGTCTTTGAAGCTATTTTAATATCCTGCGCCCTCGCCCCGCGGGGCTCACGGGTGCAAGACGATATACCTACACTCTATACACTAGATAGAACAAGAAGTGACCTACATTAAAATATATATCGAGAAACAGCTAGGAGAGGAAAAATAAAAAAAGTTATTGGTGAGATTAAACTGCCGTGTCCGACCGAACACGATTTTCCTCTTCTAGTTTCGGCGGAAACCGAAACTTATGAAGTTAAGAAAAAGTTAGTTAATTAAGGGCTGATTTCTCAATCATCTGATAACTTTATTCGAGGAATAAAATTTACTTTAGACAGTTTTTGTATGAAATAACTGTCAAAATTTCAAAATTCTTCCTCGAATAAAGGTATCATATCATTGAAAAATCAGCCCTAAATTATGTTATTTTCCGAGACCCATCGTTTATCGTTGATTTGTTACAAATTTTTAAATTCAAGCCTGATTTAGCAATTATAAGATTTCTTTTATCTAAAGAAAAAAATGACTTGCCAGATTTTGTGCGAAAACTGTCAAAATTTCAACATACTCGTAATTATTGAAAAATGAGCACTCACTTAAATTAGGGCCTTAGCAGACATGCTACTGTCAGCTTTTGCGATTTAGTATTTTTTCAGATGTTTAATTCAACTCTAAACACCGCATAAAGTCTATATAAATAATTAATTAATTAATTAACATTAGCAATTAGCAATTTAATCGCTTTTCAGATGCTCATCTCTCCGCAAAACAACTTAAAAATGAAATTTTTAAGCCGTACTCCAACGGAACAAGTTGCTAAAACGCGAAGCTGCGTCGAAGTAATCGCTGAAACATGCGATTTTGCTATTGTGACCGAACGCACAGTCGTCGCCAAGATGCATCTGCTGTTGCCCTTAGAGCTTGTATCCATCTTCCAGAAAGCTAGTGAATTCCTATACTCGCTAATTCAAAGCAGCATGTCTGCTAAGATCTTTGACTTCTATTTTGGTTATGTACAAAAAAGGTGAAAACAGGGCCTCATTAGGTACTAAATGTACGCTGTCCGTCTATCTGACAGTCGTACGTATTGTACCAAAACCGACAGCTCACGAACACCGCGCGCGTTTCGTTCGGCCGATAATTTGGCTACTTTTTGGCCGAAAGTGAAACTGCGGCTGAAACTGAACCTTCGGTCAGGCACGACAAAATGCAGGATGAACAATTATAACAAAATACACTAAGGGGTACACACATCGCCGGGGCTGCGCGGGCACATTCGATACGGCAGTAGATATTTGCTTTATGGCGGTTCGGGAGATGAGGCGAGTCGCTGCGTAGTAACAAATTCCCCTGTCAGCGGAGGTGAGGGGTGAGTTACTGCGCAGCGAGTTACGCAATTCAGAGCCGTCATAAAGTTTGAATCGGGCTGTACATATATTTGATTTCGCCGCCCGGCTGTGCCGAATCATGCCGAACCGAACAAGGTTAACACTCACCCACTGCAAGAAAAGAAGTGGCCAGAATAGCAACCATCATCATCATCATCATTTCAGCCGAAAGACGTCCACTGCTGGACATAGGCAGTCAGTCTCGTGCGCGCACGCATCCGAATACGACGCATAATGTGTGTGTCACATCGCTTACGAATTAACGAGAAGTTTGAAAAATGTCGGTTACGCTTAAGTGTAGTAGTTGTAACATAGTTATAGACGACTTGCTGGCTTACGTGCAGAACAAGGTATCGAGACGAGTTGTAGACGAGTTGCTGGCTTACGTGCAGAACAAGATATAGTTATAGACGAGTTGCTGGCTTACGTGCAGAACAAGATATAGTTATAGACAAGTTGCTGGCTTACGTGCAGAACAAGATATAGTTATAGACGAGTTGCTGGCTTACGTGCAGAACAAGATATAGTTATAGACGACTTGCTGGCTTACGTGCAGAACAAGATATAGTTATAGACGAGTTGCTGGCTTACGTGCAGAACAAGATATCGAGACGAGTTGTAGACGAGTTGCTGGCTTACGTGCAGAACAAGGTATAGACGAGTTGCTGGCTTACGTGCAGAACAAGATATAGTTATAAACAAGTTGCTGGCTTACGTGCAGAACAAGATATAGTTATAGACGAGTTGCTGGCTTACGTGCAGAACAAGATATAGACGAGTTGCTGGCTTACGTGCAGAACAAGATATAGTTATAGGCGAGTTGCTGGCTTACGTGCAGAACAAGATATCGAGACGAGTTGTAGACGAGTTGCTGGCTTACGTGCAGAACAAGGTATAGACGAGTTGCTGGCTTACGTGCAGAACAAGATATAGTTATAGACAAGTTGCTGGCTTACGTGCAGAACAAGATATAGTTATAGACAAGTTGCTGGCTTACGTGCACAACAAGATATAGTTATAGACGAGTTGCTGGCTTACGTGCAGAACAAGATATACACGAGTTGCTGGCTTACGTGCAGAACAAGATATAGTTATAGACGAGTTGCTGGCTTACGTGCAGAACAAGATATCGAGACGAGTTGTAGACGAGTTGCTGGCTTACGTGCAGAACAAGGTATAGACGAGTTGCTGGCTTACGTGCAGAACAAGATATAGTTATAGACAAGTTGCTGGCTTACGTGCAGAACAAGATATAGTTATAGACAAGTTGCTGGCTTACGTGCAGAACAAGATATAGTTATAGACGAGTTGCTGGCTTACGTGCAGAACGAGATATAGTTATAGACGAGTTGCTGGCTTACGTGCAGAACAAGATATAGACGAGTTGCTGGCTTACGTGCAGAACAAGATATAGACGAGTTGCTGGCTTACGTGCAGAACAAGATATAGTTATAGACGAGTTGCTGGCTTACGTGCAGAACAAGATATAGTTATAGACGAGTTGCTGGCTTACGTGCAGAACAAGGTATCGCTTTGTGACGAAGAAAGCCTTGTCAGATTGTGTGTGGCGACGTTTAGTGGAGATGAGATTGAAAAATCGAAGTCGCTGCTATTTGAATCTTTACCGGCTGACAAAAGAAAACCCGTTCGTAAAGGGCAAGGGAAGGTGAATCGTGCACTCAGTGATATTATAAGTGTTTTCAAATCCCATCCTGACCTGTGTTTGTGGCTCGAAATTTGGAGAAACTCCCGCCTATTACTTTTGACCACGTAGACGTGTCAGACGTACTTAAGAAGCTGGTTATACTTCAGGAGGAAGTTAGGAATATTAAAGACTCGTATGCTTCTCTCGAACAGTTGGAAATTATGAGGAGGGAGATACAGAATATTAATAATAATGTGAGTTTAATGAGTAACTCGGAGGATGTGAATTTCTGTGTGAACACGAGAAGAGGTGCATATAAAAGTATGAATGTGTCGCTTTTGGACGTGTCCGACCAGCTTGAGGCTTCCAGCATAAGCTGCTTGACTTCACCCAAGTGCATACCAAATGAGCAAAGTCATGTTCACAATATGAATAAGGAGGGTACCTCTAATTCGCCACAACCTACATTACCGGACGGCGGCGGCGGCTCATCGCTAGCATTGCCAGCGAGTGACAGCGAGACGGCGATCAAGCAGCCGATTTTACCCGAGCGAGTGTTGACGGCGAATGAACAGGTGATCGATGCGACCGCGCCGCAAGAATGTAAACAAACTGATAAATTCATTCATTCAGACTTATCGAATGAGCGGTCTAACGTTGGACAATGGACTACGGTTACTTATCGGAGATCAAGTAATAAACAACGTATAATAGGTAAATTCGGCTTAGCAAATGATTGTATTGGCAATTTCAAAGCGGCGGAGAGAAAAGTGACAATTTTTATATCCAACATAAGCGTTAGTACTAGCGAGAAGGATATAACAGACTATATCTTGGCAAAAACAAAGATTTCCGTCAAGTGGAAAGAATACAATCGAAAAAGCAGAAGTTAAACCACAAGTCATTTAAGTTCTTTGTACCAGAGTCTAAGGATGAAATATTTTTAGACAGTAACTTGTGGCCGAAAGCTATAATCTTTAGGCGTTTTGTGCACTATAAGAAGACTCATGCGGCCGGTAATTTAATTACTGGCGACGGCCTTATACCAATTAAAAATGGATAAACAAATATATAAATTAGTGAGTTTTAATTGTAAAAGTCTAAAGCGATCCACTGATTATATACGGGAACTATGTTCCGATTACGATATAATAGCACTTCAAGAAACATGGCTATTGCCAGAGGAACTTGCGTATCTACATAGTATCAGTGATGATTTCGGCTGTACGGGAACATCAGCTGTGGATACAACGGCGGGGATTCTACGAGGCCGTCCGTTCGGAGGCGTGGCCATACTTTGGAGGAAAAGTGCGTTTAACATGGTGTCGATGGTTCCGTGTAACAACTCGCGAGTGTGTGCTATCAAAATAATGTCTAACGAGAGATCAGTGTTAGTGTTCAACGCGTATATGCCCACGGATGAGGCATGTAACTCAGTGGAATATACGGATTGCCTGAGTGCGGTGAGTGCTATATGTAATAGAGAATTATAATATAGAAAACTCCTATATTTTGGGAGACTTTAATGCACACCCAACAGGACGATTTTTTGCAGAACTATTAGATTTCTGTCAGGAATTTGATTGGAATTGCATTGATACTGAACTATTATGAATAAATTCGGACACATTTACTTTTGTAAGTGACGCTCATGGTTCACGCAGGTGGCTAGACCATTGTGTTGTCACAAAAGCAGCTCATGACTCTGTAATTAGCGCGCGGGTCATTTATGACGTATTATGGCCCGATCATTACCCACTCGTAATAGAGTGTGTATTTGATAAGATTTGTCCGAGACAGTGTAGTTTTAATTGTGTAGAAAATATGGCTGTATGGGGGGAGAGAAGCTCTGAACAAATACAATTGTATACCATGGCATGCCATGAGAAACTTAGGCATGTTGACTTCCCCGATAAGTTCAGAAACTGTTGCGATAAAACTTGTAAACAACATTGTCATCGCAACACTATAGACATTATGTATAATAGTATTGTACAAGCTTTATCGGAATCTGCTGTGGTGGGTCGAGGGAGCGGCAGATATAGGAAAAAGAAGGCTGTGGCAGGCTGGAACAGGCATGTTAGTGATGCATACAGGGATGCCAGGCTCAAGTTTAGTGTGTGGCAAGATTATGGCAAACCGTCTGCAGGTCCTGTGTTGGCTGACATGTGTGAGGCCAGAAAGATATTTAAATCTCGTCTGAAGTGGTGTCAAGCACACCAAGAGCAGATAATAATGAATATTTTGGCCTCGCATCATTCAAACAAAGATTATCGCTCCTTTTGGCGGCACACGAACAGGATGAGCAGTAGGCCTGGCCTCCCTGTATCGGTTAATGGTGTGAACGATCCAGTAGACATTGCTAACCTCTTTAAGGAACAGTTTAAAATAAAATCACCACTGTAACCCAGCTTGTCTGTGCTTAATGCTCCAGACCATTATGATCTTCAAACTAGATTTACAGCTAAGGAGATCAAGGGTGTCATCACCACCATGTCCAGAGGAAAGTCTCCAGGTCATGATGGTCTGAGTATCGAGCATCTCAAGTATGCGGGTCCTCATTTACCAAGAGTGTTGGCAATGTTATTTAATTTTTGTGTGAGTCATGAGTATTTGCCCAGTCAGATGACTAGAACGGTAGTAGTGCCTATAGTTAAAAATAAAACAGGGGATATCGCGGATATAAAAAACTATAGGCCTATTTCCCTAGCGACCGTGATAGCGAAAGTGCTTGATAGCCTGCTTAATAGACAACTTAATAACCACATTAAACTGCACGACAACCAGTTCGGATTCCGAGCGGGGCTGTCCACTGAGAGTGCCATTCTATGTCTAAAGTGGGCTGTTAAGTACTACACAGACCGGAAAACCCCTATATATGCGTGCTTCCTTGATCTATCCAAAGCATTTGATCTGGTCTCCTACAGTATTCTTTGGAGTAAGCTTGAGAAAGCTGGAGTTCCATCAGAACTGGTAAGTACTTTGAAATGCTGGTATGGAGGCCAGATCAATCAGGTTAGATGGGCTGGAACTTTGACCGAGCCGTATGGATTAGAGTGCGGTGTGAGGCAGGGGGGGCTGACCTCGCCTACGCTCTTCAATCTATACATCAATGAGCTGATTGAGACGCTCAGCAGAGAGCGAGCCGGTTGTTACATTGATGGGGTGTGTGTAAACAACGTAAGTTACGCCGATGATATGCCTCTGCTGAGCGCCTCGGTTTGTGGACTAAGGAGGTTGGTGGCCATCTGTGAAGACTATGCCAAGCTTCATGGATTGGTCTACAATGTGTGTAAGAGTGAGGTCATGGTCTTTGGTGCCGGCGGCGGACGGGGTCCAGAAACTGTACCACCAGTTCTTTTGAATGGGACTCCGCTCGCACGGGTATATAAATTCAAATACCTTGGGCATGTCTTGACCGCGGGCATGAAGGACGATGACGATATTGAGCGAGAGCGAAGGCCGCTGTCGGTTAGGGCAAATATGATAGCTCGCAGATTTGCACGTTGCTCAAGAGGTGTTAAAATAACCTTGTTTCGTGCGTACTGCTCTTCTTTTTACACGTGCAGTCTGTGGGCTGATTATACGCAGAAATCGTACAGCGTCCTTCGTGTTCAATATAATCATGCGTTCAGGATATTGATGGGGTTGCCCCGCTACTGTAGTGCGTCAGGGATGTTTGCGGAAGCTCGAGTCGACTGCTTTTATACAACGATGAGAAAACGATGCGCTTCCCTGGTGCACCGCGTGCGGGCCAGCCCCAACCTTATCCTGCGCTGTGTGGCGAGCAGACTCGATTGTCTATATGTGAGTCGCTGCTGCAAGCTCTCCACTTCGGTGATAGGCGTGTGGCAGTGATTCACATATATTCATGATTCTATATTAAATAATTAGAATAAGAATACTAACATAGCGGTAAGGAATATTGTTACTAACACGAATGAGTCATGTCACTTGATGAAATAAATATATTATTATAGGCCTCCCCCAAGCACTTCCACTTCGACCGGTTTTGTGCTTCTCGCATCCAACGGGTTCCTGCGGCCTTCACAAGGTCGTCGGTCCAACTTGCGGGACGCCTTCCAACGCCACGTCTTCTGGTACGCGGTTGCGACTCCAGACCCTTTCGGCCCCATCGGCTATTAGTTCTGCGAACAATGTGCCCTGCCCAGTTATGTTTGGCAATTCTTCGGGCTATGTCGGTTACCTTGGTGCTCCTGCGGATCTCTTAATTTCAATAGTAACCAAGCAAAATCATATTACTTCAACATGTTTGTACCTCATATCCTCCCGATACATATGTAATCACGCCCCGTAACAACATCTATATAGAAATTCTCTTAGGCGACGACGTAATAGGATAAAAATATGAGGTCGGCCCAGACGAGAAGCTCAGGAGAGGCCTGGCTTACGTGGGGGATCTTAAGTAAAAGGGGATCTACCCCCTAATGCCAGCCTGTTTTATGAGATGTATTGATAAATCTGTGTGTGGGATGGGTCAATACTGGATTATTCGGTGTAAGCTTGTTCCAAAAACACGTGAAGAGAAATAAGTAGCTAATCTCAGGTCTCTCCAGTATATTTCTCCAAGTTCGTTTTATTCAATATCAGTATATTGTATTAGTAATCTTAGGTGTCGCTGTTATTTGTATTATTGTGAAGCCAAAAACGAGTTTTTTTGTAAGACCATCTTCAGTATTGGTACTGTTACCTAGGTACCAAACGTGCCGTTTTTGTACCTGTAAACAGTTAAGTTTTGCCTTCTCAAGCCTTTGAACCTCTAGGAGGTACTCCTCCTTACCAAATAAAACCTTCGTATAGGCTTTTGTGTGTAATTTAACTTATTTTATATAAAGTCAGATACAAATTATTGTTAATGAATAAATGACAATGACTATGGATAGAAGGCACAATCATGTTTCGACGTCTCCTATAATCTATTTTTTATCTCCAAAGATACAATCCTTGAGGCAATAAATCTTCGAAAATAGAGTGGTCACTAAAAGTATATATGAGTAAAGAAAATATTTCATTCCATTGTGCTATTGATTCAGAGTCATCAATAAGTGTCGTCGCTATAATTGACACAGCGCGTAATGGAACGCGAAATGGAAAAAGAACTTCAGCAAAATTTGGGCTATTTTTGAGACATTGTGACCATTTCTGCAGAACCGAATGATATTACAAATGTGTGTTATCTCTGAGATTTTACGGATCATTTTCAGGGTAAGTTTTGCTTGGAGACTGACCGTGGTTTGACCTTTTTAGTTAATGTTTTGTAGGGATTTTGGATATACGTTCGACACACTTGACGTTGTATAGACGAGCAGTTTTCAGCGCCTGTACTCTTGAATGCTTTTCACGGAAATGTCTGTGTAACCACACAGACATTTCCGTGAAAACAGCAGCCGATGTATTCTGTAAAAAATCTCACCGTGAAAACTTATGTAAGCTGGCCACAGTGTCTTAGCTTAGTTATCATTGCGCCTAATGCTAGGGATTGGCACTATTGACAGCTCACTTCACCTAATTTTTCACGGTGAGAGTTACAAAATAGACCCAAGTTTTAAGGTGCTTTTACATGTAAGATTTAGGTATACTTGTAACAGCTTACACGAGAAAGGACAAATAAGAAAGTTTCTCTAACTCTGATTGTGTAATAAAATCGCTATTGGTTAGGGAATCGCTTTTTCCTGTACGGTTGTGATTGCTTTCATTTCAACGATACCGTTACGTCATTAGAAGTATGAAGCCGGAAGCCAAAAGAAAGCGAACTGATAACTTTATGCGAGGAATAATTTCGAAATTTTGTCAGCTATTTCATACAAAAGCTGTCAAACGTCAATTTTATTCCTCGAATAAAAGTTATCTGGCAATGGAGAAATCAGCCGTAAGTAAAAAAACCTACCTATTATAAGTTTAAGCCGCTTATCGTGTCTGTCTTTGTGATCGCGTTGTTCTTCTAAACTCCGCAACGGATTTTGATGCAGTTTTCACCATCATTTACATAGTTAGAGCATATATTCCGGAAGGTGTATGAGTACATCATTATCATCATTTCAGCCGAAAGACGTCCACTGCTGAACATTGGCCTCCCCCAAGCACCTCTACTTCGACCGGTTCTGCGCTTCTCGCATGCAACGGGTATGAGTACAATACATTAATATTAAACTTATAATAAACAAATCTTGATGTTTGTGTGTGTGAAGCAGGAGCGGGTCGCCAGTGTACTTATTATATTGGAAATGTAACATATTGCCAAAGATTGCGCTTCGCTGTAGGTAACCGGGAGCCAGTATTAGGGCGAAATGGATTTGAAAACTTGTAAAGCTTCAATGTGGACTTATAAAGTGGAAATATATGCACAACAGTTTGCGACATAACAGCTGATCTATTCTGAAAGAGTATCACCGTAGAAACTTAGGTGAAGTGAGCTGTCAATCTAAGTGATGCTAGGGATTGACTCTGTTGACAGCTCACTTCACCTAAGTTTTCACGGTGAAAGTCTTACAAAATAGCCCGTAGATCGGCTGGTTAAGCTGTTTTGTTTTATGGTGTTTTTACATTTTTACAGCAAACAACATTTTGCAGGAAACATAAACTAAGCCAGGATAATTAGAAGAAACACCTCAAATTGTGAACTTTCCTTCGTAATTGTTTGCTATTTTGAATTTTTAAGATGTTTTCCTCAATTATCATTGTTTTTACTAAAATAAAACTCCCTCTCGTTTTCGTGAAGAATTGTTATTTAATCTAGCATTCATTTCAGCCTGCGGAAAAAAACGTGAACGTAATTATTATTATTTTAATAAACTATGTTTACACTTATTTTACGTTTTTGAAAACACAAGTACAGGGATTGTTGACTACCCTTGAAATTATTATTGAAATTATACAAAAGTATCTCATATTGCTAGAGAAAGGTTCTATGGCATACGAGTCGAATATTATTCATGTAAGGGCTTCTAAGTATTAAATGTAGCTGGTTCTAGGTAGCAAAGCATAATCAGCCTATAATGTTCTCATTGCTGCGACACAAGCCTTCTCTCTTCGAGAGGGAATGGGCTGTACTGGGAATGGGCTGGCTGCGGACCCAGTGCGGGTTGGTAGATGTCACATGTATTCGAATGTTTAGTTTTAGGACATGCCGCTTCTTCACGATGTTTTCGTTCACCATTTTTGAGAGTGAAATTATTTACACATAGTAAAGCGCATGCCTGGGTTCGAAACCACGACCTACAACTCATAAATCGAAGCCTCTACCACTGGGCCAGCTCTGCTCTTTAATAGGTTCTAGGTAGACGGGTACACTTTTTGATAATTTCTGTATTAGTCAGGAATCATACAGGCACTGCGATTAAAACTAAATATAAATTTTATTGATGTAATAATCTCCTTTGACGGACACATTCAGTTTTATGAAAACCAAATGTCATGGCCGCATTCCAAGTTGAGCCAATGTTTAATAGACGCGTTGTGTCTCGTGACATCATGTCCGGGCCATCACGGGCGGTATATAGCGCTAACAGTTGTGGTGAGCGCCAAATCACGTCGTCAAATACGATGACTGTATTTGATGCGGAGATTGAAACAGCTGTTGTGTCATCAGATTAATTTGTAGTTTATAATGCAAATTGCAAATATACGTGATGACTATGACCTATATTTCCAGAGCGACGAGCAAATTCGCCCTTGGGACTTAAACATAACTGGCTAAATGTGGGTGTACTATTAGGTATGTACACCGCTGCCTAACCCTTCGGAGATTACAAGCGTGATGTTATGTGTTATGTTATTTTACTAGCAATTTGAAGCCCTACGTCAATTTGCCGTGTTATAGCCTTTTCACACAACTGTCAAAGAATGACAGTTGTAGTTTGAATATTATACGAACAATTTAGAAAGTAAGAAAATACATTTATTTATGTTGTATATTTAATAGGCCTTAACAATTAAGTTCCCAGACTTAATCACATTTTAAATAAAAGAAGAACGAAAAATACGAAACCCTGGTCAGGCTGATTGGGATAGGTGTGCTCACCTGCCACGTTGGCAACGAGCTATCACCACGCTGCCGCAAGTATGTGATTCAGATTTTATAAATATTACACTACACCTGCCAGAAGACCTACTTACCCATAAGATTTTTGAAGTGAAAACTTCTTTAGCGGCTTGTGCACTTTTTTTGTGATGGGCAAAAAATGTTAAACTCGCATCAGGACACGTGACCTGATCGAAAATTCGTAAGACGGAGCTCGCGTCAGGACACGTGACCTGATCGAAAATTCGTAAGACGGAGGGAGAGTAGACCGCATTCCAAAATATCAAAAATGCACAACGTTAATATTCAAGTTTTCACGTCTGTTGGCACTCCCGGAGTGCAACCCGTTCTTTTTTAAGTGAAGTATATTTGAAGTATTCGCTTGAACACTACAAGGCAGGTTCGAGGTTTGAATAACAGGGTGGTACCCTAAGTTCCTCATCTTCCATAGAAAAGGAAGAATCCTCTGGAAAGACAGATGTTGTCTGGTGGGCTACTGCCCGACGGGTGCTGTCGGGCTATTGTATGTATACTAACTTCGCGGATAACTTTGCTAGCGTGATGTAGTATTTGTGTGACGTCTGATGTAGTTCTTATAGTGTAGTAATAAAAGCTCCGAAAAAAAATTAAAATATGAGCATACTCAAAATATGAAATTTACTGCTTTAAACTCTAACTTTTCGACAACTTATAAGCGAATACAAATAAAGAAACGACCGAATAAAATGCTGAAAATTCCGAAAAATTTATACAATAAATGCTGACATTATATTTTTCCACCAGCTTAAATTGCGTTTTACCGAAATCTACAGGTCATCATTTTTATCGTAACTTACCTATTTTATATTACAAATTTAGAATCAATCTTACACATTTTATAACTGTGGCGCTGTGGCTGTGTGGTTTGGTTTTACATTCAAAAATATGTTTCTGGCACTCGCCAGCCGCTGCCGCGGCACCGCTCGCTTCGCTCGCTCGTCTCGTGCGTTATGTGGTCACAGTTCTAACCTAATCTAACCTAGCTCTTTCGATTTAAAGAATTTAATATGCGTGTTACGTTGCAAATTTCACTAAAATATAACTTTTCCGAAACTTGGTATTTTTTTCGGAAGTTTAGTATTTTTTTGGAAATTTAGTTTAATATTTGAAAGTATAGAATATTTTTCGTAGAATTATAATTTGAAAGCTTCATGTTTGTTTGTTAAATACAACATTTTTTGTCGGTTAATTTTGTATTAACTTTTCGGTAATTCATTTTAACACAGTTTAGTTAGTATTACAGTCAACCACAGATCGCTGGAAGTTAATTTGTTTTTCGGAAGCTATATTATATTCCGTTCTTATGTGGCGGTAGATGTCGCCACAACTGAAACACTTTCATTACGTACTCTGTACATTAATTAACCGAAACATACAAAACCCATAAAAGGACCTCATAAATGAATAAGAGTAAAAAATGCTGCCTCCTTGGTTTAGTGCTAGTAAGTGCGACTTCTTTCTGAACGTGGGGTACGAATCCCACGTCGGGAAAGTGTAAGGTTGTGCAGGCTGGCAGAAAAATAACTCTAGTTACATTGTAACAGTCAAGATGAGCAAATCAAATTATTTCTATTGGGTTTTTGTTTCGGAAAAACAGTGATAGAATAGGCGAGTTGATGTAAACACGTTCACTTGGAATAAACGCAATAATGACGTATTAATAACTAGTAATTTCTACGTTGTACAAATTACAATGTATCCTTGAATAGCCCCGTACAACATTCATGACAGTACCTACTTAGCACCTTTCCCTAACCCATCGGTTAATACTGATGGTTAAGTAGTTTATCCTCCACTAAATGGATTTCATTCCCATATTTTCTTTACCTAATTCATCACTTCTACTCACACAAACAGTCAGACTGTTCCACAGAGCACACGATCGTTCAACAAATAAGGTATTCCGCAGTATACATCTGTTAATGTGTGAGGTAAACTGCGCTTACGGGAAATTTCTTTCAGCAATTACTGCCCGGCAACAGTTGCCGTAGGCTACCAAATGGCGGCCCGCAGTACGGATCCGGACCGCTGACCTATTTTGTGGAACCTTAAGTACCTTTACACTAACTAAAACTTAATCTAGAAATGTTGTTTTAACTTGCTTCAACTTTACTCCTGACTTCAGACAGATAGTTCAAATTAAAAAGATAAATATTTCACATGGCTAATAATTACTTACTTTGTTAGTTTTGTTCATTAGGTACATAAGAATTTGTTACTTAATAAAAAAAATGTTTCTTTTCGTTTTATTTCGTACATTTTTATTTTCTTATATTTTCTCCGTTTTATATTTTTATTTATTTATTTAAATCATTACAGGTTATACCTAATGCGATAGGGTGGTCTTAATATTAACTTACTTACAATTTAAAAGTATGAAATACGTAAAAAACTTAATACATCTAAAAATAATAACTACTTTACTAAGTTCCCATAATAAAAATTAAAAAAAATCTTGGTTGCTAATTCCTAGTAATCGTCTACCAAACGGACCGCGACAGTCATATTATTTTTGGAAACGGACCCCCCACAAAACTACCCAATTGGTGAACCCTGTCGTAAGCAGTAGAGCATTTGCTCTTACGACAGGGTTCACCAATTTAAGCAAGTTTTATGAATTAAACTATTAAGTTTAATTCTTAAAATTGCTATAACAGTTTCGGCTATATTACCTAAACCATATTGCTCAATAAGGTGTAGCGGTATCTCTGGCAACAATTGCTATATATTGGTATCGTAACTGCTTGATGTTGTCGTGACGTCATATTTTAACAACATCGCCCGGAGCTGAGCAGTTTAAGTTGCCCGTATGTGCAGCCTGAGCCCTGCCACGTGGAATGTCCAGGAAAGTATACGAGGGAATGAAAAGGTCAAGCTAGCGTAGTCGGAATTCTTAAACGACGCAACGATACCGGCACGGCACCTGAGACCGGGCGGTATTAACATGCGACCGGGGATTGAACAGCTGGAGTCTTAGAGTGCTCTGGCTCTATCTTTGAAAACTGTGTGATAAAGCGTTTATCATCCTGTAATGCTGTGACACGCTCAAAATTAAATATCGTTGTGTTTTTCCTAGAAAATAATACGATAAATAATCTTGTAAGACACCTATTTCAAAATATTTGTAAGGTAGATTTTTTATTTACTTTTAATAAGTATAATGTACAAATATATAAAATAGATAAGGGAAAGAATCATAGGCATAAAAAAATTCGTCCGCATCGCTGTCAACAAGAAAAGTGCCCAAAAGGCTAGCAGCCTTGCCTCGTTATATGGCAATGCCGATTTTGTAGCCAAAAAATAGGCCAGCCCTGTGGTCACGCGAAGAGTCGACCAACCGCTTGGCGATGTCTCGAAAAACTAAGTGGGCAACTTGGACCCTCATGGCCCTAAAGTTTCAACTCCAAACACACACCTATCATAAACTGCCGCATTTTTCACAGAAAATATCACGGTAAGATTACCGTGATATTTTCTGTGAAAAATGCGGCAGTAAAGTAAGTGTCGCCCGTATAACAGTCGCGTGTATAGATATACACGCGACTGTTATACGGGCGACTTAGAAAGAACAGAAGATTCTGACAGTCTGTTCTGACTAGTTGTTGTTGTGTTGTTGTTGTGATGTTGTTGTTGGGCAGTTTTGTTAGCCTAGGGAGCAGTAGTGGCCCAGGGGCGACGCCCCCGACTTAAGAGTTGTAGGTCGTCGGTTCGAACCCAGGCAGGCGCTTTTCTTTGTATAAATAATTTCATCACCACTGCTCTCAAAACGGTGAAGAAAAACATCGTGAGGAAACTGGTATGTGCTAGAACCAAAAATTCAAAGACACTTGACGACTCGCACTGGGCTCGCGTGATAGATTATAACCCACTCCCTCTCGAAGAGAGGAGGCCTGTGTCCCAGCAGTGGGAACATTATTGGCTGATTATGCTTTACGCTTCGTTATCCTGCGGTCAACAATGTATCAGACAAGTGTCGTAGTTTGTAATGGTTATTGGGTTACCCACGCTAAAATTTCTTTAGCAAGTTTGGCATTTAAAAAGGCCTTGACAGCGTTTTCCCCACAAATCCAGACAGTGAGTCAGCCGTCTTGTGACGTTTTTAGGTATAAAGTTTTTTCAGAACTGCTTATTCTCTGCCTACGCGGTGGTGACGAAGCTTGAAGTGTCTTCATCCGTCATCCTGAAAATCCCTAATGTGGTAAACAGACTTCATGACTAATTTTGACGCAGAACCTACTCCCTTTTAATACATCATGTATGAGACAAGGTTCTTTAACATTACATATACTTAGTAGCACGTTAAATAACTGCAATTATCCCGGACGTATAACTTGGACAGATCCACCATTGTTACCATAATTCTAGATTATCATAGCACTAATAAAATGGCGCTGAGCAGGCAAATCCGTCAGATGTCCGCGTTGACACGAAACGCTTCGCTCCGCTGGTACCCTCGTACTGATGGCTATCACTTCGCTCCGCTGGTACCCTCGTACTGATGGCTATCACTTCGCTCCGCTGGTACCCTCGTACTGATGGCTATCACTTCGCTCCGCTGGTACCCTCGTACTGATGGCTATCACTTCGCTCCGCTGGTACCCTCGTACTGATGGCTATCACTTCGCTCCGCTGGTACCCTCGTACTGATGGCTATCACTTGCGGGAGGGCGATAATGTCCGATTAATATTGTTAATTACACTGCCAATAGGAGGGTTGAGTAATTACTGTTTTGATTGAATATGTGACGCAAAGATTTTTGATATTTTCGTATCGTTTTATTGGCAAGAATTTGTTTCGTGATATGAATAAAATTACATAACTGGCGAAATGGTGTTGCTCACCTCAGCATAATTCTTCGAGAAAACGAGGCGTGATGTTATGAATAATATTACCTATAAATATGTGTTCAATAACACACGTCGTTAGTGTTATATTTAGGAATATCTACCAATAAAAATTCAGCAATAGTAGGTAAATAAAACTTGTTTTTAAAAGAGTCTTTCGTCTTCTGTCACCCCCAGCTTACACGTGACCACACCGCCGATGCATTCCCGCAGCAACTACCTATTAAGTACTCAGTCAAAGCCGAAATAAGTGTTATATGTATAGAATCCAATTTTCCATTATAATGCCGATCTTACGTCGCACATTTATAGTTGTAACTTCTACCAAACAGTCAATGTCATTTGTGAACGTAACATAAACATTGTAACGGCTCACTTATGTACTTTCAGTAATTACAGAGCGTGTGAACTCACCGCTGGGAACTATACACCTTTATATTATTATGTTCTGCTGTTTGGACACCTTTATCTGTTCTGGGGTACCGAAGGATAATAGTTTTGTAAGTCATGCTATGCTGCAAAATTGGGAGGCAAAAGGAATAAGGGTGACAGGACCCAATGAAGACCGAACAAGTTTTCAGCTCGCCGGATACGAATTTTACATATGGAATATATATATATTTTTTTTAACCTATTTCCAAGTCCTTCCAAGAACTTTTTTTGCCCGGCCCGCGTCGAACCAGCCCTCGCGGTACGCGTCCAGGTCATCTCGCCACCTTTTTCTGGGTCAACCTCGACGGCGCGGTCCATCTTCAGGCACCCATTGTGTGGAGGCTTTTGTCCAGCGGTCATCCTGCATACGGCTGATGAGACCCATGTCGGCCTGGCAGCCTATGAGATATAGGTCAATATAAATTGGGGTATATTTTTGGTTCTCCATTTCCAACCCAAGAAATTGTTCCATTGAAAGCCCACGATGGAAAGCTCCGTTATAAACCTCATTAACATCCCAGAAGCTGTAGCGGGAACATTTCAAAGTGGGTGCAAACCTTGCAGTTGACACGGACCAATACGGATTTAGGTCCATTAGTGTTGAGTTGCACACGAGTGAAGGAGTGTTTACATTTCGGCGCACGCATACTAACCTGTTGTGCGCGTATCGACCGGCCGGCCGCCGACCGGGGCGAGGCAGTCTCGGCCGCTCTTCTCTCGCCGGAGCCCGTGTTCGTCCCGCGCCAGTGAGTCCCGTGCCCAGTGCAGTTCTTGTGATCAACATCGACATGCAGTTGCCGGCAACGTGCCGGCCGCAGTGAGAGAAACGCTTCAGGTGAATATGAAACTTATTTTATTTAACAGCAGTTTTGTTTTGGTTGAGATTAGGTGCGTTAATTGAGGCAGCTCCTGAAATTTTCAGGTGTTATACATCAAGGTTTTTTTTAATTAATAGTGTTCTATTAAGAAGTAGGTAAATACGAGAATTTAAGGGGAAAATCTTCAGTGAAATCTCTTAGTCTTATTCAAGAGGGACCAATAGCAAACGACTTTTCTCAAATCGACAACGTTTTTGCGCGTCTGCGTCCGAAATTTACATCGCAATTTTAAAGAGAGGGTGTTTTGCAATTTTCTGTAGGATGAATACCCACAATTTATTTAAGTTAACACTACGTTCTGCTAGCTAAATACTGCATAGATAACTAATCACGTCCGAGACGACATTTTATCGTGGAGCGTCATTGACCGCGACTTTTTAGTCTTAAAAGCTCAGCTTTTCAATTGAACATTTACCGATTAATTTACTACTTAAATTGTTTCAAAACATACATAGTTCAAAATGTTTCCAAATACATCAACCTTCCTTTGTTGCCCCGCCAAACTAACGGCGCAAAAGAAAAACATGTACCATTAGGAAAGGAGCGTTCCTTTGTTAGATCGTCCTAGATCAGTCGCTGTCAGACTAGTCATGCCTCCCGACGAGTCCCGGTGACTCACGAGATTTATGAACCCCGTGTGATTAGCAGTTACTGTTCATTTATTATATTTTGACGCACAACGTCATCCGCGCGGCGTGGTGTGAAGATCAACGCATTCCGCGGCCACGCGCGATTTAATGCGCTCTCCAAATATGCGACGTCTATTGTGTAAGCTGCGTATAAAATAACAATGACAGAATTTAAGATGGAGCTCATTCGGTTCACAATATTCGGCTTTATTAGCTAAATATAGAAATATAAATGTAGAAACGTCGGAGAAATGGGATTACAATCGGTTTTATCGCTAACAGCAATTTTAACACCATCTTTTACTATATATTTACTTTTCATGAAACCAAATGAGAAATATATTTTTATATACCTATATACTGAAAAACAATTGAAAGTTTTTGGCGTGAATCTCAGGTAGGAAATTGATATCGTATTTTATCGCATCTCCTGAAATATGGCCTGCGTGATGCATGACAAATAGTCCTGTAGGAATCGCGCCTGCGTTGTGCAACAGGGTTCCATTTGAACTCTAGACCTTTACGGTGAATCATATTATGCGCAGTACAGCTTTTCAATCAATTTCATCGCCCACAACACTTTTTATCCTCTCTTTACTAGAAGTTTCCATTAGCCTTACTTTGAGTTGCTACTTGAAAAAGGGACCTTATAACCTAAGATGACCTTTGGGGAACATCATCTTAATTTGAAAACAACAATAAGTCCATATTACCAAAAAATATCTTTGCCAAATACTTACATTAAATAATTATACAGGGTGGCAGGGACATCGACGCGCAAACTGTAACCATAGATTCAGCACATGAGTTTAGACCCCATAGCGTCGAAATTATTCGTCGGTTATAAAAAAAAAAAATCTTCTGTTTTATAGAAAAGTGCAATACCTACGCGGTCAAAATGTATGGAACAAGAATATTTTTTTTAATAACGTCTAAACACATGTGCTCAATCCATGGTTACAGTTTGCGCGTCGATGTCGCGCCAGCCTGTATTTTTTTTTTAAATGGCAACTAGCTTTATTTCTCTGACTGTTTTGACAATTCAAAAGTGCCTATAAATGGTTTAAAAGAAATAAACACAACTTTTAAGAAATGTTTTGAGCAAACCACGGGCTTACGTGTGTGGGTGACAAGACGTATTAGTTGTTCACCTCGTTTTTAGAGGGACGACCTCCGACATAACTTGATGATAGTAGTAACATTTTTTATTACCAGGTTCAAGGTTTTAGCTCTGATAAGATGGGTTTTAGGAAAACATAGATTGAGGATTTGAATAGAATGCTCTTTATCATGTACACCAAATAACAGAAATGAAGGAAATACATTTAGATAGAGTGATACAATGGGCGGTGTGTCTCTCCGCGGTGTACTTAACTGGTTCAGTTAAATTGCACTGACTCATTTAGTGTCAGGTTGTTAACTCGCCTTTGTGTTGCAGTTAAGTATATAACTAACACCACTAACTACTGCTTGAACCACAGTCGGATAATATAGGTACGAGTAGGTAGTTGTGTGCAGTTGGTAGTTAAAATTTTGCAATTAGTTTTACCTTGCTGATAAGGGTTTTGAGGGGAAATGCGCCAGTTTATTATGATTTTCGTGAGATTTAAGATAGCCATGTTAGCCTGACTTGCAACTTTGTAAAACATAACTATTATTTCGTTTTCGTATTATTCGACACTCCGACTTACCTCAAGAGAGGAAAAAACGCAGAGCCCTCTCCAGGTGAAACTATGCAATATGTGAGTCAACTGCTGTCAATGCCTTCGTAGGGCTAGCCAACAGCCAACAACCTTCAATGTTATTTAGCGTACGCTTACACCTACTAGTTAGGATATTCATACAAGATAAATGAACTAAACATCGCTTATTATAACTCACACACTATACAACCCCACTACTCACACTTACACCCACACCCAAACTCGCTCACTTACACACTAACATACTCACTCGTAACACACGCACCACACGTACTCGTGCGACTATTGACTAGTGCCTTTGTATAATGTTAATTTATCTCTTTTATTTTTTTATCTTTAGTTTTGCTTGTTTACTTTGTGTACATTTCAATTGCATAGTAATTAATGATAAGTGGAAGTGCGGAGACTCCTAATACAAGCAATTCCTTGCTTAAAAGGAGATCTCCAAAAAACATGTATCTAAATGCCCATTGTAATTGAAATAAACTTTTTTTTTTTTTTGCGAACTGTTGTAACATTGAATGCAAAAACAAAATCATCAAATGGTTACTAAATCGAAGCTACGCTGAAACGGAAAAAGTCCTTGAGATATTAAAGTAACAAGGTATATTTATTACAAATATTATTATCTTATTTTATTTATTTATTTCTGGGGGTTTGTTCCACAGTGTCTAAATGGCTTTTACCAGCGGGAATCTACTCGGAGATGGTGAGACAAGTGCTTGGTAATTTTCTACGTATAATATAATATTTAATTTTTCTATGCACATTTACATAATTAATTATATTATATACATGATTATGAAATATTGTAAGTACACACACACACCCTCACACAAACACACTCACACACACCATCAATCACTTGTAATTGTACCACGTTGACAACCTTTACTATGTGATATAATGGGGGGCCTGGAGTTCTAAGATACAGGCATAGGCTTAGTTTAGACTCCAGATCTCCCACAAATTACAAAATTTTGTCGAAATACCTGTCAACTTAATATGTATAAGAATGTAATTTGTGGAGATAAATAAACATAATTTGATTTTTTTCATATTTAAATTATATGTTTCTTTGTAAGGTTTCAGTTTATAAACCATAATTATCTTCTTTGTGTTGAGGGTTAAGTTATTATTCATTCATTTATTTAAGTTACCATTACTAATAGCCAATATTCAATACATTATACATACAACAACAATACAATAGAAAGAAAAAGTATTGTGACTCGCACAGGAAGATCACAAACACAATCATAAAAAAAAGAAAGTAAAAAACAAATATTTCTGTATGAGGCCGAAAGGCTCCTATCTCAGCAGGATGCTGTGACATTTAAAAATAAGTGTCGCAGCGCTGGTATACTGATAGGGCCCGCTGTGATGCCACAGGCACTATTAATACAATACAGGACCACTCGTTGCATTTAATTATGATTGATTCATGCATGTCAACTGTGGACATGACAAATCCTGCAAGTCTCTAATACAACAGGGTACCTTTCGCACTTGGTTGCTATCCCGACCAGTCGTACTCAGTGCTTCTCCGCCACATTTATTATAAGCGCGTCACTCTCAGTGTCTGTGTTCCCGGGATTCCACGTATAACTCGTCAGCCTTCAAATCAAAAGTGAACAGCCATATTCTGATCTTGCTCGTTCCATCATAACCCTCATCCATAGCTTTCCATCAGGTGAGGTCGAGGTCAAGAGCATGCCAATTTAGTTTTTTTTTAATATGCCGATCATTTTGTAAGGAAAGTGGGTCCTTAGAAGCCCGATCGTCACTGCAACCTACACTGATAAATTGTCTCTATTATCACAAGCTTTCAATTAAACAGCATTGAGTAAAAAGATCTGATCAGATCAGTACCTACAATTTCCGCCTTTCCAGTTTTAATCAATTTGCGCCTCTAACTAATTGAGTGCTCGGAAACGTTTGCAGCTAAAATAAAGATTCACTGATTCGATTCCCCGTAACATGATAAAAGAGTATTTACGAAGAAAAGTGATAAACACAACAACTGTCAACTTTGTTGATTTGATTCAATAAATTATTTCTGAATCACTTCCGAGTACGTTATGTTAAGTCATTTACATATTGCTTATGTTCTAATTTGTGTTGATGATTCCACTTTCGTCCTACCCTACGAATCACTACATAGTATAAAACAAAGTCGCTTCATGCTGTCTGTCTGTCCCTATGTATGCTTAGATCTTTAAAACTACGCAACGGATTTTGATGTGGTTTTTAAAAGATAGAGTGATTCAAGAGGAAGGTTTATATGTATAATACATGCATAATATAGTAGAGAAACATGATCAATTGAGAGGTTTCTAATGTGATGTCGTAAATAAACACATTTTTTGCGCATACATTGCAAACACTGGCTGAACCCTACGAGATAGATCAAATTAATGTACTACAGTATTTTACACCTTAAAAAGGTCTACAAAAAAGTCCGCAATGGTATATGTCTATCTCTTAGGGATAACCCACAATAACCATATTTTATCCTTTACTTTTTACGAGAAATAATGGTTTATTTACGAAGCGATTTTAAGCAATACAGCATTAATCCTTATCCAATTAAGTACCTTAAATACATTGTACATTTAACATAGATCAATATGGCCCTTTATAGCATGTAATTTAAATGAATATTTTCGAAGATATTACAGATTTAAAGTGCAGGGACCGCCGGCGGCGCGTTTTATTAAGAAACCTGAATCCACCTAAACTTTGCAATGGCACACGTTTGCTGGAAAAATCACTAAAAACTTTCATATTAGAGTGCACAATACTAACCGGATGTGGTACCGGAGAAGATGTATTGATTCACCGAATTCCTCTGATACCCTCAGATTTACCGTTCCTATTTAAACGCCTACAATTTCCGGTAAAGATATATTTTGCAATGACCATTAATAAATCGCAGGGTCAAACTTCCAACGTTGCAGGCTTAGATTTGAGTGTTTTTCACATAGCCAATATGTCGCTCTTTCAAGAGTAATATGACAATAAAAATAGGGTGACATGTTATAATAATTTAATTTGACATCTGTATAATTTTATTTTAATTTGGACCAATATTTTTAATTTATTTTTTATGATTGTTAAGTCTATGACATGTATTATAAATTTATAATTCATCTGACAATTTTTTTTTTGTTTTTTTAATTTAAACTTTTGATAGTATTCCGAATTTATTTTTTAATTATTTTTTTTTTTATTATAATAATTTTAATATTTTTTGGATAAGATTAATAATAATAATATAAATATTTGCACACCTTATTAGGTAATGATACAGTGTACTTTATATCTATTTGTAACATCTCTTTATACCTACCCATATTAAGCAAATAAATAATTTGATTTGATTTGATTTGGAATTCGATGAAAAGCACAGATACTTTATAACCTGGATTTATGACCGACTTTCATGCGGGCGAAGCCGCGGGCAATCTCAAAGCATTTATTTCAAATACCAATTACAAGCAGCTTTGAATTGTCAAGGGGGTCGGTCAGTCAGAGAGATGAAGCTATAATAGTTGCCCATTCCAAAGCGTAGTAGGTGCCTATGGAGAAGAACGGGCAAGAAACTCCATGGACACTCTTTTAAATCAAAGGCTAGTGGTTTAAGCTACGACCGGAATTCAGTCACGTTGACAGTGTCATTGGCTTCGCAAAGAAAGAATAAATAAATTAGTAATAATATATAAAAACAAATACAATAGGCTTTTTTCCTAAAAAATCTAATTAGTCCGTCAGTTAGATTGCCAAAAAATATTGACCCGTATTTTTTCTTTTGTCAGTTATATAAAAAACGATGAAGATATCGCCCGTTAAAGTTCCGCGTGACGTCACTTGCTTGCGACACTTTTGCAAGCAAGTGACGTCACGACCCCCCACTCCCAAATTATGACGCGCTTTATCTTTGTCATTTTTTGTTTGATTGACAAAAGAAAAAATACGTGTCCATTATTTTTCGATAATCTAACTGACGGACTAAATATAATAATTATTTTTTTACCCAGGCAACTGCCCTATTGTCGAAAACAGATAGAAAGAACTTATAATAAATATTTAATAATAAGGGAAACCATGAAAGCGCTTCTGCTCTCTCCTACTTATGTATAACTTTGCTGTGCCCGACAGGGTCCATAATTGATTCTATTGATTTATACTTCCCACCTGAATGTGTACATTATGGATGCATTAAAGGTTGAATTGAATTGAAAGGTCTTTCATGGTGCAGGTGTAACTGCACAGAGAGCAGGACAAGAGATGTGGCAACATTTGTAATGTGGTTTAGGTTAAGATGCGCAGTTCTTACAATCTCACTAAATGGACATAATATGTCTCACATTTGAGATCGAGTATTGATAACAACTAGATTTTTTGTGATTCTGAGTTAACATTAAATGAACAGTCCTGCTAGACTATCGTAGGTTCGTGAAGTATTTGGTTTTGTACCGTAGGACCAGAAAAATAACTGTACGGGTACTAAGTATTTAGTTTCAATATGCACACACCTGTTTCCCTCAAAGGGTTATGTAGAGTACTTATAATACACCCACGTTACACCCGTTTGTTTTCTTAAAACACTTTCTTCATTTTACAGTATCGTCTCTCCCTTCTCTCTAAATTCATCCAAAGGTTGTCTTTAAAAGATCGCTTTTAGCGAAAGACCGCCCATTGTGACACCCTTTGTAAAATTTCTATATTCATATCTGTAATATTTATGATGTAAAGTATTCTATTCTATTTTAATAACCTTGTCTCTAGAAACTTAGTAAACTTTACGATTTCCGCATAATTGTTATCGTATTTAAAAATAATGATGGAATATTAAATGATGGTAGCTTGCTTTTGTAATATACATATGATCATGTTACTACTACAAGTAACCTACAGTCTTAAAACGTAAATACTTCATTCATTGAAAACAAAAGCTTAATACGTAAACCGTTCTGTACTTTTTTTTATGTGTCATGTTTTCCGCAAATAAATGCATTTTCTTTCTTTTCTTTATGACTAAATCTCTACAATCGTTGGAAACGCAAAGCTTAATGATATATTTCCTTTCCTTCAGTGGGCGTACAAAATGAAATAATAAAATTAGTTTATTTTATTATTTCCTTTCTTAACAAGAATTTAGAAGGTATTAGTCAGAAAACTGAACAGCGGGGTAATTGTGTAACACACTATCAATAGAACAGCGGGGTAATTGTGTAACACACTATCAATAGAACGGCTTTTATTTTGACAGTTCAACAACATTCATTGCGTTATTTACGTTGTTGAGCAGGCAAATTTTTCGATGATATAAAGCAATGGATTGGCAATATTCTTCAAAACGATTCAGACTGTGATCGATAATGTGTTACGCAATTAGGGGGCTGAATTGGCGAAATGTGGGTGGTAGTATAGAGGTGCACCTCTGGCTGACCTGTCGGGGGTTACAGGCGGACAGAAAATCGTGAAAATCTCGAACGCGGCCATTGAAGGGATTAGTGACATGGTGTAATGGCTCATTTACATAATTATATTAGAGGGGCAAGCAGATGCGAACCAGTGAGTGGCGCCATGTTGTCGCATTATAACATAGCTTAGCAAACATACCCTGTTTGCTAAGCAAGCAAGCCTTTTGCTTTGCAAGAAAAAATTGGGAGAAGACGTTTATTATATGTATTACCGGCATGTCCTAATGTCCGGATAGCATAATCACGGCAGAAGTAACTGAGTGGAAGGCAGATAGGCAGACGCTCCATGTAAAAAAATACTGGTACGCAACTGCATCCGGTTTCACTGGCCGCCGACCCTAATTTAGTTGGGAACAGCTTAGTAGGATGATGAGCTTTTCGGCCATTTTTTTATTTTAAAGGTACAAATGTAGCTTCGTTCTCGGTCGAGTTCGTTGCAGAAGAGCCCTATTACTACCTACCCTTTATGTCTAGTAATATAATAATCAGCCTGTATCGTCCCACTGCAGTGCAAAGGCATCCCTTTCCGTTTTCCACTCAACTCGACCCTGAGCCAAGATGGACCAGTCCCTCATAATTAGGCGTCAAGTTCGTCCCACCTAGTCCCATGCCTATACCCACGCCTAGTCCCATTTGAACTTGGCTGCTTTTTGGGTGACGTCTGCGATTTGTGTCGAAAGAAGTTTCAGCTGTCTGATTCAGATTGAATTAAAAGGAAAGTTGCGTATTAACCCCTTGAAATATGTCCCTCAAACTAGAACCCGAAAATGTATAGTCAGACATTTCAGTTATGTATTAATTGTGTAACATTGTGTAACTTGAATTCTGCCCAATTCACGAGTCAAGAGTGTCAAAATACGTTAATCCTATTTATCGGCAAGCTCGTTCAATCTACAGCCAGACCTGTATTGTACCTATAGGTAGTATAGTAATGTACTAATCCCGCTTTTTGCGGACTTATCGCTCACGAGTGATCACCGAGTGACGGTAACGTGACTCCGTTCCGGGATTTAGCGGTGAGATAGCGATGTGACGTGTTTATATGAAAAAACCAGTTTGATTTCGGCATATTGTGCAAGTATTTTAATATTATGTCACTGATAATAGCATAATCAACCTATAATGTTCTCACTGCTGGGACGCAGCCCTCCCAAGCCCAATCCCTCTCTGTGAGAGCGATTAGGCCATAATCCACCATGTGGGCCACATTTTTTCGAACTTTTGATTCTAGAACATGGCAAACTACTCTCTAAACGGTGAAATTTTCCTATACCGTTTTTGAAAGGAGTGGCTTTACTGTGTGTAAATTATCATCATAATTTACTCATAGTTAAACGCCTGCCTGGGTTCGAACCTACTACTTAACTCGTAAGTCGTAGTCCTTTCCACTGGGCCATCACTGCTCACTGTTATTAGTATTTTTATATTAAGTGTTGTGCTATGTAGTGCTATGATCTCCAGTCCGACTACTTGAATTTTTTAGCATTTGAAATCACGTAATGTTGAAATTATGTAATTTACTTAAATTAACTTCGTAGGGATTGAACAGATTGACTGCCACTGCGGTCACACGGTGTCCACCCAACAATAGATTGAACAGATTGACTGCCACTGCGGTCACACGGTGTCCACCCAACAATAGATTGAACAGATTGACTGCCACTGCGGTCACACGGTGTCCACCCAACAATAGATTTTCTTATGTGTCTGTTGTCTGGCAGTCAACGTGATGTATTACATTAAAACTAATTACATACAGCATACAACGCAGTCAGACTATCTAAGCGCATATTAGTGAGGAGCCCCGCACACAAATCATGGAAAAAAGGACGGACAAAGAAGACAGAATAACACAAATGAACACTTTAAAAGCGTTAAGCGATACATTTAAAGTCTAGCCTGAAATAACACCTAAGAATTAGCACTAATCTTTAAGACTAAGAAAATTGGCACTACGAGTATAACAAATAATCGACCTTGGCAGTCCCCATAACAAAAAGAAATACCAGAGCGACATAAATACACATAGTGTCTGGCCAAGCCATCAGCCCGACTAGCCGCTCCATTACCGCTGTCTGTCACCGCCAGAAGTGAAGGTCATCTATCATTATGACATAATACTGACCAGGCTGGCGAGCAATACCAGATTTTGGACATGATTATAGTCATTAAGGTTTTGTGGGCTGTGAAGTGGTGAAGGGCAGGCGTTTATATGGTTTTGACGTATAAAAAGTACTGATTGTCAGCCTAATCTGAATAAACGATTTCCCGACTTGTGTTACGTAGGTGCCGTGGCTTAGATAGGATAGGTATAGGTAGGTACCAGGAAGTTAGAAGACTGCTTGATATGCGTAGTTTATGTTGATATATTTCCCAAAAGTGGACATCTATCTATGTACGGTTGTAGATGGAAAATGTTAAGAAATCAAACTAATTTCTTTTCCTCACGTCGGGTGCATGTCACCTTTTAGAACTGTCATTGTAATTAATAATTTCGGCAATACGTAGTCGGAAGAATAATAAGATGTAATTGAAATTTTAATGTAGTCATAACGTAATTTTTTGGTAGTTCTAAAAAATGGCTATAAGACAACAAATTGACAAAGGATGTCAGCTTACTTGACCATTCATTTCCGTGACTGTATCTACATTACCATATCGTACATCTACTAAAGATAAACAGTACCTACATTAGTCTACAAAATTAATAACAGCCTGTCGTTAATCATTAGCAAACTGAGCATTTATGTAGTTAACAAGAATTTAGTCATGAATAGTAGCGAAATAATAACACTAATCGTTTTTTGATTGCCCAGATCTGATAAAGTCAGTGTTGAAATAACAAATAGGTACCATATATGAAGACATTCACAAACTAATGAGAGTCACCTTGAAAGTAAAAACGTGGAAATATTTTCATGAACTGAAGCTGAAAATAGTAACACTACTGAACTGTGTTCACGGTATTTAACCACACGAAGCTATAAATAAACTAGTTTTAATTACGTTTCTTTCAGTACTTTAATAATAAATCGTTCTGCTATTTTACTGGGTAAAAGTTTATTTATTTTTCATGGATTTATGAATTGAACTCATTTATTTTGAAACATTAATTTATTGCTGTAGGTTATAAATGACAGAGTCTAAATTCTTTCACGTTATCTGTTATTGTTAATTAAAACGGTAACTCCAATTTCATTAATTAATATAAAGATTTAAACAGGTATGGTAGGTATACAAAAATATTTCATCTACTAACATAATAGAGGACATCCTAGCATACTTCTTCTCACAACACATCAGACATACACGCATAATTTTGATAATATCATAAGTTTTGATCTTGCTTTCTTATTTGGCGTTATGAACGGATCTACTGACGTCCCTGAGTTGGTAGGCAAGATTGGACTTCGTGTACCAAGTGCATTTTTTCGGAGACCACGTGTTCTCCATGTGCCTTAAGTCAGAACTATCTACAGACAGAACTCGTACGTGATAAGACCTTGTCGTACTTTTAATATGGTGTGTCAGGATGTCGATGTAGATTTATTTACTAGTAGTGTTAAGGATTTAAAGCAAAGTTTGAATAATTGTTTCTTCGATGTATAACCATTTTTTTTTTCTCCTTTTGTTATTGCACCTTTTGAGCTTGGATAATTCATGTGCGTATCTCTTACAGCGTTGTTTTCGCGTATTTGTTAATGTTACTCACATTGATCGGTAGTGGAAGCTTGTAATTGGCCATCGTTTACACATTGTACTAGATATTAAAATGTATTAGCTGTTAGTTTTCCTAAAAGTAATAAAATAAAATAAAATAATTCTACTCCATTCATCAGCAAACAGATCACATTCAGGATAGGTGGTCATGCGGGCATTGAGCATCTTTAAAGTACGACACACAGGAGACTCAGCTCCGACGACAGTTTTAGATGACGACGCTGCGAACAGATAGGGTCAACGGCTTTGGCGATGTGCGATATATTTGTCGGGAACAAATAGCTGACAGAAAGTTCGGGACTGTTGATGCTTCCTCTGAGAGTTTTGCTGGCTACTGTGAGCTGTTGAAAGCCACGTCTAACCTCCAACGAGTTGAAGCCCAATACTCCTAGGAGGTAATTAGTAGGGTACATGAAAGGAAAGAAGTGATACGTCTTTTTATATAGAAATCTCAGGAAAGTTTTTTGTACCTTTTCTAACGTTAACGTCTGAGTCGCAGTGTAGGGATGCCAAATACATGCACCAGCCTCAAGTTTACTACGAACCAAAGTGGCGTACAGAAGCGTAAATTTGGGTTGTGAAAATCACGTAAATGTATATCAGATTTTACGTGCTTTACAATATAATGTTTTCCAGAAGAAAGGGAATCACACAACAATTGAAATACATCCGATCGATTCAGACCCCAACTTGATTTTACGAGGGCGCTACGGCGTAGCGTCTACGGCGTAGCCACTGCGGCTCTGTAGTCGCCTACGCCGTAGCTTCGTATTTTGTAGCCTGCATTATAAGTTATAATCTTCCTATCTAGCATTTAGGCTGCAATGTTATGTTACAAAACTTCGTACAAACAATAGTTGAGCTTATAAAAGAATGGCCTATTTTTCTAGATTTAGTTCGGCGATATTACTAGAAATAATATTTTAATTCGTTGCGCATTTTTGAATTTTAATAGCAAAACGGGTTTTATTCTCTGTATTCGTAGTCCACAAGAGCACTCGTGTTCTTACCCGATTGCGACGTAGCCCAAAAAGAGGTTAGGTATTTTAATAAGTACCAGAGTCAAAAATTGAAAAAATTTTGTTTCGGTATCTTAAGTAGATACCGAAACAAATTTTTTTCAATTTTTGACTTTGGTACTTAAACTCTTCCTGGCTTTAAAATCCTATAAATAAACGACGGCATATCAAATTCGCATTACCAAAATGCAAGAGTAATAAATCTTACGGCAATATTGTTTCCTGGCAACACCGCCATAACTTCCGCGCCAGTCGGCGTGGCATGTCGTCCCCTACTTAGCCATGCCCGTCACATCGTCAGCTGATCCATGGCGTGAGGATTACGGCTGGAGGACACGCTGCCATCTTGGAAGTTATGCTAATACTACCATGACTTGTAATCAATTGTAGAGGCACGTGTACAGTCAACAAAAGGGATAAGTATGAGGGTCGTCGGATATAGTTGAAGTTTAGTAAGAAACCGATGGATGTTTTCGATTGAAATTTAGTTTGATAAATGAACTGTTTGTTTTCTATTAATTAAATAAAATTTTATCCGAAAACATCAATCCGTTTCTTACTAAACTACAACTATATCCGACGACCATGCATACTTATCTCTTTTGTTGACTGTACATACATAAACGAAAAAAAAAACTCCAGAATCTCCTCCGTTTGAAGTCGGTTAACAAAATAACGACCGCAATAAGACTATATTTAGCTAAATAGTACTATTGAAGGTAACATCTCTAGTTGCTCTGGGCATGGCTAGAGCCTGAAATTATTTAGGTGAATATTTGTAGTAGGTACTAAATAACTAAAACATTATTTATTTATTTATATATACTTTATTGTACACCACAAAAATACATAGCATAAAAAATACTTTAAACACTACGAAATATACAATGGGCGGCCTTATCGCATTACTGCGATCTCTTCCAGGCAACCTTAGAATGGACAGTGATTTTACTGGACATAAAATGGGACTGTCGTTGGTGCAAATATTATGTATACAATATAATAAAATAGATACACAGATATATACATACACCGAAAATTCTTCTAAAATTACTAAAATATTTATACAATTGCTGTTTACCTTTGCGGATTCAGCAAGTTTATAATAATCTAACATAAATAACTGCAGTCTGACGCATTGGAGTAAACTCCTTTTATCTTTTTATAACCCACAAGTATTTAATAAACATTGTAAGTATGATTTATTTTGCTAATCATATGTTTATTTATACAAAAACTTACACAAATAGTTGTAAAATTATCAGTACTAATATTAATACTCTCAAGATTTTATCGAAATAATCAATTGTTTACTGACGTATATTTAATTTAATTGCTAAGAATCTAATCCGGCTCGAGAAACAAAAATAACTTGAGTACTTATCTTAAACGACTGATTTATTTATTATCAAAGCCAAGTTCTGACATAAGTAAAACTACCGCACTAGTGCGTTTATAATACTACTTACTTTAAATAGATATGTAAATGCGATGCGGTCTGTAACGGAATGCGTCAGCAATAAACACTCCGTCCGGAAGCCCCCGACACATGTATGTGTACATAAATATGCGTAAACATACATACATAAATACTAGCGTGTATCTGACACCATAATAAATACAGGACGGAAAAACATACGTTATCTTAAATATTACTGTCACTATTTTCCAGGAGAGATGATTTTACTTTTAAGAATGAGAATTGTTTTCTGTTATTTTTTTATTTTATTCTGTTAAAATGTGGGTAGACTACAGGTTCATTTCTGCCCACCCCTTCAGTTAAACAAGGCGAGTAATTTTGATTTTATCTTAACGATTATTAGGTATTCTTCTCGTTTTGAGGTTTGGCTCAGGTAAAAGACGACTTTGAGTAAAGGAATTCAGAAAAGCATGCTTAATTTTAAAAAGTCTTGTTCCGGTAGCTATTTGCTATTTTTTTGGCATTTCGTTTTCCCTCGCCCTGTAATGCCCTGTATACATGTATGTCCACGCGTATTGATCCGCAGAGCTGTCAGAATGTTTACACAGTTAATTATGTAATATGCTTCTGTTTTGACAACATCATTTTATTCATTTGATACAATTTATTTCGAATAAATATCCCGGTTAGCTCGTTAAAATTTTATGGATTTTCCTTCCGTCTTTGATATAATTTAAAACTGATGGCTTGATGTTTTTATGAGTACAGATCCGGGTTATTGATTTAAAATAAGGAGCGAGGCTAAAAAGATTTTAAATGTAAGCTGGTTTACTTATCTTGAAACGCGATTTAAAAGATTATCGATACCATTTTAAAAGAACATTATGAAAGGATGAGTAATGATCCGAGAAGACTTGAATAATAGATTACTTTCGATTACCCACTAAATAATATATTCAAGAATTTTCTTTTAGTATGTGTATTATCACAAAAAATATTAGTCTACGCGTAGGAAGTAACTACAGGAATGAAAAACAATGGAAAAACTTCAGTAAAACGAAAACAAGCATCTACCACACTAAACTCGTAAAATAATTAATTATTTGTCAACAACGATAGGTCGTATAAATTATAAATAACCAGAGCGCCATCGGTTACGAGGGGCCATTAGGATTGGAATCAGTGTCACCCGCGATGGGCGTGCAAATAGCGCGATGGGCTGGCGGCTCGAGGGCTCTCCAAACAATTGATGTGCTACACTCTACGTTATCACTGTGATACGCGGGAACTCTTTGTGTTTATGCAAGCCTGGTACTTTTTTCTGTGTACGAGAAGCTGAGGTGTTTTGTTTCAAATGATACTACAATAATAAACGCTTCGTTTCTTTTAGGGCTGATTTTTCCAACGCCAGATAACTTTATCGGAGAAATGATTTTGAATTTTTGACAGTTCTTTCATACAAAAACTGACAGACGTCAATTTTATTCCCCGAATAAAAATTATGGGTAGATTGAACAATCAGCCCTCAGAAGATATTGGTGCGAATTTTGCCAAACTTTTTTCCCCAAACATTGAATATCCTAAGGAAAGTATTGTCTTGACGTCTGAAGCCTGGAGGGGCCCCCCAACCAATTCTATTGTGATACACGCTGGGCCATTTATGCATGCCTAGTACATTTTTAATGTACGCGGAAAATATGGTTTGTTTTTATTGAAGAAACCTTGCTTTTTACAACACACAAATACGATGTTTTCGTTTCTCTGTTGTGGGTTAATAAAATAGAAGATGTTTGAAGTAAAATAGTGTCTTGTTAGCAGTTACAAAATAAAATATTCGGTTCCAATTGCCCTGGGGCTGTCTGGAGTCACGAGCTTTTTGTTTATTCAACAAATCAATTTTTGTTTCTAACAAAATATGATCCTAGAAAGCAATTTTTTTTGCTCAGGAGCATTCAACCAGTTGCACGTAATAAAATATTATAACAGCAATACAATATTAAACGGACCGGACTCGCTCAATGTGTAACTACCGACATATATCCGATCCACACGGCCGAACCACGCATGTTTCGACCGCGCTTTGCGCTTTACGACCGATCGCGCGTTTGTCGGCCGCGTATAATCGCACTTATGTATTGAGGACGATTTAACATGTTAGGTGACCTGTTTAGCGATTATCGGCTGTGGAGGTAACTGTCGCGTTCGGGTGAGTGAGCATGGTGAGGTGAGGTCATGGTTTCGAATCGAAGACGGCTAATATATGATTTAAATATGACGCGCTATGAATATGACATACATTTTCTAAACAAAGAATATTAATTAGGATTTCCACATGAGAGTTCCAGATGACAAAAGTGTTCCGTTAAATGCTGATATAGTATTGCCGGTAAAAAAAAATGAACGAATACCGACAGATTTTAGATATGTTTTCGAGTCACGCCTTATAGTTGTCAAGGATAACGATCGTTGACATCTAGGGGGATATTTTGACCTCTTACCTATGACTAGGTACTCTACATTTGCTCACTAAAATTCTATTTTGGAATAGCCCGAAAAACTCGAATTTTCGCCTACACGCGACTAACAGCGAGTGGATGAAACCATTCATCAAGCAATTACTCACATATCAACATTACAAATTGCTGTAAATGACGGGTAGGTTGCTGTTGGTGTGACATTTGTTATAGGTATAAAGTTGTCGAGCATATCGTTACAACTCGGTATACACGTCTCTTCGGACATTTAGCTTAAACTTACATTTATTTACGAACAATATTATCTAACAATTTGGTATTTTTACGAGACGAGATACTAGTTTGTTAAAAGAAAGAGAAAGCACTGGCTTTATACTGGCGCCAAGTTCACAATCTTGTTTAGGTAAAAAAGCTGTTAAAGAGTTTCTGTCACCCAATATTATAACCAGCAATTTCCAATTTAAAAAAGTATTTAAGGTACAAACTTTCACCTAATAATCCCAACGTACTTTGTATTTAATTCTTGATGAACTTTCTACTGCCTATTTTTACCAAAATATCCTTTTAGATGTCATTTTAGGCTAGTGTCACATCGGACAAAGATCGTACGTCACGCAACACCATTTGACACTCGACACCGGAACCCGACACCGCTGACATTAATGTAATAGATTGTTTACATTGTGTGCAAAGCCTCGTATTGTTTACTAGTCACTAAATTGTAGTTTATGGACAAAATAGTTTGCTTTGTTTTATTTATTTCTTGATCTAAGAATGGCTGTAGTTTGTTATTCCGTCAGAATGGTAACAAAATCTATTCTAATGTAATCAAATTGTGATATATTGATGTGTTTTTGTGGGTGTGTTCGTAAATGTCTTCCTACTACTGTACATCGACTGGGTGATTGATTGTAACATTTGCAACAATAGAATCGGTAAATTTAACTAAACATTGATCTACAAAACAGACGCATTGTATCTTCAAGTTCTTTAAAATGGAAGTATCTTTCAAAATGGAATATTAGACGATAAAAAAAAGTTATCAATGTAAAAATCATTATTTTAGTTAACTTTTTAAACACAAACCTCTTGTCGATCTTTTTCTTGGCTAACTCAGAATTACGTATGATAATGCGTCTTAACACATGGTATGTTAAGAATTTTCTCCAAACTTTTCCTGTACGTTTGCAATAAATCGGAGAGTATGGCTTGTTACAATGGCGTTTGTTTGCGGCGCGCGCGCAGCGATCGCCGACACTAACCAGAACCAAGCTAAATATACTCGCGTAAGGGACGAACCACACATTTGCACAAGTGTATCGAAGTCTGCTTGAAGTCATACTATGTAGGTAGCTGTAACTAATGTTTAATGCTTGTAAAGATGTCGCCGTAAACACACAGACCAGTAATTTAAACTGAGCATGCTTTATACAGAAAACAGAAAAGGTTGATTAAAAAAGAGGCCTTATACCGGGTCACATTAATTAGCTAGCGAAACTCCGCACACATGATGGGTATCTAAACATGATAAAATTAAAATAAAAGGGGTTCGGTGATTGTTTTTTTGGGGTCAACAACCGCTTGTTACTGGAAGGATGAGTTGAGAAAATCTGTTTTATTTTTTGTTTTATCGTGTTAAGATATCGAAACCTATCCCGTCTGTGAAGTTTACAGAAAAAAAGACTTTTTTAAACTGATATTTCGAATTCCTAAACTACTTCCGGTTGATGACCCGAAAAGAAAACTCATCAAATTCATTTATTTTTTGTTTTATCATGTTTAGATATCACATCTGCGAAATTTCGCTAGCTAATTCAATTTGACCCTGTATAATCAGGAGCGGGTTATACAGATTGCTTATGTCGCTTTGACAAAAAAGGTAAATAGAGTAAGGAGGTACCTAATAAGGTCGGTGGAAAGAGAAAAGTATCTGCCTTTACCTTCCTTCCTTCCTTCCCTTCTTTCTTTCTTTCCTTCTTCTTCTTGCCAACCAAGTGAACTGCTTAGCAACAAGAGTGACTACTTTCGAGATGAGTACGTATACTGCTCATGTATCGCGGTACACTCACTGCACCCAAGATATTTCATCAAATCAATCAATCTATATTAAATGAAGCCAATAATTACAAATATCGCACTCGGCTACAGTCCTAAATAGGCACGCTAAAATAAACTAGATCATGTTGTCCAACTTCCAGACTTCTCATGACAACTATAACAAATAGAGTGCAGAATCCAATAAATATTACTTGGACATTCCTAACTTAGACGACTAGGCTACTAGGCTAACTTACTGGTCTAGACTTGGGCCTTGACAAGTTATTCTGGACCTAAGACTACCTTGAATCAACTGAATGCTGTAACTAAAAGCGAAACGCTGTAAAATTTAAAACGGTTTTGTTTTATTATGTTACAATGTTTATAGAAACAAAGTAAGTGCTTACCTTAAGTTTTCTTGGACTTCATCCGTCATTGCAGATACAGGGTGGCAGGGACATCGACGCGCAAACTGTAACCATGGATTCAACACATGAGTTTAGACGCCGTAGCGTCGAAATTTATCGTCGGTTATTAAAAAAAAAATTGCTGTTCCATACATTTTGACCGTGTAGGTATTGCACTTTTCTATAAAACAAAAGATTTTTTTTTTATAACCGACGAAAAATTTCGACGCTTTAAGGTCTAAACTCATGTGCTGAATCCATGGTTACAGTTTGCGCTTCGATGTCCCTGCCACCCTGTATTAGATAAGAAAAATATTCTTAATCCACCATTAGAGACTCTGACAGACAAATATTGCTATGATAGTAATACGGACTGCTGAGCATGGGGTCCTGGGCTCGATTCCCAGATCGGGCAAGTGTTATTGGATTTTCAATTAGGAATTTCTTAGTAACAGCCCGGTAGCACGTACAGCCGTTGGTCGTATCGGATTGCCGTCCCATCGGACTATGAGAGTAAAGGAACAGAGAGTGCACCTGTGTTTACGCACACACTTGTGCACTATAATATCTCCTGCATACCTGGCTAATCTCCGTTGAGATTGGCCACCGTACCGAAATCGGTCTGGAGTCTATTATTAATTAATTACGGTAGGCTTTCTGCACACAGAATATAAATCAATAATAAAGTCACTAAAATAACAGTAATTAAAAGAAAATATTGTATTACTTAATAAAACAATAAACACAAAACAAACTTTGTACCAGAAATCATGATATCAAACAATTTGATGGCATCGATTTTTCGATAGAACTTGAGTGAATAATTTCAATATCAGACAGGTAGGAATAGTTACGGTCACGAGAGGCCTTGCCCTCTCTTTAGTATTCATAGCATTTACTGAATTATTATAGATTCTATCGCTTATATTACCATTGTGCTAATGTCCGTTTATTTCGACTCATTGCCTGCTCAATTGTGTATGAAAGTGAGTGGCTGAGAATGCAATGAAAGTTAGATAAAAATAAATGCTAACTTTGTCTTGTAGATTGCTTAGCGATAATTTTTTTATTTTCACTTCAAGACGCAAACATCAGTGTTGCCCTGGCTCTACTAGGAGATCCTGTACCACAAGCGCCAGACTTTTGCAGAGACACTTTACAGAGAATATGACATAGAAGCGCAATAGACAAAATGCCTTGCAATATGCTCTGGCTGTGGGCGCCACCCACATATTAATTTTATTTATTTATTTAACTACTAGCAGAAACGGCAAACTTCGTACCGCCTCAGAATCAACGTTCTTAAAGAACAAAACCTATGAGGAAATGAATTATATTCACTTATTATTTTTTCCGTGAATTTTTCCCATGTTTTAATAGTTATTCTGCTAACCGGGGTGGAAACAAATCCAACAAATTAAATATCATACAAATCGGTCCAGCCGTTCTTGAGTTATAAATGGTGTAACTAACCCGACTTTGTTTTATTTGTACAAGATTTTATGTACACACTTATATATAAACAAGAAGAAAGGAACAGTAGATACGTAGAAGGTGGAGGTCTGCTGCTGCTGGGTTGTGGAGGGCTTTGTCTGTTTATATACATATGTGTGTACATAAATGGTAAATAAATAAATAAATAAAATAAGGTGGTGCGACAGCTATACATACATTGTTAGTATCGTGAACCTAATATTTCAAAAGATAGGGATGCCAATACAGGTCAACAAGCTCAATGTCTGTCGATCAAAACACACTCACTCACGCCATAACATGATTAAAAGTTACTTATGTATTTATCGCGGACATAAATCTGCCTGACGTGTGATTATAACCGTCTAGTGTCAACCAACATTAATGATGAATAAAATCGTTTCAGGAAATAAATCGATTAAAATAATAGACACCCTGTTTGGATTCAGTTTTGCCTTATTGTCTCGTCTCTCCATTTTTTTTCATAAAAACTTTGACACACGGTGCATTTCTTCTATACGTATTCTGTATGTGTTTACAAACACAAATCTCATATGTGTACTCAAACACACTGACCCGGAATAACAAGTAGGGCCATGCAAATAATGGGTTCGAACCTGCGACACGTAGAGCACGTGTTCTACTCTCAAGGCACGAATACCGTAGTTTCGGCCGCAGTTACGAGCGTTGTCACCTACGGACATGAAATTAGTTTGAAGCCCGAACCGCACTCTCGGACTGGTCCGTATCTTCGTTGACAGACTCATAGAGTAGTCCTCCAGCACAAACAATGCCTACGTTCTTTCAGCACATAATCCCGTGATGGTTTGTTATGAGGATCTATATTTACGCATTACGTTGCTATTTCATCGTTTATGTCCAAGGCGTTTTATAGATCGGCGTGATCGCACGTCGGTATGTTTGTTTGTCTTGCCGTATCGGTCTGTGGGTGATCGGAATTAAATTGCCAGATAGACCAAGGTTAGGTGTAATTAATTTCAATTTGAATGCGGATTTCAGCGAGATGAAAATATAGAGGATCAGGTGTTTGTTTTTGTTTGTTTGGCGATGGAAATACTTTGTAGGAGACTCATGTGTCTTTATATTATGTTTTCTGTATTTGATACGCCATAAATTCATCACAGAGAAACGTGAACCCAATTTTGTAATTAATTAGGTTCATTATCGATCTGCACTGAGGAAATAAAATATCTAATCTATCTAAACGTGTAGGTAAATTTGAAAAAATGCTAAGAATTACACACAAAATTGGATCGGCGGGGTCATTGCCTAACACACTATCAGTAGTGAGTTCAGTGGTCATTTTGACAGTTCATTGCGTTATTTACGTTGCTGAGCAGACGCGTTTTTCGAACATATGAAGCAATGAATTAGCAATATCCTTCAAAATGATTCAGCTTGAGAGTGATAGTGCATTACGCAATTAGGGTGCAGGTTTACTGTGGGGTTTACGTTTATCAGATACACATCTGATGGTACTCACGAGGGAGGCTAATGAAACCGTCGCGCATGTGCTCTTTGAGCGCACAGGCGTCACCCAGATTAGGGTCAAAAACCCTCGGGACACCCAGATCTTACACAGATGGTCGCAACAGACCAGGAGACTTCATAGCTTATGGAGGGAGGTGGGGTGGTTGGAATAATCACCGACGGCTGCCATAGCCCACGCACAATGGTCCACCTGAAGGACTAAGTGCGAAAACCACACCCGTAACATAGAACATAGGCGGTATTTACGACGTGTTAGTTAAGTTCCTGATGCTATATTTATTTGACTATTACTAATTTCTGAATAACTAGCAGGGTCTTGAATGCACTGCTATAACTAAATTTTACGTTAGTAGGTCCAAGTGCAACAAAATAATTATTTAAAACGCTGTTGTCTGGATGTAAAAACCTTCAGAGTTCACCAGACACCCACGGACACGGTATAAAATGTTCATTCATGAATAAAAATACGTAATATGATGATATCATAATGTAACAAACACACATTGAAGGACGATCATGACGATTACCGACACGTTAAAGTTAGCGACCGTAATACAACATGCCATGTAACAATTGGTTGGTTTGGCTTTAAAAACTTTAGCTGAAAAAAAACAAGGGCAACTTGCATTAATATGCATATAATATTAGGGGTTAAAGTATGAAATTGCCGATTTGTACTGAAAAACTTAAAAACGTTTTTTTTTTAAATTTAACATATTTATTTAATCAAAATAATTACCATTATTATCTATACATTGCTGTCATGACTCGGGGCTGTTTCACTGCTAGTTTTGCTATCATTGTTCGGTGCGTTCATTAGCAGTCCCATCTCCAAACGCAACATTGGTATTACGAGCTGTTTCTACCGCGTTAGTTCCGCGTCGGAACTCGTATTAAAAAATAACTCGAATTTTCGAAGTATCCATCTTTCTTGTCTAAGCTGAATAAAAAAAACAACTGAAAGTCGATAATCGAATATTGCACATTTTTTAAAAGAAGAACTTCTTATGTACCATGTGAAAAATGTTTCACTTAAAAATCTCAAACCATGAAGGTTCTATGTCAACTCAAAGTACCTATTACAATAAAACGGCAATTTCATACTTTAACCCCTATTATTTCCCACTGCTGGGACACAGGCCTCCTCTCTGTGAGACGGTGTGGGCCCTCTCTGTGAGACGGTGTGGGCCGTAATCCACCACGCGGGCCCAGTGCGGGTTGGTAGATGTCACATGTCTTCGAATTCTTGGTTCTAGGACATGCCGGTTTCCTCACGATGTTTTCCTTCACCGTTTTGAGAGCAGTGGTGATGAAATTATTTACACAAAGTAAAGCGCCTGCCTGGGTTCGAACCCGCGACCTACAGCTCGTAAGTCGGACCCGTTACCACTGGCCACCACTGCTCTAATATCAATATGCAGTTTAATTAAAAATCTGTTAAAAAATTACTTTTCTAAATCTAGTTACAGCTGTCCTCCCATACGTATTCACACTGTAATTTGAAAACTTTGTAAAACCCAATGATTTTTAAAAGAGTAACCTTGGAGTTTCTTGTCGGCTTTTCTCCTTATGAAACGACCAATTGGAACCATGCACCTAGCTTCTGACGTTTCATAAGTGCCCATGTAGCTTTATGTGAAATAAAATATTTAGATTTCGATTTTTTGGTTTCTCAAAGCTCCTGGATAACTGAAGCTTTCCCCCAAGTTAGTTTGAATCGCTTGTAAACTAGACATATCTACTGTTATAAATCTTAGAATAGAATATTCTTTATTATGTAGACCATAAATATTACAGATATAAATGTAGAAATTAGATAGATTAGATTTAGCTCAATAGGTTTAGGTTAGCAGTTTTGCATAATCTTTGCAGATGCCTTCCGAAATTAACTCTTTTTAATCACCCCCTAAAATTCAACAACAGTATTTACGCTGAAAATTGCGACCTATTTAGTTCTACATATCCAATCCTAAAAATTGTAATGTTAAGGCAAAGTAATAAACCCGTCTGTATCTAATAATCATGTCTATTTCATATTAGAGGCAAGTACTTGATAGAAAAATAAACTAATCGTAAAAGTTTGGTAGTAAATCATGCGCGGGAGTTGAGCAAGAGTGCAGTGACCCAGTTCCGGTAGCTGCTTAGGGTTGCCAGATGAGAATATAATATTAAAAGCGTTTTACTGGCACGTTTTTCCATAATTTTCAGCTACATTACTATAGGCCAAAACTGAGACGTTGCCTGAGGTAGCGGCGCGGTGCGGGAGGGGTGCGGTGACGTGATGCGAGAGCTCAGTGATTCGTCAACTTATGATAACAAATAGGTTGGCCTATAAAAGAATCGCAACGATAGAACGATATTTAGGCAGGCCTGTTGGTCTAGTGGTTAGTGACCCTGACTGCTATGCCGGAGGTCTTGGGTTCGATTCCCACCCAGGACAAATGTTTGTGTAATAAGCACGATCATTTGTTCTGTGTCTGGGTGTAATTTATCTATAATATTTATGTATTTAGAAATATATAAGTATGTTTATCAGTTGTCTAGTACCCATAACACAAGCTCTGCTTAGCTTGGGACTAGATGGCGTTGTGTGATAGTTGTGGAATATTTATTATTATTTATTTATTTTATTTATATAGTTTTTAATGCTTAACTTTTACATGAATTAATATTATATTACACACGTTTGACAGTCGTTACGAGTCGTCAGAAGCCCGAAAGTCTGACAACCAGTCTTACTAAGGGGTATCGCAATACCCAGTAAATTAATCGTATAACCAGTCCTGGGCTGAGGAGGTCAGATAGGCTGTAGATTACTGGTATTCAGCTGCATCCAGTTACGCTGGAAGCCGACCCCAACATAGTTGGAAAAAAGGCTAGGTAGATGACGATGACGTAAAACGAGACCCAAAACGTACAGCTTTATAAATATTAATTAATTTTAAAGCGTTAAAGCCAACGTGAACACAAAGCCACTGAAATCAACCCTAATGGTCTACTAACGAACACCGCGTGCTCAACATTTGCGTTTTACCCGCGTATTACTGGCGTGCGCTGGCGGTTTAATAGCGTAGCCGTAAATGTATGTGCAGTGTGTGTTACGAGTCATTAAGGGCGGCAAATGAAGCTGACCTGCTTTGTGGCTGTGGAGCCTTTATTGTTTTAAAGATGTTTTCGTGTTTAGATAGATTTGTCGGGAAGTACCTAAAAGTTAAGGTTCTTTGCTCATCAATGATGGAAATTTTAACTACACCTAGTATCCATACTGTGTTGAAACTATCATTCATCAATGGGTTTTTAAAAGGCTTTTGGTATTTTTATGTTTTCTTAATTTACTTCTTAGAAAAAGACGAGAGAGCACAAATAGTTAAATTCCTCAAGAGCAGAACGTTGATTGTGATGATCATATTTCTTAGAAATAGGATAGTTCACGGAAATATGATTTTAATGCTCTTGTGGTATAATGTGCAGGACACTAGAAATGCAACAACTGTAGCCCATTTATTTTGTAATAAAAAACTTTATTGAATTTTGCAGTTAAAGCTACCACTTTGAAAGTCTGAATTCAACATGTTGGTAACATTACATTTGGCTCAGCTCGCGATCTGCGGAAGCAGTGAAAGCGATCGCTTATCAAAGTTTAGCGAAAAAACTCGAGCGACCCACTTTACTAATCGTATTTGGCGAATCTGTCCAAAAGTTTGGCAATACGATATTTGCGATCGAGAGGGAACGATACCCCAATTAGACTAAAAGATAAGCACTACCTAAAACAGTTTGTTATAATACTTAACATAACATCACGCTTGTAATTCCCAAAGGGTAAGGCCGAGGAGGAGTTTGATATATGGCGGTTTAATTCAAGTTTTTATTCATAAAACGATAAAACACAAATAGTTTGCGCCCAATGTTTACCTACCGACCCTGTCACCTTCGATATTGGCTGTACCAGTCCGTTCACAGTTATTTTACGTTTGAAAGCAGCAACCTGACAGCAACCTTATTGTGACGAGAATAAAGATCACAATGATTTTGACAGACTTATCAGTAGCAGCAACCCAACAGCCACCTTATCAGAATGAAAATAAAGGTCACTGTGATTTGGACAGTGATTCAAAATCAGAGGTAAAATAACTTCGATCAATAATTGATCGAAGTAAAATAACTCTGAACGGACTGTAGGTACTATTGACAGTTGCTAACCAGTACGAAAGGAGTTAAATAAATCAAAGTAGATACTTACTAATTCCATGCCAGTAAGTTATGTAGTCATTGAACAATTACATTTTTAAATAATTCGATTAAACACAAATACATAAAAAAAACTAAAGCATAATTTCACATTTAAAAAAATTGCTGCATTCAGAAAAAAAACTGCCGCCATTTTATAAAAACTTTGTTAACCGTGTATATGAAGAGTGCTCCACAATCTCTCGGGATGCTGCGAGCGCGAGAGGCGCCGTGTCAACAGAGTATATGTCCACAGAGTGGGATGCTGCACAAATATCTTTACTCTTTCACGTTTCCATGCAATGCAGGGTAAAGTTCTCATAAGGCTTGTTAGAAGTCGCTTTATGTCATGAGTTAGCAGTGAATTTAAAGTTGAATTGTACGTTTTGTCGTGAAGATATCTTTTCTAACTTAAAATAACATTACTCAGAACTCTAACTCAATAGAGATTTGTGCCTTCTTAGAAATCAAAGAATTATTTACACCGGGATCTGCTACCAATCTGCCGCATGGCTAATGTTTCATCGTGACATGCATGCATTCACAAATGCAGGCATGCATGTATTCACATATGGCTCGCTTTTTCGATTTTTATTTATTAAATGGATAGACTTCCAATACTAAATAAATAAACTAACAAACTATTAAAATGAAAATAAAATATCCTAACCTAACTAAAACTATTAACAAACTAAAATCGCTTACATCATATAAGAACAATCAATTGCTCACACGTAAATAAATAATCCAGCGAAAAATGGACTACAGCCGTAATTTTGTGTTATGTTATCAATCTGCGTGCCTTTTCCCAATTATGTTGGTGTTGGCTTCCAGTCTAACTGGATGCAGCTGAATACCAGTATTTTACCTGTTATGTTATGTAAATACGGGCCGTTGGTCCTGCGCCTGATCTCTCTCCGGTCGTGTCGGATTACCGTCCTATCGGACTATGAAACTGAGGGAAGAGAGAGTGCACCTGTGGCTGCGCAGACACTTGTGCATATCTCCCGCGCCGAAAGTTAGTCTTCTTTAAGATTGTATAAAAGAAAATAAAAATATATTATGGTAAGTGAACTGATCTTAAATGAATTATGAATCTAACCTTGAATCCAGACAGAAACTATCATTATTCGCTTCACGCATCAAACTCGTTGGCTCCCTCATAATCGCCACTTAACCAGGGGTATCACAAAACAAAAGGCACAAACACTCGACTGGGAGCCTCTGATAAGCGATGTTCAAATAACCCCTTCGCAACGCTATGGTGATCCTCTCTGGTAAGCCTTTGTAAGGTCTGCAGTTTGCTCATCGGGTAACAAGCATTTAACGACTCTGTAGATTTAAAAAAATGTATATTTAAAGCTATATCAGTTAAGCTACGAGTACATCTGCGATTTTGTGTCTTGACTACAAAATCGCAGGTTTCAGCACTTGCTTCGATGCTGCATCGCGTTTTGCTGACTCACTGTGTCTGAGCGGTGTATCATTATTCATCTGCCTGCCCGGATGCAGCTGTAGTGCAGTGTGGTGCAGTATTTTACATGGAACGACTACCTATCTAACCTCCACAACCCAGCTACTGGGTAATACGATAGCCCTTGGTAAGACTGGTTGTCAGACTTTCGGGCTTCTGACGACCCGTAACGATTATCAAAGATCCACGAATGACAGCCGAGACCAACGGATTTACGCGCATTCCGAGGCACGGAGGGGTTTCGGTATGGAAAAAGGTCACCCAACCACGAACAGTCGGAGATATCGAGCTCCCAAAAAGCGACTAGATCGTTGATCACCCATGCTTAACATAGTAAAGTGTGTTAAAGACGATTTATTGTTGTACATTCAATAAAACGTATGTAAAGTATGCAGACATCGAAGTATTCAGTAAACATCTCAAACACACAGCATTACATAATCTAAAGAATCATCAACACAAATTCAAGATCAACACAAGTTAATTTGTAGTTAAACATCAAATACGATTTCGGGCGGGTGCGTTATAAATTGTTTTCAAAAAAACTATTTCAAACGCGTTAATTAACGTTTCGAGCGAGCCGTAAAATGTTCCAGCAATCGACATACTTAGCTGAAAATAACAGTATTTTATAATTAAAATACGCTAGCGGAGCGCGCCTTTCCTTGCGAAAATGAAGTTTTTCAGTAAAAAAAATATAAGCAATTTTATGCATTTTCCGGGAAATAATTTTTCTTTTCCTCTGGGCACCCAGAGGAAAAGAAATATTCTTTCCCGGGAAAAAAAGGGGTAAAAGGAGAAAAAAATATTACGCTGAAAAGCTATTTATAACGCATTTTTTGCATCGCTGATACACCATAGTAATAGTAGTTCGGCACTGGAAACATTATAATTAGTGCAGCATCTACATGTTGGGACATATTTTATTTGAGCAGGCAGCCTCGCTGCCAAACTTGCTAGTTTTTTACCACTATGGCATGAGTCATCCTCAGATAGCTCGTACCGACACGAAATAAGAAAATAGTAGCTTATTTTGATGCCCATGTTCAGGGATTAGTTCAGTTTGAGTAACAACATTAGTTCAGTTTGAAATAAAATAACTTCCCAACATTGATTTTCTAACACAAACACGAGCCGATTGGCTTCCTAAACGATGTTAAGCCGAGAAAATGAATTGCAGTTTATCAGATTGAGACACTACTATAATTATCCGTGTTATACCCATTTCATGCAACTGTCAAAGAATGATAGCTGTGATTCGAATACACGGACAATTTAAGTTGGTAGTTTTGACAAATATAAACTCTGCCTTTACCTAAAGACAAAAACACCACAAATTCGTCGGTTCATTGTGTAATAAAGCGTACAGATCGGTTCTGGTGATTTACGACAACTACACGTCAACAAACTGGAAATAGCTCGTTAAAGGCGCACACAAACATACGCTTGCGCGGGGGGGCTACGTCACGCAAGTAAAGTTAGCCCCTTCCCACACGACATGATGCAGCCCCCCATACTTGAAAACCAAACTCCCTTGGCGACTAACGGCCGCATACTTAATCAAATCTCTTAACGGTTAAACCTAATACAGAGCCGGGTACAGATCGGTGAAAAGTAACATTGTAAATGTCCACTCAGCACATCGTCATGATCATCTGCCTAGCGTTTTCCCAACTATGTTGTCGGCTTCCACTCAAACCGCATGTAGCTGAATACCAGTATTTTACATGGGGCGACTCCCACGTACAGTCACGAGCACCAATATGTCAACACTTGGCAACTTTCAATTGTGATTTTTTCGTGAAATAACGAATGCAACGTTGAAATACGACACATTACATAAACCTGTTCTGGGTTCGAAAATGGTATGTTCGTAACAACATAAAATTTCATTAAAAAATAAAGGAGTAAATCGCTTTTGAATAAAGCCGAGTGTATACATATTTTTGCTCGTGACTGTACATCATTCAGGTAAAAGACGTCCACAGCCGAAACTAGACATCTCCCAAGCATCATCACAAAGATCGGTCCTGTGCTTCTGTCATCCAGCAAATTCCCGGGACCTTCATCGCCGTCAGCCTCACGTGACGTGAGCAGTTGTGATTGGATGTCTTGACAAATGTGAATGAATTGCATATACGCTACACGTTACATAAATTTATTACTCGTGCACATACTCTAGCCAAAAATACTCCACCTGCACGTGTCTCGTAATATCGCGCGATGTCGTGCGACACATGTCTCAACCCACGTTTGACAAGGGACAAACTGTGACAATAGTCGCGTTAGTTAGGGAGTTAACCAGTGATTAAGAGGTTGTGGGTCCCAATGAACCCTTTCGCCTATTGTGGTAACTTAAACAAACAATTACACAATACGTTGTTAGTATTATAAGCACGTGTATAGTGAAGTCAGATTAACTGGATTATTTTGTTCTGTAAATGTACAGTTGACAATATTACGTGAGATAGCTGACAAAAATAATAGAAAATGAACTCTTTCTATTTTCGTTTCGACGGTACATCTTTATTATACTGTTTGGGCCCCTATAGTTGGCCACGTTTATGAACTCCTAGTGTTTTATGAATGTAGTTTTTTGCCAATAGCAACACGATGTGGTCCAGCTTCGTGTCTAGTCATATCCTTAACAATGTGGTCCAGCTTCGTGTCTAGTCATATCCTTAACAATGTGGTCCAGCTTCGTGTCTAGTCATATCCTTAACAATGTTGTCCAGCTTCGTGTCTAGTCATATCCTTAACAATGTGGTCCAGCTTCGTGTCTAGTCATATCCTTAACAATGTGGTCCAGCTTCGTGTCTAGTCATATCCTTAACAATGTTGTTCAGCTTCGTGTCTAGTCATATCCTTAACAGCCGATATTCCCACAATCATTCCATCATTACTCATCCACCAGTTAACATTCAATAAAACGATTACTTGAACCAACACGCAGTACATAACTGGCATCGTTCTGAACCACTTCGTTTTAAACGTGCTCGCTCGTCGATGGAAACGATTTGACGCTGATTTATCGCGTCGTATTCATGTCATAGTAGACAGAAGGGTATTTTTGATCGATCACGGTAAATGATTAGTTCATGCTTGGTATTGCGTGTCCGTATTTCTTGGGTATAAAATATCTTTGCTGGTTCGACAAGCAATTTAGTGCGCGATAGTCTTCGGCTCCATCTTTATACCTATCTATAAGTACTAATAAATAAAATGGATGTGTCTGTGTGTAATGTCAAAATAACAGCTTTTTACTAAATGCATATGAAAGTAATGTATATGGCACGTATAACAAAAAAACATTTTATTTTTAATTTATGTCTGTCTGTATGTTTTTTCCGGCTAATCTCCGAAACGGCTGGACCGATTTTGATGGAACTTGCACTGGCAGATAGCTGATTTTATAAGGAGTAACTTTAGTACTTTTATTTTAGAAATATAATTATGGTTCCGCGCAAAAATTTAAACCCATGAAATTCAATTTGTTTTCCGACGTCCACGCGATCAAAGTCACGGGCGCAGCTAGACTACAATAAACCTATTAACTAGCCACTACTATTACTCCCAAATAGTTAGTTTTAAATAGTTTCTACAATTTAACTGTGCATGAAGCTAAAACAATAGTTAGAAAACTTTATTTGGGGTCATTTAGTCGTTAATACTGCAAAAACAGCCTACAGATCTACCACAAAAGCTTGCCCGGTAAATAAAGCCTCCATTCTACGATTATTATGAAATAGCTGCTTCCCAGCTCAGGGCGGCTCCTTTGTTCCCTTGACAATGCTAAGGCATTAAGGATTATGTTAATTGGATGCACAGCAGCATTGTACAGCTCAGTACTCAGTGCAGGTCCGAGTAGAAGTCAGGGAGGACTTGGTAAGACCTAGAATATTTTTACCAATTTCTTTTAAGGTGGGCTGTAAGTTGGAAAAATAATAACGATGTCTAGAAAGTATTCCATGTTACTATAAAGCATAATTTGACGATGGTACTTTGATTTATTTCAAGGATTAAGAAACAAATTGGTTAGAACCTAAGAATTTGGCAACAGCAGGACTTTTAACAGATATTCAGAGCGAAGTCATCTACCACCATATACCTAATCAAATAATGTACTGTCTTGTTACACATTAAAAGAAATACGCAGATTATGACGACATACTAAAGGCTGATTTCTCCAACCTCAGATAATTTTATCCGAGGAATAATTTTGAATTTTTGACAGTTCTTCCTTACAAAATCTGTGAGACGTCAATTTCATTCCACGAATAAAAATTGTCTGTCGATTGAAAAATCAGCTCTTAAAGTTTGTATGTTGGTTATAAAAAAAAAAACACAAAATAAATAAACAATTAACCAAATTATCCCCATTATGACGAAACTACATATTTGAGCCTAATAAAATGTAGCTTGTGTCCCCGATCCCGTGATAGGCTATGAAACTAAGTTACGACTCGTTTATTGTACACATTCCATACTTTTACGAGCCATCCGCGTGGTTCACTTCGCTTAGGTACTGAGCTCGGTGAGCTCACTGAGCTCACTGTTGTTATGGAGAGAAAGTATCATTGTTTAATGGCTTGTATCGTGATTGTTTCGAGGTCAAGTGCGACGATGTTATTATTTATTAGGACATCCATTTCAAGGAGACTTATTTGGCACGTGTGCTGAAACAGGGATCTGCCAAGGCGCCACCAAAGTCCCACAGTTTTTTTTCAATCTTTTTATTAACTTGTTTCCGGTTACACATGATTAAACCGTTTTCATGTTATCTTTCTTTGTGCTCCTCTACATTATAAAAGGGCCGTGTGCATAATTTAACATTCCTAGTCCCAGTAGTTTCGACTGTGCGTTGATATGTCAGTCAGTCAGTTTCTCCTTTTATGTATATAGATTTTTAAGTATAACTAAGCAATATGGCCTGGTGGTAGAAATAAACGATTTATTACTGTAATTGCCCGTGACATCAGAGCGGGCACTATCGGAATACCAATACTGCGACAATTTTTAAATGTAGAAGCTTCATGCTGAGATGGGAGCCTTTTAAAATAACATCTAAAATACAGTCGTGCCAGTGACATGAGGAAGAAGAAGAAGGAGCCTTTTGGCCTCGTATAGGACTTTGTTTCATTTTTCTATTTGTAACTTTTTTATATAATTAGTTTTTTTTTATTTTTGACTGTGTTTAGTTTAATGTTATGATCTTCTTCTACGAGTCGCAATAAATACTTTTTCATTCTTTCTTTATTTATTTTACTATGCATCCTACATGTTCCATGCAATAAATTATTGTGTATTAAGTCTTTGTTGTGTAAAAGCCTTTTCTGAATTACTTTAGTTTCAAGGTCCACAGCTAGTTTACCAGACATATGGCCCATCATATTGAATAGATGGAAGATAAACATAGTTAGTTAGTAATAGATTTTTTCCAGAATAACCAATCAATGCTGTGTCCATTTTTCCGCTACATGCTTCAAAAGATAACGTTTTAGATAAAACCACACGTACAGGCCTACTTCACAATTTTCTCTTATCTAAAAATAGTGGAACCCATCGAGTGGTACTAGGATGACATACTTCTGAGGATTAAAAGTTAAACACTCCTTGTCATAATGAACTTCTGGCAGTCGCTTTAATTAACTACGAAACTAATAATTAAGAACGCATAAAATATGTTATTATTTAATTGAAATAAAAAATAAAACAGCAAGATTTAATGAAAACCTTTGAGCCCGAAGTTTTCATTTTACTTTTTATTTATTATGAAAGCTAAGCTATACGCGTTATACCCTATACTTGGAAACTTCGACACAGACTATTTTGTCTTGCAAAAACCGCGTTGAAGCGGGCAAAGTAAGCCTTGCGGCTTGTTAGCCGCGAGGCAGAAACGTGATCGTCTGCATTCACTTGTCTTCAAAAAAACAAAATTCTATCAGCGGGAAGACTCAAGAAGTTTTTGCAGCTTGCAGTTATAGATTCGCATTGTGTGCTTGGCTTTTGTCTGAAGACCAAGTAGAACAAAACTTGACTTTACTAAAGAGTAAAGTCAAGTTTTGTACATCGAAAATCTTATACAATGCCGTACAAGTCATTCCAACAAAGGGCATTGTTTTTTATTGACCCATTCTCCATTCGGTCCTTTGAGCATCACGCGGCTCGAAGCGCAAACTCTTCACAGCTCGTAAAGCACCTTTGTGGAATCTGTTTAATGACTCTCGAAATCGTAGCATCATGGCGGATGAAAGAAACAATTAAATAAATGTAAATATTTACAAATGCTAGGTACGTTTTGGGCGAATAGTTTGTAAGTCAAGTTGGCTTTTGTTTAGATAATATATGTATTATCAGATCAACGGCAATTCTTATGCAGCTACTACCAGGGACCGATTGGTAATAGGTACCCATAAATATGATAGAGGCTCAGTACACTTCTGCCTCTGGGGATAACAGGTGTGCAGTTAGGCGGGTCTGGGGTAATGGAACTAGTTTCATGAATAGTTCCACACTCTCTCAGCAATCGACAGAATCCTCGCTTGCATGTTTAAACCAAATGGAATTCGGTATCGCCATGTATTGCCTACAATTCCAGCCTGCAATTCTATAGTAGGATTATTCTGTGTTTCAAGCGAATATACGTTTTGAAAAGCTTTTCTATTGCATTTTCGTGTGCCGTTTTGAGAATGTGAGTTGTAGATATCACCTTTTGTTTCTGCATTCCTATTGTTTTAATTTTGTATAATGACGCTCATTGGATAGCAGTTTTAGCCACACAATAATACATAGATAAGCATAACTTGAGCAATGTAGTTACAAGATAAAGACAATTATCCTGGTATATACTTCATAATTTAAGGAGTGTCTTGCTTTTCTTTTCTTATTTCGTATATCCATTTCTTCACCTCCAGGGAGTGAATGTATCTCAACTATCAATCTTTAGTAAACCGTAGAGAGCGTTCACTCCGACCAATTCAGAGTAGAATTTATTCTATCAACTGTCGAGTCACGGCAGGCAAGCCTGGTTTGCGCCCTTGCGCACGAATAGTTTAATAAAAAAAGTAGAAATACATGAAATTTATGGAAATATGAATCGGGACAGTGAAGAAGGTTAGCCCGAGCCGTTGTAGGCGTTATAGCTAAAAGAAATGTTGTTTTTGGATGAGTTTTGTAAAGCTAGTAAGAGTTTCGACCTTATTAGTACCTACTAAAGCAATAGTTGATAGTGTTCGGAAATCTGTAATATTTAATTTAAAGAATAAACTTATTAAATAAATGGAATCGATTGGCATCAATATATTATTTGTGACAATCGTTCCCTTTCTTTCTGACCGTTTCAGGTTATCTGTAGTTATGTTGAATAAGAATATGGCTGTCCTTACTACCCCGTCTCAAGTTTGACCCTATATCATATCTAAATCATATGACACTAACTCACTGTCAAAATAATATTTTATATGTGTTCTTTTGCGGAAACTGAACACAATATTGAAAGTAACTGTTGCATTTTATCTGGCGGTTTATTTTACGATTTATTTACGAGAGTCGCTGGTTGAATGTCAAATAAAACGGGTTAGTGTGAATCTTGGCAGCACGACAACGAACAACAATATGTTGAGATCTAATATAAATTAAAGAAACAAATTGAAACTAAATTGTGGTTTTGTTTAAACTCACTCTAGACTCGTGTCGAATAAGCTTTAAAATAAACAGATTGTTTTTTTTTTATAATACATTGTGCTATTGTTTCTCATTGGTATCCTTCATGTGCCTTCCACATTTCTCTTCCTGAGTTTATTCCAACTACCTACACGCTGATAACAACATAACAGCCAATGTATTCGGTAAAAATGTCACCTGAGAATTAATAAAAACTGAGGTGAAGTGAGCCTGCAGTGATCTGTCAATAGTGTCTATCCCTGATCACCAATCCGTGCCCTACGAGGTATTTATAGAAATATCTGTGTTTTTTTTATGTTCGTGTAGGTATTATAGAAATTCATGAAAAACATTCACTACAGAAATTCAGCCTATATTTAACAAACAACGAGAGTCGACGCATCACGATAAAAAAAGCTTATGCATTCTCCTACAAGCATTGTCTGTCGCACGTGCCCCTGCATTCATACATGTACTTATCTATCTATTTTTATGGATTACAATATGCTATCACTATTCATACAGTGTCGAAAAGAATATTTGTTGAATATTTTCTCTTTTTTTGCTTGATTCGAAAATAGAAATTAGACTGGAAACTAGATGCTGACAGTCATTTTACAAATCAATGCCGATTAATTTTCTATTTGTTAGAAAAACATTTATTACGGTAGCCAGAGAGCAGAAATTCGTTGACGTAGGTAAATTCAACGATTTGTTGAATTTAAAATTAATTAACTTTTTTTCCACCAAAAAAGAATTCATGAACCACATTGAAAGCAGCGGAAAGCGTTTGCGTCATTATCTTAACTGAAACATTGCTACTGAAACAATACATTATCGGCATGTAAACCCCGGTACACAATCCCGATAATAGCTCGTTTCGCTCATTTCGCTTTATCCTGAAAGCGTGATCGCGGCGCTGTGATTTTTGCTTCCGTTCCGCTCCGGTCCGCACGGTATCGTTCCGATGCGGACGTCCGGCGTGGCAGCGACCGGATTTCACCGGCTTATCGGAACAATTATTATGTATATCATTATTTATGAAATAAGTTGTGAACTGTGTCCGGCATGATTGTGATATCTTGATGATTTATAAAGAGTTAATGCAGCGCAAATATTGTAAAAGGAAGATAACAAAATACACATACGTCAAAAAGTACATAGTGTAGCGAAATTTATGGAATTCGACTGGAGACAGTACATATTTTTCAGCAACTCGCTTTTCCTCCAATAATCAAATGAGTTTAATTGAAGGCCAAACATATGAACTAGAAAAAAAAATGGTGTTAACCGCAGAGGTCTCGCTGCAATAGGTATTTAAATAAAAACTGGAATTTAATGGGACCAACATCACATCATTTTCACCTAAATTACTTACTTAGTTTAACTAGGGTTGCACAAACCGGAGGTAAGTTTCGCTCGTTGTGGCCGGTTACAACACTACCTAAACATATTACTTAACTAGTAAATTTTTACCTCAAACCTCACGTTTTAGCCTACTTAAGTGAAGGGTAAAACCACTTACATAATGTGGAAAAATTTCCTTGTAACAACTTATATAAACCCCATCGCAATTTATATGAACAAACATGCCATAACCTAAGGGCTAGACGGCTAGTGGAGGCGTTCGATCTTGTTCAATATTGACCACGCACCTGTAAGCAAACACCTTTATTTAGGTCATCCCCAGCATTATATCGATCGACAAATATTTAGGTATTAGTTAGTACCTAAATAAAGTGTTCCCATTTCGGTTAACCTTTAGGTTTAGTAGTAAACATTGTATGGTTAGTAAATGTGTGTTAATGATCCATTAAAAATATATGTATTCGCGCCATGACGTCAAACCCACAAACCCATTCATTTGTTCCTACAAATAGTTCTTCGTTATATTTCAACAGTGAATTGCAGTTCAGCTGGAAATGGAGCTGCAATTCTTTTTGTTCTGAAAATGGAAGTAGAAATTGGACGATGCGACCTAGTTCAGTTATAACATTTAACACCCAATTCGATCCGTGCGAACAAAGTGCACGTGCTGCATTCACAAATAAGAAAAATTGTTGGTCCTTTTGTACCTACGTATTTCCGGTCTGGTATTATCAGATTATTTTAGAGTGCTAGACTTAGAACCTAGAACTAGACTTAGAACCTAGAACTAGACTTAGAACCTCTATAAAGTAGTATAGAGAGAGACACAGCTTCCGGCTCAAAAGACCACAACTATCCCGTCCGTCAATTGTTTCGTAACAAACTCGATACCAGGGCATCGTAAACAGTTAGCGGTTTTGACATGTAAACAGTACAATCGTCGGTTGTCGATCGCTATTCCTGAACATTTGCATTCCATTAGCATCATGTACACAAGAGGTATTAACACCAAGCTCTAACACGAGAGAAATTAATCGGTTTTGTTGTAAACTATTGGAACTGAAGATGAAGCACTGTTCAAGGTTAAGTTTTAGAACGGAACTGAAGCTCCGATGGATTGACGGGTTTCAAACTTTGTTTAGAAGTTAGTCGGCTTCGGACGTGCCATGCTAGATAAAAATGGAACTTTTTCTAAGAAATATAGGTGTGAAAGTCGGGCGAAAGCTGTGCGGAGCTTAATAAATTTAACAATACCTTTCATAAATTAATAAGACAAAGACAGGTAACATTTTATTCAGTAAAGTACAGACAGTAAAAATACAAGACAAGTTGAAACAAATATCATACCTAGTAATTTCAATAAAATGGTAAGTAATTGAACTCGTATAGATTTCACAAATCTAAACTGAAGACATTTAACAGATTTTCCTTAATATCTCTATCAATCAAGTCAAATAGGCGTAATATGACTGTAACTAGCACTAATCGCGCTTAAACGGCTAATGTAGATGCTAGTCGATTGGCTACATGCCCGACTTACGGAGACTCTCGAAGGCTTGACTCCATTAAAGAATCAATGCAAAAAAAAAAAAAACTATGTTCTAATATTTTACAGAATTTGTTGTGTTTTTATGTTCCCCTGTCAAAATTTTACTTTTATTATGTATTAGGTATTTACATAATTTGTTAGCTTAGTTGTTCATTTTATTAAAATTAAATTAAATTAAATTCATTTACCTCAGACAACAACAGTGATCCATATTTTGTTAGTATTACACACAACTTATATTCTAGTGTTAGTAACATTGATATAAAAAATAATATTATTAAAAACAAAGGACGATCAGGCAGAAAAACATGTTCCCTACCTAATCAACCCCCCCCCCCCCTTCCTCCTCCTCCTTTATTGTGCATGCTGTGGTCTCCTGTAATTGAAGGAGTACACCTACCAAATACGTTGTCGTCCATTAACTATATGTAATGTTTAGTTTACGTATAAATCTTTTGTTGCAAATCCTAAAATAAATAAATGCAAAGTTTAGCACAAATAACCAAAGAGTTTAACTTAACAAATTACGTCTGTATTCAGTTAGTCAGCGGTGTTCCTATAGTACACCCCCATTTCGCCAGTCATGTTTAGGTCCTATGTAATAGGGGACTAGCCTATTGCATAGAGAAATTCCATATGGAAAAAACCAATATCACTTTGCTCGACCCGGGAATCGTACCCAGGCCCTCACGTTCAGCAGTACCGCTGGCGACCACTATAACAACAAGGCGGTCAGATTTTTAATTCAGTGTACATAGTTACTTGTAAAATGATGTACTATTTCTGTATCAGCATTACCTGTTAACATCAAAGCAAGCTACCTTTGATTGGTGTCATTTTAATTACTAAGAATAGAATAATAAAGTTGATTATGACTATTAATTAAGACACCACGTTACTCTGAGAGGTTTTCGTTATGTGACTTTAACCAAATAATTTGGCAAAGCGAATTAGAAAAAAAAAAAAAAAACTCTACTGTCCTCACTGCTGGGACACAGGCCTTCTCTTTGTGGGAGGGAGTGGAGTGGGCTGTAAAAATCTATAAATACCATGGAGAAATCTATAGTTTGACCAAAACCGCTGTACCGCGCCTTCGGTATGTGCGCGGCTCCCGGGCGGCAGTGCAGGCCGCTCATTCGTCATCGCTCACGGCGTCCCGCCCCCCGCCTCGCCGCGCATTCCTAAGGCGCGGTACAGCAGTTTCGTTCAAACTATAATCGGCGACGTTTACTGTAAGCATAACAGAAAATAAAATATACTCATTTTCTTTATTAATTATTGCACAACCAAAACACACAACATACAGTAGGGTAGGTAACTTTTTTCTGATTTCACCCTCTTTTAAGGGTAATGAACCAAACCACAATTGTTATGAAGTTCATGAATATTTCGGTAGCAATGTCACGTTTTTTATTTATTACACTCCTGTAATGAATTTCAAGTTTTATTGCCACCCCTCTCTCACCCTAATTCAACCCTATTTCCATTATTATAAGGCTCTTTATGAATAACTCCAAAATATGTTACGTTACGTTCCTACGCTATAGCTAATAACTTTTCAACTAACCATATTTTTAATTGAAGTTAATAAAAACCTTAGGAAACTGTACTTTACTATAAAATTTATTATTTAATGCTGTGTAGTTAATTGTAGCTTTGAATGAAGTATTTCTTGGAGGCATGAATAATTGATGGACAACGTACTTTATGGTTAAGTATGACTTCGAAGGAAATGGCATAAAACTTGGCCTGTAAATAAATCTATTGACTTACTTTACCTCAGAACGAGCTACTTTTTCATGACACTTTTCTGATTTATGACCCTGCTTTGATATATGGCACCTTTCTAATTACTTATACACCTTTTGGAAGGGGCGACTAGAATCAATTTTATTTTTGACGTTCAAAAGTGCCTGTTATGTTCCTATTTGAAATAAATGATTTGACTTTGACTTTGACACCTATTTGTCTTCCTGTCCATTTAAACTTTGTTTTATCAGCATAGCTATTCACAACCATTCGATATGCTTCCGAGCCGAGTCGACCACCAAAAAATGTTATCGAAACTCTTAACGCTTTGTTCTCAAAACCCAAACCCATTTTAACACTTTAAGGGCTGATTTTTCCAACGCCAGATAATTTTATCCGAGGAATAATTTTGAATTTTTGACAGTTCTTCCATACAAAATCTGTCAGACGTCAGTTTTATTCTACGAAAAAAAAATTATCTGTCGATTGAAAAATCTGCCCTAAATCAAATAGACGACCGCTATTCTTCCGACAGGTAATTACAGTCGGGGGCAAGAAAAATCAGGTAACCGAAAATGTGTCATTATCGATAAGGAAGTTTGCCGAATGGTTGTGAATCGAACCGTTCATAACTTTGTAACTTTTTATTGCGGCAGATCTTGTCACCGATATTTGCACATCTAGTCAACCAGTTGGATTTATATCCTCTTAGAAAATATTCTACGCGCGAAAACGTGCGCGCAAATAGAAACATAATTCCATTCTCACCCCAAAATAGCCATAAATCTTCGCTTGTACTTAAACCTTGAAATATTATAATATGTAGCTAAAATACCCTTAATAGCGGCTCTGAGAGGCTGCAGGCAGTAGACACGCTGTTTTCATAACAACTGACTTGAGAACGTGAACACTTTTCAAAACTTCGTTAATTTGTGTTCGGCCTAGGCCGGGAACAAATTCTGCCTGTAGACTTTTACTTGTGAGTTGTGTTTTTGAAGTGAAAACTTCTTTAGCGGCGTTGTGCACTTTTTTTGTGATGGGAAAAAAATGTTTAACTCGCGTCGGACACGTGACCTGGTCGAAAATTCGTAAGACGGAGCTCGCGTCAGGACACGTGACGGACACGTGGTCGGGGGGCGACCCACCCCGTCGCATCGCATCGCATCGCCTGCCCGCACTATTATTTCGTTTTCGCTTAGCGTTCTTACTTATTTTTTTCTTTTTGCTCAGCCCTTCGGGTCCTAGCATGATGTTATAAAGCCTTATACCCTTCCTCAAGAATTGGGCTATCAAAGTTAATTGAATTGATTTTTTTAAATCCGTCTGGCAGTTCCAGAGATAAACGCGTTCAAACAACAAATAAACTTCAGCTTTATTATTAGTATAGATGTAGATAGGGTACGGTAGGTCTCTCTTTGCTTGCCAATCTTCAAACTCCTGTGCCAGTCTTATCCAGGGTCTACCCGCGACAGCAACAATGATGAATACTGGTCATTAAATAAGTAAGCCAAGAAGCCAGATGATTGGATGACATACAGAAGATCCCGGTAAGATCTTGTTAAGACTCGCATATACCAGGGAAGCATAGCACAATACGAGGAGGAGGCCTATAGTAACAAGGTTGCCAATGATAATAAATAGCCAACTAATTCAGAGAATTGTTTGAAAGTCAATTCCTGTTTCTTTGATCAGCAGTTCTCGACTATTTACCAAGTAACTTATTATTTTGGCTACGTCTAAACTACGCTTGCTTGAAGTAAACACGAGTCGTTTATTCCAAAATTGTTTGAAGCAAAACTTTGCAGTGTCAAGAATTTGTTTACGTATTCTCTTGTTTTCCGAGTGTCAATGTTTGTGCAAAGAGGTCAGAGGATTTGCTGGTATGTTGAATCAACACAACTACAACACAAACAACTGGAGTTGTCATTATTTTCAATGATTGCGTTTCTTGTGAATCTTTTAAACATTCGTTAATTTTAGACCTATATCGACTCATTATTATTCGAGATTGTTAAAGACCGATTTTTTTTAAATTCTTCCCTGTGTGTGTGAAAATAGCTCATTGGAAAAACGATCATCTAGTCAGCACGTTTTGCAGCAAGGCTGATTTGACTAACTGGGTGCGACAGACGTCATCTGTCAGTGTTTATGCATGAGAATTAAATTGCTTATACTTATAATAAATTCGCCGTTAGCCGTTGGTCCCGGCTGTCATTCGTGGATCTTTGACAGACGTTACTGGTCGTCAGAACCCCGAACGTCTGAGAACCAGTCTTACTAAGGTGTATCGTATTAGCCAGTAACTGGGTTGTGGAGGTTAGATAGGCAGTCGTAGTCATGTAAAATACTGGTATTCAACTGCATCCGGTTAGAATGGAAGCCGACCCCAACACATTTTGGAAAAGGCCAGCCAGATGGTGGTATAATAAATTCGATACTAATATTTACAACTTCCCATTGCATTCGTCGCAGTAACCAGTTCCAAAACGATTATAATACTAAGAACGGAAGCTGTAGCTCTTGAGCAACTGTACAGCATGTTGAACAATGTTTTAGTTTATATTATTGGTTAGGCGTGACGTGGTACCGACCGAATTTAGATGGGACGCCATTGATCGGTGCGGATGTGGCCTCAGTAGCACATAGTTAGAGCAACAATGCACATAGTTGCACAAAGTTGCTCCGGGTAATTTTGTAGCATATTTTAAAGGAATAGCCCAAATAGTGGTTAGTTTGTTCGAAGTGATAACGACGGGTCGTGAGATCCTGTAGGGGATAGTGAACTTTAGTGTATTTTTGCCCTTTGGTGACCTTAGTGAGATTGTAGAACTTATACTTATTTGTGCTGGTGTATTGCTCCCAGTTGGACGGATGAACAAGAATTGTCGTATGGTGTAAGTATGAAACATTACAGGTTGTATTGATGTTGTGATGATTTGTAGTTTGAATCCTACGTCCTTTAGACATAACGTAATTTTGCATGATGAATGTGAAGTATATAAGACTGGAAAGGTTTGCTATTTCACATTTATCGATAGTGAAGTTGAGGCTGTACCTATTATTTGCAGTAGCTAAGGCAGTAGCAGTATTTAGACTAGAAATTATGAAATTATATTGGTCCTGAATATTGTCTAACGTAAAAATAACAACGTTTTCGGTCAAAGCGAAGACATGTCCATACAATCATTTTCTTGTGTTCATTAGGAAACACAAAACACGCTTTTCCTTTTTTTTTTTTCACAAACCCTTTTCCATTTAGTTATCTTTCTTTTATTTCCTGTTCTGTCGTGATTAACTGTCAGCTACCAATTATAGGCGTCCACCACATTTGTTTTGCCTAAGAAGGTTAGTTCTAGAAATAAAACAGACAATAATATGAAGTTTGTTGTCTTGTTGTTCTTGTTTATTTCAATGATCAATCATCCTCCTTAGATTAGTTGCAGAACATAGGTAGGTTAGGTAACCTAGGTACCTTTCTTTACATCTGTAGGCCAAGCACGAACGCGCAGGTTACATAAATACCAACGATTTTAAAGCTGATAAAATACTCGTTTTGTACATAATTAATTATAAGACTTTATTCATGCCTATGGGTGCGTGTCGTAAAAGAATGAACCGAAATGCTTTAGGATATTTGTATTTTCGACTCAAAAATCGTTTCGAAATAACATCTCGTTTACGTCACGCGTTCATTCAGCCTCTGAATATCTGTTAATTTGATACGTAAATGCGTAATTCGTACATTAGTATTCTATGTAATATTGGCAGTTAGTGTGCTGGATATGGCTGAGATGTATGAACGATCAACAACGGATCTTGCGTAACCGAAGGGGCCGCGACCGTAATCGAATATTATTTATGATCTCTATTGGTAGTTTGTAGACCAAACTGTAGCGGCAAGTGGGGTTCCGACTCTCGAATCAAATCAAAATGAAATATTTCACTATTCTATTAGACTATTTTATGTTTTACGTCTATTTTATTTTATTTAGGGCTGCGAAATCAGCCCTCGATAGATGACTTTTATTCGTAGAATAAAATTGTGGTCTGACAGATTTTGCATGACGGAACTGTCAAAACTTCAAAATTATTCCTCGGATAAAATTATCCATCGTCAGATAACTTTTATTCGAGAAATAAAATTGACGTTTGACAGTTTTTGTATGAAATAACTGTCAAAATTTTAAAATTATTCCTCGAATAAAGTTATCAGGTGATTGAAAAATCAGCCCTTAGGCTAGCACGTACCAGGGACGCATGGCACAAAAGGGAGGAAGCCGTGTACTCCAGCAGTGGGTGGAACAAGGCTGCTAATGATGATGATGATAAAGTCTATTTTAAAAGTTAAAACCGCTGCACCGGTTGACGTCATCACGCCAACGCCGGCTGTCGCATAGGGTGTTAGCATTATGCTGAGCATTGGCCGTTTTAAGTGGATGTGACACGTTTTCCCCAACTTGTTTTTTTTTTGTCTTTTTAGGCGTCATGTTTACCGCAAATAACCATATTTTCTTTCTTTAGATAGATAGATAGATAAAACTTTTATTCAGTGCAACATAAAAGACCCAAAACAAGTAATAAAAAGAAAACATCAAAAAAGGTGACATAAAAAAAAACAAAGATTAAAAAGCTAAATTGACCCATAGACACCTCGTACAAATAAATAACGGTAGTCTATAACGGTCGATCACTACTGGGCGGTGTGTGTCTCATGGTTGCACCAAATGGGAGTCCAGCTCAGCATATGCCAGGTACAATACCTGACGATGGTATTCTGCTGGTCTTCTTCTTTCTTTTTTTCACATCGCTAATACTCGTAGAATGGGGTTGATCAGTCTATTAGTTGTAAATATAATCACTGTAGATTTCTTATAAATCAGGGATACATAAACCCGGTTGAAACGATAATTTCTGTACTTAGGTATCATAATTTCGAAGCCACATACATTCAGCTCTTGCAAATTCTCATAGTTAAATCGGTAAAACAAATAGTTAATTCTCGCTTAAAAGTTACACCACTAACTAAGCTACAAAATGATGAGAGAACGGTAACTATTTCACATAATGAACCACAGCGCGAGGGTAGTTTAATATTCTTTTCTTTACCCTACATAAGTTTGTCTTTGCAAAGAGAAAAAAAACTGTAAGTAGTGTTGACTTGCAAAGTTGGCGAGCGTTACAATGTTTTTTAAAGTGTAGCTTGTAAAACCGAGGGAAAACTATTACTAAGGCTTTTTTATGCAGGCTGAGCACAGCCAGAACAGAGAAATAACTTCTTTAAAGCAGCCATAAGCTCGGTTTACGAAAAATCTAAAATATGTAGCAACTTCAAATGTTTATACATTTTGTTAGTGCTGCACCGATCGACATCATACTTTCCTACCTTCCTATTACTCGTAATGTTATAAACGCGAAAATTTGTGAGGGTGGATAGATGTTTGTTACTCTTTCACGCAAAAACCACTGAACGGATTTGGATGAAATTTGGCACACAGATGGTTTATAACCAGGATTAACATATAGGATACTTTTTATTCCGATATTCCCGCGGGATCGAGACTTATGTGAGTGAGACCGCGGGGCGCAGCTAGTAATATTATAAACGCGAAAGTTTGTGAGGATGGATGGATGTTTGTTACTCTTTCACGCAAAAACTACTGAACGAATTTTGATGAAACTTTACAATAATATAGCTTATACATCAGAATAACACATAGAATACTTTTTATTCCGATATTCCCGCGGGATCGAGACTTATGCGGGTGAGACCGCGGGGCGCAGCTAGTAATATTATAAACGCGAAAGTTTGTAAGAATGGATGGTTGGATGTTTGTTTCTCTTTCACGCAAAAACTACTGAACGGATTTTGATGAAACCTTACAGTAATATAGCTTATACATCAGAATAACAGATAGGGTACTTTTTACCCCGATATTCCCACGGGATTGAAACTTTTGCGGGTGAAACCGCGGGGCGCTGCTTACTTTTTAATATAACTGTGAGGAACATAATAATTTTGAAAAAGAAACAAAATATGTGGGGTCGGGAGACCCCCGCGGCCCCGTCAGGAACGAAGTTCCGCACGCACACACACACACTTGTATATGTACGAAAGAGAAAGCGAGAGTGTCGCATGGAGGAGGCATAACGCTTTTTCCTTTACGTGTCGATTTCTACCAGTGAACCCCTAGCGCAAGTCGCGATAACGAACTTCGTTCCAAAATTATTACTGGTGATTCGAAGAAAATCGACTTGTTTCTACCGTTTTCACAGTACGCTGAGTCACCACGAAAACTGCAAGTAAAAATATTTAATAAAGCAACCCATTGTGTAACGATAAACGGCAACATAGCTACATTGTGTGGATATGGACGCAACCGCGGCGCGTATGATGAAAACTCAATGTTGATAGGAAAGTGCAGAAAGTCCACGATGGTGTTGAATGGGTAGTTATGTAGTAGTGCGAAACTAGAGTATATGCGACTGTAGCAGTTCAAGACTTCTGCTCACCGTTTCCTGATACTTAAAGGGCAGTTCATTTCATAGGTACTTTTATTTATATGGTGGAAAGTGCACATCTTATTGTCCTTTATTTAATTAATATACTCACCAATGTAATGTATATTAATTGGATAAGATGATAAATAAATATTTAAAAAAAAAATTAAAAATTGTAGCCTACCGGTATCGGGAACAGGGTTCAGAGAGAGGAATCTTACCTTATCTTGCTCGGTTTTAGTGAAACCAAACCATGGTCCCATCATGGGACCGTTATGTTAACAATCACTGCGCGCCACTCTATTCGATCCGCCACCACTATATCAGGCTTATTGGCTACAATAGTCCTGTCAGTGATGATAGATCGATCCCAATACAACGTGATAGTGCACTTTTCGAGAAGTGGGTCGAGGACATATCTGTAGTGCGGCATTTCCGAATCCACAAAGTTGTATTACAGAGCAAGTCGCTGATGGATAAACCTGGCTACAATGTTGTGTAAATGTAAGTACTGAAAGTGCACATATTTTTATAATGGTCTGACAAATAGGCCTATCTACAATTGTTACAGTCTCCATGCCTTGTGGATTTTGAGTATTTCCGCTTTTGATCGTGCTTTATTAAAAGTAAAACTTCTGTTACTCTCTGTTTGTCAGTATAAGTATGGTTCAGCTCATTATTTTTATTGACGTATCAATAGTATATTACATCGTATCTTATCACCAATGTTATTGGCATCGAGTATTAGATGACCTATCATCCAGTGGCGGCATTGTTTAAAGAAACATATTTCATGGTTAATCGTGTATCCAGGGGGCAATTGTATTTATTAAGGTCGTTTCGAAGAGCTATGCTAAATTAATAGGTACATTTCCTGCGTACCAACCGAAGTGGTCTCAAAAATGATTTGTGATTCCTTCATAAAACAACATAAACTACGTTCCCATTTCATGCTTGACGGCTCCAACTATCTTTGACCTTATTTCTTCCAAGCAACTAATTCCTTGCTTATCTCCGTCAAGCAAGTTATTACAACTTGGCAGCTTCGGTCGAGTGGCCGAGACACGGCTTGGCAGCTCGGTAGTTGAATTATTATGTACTATTTCTGCTTGGGGTTAAGCCGATGTCGTGTATCTCACCTGGTGGCTTATGAATTCTTGGTAGCGGCTGTAAATGGAATAAGTTATGTGGTACGGAATAGTAAGGATCAAATAAGGTTCGGGAACATGGATGCTTCTTCGTAAATTCTGTAGGAATACTAATGTATAGGGGTGAAAAGTGAATGGAAGAAGAAGACATGTTTCGTCGACCTCAAATAAATTGAGATAAAGGCCAGAGAATCATTATGACGGGCGAAAAGTGACCGTTTATAGACTCCTTTGATGAAATTATTGATGTTCGAAAAGTAATATTATTCAACCCAAATTGAGCTGTTAATAGTTTTAATTCAGTCACAAAATACCAATAATTACTACTCATTTGAAATATTGTGGAAACATTGTATTTTTTCGAATATTATGGAGCAAGATAAAATTCAAGACCAGAACGCTGATAAAAGCGAGTAATCTCAATCCAAAACGGTTCATTCACTAAAGCTGTGACGAAAAGTGGAATATTATCCCCCACACTATATTATGTCACGCTCTTTTGTTCGTGTGAGCAGATTAGTATTCATCTCGCGCGCCGGTTAGAACCGCAGTCTCTCTCATCTGTAATCCGCTCTTATCGCCGTTTTGCATAATCTATAGCCAATCGGAGACTTTTTTCTTTTGCAATATTATAATGCACTATTTTGGTAGCTTGTGTCTATTTACCAGCAGTCAATAAGTCAGCAGTTTCAGGTCATTTGTCATCAAAGATAGGGAAAAAAATAAAGAAATTGTTTGGATCTTCTTCTTTTCGTGTCGATGGTACCCTTCTTCGATATTTTATATTGTTTGAGCCCAGTAGGTGGCCACGTTGATTTCGGCATCAGTGGCATTCATCAAGTCATCCAAGGTGCAGGTGAACGGGCACTTAGGGCACTCCAGCAAGTGGAGTATGGTCTGATCAGAGGCACCGCACTCGCACTGGGTATTGGATGAGTCAGTAATCCCCCATTTCGACGAGTTGTGTCTGCAGCGCCCTACTTGGGTACGCAATCGATTGAGAGCTTTCCATATAGGCCACTGCAGATCACGGCCGAGAGCCAGATGTTCCTGGGGTTTAACGAAGTCGGGAGGTGGTGGATGCTTTTCTTCACACAATTTGCTTCTGTCATTGAGTGGTTTAGGACAAACCACTCAATGACAGAAGCAAATTAAGCAGGAGGGCAAGGGTGGCCTGCGTGGATCGTATGAATCTCTTACGACTTTTAAGCCTTCCCGGGGTCGTTGTGTAATCGTAGAGGGGATGTCGGGAATCGAATTCCTGGTTCTTTCTTTCCAGCGTATGCGACATCCCTTCGTACGGCAGGTGGTGCAATTCCTGCAAGCGGGTAGAGCTTATTGAGTGGAGTCGCTATTAAGGAGCCTGATATTATCCGACACGTCTCATTCAGGGCAGTGTCCACCTGCTTGGCGTGATCGATGCCACACTGGTCACGCAAATTCCCCAACAGAGAAGCACAAGGACATGCCAGTTGTACGAAGGACATCGGGTGCTGCTCCCCAGTTTGTGGAAATATTCTGGCGACGTAAAAGATTATTGCGTGTCCCGACCTTCTGCTTGGTTTTGTAGCAGTGTGACTTATGCGTTAGAGCCCTATCTAACGTTACTCCTAGGTATTTCGGGTTTGAGCAATGTTCAACCTTAGTTTCTTGCCATGTGATGTTAAAGGCCCGATTTGAGTGTCTGTTGCGGAGATGGAATGCGCATGACTCTGTCTTTGACGGGTTCGGCCGGAGAGCATTGTTGTCGTAGTATTTTTCTAGTAGGTTGAGTGCCAGTGACAACTTATCGTCCACGCCACTGAAAGTCGCCGATTGAGCCGCCAGAGCTAAGTCGTCCGCGTACAGAAAGCGCTCAGTGTGTTGAGTAAAAGGCTGGTCGTTTGTGTAGTTGTTAAAAAGCGTTGGCGCCAACACACTGCCCTGAGGGAGACCGTTCTTTTGCCTTCGCCATCTACTCTTACCAGACTGAAAACAAACCTGGAAGCGGCGGGTGAGTAGAAGTTCGCTTAAAATGTTTACAAAACCCTGGTCGTTAGTAAGGGTGCTGTGAAATTGTTTGCGAAAGGTAATAATTTTTTTTCCATTGGAGTTTTTACTTTCTGTATTAGACATGGTGTAAGAGCACTTATTAAGCACAAGTTGATAAAAAACCGGTACTGTGTTTTTCTGAATGACGTTTTTCCTTTTTTGTAATGAGTGTATATGACTTGTTGACTGTTATCATACAACTATATCGTTCGTTAGCCCGTCTGCCCCGAACGTCCTTGACAATGGTCAATATTTTCGCCGAAGGGTACACATACATGACGTACAACGTATGTATGAAACATTAATGTAAAGTCAAGGAATTTAACTACCAACTTAAATTGTCCGTATACCTATATTCGAATCACAACTGCCACTAAAAGACACTTGTACGAAATGGCTATTACACGGCAAATTGATGTAAGGTGTAAATTTTCTTAACAATAAATTATTTTACCTGACTATTAGATGATGACAAGAATACATAAACTTTATGACTATCATCAGGCCAGGAATAAGGAAGAAGAAATTGTATTTTCTCCAATTGCGATCCTCCGGCAACGACAAACTGCCGAAGGATCGATGGTCATTTCGGCAAACCCCGCAATGGAGACAGCGAAAATGACTTAAATAATTCACGATTTACTCTTTGTTTCATAAAACAATCTTTTTTTTTTTAAGTAATCTTTATTTCAGGCCTTTTTGTGTCTTTTCAATTTTGAACTCTGTTAATTTTCTCGTTGTTTCGTCCCGCACTTATATTCGATAAAACGTGTCGCGTCACTCATTCACTGTTATCGATACTTTTATCTAAACTATACTGTTCGCTGGAGTGTGCAATAAAATAATAAAGGATAAAACTTTGATGATCCGTTCAAAGGGAGTAGTGAAAGCTCGACATACACTTTTATATTATGTAAGTATATGGCCTATTTTTTATTAGCAGACGAGACGACTCCGTTGCCATTGTCGTGTCATAAGTTATGCGTTGCCTATTTTCTTCTGATTTTAATATTAACTTAAACCTTAACCATAAATGAATCCTTCGGAAATGTCATGGTAGTTATTTTACATAATTATTTATGAAAACATCAAAATTCTTAAGATTTTAAGTCATATCCTCCTTACCAATACCAGGGTAGCAGAACACACAACAAATCACACTATAGATAGACCATCATTGTGAACTTCAACTATTCGTTATGTAAATTCCACGCAGTACAATATTTTCTCTAGTGGTTACATAGTTAGTTGACATTCACCCCGGAACCCGGGCCCCGGGCCAATCGGTCGTTGACCTCCCTCCGGGACATTCATGCTATTTGCTGAAAGCCCGTGTATTTGCCAGCTTTCGGCCGCTTGATGAAATAAATATTTTTATTAAAGCCCTGTTAACGTTTATACTAGTACAAATAGCGGTTTCTGGTTGAATTTGAATGCGTGATAGAATGTTTATACATGCATGTGACGTTGATTGAGCTCTGACGGTAAAGGGAATCCGGAATGCCAGTTCAAAGCAAATGGAATAGTCTGATGTGTTACATTGACGTATCTGGTTTACTTGCATAATCCTGCAGCGCAGCGCTTTGAAGCGATGGACGCTGAATACTGGCTCACGGAGCTGTGTGACTCATGACGCTCATGAGTTACAAGATAAGAATGTAAAAGCGCTTTGCTGAATGGCTACAAAATTTGATCGCACTCTCAACGGCGTTTCAATTCAAAATTAGGCAGATTCCAAGAACTCTTCGATTCTTGATCAGCCTTGGTATCAAAGACAGGTATTATTTATGATCAGAAAGACCGGGTACTGATATCTCAATACCGCTTATCGTCCGTCACGGCCCGCAGCAGGCGCTGTCGTCCGCAGCCGATCGACTGCGGACGATTGCGATCACCTCCGAACTGTTATCGCGCGACGGAGGGCAATTTCCTTTATCTATGGCACCGCAATGTTGCCAGCTTTCCTTTGTAACCTGATTACAAAGAGTGTAAAATGTTCTTTTTTACGCTTATTCGGTTTTTTTGTAAACAAGAAATCTAAAGATATCTAAAGTTATCTAAAGAAATTGTTTGAAAATGAAAATTTGTTTTAAAAATTACAATATTTATCGGTAAATTCATTTCATGCTTGAAAAGGTTTTGTAACTCTCTTATACCATGTCATAAAGAGAGCGTTGGGTGCTTTCAGTGTTCAAAGTAACATGGATGTCAATGTAGGTTAATCCGGCAAGTACGTTTAGTGCTGCATTTCAAAATGCAATCGCTATAGTAAGACATTATTAACAAGCACAGTCGATGATTATGAAAACAGTTTACTTTTCATTCGTTTATGTACTACTTCACTAGTAAATGGCCTGTGTTTAACCTAGTAGACTTTCTAGCTAGATTATCTATATCGTCATACCGCGAGTCGGTATGTAGAGTACTGGTATGTTGACGGGGCCCGTCAGGACCGAAGCCTGCCGGGGTAGCGGGAGCGTCCGAAATGGTTACCGCTGCCCTGGAACATATAGGGCTAAGGAAGGAACACGGGTGGGTTTTAGTCAGTAAGAGTCTGACACTCCCTTCCGCTCCACCCAGAGCGGGAGGGGTCATTTGATGATTTCCCATCCTCAAAAAAAAGTACTGGTATGTTGGGGTTGGCTTCCAGTCTAACCGGCATCCGATTAGACTGGAAAAGGCTAAAAGAAGGGAAGGGAAAGGGAAAGGCTAGCAGATGATGATGACATATCGCCATTACGACAGAAAACTTTGATGACTTTAACCGACGGGTACTGATTTCCCTCTTTATAAAATTTACAGTTGCTTTGTTTAAAATACCTTCTTCATACAGGACACCAAAAAATAATCCTATAACGTACTTAAGTATAGCTCATTATTTTATATTTCTAGGTCTCTAATGGTCTCATTAACCATCACCAGACACTCACATAAACGTTAATCATTGCTGAGTCTGCTCGCCAAACAAATGTGGTATTATCTCTGGTAATATAAATTGATGAGGTCTTTAACCCCGTGGCGTGGACACCACAATGTCGGACGTAGCACTGTGATGTTAAATATTTGTGTAGTCAGAAAAAATATTTGCTTAGCAAATTGACTAAATTGTCTGAAAATTCAAATCACAAGTCAATCTTTGACAGTTCAACAGTTGGTACACAGCAATATGACGGTGTGTCAATATGATAAACAATAAATTTCCCTGATGCACATGTACGAAGCATATAAATTAATGTCAGGAATTCAGAACAGAAAAGAGTCAATGGCTTTGCGAAACCTTGCTCTGCGTAGCACTTGTCGCTTTGCGTCAGAGTAGATTTAATTATTTTTGTAACAGTTCCGTAGACAGTTCATAAGTATGTGATATCATGTCATTTTAAAATAAAAGAACTCGTACAAGTACGCAGTGCAATATTAATTTTATGTGGGTTAGCGCCGACCTCACGCCGAGGGATCTCAGCCACGCTCCAATTGGTTTTAAAACGTATCCCCGCGGAAATGTGCTGAGCTCCGCATTCATCCCCTCATACTCATGCGACCCTGGTACTTTAACGTTGTGTATGTTAATTTGGAATCCATGTTTTTAGGAGGGAACGATGTAATTAAATTCTAATTTAATGGAAAGTAAAAAGCAGGTTTTTCTTTTACAGTCCATTAAATTCCATTAAAAAAGGAAGAAAAAGAATCATGTATGAAGGATCCAAACTACATAATAAATTTCCGAAATACATCACAGAATCCAAATACATAACCACTTACTAAACGCACACTATGCAGCCAAGCATTAATATGCTTGGCTGCATATAAGTTGGGGGATTACATCGCTGACAAAAATGCTTGGCTAAACGCTGGTCCTGCTCCACAGGACGCATAAATAAATTGATTGGCATTTGAAAATACTTCACACACGCCTACCCAACCTACATACTGTTGGAGCTGCTGAAGATTCTAAAATACTATGTTTGCATTATATAAATTCAATCTCCTAGTATTGTATGATTGCATAGAACGTATGTGAGTACTATGTTACATACTCTAGAGCTACCATTTACTGGGTACGTCTTTCATTGACTTGAATGTGCCTTGGCGGATGAGAGTATGTCATGCTCACTCTAATGTCTCGCTGATGGTGGCACATGTGTTGGATCATTTAGCTCCCTTCAAAATGGTTGAGCTGAATGGTGCTAATCTATGCGTCATGTTCGTGAACGGGCGCCGCCAGTAGGGACTGGTCAACTCTTTGCTGCCATGGCTTATTTTGATTTAAATTAATATTTGAATTGTTTTTTTTTATCTTTTTATTACGGATGCTTTTATCGTTCTGCATCGTTCTCACATGCATAATTTTGAACATGAATGATGTAACCAATACTTTGTAACAATATTATTATGATTTAAAAGAGTGTCCATGGAGTTTCTTGCCCGTTCTTCTCCATAGGTACCTACTACGCTTTGGAATGGGCAACTAGCTTCATCTTTTTGACTGACCGACCTTGACAATTCAAAAGTGCCTGTAATTGGTTTATTTGAAATAAATAGTTTTGAGTTTGAGTTTGAGTTTGACTTTTAAAACCTACTCAAACAGCACATCATACAAAATTCACATTCCTTACAATAATTTCAAGCAACATCTAGCTATTGCTTAACAGTGTTGAACGGAGACTTGTTTGCCTTTGTGTTGATGTTTCGAGCCCGTGTATCAAGCGAACATTGAGTTGTCTGTAGGTATTATAATTTTTTATCTACCCACAAAATAATTATTGTGCAAATGTCTAGTTTTTGTAAATCTCTCAACAATATCGACTTATGTTATAGTTTTAATATTCTCATGTAAGTGAATTTAGTGTTCTTATGAGAATAAAGTTATCTCAAACCTCAACTTCTTTTTGCAATCTAGTAATTAGAATCAAACGCTTTCCCTTGAGCATTGCTTCGAAATCATTCATTTACCATATGGCTATTGCATCGCCATCTTTATTGCAAAGCTGCAATGCGAGCTCATAAAAAGTGAAGTCAATTCGACTATAAAGCACTTGACCATCAAAGTTGGAACACGTGTATGAAGTATAGGAGATACGGATGTCACGGAATTATGTCACTGGCACGTTTATGTCACTCGAATGTGTTTTCAAGTACTTGTCTATGTCCTGAACAGCGGATGTTAACTCTCCGAATCAAATAAAGGCGTGGATTTCGCTGGATTAGTCTTTAGTTTTTTTGACAGCGCGAGGGAATGGACTGTAATTCATCATGACGTAGCGAATAGTGATGACATAATTTTACGACGAAAAAACGCATGACCATATATATATATTTTTATGTAGGTTGTATCTTTAACCGCACTTACATGGTAAAATTTTTACTTCGACAGCGCTTATTTTGAAGTTTTAAATACGAATATCGTAAATCAAGTGTTACTTCAAACATGGACAAACAACCGGTCGATTCTGTGAAAATCTCAGTTATCATTACAGCTAATTTCACTCACTCAGCTTACTTCACCTAAGTTTCCACGGTGAGATTTTTACAGAATATCTCGGCTGCTATAAATAGGAAGTGATCTTTTCTACTTCTCCATAATCGTTATGACTTTATATGAAAGGCACGAGCTCCAAGTAATTAACATACAATTAATTTATGTTTTCCTGGTACTTCTTTCACCAAAGAGCCTTTAGCGCCGCGAGTATTTCATCTGTGTAGTGAAAGTGAGTAACTATGACGGTAGTTCGAAATTGCAATTTATTAAGCTTCCTACCAAATAGATTATTATTTCCAAGTATACCTTGCCCTGAGCCTATTCACAGAATACCTAACTATATGTTCAAAGGACTCTACTTAGAAATTATTAAGTACGTTGAAATCGTCCGTAACTGGTATAAATTCTAAACCATGAAGCCGTATGGCTGTCAACATTTTATAGAAACTTTTACACTGACTTTCACATCTGTAGTCGACTTTGTAAGGATTTATTTCATTTGAAATTTAATCAAAGGCCAATGGAGTGGAAGGAAAATAAAACTGCGCGCAGTTTATTAGATGTTTCTCGTCATTAATTGAAGTTGGAGACAGTCACCGCTTTGTAAAAGAAAAATCTAACTTACAAAGGCTTCAAAGGTTTTAAAGTATGTTAAGATAATTATGAAGATGGACGGCATCGCTGAGGCTGGCCCTGAAAGTGTTGGCGGGACGACCTGGACGCGTACTGCAAGAGCTGGGCGCCAGACACAACACCCGTCTGGTCGCAGGACCCTCCTTTTTCTATAGAGTATGAGTGAACTTTACACCCTGTTCCTCATACCTCTATAAAGATATCGGAACAAGTCCTGCCGACTGAGAGCTTTCCTGGCGTGCGCCGCGTAAACCAATAGAGTTACATGAAAACAATATTGGCATGTTCCCGTGGGATATTTTCCCCCGTACAATTTTGGTGTACTATAAAGTCTATCTGTCCAATCTCATTTCCGCTCCCATCGCTACAATTTCACCACGTGTAGAAAAGCCCTAGCGACCCAGTTCCACTGTTTACAATACAACACAACGCGGAAGCACAGTGACGCACGGGGGGCACACATAAACAGCGATGTAACGCAAACATTTTATTGTATCGCTGCTCAGTTAAAATATAAGCGTATAAATAGTTTGATGATTTGATGCCCATTACTAGGATAGTAGGTTATCTTGGAGCTGATCTGTTCCGACAGACTAGCAGGCAAGGTCGGTGAATGACAGCTAAAATGGATTTTGAATTTTCCAGAGCCATTGTCTATGTAACAAGGAAGTTGGTCTATGTTTATTTAATAATGGTTTTACAATGCTCTCACTGTACCTATTACCATGAATTGTTTGGACGGGTTCCCATTATGTAACGTTGTTTCAAAATCATCATCATATGCTTTGCTTTTTTCTATGTTCAGCGGGGTAGTTGCGTAACATACTAATAGTAGCAATGGCTTTCTTTTTGACAGTTCGACAACATTCATTGCGTTAACGTTGTTGGGAAGACGAATTTTTCGAACATATGAAACAATGGATTAGCAATGTCCTTCTAAATTATGCAGATTATGATTGAAAGTGTGTCACGCAATTAGGGTGCTGGTCATTTTCCAGTCGAACTGGATGCTGCTGGATGCCAGTATTGTTCACGGAGCGACTGCCCATCTAAGCAACTTTCTTTACAATCCAAAAATTGGAGTAAAACTGTTTCAATAAGGAAATTCAATTCTATACATACTACCCAGAGAATTTGACTATACGGACCTTTACTTATGTAAAAAGGTTGGTTGGGGTCGTAACCAGCCCCTAAAGTCATTACCCTTACTCACAACTTACGATGCCAAAGGGATAACATGGGATGGGACAGACTATTTTTATCCGAAATCCACAACACACGCATACAAACCGTATTATGTTGTAAGCTGTACAACAAAACGGTGAGCTAAGCTGAATGAATGCCACAGAATATTCCTCAAACAGCCTCAAATTCTCGACAGTGTCAGTGTTGAGTCGATCTTGTTTCTTTTAATTAATCTTCTTGTCCATCATTCACACTGAAAGTCTTCGTACTTCATTGTGGTATTTGTAAAGTTCCTCGTGAAAGAAACTCATCTATGAAAACATACTCTAGGGTACATTTTCTATTATTTCTCCAAGTAATCTTCCATGGTTGCAAGATTTTTTTTCTGTTTCATTGCGGTTCGAAACTGTTTCTGCGAAGGGAAGGCAATGCATGAGCAAACCCTCTATGCTTGCAGGTTTTCATAGGCAGCTGTACATATAATATCTTAGATGCGCTATTGATTCCATGTAAAATACTGTTATTCGGCTGCATCCACACATAGTTCGGAACAGGTCAGGCAGAAGATGTTGAGGTGAGCCATTGATTCACATAGCTCTGTATACCAGCCTGTTATCTCGCTGCCATGTATATTAAATTAATATACAGACATAGAGTTTCAGCTGGGATCGTATACATATTTTCTCCCTCATACTAAATATTCGACAGTTCATCGAAGCAAATCGATGTCACTCACTGCATTATTAAACATGTTTGTATATTAAATATTGGAGATCATAAATGTATCTGGTGATTATGTGTCTAGTGAATATAAACAAACCACTCGAGTTTGAATCAATCGGCCGGACCGGGTTGTGTTGTGACTCAGTTTTGATCATTCACCCGGCATTAGGGCTGCCCCTAACATCAAATATTTATAGCTGATCCGGTTATGGATTTAGGCCTGTTTTTTGGTACCAAACGTCGAGTTTATTGATGTGGAAGCTATATAATTTGTCTAATTTTGGCTTAAGATAAATTCGTTTTGGCCGGGTTATTCGTCATGATTGATCGAAACAACAACATAAGAAATACTTTATATAGTAAATAGGTAATACTGTAGTGGTAGTGTCCGCAACTCCACGTCAATGCGCGTAATTTGAGTACGTTTTTTTTATACCTAGTAGTAATAATATATACCGACTCCATTGCATTGTGCGAAATTTTAGCATAATCAATTGGTTTAAGTAACAAAAAAAAAACAACACATACCTATCCCAATTTTAAAATGAAAGGTCAACACACTCACACGTGTGATACATTTTAATTTAAAAATGGGTTATTTTAATTAATTCGCTGCATGTTTTCGTTGCTCACTCACCGCCCGACGCTCGTTCTGAAACTGAAAGGCAATATTAATTAATATAAAAATGTTTACTAGCATTTTCGGTCACGTAGAATTTGGGAATAAATCCATACACACCTTGCTGTTTTTATGTAGTAGGAAACACTACTTGGAAACACAAATTGAAAAGTAGACAATACTTATCTTTTTCAGAGAAGCAAATGAGTGACCCTTGAATTTCATATTCACCACTCATAATCCCTCCAAAAGGCTTTTAACACACTATTTTTCTATGTCAAATTAAGAAAGAACCCAAATATAACTTTATTTTTTGAAATACATTCGAAACGAAACTATCACACACAAGAGGAAAACCATTGCGATAGGCACTAATCGACATCGAATCTGGCAACCGACACATAAAACCCACTTCCATCTGTTACCGTTCCGATAACCTTATTAAAACCTCTCGACTAGCCCGCTGTACTGGCCCGCACAGCCCTGTGGTGAGCACTGTCTTGGCAGTGGGCCAATGCTAGTCAGGCGTGCAACGCCACCTGTCGGCGACACCGGGTAGTACACACCTGACTGGCTACTGAATACTCTACATCCATTGCTCTTGTTCACGTAATACTTTGGTGCACTTCATGTTTTAAAATTGAATAAATTACCTACAGAAAATAAGAAATGGATTTTGTGCCTTTTTACACACGACTGCCCAAAAAAAGTTATGTTTTTTACCTGCATCACACACCTGCGCAATCTTAGTACAAATACCATTTATAAAAGAACTAAATACCATTTATTTAGGGATGTTTTCCTCGCAGGAAGTTTTTTTATCCTAAACCTTGCCATGATACCATCAAGGTCTGTTTTATCGGTTTCAATCATTGTAGTCAGGTTCTCCACAGCTTAAATTTATCATGGATAACCTTTAAAGGATTCTCGATTGCAAGGGAATTAACTAATGCATGCAACTATTTCTAACTTTTCCCCATGAGACGAAGCTCGTTACTTGCTCCGAATACCTATACAAGTTTAAACAGCCTGTAACCTTAGAGAGTTGACGAAACTTCGTTACAAAGATCCCCAACTATCGCCAAACATTATCAGACACTATGCAGCTGAGTCTAAGGTACTAGAAGTATCTAGGTTGAATAGAAGCCGTGTAAGAGGCTCAGCATTGAATCGCAGTGGTAGATAAGTAGTCATCATTAGTTCTTTGTGCACTCAATATAAAGACGGTGGAAGGTAATGCTCTACAACTGTGTATGTATGCCACAGTGATTGTTTAATTGTTATCTACAGTCATCATCGTCAACAGTCTACAGCAGTCCACTGACATAGGCCTCTCCTATTGCACGCCATTCAACTCGATTTTTGGCAACTCTCATCCAGCTGCTACCAGCCATCCTGCGAAACTACACCTAACCTTACGTTTGCCGACACGTGGTCTCTATTCAAGAACACGTCTACCCCAACGGTCATTCTACGGCTAATATGGTATATGTCGACCACTTTGGTTATCTGCCGTATAACCTTGTTGCAATTTCAATTCCGTATCGTATCTACAGTATTATCTACGAATAGGGATGTAGATGACGATGAAGTTGAAGTAAAGGATTCAGTAAATAATAACAGTAACTAATAGATTCTAGCACAGTTGGTAAAAGACGAATACCATCATAATTGACGTTAACCTATCTCCTTGCTGATAATAACCAGCACGCATAGCATGACCACCATAGAAACAGGTTTTGTCGACGGAAGAATAGGCAAAATGACAGATTGTAGAAAGATTTCTACCGTCTTAAGCATGGCGATGAAGATAAGAAAGGTTCTATTCATCAGTCGACAAAAGTCTACAATGTCAAGCATGACGGCCAATTTTTGTGTACTTTTGATTTAGTACTACATCACATTGGACTTAGACAAGAAGCTATATTGATTTTAAAATTTGCTCCCCGTTGCTACGAAAAGAATAAATATGTATTTGTCTTCATAGAAACGCGAGTCTACGGGTCGCCCCGTGCTCAGGCAGAAGAGATGTCGAGTTGGGTAGAAAGAACTTTGTCTGTTCTTGGTAGAGATAGAATTGCTCATGCTACGCGAGCAGAATAAAGAATTAAAAATGTCGAACAAAATAACGTGCGATCTTGTGATCGCACGTTATTTTGTTCGACATTTTTGGTTAGGTTTGTACCTTGACCAACAGTGAAGAAACTTAGCACACAAGCTCGTTTCAAAGCTGCACGAAAATACTCACTTGGACCAACTACATAAGCCGCGGTACTCTTCGTTATACTGTGGCACACTCACTAGTATACATACAACGTTTAAAATTAGGCGTCCCACAGTCTGAGTGTTCAGCTATTTCTGCGCACAGTTGCTTGAGATTTTTCGTATGTTTACATGAAACAAACCGTTCATCTTGCTCACTCCGATACTAATAACTATGATTGATTATGTTCTGCTTTTATTTTATGGACTCAACGTTCAAGGAGTAATGAAAGACTTGTGTAAAGTAAACGGTTGGAAAACCGGTGTTTGAAAGTGAAATTGTTCACCGTAATCAATAGTTAATTGGAAACTGGCAGCTCAGTTAAAACTTTGTTGGATTTCAGTAAATTAAATGTTCACGTGTCGGTTGTAGAATGAGATTAAAGACGTGGGGAGGTATTTAGTGAAGTGACAATGCAGTGCAGATACGAAATTCATTAGTAAAACTGAGGGGCAATTCTCGTAATTTTCAGAACGTTGACAGTCTGATATCAGTCTCAATCTGTCAAAAATACCTCTAACTTCCGTACATTTTTGACCAGTTTTTGACATTGACTGTGGCCGAGATGAGATTTCGACTAGATTTTGAACGTTTTTAATTACGAGAATTAGCCTTCTGTTTTTTATGCTTATTATTATAGGCATATGATGAGTATCTGTGGACATGTCAATTGCATTAGCAAAATCGATTAAATAATTTAAAACTACATCAATGGCATACAAAACATCAATCATCTTACAAGATACAAACTCCATCCTATTAATAGCACATTGTTATGTAAACAATTTCCAAAAATACATTTTGACATTTTCAACAACCTAAAAAACTTGGCGTAGCTTTTAACGAGGTCGATTGATTACTAACCGAATTCGATACTTTAGAGCCACTCCGCTCCGGATAATATCACAATTAATTATCTACAAATGCTTTGAAATCCGCCCTTTGCGCGACGGCTCGAGTGTTGTTAATTGATGGGCCATCGTGGGCCAATGAGTGCCGCCAGTGGCGCCCACTTCATTACAAAGTGGATGGCTATTCTGACTTTTTTTTCCACGATGTGATACCCGCAGAACAGATAAAAGAGGTCTCCTCTCCTCGAGAGAACCTCTTTTATCTGTTCTGTGGTGATACCGCAAAAAGGACTGTCATTTGTTTTAGGGGTACATGACTTATATATGAAACATATCCGTAGTGCACAATGGTGGGGCTTTCAGTTTAATAGAATTACTGAATTACTTATTAGTTTTTTCGTAATCTATAAACATTTAAAAGTTATTCAACTAAATATAGGAGCCTTATAACGTCTGTCATCTGCACACTGTGTTTTGCTTGCTTGTGAATACCCTGTGCTGTGGAATATACTTATAGACAAATCCCAGAACATCTTTAACCAGCCGTAGAAACCACGCCATGTTTTCGATAAAAAAAACCAACAAGTCGGTTTTATATCACATAATGGTACCTTTTCAAGAATTTCTGCATTGTAGTAGAGCCGTTAAAAACAATACGCTTTGGATCCCCGCCAACTAGGCCATTACCCTAGTGTGCTACTGTGGTAGGAACAGGGGAAACCTGAATTTCCATTTTGTGCTGAGCGTAGGGAAAGGCGTGGTTGTCGATAAACTGTTTGCCAACCCTTGTACAAAACAAAACTATTTATTTCGAACACGCACAGGAAATATTAACAAAAAAATAAAATAATTTATAACACACCCAAAATTACTCGTGTGCTAAATACTAGACAACGTACAGAGAGAGATAGGCACTCTGCTGCTATCATACGCTGGAGGTTAGTGAACGTACTTGTATCTGGACCAGGTCACTAGGTTGTGTTAGCCAATCAAACAACCCTAAACTGATTGCTCTGTTGTATCTTGAATATCTAAGGTCCCAGGTCGAACAGCGTCACTACTGGCTCGCAGTCATCCGACAGAAGCCAATCGGAACGTTCTGGCTCGAACTCTGACCAATCAAGACGTAGAAGACAGACCGCATATTTTGCGAGCTATCAACTACGTCTCAACTATGTACATCCGTTATCAATTTCCCTGTTCTGATTGAACCGTTACACAAAAGACTTAAAAATTAACACCATTTCCTATCTATCACGATTTACGACTACGATAACTCAAAGGGCTTCTAGTGCATTCCGCTTTAACTTGACTTCACAAAGGCTTTCCGTCTAGACAGATATTAGATACCCCCCTTCCCTTCTATACGGTATCCCCTGGGACTCGCAACAGGCTTCAAGCTAAGCCTTCGAGGGCTGGCAGCGTGCCAAGTGCTGTTGCCAATAAGATAAATCTGTTTGTGACATGTTGGGGAAAGAACATTTAATGGAAGTGTTTATTTTATTTGTCTGGTTCCGTTTTTATATTGATTAGCTCGCATTTGATCTGATGGTAAGCGATGGATCCCGTTGACAACGATGGCTTACATAGAAGTATCCCATTTACTCGTAACTTTAAGACTCCAGATCTCCAGGTTCAAAAGGTGGTGAAAGGTGAAAAAAATATGCTTTAGTTATTGCGTTATCATGCCTGTGATAAAGTAGATACCTTACCGAATTAAAACAAACCTTTGCACTCGATAAAGACAAAATCTAAACCGAAAGTTCAAACAAAAAACTTATGAATATAGAAACGCTGCCCAACCGAACCAACGAAGCCAGGTGCACACCTAACACAGCCGGTTGAAGATTACACCCTAAATTGCCACATCTTGGCAAAGCCGCAGAGAACAGACCACGTTCCTACATTATCTGTAACAAAGAACGGTCTTACAACCTTTTACAGCGGTGTTCGTTTCAGCTACTCCAGGCAATCCCCGCGCAAGTATCTCAGAAAGAAAATAAAGAATAAAGTCTTTTTTTCCGCAACTTTTAAAGTGTTATTTACATAGGTCGACTTTAATTGCGCGCGCCGAGCAAGTTGCCTGAACTTGCCCCACTGTGCGGCAAAGGCGATGAGACTCATTTGCACAGTGGGATAAAATTGCTTGCTTTGTAGTCAGCGGTGGATAAGTTTGCGTCAGGCCGCAACACTTAACGTTTAACTTCGTGTAATGTTACATTTGAGAAGGTTAACGTGTAATGTTACATTTTTCAGCATTCTATTTTGAGCTACAAAATAGAATTACGTGTACAAACACTTTTACACGTCAATCATATTTTAAAAACTAGATGAGGTCGGCGTCTCCTATCTGACTACTCTGAGAAAAAAAGCCAAAACAAACTCAGAGGTCACAATCTCTTTTAAAGTGCATAGATAATCTTGGCCAGATCATGTGAAGACCATGTATCGATGTCTGAAATGTTCTTTTGAGGAAAGAACCACACAGATTGAGAGGACCTCTCCAGTGAGTGCACGCATTTGTCAGAAATCGTGCAGCTCAACTCAAAACTTAAAGAGCTCAACGATTCGACGAACAATACCAAAGAATGATCATTTGGGTAGGCCACATAAATTACTCAAACTGTCATTTAATGCAGCCATCTTGTCTTGTTTATACAATTTCTGTGAAAAACTCACAATAGTTTACCAACAGCGCCCCCCTCTCAATATCATTCAGGCGCCAAGGATCCTTGTACTTCTATAAGTATTAACTTTAATTCAACATTTGAATCGGAACTTTTCTGTGCTAGATCAGTATACACCCTTATATTTGCCAGGTCAACCAGTAAACTAGCTACTTGTGTTGTTGCAAACTCCAGTATTGATTATACCGTATCCTATGAAGCACAGACTTTTGAAAGGCAAGTTGCAAGACTACTGAAGAGGTATTCTCTGGAGTAGCTCTGTGGATGGCATGATGAGAGGCTTCAGTGTTCTCTGTTTGTTTGCCAATTAAGGGAAATTGTACTTCAATGTTTGTTTTGCTGTTTCTATAAATTGTTGCAATCGTTGCGATCTGATCATTACTCCGCGATGAACCCAAGGTATAAATAATGTATTCTACATGTTGTGTCTACTTTTTTCGTTTTTCGTTTACTAACACCTGAAACATGTTGTAATAACTAGTTATATACAAAAATTTACAAAATGTCAGCATTGTTAACATTGAACCAGTGGACTACTTTAGAGATCGTGCCATTTACATCGTCAGTAGCAGTATGATTTTTTTTTTATTAAATGTTGTCCCGTCGGTTGACCGTTACTATTTTAAACTTTAACAGAACGTTAGGCTAATAGTAAGAGGGGTCCCCCGACGGGACAAGATTTAATCAAAAAATTTCATACGTACTTACGTAGGGTCATAATTTCAAGGTTATTTTTTTCTTTTTATAGGGTTTCACGTTTGTTCCTTTTATGTTCTATTTGTGGCTATTTTTTTAATAGGTTTTTTTAAATTGTTTTAGTCTTTTTACATTCATACTATTATTATTATTATTTTGTGTCGGGGGTTTTTTTTAATTTTAAATATTTTTTTTTATTTCATGATTTTTGTAGGGACTCCTTATTATTTCATTTCTTATATTTTCATGCGTTTTAAGATTCAGGTAATTTGGTGTTTAATCAGGTTTTTTGTAATTCGCCATTTTGTGGTGGCGGCCATCTTGGATTTGAAATTTATCATAGTGTATATTATTCTACTAGTCAAGCACTTTCATTTGATACCCATATTGAGGGCGTTGTGAAAAAATATGTAATCCGCCATTTTGTGGCGCCGGCCATCTTGGACCGATTTTCATCAAACATAGCTAAGAACACTTCGGACGAATTCACCTTTCAAACAAAAAAAAACAAAACCAAAATCGGTTCATCCGTTCGGGAGCTACGATGCCACAGACAGAAATACACACACACAGAGAGAGTGAGAGACACGTCAAACTTATAACACCCCGTCGTTTTTGCGTCGGGGGTTAAAAACAAGTATCACAACTTAAATACGAGGTTAAATATAACCATTTTAAAGCTATGCAAGCAATGTAGGTATTTTATTCAGAATCTCTTTGTAGCTGGCAGATTTTAAGAATTTGCTGCATGCAATGCTAAAACTCAGAGCTTTCAAGTCCGTAGTGAAAAGCCGTCCATTTTCAAAGGGAAAACAAAACTTTCACGACATTAATGAACTTGTTCTTAAAGGAACTTGAAAAAAGTACGTGACCCAAAAGCATAGAAACGTGGCTTACCTTTGTCTTGAAGAAATTACGCTATCGTGACTCAAAAAGGGTTTTTGCTACTTTAATCATTATCATCATTGCTCCGTAGCAGCCCGGGGGTTGGATTTGAGCCTGGTTTCCGGCTCCCCCTCCCTATTACATGGGACTTAATCGTAACTGGCGGAATGTGGATGTACTGTAGGTACACCACTGACTAACCGTTCGAGGAATACAGTCCTGATGTTATTTGATGTGTAATAATCAACATTTACCTATGTGTAGCAGCCACTACTGAATATAGGATTCTTCTATCACACGATCCTCAGACAAGACAAGTCAGGGAATTTTATTATTTATCAAATTGACTACCAACTTAAATTGCCAGTATATTAAAATGACCACAGCTGTGATTCTTTGACGGTTGTATGAAATGCCTATAACACGGTAAATTGATGTACAATTAATTCATTAAAACAATTAATTTCCCTGACTACAGAACTAATAACCTTTTCTTGTTAGCTGTACTGAACAGATACGCAAAACAAATGACTGCAGAGTTTAGCGACCGTAACAATTCATTCGCGGTTCTAATTTATGCAGCAGTAGAGATGATTAACGGCCCTATAGTGGTTGGCAAGGATCCAGGGCACTGCTGGTGAACGGGCAAGGGTCAGGAATGGACGCCCGTAGCCTGTGAATCACTTATGTTTCGTTTACAGCGAACAGTTTCAGGTGAATTGTCAACTCTTCCGAAAGTAACTAATAAAAAAAATCAGGTCAATCGGAAACCGGGAAGTGGGTCAAATTTAATTTGCAAGATTTCATAACAGACAGACACCGGGACAGGGGAAACTAAATAAAACCTCGTAAAATAGAAGTTTTTTTTTTTGTTTCAGGCATTTTGGCATTTCTTGTGGTTATTTTCAAGTTCAACTTTATATGAATCCCTTGCAGGAGGGGCAAAGTTTAGAAAAAAAAATAATCTCTTAGAGCAAAGCTATCCGAATGATGGGCAACCTGATTTCCGAAGACAGTTGATTTAATATCGAATACCGATCATAGTCTGCGCGTTTATGTGAACTCAAAATATTTCTCATTTTCTATTACATCATTCATTATCTTTTACAAAACTACTTTAACTAAATTAATTACAAGCATAAAAACTAACCCTTACATCGTCATGTTTATTCAAATATTTCTGCCAACATTATGAAATTCAGGCGCTTTCAGGCTTTCAGTCGGGCCTCATTCAAGCCTCGGCTTTCACTGGGACATTTCAATGTGTCGTACTAGAACAGTAGAAAACATAGGTAGTTTTGTGCGAGCTGTACGAGTTTCTGTGACGTCACACCAACGGCTGGTGTTACAATATAACACAAGTTTCTTGTAGATATGAACGTGGTTTTGTTGAGAACGTGGTTCCGAAAATTGTGGACGAATAAATAGAAATAAAATGTTCTTAATATGGTCTAAAAGTGAATAATTTATTTATTTGTATAATAATTATATAGCGTGTGCCAGGTGAACAAATGACCGCCAACTGGTAATTGTTTTAAGAAAATTGATTATGACTTCATGGTTCATGAGCATCACACTGCAGATAGACTTGTGATCGTAATTGTAGTAGTAGTTGCAGACATTTTTATGATTAGAGGATCCTTAGGGCTAAGTTCCTTAGTCACCCACAGCAAAAGAAAAATATACCCGACTATACCTAGGCTCGTTTCAATAGACTGCTGTTACGGTAATAAACCAAGCGAGAAAGGCCAAAAAGGAAAGGTGAAAAAGTCTACCGTTCGTCATAATGAAACTAAGATCTAGCAAAGGTTTAATAAAGTTCAGTAACTAAGTACCTTTCTAAGTAAAAAAGGTAATTCGTGCCTTTAATTTTGATAAAATCACCCAAAAGGAACTATATTCCTATATATTATATAAAGGAACTTTATCCAACGACACAGGAGAAATTCCTAGTGTGGGGCAAAGTTTAAAAAAAAAATTCAATTGGCTCAGGTGGCCTGTAAATCATATTTCCTCTTGATGTCGTTAATGTATATTTGGATATGCTAAAAGTTTTCCGTTCCATGAAGACTCGCGAATTGAGGACGCCCCTGTGAATAATTGAACAGGGACCATCATTTGTGACCCTCTCAAAATTTCCTACAAATGTACCTTGTACAGTAGTAGCTCAGCGAAAACATCAACTTATTTAATATTTTAGGGCAATTTTCGAATACATTAGCGATGTACTCTGGTATGATTCTGAAGTTCTACGACGTGCCACGGTTGTTGATATAATGAAAATGATCTGATTATTATGTGCGACACTATTCAGCGATGTTATCTTTGTGTTAAACTGTTGTTGTTGTATAACTATGTGTGAATAGGAACGGACTTGATGTTAAACTTAAGTAGTGCATTGTATTCATACGGCAGGCGCTAGTCTAAGTTGTGTTTGTACATTTAATAGAATTTGTCTCGTCAGCCGCTGCACAGTGGTGCATAGTTGTGAAGCACTCGTCAAGTTCCTTCCTCCATCATCCATGTTAGCGGCTCGGCACGGGCACGGGTCGGCGGTCACGTGCGGCCCCCGCGCCTGCGGCCCCCGCCCCGCGCGCCGCACCCGCACCGCCCCGCGCTGCGCGTGCGACGCGACGTGACCACGCCACTCACCCGTGCCCGTGCTTGCAGGATGCACGCGGTGGGCCTGCACTCGGCGCTCGCCATCCGCCGCGAGCGCAAGCGCCGCGCCGAGCAGCAGCGCGCTCGCGAGCGCCGCTACTCGCTACAGTCCTCAGAGTCGGGAGTCACCTCCCCGCACTGCTCCACCGGCAGTTTGGAGAGACGCCGCTTCAGAAAGCCGCACCCCACCGAGAATGAGGTCGTATCGACGGTCGGTATGCTCCACCTCGGGGTGGTGTTCCTCGTGCTGGGCCTGTTCCTCCTCGGCTCCGGCTTCCTCCCCGACAACGTCACGTCGTGGAGCACGGTCGGCTCCGTCAGCTGGTTCAACGAGCTGGTCTGCTCGGGGATGTTCGCGGTCGGCATTGGCATTTTTTTGATAATTTTGCACAAATACTTAATGAAAAGTGAAGAGGACGCGCTGGAGGACTATGTTCAGAGGCAGCTGACGAGGTCACGCTCGGGACACCGGCTGGAGAGGGACGCGGAGACGGGCGGCATGCGCACGAAGAACGCGCGTCGAGCGCGCGCTTGCGAGGCAGAGGCGGAGGTGGTGACGGAGACGTACAGCGAGCCGCCCGCCGAGCGCGCGCACGGCTTCGTGAACGCGCTGGCGCTCAACGGCGACGCACTTCGCGAGCTTCCACTGGAGCAGATCGTAGAAGAGGAAGTGTCCGTGACGTCAGAGGGTGGCGTAAGACTCGGCAAGTTCAACAAGGACACGTACTCGTCGCCGTCGGTAGCGCCTTCGCTCAGTCCGGGCTCGCCCTCCGACACGCGCGAGCTGCTCGCCGACGGCCGCTACATGATCATGTCGCGCATGTGAGCCACCTAACCCAACAACTCGCTGATTCCGAGCCCTTTCGCCTAATTATGATTACTATTTCTGTAGCTAAATGTTATGCCCCAAACGTTGCGCACGCTGCTGTGTGGCTATTCGTGTGATTTTACTAAAATAAACTTTGCACAAAGTAACAGAACAAAGAGAACACACCCCCAAACCTCATCTCTGCCTCGTAACGACGCTAAGCAAAGTGAAGTCCATTCATATAAAGTATAAACTATAGTCCACATTATATAACACGGTCTCGTTCCTCCAGCGGTTCGGGAGCTGTTACAGTTAGTGCTCATTTCCTCTACTTCCGTTCTTAAATCTCAAATATGCTCGGAATCAGAGAATTGTCGAAAATTGCCTCCTTCGCCTCTTACATATGAATCGCGGGAAAGTGAACTGAACTCTATGTCTCTTGTGATTGAGATCGTATTTCTACTACCGCTACTTTCGTTAACAAGGTTTCTATGTAACTATCCTGCTATTTGGTTAAAGCTTCGATGCTTCGACGTTTCTATGGATATTCGGTTTGTGTTCGGGGATCGCTCCTCTACTCTATATTTTAACAGACGGACCAACTCTTTGGTAGACTTTAGCAGTAAGTTGTATTGTGAGCTCGCTTAGAACTGCAGTAGTTAAAGTGAAACGCGGTCGTTAGTGAGATCAATGGCTGTGATCGCGTGACGCAGAACTATTCTTTTATTTCGGCGTTTTGTTGTGAAACAACTACAAACGTTTCGACTCCTAGACATTGCCTGTCGGAGGAGTTAGAATGTTTATTTCTAAAAGACGAAAATACGCAGTTAAAATAAAACGTGATGTGTATACTACGTGGTAGTAAAAATAATATCGTTGTCTTTCAACCTCGATCGGGACAAACAAACAATAGAATCCGTTTCTTTGTGTTTCCATTGTTTCGCATAGAGACTGCAGTTGTGAGCGAGTGATCGTGTATATTTAATTAAATTAACATTGGAATTCCGCATGTATTGGCTTGAGACTGATTGTTATATACTGTTCTTGTATACCTGACGATTTAATATAAAATGTATGTTTGTTTGTCTTCTATGTAACTCTATTACTAATTAGTTGACTGTTTAGGTACACGGGAGAGATTGGACTAGCAGAATATTGTCAAATACGAGTAGCGTAGATATTTTTATCTTTCTTACAATCATATAGATAAATTTGTAAGTGATTAGTTCGAATATATCATAAAATACTTTCAAAGATTTGAATAGAGTAACATTTAGTTATTTTAAGGAATAGAAAAATTAAAGTTCTATTTAAATTTGATACTTCATAACTCCCATTTATAAAAGAGGTCACGGAATTGCAACAAATTGCACTTTTGATAAATGACACGTCACTCAGAGGAGAAAGTAGTTAAATCCTAGATAGATATCTAGATCCAGATGAAGATGAATGTTCCAACTCAACCCAGTGTATCTGAATAGTGCCTTAAATATATTATCATTATTTATATGTATAATTAAATACCAAATATCTTAAAGCACTCACTGTGCACTTTGTTTCTTTTTAACAGATCTGTGCCAAAAGTTTAATGGCAATGCTATTTAATGTTTGTTTGAAATAGTCAAAGATTTTAGTTTATTGCAAGTAATTTTATCCTAAAATTGACCAAATGTTCTCTTCTGTTTTGCTTTTCTAATCATTTCTAATATCTATAACAAAAGATTTGAGAGGTACAAGAATGCGTGCATTCAATTTCGATTCTTAGATACAGGCAGATTTGATCAATTTTAAGATAAATGTATTTATTCACTTAGAATGTTACTTTCATCCCACCGTTCTATGTTGTAAGTGTATCTTAGTTGTCGTTAGGTTTATTTTAGTTGGGGCTGTGAAATATTTTTCCATAATAATCGAGATGTCAAATTATATAAATATGTACACATTATTAAACATTGATATTAATATTAAGCTTACCCACACGAGCTTAGCTTCACAATGCTCAAACTTTAAATTATTAGGTTTACATCCCTTTCCATTACTTCTCTCCTAGTACTTTTCTCTTTTACTCTTCCCTTATTGTGGAGACGAATTTGATGTTCTTTGTCAACATTTTCCTAATTGTAATAAATTGAAGGGTAAATCAGAAACAATGTAAAAACTTACGTAGCTAATTAGACAATAGTTGACGAAGAACGGCAATTTCACTAATTATTTCGTACCTACTAGCGGGTATCTAATATCTGTCTCTAACTGTAAGTGCTGTCTATAAAACATTGCCTTATTAAATAAATATTTCACGAATATTAATATTGTGTATTTGTAATGGCACAATTTTCGGTAATTTTTTGATAAGTAGATGTAAGGTTCATTAGAAGAATACTGAGCTATGTAGAGAAGAGGGACAACTTTTGTCGTTGTAACAAGAGCCTAAAAGTGAACCGACAGGAGAATAACAAGGCTCTGTGCAATATTATGTATACGAAATTAGTATCTGTAGTACACATTTGCACAACCATCTTTTAAAAAAAATTATAAAGCACAAAGGTAGAGTGATATACTTAAATATTGTAACTACTATGTAATACTATTAATAATGTAAACGTCATTTAAACAAAAGAGACAAGACATATCTCCTACTTTGTTACAACGACAGTCCAAAGTGAAACGGTGGGCAAGTACAAAATTGATAGGTTTACAAAATATTTAATTTTCAATTATGAATTAGAATCAAATATTAAAATATGAATGTTTATGGATGTGTAAAGTGTTTAATCGCTCAAGTATTCTCTTAATGGGCATTTAATATAATTGTGTATTTATATTCTGTCGCCTGAATGTCTAGAAAAAGCTAGCTTCGTGTTGTATTAATTAAGGGAAATCGAAATGAATTGAAATCTACTAGTTTTGCACGTTTTCCTTTAACATTTGTCGAGAAAGATATTGGTGACAGTATTATTTTGTAAAAAAAATATAAAAAATGTTTTAAAGTATCATTATATTAGAAGAATTAAAAGTTTAATAATGCATTGTTATTCGCAAATATAATCTGTACAATGTTAGATACTCTTTAATACTATAATAATGTCTTTATTATTATTGACAGTATCCAAAGCGGACTGCATTATGTTGGTAGTTCATTTTGCCGCATAACGTAACGCTCATTACATTTATTGCTGTAGTAACCATTACCAACCACCGTACTCAAAGAATGTCAAGCTGTAACAATGCATTATGAAGCACATAATTTAATAACGTTTAATAATAATTAATTACTTTATTGTATACTACATTCTGATGCACATTACGATAGCGCAAAATATAGTGTTTGCACATATTAATTATGAAATTTCTTGTGCCTATACTTTTATATCTAGGTAATTTTGATAGGATAATTCAATTGAAATACTTGGCTGTATGTAAGTGTCACATGTACATACCATGCGATCATCCTCAATGTCCTGTTACGTAACAATGCCTTCGACTGTGAAACTCACTAGTCTTACAAAATAAACGAATTCAGAGAATAAGCAGAATAACGGGCAACAGCGCTTTGCTGAAAGCTTGAAATATATAAAATCAAAATATAATATCTACATTTCTACATCCCTAATTGTGATTTGTAAGTCTCTAGTTGTTACGTTGTAGTGTTCGTTTCGTTGTCCAAATATTTTGGTGTCGTGTTAAAGCTCAAAACGTGTTAGTTGTGATTTTTTTATGCCATTTCGGTGTCGTGGAGAGATTTTTATGAACGCTTTTGCGCATTTTTAAAATAAAACTATACACTCGTAAAGCACTTAAATGTATTTTATCGAATTAAATAGTGACGCGTTTTGTTTACAAACTACAGTGCCATACAGTTAGGATTTATTTTTTGAATCACCTACAGACCTTAGCAACCATTAAGTAATGTACTTAACTAAAGTTTTTTAAGCATTTTGGTGTGGTTACTACTTTTGAGAGCATCTTCTATCATGCGTTCCTTTATAAATCTTTACCTAATCGTCGCCATTTTGAATTTCATTGTTTGAGTCCAAAGTTACACTGGTTGTTGTTTTCGTCACAAAGTGATACTAACTATAGGAGAAAATCTGAAATACAAAAAAACACCAAAATATAAGTTTATAAGAATATAATACTAGATTGAGAATCGAATAGTAGTCCTAACTTTATAATAAAGAATTCGAATTTGTCCTACTCGATACAAATTTTTAATGAAATTACGTAGTACTAACTCTTTTCTTTTCAATCTAGTCATCTAACTAAAGTATGAATTTAAAATTATGTAAAATTAAATAGTTTTCTGTAAATTAAACGAAGTAATTTTGTATTAAACGGTTTCACCGCGGGGAAAGCGATTCATAACTAGACCTCATTCATTATTATTATTAACCTTATTAAACATTAGCTCTATAAATCAAGGAATTAAAGTATATTTACGATAATTTTGAAGTTTATTAGCTATTAACTTGGAAATTATAAAACATTACATGGGTCGCTTACCCCACGGTAAGGCGATTTTATCTCGAGTCACAAATCATTCCACGTTAGGCAAACATAATTTATTTCACTCAATTTATTACACATTTATTATTAAATAAACTAATTATTACAAAAGCCCGAGTATTTTATTATATTTTCCTCTTTCTATGAAGCCCGTGTGAATATAGGCAGTTTGATATTTATGACGAAAATGGTACTAATACTCGTATTTAATTTAAAATAATAATTACAACACAACAAAGACAAACTCAAGTTAGAACGTGTCAAATTGTGCTTCATAGTAAAATCACCTAACTTCCACAATTTTTCAAAACAGAAATTCAAGTAGTGTTGTCGTTGTGAATAAAGAAAGTATAGGTTTACTCAAAATAAGTATAGGTTTACTCAAAATCAATTTCTACAATCTAAGTGATCAACGTAATTGACGGCACAGTTGGCACAGTGGTTAAGCGATTGATTGCTGCGCTGCGTGTCGCGGGTTCTATTCTCGCACGGAACAAATATTTGTATGACCTACAAGTAGTTTTTCCGGGTCTGGCTGTTTGTGTATGTGAGTTTAAATGTTTGTAAGCGCACCCACAATACAGGAGAAATTCCTAGTGTGGTGAAACATTTAAAAATAAATATGTATATATGTATACCAGACAGTAATTATCCACTAGTAATTATACAATAATAATCTTTATTCCTGTATATGACACAACCATACAGAGTAACTTAAAAATAAACCCAGGATATACAAAAGTCGTTTAAAGTTATTTTGACAATAAATTTAGACAGTTGGAGAACTTGAAGTGGCAGATTGTAACAACGGTTTTGGTTCTCTTTGGACTGATTCGCCCTATTCCCTCGTACTAGTATAAAACTGTATCACGAGCGGATAGTCTTCCTCAACCTTAGAACAATAGATTCCCCCAAGGTTCCAGTTACTAGTCACATAGTTACATTGTTATGTATTATATAGTGTAAAGTTCAATCATAATACAGTTATATTAATTAAATGACATGATTAGGATAGTCTGTGTTGTTTTGTTTTTGGGTATGGGTATATTTATATAATATGTTTTATGTATGTTTCTGTGTGTGTGCAGTTCTGTGTGCTTTATATTTATGTGCCTTGTTTATACCAATTTTCTTAGTAGACTTTCAGTGCTATTGTAGTCTAGTGTTTTCAAATATTTATCCATAGTCTTTTTGCATGTTTGGCTATCAAGATTCTTTAATTTTAGATCCTTACTTACTTTGTTGTAAAGGCTAGGACCGAGATAATTGTGAAATTTGTGTGCAAAAGATGTACTTTGGGTATGTTATAAACAATATCTAATCGTCGCCTTTTTGCAAAGTGCAGTTTTACTTTATGTTGTGCCATAATCTCTAGTTTAATGAATAATTTTCATACGGTGAGGACTCCCAGTACTGAGTAAAGTAGGTGTGCCGGATAAGTGTACTTTTTGCGAGAAATAACTTTAAGTGCAAAGCAACATGGTGGTTTTTGAAGTGCCTCCCCATACATTCAAGCCGTATATCAGTATAGAATGACATAGTGCGAAATAGATTATTATTAGTAGGTTAATGTCACGTGCATTTCTAATAGTTTTAAAAATATAAATTAACTTTCTTGCGCCATTACTTACTTTCATGACGTGTTCTTTCTAGTTTAATTTTTGGTCTACTATTACCTCCAGGTATCTTATGGAATTAGTTCTGGTGATTGGGTTACAATGACAGGTACTTGGAGTAGTGTAGTGGACAACAATTAGAAACAGTCTTGGTTTTATTAAAAATGATTTTACTCAAATCGAAAATATGTTTGGTAGAGAAAACCCAAGCAAAGTATATACCTCAAGAAAGAAGAGAACCTTCCTGTCACTCACATGTCAATAACAATGAGGGTGTATGTCGGTCACATGCTTTATGCGTAGCCATCCGACCCTCGTAGCGGCGCGCGTAGCCATACGACCCTCGTAGCGGCGCGCGTAGCCATCCGACCCTCGTAGCGGCGCGCGTAGCCATCCGACCCTCGTAGCGGTGCGCGTAGCCATCCGACCCTCGTAGCGCCGCGCGTAGCCATCCGACCCTCGTAGCTGCGCGCGTAGCCATCCAACCCTCGTAGCGCCGCGCGTAGCCATCCGACCCTAGTAGCGGCGCGCGTAGCCATCCGACCCTCGTAGCGCCGTGAGTAGCCATCCAACCCTCGTAGCGCCGCGCGTAGCCATCCGACCCTAGTAGCGGCGCGCGTAGCCATCCGACCCTCGTAGCGCCGTGAGTAGCCATCCAACCCTCGTAGCGCCGCGCGTAGCCATCCGACCCTCGTAGCGGCGCGCGCAGCCATCCGACCCTCGTAGCGCCGTGAGTAACCATCCAACCCTCGTAGCGCCGCGCGTAGCCTTCCGACCCTCGTAGCGGCGCGCGTGCCATCCGACCCTCGTAGCGCCGTGAGTAGCCATCCAACCCTCGTAGCGCCGCGCGTAGTCATCCGACCCTCGTAGCGGCGCACGTAGCCATCCGACCCTCGTAGCACCGTGAGTAGCCATGCAACCCTCGTAGCGCCGCGCGTAGCCATCCGAACCTCGCAGCGACGTGAGTAGCCATCCAACCCTCGTAGCGGTGTAGCCATCTGAACCTCGCAGCGGTGCGGCGCGTTGTCTCGTAGATAATATCACATTATACAGTATGTTGTTGCCCGAGTGTGGACGGTACGGGGAAATATGAATAGTACGGTGATCAAGTTGAAATGACACCCTCCGAGTTTGTTTCGGTGTTTCTTCAGAGTGAGAGAGATAGAAAACATTTAGTTGAATGTATTGAAGGACGAATATGAATACGGTCCCAGTTGTAAACTTGACATAGATAATGAAAAATCATTGTGTTAATAAGTATGCAGTATGAGATGACAGTGTCGCATGCCAAGTACCAGGTTCTTACAATAGTACACTTTTACCATACTATGTGCAATTTATAACTCGAGGATCTAGGGACGTTTAGATACGTGAATTTTATTTTTATTAATGGGAGGAGTTTAGATACGTGAATTTTATTTTTATTAATTTTGAAGTAATGTACAGGCACTTTTGAATTGTCAAGTTGCACATTGTTAGGTACGCTTTCATGCTAAAACGGAAAAACGGATTTGGATGAAATTTGGCACGTGGGTAAACCATGCCCTGGATTAGTACATAGAGTTCTTTTTATCCCGATATTCCCACGGATTCAAGACTTATGCGGGTGAAACCGCGGGGCTCAGCTAGTAGTTAATAAACGTAATCGCAAACCACAGCTCGTTATTCTATGGAGAACTCGGAAGATACTTCAAGAACTAAAAGTTTGTTGAGAGATAAACCTTTCTAATTAGCTATCCGATCTTGTTCAGGTTTATAAACAAGCACAGTACCTAGTTGCTTCATTAGGTAAGTAACTAAAGTTTCAAGTTTCAACCGAGGTCTGCTTGTAAGGTTTGGGACACCAAAGGAAATAGTTGGTCTTTTAAACTTCTAGGATTTTCAAGACCTAAATGTAAAGGCAAAATCAAATAGTTGATGAAACTATTTACATATTAACAAACATAACATCACGACTGTTCAATCCGAAGGGTATGGCAGGGGCAGGGGTGTACTTATGATGCTCACGAATTCTGTTTATTTATCATGTCCGATGTGCACAGAATGGAATTAAGTTAAACAAACTTGACAGACTTAATGGAAATAAAGAGAAAAAGACCAAGATACCTATTCCAAAAGGATCTCTAAAATATCATACTGAAAAACCCTGAAGTAGCTTGCAAGTGACGTTTATATACATAGGTAGTAATCAGCCAAAGAGTTCAAGTTAGAGGTTAAATGTCAATATCCTGTCCGGAACGTAGCCATCACTCATAAATGAGTCACGAGGTGTGACGGTCGTGGTAACAATAACTCTTGGGAAGTAACCACCAGAAGACGGTTTTAAACAATAATAGCCTTCTGCATTCTTATTAATTCTCATTAATAAATTGTACCAACTCACTCGCCGCGGGAGGAAGACCTGGAGTCCTGATATACAGGGCTGCCCTAGTTTAGGCTCCAGTCCACTCCAAACTCCAAAATTATTCTAATAATGTCAGTACTGTGTTTTGATTAGTGTGGAAAATAAATGAATTTTTACTTTTACTTTTTTACCTTACTTTACTTTTTTTTATTGGTAATTTGTTATGTCCCCAGATACTAAACAATCGCTTAATAAGATTTGCAATAATAGGGTAGCCGCTGCAATACGTTGCCGAAAAGACAAAAATATACTTTACACAAACACATCATACCTATGGCTTGTCCCAAAGGGGTAGGCAGAACCTACAGAATGCTACCTGCTACGGTCCTCACATACTCCATTTGCTTCGTCTACACACATACATCTGAGGGGCAATTCTCGTAATTTTAAAAACGTTCACAGTCTGATCTGTCTCAATCTGTGAAAAATACCTCTAATTTTCTTCCATTTTTGACAAGCTTTTGACATTGATTGTCGCTGAGATGAGATTGCGACTAGATTTTCAACGTTTTTAATTACAAGAATAGGCGTTCTGGTCATACATGCACGCCGGTTGCAAGTACAACGCAACTGACCTTTTCCTTTTGAAGAACAGCACCAATTATGTCATTATACGTCCTTCTAAGGCGTCCCCTATATCTCTTAACTACACGCAATTTTCGTCATCATTATAGACACACATTTGTAGGCTTTAGCTTACGTAAACCAGTCATAAACCCATGTCCATACATAGGTTCTGCATTATAAAAGTTATACAAACGCAGTACGCGTAGTCGCGTACTTTATTCAATCGGGGGCCCCTCGGCGACAGCCCAAGGGCGTGTAATATAGCTGAAAGGTCAAGATCGTAACGTGATATAAGTACAGTAGACTACACGTCATTCTAACACTGATATTGTGCTGGCCTAGCGTAGTACGGAATTTTAATAGAACAAGGGGCCAGTTTATACTGGTCATGTTACACTGTCATGCGGCCCATTGTACCTTTACGATGCAAAGCCTATAGCCACTTCACATAAGAGTCGGGTTTAGTGTTGTTAAGTGGGAGGTATACTGTGTCGCTAGGGCGTGTGGTTTTGAAGAATAGGATACTTTGTCGAAAGTATCTTGTAGGACGACAAAAGGGTTGTTTCAAGAGATTTACTAAACCAAATACCTCTAGACATTAGAGACTCAATGAACAGTAAAAATAAAAACATAGGGTAAGCTGAAAGAACAACATCGACTCGATTATAACTTAGCTATTAATAGCGCGTTGATCGAATCTCAGGCCATGGCATGCTAAGACAGACCCCAGAGGTCTAATTGTGTGCTTTGTTTAAGTGTAAGGGATATGATTTTTTTTTTTTTTAATAGGGTATCTATAACAATCATGAATTTAGGACTGTAGTAATGTATTTATTTTACTAGAGTTGGAATTGGTGGCAAATAAAATGGCAATGGAGATTGACACACCCGTACAGATTCAAGCATTCTTCAATTCATGAAGAAATAAAGTTCATTTAATTATTACTATCCAGAAAAGAAAATACGTATATTTTTTGCGGCAAACATGACGCAAAGAAAGAACACAAAAAAAAGAACAAATTGGGGTAAAATATGATACGTAATCGATACATTTATTGTTGTTGTCCAAATTGTTCACGATTGAAAAACGATATACTATAGTTTGTCGTTCGGATTCCTACGGCGAAACATTAGGGAAAGGGTCAACGACCGCGCTATTGTCACCGTGTTTGGCGCTAACTGTAGCAGGATTAGTGGTAGTTATATTACCTGTTTCATATCTATAACTCACCAACAACACAACAAAAATCCTTGGTACGCCACAATTCTTCTTGTTTCAAAATATCTTGTCTCACAAGTGGAACAAAACCACTTTTATCCCGAGCACAATTTCACTTTATTGTCCGGTTGAGCTCCTGGAAACAAAAGACGACCGTCGTGCAATCATTCCACGACCGTCGCGCGGCAGAGCTGTACAGCCGAAAGAGATATTTGGTATACAATGTGGCGATTAGGTTATCACATTAATTGAAACCACGTATTCTACATTACGTATTTTAAGCATACACAATTAAAATAATTATTAACATTAACAATCTAGCCGTGGGACCAGTTTTTTCGTTTTTGTATTAAACAACATTAAACTTAATTTGTGATTATTTGGTAACAATACCATAAACTTTGTGTTGAATTTTTGATGCCATCGCCCCGCGCGTGTCTAGTGTCTTATTATCAAGGGTGGTTTATTTCCTGCCAATTTTTACGCTGTTTATTTTGTTTTGATCTGTTTGTTTTGTGTATATTTTTTAATTTTTAGTAAAATTGTTTATTTTATTATTTCGACCGACTGATAATAACTCGTGTACTTGTACTATTTAAGGTGATAACCTAATCGCCACTCTGTGTAGGCAGACACTTGCAACTACTTTTAAACAATGTTGTGTACGCGTCAATACTTTTAAATCACTCTCGGATAGACGCCAGCAGGTCAAGCTACCCGAAACTGTAAAATTTTCCTAATCAACCTTGATCCTAATGCTTTAGTGATAAAGTTGAAAATCTATTAAAGACATTTGACAGATTATAGTAGCTTGATGTACTGGCGTCTGAACCTATGCCATAACTCTTAAAAAGTTATTTCGCAGTCAATAAATATAAATAAACTAATGACTATACTGCCTTGTTGGTCTAGCGCTTGCAACCAAGCGCTACTGTTAAGCATGAGGTCCTGGGTTTTCGGGCATTGTGTTGTTGAGTTTTTCTATCTGGAATTTCTCAGTAGCACCTTACAGTCTGAAGTTGTACCCGGTTGATGGCAATAGGCTCGCCCCCTATACTGGGACTTAAACATAACTGGCGAAGTGTGGTTGTACTAAGAAAACCTCTGCCGAACCCTTTCAGGAATACAGGTGTGATGTTATGTTTATAAAAAATAATATTGGCAGTGTAGTGGAAAGTTGAATATTATTGCCTGTATACCGAATAGTTTGTCCGTGTGTACAACTGTACATTAATCCCATGCTGTTATCCGTGCGAAGGGGACAACTTTGTCGAAAGCGTACAATTTCTTCGCTCAAGAATTCTCGGTAATATCGTCTCGCGTTACACCACAACATTATTTATGTCGGGTACGAAATACGATATAAATGTCACGAAACACAGAAATGAGCCAGGGAGATGAACTTGAGATATGATGTAGGCAGTACTTATTTGATATTTTTATTTGCACGTGTAGAAATAAGGTAGAATAAATAGGTAATTTTGAAACATACATACATAAACTCACGCTTTCTTTACATGGAGGACAGAAACTACAGAACACCACCTGCTACGATCCTTCCATTCTCCTTTTACTTCGTTCGTATATGTTATAAGTTGTTCTAAATAAGTAACTAATCTCACACTCTAATCAAAGGATTAGCCAACGTACGATGTTGGTAACAGAGCTTGGAGTGTCATTAACTGTTCCTCCTACATAGTAGTTAGTTATATGTGAAGCTTAGAAGTCACGTAGATATCGCGTGAACGCATATCGTTTCAATGCCACAATCTTTACAAAATGCGTTCGGCGGAATCAGTTATTGTCACTGATGGTGGTTCTATTATGCAGCAGTATGACCAAATGAGTCAGTCAATACTATAATAATTATATTTGTTCTTTCATATATATTTACTTTTGTTTTTTTATTATATGGATGTCGGAGGAGCAATGGCCTAAAACCACCACTCAGTGGATCCCAAATAACATGAACCGACTACGCGACAGGTACAGAAAGAGATGACGGGATATTTTGACGACACAGGCTTATAATAAATACTAATAATAAACGTTAGTACTAGACTGTATGTCTCTGCCGCTGAAAACCAGCGCTTGAGCTCTGTCTCGTATAGGGTCTTAGCATTATGCTGAGCGATGGCCGTTTTGCGTGAATGTGACGCATGTTTACCCCCAACTTGTTTTTTTTTTTTTTGTGTGTTTATGTTTATTTTTCATGCGTCATGTTTGCCGCAAATAAATGCATTTTCTTTCTTTTTCTTTCTTTTTTCTGCAGATAGTCGTAATTTCTCAAGCCAGTGATTCAGCATCGTGTTCACATTCCCGATAGTAACCACTTATTGCTGCGTCCAGCACATTCCTCACAGACTAATGTTGAGGACTTGCCAACTCTAATAAATTCTGTTACAATTGTAATACAGATACTATTTATTTCACCGACTTGTTTTTTTTCCTCATCATAAAAATGGGTCTTACAAAAAGTCTGGCTAGCCTTTTCCCATATACATATGAAAGAGAAGGAACACAATTTCCAATTAACCCTATTTCCGGAAATAAATATCTCAGGTTTGCTGAATAGTTCAAACTCCATAAAATCAATACCTAAATACCAACTGTCTAATTTAAAATGGAAAACGGTTGGGGCAAATTCTCCGGATATTTAAATGAAATACAAAATTCCAGGAAAACGGTATTTAATTTTTTTACATTGAATTTATTATTGAAGTTATATTATGAATGAGACTGAAACGAATTGAATATCACACTGAAATATACACCTACATAGATACATTTCATAAAGGGTTTATTTGTTCCGATCAAACAAAACGAATTCACGTTTTCATTAGAATTTTAACTGAAACTTTGACATTTTGTAAACAAAGACATGTTTGTTCCTATTTGAACAGTAGATCGTTTCTAGGAACGGACACAATAAAACAAACAAAGTTGCTGCAGGAACGAACGGTCAAACAATGTCTACGAACATCAAAACAAGTATTATTTAGGTATTTTCTTTTCGAGATAAGGTGGTCGGTCTACATCAATTTTTAGACTGTTTGTTTTACAAAGTGCACCTGTTATGTCAGTGCTTGTCATGTCCCAGGATCTTAACGCCACTTCCAAGTCCACTTCTACACAGTATGGTGAACATCGCCCTGTTTGGTGATAAAAATATCGAAAATTGCATGCCACGTTTTACAACAGTCAATTCAATTCAATCCATAATGACCATAATGTACACATACGGGTGGTAAGTATAAATCAATAGAATCAATTATGGACCCTGTCGGGCACAGCAAAGTTTTACTTAAGTAGGAGAGAGGAAGAGCGCTTTTATGGTTTTCCTTATTATTAAATATTTATACTACTACGTCATTCATGGGATCTTATACTTTCTCTTGCAATGGGAGACTGCCTTGGTTTTTCGATCCGGAATGTATTATTACCCTACTAGGTTCTTTTGGGGCACAAAAATGAGGACCCTTCATTTTACAACCTACGAAAGAAGAAGAAAATTAAAACTTTTTAAGAAATTAAAACATAGTGAGGTATATATGGGTATATACTTAAAAAAATCACTAATTGTGTCCAGCCAGATGCGCCATTGCAGAAGAAAAGAATGTCTAAAAGACAAAAACTTTGCCTAAACCAAATACAAGGAAAACATGAAGAAACAAATAAATATAATTGTTAATAAAATTGAAGCTAAACCCATAACACAAGCGAGGCACATAAGATGGTTTTATAGCTAATTTTTACGAGACGCTTCACGTTATATTGTTCCGCCCGACGCCATGTTGGATCACTCGCTTGACATCGAATTGCTTGTTGCAGATATGCTCCAGTCCTTACTTCAACCAAGAGATAATCAGCGGTGTAAGTATACCTCAACAGTTATTGTGTAGGGACAACGCTTTAAATGTATTCGGTAGCTTTTTGTTTGAGGAATTGAAAGAAGTGTGAAAGGCGGGAGTGAAAGACACGAGTAACAAAGGAATAAAAGATATTATATCGAAAGCAAAGAAAAGTCAATTGTTTTCAAAGCTGTTGCAATGTCTATTTCCTTGTTATTTTCGAATCACATGTACACCTTCCTGTAGCCACAAAATTGGTTTCTGCAGCCTCAATGTTTCATAAAAGTTATTACACCTTCTCCTCAAGGAAAAGTCGCGAACAATATATTAAAGTACCCATATTTTTGTATAAAGATAAAAACCCTGAGGCCCATATTTTTTGTTTATGCCTACTAAAGTATGACAGCTGATATACGTGTGTTTTAGTGTGTGTTTATGTACCTAAGTGAGGCATCAGGGGCTTGGGGTTCGGTCCTAGTCATTGCACAGCGTGAATGATGGGTGGGTTATGAATGGCAGTAGGCCCGAGAGGTAGCCAGGTAGGTCATGTATCAAGCTTTGTTGCTTATGTTGTGTTCCAAGTCAATATGTATATCAGTGCAATGTACTAGCCTGATGATCACAATGTTTATGCTTGTGTGAATAGTATATTATGACAACGAGCTTCCCCGACTTTTTACATCTCCAATCACTGTCAAAGCTATCGCGGTGGGGTTACGACTATGATAGAGGAGGCCTTTAACGGGGAATGAAGAAACTTTAATTTGGATCTAAGGGAAATCGATATGGAAACACAATATGCGCAAAGGCTAGAGGGAGACCTTGAGCAACTATGACAGAATTATAGAAATAAAAACAACAACAAAGTAGGATAGATACAATTGTTTAATAATGCGAAGAGTGGAGGAGGCCCGTGTTTAAAAGCATGACTTCTAAGCATGGGCCTCCATCACGCCTCTGAAGGCCTGGTGTTGTACAGCGAAGATGATTGGTGCTATGCCAGCGGTGGCCGTTCGCCATGAGAGACGGCGCAATGAGAAGCGCGGAGGAGGGGGGCGGAGGCCATCGCAGCTGCCTCTGCAAATCGGCCGCCCTCTCGACGCTGATGCGACGCCCTCGCCCGACCATCACCGGCTGAGGAATGAGCTTTACGTTTGTGGCAAGGTGAGCTACCAGTCTTGCATATTTCTAGGAGGTGTCCGTAACAGCGCGGTATGAAGTCCTTGGGATCAGACAGAGGGATCGGAGATCCTTTTCGATAAGAGACTACCCTCTGGCTTCTTCCCGTGCTGTTGCGTCTTTGATACTCTAGTAATTTTCCTTAGAGCATGCCCAATTAACCATTGTTAACTAATCAGAACGTTTAAAAATTATCTCTTTTCGGATTGGTGGCCAAACTAAAAAGCTTTAAAATTTTAAGAATATTAGGAATGTAGTTACTTAGCGCTAGAGCTCTGGAGAGGCCAGAAGGCATCTTTTTATTTAACTCAATAAATGTTTCAGTAAAATACAGCCCGACTCTTAAGTCTTTGAAAATCTATCATGAGTTCATATAGCCATTTATATTGCTCATGACGGGCAGCAACGTCACTACCAAAAGTTAAATTACCATAAGTATTCTGCAGGTTCAGAAAGAATAGAAAGTTGTTTTACTTTTATTGCATGTTTCATAGGTCAAAAATTATTATGATAAAGGTGATAGGAGTTAGCTCTCCAAAATCTTATCTAAACTAGCAGTAAAATCATTATATCCAGGCTCTAAAGTGTTGGCTTCTATGGGAGTCGTGTATGTTGACAGCGTTGACCGTGGCAGGAATCTGCCCCGTGCTACTAACATGTTGCACTGACCACTAACAAGGTAACAAATACCCTTTGCATGATGTATCGTCATCCCTCTCTTGTGTGTGTTGTGTGGGTCACCTTCCCTCTCTTTCTGAAGAAAGTACTCTCATGGATTATTGTTCTTACCCTATCGAATATTTTAAAACATATCTTCAGGTAAAACTGGCAGTTTTATTTGAAGGTGTGGACTGTCCGTTACCTGATCCGTAAGAGTACTTCCGTAGTATCAGGAACACTGTCCAAGTATCTGCTATGACATTCTTCTCCTTCCTTCTTCCCTCCTTCGTAATTGGTGTTAATCTAGAGGAGATCAATGTTTAACACACTTGTCTTTAAAGTTTCTTCAAATGTTATTAGTATGCGCAGGTGGCAGCACTCCATGCGGTAGTGGGATCCCTTCTCCTAGGGATTGTGGTGCTGGTGGTGGGGCTGGTGCAACTGTCGCCAGGAGCGGAGGCCGCACAGCATCGCTACTATCTGATGGGGGCTGGCGGTGCGCTGGTTGGGGCTGGCATACTTGGCGCTGTTTTGAGGTGGGTACCAGGACAACATAAAATGCAAAGAATGCACAGATAGTCCGGCATCGAAATGTATACTTCTGAAATTAAGTGTTCTGTATGAAGCTGGGGTTAGTCCGGTAGAAGCAGTATGTGTGCTGGACTGCTCTTAGATTGTACCTGGATGACATATGTAGATTCAAAGTAGTCTAATTAAAGATAGTTCTAACGAAAATATTAAGTAAATCAGTAAATTTGACATATAAAGAAAACATGAGATCATTAAACATTGATTTACATGAATATTACACTCTTTTATACAGACAAAACACTATATAGATTACGTCAATTAGAAATACGTGTTCTTGACTGGCAAAATTTAAAGTTCTATGGGTCATTTCCTTAACTAATACGTACGAGTTAACGAGTGTTCCTCAGAAATAGTAAATTAGTTATCAGGAATCAATTGATAGTAGTTTCTTTATAATTTGTTAATTTGTATCGTCATGCTGTCTAAGTTTACTAGCGTGAAGCATGAACAGCTGTGTGGCGTGTGATTCTGACGTAGACAAACTATACTAAAATTGTTTCTGCACGTTGTAGAAATAAAAATGACAAATAAGAGCTTTTGATGAACGTGGAGTATTTATATTATACTTACTGATCATCTACAGTCTGGCCGTCGAGAAAATGCGTTCCTGACACCGGTCAGTGTAACAATTGTAGTAGGTAATAAAGATCAAATTCGCAAATTATGTACATATTCGTTGGTATGAAACTGACAGGTGTCAAGAGCGCATTTTCTCATCAGCTAAACTGTAGTTAATGTTTATGATACGGAAGGCTGAGATTAGGGTGTTATGGTTAAGGATTAGCAGTGTACAGTAAAAGGCTAAGTTCACGATAGCAAACGTTTATTTACAAAATGGAAAACTTACCCACAACACAGTCACGTGAAGACTACAATTAAAGTCGGTTCACTTAGGAAAATTAACGATAAACTGGCCCTAGCCAATTACGCAAATGAAATACACGCCGATCGCAATGCTTTTAATTCACCCTGAAAGGCAAGTCACTAAAGTATCATGGGCCACAGAGGGTAATGTTTTATGGCGTAATTAGGTGTCATTTCCATGAGGACCTAGTAGTTATCAAGATATTTGTTACTGTAATCTAGTACTCGTAGGTATAGCAGAGCTCACTGATGCTAACATAAAAGGTATTATTAAAAAGGAATTAAGTAAGTTTAATCCATCTGGTTGAAAACGGCGAAGATTAGACAGCAGCCAAAAAATATAAGACTTTCATAAATTCTACTCCAACAACATCTAGCGATTATCATCCTACCGCTGAGCAAAAGATTTTTTCTGGTCCGCTGTTTTTGCCAACTACGTCATGGGAAAATGTCCTAAAGATAAGAAAGTTATGACGGTAGTGTCGCTCGTACAAAACTCTTTCTTTTCATATTTGCCTGGTATCAGAAGCGACCCTGCTCTGACATTTATGAGATTGATGGCTTTATCCGTGCCACCATTTGCTAGTTACATTATATGGGTGATATTTTTACGATCCGATAAGCAGGGATCAGGTTTTGTCAGTCAGGAACTGTGATATTTCTGGCCACCTCGATCTACTAATATAGTCTAACATTCTGTATCATAACTAAAGAAGAGGCTTACAACGCCTTGTCTTCATTACATGAAAACACAGGTATTGGATTCATTTACAAAGAAAAAAACAACGCTTTAATTTCGCAATTCGAAACACCAACAAGAAAAAAAAAATCTCACAAACATTTCTTTTAAATAAAAAGATTACAGCTGGGCGCTTTTTTCTCAAAGCTTTTTCGTTTATGTAACTTAAGCATGATATTTTTAATATAAAATGGTGGAGGCCGTTTTGGTGTTGTTAATTACGTTTGAATTAAAAGGCGGGCTAGTCACTGCCACTCCAATCTCTGGCCGGCCAAGGGGTCGTTTTGCAAAACAAATAAACAAAGCAACTCCAGCCTGCATTGTTTTTCGCTAATAGCTTCAGCTGTAACTGAATGCCCTCTTTTTTATTCGTAAGGTGTGTTTGCTATATTATTTATAATTACCTTGACTTTAGCCTGAGCCATTCAAAGTGGCTTTCAGCATAGTTCATACACGAAGTCTTGACCCGATGGTATCTTTAGAACTACTTTTATACCAGGCAGAATAAAAAGAAGAAAAGGCCAAAATTAGCTCCACCCTCAACTTGACATTTATCACTTATCAGATAGTTTGTTTTGTTCGCTTCTACATTAAAGTTTGTAATTTTATCATTTTCAGATGCATATGCCTACACTGGTACAACCGTAAATTCCGTGCGGACACCGATGAGGACCCTGAACCGACGACCCACAAGAACGGAGTGAGCGTGGTCGAGGGCGGACCTGATCACAAGGCCGGCCATCACGACCACAAGACTGGACATGACCACAAGACCGGACACGACCATAAGACCGGACATGATAACAAGACCGGACACGAACATAAGGCAGGACCCGACCACAAGGCAGGACATGAGCATAAGGGACATGATAAGCATGGCCATGATCACAAGGTTGTTGATAAGCCAAAACTGAAGACTCAGGCCAGTGTGGGACGCGATGTAGACCTGATCAAGCAGCCGTCAGCCACCAGCAACACCTAAGCTAAGTCTCGACCACTAGAGTAACGTATCCTAAGCGTTCGTGTACCGCTGTTTGATGTAAGGGAACCCGTGGGCTTCAATATAGCCCACATCATTTACTCGTATACTTTTCGATGTCGCAGCAATGTTGGTTGTTCAATCATTACACAATAAATTAGATTTGTGTCTCTTGACAATAGTTCTCTGATGTCTGTCGAACCCGATGCGCAGATGCGCGTCAATACTGTAACTGTCTCCTTTCAAATGTCTACTCTCATGTATTTTCATAGCAGTCAGTTTCATCACTTTGAGATCACAGATAAAATGATGCTTACTTTAATTTCTAAGGGTTATCTCCTACATTTTCCTGAGGATGAATTGAAAGCTGTACTTTAACCTGAAACTTCCTGTACTTAACGTGACCTTATTATATAACTTATTCATCACTACGCCGTTGGTCGAACTTAAATTCCCAGTCGAGTTTTCAAATAGTTTCATGAGTACCCTCCACGTCTACTGACGTCAGACTTACGTTCAATAAACACTAACAAATAATATTTAACTAACACACACAAGTATTACCTAAGATACTCAGTTTATTTTCGTATACCGTTACTTGGAACATTCTAGTATTTAGATTTAGTAGAGTCTACTAAAAGTAATTTAAATATACTTAACATTTAATTTTAAATATACTGTCATGTATGGGATATTAAAATGGACTCGCCACCATTGAGTATCTGTATTAGCGGTTCGATCGCTTGAACGAGAGTCACGCATGTCATGTTGTACATTTGGCGACTATTCTTCAATGTCCTTACAGTTATTTTATTTCATAGAATCTTCCAGTCTGTTCTCACTTATCCCTTACTGTAATTTAACTTGTAAATATTTTGTAATGTGTCTACATAATTATCGTCTTTTGTATGTAAAATTATGGTATATATACAATGTTAGTTACATATCATTTTAATTAGGACCTACCATTTATTCACATGTAGCGCTCACAAATCATTTTATATTTTAAATTACCTGCTTCTTTATTCTTAACTCGTCAAAATTTTAGATTCGGAATATGTATAATTTCTGAGTAATATATTTTTGAAAAATTTACAACCTGAACTCAAAATTAAAATTAGTGTTGTTAATTTTTACTTTTAGTGACACCTAATTAAACTTCTCAATAAAAGCGATCTGTAAAAAATAATAAGAATAATCATTCTAAAGCCTTACCGTCCGTGCGTACTGAATGGATTTAATTAAATAATAAAAAACTGCAGTTTTACTTAACAATAAACTTTATAGAACACATGATTATGACCATGTACTATAAGTATAGTTGATCTGATTGCATGCAGTAAGTATAAAAGAGCTTAGTAATGTATTCAAAAACATATACAATATGTAGAATCGTTTCGTTTATCACTCACACTTACTTCCAAACTTCCTTTATACCTCATGTATATGCTCGTTTACAATGTAAGAACTAGATAATTTGAAACGCGACTTTTATTCATCCTAACAAAATTTCAAGTGAACTGACTGGCGACACTTTCTAATATTCATAGATGGGACGACAGGCCCATCGGCTACAGCGACTAATCCTCGTAAACCATATATTTCTCTTCCTGTACCCTTACTGTCCCGTATGCTTCCTGTGACACTAGATACCAAGTTATCTGTGTCTTCAGATACCTGACCATCTCTTCTTCAGTATATTATGTCCCAGACCCTGATCTATTCTATCTAAGTAGAGGTACAATTACATAACATTTTAATCATTATAAAGAATATTAATACAATATCAATACAATAGCTGTTCGTGTTTACATTTGATGTTGTGTCTCGATGTTTTATTATTAACGAGGATAATTAAATAGACCAATGTATCATCATCGTATAATATAGTGCCAGTATACTATTGTGTGGATTGTGGGATATCATATTCATGTTATTTCACCGTTTCTCATTAGGGTCGTTACATTTTACTTTCGATAATTTAGAAAACCTTGAAATTTTTACCCTAAGAGACTGAGAAGAGTGTTCTATAATAAATTTCAAAGAAATCATTATTTAGTTTTGATGATTTACCTTCTATGGTGTAATAATTTAATAATTTAATAACCATTTGATTTTTAAATAAATATTTTGGAGTACGGATCGAATTCATTACCATCGTGGGGTCCAATGATTGGTCCAGAATAAATCAAATATGTATTGGATTATGAATGCTTATTAGTTTTGAAAGAAGCACTTTAAAATTATTTTCTGATATTAAATTGATTAGGTATTAAGTATTGTTTTATTTGTAAAAGTTTACTTTCTGTGGTATGCTGGTATGCATAAGATCAATGGACTGTCACTAGTTTAACGATGAACTCGTCTCATATATTTTTGATGTCCACATGGATTTGGGCTCACAGTGCTACGCGCTGTTTTCTATCATTCGTCTTGACATTGTACGTCATGAAAATGCTGGAATTGAGTATGGGTATGATGTAAAATGTATGAGTTGGAGTTATCACGAGTCGATTGTATTGTAATATCGTAAGATACTTCATTGAAAGAAAGGAATTACTGTTATTATATGTTTATTGATTAGGAGTAATAATGAAGACATTGTATGTTGTACTGGTATCAATGTTTAATGAATGTTTATTTAAGTTATGGGACCGACTGACGAACGCTTGTGGACGTTGTGGATGACGTAGAAAAAGTTGGAGTTATTTGGGCTATTAAAACACTAAAATTTTCTACCATTATAATGAACGTTTCCGTGTTTATCAACTAGAACTTTAATTACTCATCTTGAATACAATAAACTGATGAGTTGTCTCAATTATATATTCCAAAGCGTTTGTAGCGATTGTATTTCCATAGTGCTCCGGCCAGGCGTTTGTAGCGATTGTATTTCCATAGTGCTCCGGCCAGGCGTTTGCCACTCGTTCCCATAAAGTATTCCATATTATACCTAATGATATTACGTTCGTTGATGTGTTAGATTAAGAACAAACTAGTGTATTGTATTATAACTGGTAATTATAGTCTGTAAATTATAAAATATTATTTTAAATCTTCATTATGAGCTTTAGCGCCTCGATTTCGCTTAAGAAACGTTGCCAAAGATATTAATTTATTTTAACACGCTTTATTATGTTTGAAAAACTAAATGCTTGGAATAAAATATAGAAAAATATGTAAAATAAGCTGTAAATCTAGCTACATCTACCATACATTGAAGTTGAACATCTGAATTTAAATCCAAGCATTTCGATTGGCCAATCGATCATAACCGAATTAAAGTGGTTATAGAATTTATGTATATTATAAAATATATAACTTTTGTTAAGCTGTTAGCCTTTGGTTGAAATAAATTGCCGTGCCAAAGTTAACGTGGTTTAACCATATGTATTTTAGGAAAATGTTTTATTTTTAAATTAAATTATATGTATATATGTTAAAGCTTTATCATACAACTATCGGGAATTGAGAGTTTTAATTCATGGAGATTATAGGAATTATATATTTGATGTTAATTATATATTTTTTGTTAGTTCTGCTACTTATATGTTTATATCAAATGGTGATCTGACAACTTATCAAGGGAGCCACCACTGACTGATTCTAAGGTTCATTATGACATCACACCGGTTAAATTCTAGCAGAATTAACTTTAACTGAAAAATTATACGTAATTACTTTGTATTTAATTTTATCTGTCACGGATGTACTTAGGATTTAAGTTATTATTTTGATAGTACTTTTATATCTGTATTAAAGTATATATGGACGCTATAGATAGATAATGCTATGCTATTATAAATGTTCAAGTAGTTATGTTTGGTCTGTTTTTGCAGTCCATCTTGTTTTCTTTGACAACGTATTGTATGAGACATTCCGCCGCTTTGTATGTTTCAATTGATGGTCATATATTAAACGTATATAATAATGTGAAATGCATTACTTAGTTAGTGTTAGGATATAACAATATATTATCATTAACGTACATATGTAATTAATGTTACCATATCCGTTGTTATGACACGGCATATATCTGTTCTTGACTAAGCCCCACTTTAGGGGTTTACTCTCGACACCCTACATCCACTTTTAATCCCCACACCTAAGCTCTATTCACTGTGATAAAATAATTGTAAGATTAAAAGTAAAAATTTAAATTTAAAATCAATATAAAATGTTTGTATAATTTTTCTATACTTCCGTCGTTTACGGCAGTTTTTTCGATTGACGAATGAAAAATTTTATAAACTTTAATAATATCACAGTGAATAAAATATTTAATTCTATGCCTATTGTCCAAAATACCATTTTAGATTTAATTTATTAAGTTTTCATTTATATTGTATCTTCTGGGGTCAGTTTTATTAGAAAATTTGTATTTTAATTGAATTTTAATTTCCAAAAACTGACCTCACTCGATTAGCCCACGTCTCAATAAAAATCTTACACTTTAAAATGTTGATTTTAATATATTGACGTGTTTTATATTATCGTATATTATGATATATTTTAATTTTATCACGACTGTGCTGTTTTATATCTCATATATTTTATACCGATGTCTCTAAATAAAATGTGAACAGAATGTAGACTTTCAATATTTTTCCAAGATCCAGCAATCCCGCATGTGTTAGATTATTTAGTATAAACTAGAAGTATATATACATAGATATTACCCAATTAACAAGCTTTGAATATCAGAATAGTTACTAGTTAGTTATTTACTGTGTATGAAGGTCATTATTTAATATGGTTTGTAGGGAAAGGGTTTTATGAAGTAAAGCACAAATAGACAAGGCTAAACATTTATTTAAATTTAGGCTTGTCAGTAATTAATCAAAAAACTAGTCGTCCGTTCGTAAAACTAGGTCATCATGGAGAAGAAGGACAAGAAACTCCATGGCAACAGTATAAAAGTATTCTATCAATATTTTCCTTACGTTGTCATAAATTATCGTTATCTTTAAAAACAATTAATTCTATCTCTTGGACAACGGTCCAAGAGAACTCAAAATAATAGCAACATAATAACAATAGCTAGGAATATTGACCATAATATGACTTACACAACAACATAGTCATAATAAGCAATAAATAAGGTATAATATCAAATTACTTAACTTACGTGACATCTGGTCGATATTATGTTCTGTGATCTATTCCACATAACAACGGCATTAGAACTAATCAACCGAACATCTACCAAGCAACCTGCAACCTGCCATGATACGTCGACGTCGGAAGTCGCGACGCCCCGGTTAGGGGGCGTGGCGAGTGGCACCAGGGCTTCGCCCCCAGGCCGCAGATAGCCATACGGTGGCCCACTAATACGGGCCCCTCCCTTGGTTGGCTTCAATGGCTCCTAGTATTTGGGCGCGCGTGAGTTGCGCGCGCCTATGTGAGTGGTTGCAATGCGTATTTCTGTAGGCGCGTCACGACGCCGACTCACAGCGTCGCTTTCTTCACGACACCTCGGCGGTCTGTCCCCGCCAGGTGAGACCCCCAGTTACCTGGGGGAGGCCCGGCGGGCTGCCTTGATAACGTCGTTACAATCCTTTTTATACACTACCAACGTCTTTTACGTCAAACATCTACCACCATTTTGAACCAATCACAGATCATCATATATTTTGGCTTAATATCTTCTAACACAGGTAATAATAAACAAATCTTATGTAGTGAAACCATTTTAAGATATTATAAGGTAATTAATCAATTTACTAAGAGTTGATTCTTTGAGAGTTGATTTCGTTAATTCTAAGACATCATCAAAAAGTATATCAACATCAACTGACAGTATTATGCCAATCGTTTGAAACAACCTATTATACTAAAATAGTAATATAAAATCTAAGATATAACTAGTATAATCAAATATTACTTAATCATTTATAGTAATAACATTTAAGTGTTTTTTTACAAGTTAAGACTGTTGTTTTCTGTAAACACAAAATCTAGGCAAAGTAGGTACTTCTACGTTGGTCCCAAGCTTCGTAAATGTGACAGATGCCATTCTCCAACAAGCAATATGCAATTTTTTTTTTTTATATATAAAATATATATCACACACACACATAATATACAACATGTCCCGGAATTAACGCACACCACAAACACCCCAATTAGAATATTATGTTTTAATCATAGTACATGCACTGAATGTTTACCATTATGTATAAAATATTGCTTATTTTTTAAATAAGTTGTACTGATTGTGGGAGAAAAATGTGGTCATATAAAAAATCTACGTACTCACATAGTCGCATACGTCTAGCGTGGTAGGTACTTCGTGCATTTTGGTTAGTTTTTATTGTTCAGCGGGATGTGACTGTAATTTACGTAGTCTGAATTATTTAAGGGAAACAAAATTACCCATACTAAAAATGACAAAAATCGATTCATTCAACGATTCTGAACAAACTACTTTCATAATGGGCATTAATTCAGTTACACATTGTATATATATATTTTTTTAAACGTTGCCCCACACTAGGAATTACTCCTGTATCGTGGGTGCGTTTACAAACATTTGAACTCACATACACAAACAGCCTGACCCGGAACAACTACCTGTAGGCAATACAAATATTTGTTCCGTGCGGGAATCGAACCCGCGACACGCAGCGCAGCAGTCGATCGCTCAGCCACTACGCCAACCGTGTCGTCAAATATAAAAATTATATCAAAATGAAATATCTAACACATGCAACTGGCTACACTTTTATATCATAATATTAACTGAACTGATCAAGAACAAGAAAGGCGGAAGAATAGACAAAATTACAGATTGTGATTGGTGCCATTTTGTCCAGAGGTATTGTTCATAAAAAATAGAACAACCGTGTTAGGCATTACATTCGTAAGAATACAGCAAAGACAAATAAATGTAGTGCGAGCATGCCACCCTGTGGCACAACAATTATATACCCAAGTTACTAAATTATGATTCCATACAGTTGTTATCGTCTGAAAAAGTTCATGGTACCTACCTACACACAGTCAAAGGCCACACTCGAGATACACCATGCTTTAAGAAGCATGATAAACTTTACAGACCTTGAATATTTATTTTGTTGACAATCCTATGATGAAAAATTCTAACCCAATGCTGGAATACTCTCTGCATTTTATGGGCATAAATAAGACGGTGATGCAGTTTGCCTGATGAAATAAATATGGCAAATTTGTCTTCTGACAAATTACTAAAGTAGGTACAAAAACACTATGGTACTATAAACTATATGAAAAACTAGCTGCGCCCCGCGGTTTCACCCGCATAAGTTTTGATCCCGTGGCAATATCGGGATAAAAGTATTCTATATGATAATCCTGGTTATAAACCATCCTGTGTGTAAAATTTCATCCAAATCCGTTCAGTAGTTTTTGCGTGAAAGAGTAACAAACATCCATCCATCCATACAAACTTTCACGTTTATAATATTAGTAGGAAGTCAGCCTGGTTATGCAACTGAAACCATAAGCTGGTTTTTCATTAGGGTCACAGGGAAACAGTTACATTGTAGTATTCAGAAAGATTAAGCTGTCCTTGTTCTAGTAAGAGAATACAAAACCGAGCTAGAAAATTGTAGCCTATGATTGCAACAAACTGACTCGGATAGGCTAGATTTTACTAAAATAATGCATGAGCTTGAGAATTGGCCTGCGCCTGTAGCTTAAAGCCTTTGTAAGCCATAAACAAAAGACATTTTTATTCATATTTTCATTAGGTATTCATTCATTACCGAACAAAATGGGAGAACCAAGGTAACCGACATAGCCAGAAGAATTGCTAAACCTAAGTAAGTGGCAGTGGGCAGAGACATTGCTCGCAGAACAGATGGCCGATGGGCTGAAAGGTTCTGGAGTGGCGACCGCGTACTGGAAGACAAAGCGTTGGAAGGCCTCCCACAAGGTGGACCGACGACTTTGTGAAGGCCGCAGAAACCCGTTGGACGCGAGAAGCACAGAACCGGTCGAAGCGGAGGTGCTTGGGGGAAGCCTATGTACAGCAGTGGACGTCTTTCGGCTGAAATGATGATGATGATGGCTCATTCTTGACGGCCTCAATCAATATTAGGTGTTTGATATTCTAAGATTTTTTGCATACACACGACAAGGGGCCCCTGTAGCTTGGGGGCCTCGTATCTTTGATACGGTAGCTACGCCCCTGGGACCTAGACCTAGATATTGAATGATAGAAAAGAATAAATGGTTGGTCATGTTCATTTCGCCTCAAACAACCATTAAATAATATTAGTGGAAACTAGATAAATACAGATCATTCTCAATAGTCGGAATAGGTTAAGAGTGTGTTGATTTCTACGAGGATGAGCTGGACTAAACAAACAAACAATGGTCCACATCCCTAGACTTATTAAGCTGGAAGTCAACCCTTGAAGTATCTAGTGAACAGTGTTTTTACATTTTGTAAAATAGATTACCGACATGACCTCTAAAGGCCAAGTCATGTACTTTTTGTTAGTCCTGATGTGTTGCCTGTATACTAGATGGCACTGTATCTAAGCGTATTCTTGATCTCGTGCAAACTTTGTGAATCTATTAGTTCTTCCTGTTTTTACTAGATGTCGCTTTTACAAAAGAGGCCAACAAAATTATTGTAAGTTCAAAACTTTTTAATATAGCAATAATTTTGTAAATCACGGCCTGTCAAACGTCAATACGGTACATATCTAAATCATATTTTGTATCTCAAATTCTTTCAAAAATAACTTGTCTTTAAATAGGTCTTCTGTTTGTGCGAATAGGTACCCACTAAGGTAAAAGAAGGAACAACAGTTATTTTTTCACAAACGTGGGTAAGATACATATTTTGCATTCATTGACGAAATAAATTATTGTGTTTACATTTTACACAATAGGTACGTAGCTATCTAATCCTAATGATTCATAATTCATATTTTGCGGACCATGCAATTCGGTAAATTTAATTATTAGTAGGTAGATTGCCGATGCTACGGTGCTACCTACACGTAGTCGCCCCGCGTTGCGATAAACCGCGATTATTCCAGCACAGCGCGGCAACGTCGCGTCGCGTGATCGCGCGCCTCGCTCGACGACTCGGCGCGCCACAGTCCCAGTACACACGTAGCGGCTAATCAGCCGCTTATCCGAAATATCGTTTATTTGGAAATATCATTTATAATGTATGTACTTATTGTGTGTTTTAATTGTGTTTCGTGGAATTCTGAAGTGATTTATTGATATTTGCATGTCTTTTTTCTTTGTTTCTATGCATTTTCATGTACATTCTTGTGGAAGTTTTTAAACAGTGTATGACTGAACTTGGTAGGTAGAATTATTTAGGGGTTATACTCTAACCTGCCGTCTCTAAAGTAAAATTAATGTTTTCAGGGTGATAGGCTCGATAACGAGAGCTAGATATAGACATAATATAGTAATAATGTAATACTTAGCAACACTTTGAAAAGAGATCGTAATAATTTAATTCGCTGTCGGGAAAGTAATTGCCAAAATTCGTTTTAGTACTTTAACGTTACTTATTTATTGTGAACCTCTAACAAGTTATCGTTAAGTATATTCATACTTGTAAATAAAAGAAGTGGGTTTCATCATGCCAACATTAGCTGTCAGCTAGTAATAAAGAGAAGAATAATTCAGTTGAAGCGTTTAATCAAATAATTTTCCATACACTTCAAACTATTTTTTAAATAAAAAAGCACGTTCTGTATACTTACTTTAATAAATAAAAAAACTATGAATTATCAACAGATTTTTATAATTTCAGACAGACGCGCGAACTCTACGTTTGTATACACCCTTACCATACATTGATCGTTCGTGTCGCTCGCCCGGCCGCTAGACGCCAGTTGCCGCGGCGTACCCTAGCCGCGCGGACCAGACCGTTGTGACGCGACGCGATTTTATTTCAAAAAGTTTCGTCAACATGCCTCAGAAAATGGTGTTATCTGATCACTCTTTGAAGAAACTTGTCAAGGAAGTGAGAAGGAGAGAGTGTTTGTGGAATCCGAACCACGATAGATACAACGACAGGTATCAAATGGCCAAAGCTTGGATGGAGATTGCGGAGTTGATGAAACTACCAGGTTAGTGTGACATGTTTATGTACCACGTGGTCTGTCCGAACTGCTTAGTGTCGCCGTCGGAATATAGATGGCGGTAATAGTCTTGAAAGTTATGCTAAGTTTCTACTACTTGTCCATGAGTGTGTGTCTGTGCGTGAAGGATTTGGTCATTTATTTGTCAGTACAGCAATGTAGTAAAAAAAAATACATGACTAGGTGTCATTAGTGGATATAGTCATGTATTTTTTATTTATTACCTTATTAAGTAATACAAATGAGTGCTGAGTTAGTATAAACATATAATTAAGTAAACAGACTGCCAATTTCAGTTTGTTCTAATTATTGCAACTTGTAATTAACCTAAATAAGATTAGCTGACTCACGTTGGTAGCCTTACCTATTGCAGCCGTAGCTGTGTGCGCATTTTTTTTCTAAAATCATCTTTATTCGTATCATGCACTCCTAGTACCTACTCATAGTAATCCGCTGACTCGGCGGTTAAGTTCCCCTATTATTAATAATGCTTACTGACTAAACAAATATACATAAGTGCGAATCAACTCGGCCGGGTATTTTACAATTACACAATTGTCCCGCATAGTATTTATAGGTACGATAGATCTACTTATTGATAACATTGATCCCAGTATAGATGACACGCCGGATTGATACACAAGATCCTCCGCTATACTTGTGAGAAATAATCATGACAAGTTTATTACTTCGGGAACCCAAGTTTTTCATTAACCTACCTATTAAAACTCCATAATATTTTAAAAGAATATTGTAACGTTTACACCAATATAGTTGAGAAGAGGCTGACAGACAATGATTAGGTGAAATGTTTTAAGGTCTTCTATCTCTTTTCACAGAAGAACGCCTACGAGTCAAATGGAAGAACCTCCGCGATCTTTTCAAGAAAGAAATCAAGAAGTTCGGATCCGAAGAGCAATACACGGGGAAATGGCGGCATTTTGAGATGTTGAAATTTATTAACACGCCTGACTATACAACCAAGCGTAAAAGCAATGCTCTTAATAAAACCAACGGGAATGACGAAACCAGTGTTGAAGCGAAAGAAGAAATAGAAGATGATGACGAATATGAATATGAAGTGGAAGAACAAGAAGCAGAGGAAGTGAATAACGAAGTAGAAGTGTACCTCGACGAAGCTTTTGAAGAAGACCCCATACCGGACAAGGTAGCGAAACTGTCCTCTGACGACGACTACGACGTGATGTTCCTGAAGTCTTTAGCACCGTATTTTAAGCAACTGGACCCGATCAGAAAGCTGGTCGTGAGGAGTAAAATGCAGGATATGTTGTTGAACGAGATTGCGGCACAGGCGTCAGCTAGCCAGTTCAATTCGAAGAAGAGTTAGCTGTATTATAACTAGGCTGACATCGAGAAGAACCGTGAAGTCAGTGAAAATGTGAATAAAAAATATCAATGATGGCAGATTCTATTATCGTGGGGGATATAATCAGAATCAGAGATATAAAGAAATATACATTTCCGCCCCTACTGTAGAGGATGTAAAAGGCGATCAATGAAGGATAGCAGTGTTCAGTAGGTATGCTATTAACATTATTATGACTTAACCTTCTGCCAAGTGTGTTTATGATTATGTTCTTATCCCGAGAAACCCCGTGTTCATCAGTGGACTGGTACTGAGTTCTTCCACGGCACTAATTAACACAGTTTTCACACCGCTTTACTCCGTCTGTTATGTCAGTTAATTATAAAGTCATTAAAAGATTACCCCCCGTTTCTGAAAAACCAATTGTAAAATATTATGTGAAGTGATTGTGGATTATTTCCTGTAGTTTTTGACATGAGTTTCAACTGCGTGTTAGTTATGGGGCCCTAGTACCTAATATGACAAAACGATACGAAATAAGCCGTAATATTAAGGAAGCCCGGGGTAAGATGTGCACAGTGCTACCTATACTTTATCAAAGACTATTGAATAGTTATTTAAAGATAGACAAATAAGTGAAATGTCAAAATAAAGGGTTAAAAGAATTTTGCGTAATGAAGACTGACTGTGTTTGTGATTGTAAAATTTCGTCATTGTACTGAAATAAAACAATATACTTCCCGGTACTGACGTTAAATTAAAGAGAAGTTTTGCTACTTCATGAGTAAGTTAAAAACTAAGTTTTCAGAACTTTACCTGTGGCGAAGAATGAAAGTTTTCCCTTCTATTTCTTGTTCCAAAACTGGGTATTGTAAACTTCTACAAATTACGAACTTTTTTCTCCGGCTTCCCATTATGAAGACTTTCACCCTTCGCCACGGGTACCATCGCAACTTTTTTCAGAATTACGGATTTTTTATACAAAATATTAATATGACTGTTAAGTTAATGTTTGTATATCAAGTAAAACCTGACCCTTCCGTCCCCGCATACCATTAAGAAGTATGAACTATGTAACAATAGTTAGGAACTTTATTTGCATTGTTATACTCGGTGATACCGGTTTGTTAATTCCTCTTTTTTTGTGTGTTGTCCTGGTACTGTTCATTGCCTTATAGTTCGAGACAGCTGATCGCAGATAGTTTCTTATAAGTTGTAGTCTCCTAATACTTAACTAGAACGTATTTATTTGTAAGGACCCCTCTGTGCCTCGGAAAGCACGTTAAGCCGTTGGGCGGCAGTCATTTGTAGATCTTTGACAGTCGTTACGGGTAGTCTTAAGCCCGAAATTCTGACAACCAGTCGTACCGAGGGATATCGTGTTACCCAGTAACAGGGTAATTATCAGGCGCGATCCGAAGGGGGTTTGGGGGGTAATGCCCAAAAATCATTCAAGCTGTCGAGAGTCTGCATGATGTACTTGCCTTACTAACTTAAGTTACTAACTTTCTACTTGGTGACCCCCCCAAAATCTTGGGCTGCGACCGCGTCTGGTTATTATGGGCGCTCCAAGTAAAATACTGGTATTTAGCTTCATACGGTTAGTTTGGAAGCCGACCCTAATGTAGTTGGGAGGTAAGCTTGTTGCTTGATGAGTATTTCTTAACAACTTCTTTATTTATGTAAGCACGCGGCTTTCACCCATTTCTGTATTCTTTATAACTTTTAGACACACGTATTGTGTTTGGAAGGTCATGGTTATAATGTTTAGTTGATATAAGTTACCAAAAGGTACCTACTATGTTAAGATTTGTTACAATTAGGGCTGATTTCTCAACATTCAGATAACTTAAATCTGAGGAATAAATATTGCGGTTTAATAGCTTTTATATAGAGAATATGTCAAACTGATAGATTTATTTTTTAGATAAAAGTTATCTGACTATTGAAACATAAGACCTTAGAAGAAAGAGGTTATACTCTTATTCCAATTGACTTTGTATCTTCTCTATCTTTGTATCTTATCTATTACTGTAATATTTTTTTATAAATGTGATTTTAAGGCTCCCGCAGACAGGCACAACGCGACTCTAGTAGAACAATTTCTATGAAGACTTCATGGAAATTGTTCCACTAGAATCGCGTCGCGCCTTTCTACGGGAGCTTTTAAGGCCTGCGGACACTGCAAATCACTAAATACGTTTAGTGCTGAACTAATTTAAAACATAGTTGTGTTTCTGTCAATCTTTTGAAGATGACAGGGACAGAATTATGTTCAACGTAGGTTTTACGTTAGACGCCTTTAATGATTTTTGGTGCAAGTGGGCCTAAAGCTACGGTTTCATAGAAGAGCGGTGGCCGCCAAATAACGGCCGCAGTGACGGCCGCCATGAAAATGATGGCAGCAGGGTTTACCTTTCCGGCGTCAAAAACGCTCTATAGAAAAACGCACCAATTTACTTTTATAAATGCCTTTTCAGTGACGTCATTCGACTGTAAATTGCGGACGCTATGTGACCGTTACCTAATCTAAGGAAACCTTAGCTCGAGTGTAAGTAAAGTGATTCAATTTAAAGTTAAGAATAAGTTTGTAGAGAATTGTTCTAAACGCGACACTAGGCTAACTTTTTAAGAATATATTATAATTTATATCTACCTAGTTAGTTAAAGGAGGGTTCATTATTTTGTTACTTCATAAAATGTGAGCTGAGCTGGTATTAAAAAATTACTACCTTTGTTATAAGCTGTAGTTTTATTTGGAAACTCAAGTTGTTACCTACGAAAAAGAAGAAGGCTGCATGTAGCCGAGGTAGAGTGTTGGATGGTGAATTCAGATGGATGTGTGGAGCGACAAGACTGGATATGGAAGAAATGAATACAATTAGAGGAAGTTTGAAAGTGGCGTCACTAACAGAAAAATTTAAAGGGAAGCGTTTGTTGTTGGTATGGGCATGTGATGTGGAGGGATGAAACGCGTGCACTGACCTCTAATAAACAAGGACGCTGGACTAAATATATGAAGTGACAGTTGTTATTTGTGTCGATTCAAAGCGCCCCGCTCGAGCGTCTCAGGAATTAAAATTGACACATTGTTGTAAATGTCGTTGTGTTGTTTTGGTACGTCTCTGATGATTTAGGTCTAAATCGTGGAATAAGACTTATTGTGTATACTTCGTGATATTTAGAAAAAAATTACCATGAGAGTATGCGCATTTTGTAAAACTCGCTAACAAAAATATTAGTTCCATGGCGAAAATCATATGTCTTCGTTTTGTCATCGATAGTATGATGTCCAGCGTACTTTGTATAATTATATAGGTCAGTGAACGCATGTGACTAAAAGAGTGATGAATATGAATATTGACGGATGGAGTGGTAGATGAAGACCAAAGAACAAATGAATGGATTGTGTAAGGAATGATATGAATGAATGAAAGAATGACAGCGGGGAAAAAATGTGTTGTGCTGACTCCAAAGAGTAGGAAAATGATGTTGATAAAGTTTGATTCCGATGCTCGACCAAGAATCGAATCCATAAGATTCAAAGGTGATGAGTGATCAGAACAAGAGGACGAGTAACACACATCAGCTCATAAAGTTGTTGTTGTTATCTACCACGCGGGCCCAGTGCGAGTTGGTAGATGTCATGTCTTCGAATTTTTCATTTTAGGACATCCCGCGTGCGTCTCTTCACGACGACCTATAATCTTAGACTGATGTTAGTACAAGAAAAGAGTACCTTTTATCTACAGACACATGCACTAACGCTAGTGTGTCCCTTTTGTTGTATGTTAGACAATAAAGTGTTTAAAGAGGAGATAAATAAATTGGAAGAAAGTTTTCGTTCGGGTTCGACGAACAACGGTCGGTCCAATGTACACCAATACTAGAGGCATCACAGCGTTGTACCTCAAAGCTGAAGTGTCTCATGTGCCTGTAATTCCACTGAGTCCACAGACACCTCCGTTTTCATCATGTCGGAACGTATCACTGTTTGGTAGCAAAAAGAAAGAGAATGGTAAGGTAAGTAGTAGTTCCCCGGACGAGTTTCTTCATAAAAAGATCGGACGTTAACGAATGAATTTAGCAGTCCTAAATAAAGTTAGTAGATAGTTAAGTAAACAGATAGTTAAGTAAACCCCTTTTGAAACCGAAGGTTTTGTAGCGTAGCACCCTAATTGCGTAAAACACTATCAATCACAATCTGAATCATTTTGAAGGATATACCTAATCCATTGCTTCATATGTTCGAAAAAAATGTCTGCTCAACAACTTAAACGAAGCAATGAGTGTTGTTGAACTGTCAAAATGAAACCCATTGGTACTGATAGTGTGTTATGCAATTACTCCGCTGAATGTAGTCAATAACATGAGCTTGTCTAAGTTCTGGGCTTCCGCAAGTAGTTTATCCCGTCTTTCTCCATTGATATACCCATAGATATAACATTTCTATGGATACACTAATGTGTACCTACTTAAGTGTGGAAAACACATATTCTGGACTAGCAAAATTATCTCCAAAATCTTTACATAACAGCAATTAGGTCCTCACCTATGAAATTGCCTTTTTACATAGAAAAAAATCTTCTTTTTTTTCTGGGAATTTTATATTTCATTCATCGAAGTATTGTCCATTAGTGAAGATCAGACATCCAGGGGATGGGAATCTTTGAGCCATTTATCAAAAACCGACAATTTCATAGGTAAGGATCTAATAGTTTTGAGATTTCTAACAAATTATTAATAAGTAAGCTAAACGAGGCATACTTAAGTTAATCAACATTTCTATGGTCTCGCCATGGACAGTGTGAAATAAATAGGTCACGGTCATGGGACGTATGCACGATGCAAGTTGGCCGAACTAGACGGAGAGGGAACCGAACTGCCCGCGCCGCCCCTAGTCTAAATACTACTCACGAAACACGTGGAAATAGCTCAAGTTAAAGTTCCCGAAACTATGCTATAGTCTGAATAGTTTGTGTACTTATAGTAAAGCGAGCAAAAAACTTGCAATAGTTGCGGTTGCCTCGCAGTAAGTTAGGTTTGAAACTTTTTATAACGATGACGTTTGGCGGGACGCGCGGGGAGAGAGCGGCGCGCGCGGCCTGTTGCCGCTGCATACAACCCAAACAAAACACGCGCGGCAGAGCGGCAACGTCGCCGCGGCTCCGCGCCGGGAATCGATTCCTCTCCCGCCGCGCGCTGCCGACAGGTTTTACTTGCAATAGTGAAGTACTAAAAGCTTAATTACCGTAAATTACCGATTTTTCATTAATAAGTGACACTTTCGTGTTTTGGTTTTTATTGTTTTCGCTAAAATGCGGCCGTGAACAATACTTGCTTTTGCGAATTTTCGACAGATTCATTTAATAAAAAAATCCGGAGCTCGTCCTTGTTTGAAGGTGACATTCTATTTGTTTCAGTTCTCACTTATATCAATGATCAAATTCTAGGCAATCCACAAAACGGATGAACATTTATAACGCTAATTAAAATTAGTTTCAACTTCAACCAAAAATAAATATCCAAACCTTCGATTTAATTGGCAAAATAATGAACTACGAAATAGTTCGATGGCGGCACGGTGTTACGTGGTAGTTCTAGCAATAAGCCCAAAACAGAGTCCCTCCGAAATTGTATTTAAAAAAAAAACATTGAGTGGCACATCGCACTACAAGTTGGGCTAGGTTATGATCCGTTTTGATTAGATATGAGAAACGTCGACACTGTAATTTGTTAAGTTCTGGTGGAAACATTTCCCTCGTGCAAACAAATGATGGGTGTTATTATGGTAATATTAGCTTTTCATGTCGCTGATCGCGGGAACTGAGGAAAAAGTTTTCTGGTAAATTTCCGGCAAGCTGATTCTTTTCTTTTTTTTATGGAGTTGAATCAAAAGTTAAATTAACTTGATTGTTATATTGATATAGTTAGATGCTTAGATATTATGGTTTGTTCAAATACTGGAGCAGTAATACTGAATATGTACATACAGACTGTATATTCATGGTAAACCGATTTCGATATATTTATTGAAAGCCGCTTAAAGTGGCAATGTTATAAACATTGAATGCTTTATATTTAAAGTAATGGAATCACAAACACCCATTGTTCCACTCTTACTTACAAATAAGCACAAATATTGCTTTACATTAAAACTATTTTATGGGTAGAGTAGGTACTCTATTACATGGGTAGAGTAGGTACTCTATTTTGATTTCAGTTGCCGTAATTTGCTTGAAGCGATAGTAAAATATTCGATTTACTTCTTCCTTTTCTATTTCATTCAACTGGACGTCTAAAGAAATATAAATCTTCTACTATAAAGTACTTTCTTTATCGTTTGCAATTTGATAGAGATGTATAGGAATATTTGGGTCAGATTTGATCTTCCGAGTATTTCATTTTGTCTTCGGTCATTGTTTCTCTACTTCATAGAAAATATTTCACAATCCCTTCATAATGCCCTCTCGCCATAAAACAACAAAGAATCCCAACATTGCACTTAATTAAATAACTATAACGAGATATTACCAAGGGGGGATTTCCATCCCGTAACGGTGGATCCCAGGAATCGCTGAGGGGCTATTCTTTGATTTGTCTCGCCTTTGTCGGCAACAATAGTCGTCAATCCGTCACTCATTGTGCGTCAGCCCGGACCCCAGCCCGTTTCCGAGCACTTCCACGATTGTAACTTGCAACTTGTGTATTAGGAGAAGCGGCTGTTTCATCTATTGTGTTTTTGTTGGTGTTATCGGGTGTTTTTGGTCAGCAGTTTTGGTACATACAAACAACAAAACATAATGAGATCGTGGAGATAAGGAGCTTTTAAAAGGATTGGTGGAATATGGCATAGGTACATTTCTATGGAATATGCTTTTGGTCGGTCGGTTGGTGTAAACTTATCTCTCTTCATTTGTGTAACGTCAGGGAGATTGTCGCAGTCACAGTCAGTCGCTACGTATTCTGTACCTAAAGTTCTTGTTGTAATATCGTTAGTTTGTTAAGGTACTCGTATTTGTGGCATGGCATGCTAAGCCGTAGCATAGAGAATTCCCAACCAGTTTTCCTTACAATTTACAATTCCGTGAATGTTAAATGCTGAAGGGATATTTTTTTATTGTCCACAAAACTCGGCCCCAGATTTTTTAAAATTAAAATTGAGATTATCATTTCATATTAAATAACGGTAACTCATCCATCACAAAATTGATAAAGTAATTTCTTTTCAAATGCATATCTGAGAAATTCACTTGGCATAGAGGAGCTCCGTCTGTGTCTTCTGTGCCAAATCTATTTGGAATCGAACCAAGAGAAAAAGGCTTCCCCCATCTGGTTTCTTCAAAACCATTTATAATTCAAGGCTCAGAATTGGTCCTTCTAGTTCAAAAGCTCACGTTTCAAAAACAACAAACCAAACAATTCTATGTTTCAGACTAAACATAACACCAAAAACTTCAACATCACGTGTTTATTTCACAAAACAAAAGCTATCATTTATATTTGTACAATCGTACCTCGTATTGTCTAGCTTTCATCCGCTTTGTAAGAATTCTCGGTACAACCTGTTGACATTCTATTCTTTGGAAGTAAATAACCGGTTGTTTGAACTGGAATTGACGTTAAACTGTAGAATTACGTGTCAGTTACGACTCGTCCGTGTGACAATTTGATTTTTATTGAATGAAACGACCATTTCTATCTTTGATTCAGTGTGATTACGCTTTGAGTTTGAGTATGTGTTCATTACTGTTATTGTGCAAAGCTGAAACTTGGTTTGATATTAAAGCTCGGGTTTCATTACACCATAGATGTAATCATATTCTGTTTGTATTTCCATTGTTTTGCTGTATACCATGATGAAAATGATGACGTATATTGCGAATTCATTTATCTGTATTTCTCTCTTCCTCTTTGTTTATTTGACTCATCCTCGAGAGACAAATTTTATAGTCTTCAGCATCTCGTGTACTATGATCACAAGATCTCCCCAGGGCCCTAATTCACTCTTACTTCGAAACCACGTCAATTCCTTAGCTATTTCCGCCAATCTCGCGATCATAGTGTCATAGAGAATAAGGCCCCATTCAAGACTCTTGGGCATCACCAAACTATTCATAATTATGTCCATATACTAGATACAAATCTTAGTTCTTCAGCTTGATTGCTCTATCGTAGGCGCTTTAACTTACAAGAAGAACTTACCATAAACTTACATAACATAAATAATAATCTAATATTGCTTGACAAAACAGTATTTTTAGAACCCCCCACGATTCTACAATTACTGATTTTGTTACCAGTAGAGAATAACTCAAAATTAAACCTGTATTTATTTAAATATTAAAGGGCCAAGCTGGTTATCCGCAGCAGTGCTATCGTGTTTTCGGCGCTTTACCCTCAAACAACGTTGCTAATATAATTAATGACAAAGGATCATGCAGAAATTTAGCTACACTGATAATACTGAAACATGGGACCATTGTGTGAACTTTAATACCTACGAGGCCAAAACATGGAACAGTATTTGCAAGCTGACCAAAAATTTCAGGAATTTAACTATTAGCCTTTTAAGCTCGTATAGAAAATAGTACTTACTGCTTACCCAACTGTACCGTTGAGTTTCATTATGTCATAAAGATATTCCTGTTGAAGTTTCTATAGAAGCTAATAAAGGACAATGGAACGGCGTCTATAGTACATTGCCTATTGTCCTTAGCGTTACTATCACGTTTTTATAGAAGAAAAACATCGTAAAATCATGCAACTTTGATCCCCATCTTGATTTTTTCAGAAGTTTATACAGAACGCTTCTAACGTCCACGCCATCAACATAAATAAAATGTATGGCAATATATGAAGAAGCTTTAAGTTTGCTTTATGTTAGCTTAAACGGTATAACTTGCACGTATATCCATACAGGCGACCCCCCATACAGCCCCCTTACTTCCCTGCCGTGGACGTCCACGATAATACCGTCTCGTTAGTTATTATAAAAGTGCTCAATGGCTTCCAATGAGAAGAAAAAGAAAAAGTACTTTTACGAATAAAGTAACGGTTTAAATTAAACAAGTTTTTCAAACGAAAACCTTTGGGATAAGTTGTAGCTATTAAAAACTGTTAGAATTAAACTCCTTAAGCAAACCAACATACAAAATATAACAAAAATAATTAAAGCTCTTTCAATCTCAACACGATATAAATCAGCAGCCTAGGTGCGTAACAGACTATCAATCACAATCTGAATAATTTTGAAGGATATTGCTATTCCACTGCTTCATACGTTCCAAAAAAAAATCTGCTGAACAATGTTAATAATGCAATGAATGTTGTTGAACTGTGAAAATGTAGCCATTACTGTTAGTGTGTTACGCAATTACCCCGCAGTACATTATGGACAAGTTGTAATATTACAACATTATTGAGAAGCAAATACTATAGTTACCATACTATGTGTGTCTACTAATGTTCCATACATATGCTGGAGTAGCTCAAAATTATGATTAAAAATGGTTAGAAACAAAGATTGTATGTACTATCGCCAAAATGTATATAAAAAAAATTGCATGAAATAAATAGTTTGATTTTTTTTTAAATATCTGACCACCATAAGAACTATTCCTGCTTGCAGGGCATTATTAGTCGACCTAAAAAGAAATCCTCTTTTGTTTCACTTTTGGTCATCATGAGCACGGGATTTTGTTTTCAAAATGATCCTGATATAGGTTTTGGCGATAGTACTAGGTATGGAAAAGTAAAAATTTTATTTCGCAAGTCGTAATTGCTGCAATAATTTCCCGTTAAATGTAAAGCAGGATTAAGTTTGACAGATGTGGTATTTGTTGAACAATAAATTGTTAGCTTTGGCAATGTAACCTACGTAACTTTGAAACGAACATGAGTTGGCAAATATTATTTAGCTGTTGTGAATTCGTGATCACTGTTATCCATATAGTTTTAATACTCTGCCAATAAGGATACTTCCAAGTGATAATTTATGATAGATTCAAGACCGATAAACTCATTGATATAAAAAACAATGATTATCCTTCCAATTCATTCTAAGATTATTGTGAGAATTCTATTTCCTCAATCATGTGGTGAAAAACCAATCTCTTTTCAAGTCTGAGTATATCTCTTGAATCTTTATTATTTTGCGGACCACAAATCAAATGGAGTTTGGCTTTGTTTTAGCGTTGCATGTGAATTTAGCGAGTCCAATATTAAGGCTTCTTTTCATAATATCTATTATGTTTAATTAGCCCTAAGTCTAATAACTATTATTTCACCTGGTCTAATTGTTAATTTATTCAGACCTAGGATTTACCCGCGGCTTCGACCACGTGGATGTTGAAAAGCATCCTACGGGAACGTACTACCGGGACTCAAAGTATAAACTATTTGTGTTCCAAATTTCATTGAAATTCGTTCAGCAGTTTTTGCAACAACCTGGAACATACATCCAGACAAACGGACTAAAAATCTAAAAACAAGTGCAGGTCCCAGAACACCCAATTACATACATAGGTGTCATGATCTACACAATATTATCTTCACAGTTTCAACCAATACTTCATTAATAGGTTCCCATACGGAAAACCTGTTTCGGGTTAACTAATTAAAAAGTTTAATTTCCAAAAATTCTGATCAACAGCATCTTCCGCTGTCGAGATCAAGGGGAACAATATATGTATATCCGTCTCTTTCACACAACCGTGATACAGAACCCGCGACGTAACTTGATATGGCAATAAATAAAATAAATCGCACCGTCTCTTTTTGTCGTAGGGAGCGAGCAATTAGGCTGTCCCTATCGGAGCCGAGTCTATCCGAACTCTTGGAAGTTCGTTTATCGCTCTTCAAATACTTAGTTTAGAAGTTCCCTTCTAACCTTGAATGTTGGAATTCTACTCAGGTCTTGGCAAATAATACCTGCCTGATTGTCGTGGTGACTGCGACGTGTATAAAGCTACCAACATTTTGGGATATTTGTTTGGCAAAAATAACAGGGTGCCGAGTTACATATCACAAATTAATTGGAAATCTACACCTTCAACTCGATTTTGGTACAATTAGCAGCAATACAGACATCGATGCGATGACGTCGAAATTATTTGTAGGTAGGTACTTGTGCTTCCTTACATATGCCATTAGGGCTTGTCGTCTCGTCTCTTGCAGAAATGTTATTAGGAATCTTATGCGTGTTGTTAATCTTGATAACAGTCCTATTTCCTTTTTTGGTCTCCACTGGGGCCTACACTCCACGTTAAGATTGTCGAGTAAGCTTTTATATTTCGCTATTTTGTGGACTATATGGATAATTAAAGGTCTATATGGAGAATTGAAGGACATGTAGAATTGTGGACTATACCTACATAAATTATATGGATAATCTTATAAGATTTGTTTTTTTTTTTTTTGGGATTTGGTGGGATTTTGGTCTACTTAAGTATAGCTACTTGTATGATTTCTCGTCATCATCAGCTCAGTGGAGCTGATAATAAGTGGATAAATTATTTTCAGAGCCTGCTGGTATCAAATAGAGAGTAGTTCGAAGAATTACTCAAGTCAGTGTGTGTTCCAGCATTTTTACAATAGTAGTGGGTAGGTATACCTATCCTTTTACATTCTTGGATTTTGAAGTTTTAGCGAAACCTTATACTTCATAAGTTTTAGAAAGACCGTTGCCTCGTACGAAGAATGGCGGAATCCTTACAATGCAGGTTGTATACAAAACTTGTTTGACCAGAATTGAGAAAAAAAGTGGCGGGCAAGTTCGCCTACAATAGCATTCCGCTGGCTCGGGCCCGCCCGCGCCCCGCCCCCCGCCCTGCCCGCGCGCCCCGCGCCGCCGCCGCCAGTCCGCGACCGAGCGCGACCGCGTGCGCTGTGTAGCTCTCAGATGTGCTCACAAAAGAATCACCATCATAAACAAAACAAGAAAAGTGATTTTTAAAAGCATACTTTCCCTAGAAAATTTCTTCCTTCAATTTATCTTCTTCAACGAATGTTATTGCAAAGTTAATCTCACTGCTAAGTAATATCACTGAACCTTATTTTTACAACTGATACAGTGAAGACATGCATTGAAAGGATAGTGAAGCCGGTAATCTGTGTTGTGAAAAAGTTGTGTGGTGTGTAATTACGGTTGTCCTAATCCGGTGGTTATCGATTTTTAGACGTCACTATTCCCGAACAGCTGTTTTGGGGATGCGGAAGCAATTCGTTGTTCGGCGTAGTTGTTTAACTTTTTCCTTGTGAGACGATATTTTAGTGCCGTATTATATTACGAACTTAAAATACATTAAAAAAATGAAATAAGCCAGTTCCGGATATAGGGATTTTCACGAAAATTTTCGGACTCGACGCGCAGTAGGTAGTCGAAATTTTGTGGTTCATAGTGTTAATAAAGTGGATTTGATTATCTTGTGCTTTAACAATTTTGGGTTAAAAAAGAAACAAAAACAAATCGTTGGAACGATTGCAGTTCACAGCAGTTCATTGCACTCAGTGCATGTGTGTTGGTTTAAAATTCAGTGTTTAACTGTGTTTTATCAATTGGATTTTTTTCGACGAACTGGATTGGGACCCGATAGTGAGGTAAGGATGTGATTTTATTTGTACTTGATTGTATTTGTGTGTTAAATTCAAGTTATAAGCGGCGCCTGGTGCTGGCTGAGTACAGCGGTGCCCGCCAGACTGTAGGCCTAATCGTGCACCCGCGTACTGTCTAGTTGCGTTTCCGTAAACATTTCTACTATTCCTCATTAGGCCATAGGTGCCCTAAAGAACTTTAAAACAATTTTGATTTGTTCAACCGTTTCTTTAGATTGATATTCGCTAAAACTATCAAGTCCAAATCTTAAAAATAAGCCGTGATACAAGTCGCAAGTTTGCGTAATATTCCGAAATATTGTTTTGAAGCAGTTGCTACATTTATAGCACAATGTTTCTCGAATTTATAAAGACGAAATGTGGAACAAAAAAGATAATAATCGTTGTGAAAAAGTTAGCTCATCGGAGAGGCTAGACTTCTGACATAATTGTAGAGTTAGAAGGTGACGTCAAGACCAAGACTGGTGATGTTACGTGGCTATGGCAGTGTGTGTAACCCTGGTACTGAGCCTGGAATCATGCCAGCACGCAAAATAGCCAACGTCAGCTTCAGTAGGCAACGCGGCGGAGGTATTTTTGGAAGCCGGCAAGCAGAGACAACAGTGCTAAGTAGACCCGGGAAAAAACAAGCTTGGAAGATACCGACATCGAATCATTATAAACTGCATCAGCTCCATCATTACTTTGCTACCCTAGTAGGTATGCCTATGCTTAGATCGGGATGCATTTTGTCGGTTTAATTTCTACAGCAAACCGAATCTCTTGGCATAATCGGGTTGTTGCGACAAATTAAAAGTGAAAAGTCGATTTCACGCTTCGTAAAATTACTAAGTATATAAATGTTACGTCATTTAAACAAAGTAAACCTAACTTACATTGTGTAACAGAACAGAAAGACTTTGTGAACAAACTGGCCGTATCTAGGGATGTGTGCCGAACTACCGGCATAGTAAAGCTCTTTGTTGTACTTACGTACTTAGCGCTATTTTTAACATACGACAGATATGGAAACCATGGCATTATTTGCCTCCAAAAAGTGTTCTCAGATAAATGCGTGTCGTCAGTTTCTTTTAACAGCGGCACCGCGTCAGTAACCGCAAGTTGATAATAAAAACTTGAGTCATTTAAATTGAAACAAAGAAAGAGGAACTGTGAACCAGTTTATATTGGACTATGTGTGCAATACCTATGTTGACGATTAGAAGTCAGAATCATCAAACTTTTAGATTTACACCGAAAGCACACTTCTAGACTATACAAACGCCAATACGAAAGAAGAGGTTTTAAATGCTTTAAGACAACAAGTACCAAGAAGAGTATTTTAAAGAAAAAATGTGAAAAAGACTAGCTTGATAAAAGCACTTTTCTGTATAAAGCTAAAGGAGCAGAATATCTGGATAGCATCAGAAACATTAATGAATGTCCCTAAGACTTTAAAGAGAAAGAAAGTAATTACTTAGGTACTACATTACCTAAATAATGTAGGTACTTAAAAGGGTTGATAAAAAAAATCTCCAGGAAGATGGCATGATTCTACCTTAATGGCAATAAATACGCTTTCTAACGAAAAACGTATACGTGGTGATTTCCTCTGCTCGTTTTCTTTTTCAGGTAAATCTCTTACACAAAATTCAAATAGATTCAATACAGTTAGCCGCACAATTTGTACCTTCCGTTCATTTTGTTTGGTCCTTACTTTTCGAAACAAATCAACTAACTGCCGCTTGTACATTTGCACGGCCCTGCAAACGATCATTCTCCTGATGCACAGTAACTAAAGTATACCTCAAAAGTTGCAATGACTTGTAATGGTTATGAATCCTAGATGGAGTAGTATACAGACTTCTGACTATCGGGAATATATAACTTGAAAAGTTCATCTTTTTAGGACTATATTATAAAGATAAAACATATTACCTATGTTCGATAGTGAACAAAAGACTTATACTTATACTAATTAGAGCTAAGTATATTTCTTGCAGAAATCTTAAAAGAAGCAAAGCCGTAAACGGAATTGCCGTGCCTACGCGAAGAATTCACAACTCACAACCAATCACTGCACGTGCAGCCAACGACCTTTCGATGCAATATTCAGTGTTGCCACATGCGGCAATTCAATTAACGTTACATAATCGAGATGTAACGCTAAGATTTGACGTTGTGAAGACTAACTGTACTGTAGATAGAGGCTCTGTTTCGAAGGTGTATTGAGAATAGGTTTTCGATTTTGGATAGTATGAAAGTAACTTGGGAATTGTAAGGTTGGATCAAGGCACATTCATTGAACGAATTGGACCTAAAGGAGCAAAGTAATCAAAAGGCCTGAATTAACTTATCGCGATGAGTGAAAACATCCCAGATATTCCCATTTTTACTGAACCGTTTTAACTCCAAAGTTTATCTTATTTCAGTTCATTCATCATAGTAAAGGCTCTCACAGGCGCGTTATTATCGGTCGATAATATTAGATGCGGCATTTGACATGTCTCGGGACTTTAGGTCCCGGACCTTTGAAAGGCATACGAGGGCGGAAGCCAGCTCGCAGAGGTCCGTTAGACGTTTTTAATTAAATGAGGTACCAACCGACGATGATCCCTTTTCACGCTATGCAAGTGCACACAAGGACAACTCTCGGTAGGTGTAGGACTATTGCAGAATATGGAATATTAGATGCGTTATTATTAGAGCCTTAATAAAGTAACCGTTTTAATATTTGTGGCCATGTCTAAGTTTCGCAGTAAAAATTAGAGCTGGCACTCAAGGCGACTTCTGCACTTAAATCGATACTCCTTAATTTCCGGTGCCCAGAAAGCAGCCTTAACTTCGCACACAACTTCTTAATACTGCGACAGGAAGTTAAGAAATAGAAGAAAAAGCCAGTAACCTCCAGACCAGAGTTGTCTCCGGCAGATAGTTAATAAAATAAAAGTCCCTGAGACGAAGACGTTTTAATTTTATTTCCCCGAGATGTTCTCGGAATAAAAGACAAATATAAAACGACAATGCATATTGGCGTGCTTATGGAACTAAAGCCAGCAAAGAATTGATTTCTTTTGACAAAAGAGAACGCTTAAACATCGCTCATAGCTTATTGTCAAGAAAACTGTAGCTCAAAAGGCAGCAAAACTTGGAAAACTTTTTGGTTCCGCTCTAGTTTAATAAAGCCCAGAATACATTTGCACACTATTTTTGGACCTTCTCTGAACATTTAAGCACGTCTTGACGGTTAGCCTAAACATCGAGTCTTCAAAGTACAGCTAGAAACAAAAGTTATTTCTCGCTACATTCAAAAGCGTCTACTGAAGCAAGCATTGAGCTTCGTGTACACATATCGCTAAATACAGGCACGCCGGTGAAGCCGACTACGCGCTCCCTACCAGCCAGTCCTGCTCCCCTCGTACACGCCCGGCTGCGAATGCTATTGAACTGGATCGGAAACCACACGTTCTGAGAGAAACAAAGACATCCCGTGAACAAGATAACATTTTCAATTTATAAATCCAACGCAATATAAGTCTGCAATTTACTAACCAAATGCTTCATTGCAGCGCTGCAGCAATCAAGTTCAAGTGTTACAAAGAGTATTTTAAGTACCTCAAACATTTGAAGACTCGTTTTGAAGGGTTCATCTGTGTCCTAAAAAGAAACGCTTTTACCCCCAAATTCCTATCTATCATTTCAATAATGTCTCAGAAAATGAAAACAGAAAAATACCTCACCTCGATATGTGTAACTTAGAGATTTCGCAGTACTTAATCCTTTATCAAAAGAAATCGCTTGAACTTTACGTTGAGCGAGGCTTCGTCTTAAAAACTGGAATTAACGATAACTTTTTTGTGATTTTCCATTAGTACAGCACACTTCTAATATTGCTAATCAGACGTGTTCGTTCCTGGCGTGATAAGGTTTTGCGCGTTATCTAACGATACAGCGGTTCAAACGGAGTTCCGGTGCAGTAGCCATTTGTTATCTACGCTTTATGTTTTTTGCAAGTTTGCTAGAAAGGAGAATGACCACTTGAAGCACTTTTTGCTCGCGGTTTCTCGAGAATTCTTGTACACTAGGCATTATTGCACAATTGAGATGGTGTGTTAGAACACAAAAAGTAGACAGTTTCCTATCATGATATTCGAGAAAATAGATTGACGATGAATTGTATAGTAGAAAAAGAAGAAAGTTGGTAGTGTTTTATAAAATGATACTTGTATTACGAATTCAGCACTTTATTTTTTGTTAATTCCATAAAGTAGTATAGAGTTGCACATGTTAACGAGCATGAGTAGAAATATGGCAGTCGAGAAGATTTACAACTGTGAATGTTGGAATGAATGCTAAGCCTACAAAGTCATCGCTAAAGAGAACTTTGCGGTATGAAGTGATATGAGTCAGGCAAATATTGAGTAGGTACCTATGTACAGGCAGTTATAGCTGCGACGAAAATCGCGTAATGTTGAAGCTCGATGAAAAAATTCCCACAACGCATACAATATATTTAAGTTGACTCACAAAATTGCGACACAGTGTAAAAACGGAAGGAACGGAACGGAACGAAACGTCACAATCATACTTGTGAAAGATAACATGAACACAGTCATTCTAAACTTGAGAATGTACCTTCTGTAACTCTACCTAACAACCAAGAAGAAGAGTAGAACAAAAATACAAAAAAATACAGAATAAAAACACGTGCAAAAAAGAGATAACAGAAATTCATCTCTGCCATCTTATTAAAGTTGATAACGACCACGCTTTACTGGTTCCCAGGGGAGCAGACAAACTCCGAAATTGCCGCCACTCTCCCCTTGATGTTATATTAATAAGAGGAATTGAGTAAACACACACATTCGTGACTATGACTGTTGTTAGTGTGTGCGTGAATGATACAGATTGACAGCAGATCCCGCTGGAGCATCAGAAATTTTGGTAACCCAAACTTAAATATATTCCGGTAATACATACAATTCGTGCTGGAAAATTGAAAGAAAGCTTAGAAAGTCTTTTTATTTGTAACATGCACATTTCTAGGTATATTTCCAAAAGCGAATAGTAGTTTAGCGTACCTAGACACAACTAGAATAGGTTTTTCCTGTTAGAGACTCGTGGAAGCCACTTTTACTAGATGATGTCACTAACCAATTTGAGAATCTACCTACGGATTATAAACTACGCAGGTAAAGTTACATGTCTACGAAACTCGTATTATTTTTTTCAATAACTAACACGATTGAGAAATAAAGAAACAAAGAAAAAGTATTTACTGTGACTCGTACAAGAAGATCACAAACTAAACCAAAAAAAAAGAGAAATCAGATATACTTAAGCAAATTATAGAAATAGGACTCATGAATGCACGTTATATTACTTTAGCCCTCACTTTAGCTTGAAAAGACAAACCTCATATGTATGAACTGTTTCTTAAATGTATGCCACATCTGTGTAACTTTTTACAGTTACTGATCCATCTTTATAAAACAAACTCGCTTCTACCAGCGACTTTGACTATGACACTTAATACTATAGTTTCCCAATAAATATTGAAATAATTTTCGGAACCTGACCAGTAGTTCTGAAGATTGCACCCTATATACAAACTCACAAATTTTACCTCTGTATAATATTAGTAAAGACTAAAATCGAATAGTTTTAAAACACGCGGAGTAATTGAGTGATGAAGTGATATTCACACCAACGCGTAATGATGTGAATGATGATGATGACTCAATAGTTTCCGTTGCGACGGTTAATATCGACACGTTTTCGGCTAGGATCCTTTTATACTAATGTCGAAATTACTGACAGATATAGATCTTGTCAAATAAATAATACCTACCTGCTATTGATTTGGTAAAAACTTCACGTACAGACTTCGATAACGTTGAACATGAAAACGAATTCCAAAATCTAGAACATGAAAATAACTTATAATGAGGTAAACATAAACGTATGAATAACCATTTCAAAATAGTTCGTTAGATTGTAATCGAATAGTTAAAAGCTTTACTTAGCATGTTTGCATGAGTAATTTCGAACCGTATACTATTATTTACGGTTTTAACGACATAAATAACTGTAAGTTACACATAAATCCTTCACAAGTTATTATAAATCAAAAATATTATGGTATATTAAGTTGCATCTTACACAAGCTGGAAGATGCGATGTTTTAGTATGAAAACCTCATACTGTCATTTGCAAAGGACTTAAAGATACCAGGTAGCCATAATATCGTAGGATGTTCTATTTCATAAAATTTCTTCGACGTAGCCCAGGAATCTTTTCCCAGAACATTGAGTCCCGCATACCTGAAGCCCTTTTTAAGGAGCTCGAAACACAATGACCGTATTTTCTAAGTTGCAATGCAAATTCTAAGGAATGGAATTCGCTGCTGGCGTCTATATTGTCAAAACAAAAGAATATAAACAGTCAGTCTCTAAAGTAGGAAGCGATTTTCAAGGTAACGACACCTATATATTTGCCCAAAGGATACTATCAGATTTGGACTAGCCCGTGTCTCGCTAGTATTGGTACCATGAAATAATTGATTGGAATTTTGTTTAGTGACACCAAGAAGTCATTGGACAGTTCGTCTTCGGTCACTTTCGGTTGGTCATGCTACTTTTGATATTTTCTTGTATTGCGGAGGACATCCTCTCACACAGTACAAAGAAGAAACAAAACAAAAAAAAACCAGTCGAGCTGATTCATCGTTGAAGTTTCCTTGACACCAGTAAGGAAGCTTACGACATTCAATTCTTACGTCAATCAATAAAATCATGGCGTATTCCTATTAGATCATATAATATAGCGCGCATTACTAGAAGGTCTACACACTCGCAGCTTTACCATCAAAAGCCTGTCAACCAAACCGTACTTCTATTGTTCGAAATTCCTATAACCAAGCTTACGGCGCACGGCGTATGACAGATCTGTATAATGAAAACAAAGTATATTGCCATACAATAGCGTATTTGGACAGAATTCCTGATTACACATGCAAAATGCAAATCAACGAGGTATAGAAAGTCTTGTCACGGAGCTTTATTGATGATTTCTTCGTCGTGTCAACATACCTGTGACGTGACGGAACCCCGTGTTATCGAGAATATCTACTTGTTACTACGAAGGACGAACCAGACGGATCATGAGTATTAGAAGAATTGAGCTCGTTAAATATGCTCGGTAGAATCAAATATTGATCTTTGTTTTTGTTTGGAATTTTACCTCAACAGCTACGGAATATTCAATGTGTTAGGTTTTTCAATATCAGTCCATAAGCTCCCACCATAGAAATTCCATCATATATCTATGCTTAAAACCCTAAAGGAGTGAAGCTGTATAACACAAGATTGAAACAGTAACAGGGGTGATCCCTACACCCTTTTCGGACCAGACAAATTCAATCTCGGGACCGATTGGTTCATAATTATCAACATTCAGAAGCACTACACGTTGAACAAGTAATATTACTGCTTGTATCTGAAGCCAATGACTTTTACAATCTAATCTCTGATCGGATAAATCGAAACACTTTGGAGAATTGCAGCATTACAAGCTAGAGCAATGGGGCAATTTCTTGAGCTTCCACCACTTGTACTGTTCCTTGCATACAGTCACGTAGGATCCAGTTATTCTAAGTAACTTTCATTTGGTCGTAATGGGATAGTTAATTACAAGAGGACTGGGGACATAAGTATTGCTAACGTCAAGGATGCGACTCGAAGAATTGCAATATGTTGAACTAACTAAATAATACGATATACATATTAACTAAAATAAATCCTTTGTTAACTTAACACCAACAAAATATAGATTATACCTACAGAAATCTCGGGCTAACTTGGACATAGTAAGTGAAGATTCGGTTGTAGTGGTGGCAAAAGTTAGAAGTGGCCCAGGCCCCGGCCGTACGAAGAGTTTGTGGCGACAGGCTAAGTAAACTGATTGATTGAATCAGCTTATGGTCCAACTCGACGATCGACTAAATTGTTTGGCTGCATAAATGCCACAGGCGAAATATTGTGGCAACATGACGGGATACAGCCGATTGTTAGCGGCATTTGGAGTTTGGAATCCTATTCTATTATTCGGACTACTGTTTGACTAACGATTGTTGATGACACTACTGTTTTCTGCTTCGTAACTTAAAACATATTAATATCAAAGCCACGTGCACATTCTACGTTGTCTATCAACTTCGGAATGAATGTGACTAGAATTTCCACGCTTTGAATGTTTCGGCTCCTTGGAATAGTTGCTATATTATGTACTCCTTCGTAACTTATGTTATCTAGTCATTGTGAATTGTGGCGCTCTCATGGCGTTATTATTCGTTTTAAGAGCTGGAAACAGACACTAAATTATTTGAGAAGGGTCTATTGTGTCTTGTTTTTGGGAAACATAAATGATTTTATTTCTGTAAGTAGGTTTGTAAAAAAAATTAGACTGCGTTTCCTATCTGACTACTCTGAGAAGAAAGGCTGATACGTACTCAGAGGTCTCTTTAAAAGTCCAGACATAATCTTGGTCAGAGAGAGGTTGATCATAGGGTTCTAACAGTGTTCTCTTTACTTGGTTTTGTTTCAGTAACGTTATTGAATGTTTTGTTAAGTTAAAAAAAAAACGCCAGGAACCCTAACAAAAACTGTATTCAATTCTTTTTTATTCTTTGTTGTTCTTGTAGTTCCGAATGAGTTATTTTACAATACACAAAAAACGTTGCGTGATGTGAACAATCATCTCTGGCGGTGGTCTACGAACTACTTCTACATCACCACGCTTGTGTATGTACCTCGATACAGTAATACCACTTAATTGAACATTATAATTACTTATATTAATAGCTCTACTTATATTAATAACACACCTCATTATATAATCATTTCTACTACATATTTATACTGCAATAAAAACATCGATGTTTTATTGAATCACGGAGCGTAAAATCTCGTGTGTTTCTTGCCTGTAACACCGTAGCTGAACAATTACGGACGATCCATCTTCTCGTACGAAATATTCTCATTTATTAGCCAGTGGAGCCGAATGCAGCAGAACTTGATCGCTCGAGGCACGCACCGGCCTCCAACCAAGTGAAATGCACAAAATCCATTCTGTTTTATCTCGTTAACAATCCCAAACGAGCAAAAACTAGCCGTGTGCGCCGGTGTTAGAGTCCAAATTTTATGGCACTACGGATTTTATTCTGGAGGTGACGTGGACGGGGAAAAAAATGAGCAAACGATTTTAGACCCATCTGCTGTACGTTAGAGTTGAGAGTTGTCTAGAGACACTTATATTAAGGGTCGTTTGGGTGGGAGCATGGGACATTAAAGCCTGAACTGTTTGGGATAAGGTTGAAATTTGGCTGGGGATTGTTTTATACGATTTTTTATGGTGGTCGGTCGGCAATCAGCTGTTTCGGCACGCGCTCTCAGCCCCCTGGGACAGGATGATGTCAGCCTCGCTCCCCGAATATGCGAGAGCTAGATATTTCTATTAAATTTTCCCTAAAATTTTGCCGTAACTTAATTTCGTGGAATATGGCTCATAGAAATTTGGTGGGTTCAGGTGAAATTTTATGAAATGTTTTAGTGAATATAGTGTTACGTGAATAACACGCGACTTACTCTAGTTTAAACTAATATTACTATTTACTCACTATAACTATAAAAAAGTTTTAGTTTACCTCAGTTTAAAAATGATACGGTGTAATATTATCTAAGTTTTTCAGACAAAGTTGCGCAAAAAATAACAAAAGAGAACTCTAACTCTACTATAGGTATTATTTCTAGACAGCTGTCGATGTTTTAATGCTTCTAAACTTTCTTAACCAAATAGTATGGTTTTGGTATTAATGGATTTGAAGATTGGAGTCTGTCCTTCCGTCTTAGAAGACAGAAAAATTTAAAACTCAATGATGACTGTAGTTGGCTGACAAAAAGTAGGTTACATTGTTTTACAGTCATCGTTAAAGATGATAGCAACTAAGGCCCACTTGCGCGGGTATTAAACATAGTGCTGTTTTTGTAAATCGTTTGAAGATAGCTGAGACAGAATGATGTTTTAAATACGTGTTTAGCGATTTGTGGTGCAAGTGTGCCTCAGTAAATTAAACCTAATGCGATTGCAGACTTAGATTATCATCTGCTTAGCCTTTTCCCAACTATTTTTGGGGTCGGCTTTCTGTCTACCGGATGCAGTTGAATGTCAATATTTACGTGGAGCGACCACCTGACCTACACAACCCAGTTACTGGGTAAAACGATACCCCTTGGTAAGACTGGTTTTCAAGCTTTCGGGCTTCTGACGACCCGAAACGAATGTCAAAGATCCACGAATGACAGCTGGGAACAACAACTTAACGTACTTTCCGAGGCACCGAGGGGTCTCGGTATGTAAAGATGTTCACCCATCCACGGACCGACCGCGGCAAGCGCAGCTTAACGTGGTCGATCAACCTGTGCGCCTGTTATTACTTAGCCACGAGCCACGAAGCCTAAAAATAAGAAAATTCTGACAGAAATTATTGATGTTTTCAACCCAGGAATCTTACCTAGTTCCTTACTTCACTTCGAATTGAAAGTGTCAGTAACCGAATCCTATCTCTACTACCCCCCTGCAGTACAGATAAGCGGTCTAGTGTAAATAATAATGGTGATAAGGCAACTTTCCAAGCGTTCTCAGTAAACACGAGAGCTCCATGTTTCTCAGAAATGAGCCTCGTTTGTAGATTACTGATTTCTGTTTGCGTTACGTATCTTATTAAGTAATTTGTCTTCGTCTTACTGGTCTTTCCTGGTCTGTTTTGGGCCTTTGTGTAAGTTTTTTAAGCCGGCACCAGATATTGTTCCAAAAATATGAAGACTGCAAGACGAGAGATGCATATGGGTTCAACTAAGCCTTGCAAGCACCCGTGGCGGATATCGTAATATTGATCGTATTCGCGTAGAGGCTACCAAAGAGACTCCTCTTTTTCTTGATAATGAATATCTAAATGTAAGTGCAGTGGAAGTAACAACTAACTAGCTATGTAAAAAACTGACAATAGAGCCTCAAACAGTTGGGAAATACTTTTTTTACAAGCATTTTAATTCCAAATTAAAATGTCTATCGTGAAGAATGAAAGTAGAACCTACTTGCACTAATAAATAAATCTTTAATAAAATAAAGATTTCATCAACATTTTTTTTCCTAAATTTATATCCGTAATTTTTATGGTGTATCTTGTATTATATCTATCTCATTTTAAATACCGTCAAAGTTATCAGTAACATAACATTATCTGGCGTCCGCTCTCCAGGTGTCGGTAGTCTTTACTCTAAAAAAAATGTTATTTGTAAAGCAATTAGAGAAATTGTGAAGACACTTGCTCGCCACAAGCATTAAAAATTAAAATAAATGTACCGTGTAATAAACTCTTGAAACTGCATTGAAAAAAAACGTTTTTTTAAAAACGGCGCTACGAAACATATTTAATTTTCTAGATAAGATTACCACATAAACTATTTACTAATGATAAAATATTACTATCGTACAATTTCTTCTTCATATCGTAAATAAACACTATAAATTGTTCATTCGTTACGGACTAAAAGGAAATTAAAAGAATCGCATCGCATCGATATCTGAGTGTTATTGCCAAATTGAAAGGAATATGTTTATATTAAAAAAACATTTTAGCATATTATAGCTATTATTTAAAATATCGTGAGAAACAACAACTTTTAGTTTACGAAAATATGCAAAATCGATATGAAATAGTGAAGTGAAAAACTATAAGGTTGTGCTTAAGTTATAGATGAAGTCGATAAAAGTCATATATTCTTAAGTTATGCATAACTTAGCTAGTTCGACTGTACAAACATGTATCTATGACAATACTGGGACTTTGTTGTAACTACAAACTTTTGGTAGGTGTGAAGCATTGTTGGTTTTGACATCGACCGCGACGGTTGGAATAACTTGAATAACTTCGCGCTAGGTTATTGTGGACAAAAAATATAATTACATTGGATTAATACTGAATTTCTAGTCTTGCAACGATACTTTAAAGAACCTCATTTTAATTAGTCTGTTCTTTAATTCAACATTTGCTGCAACACACTCCAAAAGTTTGTTAACAATCTGGGACTATTCGTGGAAGATTATGAAACTTTAAGCGACAAAACTACAGTTCGATGTCGCTTAGAGTTTTGGAATTCTGGAACCCACTAGAAAGAAGTGTTACATCTCAATCGTCATCTTGCAGGACCAGCAGTTGCAATTCTTTCATTCTGTCCAAATAACAAAAAGAAAAGAGGAAAATTAGGGCCGGCGCCCACTGGCGGCACGGCACGGCAAGGCATGTTTATTAAGCGACTACTAGAAATATAACTAAAAGTATGACAATAAAATTGAAATTTCATCGGCAGCAATGATGCCGCGGTATCCTTAGGCATACCGCGTGTCTACAGTTGCGAAGTAGAATTTGCTGCCGGTATCGCCTTTGCGATGGCGTCTTCAAAACCATGTCACACACCACATCTACGATTGCCATCAGACAAGACTATCATACCTGTACATCTTTCAGAAAAACTCAATACCCAAACTCACACTGTCCGCATGTTTGTCGCGAGCATCTGCTACTGCCTCATTTTCTCTGCAAATGACGCGTTAAATTGCACTCAAATAGCCCCCTAATTGCTTCATCGGTTTTTGTATTCGTATTACTGACATTTCTGTTAGCGTGACGAGAAGCCACTAAATAATAATCGTAATAGCGTCTTTACTATATGATGAATATCTTTTTTTTATTTCACCGACAAGCGTTGGATGGCCAATTCGAGTACATCTCCTTAGATATTTTCCATTGCTGGCTTTGAACGCAAAAGGTTGATGCTAGTAGGAGATAAAGCAGCGTCGGATGGCAGTCGTTGAGTCTTGACCGACCAAGTCTGTTGCACCATATTTTAGAGTAAACAAATGTGCATATGTTTTTATTGATAAAGTGTTATCAAGTCTTCCGATAAATACTTGCGTCAATAAAGAATATATTGACATCGCGTGTGGGCATGATTTCGTAATGTGTTTTCTTTACTTCAGTTTTGAACCATACTGAATTTAATTGTATAGTAATTGCGTACTTACTTACTTACTTAGTACGTACACATTCTCGCGGGGTATTTTTTTTATATTCACAAAATTAATTGATTAAAAAGTATCTTGGAGTATCATCCATTTCTTTGAACAGCGTACACAAACAAGTTCTTCAGATGATTTTAATTTTATTATACCTAAATTATAATTAATTTCTAGAAGTAAACTGAAACGGTACGGTGCAGTGTCATAAAATATATTCTCAAATCTCGATAGTTCCAATATTCAATTCTAGTTTTAGCCATACAAAATATTTTAATGCATTTTTGATCATACAACTCCCACGTTGGAATCAAAACGTCAAAAGCCATTTTAATCTCATTGATTGCTGTATGAAGTACTAGGCGAGCAGAAGGCGCCAGGACGCTGGCTAGTATAATTGGAATCAGTGTGCATTGTAGCTTGTATCGAGCATCCCTAATCCATAGGAAGTGATCCATCAGCGGCTTATCGCGCAGGAAACATGGCGTACATAACGTCCACTGGGTTTTTTATTAGACGCTTTCTCGCCTCCTCAGATAACTCGTGAAATATACCCGTTTCCAAGAATACGGGGATCCTGCTCGATGTTGAATGGCTCTGTTTTTACATGTGATTATTTGAGTTGCATCCAGCGAGTTATGATGTTCTCGTGTCTAGTGCCAAATCTTGTATGGTTTATGGTAAAGAAGATTGACAAACTTTTCTATATTTTCTAATTTATTTTGTTTAAATACCTTGATGACGACTTACTTTTCTAATAGAAGTTACGAAAACATCTTCAAATAAATGAAACAGTTTGCAACGCGGCGAACAGAATGAGCCGATCAATCCAGCAGCAGCAGCATTCGGACTAAACCATCTTACCTAAAGATACAAATCAGTACTTGCTTCTGTTGATTGTGGTTTCTAAATAGGTACTCACAAAAACTGTATTAGCAGATATCGATTGTAATAGGATTGCATAATTAGGTAGCCGATCAACTTTCATTTGACACGGCTATCGGCCTCCAAATTCTCAATGCAACGTTTACAAACATAAAATGTGTTATATAATTTACTCGTACACTTTAGATAAATGGACTAACAAAGAATCTCGAGCGTGATAAATTGTTAATACTCTGTGAAACTCAAGTCGGGCCTTTTAAGTATTCCGTGTTCCGCGCCAGAATTGGCAGTGTGAAAGCAATTCATTATTTTCGTCGTCCGGCAGGGAAATCCAAATCACAGTTGATTTTATATCATGTACCTGTTGGTAAGCATTTTTAGCTCTCATTCTGCTAATAATGTAAAATTCCTTTAAACAAAAGGTTTACGAAAAGCGCTTGCAACACCGGATACGAAGACTATCAACAAAACTAACGTAGCTTTTCAATGCGAAAAATAAGTTATAATTATAATAATAAACTTATACAACTAATTAAAAATGGGAACACAAATAAACAGTACTCACTGGAGCTAAGAAACTGAGAAGTAGGCGAGGGAACTATTGGGCACAGTGACGGGAACAAAACAAAATGACTTAATAACAACATGTTGTAAAGTTGGGCAATCCGTCGCGTCGGCCCGTAATAGCATGGTGCGGTCCGACCGACGCGGGCGACGGGCCCCCGCCACCAATTTTTAGTTTAAAACGCGGTGCAAACCATAAACTTACAGCGATTTTGATCCAATCTTACCAGACAATGCATTTTGAGCTTTAAATTGGCAATGGAATGGTCTTTTTTTTTAATTTTAAAACAGACGACATATTAATGCGCGCGTTAGGTTATGAAGTCTTTGTATTCGAAGTTATGAACTTTATTACTAATATTTTTCAAACACTGATTAATTATGTTCTCACAATCGTTACATAATGGTAGCTAAAGGATTCAATAAGAGCCGTAAGTAGTTAATTTTTCGAACTACATATCAAAATCTTTGACTCACTTCGTAAGTTTCACATGTCACAATATCTCATCGTCCCCATTAATATAACCGACGTGAAAAGCATTTTAAAACGCAATGAATTCAAAACACAAAAAACCTGTTCCCTCTTCGGTTACTTTCATTTAAACTGGTCCAAATCTACGTGATCTCCATTGGAATGTGCCCAAATTGACCTCTTAACTAATGTCATGAGGTCAATTTTAAAGTTAGCTGGAATGGTAAATCGTTCTGCAATTATTTAGTTCTACCTTTTCTAAGAATCGTTGTAATATTTTATGATACTGATTCAAAGATTGTTGCTTTACTGTCAAGGAGTAATTAGATAGATGTAAATTTATCGTTCTGGGTTGGATTTTACAATAAATACTAAAAGATATCTCGTATCTTGCAGCTACAATACGTTTTTAATACTGGGATCCGCAAATACTTGCCATACTGGACAAAGAAGTGACTCTGTTACCAATATCTTTGCACAGTTAACTTGGCTGAACGTTAACCCGCTCCCCTCTTCGCGTATCGCTCCTCTCATGCCTTGCCCCACGTAACCACCAGTAAATAACTTCAGAGCCCCGACTGAGCACTAAAACGCTGAGCTGTAAAAACGTCCATTCGCTTTACGTCCACCATTGGCAGCTGCAGCGGTATTTCGAATACTTTAATACCTAATATACATATTAGTGGTATCGTAAATACATAACAGGAGAACGAAATGTCCGGATGAAATTTTGGCTCGCTGCAGTTTGACCAAATCTATTCAGAAATGTGAATTTAGTTTGCCGTTTCGTACCAGGATTTGTTAGAAATTAAGGTCTATCCAACCAAAGAGCGTTTGATAAAATAATTTTGAATAGATATACACCCACTAGAAGCACAAAACCGGTTGAATTGGCGATGCTTAGCGAAGACCTATGTCCAGCAGTGGACGTCTTTTGGCTGAAATGATGATGATGCACCGACTACTTAACTTAATTTTCCAGTATTCGATCGATAATTATGTTAAATGCTGTTTCAATTTCGACACGCCATTGTTGATTTGGTTCCCCGATACAGTCAGAATCCAACACCTCAGCTTAGAACTCCGACTATCCCTTCAATTTTAAATGACCCAGACCTCCCGCGTTACATTCGAACTGTCATATAGATGACGCTATAGTTATAAAAGTGCGCGTCATGTGCGCTTTATATCTCGTAAGTGCGGCACACATCTGGCCACCTCGTTACTGCGTCTTACGGAGATACTCTCCCGAGAATTATGGCTTATATTACTAGCCTTGTGACTTTTATTAAGCGTTGTAGTCACACTGATGAAACTCCAGACAGGATGGAATATAAAGCATAACTTCTGGCTGCTCCTGAGAGCAAATAGAACTAAATCAATGTAATCTTTCGCTCCACACCTCCGTTTCGTGAATCAAATATCAATCAATCCGCATAGTTAGACCGCCGAGTAAGTTCGCCAAATACGTGCTCCAATTAATGTGACTTGTAAATCACTAATCAATATTAGACAAAGATCAACAAACAAGACTCAAATGCTCCATAAGGAATCGCTAATTAAAAGGTATTTAAAGATAGCAATGAGCTGTGGGCCAAAATAACCACTACGTGGAGCTCTGACACAGCTAGAAGGCGTCGCGACAGACCCCGTAAAAAACGGCGGGACGAGCTGGAGAAAACAAATGATCAGTGGTCCACTTTAGCCCTGGATCGAAAGAGCTGGAAGTCATGGGGAGAGGCCTTTGCCCAGCTGTGGGATGATGCAGGCTAACAATAACGGTAAAGATAGCAAAGACAATAGTAATGTGATCCTTTGTTCGTTTGTTGATCGATGGTTGCTAATAACGACAATATTCTAGTGCGTGGACGCTGACGTGACAGGAATGACTATGAAGCTTGAACATCGCGATGTTTTGTTTTAAATGTTTTTTTATTCATTCACACTTTGCAAATACTGCTCCTATACGATAAGCTCTTTTAAGTATTCAGGAACTAATGACATGCTCCAAAAGGACCACTGAAAACGCAATCCGTCAATATAAACTTTCAGCTGGTTAAATCAATCAATTTCCAAGCTATCTGCTACACAAAATATCAACATACCTAATGTTGTAACTTTCCGAAATCGTAACAGTTTCCAATGTAAATCATAAATACTTTGTTACAAGTCTTTCATCTCAATCAACTGCTGTTTACGATAAGCGACTCCTCAGTCAAGAAGATATATCCTCCGTGGGTGGCGATAGCATTGTTAGCAATTGTTTACTTTCAAATTCGATATATATGGCTATTACTGTAAAGAAAACAACACAGTTCTGAGAACATAATCATTTCTAAAAACACATACTTAGTGTTCCAACGAAAATTTCTTGGAACTCACTGGCGCAGACATCTGCCCCGGCGACTGTTGTCACGGCTATTCTTCAATAACTATAAATCTCTTGCGTGTAAAATCGTATCAACGTATTATTTAAAACATGATCGTGCTTTCATAATTTTATAGCGAAAGAACCTATTAATGTTTAGTGATCAAAGGTTTGATGATGGCAACACCGTATCGAGTGTTAGTCACCACTCACCATTCGTTCCCCACATTGATTGTATCGTAGATTGCATCGAAAATAAACACCAGCTAGTTTGAAGTCATGACTGTGTCTTTTTCTGAGAATTTCGTTATCTCGAAAAGGTTTAACTATCTGAGGTAGTTTTTCCAGTAGGTCATTTAACAGTAATTAAGCTTCATACTGCTAAGCGGGAAAAACGGTCACTTATCTTCGTTAGAGACGTAAAAATGGCTGAATTTAAATCTAGGTGCTGGACCAGGGACGCATATGACTGCAATTTCCCGCAAGTTTTCTAAAAAACAAGTTGTGTGTGATCCGCGGCTAATGTATTGCTTAATCCCTAATCTGTCGTGTCTCTACTCTCACACCAGATTTTTCTAGCTCGATCGTGAGAAAGTCCCATAAATAGTGATCTTTGAAGTGTCTCACTGTAGATGGGAGTCCAACATTCATTCACCGCTTTTCCCAAAGAGCGAGCATGTTCAAGCACTCGTTCATTTTTCTTTTGAAACAGGTTTCTCTGCGCAGGCTGTTGCGTCGTGACTTAGTTTATAATTTATTGTGAATTGTTTACTTGAATACTTTTCCTCTGCGCTCTGTTGGGCGAGTACTTACTTGCTATCACTAGTCTGTCAGCTCTCTTCAGTCAAGCACTATCATAATTCACATCGTCAGTTTCTTAGACGATAAAGTTTCTAGACGTGGTTTTTATCTCATAATTATCGCTGATTCACAGAAGGCTGTGTAAATTGCGGCAATTCTCCGACGACTTTATTTATACGTGTTCGTGGAAAATGTGCGTCGTTGTAATGCGTGGCGGGTGTCGATCAGCGGCCAGCGCGCATGTGCGCAGCCAGCCGTAGTAATGCGCGCTGCGCCCGCGCCGACCCCACCCATTGTATGGAGATCGGGAACAACATAGATCAGGCAGTAGATAGGTCAGTGCTATGGATGCGTGGTATATAACTGGTATAAGTTTATGTGCAGTCAATGAAGAGAAGCTTGGTGTTGAATTGATCAGTTTGCTTCTACAAAAGAACGAGCGATCGGAGATAATCAATCTGCTTGCAATATATGGCATGTTTAGCAATAATGTTTTGGACCTAAAAGTTGTGAAAGCTACCAATGTTACTATATCCGTATGTCAAAAACTGCACGCAAAATACAATAACGTATGTTACCAATAACCAAACCAAGATTGCACCGGGAGAAATAAATGATTTTCACAGAAGTCCCTTCAGATTATGCAACATACTTCATCACTCCTACACACGCTTTCCAATAAAGTAGAAATACTGTCAGTAAGATTATGCCGTTCGATCACAGCGAAGAGCTCATACGTATTTTCTTAGAGACAGAACCATTAGGCTTTATAGCCAAGAGCTACGATAGAATACCTACATACAATCTACATTCACAACTACAGTGGTGCATTTTAAATGTACGGCCGATGGTGTACGTATGACGAGATAAATCAAGCTATAATTTTTTTTATCAGAAACTTTTGGAAGGAACAGTACTTACTGTCTGCTCCTAAAGTATCTGATGACAGTGTAAACCCTGTTCAGCGGGGTAATTGCGTATCACACTATCAGTAGCAAGGGGCTTTCATTTTGACAGTTCAACAACATTCATTGCGTTATTTACGTTGTTCAGTAGATACATTTTTCCAACATATGAAGCAATGGATTAGCAATATCTATCAAAATAATTCAGTTTGAGATTGATAGTGTGGCAATTAGGTACAGGCTAAATTATTACGCAGTTACTCAATAAAGGGAATTTGCCATACATTCCTCTGAATTAAGAAGGTTTCAACTTTATTTCTCACCAATTTTTTTCAAGAATTATTGATTTAATAACATTATTAGATTGTAATTGAAAAATCATCGACGTTAATTGAGGTTATAAAATTATTCTCAATTCATAAAATCTTGAAGGTGATTTAAAATTAGTATAAATAAATCAAATCTAAGCACTCAGTTTGTAAGTGGCACTACAAATTGGCATCCACAGGTACCTTTTCTGATCCATTTGTTTACGTTTTTAACTGATTGTTTTTGAACGACCATATCTATATTAGCTGATCTCTTATTGTACGGAAAGCCTATACAATGCGAGATCAGCTTATACTTGATATGTATAGCTTGACGTGTCGTCTTGTGTATACCTTGTCCTCACAGAGAGAGCCAAGCCTTAGGTATAATACTGGAAGTCTGTCGACAACTTAGTGATGTAACTGATAGATATATGCGTTGGTGATAACAGGGAGGTCGGTGTGCGATGTGCGTTAGACTGGTGACGTCAGATATCTTTAGCGAGGTCTTGAAGTTTTAGGCACGATAACTACTAGAGAGAGCAGTGGTGGCCTAGTGGTAACGGTTTACGACTTACAAGTTGTAGGTCGTGGGTTCGTACCCAGGCAAGCGCTTTACTTTGAGTAAATAATTTCATCACCACTGCTCTCAAAACGGTAAAGGAAAACATCGTGAGGAAACCGGCATGGCCTAGAACCGAATTCGAAGACATGTGACATCTACCCACCCGCACTGGGCCCGCGTAGTGGATCACAGCCCACTCCGTCTCGAAGAGAGAATGCCTGTGTCCCAGCAGTGGGAACATTATAGGCTAATTATGTAACCACCCTAACTTCAACGCTTGATTCACTAATCAAGCGTTGAACTTAGGGTAGTGACAAGCCGCGAATCATATTTTAATCAACGTACAACTTAGTACATCAAATTGCAAAAAACGTAAGAAAATTTGAATTTCGCGGGCTACCTTGGAGCATCCACCTTAAACCTAATGTATTTATTTAACCATTTATGTACACACATATATTATAAATAGCCAAAAAGAAAAGCCGATGTCCAAGTCAACTGTTACAACGGACATGTGGCTGGTCCTACTATGTTATTTAATGTTATTCGTGATTTCAGTTACACAAAAGCTTTCCCGGCTTTTCAGGCTGAAAAGTTAGGCTACTTATGCCACCTTTAAATAGAGGTTCACCCTTTTCGTTCACATTTTCGGATCCTAAAATCAGTGTCATTAAATATGTATTCTCGTCGCAGAAAGGTAGGTACAGACGCCAGCAAATCAGGCTACCACAATCTGTCAAATTTCTTTAATAGATTTTCAACTTGATCGCTAAAGCATTAGATTCAAAGTTGATTGGGAAAATTTGAGTTTCGGGTAGCTTGATGTGCTGGCGCCTGTAGTTTAGATACGACATTTGTCTTGTCGCTTGCGGGGTTTAGAACTGTGTTTAATATGACCCTAGATATTTATCCAGCAGTGCGATTCTGTAACCAACTCGCCGTGAAAACTTAGGTGAAGTGAGCGTGGAGTGAGCTGTCATTCCAACTAATGCTAGGGATTGACACTATTGACAAGCTGTCAATAGTGTCAAATCCTAGCATTACCTTAGACTCTAAGCTCACTTCACCTAACTTTTCACGGTGAGAATTTTACAGAATCGATCGGCAGGTAAATATAAACATTTGCGAAAAACTTTGTCTCCATTTCTTTTACTTCAACATATGAACGACGACTTTAGGAAACGGAAATGGAATCAGTTACAAACTGATTCCATTAGGTACGGTCAGCAACTTAAATCGATTAACATAACACTATTGCTTTTACAAATCATCTAAATTGGCGCAAAATTATTCGTTACACTGCTTTTAGCATTTCATGTAAGTTATAGTAAGAGTTTGGGTTATTTTCATTTTACATCTGCTCCGTTTTTATGGTTCCGTACCTGAAAAGGTAAAAATAAACCTTATATTTTTTATAAAATATTGTGTTCAATATCATTATGATTAAAAAAAACTGAATTGTTATCGATTTTTTTGCTGACTTTACGAATTACCCTTCGTGACATGAATAGCTCTAACTCATTTTTTTTAACATTCACTAAGTACTTACCAACAAACAAAAAGGTCCCCCATAAATCTGTTTGATATTTAAATAAAAAACAATACATTCGTTTCTATCACATACAGCCAACACATAAAACTACTTTACTATGTACATCCACTATGATAGATATGCGCCAGTGATAGCGATGCGGTCACAGTCCGAATAGGAGGGATGACGTCACCAACCTCGCAGAGCTTACCGAACAGTAGGTAATAAACTCGATCATAGAACAATATCCTTTAATAAACATGTTTACTAGAGGCTGCGTATGATAGCACTTGAGGGTTAGAAGTTTCGTAAATATTCGCAGCTAAGTGTGGGTTGGGTCATGCTAGATGATGCCGGGAAGGAGCATGTCGTGAGAAAAGTTTAGGTATGCATTTGGCACAGAACCGGTCGAAGTGGCGATGCTTAGGGGACGCCTATGTCCAGCAGTGGACGTCTTTCGGCTGACATGATGACGAAAGAAAGACCCACAGAAACGGTGGATGGATTGTGTGGATTGAATGAAATGCAAGATACTGACGACTGAAAGAAATATATGCAAGAAGACACTCCGCCAGCCACACATGAAAATCGGAATATGTTACCGCGGATTCTCCAACAACGCCCAACTTCAAGAAGTTCTTTTCAACGGGATGTTGAAGGAAACTCTCTGGTGAAGTAGATCTAAGTTAACATAGTTCGAAACGGTGAAGGAAAACATCGTGATGAAACATGGCAAGGCATGTCCTAAAACCAAAAAAATCGAAGACATGTGACATCTATCAACTCGCTCTGGGCCCGCGTGGTAGATTACGGCCCACTCCCTCTCTCAGACAGGAGGCCTGTGTCCCAGCAGTGGGAACATTATAGGCTGAATATGCTAACATAGTTCGCCGAATGAGTAAACGATGGCTTTGATGAAACTGAAGACAAAAGTGACAACGACGACGACTAGGGAAAAGCTGTTAAAACTTTTTGTCAGATTTTCAGTTAAATATAATAATAAGGTATAGGAACGGGAGCTTTTGCTGAAGTTATACATATAGCATATTGATATCACTAACGACTTGGTAACTAGAATACATTCAAACGCTTTAATTCGAAAGCAACTCTTGTCTGTGTTTTCTTTTTATGCCTAAACCACTGAACGGATTTCTATTTTGGCATGGAGATAGATGGCATCCTTGGAAAGGACATAGGGTACTTTTTTGTCCCGGTAGCACGTTCCCGTGGAATAATTTGCGCGGGCGAAGCCGCGGGAAAAGTGTATTAGTAAATATTAGTAGTAGTGAATATTTAGATTGATACATTTTATTTGTCAACAAAATAGAATGTGCTATTGATTAGCGAGTAAAATGTATAATTCAAATTCGCAACGTTTTGTGATGATCAGTGATCGGATAATCGGATGCGTATTTACCTAAAGTTCATTTTTGGTTAGGAAATTATGGAAGCGGCTTCATAAAACATATTTAAAAAAATATAAATCCCGGGATTTTTTCGATACAAAAGTGCGTTCCATAATATTATCCAACACCTTAAACTAAGTAAATATTCCTACACCCGATTTGATTCTATAGTAAAAAAACTAAATTTGTCGATTCCGAATTCTCGGGATTTTTTCGATACAAAAGTGCATTCCATAATAACCAACACCTACACTTTAGGTAAATATGCATCCGATTATCCGATCACTGCTGATGATGCTATTCGTACGAATATCATTAATATTTGTATGTTCAAATCTACCAACGAATGCTGTGCTCTGTGGTCAAATCAATAAAAGTAATTAATAGTTACATAATACCATGTAACAAAATACAACCTCTAACAAATTGCTGTCGATGTGAAATCCGTATTACGAGAGTGCGAGAGTGCAATTCACGCTTGACAGCATTTTTAATTAAACGGCAAACTGAAAATAGTAGGGCCGTGTTGATAAATAAAAAGGTGTAAGCAGAAGGCTTACTGGCGAACAACTGATTAAAGAAATAGTACTTGCAGTCGCAATCCCAGCTAGGAATACCGTAGCACAGGCGATGAAAGTTGAAAGTCCAAAAAGTTGTGTATTTGCATACATTGAATAAGTTTTTGAGGGAAGAGAAGAGGGGTAATTCTCTTAATTTTAAGAACGTTAACAGTCTGCTCTCAGTCTCAATCTGTCAAAAATACCTCTAATTCAGGGGAATTAAATATGTAGGGACATATTTGCAAAGTTTTTGACATTGATTGTCGCTGAGATGAGATTGCGACTAGATTTTAAACGTATTTAATTACGGAAATTGGCCTTCAGATTGAAAAAAAGCACGACGGCCACTGATTCATTTGTTAAATACTATATTGTTAACACCTGTAAATTCATATTATTTCACTACATATTCTAGTGTATCTGTAGCTATATACATATAAGCCACAAACGAAGTTTCAGCCTCTTACAAAGTTAAGACTGTTACGAGCAAAACAAAGTTGTTGTGAATGTGAACCTCTTAAGTGTTACACACAGTCGTGGCTCCTCGCCGATACAAATTTTTTGATTCTCAAACTGTTTCTGAAAGTTGACGATCCGAAATTGTTAGGAAAATAGTCGTTTATCCTTCATGTAAGAGGTGACTAGAGAAACTGGGTCTATTTGGGGTATAACTGATCAACCAGTACGTCTTACAATACCGAAATTTAAAAGTCCGTATATTAAAATACCTATGGAAGAAATCCCGAAAAGTTAAACGCCGAATGATTGTTTGGTCGAAAGCTTAAAATCCCGAAGATCCATATCCCGACGTTTAAAATCCCGAAGATCCATATCCCGAAGTTCAAAATCCCGAAATTACATCCCAAAGTCTAAAATCTCTAAGACAATGCCAAAAAAGGAGCTTAGCATCTACTATGGTGTTGTATTTTAGACTTCTATTGCTTTGTTTTGTGAAAATCGTCGTATATTACAACACATTACACATTCTTACTTCGATGAGCTGTAACTTCATGCTTATAAAACGTTCGTTTTTCCAAGAGCGTCTATCTATAGGACTCTCAGAATGAATAATTGAAAATCGAGATATAAGATTCAAGTTAGTTCAAAAAACTTGATACAGCGTCAACTGAAGTCTGTATTATCGTCCCATAAAATAACTTTATGGTATACCATAGAGTTATTATAACCATTCATTATTTTTTCCATTTTGACTTTCTAAAATATATCGAATACTTTTCTATAAATTACGAACCCAGTAGGATTTAGGAACAATAATTGTCATTGAAATCTCTATATACTGCTTTAAATAAGTCCCATTCAATTATTAAAATCTAGATTCTAAATATATAATCTGAAGAGAAAATAGGAAATGCTAAATCGAGTTAAAGTATTTTATATCTTCTCCTCAGTGTTATGTTATTGGTTCTCATTGTCTATCATACATTTTGTTCTTTAATTTCTTTCGATCATCCACTCTTAAAACTTTTAGGCGCACGGTACTTACTTACTTATAGTTAGTAGAACTGTGCAAAATTGTAACTTTTGTTTAAATACTGTTTCGCGTACACCCAGATTCAAAGCTCTGTTAACATAAACAATTGGTACTTAAGCTTTCCTCCAAGTTAAGTGGTAAGAAAAACAATCGGAAGTAGCGAGAAAGTCGAACAGTTCCAACTTCTACTCGAAACAATGTTCAGAATCGGGATGTTCAAAGTAAATCGTGATTTGATTTAATTTACGAAATGGTACCCAATTTAATGTCAAATGGGTATGGCCACTTACCATACTCAATGTATTTCAATGAAAGATAAGCGTGGTAATCGCGTAACACACTAACCGAAGGAATGGTTTTGTTTTTTTACGTTGTTGAGCAGACAAAGTTCGAACATATGAAGCAATGGATTAGCCAATGGACAACCTTCAAAATGATTCAGATTGTGATTGACAGTGTGTTGCGCAAATAGGGTGAAGATGTTCCTCTGAACAGTTACTTCACTTGGCATAAACCGGACCATTATTGTTATCGCTAACGTTTTCATTAAAAACCACTTCTTCAGGAGTGTCGTCATCATTGATTTTAATATGGCTACTGTATTCTTTAACTTACAACGTTACAACCATACATAAACCTCTTTTATTCACCAGTATGTATTCTGAGCCTTTCGTTCAAAATCTTTTCAATACGCAGCTTGAGACCACTGACCTATGTCGCTAGACATAACTATAATCCTTTCAACCCAAACAGGATGTTTGAATGAATACTATGCATATTATTAAAGGCTATACAGGCTGATTTTTTAAAGACCAGCCAAATTTAAGGATGTGGTACAGACCATCAAACTGAACAACTTTCTCCATGGGACAAATAGCGTAATCGCGAAAATTTTATCAACTGTCCCATAGAAAACTTCAATACCTACTCGACCTAAATGTATGGGACGGCTGAATTTTTATTCGCGATTACGATGTTGGTCCCATGGAGAAAGTTGTTCAGTTTGATGGTCTGTACCACATCCTTAAATTTGGCTGGTCTTTAAAAAATCAGCCTGTATATCCACAAATGCTTACAAAGTTTCCTTAATGAGAAATTATAAACAGCTTCAATACTGCGCAATAATACCGTCGAAGAATCTAATAAGGAATGAAGCAGATATTTTCCATTCCTGAGTTATGATAACATTCGATCGAGACAGGACGTAAACAGTTCACTTTACACAAAGATGTGTAGATGTCGTCAGCTCTCTTCGTGAAACTTTTTTTATAGCTATTTGATGTCCACCCAATGATAAATAGAAGGCTAGCTTAGGTAAAATGCATGAAAAATTAACTTTCTCAATGAGAGGAAAGAAACGAGTGTTATTAACCAAACTTGCTCTCTGGGCCTTAGATATTTCATGACCCTCACGATATTTCCATATCCAATCTATATTTTCTATCTTTCTATAAATCGTAAAAGCGGTAATTAAGACCAACTCAAAAGTTATAATGACATAATGGATGTGATTCTATATACCTCTCGACTATATTATATGTATTAAAGCCTCTTTTTCAACCACAATGAAAAGCGTGGATCACGCACACGCATATGTAACCTACTCTGCATTTAATTTCGCCTATCTCTGGCTAAGTAAACGCGGTGTAAGGGTTCTTTGAAACTACCCACCTTATTGGATTGGTATATGTGTGCAATATTAAAATGTAAACAGAGAAGCTATTCCTTAATCAATTTTCTCCCCTTTTTGTTGGTAGAGGCTGGGCTTTATGCATCCCTGGTATCCGACTACCCTCTTATTGGGTTGCTTTTAGACGTAATTGCGTCGCAGAGAAAAGATAGTGTTGACTGAAATTAATTTTGGAGAATTTACGATGCGCTTGCTTTGTGTCTGTTGAGATTAATTCAGTATATTGATTTTATAACTTGTGCTTCAGTTAAGTTTTCAAAATCAAGCAATATACAATTATTGACATGTTTCGAAAACATGAGGACCTACGTAGAAATACTTTCGGCGATACCCTTTCTCCTATATTCTACTAGCTCCGCCCCTCAGTCTCGATCCCGCGGGAATATCGGGATAAAAAGTATCTTATGTACTCACCCAGGTCATGGTTTACCTATGTGCCAAATTTCATCCAAATCCGTTCACCCGTTTATGCGTGAAAGCGTAAAAAACAAACATACAATGAATCTAATCTTTTCTCTTCAGACTATACAGGTTAATGCTAATAAAACTGGAAACCTTGTTACGAAAAAGAATGTATAAAAGCGGAGCAATATCTGCCTGCGTCTTGAGACCTACAAATCTACGTCTTTTATTCATAATAGAAACCATTGACAATTTAGACTTATTACAATTTCAGCAACTCCCAATGTTTGGAGCTGCCACTCATTTGAATTAGCGAAGGTCGGTTTCATTCACGTTCGTGTAATATTTACATTCGGTGTCCTACGGCGACTGTACCCAGACGACCGCGGCGTATCGAATGTTACTATGACATCAGCCTGTGGTTATGACCCATTTCCCACTTAGTTTGACACTGTTCCACGTTTCCGCTAAGTCACGACCGAATGTGGCGCAGAATTCAACGTTATCTAGTTGCAAAATATATTCATTCCTAAATGAGAAAATATTTCTTCTTCTTTCTTTTGGAAATGTTTAACGTATAACCCCAGTAGATAGCAAGCTTTCAACGAATGTTTTTCGACAAAAAGGCTTAGTATTCCTCCTCCTTCAAATAGAACCTACAATCCGAGATGCTTATCACGTTGTTTCCATCACCTGATCACAACGTTCCGAATAGGTGGCCGCAGTTTTGCATAACATCTACGAAGGGTTATAAAGAAGTCAGTCGAAACGTAGTCTTCGTGACATGGAATCTTTTCTTTATGTCTACCGACCTAAAGCTCAGTTCTCTGCAGCAGGAGTTTTGCGCACCGTAAATGTTGTTGGTTGGTTGCATGCAGACCTGGTTCGCAGTGCGCATGCGTGTTGAACCCAGAAGGAGCACCTGAGGTCTACGGTTCAGTAGTCGTCCCTGAGCCGAGGGGAACGCACGTCTGTTGCGGAAAGAAATGCTTTGGGCGGAACTTTCTAGATCAATGTAGGCGTCCGCAACTACGCCATATTTAGGAGGTTGGATGTTCGTTTTGTCGACAGACAAATCTGTTTTTGATTATTGATTTATTGAAGCTTTTAAATGGAAATGTGTGTAAATTGGGTCATAGACATAACACAATGTTACGGTATAGCCAACTTTAGAATAAAACGAGAGGTCATCCATAATTCCGTGTTTCTTTCATAAAATGTATGCATAGACTTTCTCAGTTAATGCATTAATTTTGCCCGCTGTCTATTCTATACCACTACCACTGGGCTTTTTATACTCAACATTATAATAGAAAAGTTCTTCAACTATCACACCAGAACTATCTATAAGTATAATAAATACGCACGTTTAATATCTAAACAACAGAGAGGCCGGATGATAACAGGAAGACGTAGTACACACGTTACGCAAATTGTTTTGTTCAACAATGTGTTATGAAATAGTGTTCATTCAAACATTATAATTTATACGAACAATCACGTTACTTATGTAGGTCACAGCGATAGTAAGGACACGACATATTCATTCAAATTAAAGACGGCGACGCATTTCATTTGGACTTGTTGTCGTTTCAGTCAATCGGCAGTTTTCGGGCCGTGAATCTATGATCAAACGTTTTACATTATGGTGCGTAATATTCTTCTTTATGTTGTACTTTTTATGGTTCTTCGTTATTAATTTAGGCGCCTTCTTTCTTTGTTTTAATTTAGAACCCATCATCACGTTCTTGTAATAATTCTTGTAAAGAATAAGTAGTCTGATTTAAATAATTCTGCTGCATTGAGATCATTATATTATGTGTATTCTAGTTGTTGGCTTAGTACTTAGCAGCCTTTGTTCTGCCGAACGAACTTGTAGTTTTTGTTATTTTAGTATTCTCCATATTCTCGACATTAGTCCTCTTTACATAAGAATCTAAAATCTTATACACGGGTGTCTAGTTACTTGGTCTTATTAACATCTTTTCCATATCTGAATGTAAGACTGTTTCACAATGAGATATTATGACAAAAATATTCATAGATTTAATACATTCACCATCAGATACAAGGAGACTGTATACTTATCATACGTACGCTTGGCTTTATCAATATGATATATGTATGTACATATGGCGGTCTACAAAGTTACACAACTGGTTCAAACCAGATCGGAATAATTAAGTTTTAGTTCGTACAAGCGCTATCAAGCTTCCAAGGAATGCAGGACGAACTTGAAACTTGAAATACAGTTGAATTAAACGTTAAAACGTTAGATGGTCTGGTGGTTAGTGGTCTGAATATGGACATCAATGAAGGTGTAAATTATATAGATGTTGATTATGATTTAGTAGTGACTCGGAATAGAAAGTAAAATCAGACTTTAAATTAAAATTGTAGGCTTATAATAGTAAGACATAATAATAGCTAGTAGCTAACAATAAATCGTCTTTTATAAAACAAAACTCAATACGCAATATGAAAGTTGGAATATTGCATAATAACGAAATTCTTGCTTTGACGATCAACGTGGTTTAAAAACGAGTTTATTTGTCAGGCCCATAGTAATTGGTATACCCATGAATACAAACTAATGACGACCGTTAACAAGAGCAGTAATTCTACCTCACATCTTTATGATATCTAGACTTTTACGACTGGCGAACTGCTTCACATGGGATTTTTTCTTTATCGTTATCTTTACAACGAATATATCAAGCCAGAACCTTCAATAAATTAATAGGAGAAAAGTTTTCGAGATTATGTAGGAAAAAGGCAAGTTTTTGTTTGACTTCACGTATAACTTTGAAGTTATACGTGAAGTCAAACAAAAACGTTTAGTTATAAAATATCTCATGAGTCCCTAGTCCCCACGCATGAAACCCCCAGATATGAAGAATTAATAAAATCTAAAAAGGTTAATTCAACTAATTCATTAGCAGTTCAGAAAAAAAAAAGATCGAACAACCCGTACATAATTATGTACTTCAGTTTCATTGATTTATATTTCCACGATCCAATTCAACCTTACTTCCATGAACACCACTTCTTATCTTTTATTAACACTTCAGTGTAAAGTCTCGCTACTAGTCGACATTTCACGCGAAAACTTTTTGTTCGAGTAGTATCCAAGTCCTTCCAAACGGTCACGTAATGCCCGCGCTGGGAACGAACCAACTGTCCATGCAATAGTAATGAATTGTTGGAGGTGTGGAAAGAACACTGTCATCATTTGATGTGCATTGCTCATTCAAGGAAGGGGAGAAAAGTAAATGTTTTGCTTTATGTTTTATCATTAGCTCTTGAAATTAAATTGGTTAGGCTTCTTTAAGAATGTATAAAATTCTAGTTTTGGTTAAACTTTCTACCATAAAAACACATTCAGATTCTGTTCTTTTGCAATCTGTCTCTCATTTCTAATTTATCTTTTTGACAGTGCCTGTTCGTAGAATTTTCTCTTTTATTCTACACTCTGGTAAGCGGTTTGGCGTTCTCAGAGCCAGTCCTTGCCCTGATAAAATCGTGCCGCTACATAAATAGGATCAAATCTATAACACGCTCAAGGTGTCTATGCTAATTCTCGACTGTAGCAGTAAATTACACAAGTATTTATTGCTTTGTTACCGTACCGCATCGGAGTAAGATTTACACAGCGCGTATCATAATTATTCTTAGCAAGCTTACTTTTAATTGGCATCGTAAATATCCTTCACAAAAAGTTCTAATTGCCCGCACTGTTATTAATCCTTTGTCCACCTTTGAGATACGGAGGTAATGTTTTATATGTGGCTGATGGTATTAAAGTGATAATTGGTAGAAAGCATCCATATAGCAACAAAAAAATGAGTAATGGAGGCTTAGAAGGTTAAAATTCTTCATTACGACTATCTCTGATCAGTGATCCAAAACCATTGTTCGCGGGAGAAGGCGCGCCTCTAACAAACCGGGACCTTAACAGCCCACGTATTAGACGTGGGATTCCGAAGACACTGCCTTTAATTGCTGACAGACTTCGAACTTATTCTGACCTTAATCCCAGCCCGAGTTTATGGTGGAACATAAAAACTTAATGGATAAACGAAAAGCGGAATTTTTAGTGTTCTGTTACCAACGGAAAGGCTTCTACCTTGAAAGTCTGGCAGTTCGCTATATACTATATACCAATTTTAGGCAAGCAGTTTGTTTCGTTGTCTAAAATAGCTTTAACCAAAATACCATATTTTGGTTAAAGCTTTTTTGATAGTAAAATGAACATATTCTCGTGAAAAATATTCCCATTTTCTTGGCCTCGCTTTGGCCTATATTCATTCATTCTCATTTGGAGGCGCACTTAAGGTTCTCGCTTCCAGAAAAAACAGCAACGCTCGGCGCATGTTTTACTGTTATATACTGTAGCTAGATGTTGGGACGAAAAAGTGTAGCTATTACTGCCTTCAGCCTGGTATTATTAATCCCGAATTTTGCCAAAAGCCCTTACACGGTACTATATAGTGGTAGAATTCGGTTTCAAGCTTCTTTTTTTCGCACTCCAGCGTAACGGAGTTCCCACTAACTCGATAATACATTGGTACATGGTACTGATGGTACACATGTTCGCACAACCCGTACATTTTGCGCCACGTATTAATTAGCCGCTAATAAGACAATAGCCCACGTAACGCTGACGGGGCAGGCGACTGGATCCAATTACGATTTAATAGCGAAATCCGTGCTGACGCACATTCGCGCTCTTACGTCACTTGCTGGAAATACTAGTTGATAAACTTTTTCTAGGCTGTTTTTTCGCCAATATCTACTGCAAAAAAACTGTTGTTGTACACTTCCTTCGTAAAATTCCGTCAAGGAATGGTCATCGGAGACTTTACCCTTGTATTGTCACCAGTATATGCTAATGCGATCGATTTTGTTCTGTCCCCTGTCCGTGTCTATCCCTCGGTTATCGCCTAACCGCTTTTTGTATCACAGAAAGGGTTGGAATGGTCCCATCCGCCCAAAAATCGCTTTGTCCTCGAGTAGCGGCTAGTTAACGTGATAAAAAGGTTGTTCCTATGTTTTTACATATAAGTTTAACGCCTTGGGGACTGGTATCATTTTTTATTTTATGGGTGATGTTAAATGGATGTAAAATAAAACCATCAAACACTATTACCCATTACCCACCCAGAATCGTGGATTTGTGAGAGCAGCGAGTAAGTATAGGGAAATGTATCGTAATAGTTACTACTTGTCAGCTGGGAGTCTAGGAACGTTGGTAAACTACATAAAGGTATCTAATATGTACTTACAATAGGTACAAACCCACTGCCTATTACCGTAAGACTACACAGTAGCTAATAGTTGCGGCAAGAGCAGCAACATCGCATTGTGCATAGATGACTACATTCAACCTAGTGGTTAACAACCGACAACTATTGAAGCAAGCCTGCATAGCAGCTTGTGGGCTGCAGTGCGGCTGAACACAAGACGTGCAATCGTCATCATTGGATATTGTGTTACTGAATTGTTAAGACGATGACTTCGTCTATCAATATGTGTAACACTGTCTTATATGCTAAGCATATGAATACTGGTGGTGAAACGATGTCAAAAGCTTTGGATACGACAGCCTTGGTACGAATTCTTTGCAATTTTATGTACCAAGGTGTTGTATTGATTATTGAAGGAGCTTTATTGGATACTAAAGAATAGATTTAACTATGATTTATCGATATGATCAACGCCTACAAGGAATAAAGTAAGATACCTAGACAGATGGAAATAAATTGCCACCTACACTACATGCCATCCTGGTACGATGAAAATGCTAAGTTTATTGCCAACCACTTATTCAAACTAATATTGGAGCCCCTCGTGGTACGAGTATTTCACTTCTCTGATAGATCCTATTTGGAACAATGATGTGTTTAAAGTAGTTATAACATCTTTACCAAAATGATTATGTTATATAAGACCAATTGTACAGAGCCAGTGCATACAAAATAGACACCTATCGAAATATGGAAGCGGATACCACTGGTACAGACATGAGTAATTGTCTGACGGAGGTTGCCAGTGACGGCGATATATTTTGACAAATAACGCTTTGGTAGACAGAACTAGACGGAAGGGACTGCACTTCCAAGGAAATACTCCCACATGACAGACAGTCGCCATATTGTATACTCATAATAAACTTATCGTAGACCAATAAATACCAAATGACGTCGAAATAGAATATAACCGACGAATACTGATCGTAAAATGTCGCAAAGACCTACATAGTTGCGTCTATTTCAGTCAAATAGCTGCTGCAGATAGATGAGCAGTACAAATAAATGCACTTCATCTTTGTTAGTGTAATAATGACTGTCGTTAGGATTCATTACGATAGTTTCATTAGATGAACAGTCTACCTTGTCAAAATCCTGGGACATGGATGAGACTCCTAAGACACACGCGATGAGTAACGAATGTTTCATGTCAGACTGTGGGAGAATTAATTAACAAGATACGCGTAATTATATTTTTACTGAATTTTGGACCAAACTTTGAATTCGTGGATCAAAAAATTTAATTAGACGCCATATTTAAAGCTCATTGATAGATTAAAAGATCGCGTTTTAACCAAGATTGTTTATTTCGATCAGTTACGAGTTTTCCAAGACTAAAAAGTGTTCGGGCGATCGCAAACGTAGTTTTCTCGTCGCAGCCCAAATAGAAACGCGTAGTATTTGGATCGTGTGTGTAGACAGAGATAGTGACGCTGTTGTCCCGCTCTGTCCCAGAGGCGCACTTGACCGATGAGTAACGTCGCGTAGTGGCGGGACTACGACGAGCGCCTCGGGACCAGACGATGGTGGTGCAAGTTATAAGAACAAGACTGTCTCGTCTCTCAGTTGCACGTAGTGAAAAAACTAAGGACAAAAGCATAAAATACTAATCATGGAAACTAATTAGATTGTGCTAATCAGACCACAGTTCTGATGAACTAAAATTATATTGATTCATAAGTATCTAAACCTCCAGAGTAATTACATAACACACTAATTGTAACAATAGTTTTCATTTTGACAGTTAAAAAACATTCATTGCGTTATTTACGTTGTTGAGCAGACACATTTTTCGAACATATGAATCAATGGATTAGCAATAATATTCTTCAAAATCATTCACATTGTTATTGAAAGTGTGTTACGCAATTAGGATACTGGATGTCTTTAATAACTATCTCGTTGCCTTTGAGGATTCAGAAATGGTTTTCATTTGCGGCGTCCTAAGATATTTTGTCAGTTAAAAAATCCGCTTTCCGTTCACAACTTGTGTGTTACCGCCAGTGGTGAAGAAAACTGGCGAAATGATTGCGGTGCTTAAAACGCGTCGCGGTGATGTGTCGCCTCGGTAATTGTCGTGCCGCGGCGGGACAGCCCTTTGCGGAGCAGGCAAGTGACGACACTGCAAATGAGAGAGTTTAAAAATTCAAACAGATGCATGTGTACTGCTCAAGTAATTATTCAGGGTGTAGGATTTTGCATTTAGCTTAAAACTTATGAGATAGATAAGCTCCACTTACATTAAGTAAGTACCATTAAATTAAGCAAAAATGCAAGTTATGAAGTATTGTGTGATATATTTGTAACTGTATCCAACCCGTTACGATTGTATGATTGAACCTTGGAACTGATATAAAATGCAACCATGCTATGAGTATTTTATGTGCTGAGTCATTCAAGCTCATCTATTTCAGTTACGTGGATTAGAATAAAACAATATAAAAGTTCTTGATTGCTGTACTTAACAACTTTGCGTTCGGTAGTATCAGCTCCAAACTTAAATGAAAAGGTTTACCAAACGCTCATTCTATTTATGTTGAGCCCGCCGTACCAGGACCCCATATACCTAGTGCAGTAGTGCCCATAGTTACCGGTCATAAAGCAAAGCGACGCGCTGGCGCCCGCGCTTAAAAAACAAATAAAACGTTAAACAGCTCTAATGTGTGGGTAATTCGATTCGCCACATGTGCTTCTCTCTATTATGGAGTCCTGGTTTTGTTGCCGCAGTAACGATGGGAATTATATGTGCTAGAAGTATACACGTATGTACGGACATCTTGGTTTTATTGGATTGTTAAGTGTGAACTCGGTATTATGTTTTCATGTCTGTGTTTGAGCGTATACTTTGCTTATACATAGAATTCCAAGAACTCAGGGATCTTGAAACAAAATGGATCCTAACCCTTTCTCCTAAAATCGCAACGAATTAGCAAGTAAAACCTTTAAAAATTATAGGAATAAATGTACTTTTCTGATCATAATAATTATGGATGTATGATTTTTACATTTGAAACACCCGAAACCAACAGAATCACAAAGTTTTATATCTGGCTAACACAACAATTCGTTACTAATTTTCAATTTCTTCTGTTTCAGGTAAACATGATGATCATGGTTAATCAGGATATACATTAAGCCCTCGTAAGTTACTCCTAAAACTCTAATTCTCCATTATGGGGAGACGGTAATGAGATTTTCGTCTCCCCTTCAAAATTGTACGGAGTTAATAATCTCTGGGGTATGCATTTTGGCGAGGTCTCTGATCCCCTTTCTGCTCTAGACATCTACTAAAACCTCATACACAAGTGTAGATAGGAACGTATATGAATATCTACGTAATTTCTACCCACATTGAATTCTAATATGCATGCAGGCAGCATGCTAAAATAACTGCCACATTCTGGGATGCTGATAATCACCAAAAAGCAAACGACATTCGTTTATTATGCGCACAGCCAAAGTATGGAACTCTCTGCCAGCGTCTGTGTTCCCTACCACATTTAACCAAGGATGCAGGCGTGCATTCTAAGCAGTCCTCATCCATCGCTTTCCATCAGTCGTGATCGAGGTCAAGAGCAGGCGCATTCAGCAATAGCAATTTCTTTAAAAAAAGTCAAAACCTAGCTAGACGGACTCGTTCCTAGTCGATATGGCGACACAAGGAATGGTCCTACAAGATTATTGCCTGGCCCTAGTAAATATGCTACTCTTAGCATCGGCGATATTGCGACTTCCTCAATGCTGCATTGCGTTTTGGCGCTACATTCGATGGAATCAAAATTGCGCGATTTAAATTGGTCGGTTTTCCGTAAGCTGCTGTATTCAGCTTGCGAAAAGCGTCTAAATCGCTGATTACCGATACGACAGTCATATCATGTCTGCTAAGGCCCTTAGTCTGTTTGATGTGCGGGTGGCGTAGGGATGTCTTAAACGTTAGTCATGAATGTGAACGCTTGACATTTTGCTAGTAGCACCGGTTTATGGCCATCGTGACGGCGACCACCTATGGCCCTTCTTAGGCAATACACGTACCTATATATATGAGTAATAGTTGTGTAGGATTTCCTCTAGGCGTTCCGCAGGATCTATCATTAGTTGGGAGATTTAGAGAACATTAAAACATTTATTTCCTGGAAAAAATTATGCTGATTTAAAATAACTATCAAATAAGTTACTACAAAAAACCTTCATGCATGAAAGTTTTAGCAAACCTAGACGACAACACTGCTGCAGTCATAGAATTTTCAATGACTTATAAATAAATTGTGGTTTTCTCCACTAACCAAAACAAATCAGTTTTAAAAATACAAATTTTCCAATTTCTCGGCAACAATGAGTACTGCATTAGTCACAAAAAGTACAATGTTACTCTAATGGACGGAAATAGCAAAGAATCGACTCAGTGGCATTGAGTGCACCTAACCTAAGTGAATCACGCGCAGCCGATACGGGAAACTAGGCGTACTTACTTAGTAATTGACTAGTTTCTTTAAAAGTCACTGCTTAAGTATTCCATTGAAAAAAAGGCTAGGTTTGTAAAATTGCAGTCACGCTTGCGATCCTCTTAGAAAACAATTTGGTCTTAAGGTGGCCATACACGCAACGATACAGTCAGGTTTTCAGTTGCGTGTAGCTAATCTTCAGTATGACTAAGGATGTATTTTACTGATGATGTTATCTGATTGTAACTTTGTAAGCAAGTCTGTAAGTGATCTAGGCACTTATGTTTAGGTTACATATTGCTCCTCATATAAGCAGAATTCGAAACTTAAAACTTGTTGAGGCTAGCCACTAATTCTGTTGGTTTTACGGAAACTACAATGAATTTGCAGGAATTTCTCCTTCAACATCCTTAAACATTTTTCTGCAGCTGTACTTCTCAGTTCATTCAAGACCTCTTCTCGATACAACTAATTGCGACATGTGTGAAACCTCTCTGACGTGGGTACACACAAATTGTCCGGAACTACGGTGCTTCTAAACTTTTAATTGCAATTACAGTGTTGCGCGATAGATCAGTCTGAGCCGGACCCTTCGTTATTTTCTCTCTACTCACTACTTCATATATCATATCACTTATGATCCCCTGATGAGTAAAACGGACATTTAGTATCGCCGTCCTTTGCGTGTTAGTCGCTTATTAAAACTTTGTCTCGTTTGTAAAGTCAGTCTCGTGTGATGACAGGCTTTCACAAAGTATTGACAACTTGTCCAGCCTGTCGATTACTCACAGTTTTCCTTTAATCAACTTCTACTTGCGTTGCATGACACGTAACCGATACATTCCTTGTTTTTATCCGCCATCATCGTTAATGATGAATTGATGATTATTCATATCAGTTACAATGTTGTCAACATTATTTTCGCTAACCAATCCGCCATTTTCTTTTCAAACCGTCACTCGTTCGAAATCAGCAAGTAACCAAGTAATCTCATGCATGGATTCGGTTAGCATGTTGCAATGTATTATTTCATGTAGTAAAGCTAGAAATTATTCTAATTAGAGTGCCTACATTTTTATAGGAACAAGTCCGAACAAGCCTGGTTTCCGGTGCTGTGAAGTAAATGCAAATGCGGCGGGCAACTGAGTTGCCTCGGGCAATGAGTACGGGGCTACGATTACAACTTTGTAGTTGCGGTCACTTGCGACTAGGGTTCCGCTGAGACTCATAATTCTTCTTTGTGATGCAGGAGACTTTCGAAGCCACAATGTGTTCGTTGTTGTTTTTGATAATTATTACTTACCTACCTACCGAGGTTCATGGTTTTGTATACAGACATAAAACAGAGGAGGTTGTCAATTGACTGCATTTATGCACCCACAATGCTCTTGTATTTTTATGCGGTTATGGTTGATTCTCAAGCGGCAGATTCTGTAACTGTTTCATTTAATAACCTCAAATTGAAATCAATCATTGCTGTTGAAGGCACTTTTTATGGTTTAAGTTATTTATATTTTCCGTCCAATCGTCGTGGTTACTGCTTACGGTAACAGCGTAGGCGTCCTAGCCTTAGCCTTTAGCCTTAGTATAAACAAACAACTGGCTTTAGCCTACACCTTCTAATCTGCTGTCACGATTATCGTGACACTGCATTCGTTAGATAAATTGCTAGGGCTTTGTGCATCGCTAACTTTATCACAGTATTAGTGACTTCACTGTCAGACTTTATTCTGGGATCGATCTTGGGCAACCGATGACGGGCGATAAGAATGATGTGTGTGTGGATGGAGAGTCTCGCGACATGGACCACTATTTAAAAGATATTAAAAAGTTTTTTTTTTTGCCTAAAACGCCATAATGGCTAACGTTCTTGACTGTATTTTTAATTATTCTTCTGAAACTAAAAACTTTAAAAGGAAACTTCACGCGAGTTTTAGCAGGTTCAGCTAAAACAAAAAAAAATTAAAACTGTCCAGTGCACACGAAGCCTATTCCTATCAGACAGGTGTTCCTTTAATAAGTATTTGTGTACAACTTTGTAAAGGCAGCCTGCTCGTTAATAATTGATACTTTATCAAGCTTAATCGGATGCCTGATATTTGAGCTGGTGCAGCCGATGGGGGTACAAGCCCGCAGGTGGGGAATGGCTAAGCACACAACAAACACTTGGTAATTTTTGAGTTATTACATAATAGTACCATTATTATTTGCTATCCTGCTGTAATTAAAGAAAGCAAAAACAGACAATCTTAATTGATCTCGAGACTTTTTTGTAAATAATTTATTTTACTTAGAACTTGTAGCTAAATGTAGATTGTAGATAGACATTTTGCGTTTTGTTTTTTTAGATTTTTGAGTGTAAAATGTAGTTTTAATTAGTGCTTTGGTATTGTGGTTAAATATAGCTTAGTTTAACATTACATTATGTTTGTAATTCAAAAGTGTTTATTCAGTTTAATTGAATGCGTTTGTCTATCTATTCTTAGTACTTCGACGCCTAAATATCCTTTTGTTTTTGTATTTATTTAAGTATATACTTAGTTAATTAGACTTTTAAATTAGTTCCTAGTGTACATAGTTAGCAAAGAGGTTCTTATGGTCGCGTAGGATTGTTGGGGCGTTTGTACCTCTGAGGCTAACTGTAGGTTGATTCTTAGTAATTGCTTAGCTTGGCCATCGTTACTGAAGTCATACAAGTTATTAAATACGCAAAACTCTAATTACAGCCGGTCTCGCAGTAACCACAAACGCTTGGAGCTCTTAAGTCTAAGTCATTGTGTCTTATGCAAGCTAGCTTTACTGCTTCTCCGTAGATATTAATTAGCAGTGGGTAAAGAGTAATTAAATATTAGCTTATGTTCTTATGTTTTGCAACATTATAAGCGTGTCCCCACACGCTTGGCCTTGGAAATTGGCACCACATAATAGCCGTTTCACATGTCAAATTATCGTTATTTTATCAGAAATGACGTCACTCCATAGGCTTAATAATTTTTCATGACGGAAGGCGTCGCGATTCAGTTCGTTATCGAAAAATGTGAATTTGTGGTTAAATTGGAAGCTGGGAGTACTAGGAGTCCATATTTCAGTGCAGGTATTATAAAGGCATGTAGTTCGTACAATGGGCAGCGCTGAACAGCGGTGGCCCGGGGCGAGTACATTACCATAAAAAATGCACCCACCATCGATCTTGTAGCCCGACCCCGCTGTTTTCAACTTTTGTGCAAACCCACGCAATTTTTTATTGCCCCTACTGTCGTGTCGATTCGGGAAATGGTTTCCTTTTCATATTTTGTCGATAAAATTCTGAATTTCTGACCATTGTCGAATGAAATGTATGGAAATTGGTTAACGGCGATTATTTTATTTTTGTATCAGTCAACTTTTTATTTATAAAAATTGAAACCAATATAATCGTCTCTGAATGCAAGGAACAATACTGTATAGCTGTCTGTCAATAGCGCTCTAACAATTTTAATTAAACAAGATTCACCTTTGACAAGACCCCAACGCCCAAATTAATGGTACTAGGCGATAAGGAATTGGGTAGAGATTCCTCACAGTCCTCACTTATCAGTTTGACCGAGAGCACTTCAGTCAAATATGTGGAGTGTCAACATCGACAGTCATAGGACATCGAGTGACGTTCGATGCCAGTGTCAGTCAATAGACGAGTTAACGGCTTACTGCGAGCGGCCCTTTGATCTGCACTTAATCAACACACTCCACTGTTTAGTAGATAGTTTGTTTGGTTAGGTATAGGTACCCATCGTAGGTACTTTAGGAGATATCCATGGTTAAAGCATAATAAACCGAAGCGCTTATTGTCAGATATGAAAAAGTCCCAGTTATCTGTGGTCGGCGCATCATGTCTCTTTCTTCCATACTTCTCTTTCTTCCATACTTCTCTATTAGTCGTCATTTCGGTAGTCGCCTTCAATACTATACTAATAATAATGAACTAAAAAATATAAAAAGTATAAAAACATTTAAAAATATAAAAAATAGTAGCCCACCAGTATCGGGAACAGGGTCCAAGCTACCGGTGGTCAGGGCTCCAGAGAGAGGAACCTCCTGACAATGCGAGCCGTGTCCAGAAGTACCGCTTTCTGAATCAGACCCTTGATCCAGCTGCCCAACGAGAGCCTCCTCAGGTGTTGGTCGAGGCTCTTGGCTATTAAGCCATTGGCTGTCACGACTATCGGCACAATGATCGCTGAGTCCATATCCCACATGTCGACAACCTCGCGAGCCAAGGCAAGATACTTGATTTGTTTATCTTTCTCGGCTAAATAAAGGAGATAATAATATGAACTATATACTAATACTAATAATAAGGACGGCACGGTTGGCGCAGTGGTTGAGGGATTGACTGCTGCGCTACGTGTAGTTGTTCCGGGTCTGTTTGTGTATGTGAGTTTAAATGTTTGTAAACGCACCCACGATACAGGAGAAACTCTTAGTGTGAGGCAACGTTTAAAAAAAAAAAACTGAATTGTTTGTTTGTTTGAGCGCGCTAATCTTTGAAATTACCAGTCGGATTTGAGAAAATCTTTTTGCATTATAAAGTCCAATTCATGACTAACATCAACCTTTAGAAGCCGAGCAAAAAGAAAAAACGCCAGAAAGAACGCTAAGGGAAAACGAAGTAATGGCGCAGGCAGGCGATGCGATGCGATGCGACGGGAACAAGTAAGTCGCAGGCAGAAGTTAGTCATTGATAAATCCTCAAAAAAATCCAATTAGCAAAACAAACCATCATTAATTCAAGAAATGGACACCTACCTTCAATAGATCACTAATTGAGGGACGCCGGAAGATGAATAACTTACAGACTAATTACTAGACCTACCAGGACGTTAGAATTATGGGGAAATAGCTAAATCACTGGAAAGTTAACAGTCACGCGAGCCACGGAATCTAGGTTTTACCGGTGGGTACTACAAATAACCGAGCGGTTACCCTTTTCGTGTCAACCGTTCATAAACACTGATTATTATATGAAATTAGGAATTCTTAATAACCGCGTGTTGTTAGGTTTTAAGTACGTCTAAATCTTAGGGATCTGTCTATTTGTTGTTGTCCGTCTTAGGGCTGATTTTCCTACGCCAGATAATTTTATCGGAGGAATCATTTTGAATTTTAGACAGTTCTTCCATACAAAAACAGTCAGATATTATTTTTAATCCACGAATAAAATTTATCTGTCGATTGAGAAATAAGCTCTAAGCATCGTACCTATAGTGTGGTGTAGTTCTAATCTAACTAGGTAGTCTACTAGTAAACCATTGTTTGCGTTTCATCTACATTAAAAATATCCATTCTTTAGTGTTCCTCTTCTCAGCGATCCTTTTGAAATACTTATATCTAAAAAAACTTCTATCATTTTATAAATCACAACATTTCTAATGAACAATACACAGTATCCAATAAACTTACATAATAATGAATAAGGCACAGTTCACATAGGGAACGGGCGTTGTCGCGGCGCGTTTATCGCAGTTATCAAGTGTCGACGGTTCCAAGAAACGCCTACCTACGGAGAGCCAGGTAGCGCCCTAAGCCCCACAAAAAAATATTAGGGATGCGCGTCCCGTGTCAAATGTGTCGATAACGATATGTCGACCACATACTCGTAGTTTATGTATAGAGATCTACACTTCCATCTTAATTCCGTTCCATATAATAAAACAACGTTCCCGAGTTTCCGAGTGTGTAGGAAATAATTTCCTGATGAAATCTTCGCATGCTTAATGGAATACTGACTTAACTCAAAAAAGACGATTTTTGGGAAATCGCAAAAGGAGATCTTGCTATGAGGACTTAACCTACTTGTTGATGCTTAAAAATAAAACTGATTTATATTAATCATGATTGCTTGTTTTTTGAACGTCTATGATTAACTATTGATGAGATCTGAGTAAAAAAAAAACGGAAATCACATCTGGCCTAGCTACTAATGGGTCAGTGTTCCATTAAGCATGCGTCTTGTTGTCCGTAAAAAGATATATGTATACTAAAACTATAGATACCAACATTTTTTTTTTGATAAACGTCAAATTGTTAACAATTATTTCCCTCATTATTAACACCAATTCAAAGATTTGTAGCTAATTTTAGAGCACATTTTATAAGCGCATAGATTTAAAACCTATCCAAAAACTTCTCTAACAAACTAGTATTTTAATTCAGTAGGTATAGCCAGAAGATCAGTGATCGCATATTTCGAGAAACCAGTTTCAATTCAACCAGCTATCCAGTCGTACAGGCATGGCGGTGTAAAAAATGTTGAATGATAGTAGCAAGTTCAGTTTTTGCATACTCTCAACTTGGTTCGTCGTAAATCAGATCACTTTTTTATACAGTTATCGATAATTAAATCGATATGTCTACTGATGCGTTTTTAAATGACGGCTTTTAAAACTCGATATTATTGGAAAATCATGCAAATAGTTTGGCTTGAGGTTTTTGAATTGGCCTGAGAACATTACAGTATTTACATGGAAATACTTATTGAACTATTTCAACAGACTGAAAAGCAATCTATACTGTCTTTCAGTTCTCATTTCATTTCAAATATTATTGAAGGACGGACAGGGGAAATACACATAAATATTTAATATTATAAAGAATCTAAATATTTACTAACTGTCTGATGTAAAAAGAATTTAACAAAGCATCATATCGTCTAATTATAAACGCTGGATTCATGCAGGAAATGAAAGCCATTGTTAAAACTGACAACATACATCGATACATTCCTCAAACATAGCAACACACATCACTAGTTCGCTATTCCCACTTCCCACCGCCACGATAGGTTTTTTCTATCACACGAATAATAAGTATTGAATATTTTTTATGAAGGACTTGGAACTTTGGAAGGTCGCGGTATCGGCCGCTCCTATCCTAACGCGATGCTTATGAATTTGAATTAAGTTTTTAGTTGATGTTTTGGACACATACCGAACGGAGCTTGGGCACAGTTTCTTCTATATCTAGATGATAATTTTTTACAAAATTTACTGCTTCAAATTCTCTCTTGACTCTTGAATTTTCTCTAGCTTCCCAATGTATAATAATCTGATTCTTAGTGTAAGGCCTATTATTTATTTCTCATCTTTGATATACTCACCTACCCGCGTTCGTACGTTTCTGTACTTTTTAATGATTTTCCTCATTGACGCTAATTCTGTTTTCAATAGGTTCTATCTTGGATTTCTTTGCAAATCAGTACCTATTTTAGGCAAAACATTCTCATTTGACATGGTTTCAAAACCGACTCATCGTACCTACAACTCCCACTGACAGTGACAGCTAAATTACAGCAAACCTCACTTTTATCCAGTTCAAAAAGCATTAAATGAAAACAATTTAACTCATTTCCGCTATCTGGAATCCGGCTGACGATCAGACAGAATTGTATTGGAATAAACCCGACTCCAGCTAGCACAATATAATGAATAATGACGCGGGACAGACAGATTGCTTCATTAGCTGCCCCGACGCTACATGGCGCATTAAAAATCGTTAATGTACAGGACACGGACGAGGTTAAACATTGATGAATAAGGAAAGGGAGATGAATGTGGTTCGTGTAATGAGGGCTTTAGGTTTTGAGAGGATTTTTTGTAAGGATGTAAAGAAAAGAGAGACTTATTGAAGGCAGGGCGATAAGTGCAGCGTTTGATCTTACATGGACTACCAGAGTTTGAAGTAACTTAGGACATCATTCTCCTGCCAACTTATGCGGTGGAGCATGTCTTCTTCTTCTATACTTCTATATAAGGGACTAACCACACTTATTCAGCTGTGTTAAGTTTTTGTCCATAGAAAACAACGATTTTGTATGGAATGCGTACGCACCCGTTCAACTTTTCGGCCGCGAACGCATTTCATACAAAATAGTTGAACAGAAGAACAAAGCTGAAGAGAGCTGAATAAGTGTGATTAGTCCCTTAGTCGTCATCTCAGTAGTCACACTCTTTCTAGCTATATCACAAAGTCTATCCATCGTTTCATTGATCTTCTCCTACTCTTATAGCCATCTATCCACATTCATACTCAAAACTTGTCGTACGACATTAACGACATTCTTCCAGTTTAAAGTAACTTAGTTCATATTTCAAGAGTTATTGTCATTATTTAAGAGTAGGTTTGTCCGAAAGCATCTGATTTTCTCTACGATTAACATATTTCTCTCAATTTAGAATACACTGAATAAACTTCTGTAGAAAATACTGAAAATAACAGCAAAATTGATATTATAATTCGATACGATACGATAATAATATATTGTCGCCATTATGGACCCAATTGAATACGACGCGTCTACGAATTGCTTGGTTATTAACGTTATTATTGTATTTCTTATCAAATATAAATCAATATATAAAATTGATTATGTATGTAAATCTCTCCGATGTTTTTTGTGGTCGTAAAGGGTATTTCGGTTGTTTCCCACTTTTGCATATTTAATTTATTTATTATCAATGTTGTTTGATTTATGTTTTAAACAGTGATCAATAAGTGTTTATTTTATAAAAAAGAATATACAATTTTGTATTTTTTAAGAACTAAAGTAGGTACGTCAATTCTATGATTACGTATATATTTTTAATTTTATCAGAATCGTTTGAACTAAGTTGACGAGTGGCGATGAATTTTAGCAATTTAAATTGAAAGCTCAACTTTGGTACTAAAGGAACTAACAAAGCCATTTAACTAAGTAAGCACAGTAACTGCGCTGGTTTTGTTCGAATTCTTTGCAAAAATTATACAAATAACGGTACCAAGGTATATTTGTGATAGTTTTAATTCGGAAGTTCAAAACGCAACTGCACTAATTGCCAAGCCGAGCGCGTTGAGTAAATGCGGAGTTTCACAAGGCAGCGCTCTCGGGCCCCCTAAGTTTTAAATTCTTAGACTTTCTTTACTTGTTTTAAAGTGTTTCTATTACATATCAGTTACTGTAGGTATATAAAACTTTTAAAGTTAAGTTTACGGACGTGGCTGTGACTGACCGTGGAATTGTTAAGTGTTGCTTTTTTTGTTAAAATAATCCTAATCCTTTCATTCCAATAAACTTTCGACGTTAACTTACTATTGTAAAAAATGTTAACATGTTATTACGTTGAGTAGTTCCAGGAAACACCCAGACAAGCTGAAATACCTAAGGCGTAACAAACAACATATAATAAAGTGCCGTAGGTACGGCAAACGGCAAGGGGAGAGCCCCAGCAGATATAATTACGTGAGCGAGTACCAGGGCGGCATAGGCGCGCAGTAGTAGGCAGGCAGCGTCTGGCAGGAAACCCTAAATAAACACACAATTATGTATAATCCCACTCCACTCTCACTGCGCTGAAAAACTACGCGGGGAGGCGGTAACGTTTGCACACAAACTCTTGTTTTTATTTCCTCTCCTATAAAAAGTATAATTGCATTCTTTTCACAAGTTTTCACGGAATTTACGAGTTCAAAGAGGTTTCTCGTAAAATTAATTTAATGGTTAAAATTTCACGGATTACATTTAGTTCAATGAGAAACAGTCGTTATTTTTTATTAATAATCTTATCCTAAACCTAAATCAAGAAAAGCTGGTGATAAAATTAAATTGCGGAGCGAGGTTCGAATAATCAATGGTCACATTACTGAGCGATTCTCTTGCCAGAACCTACACTAGTTTTCAACGATACAGTAACTATTTTAATAAAACTGTCATTTCTATCTAGAATTATAGACTCGTATATCTTCTGCTTACGTTTATGATTCTAACAAGAAGACGCATAATCGTAGATATCAAGTAGTACCAATAAGAGTATATCTAGTAAATGTTATTCCCATAAGAAGAACAGTATACAATTCATATTTACAATTTATAGCTTGTTATATTCCTGACTCTACTCTATATTATTATTTAATGAAACAACGGAAACGACTATAAAGATGATTTCTATGCCTCAAGGCAAACTTCAGTACTTTTGTCATCTTTATGTGAAATGCCAAATTGTAATCTCGTCTAAAAGTTTGGTCTTAAATGAGTATTAGCTACCGAAAATAAAATATATGTAAAACAAATCATGCTTCTCGTGGGGGACCTTTAATTAAACAGCATTTAATAGTATTATAAACAAGAAGACGGTAGACGGTAGGTAGGTAGACCACCTACCTACCTATTAGCAAATTGAAACATCAAAGCAAACTTAATCTGCTGACTGTACCCCCAGTAGCGTAGGTAGGTAGGTATTCGAATTATAGCGTAGCGAGGGACTTTCGCTCGTGTCTCGCCGGTACTTAGCTATATCTACTACTAGGCTCACAGATGCATATAGAGGTGTACTTCGTCTCTAGTAGTGTATTCGGCAGACGTTTTGTGTGCCTAGGAGCCTACTGAAAGGAAATGAGTTTCCTACTTCAGCAAGCAAAACGATATTAAAAGATAGCGGAAAAAGGAAGTATACTAGTCTTTTTATAAGAATATGTTAAGATTGATCACTTTTAAAGAACGACTATAGTAGCTAGTGACCTACCAATCTTTCTGTAACAAAATTCCTTAATAAGTAGTTGTAATGATGATCGATGCGATGTCCACAGCAAGTGACCGCAACATTTGTCATGCTCATAGATAATGAAGTAAGCATGAACATCTAGTTACTCTGGAATATTCTGGATCACATGGTGTAGTGATGGCCCCGTGGTAACTTCCTCGACTTACGAGTTAGGTCGTGCGTTCGAACCCAGCCAGGCGCTTTACTTTGTGTAAATCATTTCATCACCACTGCTCTCAAAACGGAAAACATCGTGAGGAAACGGGCATGTCCTAGAACCAAAAATTCGAAGACATCTATCAACCCTGTAGATTACAGCCCAATCCTTCTGAAAGAGAAGAGGCCTGTGTCCCAGCAGTGGGAACATTATTCGCTGATTATGCTGGACGTGTCCATACTATGTTCCATTGTAAAATGGCCGTAGGTAGCTTTCATTAACCATTGAAATCTGATTCAGTATCGAGTAACTCACAACAGCGATGGAACTTTCTGCCTCGTTTTAATTATAAGTTTGCAAGTTGATATTTTCGTTAATACCTACATATCTACGTACAGCAGCAGTGAGTGATCACGGAGTAAGAATATATGGAGCGCTAACTCTCGGGCTGACGGTATCAATGTCAACAATGCAGACACAGTGCTTATAGTCCACAGTGACAAACACTCGACAAACGCTTGATTTCTACTTCTGCATACATTTCAAAACAATCACGTAACGAAGGTATGATTATTTCTACCATATCGTACCAATCACGTGTGTCATATCTTTAGTCCTTCGGATAAACTGGTATCATTGCAATGAACAGTCGCACACAATAACCGCACTTAGCTAATAGATTGGTTATCGCAATCATTATGTTGTTATTGGAGCTTAAATCTGTTCATCGCCAGGCTCTTATTGCCGAATGTCTTTAAACTTCTACAATTTGTTTCCTAGCACTCCATTAAGTAAACATGATGGCTGTTAGTGGAAATTCGCGGTATATTCTGATACTCGGGCGCGTTCTCGAGTGTCACGCGCTCGAGTCACTTAATATTATATTATACTGCGATACTATCACCGCAGGGCTGTCCGGTACTGTGGAACGTTTTATGGCCGTTATCGATTAGGGCTGCGACATCTTTGACTATTAATTACGATTTACTGATTGGTGTAAAATGGTTCATCGACAAGAAAGTGGGCAATTCATCATCATCATCATCGACCGACTTCACCCACTGCTGAGCAAAGATGGCCTGTCTTTTCTTGTGCTAATTCAATTTCCACGCTCCTACAATAACTAGCAATGTAGGTACTACTAGTATTCTAGTTTAAAGCGCCTCTGTGGAAGGGAAGAGATATAAAATGTCTTATTTATTTATTATTAATTTTTTTTTAAGATAATAAGAAAGCAAGAACTCATTATGATAATATAATTTTTGTGAAACAGCCATTAAAATATTTGATTAGGATTATTAAAAAATCCCACGTAAAAAGCCTCTGATTTATGAAACCACACAAAAAGTCAGTGTTAAAAGACAAGAAGAGATACCCAAGAAGAAACAGTTCCTTATCTATCACAGTCTATTTAAATTGTTCTAACATACCTACTTTAACTAATAAATAAAAGCATAATCACAAGCACGCGGCAGCCCTGTCTGATAACCGTTATCACCGGTTCCGGGAAAGCGATAAATAAATATTATTGTTAGTCGCAACGTAACCGACGCCTATGTATCCGTGAAATAATAAATAACGTACATTGTACCTATTAGCTATTTTTGTTTAACAGGAAAGGCTGGCGCATATTTTTGTGCGATTTTGTGAATACTGGATAGGTAAATTAAAACAGTGACATTGCCAAAATAATATAGATTTATAACTTTGTTTGTCTATTGGAGAAGTTATTTAATTAGCTAATTAGGTCTTAGGTACTGGAACTGTTGATCAGAAGGCCAATCCCCGTAATTAAAAACGTTCAAAGTCGCAATCTCATCTCAGCGACAGTCAATGTCAAAAACTTGTCAAAAATGTAAGGAAATTAGAGGTATTTTGGACCGATTGAGACTGAGATCTGTGAACGTTTTTAAAATTACGAGAATTGCCCCTCAGTTAGCAATCCATATGTAATATCTATAATTCTATACTAATAATAAAGCTGAAAAGTTTGTTCGTTTGTTTGAATGCGCTAATCTCCAAAACTACCAGTTGGATTTGAAAAAATATTCTTGCATTGGATGTATGTTGCACTTCTTGATGCTATTTTAGTCTATTCAACATCACGCTAGGACCCTTAGGAGTCGGGCAAAGAGAAAAAGGCAGAAAGAACGATAAGCATAAACAAAGTGGTATCGCAGGCAGGCGATGCGATGCGACGAGGTGGGGCGGGGAACATTAAATTTGACGCGGACAAAATCGCGGAGGAAGTCGCTAGTAATATTATAAATGCGAAAGTCTATCGGTCTCTATGTGACGTTTTCACGCATAAATCACTGAATCGTTCGTTATGAAATTTGAAAGATGCCTGGGACCTGAAGAAGGATATATGCTACTTTAGATAGGCTACTTTTCATCCTGATCGCAGATGAAGTCCCGGCCAACAGCTAGTAATCTAATAAATTGATCTCTCGGTATTCGGGGTTGGACCATTCTCCGATTATTATCATGAATAGCATACTAAAAAACAATCATGTTTTCATATGTCATAATAACCATGCATACTCGTATATCTCTATTTACATATTCCCTTTCATACATACCCCAATCTTTCATCTAGCGTCCAGCACCAACTTACCTATCATTCTCGATATTACAAGTTTTTCTTCAATATCAACATCCTAAACTCATCGACAGGTCTTATGTAGTCTTTCAGAAGCCATACTGGACCTAAATCCTTAGATATTACTCTCGAAACGACCATGTCTAAGTGGCGACAGTCATTTCTGAACGACGCTGAATGTCTGAATTCCAATTCCAATTTTGTGTCACCCTTTGTAAAATGACATTTAACATTTATATTTGTAATTTTTATGGTGTTAATAATAAAGAGTATTCTATCTATCCATCTATCCAATAAGACTAGGATTTTTACTATCTTTATAAACACTTCCTGTTATCATCTGGCTTTCTAAAAGGTCTTTCTTTTATTATATCCTGCTTGAGAATCAAGCTCAGATTCAGCTCAAGATTCAGTTTATAGAGTGATTATTTCTATCACTCGCCATTTTTAGTCAGACGACGGTCTATATTTAACACATGACGCAAAAACAGCACTAGGGCTTTAGGTTTAGCTTCAATTTATTGCGTACTTGGTCGCTTGTCTGTCTCTACACAATAAGTAGTATCTAACAAAGTCCGATTTCTTATATTTTTAACCCATACGATATTTTTAAACTTTCTATAGCCATTACTGAAATGGCTATAGAAAGTGCAATATCAATCAATCCAATAATTTAATTCATGTTATGATCTACTGTTCTTTCCACCCATTGTTTGTATGTTGTTATTCGTATTTGCCCTTACTTCCCGGAACCTATAGTTTCAACTTACACCACACTTTTAATGTTAAGAAATACTTGTAAAGTATTCGTAAAGTTGCTGGCTGTGTTGACTTAAACTTGGTTCCGCTGAGTCACGCTCATAAATTCCGTTAACTGTAACTTTTCTCCTCGAGTGCAGTTAAAATGTTTGTGGTGCCAGACAATGGGAACTTACGATGACTGGTTCAAATCTACTGGTACCTGTGAAACTAGAGATTTTACATTGTTTGCTTCTTTTTCGTCATCTGTAACATCATTATTGAGAGCATCTTTGGATGTAAGTGGATCTTTACCTCTATGCATATATTTAGTATTTTTTTCTTATTCTCTTGTTAATTTACCAGTTAGATGACCAGATGAGCAATGAAAATGTCGTATACGGATGATATTGCCATCCGTATACGACATTTTCATTGCTCATCTGGTCATCTCCGTCAAATGTCACCATCACAAGTCCAAAAATAGTTCATACTTAGGTATCTAAAAGGGATAAATCCAGCCAAATTTTGGAATTTTATCTCTCCTCAACAATCGGCCCCTCAGTTCTGACTTCTGGCGATCGTGACCCATCTAGTAATTTTTTTTGGCGCCAATTCTCTCGGTCCTGGGCCATTCTTCTGGATTCCTGGAAAGAGAGTTAAAACATTGAAGTAGTTGGGAACAAAATGAGAAACACAACCGCGTGTAAAAGCAATATAACAATGACGCGCCACCCCGGCTATAATCAAGTAATTATATTTAATTGACGCTAAGCAAAGTGTGAATTAACCAATTGAGGTTAAACGGCGTCACAATTGAGAGCGAGCCTGTGATGATGAAGCTCTCTAGTTTCGATACCGTCCATGTGATACGTCACGCGAGATTGATCAGTCACTGCAGTTATACTTTGTGTTATAGTCGGATTTCCGATCATGTTGATTGACGCGCAAACGTAAAGACTATGGGACTGTGGTGAATAGTAGCCAAATTCAGCTTCCACTACCGAAATATTTAGGTACCATATTTTGCTATCAGTAACTTAGGTAATGTAGAAATTAGCAACTTTTGAGTGACTTCACGATTCACTTTTTAACGAATTATTGCCTTTATCGAATATATCACTATCTTCTTGAAGGTTTCATGTAGCCAAAGTGGTAAGAAAATATGTATAGAACTTACTATACAGTGTTTTCATTAAGCTCTGTGTCAGAGCTAGAAGGTCAATTAACGACTTCCGGTAGACGATTTTTCAAAATTTGCCTTCTATCCGAAACAACATTTGACAAACCCGCTATCAAATGCTCCTTACAAAGTCCATGTGGCTAGTGGTAGCATTAGTAGTATGTACTTTTACCACTTTCTGACCACACAAACCGTAGGTAGAAAAGTACCTATAAGGATATACCGTATCAACAAACGCTCTTTGACTAAAGATAACACTGAGCGATGACGCTCAACGTCTAGAAGAAATCGTGTTTGGAATCCACAACGAACTTGGAAAAATAAATTGTGAGAAAATAAAGGAAAGACGTATAGGCACTAGGGAGGCATGCTTTGAAGCGAAGATGACATGTCTTTTAGAATAGCTGCGTAATCAGCATATACCCACTGCTGGGACACAGGCCTCCACTCTTTTTGAGAGGGAGTGGATCTACCACGCGGGCCCAGTGCGGGTTGGTAGATGTCACGTGTCTTCGAATTTCAAGTCAGGTAGACATTTTCTTACAAGAACTATCTGCAAAATGTAGGCATCTACTTATTAGGTAGCCTTCTAATGCCCGTTTTGACTAACACTATGCGATATCTATTGGAGAGGCTCTATGTCCAGCAGCGGGCTGCTGTAGGCTGATTGATGATGACGCGACATCTAGAAGAAGCCTAAAAATAACGCTCTGTTGGATTAATAACGCTCGGCTCAGCGACGAGAGTGGAAAATCCAACAGTGCATTATTATTCAGGCGTTTGTTTTTGCCGATTCGTGCCAGACAAAAGTTCTCCTCTAAAGCCATCGTCCTGTCATCATTCCTTTCGCAATTGTTTAGTCAGTGTTACACTTAAATCGACCCAGACTAATAAAATTAACCAATAACTAACTATAGACGACAAAACTTTACCTCAAATGCTACTCAAGTAATCTTTTGTCACAAAAACAATAAAGTTACGATATTTCTAAGTACTCTGAGATATAAACAAATAAATAATGCTCGCCTGGACAGGGGTGCCACAGGGGTCGGACGTGGGGCCCATGGGGGTCGCATAGCAACCCCGGAGAGACATCTCCCGCAATTTGTATTGCCGAATTAATCGATTTTCGGTATTATGATATTAACAAAAGCTTTTATGAGTTTCATGCTTCCCTGGTGTTTATGTCATCGTACATTGTTAATTGCTAATATGCGCCTAGATAGAATAGAAATAACAACAAATCGGAAAGAAACCATTTGGTAGTAGGTATAGCAGCACTACAAGGTCATTTTGGCGCGTGGCCAAAATTGGAACTAACGCCGCCATCTTGTTTTTTGCATCACCAACCTCACCGGGCCCGCGTGGTGGATTACGGCCCACTCCCTCTCACACGAGAGGAGGCCTGTGTCCCAGCAGTGGGAACGTTATAGGCTGATTATGGTATGGTCAAAAAAATTTACCCACCGCGCCAACGTCATTCGAGCACCTAAGGATCCATGTAGCAGTATTTAAGTATTAGTGGTTTTTCTGTTCTTATGCTTTGATAACAAAGTTTATCAAAACTTCCTAATGCACATCATGCCCGCAAATTGCTGCGAGCATGGTCTCTTAAGTAAAGTTAAGAGTTTGTTCAATGTGCTCGCCTTATCCTGTTCACTAGGGTTGGCAACCTAGCCTAACTATATAATACACAGTCTGGCCATAAATACTGTTACAATTAAAAATAAGAAAGATATTACATTTGAATTTGGAATCTGTCATTTTTATACGATTGTTCATTGAGTTTTCTAATTTTGGCGCCAATACATTGTACAATATTTTGCGATATTAAAATGGAGTCGGGTGATAAAGAGAACCAAATCGCTGTGATTGCATTACACAAAGTTGGTATGGAGCAAAATGCAATTTTTAAAACTCTCCATACGCTTGGTATTAGTCAAATGTTTGTGTACCAGGCTATTAATAGGTACTACAATGAGACCTCCTCTGTTTGTGACAGAAAAAGATCTGGCTGTCCACGTAGTGTTCGTACGAAAAAGGTGGTCAAAGCAGTAAGGGAAAGAATTCGAAGAAATCCTGTCCGAAAGCAAAAGATTTTATCTCGGGAGATGAAGGTAGCACCCAGAACCATGTCGCGTATTTTAAAAGATGACTTAGGACTTGCAGCCTACAAGAGACGCACTGGTCTTTTTTTAACTGATAATTTAAAAAAGAATAGGGTAGTCAAATCGAAACAACTACTGAAGCGGTACGCAAAGGGAGGTCACTGAAAAATTTTGTTTACGGATGAGAAAATCTTTACAGTTGAGCAACATTTTAACAAACAAAATGACCGTGTTAAAGCTCAAAGCTCTAAGGAAGCTTCCCAATTAGTCGCAGAGTGCAAAGTGGGCATTATCCGACTTCAGTGATGGTTTTTTGTATTAGCTATGAAGGAGTGACTGAGCCATATTTTTGTGAAAAAGGTATCAAAACATCGGCACAAGTGTATCAAGATACCATTCTTGAGGAGGTAGTTAAGCCCTTTAACAACACCATGTTCAATAACCAAGTAGGGTCCTTCCCACAAGACTCGGCGCCGGGTCATAAAGCTCGGTCCACGCAGTCTTGGTTGGAAGTGAACGTTTCGGACTTCATCAGAGCTGAAGACTGGCCGTCGTCTAGTCCCGATCTTAATCCGCTGGATTATGATTTATGGTCAGTTTTAGAGAGTACGGCTTGCTCTAAACGCCATGATAATTTGGAGTCCCTAAAACAATCCATACGATTGGCAGTGAAGAATTTTCCCATGGAAAGAGTGCGTGCTTCTATTGATAACTGGCCTCAACGTTTAAAGGCCTGTATTGCAGCCAATGGAGACCACTTCAAATAAGCTTTTTATATTTTAAATTGTTTTATATTTATGTATTAAACTAACACACTGTAAAAGTAATACATATTATTTGCAATTAAAAAAATTTTTTTTCTTCGTGACAATATTTATGGCAATACTACGTATAATATCCTGCTATATTAGAGGCCTAAATACTACTTATATTTCAAAAAAATATATATTATGTGAAACTACTTACTTACTATATTTTCATTTCAATACAAAATGGCGAGATGTCTAATAAATAATTATTAGAAGAAACTTTTATAAAAAAATAAAAACCCGTTACTAAAGGTGCAAAGTAAAACAATATGCATTTATAAAATAAAATATTTTTAAATGTCGTCTACTATATTTTTACAGGCAATGGCTTCGGAAATACTATATTTGATATTTAAAAAGTTGGGGACCCTAGTCTACACATATTTGAGAGCTAACAAACTTTTAATAATGGTCTGATAACGCGACTATTCCGAATTATGGCCGGCGCCTACTGGCGGCACGGCACTGCAAGGGATTTTTAATTTTATGCGACGAATAGAAATATACTTAACTTAAATACGTATGACAATAAAATTGAAATTTCAATGACAGCCAAAGGATGTCGCGGCATGCCCTAAGGATACCGCGGCATCGTTGCCGATGTCATACTTTTAAGTTATATTTTTCTATTCGTCGCATAAATATCCCTCTTCGAATATTGGATACTGGGTCTGTAATCTATACATATTACATATAAATTAGTCGCTTTTCGTTCTGTCTGTGTTGTTCTTCTATACCTCGCAACGGATTTTGATGTGGTTTTCACCATCATTTAGAGAATTTATTCCGGAAGGTTTATGTGTATCATAAATTAATATTAAATTTACAAATAGTAAAGATTTCTCAATCTTTTGTGAAGTCGTAAAAACCGTGGGAAGCAAGCGCGGGTCACTCGTATCATATAAAACGCTGACATAACAACATTGTGGTAAATAGTAAATTCCAATTTAAAAATATTATAAAGCACGCATTCTAAAATGGGTGTCCACAATGTAACTATTCGTTGCATATGCAGATGAATTCAACGGTACACCAATTTGGTCCAGTCATTTAGGCTGTACGTGACAAAATATATGCATACATAATCTCCATCTACATAAATATATACCACCCAGGTGTAACGTATTAACAGGCTTATAAACAACATTCATTCATACATACATAACTTAAACCTCGTCAAGTTACATAAAAGTAAACACAAAGTTTGTTTACGTAGCAACCCATAGAAATATTTCAAATTTTTGCAGCTGTCCAAGCATTTTCTCTTTGCTGCCAAAGAGATGCTTTCGTTTCCAACTGCGGAGAGGACTTATCATTTCCATGCAGTACTTTTGAAAAAAAGTACAGAAAAACTGTTGGAAAATAGCACCAGTGTACGAGGCGTTTCTATTTAGCTATTTTTTATAGAACCTGCAGAATAGTTGACGTAATGTTTCACTGCAAATACCTTCCGTGTAGTCTTTATGATTTTCGTGGGCCCACTGTGTTCCCCTAAATAATAAAGGGCGCATTCCCGGGATATCGTCCGCTGCTGGCTGTAATTAAAATGAGTTGGCTTTATGTGTGTCCCTCGACAAGTGTGTAATGGAGCCGCATTTATTTCGAGACTACTCGTCGAGTCCTGATTTTTGCACAAGTTTACGCAGCTTTCAGTGGCGGATTTTCCCTGTGCTTCGTGTAATTTCTGCAATTAATTCAAACTGGTTTTAAGTTTCATCCTTACTAAGGAAAATTGAGTAAATAAGTAATAGCTTTTACGTGGAAATAGAAACAACTCAGAATTATATACTCATTCAGCATTTAACGATATACACGTCGATTTGGAAGGCTGATGTCATAGTCAACAGGCATTGAACCAATAGATCGTATTACTATAAGCACTTACATGTACTTCTAAGTAATCAAACAACGTTATGGTTTCTTCGTTTATTTTAAGCGAACGTCTTTACATTTCCCTGGTTATGTCATCACCATTTTCTTCCAAACAAAAAAACCGAATACAAAATATTTGACACCTCATTCTAAACTCGCTTGACTGTTCGAATGCGACCAAAGTTAATTTATTGTCAACCTGCATTACATAAGGTCGACTTTAGCAGACAACCTTTACAGTTTCTACCCATTGCCATTTTTAAAAGCTTAAAAAGTAATTCCTACTTCCACGTAGGCGCTAAATAAATCAAGTTCAAATTCATTGTACCACCACTGGTAAGCTATCGACGAATCCAATGCTTACAGCGAGTGAAGAGAAGTTCTTTGTGTCGTAGAATAGGCATTTGAACATTTACGAGGCACTCCGACCGAAGCGCTAGACCGCACGCATTTGCATCCGTTCACATCTTCACATCTCCTGGCCTCCTGGTCACCGTTTATTAGAGGCTATTGTCTGTTCCATTGTCTCGAGGCATAAACGCGAATTACGGTATACGTCCTAAATTTTTTAGTGCCAGTTTTGTTAAATTAATTTGTCTACGTGTCCTCATGAGTTATGAATGGACCACCTTGGTTCGCAGGTGTTGAGTTGCGAATGAATTCTTGTGATGGAAAGATGATTAGCAGAATCCACGCGTAATACATATCATCGTTCTCGATTACCGTGCATGGTGACACCGAATGAAACCAACTGCAGAAATATTGCAACTAGAATAAATATATCCCCTTCCAAAGTTTATCTATCAAATAATTTGAAAGTAATTCAATGTTGCTTACGATTATATTTGCTTTCGATTATTTGTTTTCACAATAACCGCGTTGCCCTTATATCATTCATTAGTGCATAAACCCACACGCGATATATTATCGTGCGATCGATCGCGTGAAGATCTTGGCGATAATTATAATTGATCGTGCGATACCGAATACGCTGAGCTGTCCAAATTATAACTAGACTATTTGAAGATTTAGCTGCGGATATCAAGATTATGGTTCCAGCTTCCAATATTCATGAGAAATAATAAACTTTAGAGATATTATCGTATCTGCAGGACTATGCGCGATCAATCAAGATCTATGAGATCTATGTTATCTTAAGATGCCGTCGTGGTCAATTTTTGGATACTTATCACGTCTAAATGAGAAAGTCTTAAATTAATATTGAAATCTCTTTTTTAGAGGATCCTTAGCTTTTGGCTCTCAGTCAGGAAATTAGAAAATACCTTTAGGAATGTTTGTGAGGAGCGACCTCATTGTGATTCAGTACGGTCGCGCGTGAACATGGTATAAAGGAGGCTTTTAAAATTACGGCACTGATCTGTTCAGCTCCCCACTTTGTTGCCACGAATAAGTTTTGTTCATAAGTTTTGATCTTTTAGTATAGATAGGATGGATGGATGGAAGATAGGTTAGGACAGGATAGGGAGAGGGGCTTGTGGCAGGTAATAACAGCCGCACAGGTCGATCGATCAGGTTAAGTTACGCTTGCCGCGGTTGGTCCTTGGATGAGTGACCATCTTTACATATCAAGACCCCTCCGTGGCTCGGAAAACACGTCAAGCCTTTGGTCCCGGCTGTCAATCGTAAATCTTAGACTGTCGTTACGGGAAGTCAGAAGAACAGGCAGAAACCGACATATCCTAGAACCAGAAATTCGACGACATTGTGTCATCTACCAACCCGCACTGGGGCAGCGTGGTAGATTATAGCCCATTCCTTCTCACAGAGAGGAGGCCTGTGTCCCAGCAGTGGGAACGTTATAGGCTGATTATGCGATGCAGCAGAAAGTTAGATTAAAAAAAAAATGGAAGAAATGAGAATGAAACTCATAACTAAGAAACTCAAAGAAGCTTATCGGCATCAAAGCAAGTAAACAACATGATAACAAGACACTTGAAACTCCCAATTCTGTCGGAAAAACAAGCTACGCAAGATTTCAGGCGAGTGTTGCAAGATCCCGCTAATCGTGACAGATCTCCGAATGAAATGCGCACACGCCTCTAAACAGAGACACGAACACTTAAATTAACTTCACGAACTATTCTAAAATGGTATTCTAATGCTGCTTCGAGAGCTGCGCCGGATTCCGGGAAGGTCCTAATACCGTCCTTTTATGCGATGCCCTTAACTTCTCAAATGGGTTAGCATAATTTATTCTCTGCATTCTCACTGTTTAATAGGACACCAGTTTTTTTTTGTTACGTTTTTTTTTTCCGTCTCGTCCAACCGTCCCGGGCCGTCCGACTGTTAAACGAAGGACGTCCGTGTTTTTCTTATTTCACAATTTCGAATGATTACTTCTTTTGATCCGTTTTTTGTTACGTTCGCGAGTTAACAATCGTTTTTTGTTAATTGAACCTTGTGGAGTTTATTAGCTTTGTTTGGGAAACGGGGAGAGATTTGATTGAGATTGTGTTGCGAATGATTTTCCGCATGGTTAGATGAAACTGACCATATCCTAATTGCGTAACACGCTATCAATCTATATCTTTTTGAAAGATACTGATATCCATTGCTTCATATGTTCGAAAAAATTGTCTGCTCACCAACGTAAATAACGCAATGAATGTTGTACTTCTGTTAGTCTGTTTACCCCTCACTGTCCAAGTTTCCACGGCGAGATTTCACGACGGTCACACGTCTATCGGTCTACGTAATTACCCCGCTGACAATGGAATATGTCAGCGGGGTAATTGCGTAGATCTTGTTTGAGGAGTTTTTGCACTGCAAGCACTGAATGGATTACGTACCTACTCAAGTAGGCCGCTGTACACATAATCTGGCGAAATGGGGCTTTATCGATTTACCCATTCAGTTCCGTACTCCTGAACAGACTATGTCCGATCTGTTAGTGTCCCAAATGTCCGTTCGCTTGAATCCTTGACGATCCGAACAACGCCTCTGACGCTGCAATAAACGTGGCCACCAGCTGGGCCCAATCAGTACCATAGTATAATCATATGCAAGATAGATGTACCGTCGAATTGAGATGAAGCGGAGTTTTTTGCACCATCACGAAACTTATCCGCTTTGTTATTTAAAGCTAGCTGACCAGACGAACTTCGTATCGCCCCAGAATCAATAAATGTTGTGTTAACTTATTAGCTGAATTAAATTCAGTTTTTATTAAGATAAAATGAATACTCAAAATGAATTAAGTTCCCCCGAAAATGTGAAATTTTCCCAATTAACTTTGAACCCTAATACTTTAGAGATACAGTTGAAAATCTATTAAAGAAAATTAACAGATTGTAGTAGCTTGATGTGCTGGCGTATGTACAAAAATGAAAAAAAAATTGAAGATATCTTCAAAAAAGCCGTTGCATACGAAAGTATGAGAAAATGAATTATCTTCATGATTTTATTTTCGTAATTTTTCCCCGCTTTAATAGTTATTCAGCTATTGGGGGCGGATACAAATCCAACAAATCAAAGATCGGTCCAGCCGTTCTTGAGTTATAAACTGTGTAACCCGACTTTCTTTAATTTAATAAAGATATTCTTTCTTCAATACTGAAGTCCACAAGACATTTTCACGTAAAACGCACAGAAATACTGTTTTAGAAAAGAGCATGCATTTACTAGATTAATCTAAATCTTGCAATATTTCACTGTCCCAGTATGTCAAGACCAACACAGTCATAATTACTGTAAGTATTCCATAATTTTGTGCAAGTTTATGTGTTCGTGACATACCGCAGTGGGCGGCTCGCCGACCTGGCACGATATATCTCAGGAATATCTACTTAATATGATAATTAGTGGAAACATTTTACAACAACATAATTCTAATATTTCATACGAACACCGTTACGTTCCTATAGTATTTGGGAGTCCACGGAGTATTTAGTAAGTGGAGCGCTTAGGTTTGTGGAGAGAAAAATATAGGTACGCAAAATTTAAGGATGGTCAAAATGCGATACATTTCCGAAATAAGTATCATTTTGAATAAATCTACACACAACTTTTAACCAAATTTCGAACATGTTTGGAGCTTAGGCTATTCACAATTCACATCTCACTCTGATAAGACACTTTTCACTGCTTGTAAGTTTTGTAGAAAAATAATGGCAAGGCTTGAAAGACAGGTCGAACTAACTTAGTTTCAATCCGGAAAATTCGCAGCAATTTTCGCGATCATTTCAAATTTCATATTTTTGCGATATTCGTGCAATCATCGGTACTGTTAACGTCTTTTGTACGTCGTTTATCACTCCACTTCTCTCCTACTCCGTGCGTCCGTGCCCGCCAAGTTTTGTTCCGCTAGGCGAGTTTCTCCTTATTAAATGATAATTTAATTGCTTCTAAGCTACTCATAATGTATTACTTTGTTTTGAAGAAGAATGTTAAGAGAAACACCTCTTATTATCGCTTAACGAGCGACTGTGTAAAATTGAGCGGAAAATTATTAATTTTATCATCGTTTTTTTAGGGTTTCGTAGTTCACTTATAGTTTCGTCATGTCCGTCCGTCCGTCCGTCCGTCCTCGGCTTACCTTCCAAACGATTAGTGCTAGAAAGGTGAAACTTTGCATGGATATGTGTATTTACCATGTCGACAAAGTGCTAAAATAAAAGTGCAAGAAAAAACTTTTTTTGGGGTACCTCCCCTACACGTAAAGTGGGGATGTTTTTTTTTCTCGCGTCTACCCCATAGTGTAGACGTTGATTTAGGTATCCGTTTGCGAAATATTCAACTTTTAAGCGCATTTTTTTGTTAAAATAGGGCGTCCTCCTCCTCTAAAAGCTAAACGGCTGGCTCGCAAATTCGTGATGGTAGTCCATGTTGTAGTTCAACTTTGAAGGAAAACTATAACGGCTTAGATAACTTTGTTATTTCAGGAGTTATAGAGGCCTAATTTGTAAAGTGCCATTATGAGTGACTACGGATCCCTATTGTATGCGTACCGTGACATGCACTTGCCCGATTTTTTTCTTGACCTTATTATATTTTATGTAGAAAGTATTCGTTTTTGAATGGGTGAAGGAATTATTAAGTTTTGTTTAGATTCAGAGCTACCTAACGGTGGATAAAGTACCAGTTGATCACAAATAGTTGTATCATTACGGTTAGTCTCACCAAAACAATGAGCGATTATTAAAAAAAATTAGCGCCTTATTATTAAGATTTTTAATTTTAAATAAAACTAGCGGTGGGCGTGCCACTGCTGCATTGTTTTACCATGCGTTTTGCCGCAGCAGTAATTTCAAATAGGTAGGTAAACAGACGATACGGATTTGACGTAAAGCTAAGCTAAAAACGTTACTACCAAAGCCTGCAGACGAAGAGCCATGACAGGCTACAGCCTATTGGCAAGGCAATTAGTCTTACCTAACAAATGCTACCAGCCTAGTATACTGGGTCATTTCATCTACCAACGAAATAGTATTACCTAAATCGAAGACAACCTTTCTGATGGCCATTTCGTAATTAGAAACGTTCAAAATCTAGTCGCAATCTCGTCTCAGCGACAATCAATGTCAAAAACTTGACAAAATTGTAGGGAAATTAGAGGTATTTTTGACAGATTAGGACTGAGATCAGACTAAACGTCCTTAAAATTATGAGAATTGTATCTGGATCCACAATGTTGTTTATGAATAACTGTTGCCTCTGATTGAACTTTCATCAATTATTTCGTAAATAAATTGAATTGCCAATCACCTTTCTTTCCTAAACTCCTGGTCCCTCTGTTTCAAAAGGCAGCAAAAAAAAAGCGATTTTACACTTTCTATTCACTGTTCACGCCGCGTGTGTGGTGTCCGATATCTGTGACGTCATATCGAACAGTGAACCTCACCGAATTGCTACCTCTTATAGTTACTGTTGTTCTGGTGTATTGGATTCTGTTAGTTATGGCGCCTCGGACGACCTGAGTTGCATTTATTGTTAATTTTTTTTACCGTATGGAATATGGTACCTACCTATGGACATTATTGTCAAGTAAATTATTTTTTTCTTTCCTGTTGTTTGGTTTACCTACAGGTTTTTTTTTTAATCATTTAAACATAATTAGGCACTACATGCCATAAAATTCCCAGTCCTTTTAAAATTACATAGGGAAGTATTATTAGGTACAGACACATCAAGCTACTACAATCTGTCAAATTTCTTTAATAGATTTTCAAGTTTCTCCCTAAAGCATTAAGGTTCAAGGTTGATTGGGAAAATTTTACAGTTTCGGGTAGCTTGACCTGCTAGCGGCTGTACATACAATTTCCAGATGTTTTAAAATGACATAGGAAAGTATTAAGTATTAGGTAATATTGTAATTGGGGCATGCACACGTAGCGTTATCCGCACATAGGTATGTACTCGTATTATCTTCCAACACTCTTCTATAGAATTATCTGAACAAAACAAAACTAGTAGGTCTGCTTCTCTTTTGTTGAAGTCTTCTTTCTGTACGTTTTTTACTTTTTAGGGTTAAATATTTTTCTAAAAACACGTATTTTCTTTAATACTTACTAAATTAATTTATTGTGTTGATAAAACGACAGCAAGAGTAAAACCTAAATATACCTTAAGCTCAAATATAAAAAAATACTTAATTGAATTAGGCGCCTGCCTCTTCTACTTACTTATGAATAATAAAACTTCCAACTTTATGCGCACATCCGAATTTATTCTTTTAGATTTGAAAGTGAACGAAGATTCGGTGTACCAAGGCAACAGATATCAAAAGAGCAACATTATTCAATTCTCAATGTACACATTCTTGGCGCTCAATGATGATTCACTGCTAACTGCTAAATTAGGCAACTTTATTATACAAAACAAAACAGTTTGTGTACAATTCAGGAAGTTATTGTTACAGCAGCGAGTTAGTTCAATTTTTTTGTATCAACAATAAGTATAATTATTTGTTAATCAAGTCTGCTTACCTAATCTAGTTATTCAACTAAGTTAAGATTACAAGCATTGTTTCAAAACATTAAAACTACTTGGGCCCGTTGGGGTCAATCAATGATGTAGTAAAGAATTTCTTAGGTACCTATTTCAGATTTTCAGGCGTAATTTACCTTTATAGGAAACTTTTTTATAGGTATTTTCAACTTTATGCCGGTTCTCTTGTTAATTAAAGTGACTGTTTCGATATTTCCATGCTTGCGTGTAATATTTTATGTATAAGCAAAGGTATATAGTAATAACGTGGTGGTATGTTCACAGGTGGTGAGGTGGTTCAACACGAGAGGCGATGCTGGGCGGGGCGGCGGGGGGCGCCCGCTCCCGCCCGCCCACTGATCTCCAGCAAGGTATGACAGCCTAGTAACCTCGGTACTAGAAGTCTAATATTTTTTTCCTTTTGCCCAAAATACGAGTATGTACACGTTTCTGCCTGAAACTTACTGTTAAATCTAAGCTAAAAAAAATATACGACGACCTCAAGATAAACGCATCTTTTTTATAAATATATCCGAAGAATGTCAGAGAATAACAAACAACATAAAATAAGTAATAATATTAACTTAACCTATTCTACAATTAATTACTTCTTTGGTTTGTCTCAATTTGTAGTAAACGTTACGTTACGTTCTACTCAATTTATATTATTACTGTAAAACAAACACAGGTCTACAACTCTACATACAGTACGGTAGTTAAAATAAATATTCTTCCACAGGTGTGGCCCGGTTCCCGCTGTACTCGCTGTTCCCGACTCAGGCCGGTAACCGACCCACGATACACAAAGGTGGGTTCAAACTGCACGGTTCTGCTTAATTGTTAACTAACTTACCTTGCCTTACTTTTAAGTTTTATTCATAGGACATTGACTCAGCGTACTGTAAATGAAGGCTACCTTTGTGTTAGTTTTAAAACAAACCTAAGCGCGCTCTGAAACACTGAAAAAACTTTAGGTACCTACCTACCGTACCTTTATGTTATTCGAGTGGAGTGTTGTGAAAATGCACTTTCGAGAATCTAGCAAGTCCCTACATGTACAATGTTACAATGGAAAATTGATCTTGGATTACCAGGCAAACATAAATGCAAAGGACATCAAACCGCATACATTTTAATAAAACAGAAACAAAACAAAGAATGTATGAGTTAATGTTGTTCTCGTAACCGGGTTACACATCGCGTGATGCCTGCCTGCGCCCCGGGCGACAGGCGTGAGGGTATGTTTGACGTGACGTTTCTGACAGATGGCTCACCGGTGGTTTAGCCGCGATATAACATTATGTTTGGAGTGTAAACGCTCAGTCCTGAGGGCAGAGATTGTTGTGATCAGGGATGCATAACATTCTTGGAGAAGTTTAAACTATAATAATTTTGAGTTTGATGTCTTTATATATCACGACAGCCTAAAAACTTATGTAAAATCCACATAAGTTTTTAATATAAATCTTGACATAGGTAAGTAGGGGGAGATTGTCAATTAGCAATTCAAAAGACTCAACTGTTTATCACATTGATAAAAATGAAATTATTGCATAAGTTAACACCTCAATCCTCTATTTATCAAGTAGAAAACGTAAATAGAAACGAATAATTATGTCAAATTTGTTAAAAAAGTACATATTCAGCAGATTCATTGACTGTCTGTCCGTCTCACGTAAAATTTAAAAAGGCCTGAAAAAGTATATAAATTAAAATACTTTCGGTTAGACAGAGCTTACAATTTTAATAAGACGCAGGCGTTAGGTTGACCTTTAATTTCATTTAAAATAATTATTTTGAGTGAGGATTGGGCTCCATTTTTCTTCTAAATATGGAATGACATCTCGTACGACTGGCATTTGAGTGGTTTTTCAACTTACGGCATGTAAATAAGTAAACAAGCCGTGTCAACGAGTGACCGTCCATAACTTTTTTCGTGCCGATGTTGTTATTAAAGCTGAACGACTCTTAAATATCCAGTGGTACCTACCGTAGGTTTGACTAGTGGTCTAACTAAAGTCCTCTCTAGAGAGGTGTAGGACATATTATAGGAACACGCATTGATCACCACGCTTGCTTAGGTACTGCGTGCTAACTTAGTAGGTACTTACTAAGCATGTGTCTCGTCGTACCTACAGACAGATAGTAACTTTCAGCAATGCAAACATTTACCCACCCATGAATACAAAACTTCTCCATCTCTTTTTATGACAATCATCATCATTGTCATCTTCCTGCCGCCCCTATCTCAATTGAAATGGGGTCGGTACAGCAGCACCCTAATTGCGTAGCACACTATCAATCAGAATCGGAACAGTTTGAAGGATATTGCTAATCCATTGCTTCATATGTTTGAAAAATGTGTGTGCTCAATAACGTAAATAAAGCAATGAATGTTGTTGATTTGTCAAAATGAAAGCTATTCCTACTGTTCGTGTGTTACGCAATTACCCCGCAGGTCTTCTTCTTCCATACATTTCTATTAAAACCGTTATGGCAGTAGTCACGTCATGCCCTTTCTTCTTATGACATTTAACCTATAATATTTGTCCTCCGGAAGATATCCCCAGCGAGTCATAAGCTGCAATTTTTTGCTTTCCAGCAATTGCTGTCATATTTGACTGCTTTTAAGTTCTTCCTTCGTAAGAACCAAAACTTTTAGAGGTTGTAATGTTAAGATATTTTTTCGTATAAGACATGCGTGTAAAATCACGGCAATGCTTTGAAGTTCCGAATTAAGACGATTAGTTACGCGGCGCGCGAGTGACACCCGTGAAATTGAGGACATACATACCAACCGACTTACAAACGAAAAATACTTATTTAAAAAAAAACATTTAATTGATAGGTATAGTCGGGGGCTTTAGCATGAATTGGTTATAGATTCAGGAAAAATGCATGTTTTCTCCTATAACGACATGTTTGCCTGGTAATTTAGTTCAACTCGTAGTGAAACTACAAAGAAATTCTATTAATTTGATTGTTCAACTTTGTTCAATTGTATAGAAAAAATACAGATTTTCTCCTACAGCCCCATGACTGTCTAATACATTTGATGTACTATTTGAACTACTCGTAAATTATTTTTTCGTGCGATTTTCATCAGCAAGCAATAGAGAGGTGACACATGACTATTTAGAAATATAGGGGGCCAACAGATACGCACGATTTCTTTCCGTTAGTTCATCTGTCACACGGCTCAATATACTCGTCCATCTCAGTAACAGCCCAATCATTGTCATGCTCATCATTATCATCAGCACGCCATTCAACTCGATTTTCGGCAACTCCAACCATCATGCTCATGCCCCACCTAATTTATTTGGGGTCGGTTACATATTACTCGTTTAACAAGAATTAAGCTCAAAAGAAAAACGATATCAATGCAAAACATGAAGCCAATCAAATAAAACATTCAAGAACTTGAAAGAAAAGTTTCTTGTTATGACTGAAAAAGTTTTTCAGGGTTTTGAAAAGATTGTTTTTTTGCCAACCAACCTTGGTCTTTCAGCATAACTACTAAGTACTTCCACGTTTATTTATTCCCTAATGCTTCGTTGGTCTAGTGATCGCAAGGGATTACTGCTGAGCGTGCGGTCCTGGGTTTGATTACCGGGTCGGGCAAGGTGTTGCGTTTACCATCTGGAATTTCTCAGTACAAGGCCGGACTCTGGATTTGTGTCCGGTTGATGGCATAGGCTCGCCCCCTGTATCCATGTTCCTGTTCCATGAAACAGGGGGGCTGTTTCATGGAACATAACTGGCGAAATGTGGGTGTACTAACATATAGTACCCACATTTCGCGAATTAAGTATTCCTACCCCTCTGCCTAACCGTTCGGGGAATACAGGCATGATGTTATGTTTTATGTCACTGCCTAATGCTTATACGAATACATGACAAGTATGCGACATAAATACGAACACATGTGCGCGCAGGAGTTGCCGGCTGTCGACTGACACTCAGTAATTAAGGTCTTAGATCCCTTGGGCCTCGACAGAAATAGATTCTTTGTTCGCTAATGCCCAAAGAGTTTATGTTTAGTTTATTTTGTTCGTCTCTGGGCCGGTTTTAGCTCGAATTTTTAAAGACTGGCTTTGAAGAGAGCACGGGAAAGTTGCGTGTGCAAAGTTGAACTAAGCAAATATTTGAAACCTTTCGTATTGTTACGAGCTTCGGGGTTCGTGACAATTAAAATTGCCGATATAAATTACCCAAAAAATTACACTTTAATTAAACAACACTAATAAAGTTGTTATTAGTGTTGTTTAATTAAAGTGTAATTTTTCACAAATACACTAATTATAAAACACAATTGCACTTAAGTCGCACTTGAAGATCGCTTTCGATGTTTTCGCGTGTATCGCTGATCCAAGTCTGACTCGGTCGTGGCTAATCCCGGCCTTATATAGTGCCCAGATATTTCTAGAACCTTCTATTGTAGAAACATCTAGAAGGTTCGAGTACATACCGGCCCCGACTGACCAGATGTCGATAGTTCTAGAAAGTTCTAGCATCGAAATTTCTTGAAGGTTCTATCAGTTCTGCTACTCGAAACTAGATGGCGCTAGTGGTAACTAATGTCACCATGTACCATTCATTAATTGTGGCGCGCAACAGTATGTTTAGCTGTAGGTACTGTACCCAATAAATTTTTGGTACTTTCTCTGAATCGGAAGATTAATTGTTATATACGGATTCATATTCATAATTGATTGAACGTTAACTTAACTTCTGTGAGTCAATTATCCCCAGTTTTAAATGGGATGGATATAAAGATAACTGGCGATGTGTGGGAACTATGCACCTCTCCTTACTCCTTTCGAGTAATGCAGGCGACATGTTAAATGTTGTTATAATAATTATTATTTAATATCCATTTCATAATATAAACAAAACACGTAACATGAACGTGATATAAACGCGTGGTTAGAGGGAGAAAGAAATACCTTAGTGCTTATATGAAAGACCTAAATAAAGTACTAGGATATCACTCCTCAAGCATAGATTAAGCACTAAAATACTAAGATGTACTAAGGTCACATAACTCAAAAGGTTAATGAATCCAGTTGTTCCAGTGACGGAGAGTCTGTTCTCGACGTCGCTGTCGACGTTCGGCGTGCCGACTCCTCCGCCCAACTCTCCCTATTCGCCGCTGCAACTGGAGTTGCTCAACTGCTCGCAGCGAGTACTCCTTGCCGACAAGTAAGTTTAAATGATGACATGCTTTTGTGATTTAAGGACTTTTGCTTACAAGTCGTGGAGTCGAATGACGCGTCTGCGATTTGTAGATAAACGCAAAGTAGAAACTTGATTGACGTGGCAGACTCCGCTACGGTGTGAATCGTGATGCACTGTTTGATTTGGATGGACCTATTATCACTAGTCTGGCAATTGTTACGGAATTCTCTTTAGATTTTCCAAATGCTTGCCATTGGCGTGGCAGCAAATGTTTACAGTTATTTTAACTTTTTTTTAAGTTATACCTAATGAATTTTGCAGAAGGATAGGACTAGTTAAATTTTTTGAGCATCCATTATCCATCAAAAGATAGGATAATTTGTTGTTGCGATATTCAGCGACTGACTACCTATTGGAAAATAAAAAATCTTGCATTCTTCACGTGCAGCTATTGAAAATGCATTATTTCATACTTTTCACTGCCTGCCTAAATGTTAAGAACTATTTTTTCCTCCTTTACCAAATAGTAATTCTTTTTTTATTTTTCTCATGGACAGGGATCATAATAAAATGGAAGAAGCTAAACTGGGCAAAGCTTGTCTTCCTGATTCTTTATGTTGTCCGGGTGACCAGCGGCAGATGCTGGACAATATCGGCGTTATGCAGCCGTTAACTATCAAGACCGAACAGGCAAAACGGTCATGCAACACTTGCCTCACAAATTCTCCTAAAAAGGTAGCGAAAATGGATATCAATACTGCTATATTTTTTGTAAGAAACTATTTTATTTTTTTATAGCATAGGATTTTTTTATTATTTCAAACCCATCGTAGACTAGAACTATTTTACTGATGAATCATTTTTCTCAATAGGTGATGCACGCCGACAGTGGATGTAGTCGAACAAATCCTGTAACCTGGCTTGGGGTTGCGGGACAAAATGTGCAAGTTCAGGTGAAACGGGAACCGCAACACGTCCAAGTTTCAGAACTGGTTGCCGTCAAGCTTGAGCAAGCGTCGCCTGGTAACAAGCCAGACCACCCGCCTCCGGCGATACCGGCGTCGCTAAACAACGGTAAGCTTCTACGGTTCTACCTTCTACGATTTTATGCTCGCCTAGTACATTCGTACCGTGTTATGCGAGACAGCTATGAAAATGATCATCATCGCGCCATTTTCTTCTGTTGGTTATGTATTCATTTATTTATTTATTTAGATTAACCAACAATTGTTTACACTATATACATTTCTGATTTAATGACATAAAACATTAATTAATCATTAATTGATTTAAAGATAAAATAAAATCTAGCAAAATAGAATAGTTAAATTAGTTACTATATAAATCTGAATTTTGTTATTTGTTTGGAAATTGGAATAAATTGGCCATCTTGGTAGAACATAATTTTCTTAGGAGTTCCCTTTTTTTTGATTACTGTATGATTTTTTATCGCAGGTTCAATTCCCGTCGGTATCGCGGTCGCCCGACAACGAGTAGGCGATGCCGGTCTCCTCGCAGCGTTGTCTCAAAAAGACAACCAACAGCGTATGCACGATATCGGTAAGTTATTCTGTATGTAGACAAAAGATAAAGACTCAAGTTTGCAGACACAGATTGCTATTTCCTTCTTATCACACACACGACGAATATAAAACACGGAAAGATATAAGGTACGTACTACGTATGCGTAGAGTTGTAGAAACAGTTTTATCTTCACTGTCATTGGTAGACAATATCTATAGCGCCATCGACGCTCGCTACAACCTCTTTGCTGTCTCTGTTGGCCTGGTACCACTATATATTTACCAAGATGCGCTTGGTAATGAAAAAAAAGTAAATTAAACTTTATTGATGTCCGAATATCCAGCTATTCGATAAGTGAGCTTATGAATTTCGTGCTAAAGCTCAATATGGTGTGTGTTGATTTGACCAAATTACAGGTTGCTCCACTTTTTAGGGTTCCGTAGTCAACAAGGAACCCTTATAGTTTCGCCATGTCGTCTGTCTGTTTGTCTCTCTGTCCGCGGTTTAGCTCAAAAACTATTGGTACTAGAAAGTTGTAATTTGGCATGAGTATACACGTTAATGACGCCGAAAAAGTGGTGAAATAAAATTTTGAAAAAAACAATTATTTAGCGTGGCCTCTCGTACATCTAAAGTGGGGATGATAATTTTTTTTTTCGTCCTTCCCATAGTGTGGGATATCGTTGAATAGGTGTTTCAAAAATATTAGGGGTTTCGGTAGACCTTTTTTTGATTAAGTAAACCGTTCGTGACTTATCAAGCTTTAAAGTACCAATTTTCGTTAGTCAAGTGTCCCCCCCTCTACCAACTAAACGATTGTAGTTAGAAATTCAAATGTCACGGCAGTAGTACCTATACATATATAACGAAGTTTAAAGGAAAACTATCACACTCAAGTGGGCTTTACAAGTTTACGAGTAATAGTCGACCAATTGTATTAGACTCGAAAATTTCGAACAACTCCATAGAAATGTCGATAGATGGCGCTAAGCGTCAGTTGTATCGCGTTATTGTTTCATTCCTAAAAAAGATTTATAAAAAAAATACAGTTGCTACACCGGCTATGACAATTGTTATCCAAAACTCAAAAAAAAAAAGTAAAACTTTCCGTGCAAAATTGTCGGATCAGGTGAGGATTTGTATAGGAAGTCAAATTAGGTAGGTAGTCATGTTTGGTTTTCAGTTAGAGCTTGCTACGAAACTATCAGTCAGCGAATACGACCCGCACTTGGCTGTTATAAAATCTACGGAACCCTACACTGCGCGTGGCCCAACACGCACTTGACCGGTTTTTGTATTTTATTACAATTATTACAAAGCCTTCCGTGTTCCGTTATTATTTGCTCGTAAATTCGAATAAAAAATCAACGTAGATTTCGTTCCGCTGAAACCAATAAAAACAAAATCGAACGTTCGGTCTCGTAAGTCAAATGTCTAGTTTAATTGATTGCGCGTTTGAAATGAAATCGCGCTGTTATCGCGGCATCGCGCCGAATCGCTTCGATCACGCGAGCACAGTTTTTGATACTACATACCTTGAATTATAGCTACATCCAATGAATAAATAACAACAGTCATTGTGCCTAATGTACATTATTTATGTGCAAGCATAAATAATAAGGCGCTACATTGTTGCAAACTTAGAAGCTTGCCTTTTAAAGTAACTAGGAACTGAAAATTGTTATTGCGAATATTAGGATGTAGGGAATGCAAATCCGTTCTGTTTTAGAATCCGGATTTTTAAGAACGGATTTTTGGTCCAATACGGATTATCCGGATTTTACGGATTTTTCATGAAAATAAACAAATCTACCCATATTAGTTTGTTAGTATGATGTTTCTTATATTTGTGTGAAGCACATGAAATTTCGATTCGACCTGTTGGAAACCACAGGCACTATCGACGAGAAACCTGACGAGGTGGTCAAAGCACTACGTGACGTGTCCCGTTGACTTTTCCCGTCGCAGCGAAAAAGTAAGGTGTCCAAACTTTCCTCGGAGACTCTCGGACAGTTCTCTTATCAGAAGAAGACGGCTGCATAGATATGCAGCCATCTTCGTCAGATAAGAGGGCCTTAAACCTAAAAACACCCGCAACATTAAGGTCGCGATTGAGCAGAACCGAGGGTCGAAAGTGTTCGCCCAGCAATTAGGATGGACCCATCTGGCAAAACTAAGAACTGCGGATGGCAGAATCGTGACTTCGAAGTCCAAGATACTCGGGGAAGTCGAGGATTTTTACGGGCACCTATACTCAACGCGGACGGTGAAACTAGCGGAACATAGTGCAGATGACCATCGAGCCGAACTAACGCGCCACTACACGGAGGACATCCCGGATATTGACCAGTGCGAGATTAGATTAGGCCCTAGAGCAGCTAAGGAACAGCAAGGCACCTGGGGATGACGGAATAACGACAGAGCTCCTTAAAGCGGGTGGGGCTCCAGTCCTGAGAGAGCTGGCGAGTCTCTTTAACTCCTTCATCCAAGAGGGTACAACCCCCGAGACGTAGAGCAGAGGTGCGGTGGTTCTGTTCTTCAAAAAAGATGACAAAATCCTTACTGAAGAACTATATACCCATCTCACTTCTGAGCCACGTATACAAGCTGTTCTCCAGGGTCGTCACGAACCGTCTCGCCAGGAGACTTGACGAGTTTCAGCCGCCAGAACAAGCCGGTTTTCGAAAAGGCTTCAGCACCGTAGACCACATCCATACTGTTCGGCAAATTGTACATAAGACCGAGGAGTACAATCAACCGCTGTGTGTGTTTGTGGACTACGAGAAAGCCTTCGACTCCATCGAAATATGGGCAGTTGTGGCCTCTGCAACGATGTTGAATTGACTGGCGCTACATCGAAATGTTGAGATGTTTGTATGACGCTGCCACGATGACTGTCCAGATCCAGGACCAGAAAACCATCCCCATCCAACTGCCCAGGGGGGTGAGACAGGAGGATGTAATATCCCCTAAACTGTTTACAAATACGTTGGAGGACGTCTTCAAAACGCTGGACTGGACTGGACAGGGTATCAACGTGAACGGCGAGTACATTTCACATCTTCGATTTGTCGATGACATCGTCATAATGGCAGAGACGCTGGAACAGCTAGACCAAATGCTGCACGGCCTAAAAGGAGCCCCTCGGCGGGTTGGTGTCGGACAACCGGAATGTGGAAAAGACGAAAGTCATTTACAATTCGCACGTCTTGCCGAGTCCAATCCACATCGAAGGGTCACTTCTCGAAGTTGTGAAGAATTATGTCTACCTAGGGCAAATAATCCAGCTCGGTAGACGCAACTTTGAGAAAGAAGCCGACAGAAGGATTCAGTTGGGTTGGGCAGCATTTGGAAAACTCCGTAAAGTCTTCTCGTCGCCTATCCCACTGTGCTTAAAGACTAAGGTCTTCAACCAGTGCGTCCTCCCCGTCATGACATATCGCACCGAAACGTGGACACTGACGGTTGGGCTGGTTCATAAATTCAAGGTCGCTCAGCGCGCTATGGAGCGAGCTATGCTTGGAGTCTCATTGAAGGATAAAATCAAGAATGAAATTATCTGGAAAAGAACCGGGAGTTACCGACTCAGCTTGCAGACTAAGCAAACTGAAGTGGCAGTGGGCTGGCCATGTATGTTGAAGGACCGATGGCTGGTGGAGCAGACGAGTCCTGGAGTGAAGACCGCGTATCGGCAAGCGTAGTGTGGGGCGCCCCCCAGCTAGATGGATGGAGGACCTTAAGAAGGTGGCTGGAACGGTCTGGATGCGGAAGGGGACGGACTGGATGCGAAAGGCGGAGAACAGGGTGTTGTGGCGCAGCCCGGGAGAGGCCTATGTCCAGTAGTAGTCTGCGATAGGCTGAGTTGATTGATTGACCTGAAAATCAAATTATTTTATTAATTTTTTTGTTATTTGGATTTATTCAAACTATCATCATTAAATATCATAATTATGGTGTTATTGCTATAATATCTACTTATTCTTATTAAAATAATCAGTCTGTGACTCGCGTGCTGAGTAACACACACTCGCGACACTCGCAAGACGCGACGCTCGAACAGCAAACTCGCTCGTTTCGATTTTTTTGTTACAATTTCTTATTATTCAAACAACGGAACAAACGGATTTGGAAGTCTAGTAAAAATGTGCGGATATCCGGATTTTTCGGATTACAGATAGTCCGGATTGCATTCCCTATTAGGATGTTACGATCAGATTGTTTTTGCGTGTATTTATTTTCGTTATTAAACATAATAATGTACTCACCTACTAAAATATAATATAGCAAAGCTTTCAGTGCGATAAACATGATGGGATTTATTCTGGAGTTATTCTGTGCTTACTCATTCATATTCGAATAGGTAAGCATATAACGCATTATACCATCATCCTTTCAACAAACACAAAACCTTAACAAACTTGATGTTGTTAAAAGACAAATAAATCTTTCTTCACATAATTTGATTCGAGGATCTCAATTTGAATTCGGCATTTACATTAATCGCATGCTACCGTTTTGAATGGCGCCGTCAGGCATCGACGTCTTAGACATTATCGATCGAATGTGAAAATCGTAACGTATTTGGGAATTTGAATCGCCATCATTTCAAATTAGCTTCTGTTCTGCCACTGTTTTCGATCGCGTGTTTGACGTTGTGGTTGTAGTGCTACTATGATTTGTTATTTACATCTGATCAAGATTTCGTGTCAGTTTTATATTTAAATATATTGTTATACATAACTTACAAAATTTAGCTTGTTATCACTTGGCGGTTGCGTCGGTCCGTGTTGTTTTGGTGGTTAATTTTAGAAGCGTGGGCGTTTCTACGACTTCAAAGAGGATCGGCGAATATTTAAAAGCCTTAAGGCTGGTAATAAATGAAATCTTCTGGTAGAGGACCTCAGATATCAGCTTTAACTTAAATACATGGTTCCCATTGCTTGTCGTTATTATAGGCTACCTACGTCAGTTTCTAGTCGGACGAGAAACCGACCTCAAAACTATATTTCGCATAACTTAAACAATGAAAAAACCATGCAAAGACCGCCCCAAACAGGTTCTATTCCTAACTCATGAAACGCAAATGTATTTCAGAAAGTCGTTACATCATAACAGGTAACAGGCTATAATTTTCCCGGTTTATAATAAAAAAAACTTAAATACTTTGCCCGATCATGTCGAACGAGCTTATGTATGTAAGTGAGGTTTTCCTCTACAGTTCCACGAGTACATAGCTTGACATTTAATTTATGGTCAATAAGTATAGTTATAATTATGTGTATGTGCGTATCGGCCTTTGTAAAGGAGATTTATGGCATAAAAGCGCGTCTGTATCCGACAATTATATGCTAATCAGATATTGCAGGCTCGCTTGTAACGAATGCAACGAGTTCTATGTTGCAAGTAGCCACGAGGTATTCTTCCGTTTTTACTCGGCTTCATTAATTGTTTAGAAAAACTTTAAGCGAGCTTAGTAGTTTTTCGGAGCTAATTTGCGAATTGTGACAACCTGAGAATGAAATGTTTGGTAGAGAACAAAAATCTATGATGATAAAAAGTTATTGCTTATAAAAACTCACTTGGTTACTGATTGGGCTCATTAAAATATCAATTAACTCAGCAAGCAGGTGGTTTTTCAATAGTTACAATGTAGCAGACGATGTTTCGGCTGTAAATTGCAATTATTATATGAATATTTAATATTCTAGCGGCCCTTATTATTGTAAATAGCTTACCTTAGATGGTATCGCGGACGATGGACAATCGTGCAGGGAATATATTAGTAATATATTAAATGCAGTAAACTTTATTGCAGATTGAAACTTCAATGAAATCTAATATGATGATTCAATTATTTCATCATTACTTAAGTCTGAATAGTTCTCGTTAGTAAATGCTGTTTAATGTCATGTACCTATTACAACGAGATAGCGCATCAGCGTTATCTTAAAGGAAAGTTTATTTTTTCCATAATACAAATATGAAATACACGCCAATTTTAACTTTCCGACAGAGTATCCTGCGTTTTGAGACACCTCGACACATGGCGTCCCAAATATGTAATAAAAAACTAATAAAAAGTGTTCAAAGAATAAATTCTGATAAAATCTTTACAATATTTGCTTGTTTTACAACCCAGTACAAAATAAAGTGGTAATATAATAAAAATATATCGTATAAAACTTACAAATATGCCATTGCATGACCAGATCGATACGAAGGGGTTGAGCAGTGAATACATGTAGGACATTATGCCAACACCTGCCGCCGACGTGAATGCTTAAATTATTGGCGACGTAAACGACGTTTGTTAATTCAATGGCTAAATTACGATCAATTTTATGACTATTTTGGCTTGCAACTGCCTTCATAAACCCATAGTTTTATTTTATATATTATAAAATTGCTTTTATTTCTTAATAAACTTTTAAACGTACAAGGTTTTTCAATTCAGTCGCACATAATTACTATATTTGGCATGAAAGTTTTTATACGTATTTCGATAAAAAGCGTACCATTAGTCTATTGCCTCCTTTTTATAAAATGAATAGCATTATGCTTCAATATATTTTATACTTACTTATAATATTGCAGTTAAAATACTATTGCAAATGCTACTTAGGCATATGAAGTTATTGGTAAAATTATTATCGTGTGGTAGTAAATTATGAGATGAAAAACCCGACTAAAGATTATACCGACATAAATAATTGTAACCAAGTAACAAGTATTAGGGGTAACGTAATATAAGTGATACATCGTTAAATTTTATGTTACACTTAACATTTTGACTAGCCCTTTTACGACGAAGGTGTCCGTGACACAAAAGCGGCATATGAACCAAGTTAATAAATAGATAGATAAATGAATAGATAGATACCTAGTAGGTACCTACTATTAACAACTAAAGTGTTGTTCTTAATTTACATAAGCCTTAGTAAAATTGAACTAACTCTTTTTGAAAAAACCAGCCAAAACTGTTAATCTTGTTAAATAATCATAATTTACTGCTTAAAAATCTTACAAAAATAAAACAAATTTTATTGCAGCTAACTAATTTGTACCAAAGGAAAAATAAACTTTATAATGGAACAATATTTTTACGAATACGGACCTCGCTCCCGTTCTATACAGATAACATCGCGAAAGCGAGCGGATATTATCACGTTCGAAATTATTTACACTGCAAAAACGCACCGGCTCAACCAATTACATGCTAATCACAGTTTTACAATTACTGTAACTGCGCTCGCGGTAGCTTTTATAATACATGAATGAAACAATAAAAAAATATTAAATTGTATTTTGTTTTGTTTTTATTCTTTGACCACGCTGTATATGTATAATATGCGTGGTGCTCGATGTGTGTTCGACATGCGACTTTCCAAATTAAGTTTGCTTTTCATGTTACGTTTTGCAGCAGTTCGCATTTGCATTAAGTACACAAACGGAATCATCATCGTCCTGCCCCTATCGATATGGAATATCCGCAAAGGAGAGGAATCACGAGATTATTTTACTCAAATGCTAAGTTTATTCTATCAGTACCAGTGTAGATCATACACTTAAATACTACCTACTAGACATGTTTTAACATAGTCATAGTAGGTCCCAACTCAGTAACTAAAGTAAATTGCATATAGCTGCTTTTTCTTCCCAGTTTTCCATACATAATAAACTTGACACGTTTTTTCTCTATTTTTTCGCTTCATAATGGGCTATTTCGTATTAAAGATTTAAATTAAAAATCAATACTTTGTTACAGGGCACCCCTAAACATTACTACTACCCTTGGCAATATGCATGTTTCGCAGTTTGTTCTCCTCCCACGAAATGAGATTTTATGTCGCAACTACAAAGTTGACTTTCATGTACCAGGGCACTACGAATTTGAGAAGTAGTCATGTTACGTTATAGTGAGATTGATGCACATTTAAATTAATCGAACATATAAAATTCACCCTTACGGAAATCAGAATAGAGGTGGTTTTTGCTCACAAAATATTCGAGAACGATTAGATAAATAAATGCTACACAGCAAGTGGTCGAAAACATGTGGGCTAACTGTGACGATCATTATGAATTCCTTGTATTTTGATACGTTCAGTGCTAGGAATGCTGAAATGAAGTGTTTGTGTATTTACGACAGAGTATTTACTTACATAATTGGCATTTAAAATTAGGGTTGTCGTCATTGCTTATTTATAACTAGTCCGTTTTTTTTGTTATTTATTAAAACAGTAGCTGATGATGAATCATATTATTATTTTGTAATAGCGATAAGTAAACAGTTCAAAATTCGTCTCTTATTTTTAATGACGTCATTTGTGTGGAAGTATGACGAATCAGAATGAGTTCCAAGAAAAATTCATAGTAGGTAAGTCATTATTTATTAACGAGAACATTAACTGCCTTGCTGTATCACTTACTCAAGGATTTTACCCGAGAAGCTAGCGATAGTGTCGGATAACGTAACGGACTACGGAGATCTTAAGAATATGGGAAATATGATTTGGATAACTGGTTTTTATTAGGTATAATAAATAAGTAGGTATGTCAGTGTCGTAAAATAATACATGAAGTATATTTAAGACACCTAGGTACATACCTACTAAGCAGGTTTCCGGTAATATGTAGCTAACCGTAGCTCTGGGGGCCTTCTCGCGAACACAGTCAACGAAGAGACGGGCACGTTCATCGAAATTCCGAACGTGAATCCTACACCCGATAAATTAACTTTTTTGGATAGGCAAAAACACCTATAAGTCAAAATTCAATAAGGTCAAGGAGATATAATATGATTTAGAGGCAATAATGTCAAATATTTAGGTAAATCTTATGTCCGTAAGTGAAACGGAGTACGAAACGCCCGTAACTACGGACTTCGTGCTTCTGCTTAGGGAGTAGTTCCCCTGACTCACTTAAAAAAATCAAAATCGTAGGATTTGAATTGTTTTAGTTAGGTACTTATTGGAGAGTTTAGCAAATTCGATTCTCATCAAGATGATTCCTTACTTCGAAACCACGTGATCAATTCCTTAGCTAATCACGCCAATTAGGCGTTTATTTCGCGCGGTTTCGTTCATTGTGTCATAGAGAGTACGGGCCCAGGTGATGATAATTGTTAATCCATTTTTTATTACCTGGTATTTTTTTTATATTACCTATATTTCGATTTTTATTATACGGAGTTCGATTTGATCGTCTATTCTATGTAAAAGACTCAAGCATTTTGAAATTTCTGTATCATTGTTTGTGATTAGTTGTGAATTTTTGGTTGCGGTTTGGGATCGGGCTGGGGTAGGAATTGTAGGAATCTCAAAGCCCATCTTCATCGCCAGCGGTTAGCGTGCATTGCAGCCAACGAGTAGAATATTTCTAATCACGTCGTGGCAATTCGGCCCCCCACCGCCCGTCACAAACATTTGGCGCGCTTCCCGCCAATCCCTGGGCCAGGGCTGGCGACGCCCGCTAATTTATGACATTACATAGTTTTTTACTAGCCACGCAATGGCAATTGGCAGATAACATTACTTACTGCGATTTCAGTGGTTTTTCGGTATCTTTGTTCATGTAAGTACAAATATTTCGTGATGGAAATAGTGTAGGACTGCAGTTTATAGGTTTTATGACTAAGTAGTTTAGCTGCTAGGCACAATGTTATGATAATCCTGGAGTTATAGCCCTTCTCATTAAGAAGCCACAATTAAAGACAATTTTTCATAAATAACAGTTTGCAAAATACAACGTAATGATAACTTTTAATTGAAAAAATAAACTGAATTAAAATCGAATATATTCTAAATTCATATCGGAAGAGAAATAACGAACAAATAACGCGTAGGTAGTTCACAAGTGACAACCCTCAAAGTGACTTGCAAGACAGTCTCCCCCGCACTGCGACCCTCGCTCGACCCTAGCCGGCGACTGTCGAGCGGATCGCATATACGAGTATACCGCCTGCCCGCTACTGCGCCCCTGGTACATTCCGTGACGTTTCTATCCGTCTGTCGACGTTGCGTACAGTCGAGACTCGACACGATCGAGAGATAGAATCGAGTGATAGATAACCGAGCGCATAGGGATGAAAACGGATAGGTTCTGATTTGACGTTATGATTACTATGGTACCTAATTATTATGTATACAGCACGATTTTAGGTTTTTTTTTAAATACACAATCTAAAATCATGGATGTTCCGCGACTGTCTGATCTGTACTATAATTTCTGGTATTTCCAATTTCCCTACGTGCACATACGAATAGGTTCTTATATTCAATAGTGATGTTTTAGCAAACAGCAAACTTAATTAATAATAGGTAAGTACACGATACATATCTTGGCCAAGAAGTATTTTTTTTACTGTAGATTTATTTACCTCGCATCGCATCTTTTTTAAATTTTCATTCGGAATCAATACTTACATACCTATACACTAAACTAAGATGACGTCTACATAGCTGTAAGTACCTACATTTCAATGATTGAGCATGAAAACGCCAAGACATTGATAACGACCATATTTGGGTCAATAAAGAAATAATTCACGGTGTTTGAATAAATTACTGTTACGAATTGTGTTTAATAATAATAAACAGACGGACGCCCGCCGCCGCCGGTTAGCTGTACTAATTTAGCTCTCAATGCTACCGCATCAATCATAGTTTGGAGGTAATTACTCGGTTAATAGCTCTAGACTAATTATATTGTTATCCCAATCGAATTTTTGTTTTATGTAATATCTAGTTAACTTAGTGATAAATATAATAGACAAAATATCATCGAATAAAAATAAAATGTAAGGTCTGATTGTTCCATCGCCAGATAACTTTTATTCGTGGAATAAAATTGACGTTTGACAGTTTTTGTATGAAATAACTGTCAAAATTTCAAAATTATTCCTCGCATAAAGTTATCAGATGATTGAAAAATCAGCCCTGAATGAAATAAATTATTGAACTTCTAGATACTTTTTTTATTTCACTCATATACATCAGTAGCTGCCTATCTATTCTGTAATAATCTCACCGTGAAAACTTTGGTGAAGTGAGCTGCCATTTCACCTGTACACACTCTAATAGGCTATTTCCCTAAAAATTCTAATTAGTCCGTCAGTTAGATTATCAAAAAATATCGAACCCGTATTTTTTCTTTTGTCAATTATATAAAAAATGATGGAAGATATCGCCCGTTAAAGTTCCGCGTAACGTCACTTGCATGCAACACTTTTGCATGCAAGTGACGTCACGGCCCCCCACTCCCAAATTTTGACGCGCTTTATCTTTCTCATTTTTTGTTTGATTGACAAAAGAAAAAATACGTGTCCATTATTTTTCGATAATCTAACTGACGGACTAAACATAATTATAATTTTTTTACCCAGGAAACTACCTTATTCCGTAAAACACACTATCAATCACAATTTTAATCATTTTGAAGGATATTTATTGCAAATCCATTGCTTCATGTGTTCAAAAACTGTCCAACAACGTAAGTAACGCAAATAATGTTGCTGAACTGTCAAAATAAAAGTAATTTCTACAGTTAGTGTTTCGCAATGGTGTGTGTTAGGGATTGACTCTATTGACAGCTCACTTCACCTAAGTTTTCTTGAGGTGAGTTTCTTCCTGCCGGGGTAGCGGGATCGTCCGAAAGGGTTACCGCTGCCCTGGTACATAAAGGGCTAAGGAAGGAACACGGGTGGGTTTTAGTCAGTAAGAGTCTGACACTCCCTTCTGCTCCACCCAGAGCGGGAGGAGTCATTTGATGATGTACCATCCACAAAAAAAAAAAAAAAAAAAGGTGAGTTTCTTACAGAAAAGATCGGCTGATTTTGAAGTTAAAATACTTAATACTTTAGAGTCATAAGTTTAGATATCATCGATCGTCAGCCATACATGTTATAATAATTTAATCGGTAGAGACCATAAAAGGCGATTTTCTAAAGAGCATGTAATCAAATTAATGTACCCGCTCAATGGGCGATTATAACAATTTATTATCGAGGGAAACTAACTATTATATCACACTATTTATATTATTTAGCAATCGTTTAAATTCTGATATAACAATAATTTTAAGATTATGTTGATTAAAAGGTATAAATTTTATTAATAGGAAATAGTCGCCGCTGACTAACCTAGCTGCTATATCTTTCAAAAACTACTTACTTGACTACATTATCTCAAAATGTCAGCAAAGCCAAGGCAATTGAATAATTCGGCGATATAAGGAAGGAAAGCATATCGATGAGCAACCTGTTAGATACCATGGATTCAGCACATGACGCTAAACCGCCTGCATTGTAATTACTTGTCGGTTTAAAAAAAAAAAAATTCATACATTTTGACCGCGTAGGTATCACACTTTTTTATGAAACAGCAGATTTTTGATAAACGACGCAAAATTTCTATGCAAGGATGTCAAGAATCATGTGCTGAATTCATGGTTGCAGTTTGCGCGTTGATGTCCCTGCCACCCTGTATAGGTACAACTTTCAAAAATGTAAGTACTACCTACCCAACCTTTTCTCTCCTATCGTATACCTACCACCTAAGTTCTGCATAGTTAAGCTATAAAAAAGAAGCTATTTATCATTCTAACTTCGTAAACCTGTGGTATTTATAGAAAATTTGCACTTCCATAAAGTTTTCAATTCCGTAAATGCATGCCTAAAATTTTCAAATAAACTAAACGAACCCCTCTCATACTTTGTTGTGTAATTGTATACCTTAATTCGGGGTAATAAATGTTATATTTCAACGGAGTATTGTGCTATGAGGGGTAGCGGTGGCGCAAAGAGGGTGTCATATCTCAGCCCAGCCCATGTTGTTTGGATATAAAAATGTTGACTTTGCTATTAAATGTGCATGTTGACATTTATTTGCATTATAATTGTAATTTTTGTTAATCTGTTCCCACTTAAGTGTTAAACAATTCCTAATTGCCTGTGGGGAAAGTATCGAACATTATTTGTACCTATTGTAAAATGTTATGAAATCTGTAGGTGTACTTACAAATAATTAATGTAAAATATAATTAAGCAAGTGGTTCTGATCCGTTTATTATTCGATAATATTCTTATTTCTATTCACGAAATAAATTGTGCATATTGCACACTATTATTTTATTACATTCATGCATTTTCTGAACTTTTAACTAAACACAAAATAACATCGTTGTGCTAATTTATACCTTTTTGTAGGTATAATTAAAGTATGTATTGGCTTGAATCAGCGGAAGCGACAAGTTGTTCAGCGCGCTAATACAAAACCAACTCCACGCATTTATGTTGCCCTGGTAGATTTTTGTAGGAGTTCGATCGGCGTCCGCTCTCACTCCCGAAAAAATGCGATCGAGATGGATGAGACGATGACGTTTCAACTTGAAGTGTACGATTTAAGTATTTTTGTAATTGCGTTTTAATGGGAAGATAAATAAATTTAAAAAAATATTATAAAAACAATTAATATGTATTTTCATTTGAAAAATTATATTCAAAGATTGACTAAGTATCGATTTAGTAGATTTAAATTCAATGAATCCTTTCTAGGAACTCCTTCCTTTCCTTTGAATTTACATAATAAAGATACGGTTGATAAACAGCTTCTTCAAAAAGCATCATTTTGGCGGTGTAGGGATTGTGACTTGAGAAGTTGGACCGGTCAGTACGCAATGTTTATAAACTTAGGTATTATTTAAGATATAGGTCTGTATAATTTTTTAAGTTACTATTTAACTGTCTCAATAAAGTATTTCTCACAAATAGAAACATTAAAAATAAAATTAATCCGCAATTCAGTACTAGTTGGCTGAGCAACCACAAGCGACGTCGCGTCAGTCTATTTACGCTACGCTTCACTACGCTGACCACGCAATGCGACGATGCGACGTGCAGCTATTTTAATTCTAGAATAGGGACGCTATTAACTGTGGCCTAGATTTCCTAGCGTGAAAAATAATGAAACCAACCACTGCAATTTTTGCCATAAAAATTCGAAACTTAGCCAATTTCGTGTGACAATTCACCTGTAATATTTATCAATTTATTTTAAAATAAATAACAGATTAAAAAAACTCGTTGATTTTTCTATCGGAAAATAAAGTTTGTGTCGCGAAAAACTAAATAGTTTCTGTGCTCGGAAAATCCTAGTTGCATCCGGGTCATTCGGCGTCGGATAAACCCTTTTCTTCAGCGCGCGTGATACTAGGCTCACAGTAAGCACGAGGAGTTATACGTAGCGCCGCGGCGAGTGTAGCGGTAGGAGCGAAAGAGACGCACTTGTGCTTGGAATGCTAGCGTTAGACAGAGACGTTACGGTGAAGGTCAACTGATAGGATACACAGTGTAATTCAAGCATAGAAGAAACGTACACGTCGTCGTATCAAGATTATTGACGCGATAAAGGAAATGGATATTTAAAATAAAATAGATTGATGGACACTTTATGATAATTTTTAGCATTGATTTTTGAATTTCATAGGTAGTTTAAAAAAGTTTTTCTCTGCAAATGGAACGCTAAAATCATAATTTCTATAATAAAAAGAGCAGAAACTTAATAATCACTTATTTCTTAAGTGTTAATTAAATAAATAAACAGCTATTTCTAGTAAGACTGACGGAGTCAACATTTATTTGTACTACTCTGTAGTACGACAAGTGATAGAGTAGGACGGCGCTATACATTGGAGCGAGACAGAAATACCAGCACGTGCTTCCTTTCATAATTTTCGTTTTGGCTCCTCGCCCCGCTGCCACTCCGATATTTCATCTCATTGTGGGAATTTGTTTCGTGAGAAATAGCAGTTATTTTTTTATTTATTTTGTTTCTTGTTGATAAGCGAATTCCATTAAAATAATAAAATGTGTGTGAGTTTCACGGATAAATTACATTGTCTTGGTTTATTTATTGTTTTTGATATTAATACGAGTATACTTAACAAAATCGGACTGGAAAAAACTATCGAAAACTCAAAACAAAGTGAGAATTTTGGCGAAGTTTATAAACAAATCAAACAAACAAGTTTCTAGTCTCTAGACTAGAAACTTGTTTGTTTCATAGAAAGAAAGAAGAGACGAGAATCCTGTAGGTAACCTATGAGTTATGATTATCATTATTCAGTCCTTCGTAGCTTGTAAAATCTTAAGAAATAAATAAAAACTTGTTCAGGAAACCGTAATCAGGAATAGGCGGACAGAATCTTAGTGAGGTAAATAGTACGTTTACTTATAACAAATTCAGGTAAGGAAACAACAAAACAACACTATTCCTGTTCTAGGAACCGGATGGGCTGCCAAGACTTGTAAGTTCACAATAGCCCACTAAGGGCCATTGGGCTTTAATAACGAGTCCAAATGAATTACAATATAAATTAGTGGGGAACCGGCCGGACCGGTTTGCGATCAGCTGGGCAGCCCGGTCAGGTCACATACTACAGATATTATGTAGGGCCACGTCCGGTAGTCGGCAAGAAACTATACGGACGGATTTGGTTAGTTCACGTGAAGATCTATGCTTTAGAACGAGCAACTAGCTTGCAACTTTCTGACTAACTGACCGTTTCCTTGACATTTCAAAAGTGCCTGTAAAGGGTTTCATTGAAATATACGCTTTGAGTTTGACGTGACCGCAGCATTTTAGAGTTTACGACTATTCAAACTTTATTTTAACTTGGGTTTTTTACATAGAAGGATAAAATATATACACTGATCGGATAAAGTTCTAATAGTAAATAAACTAACATACGATAAAAATATAATATCCTAACCTAACTAAAACAATTATCATGAAACTTAAAACATGGCGTCAAAAATTCCTCCGCGTCGCTGTCGACTGGTAATGTACCCAAGAGACTGGCGGCATTGCCACGTTGTATGGCAATACTTAGCCTCTGGCCAAGTATTTTAGCCTCTATTATAACTGTTTTATTTAGCACACTAGTTAATTTCCATGGCAGAGTAGATATCATAATAAGCTAAATATGTAGCGGGTAAAGAATTTGAAAGAACAAACTCTGAACTAACTTTGAAATCTTTTCTGCACGGTGGGCTTCGGAATCTTGTCAGTATTCGTTGCGTTCTTTTGAATGAAGTGGATTCGCTTAATGAATCATACCTAACTTATCAAGACAAATTGTTAAATATCTTGAGCGAATATGGAGCTTTTTATTCCATTCTATCAAAAGAAGCCAATAATTAAACTAACTTGGAAATTAACTGCATTACTACCATTCCAAAATGACATACGTATCCAAGCGTAAAACAACTCCATCGTCTGTTCTCTATAAGATTCAGAAAGGATTGCTACATGATTTACAAGTATTTCATTGTATTCTTAAACGTGTCTTCCTTCAAACTTTAAGACCATGGCTACTTCTTCCCCTTACCTCCTTACATTATCATCATCATCAACCAAACAGGGCCCTAATTCACTATGACCACGTAACGATTCTTTACTCGAAACCACGTCATTTCCTATTCCCGCCAATCTCACGTTCAGTTCGCGCGGTTTCGTTCATTTTGTCATAGAGAGTAAGGCCCCTGATCATGTCGACGTGTTCTCATTGAGAAATGATATGCTTCTGTATCACCCATTCCCTGTATTCATATAGGTTTGGTATGTTTCTGGTTTTCCGCTGAGTGAATGTGGTTTGTTTGACCACGACACCCCTTTTTCCGCAGTAAATCGTAACAACGGGGAGCACGTTATTGCTGTCCATTCGCCTGATTTTAATCATTTAATCGGCATTCACCATGAAAGCAGATGGGGTGGCTCCAACACTTTTACGATTCCCTTCGAATTCTGATACTAGCGAGCATTGTTCATTTTAATTTGTTGATTTTCTTCCTTTCAAAACTAATTTGATTGTTTCGTTCGGAAGTTTTACTAACTTAGGTAATGATTTTGAGAGTTTTGATGGTTTTGCAGAGAGTTCCATGCCATCTTTAGCTATACTGGCATTAATTTATAAGTACTACCATTACATCCATATCTTTAAGAATGTGTGACTCCTACGATGTCCAACGGTGTTATCGAATCTTCGACGTAAGAAATAGCTTTGGCCATTTGGTATTCTCAATCAATTTGATAAGAACATACTGACGACTATCTTGATTTACCTATATCATTAATTTAAAACACATTCTTTATTTAGAATTGATTTCAATGATATCTATGTCATTTGATCAATGATTCATTCTTGATATGGGGCTTTCATTTCTTTGATAAAATTATCTGGAAAACAAACAAGTTTTTAAAGCAATTGAGCATTTATATGTAAATAAGGATCCAGATACAAATCTATAGATTTCAGTAAAGTGTTGGTACACGCGGCAAGACATCAAGCTCCATTTTTAGCTGACCTCGCTTTGTTTAGGTTTTTCGTGCAATCAGAAGTCAGCTTATACAAAAAAATTTAAGAGGCGGTGAAATTCTGTCATCTATAGGATGAATCAATTAAAGAAGGATCATGAATGAATTTAAATCTTCAACATCAACATCAGCCTATAGTTTTATTTGCCAGTTTGGAATCGACTTGTAGTCTGGTGTGGAGTCTATCTTCGTAAGAAACTATGCAACCCAATCCCATACCAACATTCTCAATGTAATCTAACCATACTTACTATTACCATAACTATACTCATCGTTCGTCCCGTATGCCATCAGTCGAACATCATCATCGTCCTCTTGCATGCACATATCCCATTTTTTGGGTCGCCGCAGCATGTTTCCTTCTTTCGTAGGTACTTCTATGTTAGCCGTCATCACACTGGTCACACCCTTTCTACCCATATCATCTTTCACATCATTCACGTCGTTCAATCCATCCATAGTTTCTTTGCCATCAGTCGAACCGCATCACATCACATTGACATCTAGGACCATACAGTAATCGTCATTATCGCCCTAACTTAACCCACCGATTGAAAATGTTCTTAATTTGCTTAGATAACGACTTCTACGATAGGTATGCAACATATTATTGTAATGTTTACGAGCGAATTTAACTAATAAAACTGAAGGTGATCAGCACATCTAAACCGCGTGACCTGAGCAAGAGCTGTCAGTGTCATCATTGTTGTGGAATTGACAGTTCTCGAACGCGTTTTAGACGTTCCGATCGACCTCTTAGGGCGAATTTCATCAGTGAAACTCACTGATGAAATTCGCCCTAAGAGGTAATTGGTAAGGTGTTACCAAGCAGAGACTCCTTGTGAAATCATGTTGATTTTGTTTTTATTATGTTTTACGTATTGATCTGAACTACAAAGGCAATTCAAGTTCTTGTGTGTACGTACGTAAGAATGTTTAAAAACAATCGCGCACGCAATCTGACCGTCTCAGTTAGAATCGTTTCATAAGAAAGCTGGTTTTACGAGTGCGTTTCTCGTGATCATTTGCATATTAATTAATACGTTAATTGTGCCTCTTATGAAAAACCGTCTAGTGTTGTATACAGCAAGCTCTGATTTGCATGCGAAAACCTTTTTATGTTCGACTGGTTATAATTTTAAATCTGCTAATGAAATGTGATTAGAACCATGTTCACTTAAGTACATCATCGTTATTATACCTTCCTGCAGCTTGCAATAAACTATGGAGGAGGTACTAACTAGTATTCATTGAGTTCCTTCATAGGTAGGTAAAGATGAATCTACCTAGACTTTGATCTTAGACCTCACAGGATAACAGAGACAGAAAGAGGTTCCTTTAATGCTTTATTAGAAGAACTTAGTACTTACGAATTACTTATTTGGTCTTTCGATTTGTTACTCTTATAACTTTGTCAGTTAGTTTTTAGTTTTGCATTTAAGTCATCTTTTGCGAGACGAATGAGCGTCCTATCGCTCAATGGTAACACACAGGGAATGACAATCCTTTTCCATTTTAACTTAACGATCTACAACTAAAACTTTTCATACGTTTGAAAACTTCGTCTGCTCGACTGCAAATATACAGCGATCGATAAATGGATACTGTTATGCAGTTAGAGTGCTGGTTTTCCATAGATAGTATATTTTTTCAAGCAAATAAGTTATTTTTTAGTGTCCACAAACTTGATGTCTTGCCTACATTTTGAGCTAATTCTAGGCTAGGCTAAGCCCTATGGATCTCATCGTAAGGAAAGCTAGCAACGATCAATTACAGCATTCACGTTATGACTTACATCAAGCAGCATTGACTTGAATGGTAACTTCAAATTGCAATTTCTGTTTTTATCGAAGATTATAAAATGCTGTTCAATGTGAACAGCATTGTCCAATGTGACGACGTCAATAATATAAGACGTTACTTCTCTCTTCTTTTTAAAATGAAAGCGTGCAATTAGATTGGGATAACTAGGAAGTCAGGTTATGGAAGAGTTGTAATTATTTTAACGTGTGAAGTAATAATAATTCATGTGTTGTACGCGTGTCGCGCGTTGCAGCCGCCACGTCACTGTGTTGTTGTGCAGAAGCGGCGCAGGCGGCCATGACGGTCGGCGTGGCGAACGTGCTTTGCGACGAGCGGCCCGCCCCCCTGGCGTGGCCGGCCCCGCCTCCAGCCGCGCCGCCCGCGCCCCTCTGGCCCTACCCCGGTGAGTCACCTCCTACTGATATCTGCGACCCTGGTAGCTACGCGCCAACTGCATTGCGAGACCGCCGTTTCAGCGACATCGGACCCCGGCCAGAAATGAAAATTTAACACCGGCGCACTAATTCCTAAACCGGTATATCTATCTCTTTTGTTATTCAAAAACTAAAAAGAGATAGAAAATAGGTCTAAGGAAATAGGCGCCTAATTCTGAATGAGAATGCCGTCAGTTTAGATATACCACCTCTTCAGTCATGTTGCTTTGGTAGCAGCATTGCAACTGTACTCATCCGGTCAATAGTCGCTGTTGACCGGTTTCGGTAAACCGACCAAGTGATAAGGATGCCTGTTTCATTGGATCGCGGGAAAATTAAATGTCTATTAAAATTGGTCGGGTTTTATAATGACGGTAAATTCGCGCGTGGCTACTTTGGCGCTTTTTTTTTATTTCACTTTTTTTTTTTCAGGGTTCCAATTCGACTTGCGCGTTTAAAAAAAAAATTACTTTGTATTTATTTCCAATTAGGACTAGTTAGGTAGATAAGTCAGGGAGGGTCAGACTTCAGTTATTAGTAACTGAAGTCTGACCCTCCCTGACTTATCTCCTTATGTCCTTCTTTTGTTCATGTAGTCGAAGCCTAAGGGGTTCGACTACATGAACAAAAGAAGGACTCCACAATTCTTGTCCAAAGCAATAAAATTCGATTGTGGCGTGAGCGTGAGCATAAAAGACTTACTTAGTCTGTCGTAATTGTAGAATTCTAGAAAAGTTATTTTTTAAATACAGCATTATTCATTATTACGTGTAAAAAAAAACCAAATAGGTCGCTTATACAAGTACCTAGATAGGGTTATAAGGTAGAATTCGAGTTTATAAAACCAAGATTAATGTTTCAAACACTTTTATAAATTATTGAAATGCTTACGAATAGTTGGTATGTCGATTACAAACCATTTTTAACCATAGTGTAATTTATGCGGAACCACTTATACGGTGCACACAACAGCCTCCCTCCGTAACCCGATCCCGTTTATAATGTCGATCGGGCCACATCGGGTCTTTTCATCGGGTACCGAACTTTTTTATCTCTTTCTCATCATTAGGTATAAATTAATGAAATCCCTTTGCCATTAAAGGACGGCGTTGAATTTCGCACTCACCAGTACTGATTGTACTGTTGAATGAATGGACGCAGGTACGCTCCACGAGTTCCACGACAAAAGTTAATTGGTGAATGTGACGACATAGTACGATCGAGTTGAATGGAATTCAAAATTGTAGAATGTGGTTTCTAATTGCAGGATTCACTAGCTAATAGTAATTTGGTGTACCTATTAAACCTTTAACGTAGATCTTGAAGGGATGGAATATGAAAGTTGGCTTACCTTAGGATCTGCAACTTTATAGCTTAGCACGCTTTCTATCACAATCTAAAGGATTTCAACGGAAATTCCTAATACATTATTTAATATATTTGAAAAATTTGTCTGCTTGACCACATAAATAACGCAATTAAAGTTGTTGAATTGTCTACATGAAAGACTCCCATTGTATGTTTGTTACGCGATTACCCCGCGATCTCTTATTTCTGACGTCAAATTACAAAACCCAAGCTTCTAACTGCACACAGCACATTGCATTTGCCAAATTAATGGCCGGCCCAAAGTGATATTATTATCATATCACACACGGTGAGGAATGATATGATAATTAACAAGTGGTAGGTAATTGCTGTTGAACCCAGCAATTATCCTTTAGTCACCTTTTATGACAATCAGCTGAAATATTATATGGCAGCTGAAGCCTGCGGCAAACGCACTTGACGATGTTTATAAAATTGGCTCCTTGGCAAATGCCTATCTTTGCTATCAAAGAGGAGCCAGTTCCTCTCAATCAAACATTTTTATAACATCCTCAATTTCTTGCGAGCCTAGTCCTTTTTCTGCTTTTGTCGAGGTTCTACTACACCTTTTCAATTGTCCTCCTTTAGACTATGTATTTCTAATGCAGATGGTCTAACACCTGTCTATATGACACAAAGTAATTCATAGTTTCTAGATAAGTACATAAGCATTGGATATTCATGGCTTTATTTGTTTAAGGTATTATTTGTATTGACTTCGAAACACATTCATTCTTTACAAATGCTAGTTTGAGGGAGTTGAGCAGTCACGAGCACCAATATGTCAACATTTGGCAACTTTCAATTGCGATTTTTTCGTCTATGGGTTCGATAATGCTATGTTCATAACAACATAAAATTTCATCCAAAAATAAAGGAGTAAATCGCTTTTGAATAAAGCCGAGTGTATACATACTTTTGCTCGTGACTGTACCTATTGTATGGTCACTACTTTTGCAGGGAACTTCCTTGTTTTTGCACGATTTCTTACTGCGAACTTGACGCATAGGGGTAGCTTTTTACAAGAATCTATTCTAAAGCTAGATGGTTGGTTGTATCGCTCCATCCATAGTAATATTTAAAGTGCGAAAATAACTCTGTCTGTCTGTTAACGTTCCTATCTTACCGATCGTCATGACATTTAACAGATAATTCTAAGCCTGATACTCAGAGAAAGACAGGCTATACTTTCATTCTGGATATGTATTCAAAATATATGAAATACTTACGAAATACATGCAGAAAACGTGGACAACAGCTATTCTATAAAACTGTATGTATTTTAATTACTGCAGTTCTTCTTTCGCCGTTGGTCTTCGCAGACTGGTGGTAAGTACTTAGTGGGTGGATAAGAGTGGTCGAGGATCCAGCTTTGTGGCGTGCGAGTGCAATAGGAAATGAACACTTAGGTGAAGTCAGGGAAATTAATTGCTTATCAAACTGACTACCAACTTAAATTGTCCGTATATTCAAATCACGACCGTGTTTCTTTGACAGTTGTATGGAATGGCTATAACGCGGCAAATTGACGTAGTTTGTCAATATGATAAACAATACATTTTACTGACTTTAGTTCTAGCAGAGGACTGGTATAGCCATGACTATGATAATTTACCAGTGGGGTGATTGCGTATCACACTATCAATAGTAGTGGGTTTCATTTTGACACTTCAATAATATTCATTGCGTTATTTACGTCGTTGGGCATACACATTTTTCGAACATATGCAGCAATGGATTAGCAATATCCTTCAAAATCTTTCAAATTGAGATTGAGCTATTGTTATATTCGCTGATCGCGATAGAAAGCGATCTTAGTTTTTTTTCTAACAATTTTAATAATCACACGATCCTTATTCCTGACAATATTATCTATCCATTTATGATCAAATAGTTGTATATTAGATCCGATACCTAGAGGGCAAGGTACAATGAATTAAGATACAATTGCAATGCTAATTAATTCAATAATTCAAAGTTAATCCGTAGCACCAGCGGCAGCAGTCCGGTTAACGGATTATAAACCAGATAAGATAATGGATAATAGAGTAATATTACCCATAGACATTTGAATAGGTTAATATTAATGACTCTGGGTTGATTCATTTTCTTGTCGCTTGTTGAATTGAATAACAATGTTGTCACTTTGCATTTGTATGGTTAACTAAGTGTCCTAAGTAGGTAGGTTAGGTACCTACCAAAACCAAGACAGCGGGTAATTGCGTAACACAATAACAGTAGCAATGGCTTTCATTTTGACAGTTCAACAACATTCATTGCGTCATTTACGTTCTTGAGCAGACAATATTTCGAACATATGAAGCAATGGATTAGCAATATCCTTCAAAATGATTCAGATTGTGATTATGTGTTACGCAACGAGGGTGCTGGATTCCTTTAAATTTCAAATGTGATTTAATTGAGTGAATATTTAAAAATCATGAGGTCGGTCTACTTACAAGTTTTGTGCGCAAAAAATATAGAAAATGCATAAATAATAGCAAATTTTGCTATTACCATGTTTTGTTTATGAATAATAATAATAGGTAATAGTCCCCTAGTTCTAAAAAAAGTGCACTCAATGCCCATCATAAGTGGGGTAACTCCGTAAGACACATAAAATGACAATGGATCGAAATGGATTTCATTCTGACAGTTCAGCCATGTCGTCGTCATGTCGTCGTCATGTCGTCGTCATGTCGTCGTCAAGTCATTGCGTTATTTACCTTGCTCAGCAAACTAATTTTTCGAACCTAAGAAGCAACGGATTAGAAATTTCCTTCAGTACCCTTGGATTGTGAAAAAAGTGCACTACACAATAAGGATGCTGGAAAGCAGAAAACATTAGAGACCTACTCGTAGATACTTCATATCGCATAATTTGCCGGAAAGAAGCCGCTTCAACTCTCGAACAAAAATAAAATATAACAGTTCGTAAAAAAAAAACGATTAATCCACAAACCGGTTCTTAGCAAACCACTTAAAAATTATGAACGCGTTAACTAATACTCGCGATACAGTAATCACCGAATATTTCTCACATGTTGACCACTTTAAAATAAGTGACGTCATGCGTCTTAAGACGAGGTAAAAAACTATATCGTCCGGATCCATCGCTCACCCGCATCCATACGCTAATTCGTTCCCCACGAACGGAACTCTGTCACTTCCACGCCATAAATTATAATACCATAAAAAAACATAAAAACTCATTTATCGATAAAACTGGAGTCGACTTACGTGCAGCCCTAACGTTTATCGCTCCGCCCACAAGACTCCGCCTTCTCGGCGTCTCGGCCAATAAGAAGCCGTCGAGCCTCCAAAGGCAGTGCTTCATCTTCGCCGCCTTGATCTTTTTAGTGTTGTGAATGACTTTTTTGCGTTTATGTTTTTCTTGTAATAACAAGTGGTGCGGTAATGGCGATTTTTGCCGCGTCCTGAACGCACGCCGCGCGTTTGACACCTCACGCGACCGTTGAAGAAATAACGTTCGCTACAATGATTGATGGCACCGTAATTGGTGGCTTTGATACATATCTGATAGGGAAATTAACCGAAATTATAAATGAATAGGTAGGTACCCGGTCCGTGTTAAACAGGAAAACAAAATAATATCTTGATAGACTTCATATTACATCAGTATCACAATTATTTCCAAGTTCCAAACTGCTACCTACCTAGGTACCTACGTCAATTTCCAATAGATACTTATCTAGGTACCTTTTGGAAAAAATATAGGTGAGGAGGCAGGCAATCAAGATTACGTAGGTCACCTACTACTACCTACGTAATACATAGCCCTATTCGTAGGTACCTAGGTACTTATGAATGCTGATATCGAGATTAGCGCGAAAAACTAACAAAGCAAGCTGTCGAGCTGTCTCTGTTATTCAATCAATCAATCTTCTCCGCCTATACCAGCTCTCTGTACCTCTTGGCATCGCCTGTTGTCCTGTTGATTTGATAAACGTTGATGAATGATTGATACACGTAGATTTGTAATTGATAAAACCTAGCAATGTCAGAGGGGCAATTCTCGTAATTTTAAGAACGTTCAGTCTGATCTCTCTAAATCTATCAAAAAAACCTTTAATTTCCCTACATTTTGACAAGTTTTTGACATTGATGGTCACTGAGATGAGACTGCGACTAGATTTTGACGTTTTCATTCATTAGATATATATAAGTAGGTACTTCCTTGATTCAAGAGATGAATCGAATGAAGTGACCTATTCTGATTCCGAACAAAATCAATTACGTTAAGTCATTTGCTTAAGAATTTTGTGGAATTCGATCAAAGTTGATCTCTTGCCACGGAGTAAGTAGTGTAAATGGAGCGATCACTATTTGCAACTGTACACTTAGCGCAAATATCATCACGACACGATAATCGGATTTAAGCCCTGTGATAATAAAGTGTAACCAGAAGGCCACTTCCCATATTTAAAAACGTTCAAAATCTAGTCGCAATCTCATCCCAGCATGAATTTCTAAATCTGGTCAAAAATGTATCGTATAAACTGACGGATTGACACTGAGATTCTAAGAATGTGACCGTTGCGTCCTTTAAAATACGAGAATGGTCTCTGGTATCTTCAAGTAGGTTATTAAAGATTGTTTTCTTCCACTCAACCCAAAACACCCTCAAGATGACGAAAAGAGTGTAAGAAACGTTAATCTGGGTTCGCTCGAACTCGTTCGAGACCTAGTGGATGTAGTTTTTACATCTTTTGCCAAATTAATATTTTGGTGAAATAAAGTGTTTTTTTTTGTATGGCATTGTTTGTAGGACTAAACCATCATCCAACTAATTTATGATGACACAGTATTTTTTGTAAAAAAAAATGTGACCGTCTAGAATTCTATAAGTTTGTTTTGCTATTGACGCCAAACTGGGATTAATCTGGGTCGAAACTTGAAATCATTCAAATTTCCCCTGCAAATGGTCATTGTGGTTTCAAGGAGAACTTACTTGGCATACCTAATCAGCCTATTCTCACTGCTGGGACACAGCCAACACAGGCCTCCTCTCTGTGAGAGGGAGTGGGCTGTAATCACCACGCGGGCCCAGTATACAGATTGGATCCTGCGTAGTCCTACTTATTTTCCATTTCGAAAGCATTAGGTCGGTGTTGCCTCGTAACTACATACCTACTTACTTTAACTACGTACCTGAAGAAATGTAGCAATCTACCAGACTGGGCTGTCGTAACTAAGAGAAAATCACCTCTTTAATAAGGAGGTTGGGCTCAGCACCCAACACTGTAATGTCTGTAATACCACCTCCGGGCCATCACGCATATCACACTGCTTTAGCTGGGCATTGTGTTAATTGAAAACCTGGTTTCAGAATCGCTGCTTTATCGAATTTCGTAAACCATTATTGAGACGAGATGAGTTTCATATCTTGTTTTGCTCGTAGATATATAAAGAAAACATGTAATTTTCTGTAGAAAGAAGGCGATAGCATAGTGACGTTATGCAGTAGCACAAACTAAGATGAAGTAATCTAACTTATTCATCAAAACCCGTTAACATTATAAACTTTATTTGAATTATCTGATCAAGTAGTCGAGTTCTAAGTCTTCAATTCCAGAAACAAACTAAGTAATAAATCGATTCTCAAACTTTCATCGAGGTGCCTTCCAGTAAAAAATACTTCACATCGTAAATATCCCAAACTATTTCACATTCAACGCATCACTCAATTTAAACTAAATCAAACTATTTAAAAAACCGGCCGCTTTTCAGAAACGTTTAAAATTAAAGCGATGTTAATGGTTTCGTTGGGTCTCTTTTTAACGCACCTATATCCTGTATGCACTATCCCGTTCCCTCTCGTTAGGGATGTGAAGAGAATAATGGATTAATTGGAACAGTAAAATGCAAGTCATTAAGATGTGTTTCGACGTAGAGCTGGGCATTTCAAAATGAATTTTAAGCAATCAATGTGAATTCTTAGTTGTTTGTTTTTTATTGATCGGTTTACGTTCCGATTTTGTATTGCTGTGCTTCTGAAGACATGGCATTCTTCTATTCTGATGTTAATTCGAAACAAAGTCCACTTAGTATGAACAACGACGACTTTTATTTTGCCATGTTTGGCGTAACTATTAACAATCAAATTAATTTTACATTTGCGAAGGTTTTATTACGGGTGTAACCTCACATTAATTGTTATTCATTATAAAATTTTAATTACTGTTTTTATAATTTCCCTGGGTTTATTTTAACTACACATAAGGTAATTTATTATAATATCTTTAGGAACAATAGGTAAGTAGGCAAACATTAAGGTCTTACACATTTTATGTAAATCGCTACAGACTTAATGAATTATGAATAACCCGGTAACAAAATATTAATTACCTGTATGTAGATTTATACATAGGCAGGAAGGCAAAGTGTCACAACCATAATAGACGACTTTAAAATACGCAATGATTATGAAAACAAGTCATAAAACCGGCAGATTGGTAATTTTTGTTAAATTTTAATTTCATAGCTCCGTGGCAAATTTTTCCTACATTTACTGCCACTGGACACACGACATAAAGAGTAATTTCCCACCGAAAACATTAACATTCCTGCTCGTCTCCGGAAGCGCGGCCGCTGAATATTAAACGACCGGCTCGTATGCCGTATTGTGACTAAGTGATGAGCCATACACACGGACTACTAAATAAACTAATGGAGTATTGATATGCTGACGAATGTGCACCTTTTGCAGACATCGTGTATAGTGTGTGGTCGTACACATGATAACGAGCTTGATTCTCCAGAAATTAGAATTAGAAATGTGCATATTGACACTCCATTCATTCATTGGTCTTCGTCATTAATACAGCGTAGATGTCGGCACTCGCTTTATTGTTATGATGTCTTAGTGTTGATAAAATAATATGATACTGGCATTTTAGAAACAGTAGCGAATGCCCAATGAAATCCATACCCATGTACTTTTATTGTTTGTTATTTATTCGAACGCCTGCTTTAACAAGCAAATTTTGTTTCCAGCTCAAGTGTCAATGGAAAGCATGATGGTGGGTGGTGTCGGCGTCGGCGGCGTGGGGTCCGTGGGGGGCGGCATGTCCGGCGGCTTCCAGCTGGTGCGCGAGCCCTCCTCGGGCGCGCTGCTGCTGCTGCCCGCGCCGCCCGACCTGCCGCACGCCGTGCTCTGGGGCGGGATGCCCTACCAATCTGCACCGCTGCTCCTTCCTCAAGCGCCGCACCCCTCACACCACCTGCAACTGCTACCAGGCGACCTCCTCGCCAGCACTGCGACGTTACAACACACTCACACGCATTCTACGCGTCTAGTAACCCTCGCGCCTGCGCCTCAACCGCAACCCCACCCTTCACACACAGCGGATAAGAGAAAACCAATCATGCAGCCGCTCATCACGCCACATTTAATAAAAATCGAACCAGAACCACAGCATGAAAAACCGCAACCGACTTATGCACCAGAACCGGTTCAGCAGCCGATGATAACGACGCACTTGTACTACCAGCCTGATTACTCAGAGCAGGCGTGTCGGAGTCAAGCGACATCACCAGCTGCTCCGCCGACGCCACCTCCTGACGCTCCTGAGCTCCCGGCACACAGGGACGCGTCCAACCAAACTGATCACATCGACGAGGAGGATGAATCTCCAAATCAAGCCGATGAAGATGAAAGGGACGTGGCATGTGTTGGGGTCGCACATTACCCTGAAGACAATATGATGCAAAGTCACGCGCAATTATTACACCATCCGCCTATCGATCATGCAGAAGAATCTTCTTCGGAAGGCCTGACGACTGTCGGAGGTGTAGAAAAAGCAATAGATTCAATAGAAAGAGACGATGGCTTAGACAACTCAAGTAGCAATGCTTCTAATGAACTAGTGATAGACACGGCAAGGACGACGCCAGTTCCACATCTTCCACAAAACACCAGACCACCGGTAGATGTAAGTGGTTTAGAACTTCTGTCAAACAGCATTGAACAGTTCGAACGCACTACGCCAGGAACTAGCATGCCGACGTTGGAACCGGTACCATTGACCGTCGATACGAGAACACCAACTAAACTAAATATTTTAATAAAGACATCACCCAAATCACCACCGAGAACTGAAGCAGAACCTCACAGGCGTTTCGAATTTCCTCCAACAGATCCCAGCACCAGTGAACAAGGCAAGCCTTCCCTCGACGGCTTGGGCTTATTATGTGCTCTAGCAGAACAGAGGTTCATGGAGGAAGTAGTGGAAAACCCTCCAGCTAGTATGCCTCTTACATCCCGTCCCTTCATTAAAAGTGAACCCTTATTAAGTCCCAGCGATAGAAGTCGCTCGGCAGATTCTTCTATAAATAAAAAAGACAGACATAGACATAGAGACGGTGACTCTAGTGGCGAAAGGAGAAAAATAAGAAGTCATGACCGAGAAGAAAGGTTACGACACAAACTGGAAAAAATGCGTCGACATAAACGAGATAGAGAAAGAGATGAGGGGAGAAATAGTGGAGGAGAGTTGGAGACAAGTCTGAGACGCGTCACGGCTTGTTCATGTAACTCTGTGACGTGTACGCATAACACTAACGTCCGGTCAGCTCATGCGCTCGCCAGTGCAATAGAAAAAGACATGCGTGAGAGACTGTTAGCATTGGAAAGACAGTTTGATGAGAGAAAAGCCCAGTTAAAAGCTTTAAACCCGCCTTTACCCGCACTATCAGTGTCTACGGCACCATCCACTCCAGCATTGTCACCTGACTCTGATAGAGGATCATCCAAGAAACGTAAAGTTGGAAGACCACGGAAGGTCTCCAGTCCAGACTCCACCGAGACAATAGTCGCAAAGAAGCCAAAATCTAAGAGTAGTCTTGTTGGCTATCTTCTGGCAAAGGGCAAGCTCAAAGGTGGCATATTGTGCACGAGAGGAGAGCCTTCGAGAGAGGAGGTCAACCGGACAAGCAAAGTGCGTCCCAAGTTGAAAGCTGAACCGATCATGAAGGCATGTTCTGATCCGGAGGAAGCCGAATGGGCGCTGAACCGGTCAGCGAGCTCTTCTATGGAGAGTCTCAACGAGGTCCGACAAAAGAATAGAGAGAAAGTGGACCGCTTAGCTCGGAAACATTCGCGGGATGACATACCCGAGCTTGAGTTTGCGCTACGACGTGCTAGTGCTTCAAGTGATAGCGACAAGGAGAAGCGGCGTGCGAAAAAGAGACGAAAGAGTCACAAATCAAAAGAGAGGACTGAAGAGAAGGCAAAGGAAACAGTCGCAGAGCCGGCGGCACCACCGCCCGTATCTAAGTGTACTTTGACAGAAGACAAAGTAGACCTATCACCTCGAGTACTTACTGCCATGGGAGGACTGTTCTATGCAGGGAAACTGAGCGCCGTGACCGCACCCGACGTGTATGCCATCACTCTTGATGGAGAACGGGGGAACAAACCTCATATCATGTCAAGAGAAGAAACTTTGCGTGATGCTGTAAGTTTTTGATACCAAATATATTGAAAAATTACATTTTACTGGTCAAAATAAACTAAATCAATTTCTCACTCATTTCAGATCTTGGAAGTAAGCCCTACGTCAGTAACAGAACTACCGTCCGGTACGCGAGTGTGTGCGTATTGGTCACAACAGTACCGATGCCTGTACCCTGGCACCGTGGCAGTCTCGTCTCCAGACCCTCACGATGATAAGTTCGTCGCCGTAGAATTTGACGACGGAGACTCGGGCAGGATAGCTATCGAGGATATAAGGTTCTTGGAACCAAACTACCCTGTAGTCGGTCAGTATCTATTCTATCTGTCTTGTTAGTTATATTACCCTAGTACTTTAAGTTCTGTCTTCTATATTTTAATTTTTTTTTTATATTTTCAGAATACGAAAACCCGTTGTTCACTCTTGGTAAAAGAAGAAGAAATACCAGTGTTAGCGGTGTCAGCACAGAAGAGAAGAAAGTCGCCGTTATTTCTATCGTACCTCTTACGGCAAGTACAAGTACTGAAGTTAAACCACCAGCAACAGAACCGGCGGTCGCAACTCCGAAGGAAGATGACGACCGAAAAGACAGAAAGAAACTTAAAAAGCATCGAAAAGACAAAATAAAGCGTCATTCTAGTGAGGATGATCCCAACTCAGTGGATTACGTGAAGAAGAAAAAGAAGAAGCATAAATGTTGCGAAGAGCACTGTAAACATCGTAAACATCATAAGAAACACCATAGGAAACACAGGAAAAGACATCACTCAAGTTGCAAGGAACATTCTAGTTCCTCTGGTGATGATCAGCAAAGAGTCAAGTCTTCTTCTGACTACATTGACTCGAATAAATCGAATGAAGACTCGGTTGACTCAAATGACAGACTTTCCACTCTCATCGCAGTGGAGAAGTCCCCACAAGACAAAATGAAGACTGTGATAAAGAAGGCGGTATTGTCCAAGAAGAGTTTGGTCAAAAACGCCGTTTTGGACTTTAGCAATTTGGGTAAAGTCCCGTTGAAGAAGGAAGAAGAGAGTAAAGAGAGTTTGAAGGATAGTGGAATAGGATTAGAGGAAGAGACAGCTACTGCTTCTACGAGTGACACTAAAAAGGTACGTACTTAACCTAATAATTTTCTTTATAATTTCGTCAAACCATGCTACTAGGGTAGCAAAAATTTGTTTGTCTTCCAGTTTTCTTATAGTTCACTGAGTTTTGGACAATCCGTCTCTAAACCGGCTTGAATTCACCGGTGAAAGATCATAATGAACAATCCTACTAATATTATAAACTTGAAAGTTTGTATGGATGGGTGGCTGGATGGTTGGATGGATGTCTGTTACTCTTTTACGCAAAAACTACTGAACGGATTTGGATGAAATTTGGCACACAGATGGTGTATAACCAGGATTAACATATAGGATACTTTTTATCCAGATATTCCCACGGGGTCGAAACTTATGCGGGTGAAACCGTGGGGCGCAGCTGGTACTTTATTTTTGATAAGTTTAATTACTGGAGTACGGTCCCCGCGCTGACAGGCACCTTCTATCTTCTGAATGAGTCTGAGTACTGATCTTCTGTCGCTCGTCACGTCCGCAGAAGGCGAAGCGCCGCACCGTGTCGGCGACGTCCGAGCCCGGCGCGGGCGTCAGCAAGATGGCGGCCTTCCTGCCGGGCGGCGCGCTGTGGCGCTGGCGCGGGCCCGCCTACCGCCGCACGGCGCGCCCGCGCCACCGCAAGCTGTTCCACCGCGCCATCCAGCGCGGCGAGGAGGTGCTCAACGTGAGTACAGCTGATGGCGCTGCTATTCTGTCCAAATCTCACCGTGACTACTTAGGTGAGGTGTGACACTATTCACAGCTTACTTCACCTAAGTTTTCACGGTGAGATTCTTACAAAATAAACTACCAGATCTAAATTAGTTATAATTACTCCCGTCTATTCTGTAAAAATTTCAAGTAAAGTGAGCTTGAAGTGTGACCATTCCAACCTAATGCTAGAGATTGACATTATTGACAGCTTCAAGTTTTTACTTCAGCTAAGCTTTGACTGTGAGATTTTTACTTTTTAGAACTGCTGACCTACGTTCCTCATATTAAATAACGGTGTCAAATCAAACTTCCTTAGGACGAATTCCACTAAAGTTTTATAACAATAAGTTTATCCTTCGAATAACTTTTAAATTTTTGACAATTTTTCCATACTAGAAATGTCAGACGTCAACTTTTTTCCACGGATAAAAGATATCTGACTTTGGTAAAATCAGCCATTATACAAAATAAGACATATTGCTGTGGATTTTTTTTCTTATTGCGCCATTTCTTCCCAGCGAAAACACTACAAAGTGGTGAACGGCGGGCGATTTGGTGTCTAACTTCATTTGACATAAAACATTGTGATTCTTCAGCCTGATTTGAATTAAAAAAAAACGGGTTGCACTCCGGGAGTGCCGGCAGAAGTGAAAACTTGAATATTAACGTTGTGCATTTTTGATATTTTGGAATGCGGTCTACTCTCCCTCCGTCTTACGAATTTTTGATCAGGTCACGTGTCCCGACGCGAGCTTAAGATTTTTTACCCATCACAAAAAAAGTGCACAACGCCACTAAAGAAGTTTTCACTTCAAAAATATTATTTCCGATGGTGATTGGTCACATGTGACTAGCAGAAATTATTTATACCTACTTGCGAACCTTACTTTACTTTATTACTATCTTCATTCCAGGTTGGCGACGCAGCAGTATTCCTGTCCACCGGGCGGCCCGACCGGCCGTACATCGGCCGCATTGTGGCGCTGTGGGAGGCGCGCGGGGCCATGGCCGTGCGCGTCAAGTGGTTCTACCATCCTGAGGAGACCGTCGGCTGTACCGACCAGCTGCACTACCCGGTATGAGGCTTTAACAAATCTTTACCCGTATTGCCCACTCTAGGGCCACTGAGCCCTTTTCTACACATTATTGGGCCAGTTCTTTCGGTAGGAGTCAAGCTCGTCCCATTTTCGCCTTGGTCTGCCGCGACGTCGCCTAGTGTTCGATGGTTCTTTTAGATCATAGCTCATCTAACATGTCCTGCCTTTAGGGTTTACAAGTAACCATCTTTTGGGTTGGAAGAAATAAGATAGAATAAAAATAAATCAATCAACTCGTAGACAGCACGAAACTTACAAAAATGCTACAATAAATAATTTTCCTTACTTATCAGGGTGGCCTGTTTGAATCTCCACACACGGACGAGAACGACGTCCAAACAATATCTCACAAATGCGAGGTGTTGCCGCTTGCCCAGTACAAGGAGCGCATGGGCGACGACCCGGTCAAGTACAGCACGGTCTACGACAACAACGACGTGTACTACCTAGCAGGAAACTATGACCCAACGCCACAAACCTTGCGAATGGAACCAGACATACCGTTCGCGAACAAAACGACATCCTAAGCGGAACTGTCCCCCGTATCTCAATACTTTGACATCAACGTCATTGTAATCGAGTGAAGGAAAAATGTAACAAAACTTGCAAGTTTAATTTTACAGAGTGCAATAACGATCTTGATCGTTGAATGTTTTATTTTCTAAAGTCACAGTACAGTCACTGTATCGTGGCGCCGTAATTTAAAAGTACACATTTTTATCTATCTCGGTGTTAGCGTGTTTAAATAGATTTTTGCAATATTAATGTGTTTCTTCCATTAAACTGATCGTAGCTTGGAGATTCACGTAATACAGGTCTTAAAGTACAATGTAGATTTTTGAGGCTCAAATTGTGGCAATTTTTTCACATTCACCCGTCCTTAGGAGACGACTTATATTGACGTAATAAAACTCGAATTATCTTAAAAAGTTACCCTCGTTACGTTATATTTAGTGGTATCCATTTGGAATGTTGAATTATTCTGGTTGTGGGCCGAGTGTGAGAAGATGTTGATCTGTGTGAACTGTTGGTCGACTGAGTGCGACCGAAGGTGATGACATGTGATTTTATTTTTTATACGTGTAACGCTGTAATCTCAGTGTATAGATGTATTTTTCATGTATATTATTCAATTAGATTTTATGTATACGTAGTTTTCCTTGGTATAAATGTCTATTATCTTAAAATGCAATACTTTTTCAGCTAGTCCCCTCTTTTATTCAAAATTAAGCAGTGATTTATATTAGTCTTTTTTTGGATAGTTTCGGAGAAAAAACGAAAATAATGTCTTGCATGAGGTTGAAGCTGTTTGTTATATTATTGTTTTTATCAATGATTTTTATATTTTTCCTGGTTGATAATTTTATGTTGATTGAAGTATACTTTTATATCGAAATGGTGCTAGAGGCTTGATGCTACTCGTTTACGTTTCGCCGTAGTAACTTAAGATTGTATATAAATAAGTTTGGAAAACTAGTTGGTATGTGTAACTTTACGATTCGTTCTGAATTTTCATTTCATCTGCTTGTACTCCTAAAATGTTGCCATTTTACTGTAAAACTTTTTATATATATATTTTTAATTAGTACATAACCATATTATTTCGACAGGGTATGATTGAGCCCTTCTTTTGATCCTTTTATTCATATCTTGAAGTTTAAGGGACTGAAAAGACAGGGATGTAGGTAGGTCGACCAAGGGTGTAGGGCTGTAGGGTAAGTTTTGTACGAATTGGCCAGAGACGTTTATAAGGAAATTTTGCAAAGCGTTCAGCCGGTCGAAAGGTTAGAAAGTTCTAATAATGTTATAGTGAAAACTTAAACAACAAGGGAATGGAATTTATCGGAGAATGTGGCCAAATGAGTGTAAGATGGCAGTTAGTTAAGATTTAAATAATCAAATCTCCAATTTATTTTAATTAAAAACACAATTTTATATTATTTGGCGTGCGTCGTACTTTTGTTAACGAATAAATAGCTTTAGATGTAAGATTTAAGTTAATTTCTTTATAATTTTGCATACTGACAAAAATCAAATATTGGGTGACAAAAATTGAGACAAATATATTAGAGAAACAAAAGTGCGAATTTCGGTAACAATATTGAAAAATGTGGTATTTTTATAGTAAACGTAAAAGTAACATTTTTTATTTTTAAACTTAAAGTATGTGAAGCGAAGTTATTATTACAATAAGTACAAACTTGTTGATGAAAGATATTTGGCTCGGCCCAGTGTACGTATACTAACACTGGTTTAATTCATTAAAAGTTTAAAACAGCCTTAGAAAGCAATAAACGGACGATATATTGCATGCTACAATGTAAGTCTGTTGTAAATTTTATGAATTATTCCTATCAATTTTAGCGTGTAATAGAATGGGGAAAGCCATAAAAATATTAGAATTAAAGATTAATAATATATCAGCATTGATAATATAAAGATTATAAATACGCTTAAATAAAATATTTTTGGCTGAATTTGGTGTTTTATTGAAACTACACACATAACCGCACCAGACTTTATTGTACTTGTAAAAGGGTTGTTAATACATGTCTGACTAACAGTAAATTCAATTAAATAAATTAATATACACAAATACATACTTGTCAACTTTAGGCAGAAGAAAAATAACAGGTACCTCATAAGTTATTCCGTAAATTCTTCATACCAGACCGTTACAGCTATTGTAAAAGGTAAAATCTATCTTAAATTATGAACTAACACTAACTTATGACCTATAAACTTATTTCTCTGTTAAGGCTCAACAAATAATTTCCCTCTTCCCGTTACTAATGATCTCGTAGGTGTCGTCATCGATGATCTTGTATACATCTTGCCGATAGTGTTTCAGGTTGTGGAGGAACCTTATCGAGCTCTCATCCCTGATCTTGGTCATTACTGACGGCAGGGTTTTTGTTTGTGCTTCCGTTGCTAATGAGGCGTAGTATTTTTCCTGGAACAAGTATAAAAAAACGTTGTTGTTAGTCAAATTTAATTTTAAACAAAGGCAAAAAATACAGTCTAGAAATAAAGGAATACTTTTTAGTTAGTGGGACTATAAGGGTTTTAAACGCCACTAAATACCACCTAGGTGAATAATCTGTTGAACAAGTTAGATAATAAATACCTTAGGTACATTACAAACAGGTTAACGTTGCATAAAAATATTAAAGAGGTACAAAACATACATCGATAAAACCGTCATAACAATAAAAGGAAACCATAAACATTAACAAATGACCACTACAGAGGAAGTACTCGGCAAACTTGGTCAGTTAAATTATACTTGTTTTGATTATAGCTAGGAAGACGCATCGATACTCGCAGTGAACGATCGAGCCAAGGCAAACATTCGATAACCTCTAACTACATAGGTTGAGCTAAAGTGCCGCAGAATAAACTTTCTTGAAGTAAATGGCAAGTCAGTAGTGCGAAACAAGTGCCGATTGTATCAAGACGTGGCGCGCGGACTGTAGTATAGTATAATTGAACGTTCTACAATCGCTTGCGGTTTCTGAACTCCTGGTATTTGTATATAATTGATTGCTGTGCATATGAAAAATAAATAACTGTTTCTTTTGTTTTTTATTGGAATAAAAATAACACTAATCTTTTAACGCGGTAAGTTAATAAATACTCAATCATTTATTCATTTATTGTGGAATAAAATAAATACTAATATTCTGGTTCCATTGGATGAATTTGTGCGAATAGTTCACACATCGATTGAATTACCTACTAAAAGGAGGATATTACATTACTATATCTATCTCTTCTCGTGTTCACACACATATACACCTATCATTTTAGTCTTGTACTAGATTCTAGGACTACCGGAACATTAATGCTTCGCGTGCTGTTAAAGAAAAGCCGTATAATTTGGAAATGTATATAGTTCGACAGTGGACAAGTAGGTGATACATAGGTACACCCCGGTAGAGACTTGCATTAACGTAACAACTAAGGTATTCAAGACATGGTGATCGCAGAAGTACGACAACTGTTCGCTATGAACCAGATTGGCTGATGACATAGCTGAGACAGGGAAGAAGAGGAGCCAAGGTTTACTAGCTCACAGTTGGTAAGTATAGGTAGGTATACTTATAGTCTTAAAAAAGAAGTGGCTTATAGGTACTTAGTTGAGATAGAAAAATGGGCATGGAAAGTGAAATATGCCCCTCCTAATCCCAAAGTGAGCCGATGACCAGGTGAGGGCCTCAGGAATCCGATGGATTCGGGAAACAAAGGGCCTGTCGTTGTTGCGCAGGATGGGGAATGCCTACGTCTAGCAGTGGAAGTCTGTCGGCTGAATGACCATGATGATGATGATGAAGGTACAGTCAGTAGGTTTATCTGAACCCTAACAAAACTGGAGAGTTGAAGAATTGGCAAAGGATAGAGGTAGACTGTAGACGGGCAGAAAAAGGAACGTGCTGTTAGCCATAAATAATGTCAACGACAGAGCGAGTTGTGGAATGAATTAGCAATAAAACGCTGATTAGCGTTTTGCCAATTGTTACAGCTTGATAACTGTATTAATGAAAACTAGGAGCTACAGTTGATGGAAATCTTTGCTAATCTTCAAAATAAAAATTATTTGAATCACTGCTTGTATTTTATTTAACCAAAGTTACAAAAGAACGAAAAACTGCATTTTTCAGAGTAGTTTGGTGTCCTATAGTTGCATTGCTTACTAATGTGCTCGTTATTTACTCTAAAAGGAAACAACATCGTTCAGGAAACATTTATTGTTTCATATTCTATGTTTAATTAAAAAAGATACAATCACTGGAAGCTACAAGTATATGTTTGTATATCTACTTAATTACTTCATTATGACATCATCATCAATATGCTTATTCAAAGGTTAAACGAAGACAGTAAAATCTTTTATAGAATCCCTACATTAAATATGGTAGATAGCTTTGATTAAATATTTGTTCGAAGGTTACGATAATAATACAGAATATCTCAATAACAGATAAAGTTATCATCATCCAAGATACAGTATACATCGTTCCTATAGTCTGTGAGGTTATCCAGGAATTTCTGGCTGCTGTCATTGTGCACCTTGGTGAAGACAGGTGGCAGGGTGGCTGTGCCAGACTCCTGGGCCAGGGACACGTAGTAGTCAGCCTAGATTATGGATGAAGAGGTTTATAGACGAAGAGCACACGGCATGACTCGCAAACGCTTACTTAATACGCCAAGCAAACGAATAAGTTTTAGGAACCTGCGTTTTATTCTGACTTTGTAAATAATATACTGTATTTCCTGTGTAATTTCCCGTGCGCCAAAAATTTTGAATGATTTATTTGCTTATATGAATGACTTATATTTTCGTCAATATCAAAGCGTAACCTAACTTCAAAGTTGTTTAGACACATAACAGCCTAGCACCCTAATTGCGAAACACACAATCAATCTCTGTTTTGAAGGATATTGCTAATCCATTGCTTCATAAGTTCGAAAAAGGTTACCTTCATAAAGTCTGCGCAACACGTAAATAACGCAATGAATGTTGTTGAACTGTCAAAATGAAACCGATTCTGATTGATTGTGTGTTACGCAATTAGGGTGCTGGTAGAGTGCGCGTAAGCGCGTATTTGAACTTCAAGACTATACCCCTGCTAGCACTTGTAATCACATTCGGCATAATGATGGCGAATATTTACTTTGGAAAACACTGAACATAGCACACTCTCTTGAACTTGATATAAACGTCAAGATGGCGGCAAACGATTATTTCCGATTTTGACAGCGCGCAGACTTAGTTTGCGCGGACTCTAGACAGTTTTTAGATGATACGGAGATTTTCTAGATAAGCCTACGACCCCAAATGGCAACACCTCACAAATATCGCCTTTGGCAAACAGGTTCTATTTCACGACGACCAAGTAAAGGTTGCAATCCCTTTCCCATGTACCTACTTAGTCTCACTACCTAGTTAGTACACACGGCGAAAAATCATGTTACACATTCCAGTTTTAGCTGACCTCGCATTGTACAGGTTTTTTGTACAGTCAGATGTCAGCTTATACTGGTTATATATAGCTTGATGTGTAGCCATGCGTACCTAGACAGTATATTATATTACCTAGTTAGCCTTTACATTGCCTATGACGCAATAGGGCAGTTTACGACCAGAAGATAAATGCACAACTGTTTCGAATGTCACAAGCCAATATATAAATAGGCATCGATGAATAATCAGCAGTGAATTGTTTTCCTTATCTATCGGATAACTGAGTTCCAGATAGAAATGGTTGCTGGACAGAGTTCTATGGACACATTGCCAATACCAACATAATGTTATGACGGAAGCACAGACACTACCCTAATATGGAACGCAGACATTAGAATAGGGTAGTTGCCTGGGTAAAAAAAAAATATATATTTAGTCCGTCAGTTAGATTATCGAAAAATAATGGACACGTATTTTTTGTTTTGTTGACAAAACAAAAAATACGTGTCCATTATTTTTCGCGCTTTTTACGCGCTTTATCTTTGTCATTTTTTGTTTGATTGATCAAACAAAAAATGACAAAGATAAAGCGCGTAAAAATTTGGGAGTGGGGGTCGTGACGTCACTTGCTTGCAAAAGTGTCGCAAGCAAGTGACGTCACGCGGAACTTTAACGGGCGATATCTACATCGTTTTTTATATAACTGACAAAAGAAAAAATACGGGTTCAATATTTTTTGATAATCTAACTGACGGACTAAATATAATCTTTTAGGAAAATAGCCTATTGTGGTAGTACCTGATAATAGCACTTTTACTAATGCTTAAGAACCTGAATGAGGCAAACGTAACCCAATGTAATTTGCATGGCTCTTGCTCAAGTTAACCTAAGGAATTATCGTACGACTCGATTTTGCTTAAATTGCAAAGGCCCATGACGGCTTACTTCTTATCTTCCTGCCCTGGTCCCATGTTACCTACTTGTGGTCGGCGCAACACCATTTCTTCTTCCATTCTGTCCTGTCAACCGTCACACTACTCCCTTCTCTTTCTTATCATTCCTCACACAATCCATCCATCTTTCTCTGGCTTTCCTCTCCCTGTCCCTCCATCAACATGTATATTCCTTACTCATTCAGCTGATTTACTGAGCCTATCTAGATCTACTGATTTCATTTGTTTTAAATCAATCGATCGGCCTAATCTTTTCCCAACTATGTTGGGGCCGGCTTCCAGTCTCACCGGATGCAGCTGAATATCAGTATTTTACATGAAGCGACTGCCTATCTGACGTCCACAACCAAGTTACGGGGTAATAGGTACCCCTTGGTAAGACTAGTTGTTGTTGGTTCTTTTGTAAATAAATGTAAATGACATAATTCGTTGTTTTTTACCTGATCCGGCCCCATCATATGTGCCTGTCGCTTGGTGTATCCCCTCGCTGCTCGATCTCGCTTCTCCTCTTCCCAATTCTCAGCCATCTCCTTAGGAGTCGGTAGACTGAAGGTTCCGTTCATTGAGCGCACGTAGTAGCGGACCTGAATCATACGGGTTCACATTTAAATGAGGTTCTGCTGTGTATTTATCTGGACTCAAAAATTTCTGAACAGATTTTAACATTCAATAGAAACTAGCGTGTCCTGCATCGCTGCCATAATCCTTTAATTATTTACAGTTCGCTAAAGTGGCATGCTTCAAAACATTTGTCTATTGTAATTGATTTTGGATAAAGCCCTCAGGAGCAACATTAGGAGACAACATATGAATATGATAGGTATGAAACTAGAAATGGTGGCTTTAAAGCTAAAAGTAGGTAATCTTCTTTGCAAAAACAGTTGGATGTAAATAATCAGAAGTATAAAGGGCAAGAAGGAAAAGTATTTAGTGTTATTATAGTTTACCTGTAGATCGAACATGGAGAAGGCACACACGTAATAAGGGACGCCGATGAAGCACATGGAGGGATGGTTCATGTTGACCACGTGTTTGTACAGCGGCTCCACGCAGTTCTCCTCTACCACGATGTCGCACGACTCGTGGAGGAACGGGAAGTTGTAAAGGTAACCTGGGGGAAAAAGAAATGGTTATTCAAAACTAACAAGCTACGCTTTTTATATTAGGTTGAGTATAAAATTAAATTACTGACTGCTCGTTTTTATGGTTCCGTAGTCAACAAGGAACTCTTGTAGTTTCGCCATTCGTCTGTCTGTCTGTCCGCGGTTTAGCTCAAAAACTATTGGTACTAGAAAGTTGTAATTTGGCATGAGTATACACGTTAATGACGCCGAAAAAGTGGTGAAATAAAATTTTGAAAAAAAAAAAAATATTTGGGGTACCCCTACACCTAAAGTGGGGATGATAATTTTTTTTTTTCGTCGTTTCCATAGTGCGGGATATCATTGGATAGGTTTTTCAAAAATATTAGGGTTTTGGGAAGACCGTTTTTAGATTAAGTAAACCATTCGTGGCTTATCAAGCTTTAAAGTACCAATTTTCGTTAGAGTCAAGTGTCCCCCTCTCTACCAACTAAACGGTTGTAGTTAGAAATTCAAATGTCGCGGCAGTAGTACCTATATATAACAAAGTTTAAAGGAAAACTATCACACTTAAGTGGGCTTTACAAGTTTACAAGTAATAGTCGACCAATTGTATTAGACTCGAAAATTTCGAACAACTCCATAGAAATGTCGATAGATGGCGCTAAGCGTCAGTTGTATCGCGCTATTGTTTCATTCCTAAATAAGTTTTATAAAAAAAAAAACAGTTGCTACACCGGCTATGACAAGTCTTATCCAAATCTCAAAAAAAAAAAAAAAAAACTTTCCGTGCAAAATTGTCGGATTTGGTGAGGATTTGTATAGGAAGTCAAATTAGGTAGGTAGTCATGTTTGGCTTTTAGTTAGAGCATGGTACGAAACTATCAGTCAGCGAATACGACCCGCACTTGGCTGTTATAAAAACTACGGAACCCTGCACTGCGCGTGGCCCGACATGCGTAAATTACGTCGAAATCTATCAACAAGTTTTTGATGACGCTTCAGAATATTACGTTAAAAATCATGCTTCATGTTAGCCAAGTTGTAATTAATTAATTTATTAAAATCTCCAATTACTATCATTACAGGTGGTATACTAATGCGATATCGTGGTCTTAAGATTAATATAAATATAGTCTTAATATTATCGTATAATATGGTCAGCTCATAAATAGTATCTATATTTCCCTTTTACTAACTTCAATTGATATCTACCTGACTAGAAATAATGAAATTTGAAGTAATAATGAAACGTACCAGTACAAAGGAACACGACATCAATTTCATCTTCACTACCGTCATGGAAGCAAGCTTTATGGCCGTCAAGCCTTTCCACATCAGGTTTCTGTTCCAGATTCTCGGGGAACACTGTCCGAGGATGTTCCTTTAAATGATGGCTGAGGATGACTTTCTTGGAGACGCTGGTCAGCTCCAAAGCGATGTCCATGCCTGAAGGTCCGGCACCGATGACCAGCACCCGTTTGCCGGTGAAGACTTCAGGCACTCGGTAATCGTGGCTGTGCATTACGTCACCTGTGGAATATTTTGTCTTTTAAAACAAAGATTGCTTTGAACTCGGATTAGATTTTTGCAGGATGTGGCATTAGTACCGACTGATTTTTTGTACTTTCCAGTACAGCAGAAGATTTTCAATGCATACGTTACTGCAAATGTATCTTTTTGAACATAAAATCCTGACAAACCTTCGAATTCCTTCAGCCCTGGTATGCGTGGTATAAACGGTGTATTGTAATGCCCGTTACAGACGAACATGTAGTCGTATTCCCTGGTCTCCGTGACTCCAGTGATCATGCTCTTGAAGGTTACATCCCACAGCTCCTTCCCGGAAGGACCTTGTTTGGGTATGACTAGCTGCACGTGGTGGCTGAACTGTAAACAAAAACCAATATTAACATTTTAGTCATGGGTGTTTTGAATCTGGGGTGTGGCGAGGATGGCTGGAAACTTCTTTGTGATCTGCATTTTTTAAAGCATTTTGCAAATTATTTTTATCAATGAAAATATTTTAAAGTTGGGGTTGGGAGATTCTGTAGTTAAAAATCTCTGACACTTTCCTTCAAGTGAAGTCTAATTCAATTTAATTTAATTGAGTTGATTTATACCTTAATTTTCTCCGTGACTCCATGTTTATCCGCATATAGTTTCAGAAAAGCCAGCATGTCCTTAGCAGGCAGGTAAGACTTGTCACTTTCCGGTACTGGGAAGTCGGGGAAACCCATTATTTCCTTAGGAAGGTTAGTCCTGAAATAGAGATAACATTTTAACATTTGAAAGACGTTTCAGTTTTTTAAGAGATCAAACGGTATCATTTATACTTATTTAGTTTTATGTCGTCCTTTGTTTTTTGGGTCTAAACTTACTTCTAAGAAATAACCTTTAAGAGAGTGCTTATTGCATGATGAAATCATGATGGTTCTGTGAAAATTATGTGATTGATACCTGCAACCCCTGGATTACAAATGTCATTGAATAGATTAATGCCGACTGAACTTTTGGCCTGTGAATGAACAGATAATAATGCACTCTGAGATAAAAAAATTACGGAACCCTTTTAATTACGAACCATACGTTCATTAATTACGCAGCATTCGGCAGCTCCAATGTCGTAAGAGCTACCAGGGTTATATGAATAGACAGGAGATACGGATACAGGTACGAAGCGGAGCAATAAATTATCATAAGACTGTTTGCAAGAATTCTCTTTCTACCTACTCTACTGCTGACCTCTGGTTGTTTGTCGTATTATCTTTGTAAAACTACAATGAACGCATAATTAATATGACACAAACAATCCGGAGTCTGTAATCGCTACCTTGAACCACGTGGAATCGTCAATCAATTTCGATAAAGTGTGAATATTTACGGAACAGTATATTATGGAAATGTTTAAACGGACGTGCTCAAGCAAACATTTGAGCTTGTGTATGTTAGAGCTAGGTATGATAGACCTAACCCCGTCTTGCAAATAACAAAACATTGACATACCTATCACTAAATGTAGTCTTTAAAAGGTAAGTAGACTTAATAGGTAGCATTGTTGAGTGCGCTTCGTCCTAAATCCAGGCTTGAGTCTACTAAAAATAATATGCATCTTTTTAGACTTGTCGAAAGTCAACGACGCTCAAATAAGTTGCACTTGCTATTCACAAAAACCAAATTTCTCCATAAAAGCATACGAGTATATGCAATGGCTCCCAAACTATACAATAAATAAATTCCCTAAATTACCGTAATTATATCAGCTAGCAACGTAAATACTTTTAAATTTTAAATTATTGAATGACAAGGTATTGATCTGTCGATGAACAGCTTAATGAAAAACTGTGATAAGATGATTTTGTACCTACAAATTAATTTAATTTTTACAATTCTAATTTTGGTGACTTATTTAAGAGATTTGATACGGTTATAATTAATTTAATTTTGATAATTTTAAATTTTGCTGACCCTGTATTATTTTTCATGACTTTTTGTACTATTTAAATTAATTTAAGTTTGATAATAGGGTAGTTGCCTGGGTAAAAAAATAATAATTATATTTAGTCCGTCAGTTAGATTACCGAAAAATAATGGACACGCATTTTTTCTTTTGTCAATCAAACAAAAAATTACAAAGATAAAGCGCGTCAAAATTTGGGAGTGGGGGGGGGGGGGGGGGGGTTGTGACGTCACTTGCTTGCAAAACTGTCTCAAGCAAGTGACGGCACGCGGAACTTTTACGGGCGATATCTTCATAATTTTTTCTATAATTGACAAAAGAAAACATACGGGTTCAATATTTTTTGATAATCTAACTGACGGACTAATTAGATTTTTTTAGGAAAAAAGCCTATTGTAATATTGCTGACATTTTATTTTATTTTCTTTTCTTTTCCGTGCGATTTTTGTACTATTTCATTTCATTTTTTCATTTGACAGGCCTGTTGGTCTAGTGGTTAGTGACCCTGACTGCTATGCCGGAGGTCGTGGGTTCGATTCCCACCCAGGACAAATGTTTGTGTAATGAGCACGATCATTTGTTCTGTGTCTGGGTGTAATTTATCTATAATATTTATGTATTTAGAAATATATAAGTATGTTTATCAGTTGTCTAGTACCCATAACACAAGCTCTGCTTAGCTTGGGACTAGATGGCGTTGTGTGATAGTTGTGGAATATTTATTTATTTATTTATTTATTTATTTATTTTTGACAAATTTCATTTGCTGACATTTTATTTTATGAGATTTTGTACTTTTATAATTAATTTAAATTTGATAATATTGACTTTAGCAACACTTCAGCGTCACTATTTTCTATGCCTTTCGGCGGAACATAGGATGGACCAAACATTTTTATAAAACATCATTGTCAGGGTACAATGTTCACAAAATGAATAAATGAATATGAATATAGTACATATTAGGCGCTAAGCACAGTTAGCGCATAATTTGTAGTGGATTAGCGCCTTATTGTTTATCGATCACGATGTTAGGCTTCTACTGAGAAACACCTAGAACTACAGCGTTTCACGTTCCTTTGACACAGTATAATAAAGTAAGCAGTATTACGTCTTCATACAAATCGACCAAAACGACGCGCTTTAAAATCTCGGTGTAGGTATACCAGACCAGTATTCAACAGTCGCGTGTGCGCCGCAGTTAAGCAAGGACGTGGACGGGGCAAGACGCTCCCGCGCATTTAATTACGTGAAATATGGCACGAAGTCATCGACTGTATCGTTCAGTGTATGGATGTTTGAATTTATCAATATCTAAACCAGATATAATTTTTGGTTACTTACCAAATCAGTCGGCTTGGTAAGCCCATAAAAATAATGTTATTTTTGGTTTTTATTTAAATATGTTATGTAGTAGGTATTTCTAAATTATTGAAGCGTAGCTAGCAAGCATAACTTGCTTGACAGGTAAGTACTTAGCCCTTTCTCCATGCGATCGACGCCAGATTGAAGCAGGAGAACCAAATATACCTAAACTAGCTTCTGCTTGCAGCTTTGCCCGCGTGGATTTCAGTCTGTCACAGAAAGTCTTAACCGTGCATCTCGCGATACAAAACACGTTCGTTAAATCTAAACTATTCATCCCATATTCATCCAAATGATTTCGTGTAAAATTTCTAACATTGATCACAGCACATTTATGTCGATAGGGATTTTTCATTACCTACTTAAATTACCCTAGACAAAAAGACAAATTAACGTATTTGTTTTATACAACTCTGATATATTTACAACTTATAACCCAAGAGTCAGTGGGCAACCCTAGTGAGTCTTTATCTACCGAGCGCCCATAGGTATATTTTTCAAAGACACTGCCGAGACGTAATACTGCTTACTTTAGTATACAGTGCCTTTGATATTGGCTATTTGGAAAAATAAACCTATTGAGCCTATGACCCGTTTAAGCTCATGCTCGCGCACTGGATTTTCAACGTACTGCTTAACGCCGAGAGTTGAAAATCTAAGAGTGTGTTTTGTTGACGCGCTGGGGTGCGCTAGGACGCTCTGTTGGATTCTCCCGAGAGTTGAAAATTCAGTGCGTGATAAAATCCTGCCGAGATATTTTCTGCATAGCTATTCACAATCATCCGACACGCTATCATATCGGAAATGACACATTTCGATAACCTGATTTGCCTTGCCCCCGACAGCAAACAGTTGTCGGAGGCATAGCGGTCGTCTTTCATTGAAACTGACAAAATTTTCGGGTTTTGGACTTGTGAACATCGTTTAGAGGACTCCTAAGATAACGTTGATTGATGTTCGATACAGTACGGAAGCGTATCGAGTGGTTGTGATTTGATTAGCTATGCAGCCGACCTATTCTGTAAAAATCTCACCGTGAAAATTATGGTGAAGTGAACTTGAAGTGAGACGTCAGTAGTGTCAATTCCTAGCATCAGGTGGAATGACAGCTCACTTTATGCTCAGTTCACCTAAGTTATCACGGTGATCTTTTTACAGAATAGTACCGCTGGTCAGAATTTGGTCAAATGGAACAGATTGTATATAAATGTAGACGGATTTTAGAACATAGGGCACATGAAACCTATTTGAACTGATACTCGTACATTCAGTGGTACACAATCCTCACGATAATAGAAAATAGAGCCCTCTAACCTAATCACGTTTCTAAACATACATTTCTAGAATGTACAAAATGCTCGTAAATAAGTGTCAGCAAGCTATGCCGCCCTGATAGCCTTCGACCCTCGATAGGGACGTGTCGTAAGCTGAGATCTTGTTGTTGTTGCTATGCTGGCGACGTGGAAGAAAAAAAAAATACGATAAAAACTGTATTGTACAATGGAATGGAAATAGCCTGATAACGTAGACAGACAGACTGCCAGACAGACAAAACAATTTAATTTGACGAATGCTGGTCAATTGGTTGCAGTTTCATCTTATCTTCGGTCCTTATTAAGTTTTTTTTTTTGTAAAATACTGCTTTAAGAAACAACATCACAGCAGGCCTGTTGCCTGTTTTCTGAGGGAGTAGGCAGAAATGTAGGTATGCTAGATAATAATTATGTTAAGACCACTTATAGACGAGTGAGGCAGGCCAGTCCGTCCTGAACTAGCGAAAAATACAGAAAGTGATGAAACTCACCTCAAACTCTTGTACATGCTGGTGTGAATGGGCAGCCCAAAGTCGTCGTATCCAACATCCTCAGTGTAGACCCAGGTGCCTCCAAGCTGCGGTGCTTGCTCCAGGATGTCCACCTGGCTGACGCATGACTGTTCCAGGAGGTGGCGAGCTGCGCACAGACCAGCCGCGCCCGCTCCGATTACGCATACACGAGCCATTGCTGAAGAGAAGATAGTAAGAGCTATGAGATCCTGGTGCCTTTCCTCAAAATATGAAAGTAGGATGAATGTATGTATGTGTATATAACCTATTTATGTATGTACCTATTTTGAAGCGTTTTTTTATTTTTTATTATCGTCCCTCTCAACCAAAGCACCTGCCATCTAATCTCTTCACCACCTTTGGTTGACTGGTAAAGAATGCCTAAGGCATTAAGTCCGCCTTTGTACCTTTTTGTGCGAAAAGTTTAAATAAATAAATAATGTTTTTCAGCTAACTTCATGGGAAAATTGTCAGTCGTCAAGGAAAACTAGAATACTTTTAACATTTAAAAATCTAAGACAGGGACAGTTATCTAGAAGTATTGATCTAGCAGCGTGATAGGATCTTTGATACTTTCCTCGAGGTTGTTTTTACTCAAAGCAGAGTTTTAAGGAACGCCTGGCAACCGTTATCAGACTGCAAACGCGTAAGTATCGTGCACAAATAACGACGGATTCAGAACAAGCATGGCACTATTAATTTAATACTTAACTTATATTATATTATTTCTTTATTAATGGTAAGTTTACAAAAATCTTGCTTATAAACTATGCCCCACAAAACCGTTTTCACGTGTGGGAGCGGAACAAACAGTACAAAAAAGAAAAACAGATTTACAAGTGCGGACACTTAATTTCCACTTAATAACCTTACAAAGTAGGTAATAAATAAACAAAGATGGTTTACAAACTCTTGAGAAAGAACAGCTTAAGTAATCTGGCAAATTTCCCTTTAAAAACTTAATATGGTAAATAATAAAGTAGGAACAATATACCTAAACATCTTCCGCTCATCTTTACACTCATTTGAACTCAAATAATAATAAAATGAACAACATTCGGGTCAGTGTCTCTCATCTATCAGCCGATCGATTCTGTAAAAATCTCACCGTGAAAAGTTAGGTGAAGTGAGCTTAGAGAAAGCTGTCAGTAGTGTCAATGACGGCTCACACCACGCTCACTTCACTTAAATTTTCACGGTGAGATGGTTACAGAATCGCAGTGCAGATTTGAAGAATTATCACTTCTCTTTCGTTTGACACAAGAGCATAAGTAATAATGTAAATTGTAAATGTAATGTGTACCTACTGTAATGTGAGTAGTGTTTGTGATAAATAAATAAGTATGAGCAAAATCAGCCTATAAAGTCCCCACACCTGGGACACAGGCCACCTCTCGGTGAGAGGGAATGGGCCGTAATCCACCACGCGGGACCAGTAGCGGGCAGTTGGTGGATGTCACATGTCTTTGAATTTTTGATTCTAGCACATGCCGGTTTCCACACTATGTTTTCCTTCACCATTTTAAGAGCAGTGGTGGTAAAATAATTGACACAAAGTAAAGCGCCTGTCTGAGTTCGAACGACCTAAACACACGTATGTCGAAGTCGGTAGAACTGAGCCACCACTGCTCTGGGACACAAAACTCGTCATAAAAATCCTCTGAAGGTATCCAAGTAGGAAATAGTTCGTTTTTTTTTATGAAAACAACCGGATGTAATTAATTAGCCCTATTTACAAACAGCTTCCGATGTGAAGAAACTACTTGTGATCCAAATAAAGGTGTAAAGGAAGGAGTCGTAATGTTAAGGTCAAATAACATGCATAATTATTGCGTTTACTGGCGATGCATTATTTACTATGGAAAGATATCGCATGGCACATCAAGGGTAATAAATTCCATAGCATACATTACACAGATTGAATACGTCACCAATGAAATTATTACAACCTACTGGATCATGTTACTACACGTGCAAAACAATCATAATAATATCTTGATTTGAAATGACACTCAGAAATCTCTCTTTAGTTGCATCATATAGTCAGCCTATAATGTTCCCATTACTGGGACACTGGCCTCCTCGAGAGGAGCTGTAAGTTGCCACCCAGGTCATGGTAGATGTCACATGTCTTTCGAATTTTTGTTTTTAGGACATGCCGGATTCCTCACGATGTTTTTCTTTACAGTTTTGAGAGCAGTGGTGATGAAATAATTTACACTCTGACCTCACTTAAAGGAACCTTCAAAGAATTTAATTAACTAGAAAATAAATGAAGACGAATTAATATTCATTGCAATGATTTTCGATATCAATGTCGTGCAACAATCCCTTACAATTTGGATCACTGCCATAATGACAAAAGATGGGTGAAGATATCGTCACATGTTTTAATAAGGAGTGAGAAACTTGCAGTGTAGGGTATAAGTTTATTGAAATTTAACGTGTGTGAAGAAAATATGATAAGGAGCGAATTGAATTGAACTAGTTACTGGCAGACTAACGCATCCGCGGATTGCGTCACTGATAACTTGATGTCTGCAGAAAGTATTTGTGTTGTGCATTCCGTCACACTTATTTATATGTATACCAAATCTTGTATCAGGTTTGGTTTGTCATCTACCAAGTTCCAAATCATTATTATTGGCAGCCATTTCCGACCCACTGCCGAGTATAGGCCTCGCCATTTTGTGCTATGCTACCCTGGTATGTCCGAGTTCCAAATCTTGCCCTCAAGGAAACCCATCTTTAAAGTCAAAATCTAATTAAGCACTTCTCGGATTCATCCGTTCACCACGTCTTACTGACTTCAACCAATGTAGTTACTTAAATTACCTAGTATCTAGGTAACTTAAAATGCCTTGCGAAACTTGCTAGTTAATCCCAATCAAGCTTTACTCAACCATAAATTTTATAGATTGCTTACAAGTGTAGTTTGCAAAATTAATGAAGTTTCCTGCGATTACCAACTTATATTTCGTGAGTACCTAATGATTACCTGGGGTAAGGTCCTAGATTATCATTTGCCGCTCGAATCTAGCTACAAGTTAGTGGACGGTAAGCAATCAACACTAATTTCATCTTTATACCTACAAATTATATTTTTTTTCCTAAATACGCCTTATACCTCTCATAATTGTAGAAAACATGGAAAAAGTTGTCAATTGGATGCGGTCATATTTTGGTGAACATATTAAAGCTTTGTTTGGCCCCAGCTTAAAGAACACGGGGTCGTTATAGTAAATAAATTGATAACACTGGATGAGACTCGCGTCTCACAGACCAGGGAAGCATGGGACAAAAGGGAGAAGGTGTGTGTGGAACAATACCTACTACCAATATTGATTAAAAATTAAAAACTGCAAGATGACCTAGGTACCTACTTATTCAAACTTTGATTCGTGTGACTGTTACTGACCACTATTACTACTTTAATTGCGTTTGGGCTAGCTAACAACATCTTGCGCGTCTGAAATCTTAATAATGTTTTTTGTAAAGTTAGTCCTAATAACACAAAAGGTGGAGTGTTCGATTGTGAGGCACTGAAATAAGGTGCATAATTCTGGTGCTATCATATTTAATGTTAGGTAAATTAATTAAATTAAATTGAATTAAATTAAATTGAATTGAATTGAATTAAATTGAATTGAATTGAATTAAATTGAATTGGAATAAATTGAATTAGAATGTCAAATAAATTAATTTAATAAGTAGTTATATGGTACTAACATAGTTTTTAAGCCTTTACTAATAATTGTATATGGAATTATGTTCTGCATTAAATTATTATTATTATTAAAGTTGTCAAAAAATAAAAGGCCCGTTTCGACATTTGAAAATGCGTTCTTGACACCTGTCAGTTTTATACAAACGAATACGTGTTTTGCGAATTTGATCTTTATTAACTACTAGAACTGTCAAGGTCAAAACGGGCCTTTTATTTTTTGTCAACTTTAGGTTAATGAAGTGCTTCATTTCAAGGTTGCTGAATCTGCCATTAAAACCTAAAGATGATCATACACGCATAATACTTTGCCATCCAAGTTTGGCAATATACATAAATGGCAAAACAGGTTCTTAGGTTCAAACCTATGAACAATCATAGGTAAACGAAGGGTCAATGACCTCACAAGTTTAAAACAAATATTTCACGTAAGTGTACTTACATAGCATAATCAGTCTATAACGTTCCCACTGCTGGGACACAGGCCTCCTCTCTGTGAGGGGGAGTGTCCCGGAATGTACCACGCGGGCCCACCTCTCACAAAGAGGAGGTCAGTGTCCCAGCAGTGGGAACATTATAGACTCCGGTTACCTGCCAAAGCTACAGATGGGTCATCTCGACAATTTTATTTAAAACCTCAATCCCATGATTGATGGGTTTAATTTAGGTCGGATATAGTTCAATAAATCTAGTCGAGATAAGTCTAGAATTCCGGATGTATCCGACACAGCACGACAGATTTTCCAGCGTAAGTTTCCGTACATGTCACCGTGTGAGTGTGAGATGACCTTGTGAACTATCACTATAGTCACAATATATGAATCACTTTACGCGAGTATTGTCAGAAGGAGTAGGCAGAAGTACCAACCCAAAAAAATGAGTAGACAGAGCAGAGGTGTGTTACTTGTGTCAGTATTACAGTCAACCTCATATCAGTGGTAATAATTTGCCATCGACTTTCTTTATGTCGTAGCGGTAATTTAAGGGTGATTTTCGTAGTGCTACAGTAATTATATCTCTGATTTTTCATAACTGTCAAAATGGCAATGATCTTTATGCTCGTTGTAATCTGAGGGGCAATTCTCGTAATTTTGAGAACGTTCAAAGTCTGATCTCAGTCTCAATCTGTCAAAAATACTTCCAAAAAGCCTACATTTTTGACAAGTTTTTGACATTGGTTGTCGCTGAGATGAGATTGCGACTAAATTTTGAACGTTTTTAATTACGGGAATTGCCCTTCTGGTTGCTTTTGGATTGGAGCTGTCAGAGGTAAAAATAACCGTGAAAGGACTGTATTGTTACCACTGATGTTCGGTTGACTGTACACTCACAATTTTTCAACTGTTTACCAATATATTTGGCCGGAAAGAGTTTCTTCGTAGCTTTCAATGCAATAATATTGCTCGTGCAAGGACAGGCGAGATAAGTCAGAATTCATTGAATAGGTTTGTTGACTACCTATTTATCTATTACATGAAAAACTATAAGAAAGTCCATTTTCTTTTAAAACGCCTTCGCAAAGGGAAGGTGAGGAGGAAGTAATATTTTTTATATAGGCAACGTAAAAAAAATAATTGTGTTAAGCCTACCTTTTTCTAAAAATAATCACTGGTTTAACAACAAAATACTATGAAACACTGAAGTATCAAAAACTGAAACTGTGGCGCGTATAATCCCAATTGGGTATAATCACGACCTCACTGGGCAACGTTTGGTAAGCAAATGCGGTAACCGCATGCGCGATGCGGTTTTATTTGCCATCAGCTGCACACGCATTTCGCGCTAAAACATTAGGTGTTATTGTCAATAGATTTTAATTTTAGTTTCACTGCGAACGCGTTATTTAATACTATGTGCAGGTCACTGTGTAAATGATTTCATCTCCGCTGCTCTCAAAACGGTGTAGGAAAACATCGTGAGGAAACCGGCATGTCCTAGATCCAAAAATTCGAAGACATGTGACATCTACCAACCTGCACTAGGCCCGTGTGGTGGATTAAAGCCCACTCCTTCACACCGAGAGGAGGCCTGTGTGCCAGCAGTGGGAACATTATAGCCTGATTATGCATATAACCGCCAATAAATATAATAAATATGAACGTTTTTTAACAAAGGTGCAAACAGCTTCGTTAGATCATGTGTCTACTTTAAATAATTGGGACTCACTGTCCCAATTATTGAAACAAACAAACTGATAAAAATGTTTTTCTCAGGAATATAATCTTTTTTACGTTACTTTGTTGCATTTCGGTGATTAGTGATTATTCAATGATTGACCTTTGAAATTGGACCCGTTGCCTCATTTTGTATAAGTCTAAAATAGACCGATCTATGCAGTTTCCTATTTCAATACTTTCAAACCATAAATTACTACTTTTTGTTTTCAATCCACTTTTAATAGGTACTTTTACTATCTTTGTAGGTATTTGTTTTCTTCTGGATCCTGTTAAGTTGACCCTTCTTTCTTATATTTAAGGCATAACTAGTCGTAGGACTTCGTAAATAAATAATAATAATCATTAGAGAATTTCGTAAAAGGGCGAGCCTACTGGTAACCTCGTGATCTGTCTGACTGTCCTAGATATTGCTGCGAGCCTGGTAGCAATTTTAACGGGACCTCTAATATTATAAGGTTTCCGCTAAAGATGCTTGTAGACACGGGAGTGGCGAGGGACCTGCATAAAGTGGACAGTTCGTATGACGAAACCAGCCAAGCGCCTTGCATAGACACCTTCCGGTGTTAGCGAGACAGCAATATAAACAATAACGCTGTCCTTATCTAGTGAATTAGGTTTGTTCTACAGTGGTGACAATTTTCACACGCACATTTTATTTACAAAACGCGAAAACGATACAGACCTAATATTTTAGTCTTTTGGTAATTAATTACCAATATTAATAACATAAAATAGCAACATTGCCTATACATTTTATGGAGCAGATATTTTAAGTAATTATTGAAATTCAAGAAGATGGGTAGCAACATTTTTATGTAAATATTTACAATTATACATTAAAAGAATATACTACTTAATCCAAGTTTCACCAATATTAAAATTAAACTTAAGTCCCTTTAACATTCTTTTAAATTTTTCAAAAATCATTGATATATCTCTAATCAATAATCTAACATTCCTATAGGATTGTTATAATCTGATGAAATAATCTATCGGTTTACAAGAGACGTGTCGAAATGCTAACAAATGCGTAAAGTGAAGGCATTCATGTTGCGATGTCGTATAAATTTGTTGATTTAGGAGCAAACAAGGCGACTGACGCAACATGGAGACGCCTTGCATTAGAAAGAGAAAGAAATGGCCTTTACTTAATAGATTTTTAGTATTAATCTATTAGTAGAAAGGGAGAGGTGTTATTAAATTCAGTTAGAAATGCCTTTTTTATTTAGATATACCTAATATAATATCGTGACATATTCGCCAAAAATGTACACAAATATGAGTTTATGGAAAAATAACTTTAATGCCTACAAAATAAACTTCAGTTTACGCTACAACTTCAAACATTTTTATAACTTTACTTCGCACTATTGAAGTGCTAGTCTCTCTGAAATCAACTTAATTGTCATTAAAATAAAGTTGATATTTGTTTAACTTGAAATAACGTCAATTTGAAACAAACAAAATTTGAATAGGTACTTTATTGTACTCCACAAAAATACATACCCTACTTAACAAAAAATAAATCAAACAATACAAAATAATGGGCGGCCCTATCGCTACTAATTAATAAAATAAATAACGGTTTAGACGCATAATGACTTGGTAAGACTGGTGGTCAGATTTTCGGGCTATATCAATTCTATTGTCCAACAGTGGACGCCTGTAGGCTATGGATTGCATTAGTTGGTCGTTTCACCTGTCATTTCACGTGTGGGCCCTTTAGGGTTATGTTCTGTGCGTTTGGGTCATTAAGCGTGTTGATCATACCGTCAACTAAACCTTATTTTCCTTATTTAGGAGTACTATAACATCTTATTTTCCTGTATTAGGAGAACATAGATGGGAGTGTAGTATACTATGTACCTACTGGGTTACATGTGTGTCTCTGATATAACACACGGAACCTTTGCACCAGGCGTGCAGCGAACGCAGGAGATGTTTTGTTTATGACGCGGTGTGACCGCAGGGGTCACGTACATGCATTTATACTGGGACTATCATAATAGTTTTAATTATTTGATTATGTAGGTATGTGACATAATTATTTCCTCGCTATTTTTTTTTCTACATAATACATAATGTACGGTGCTTATGTATAGGTGGTAGGTACACGGTAAATTAGGTAGGTAAGCTTTTGAGATTTTTTTGACTGAAGGAAACTTGTAGAATAATTTTCCTAAACAAATAGGAGCTTGTTAAATAACAAAAACAAACATGTTTGTTACCTATTTTATTCTGCGATAAAGCCCGCTGAGTCACTGTCGTACTTATTTATTTATGAATTGATTGAACTAGGTATTAAATATCAATAAATCAACAAATCTATTAGGTAACCATAAATAGACGACAGTTAACATTTCGTAACCGCAACATAAAAAATAAAAATTATTTTTTTTTGAAAAGTTCAATAAAATTAAGCTCGTGCACTTATCTGTGCTAGGTACTTACAGCTATCGGTGTCTCGTCTAGACGTCTACCTAGCCATGACATGATAGTGTGAACTCAACGGAAAGTAGAAATAGAGATAAAGGTAAAACAGCCAAGATGGTATAAGTATGACCATGGCAATATCGCCATTAGGTATCACTGTTTCTGGAATCCTGGTAAACACTTTGAAGATCGGAATATTAATATCCTACTTCCTAATATTATAAATCCTGCTATAATAATATTATAAATGTGAAAGTTTGTATGGATGGATGGACGGATGGATTTTTGTTACTCTTTCACGCACAAACTACTGAACGGATTTGGATGATATTTGGCACACAGATGGTTTATAACCAGGATTAACATATAGGATACTTTTTATCCCGATATTTCCACGGGATCGAAACTTATGCGGGCGAAACTGCGCGGCGCAGCTAGTATGTACAAAATAATGTTGAAATGTTATTGTGTTGTTTTTATTTCCCGAAGCGACGCGCACTTTAATTGTGGCAAGCAAATGTGCAAACACACTGTTTTGTTACTTGTTATGCTTAGTTTGTCATAGCATGGTACCTATGACGGTGGCAGATGATGCAAATTACGTCAGTTAATTTCATTGACGTTAGTTTGTATGACGACTATGACGTTTTAATTTATACCAATTTAATAACATTAATAATAACTTATCATTTGTCCGATTTCAACAGCAAAATATGCAAGAGGTCACTTGTTTTAATTGACTGTCCTAATTAATTAATGATAGAGGCAGCTTGCACAATAAGTAGGTAGGTACCTACAAAATTCTGTAAACCATTGAATCACTGCCCTGTCATCCCACCAAATATAAATTTATTTGGGGTTGGTGCTAAAACACACTATGGCTTCTTCTCAAAATCAAAATCACAAGTTATTTATTCAAATTAGGCTGACAATCAGCACTTTTCGAACGTCAAAATTACATAAGACAGTCCCCCAAAACACCCGCCCTTCACCACTTCAGTGCTTTTGCTGCCAAGAAGAAGTGGCGCAACAATCTCCCCAGCAGCTTAGCTGTCTGTTCAGTTAGAAAATACTTGATTCTATACAATAGTAAGTATGCAAAATAATTCACAGTACGAGACACAGAACATTAAATTAAATTATTTGCCAAATTTCAGCTGGCCACGTCAATATCTTTCCATACTTACACTTCAACTCAGTAGTCAACGCCTCGTAGTTAGGTAGGTATAAACTATCGCCAAAACCTATGCCTGACAATTTTGAATACCAAATCCCGTGCACATGATGACCACAGCTGCGTCCGTAAGTAAAACCAAAGAGGATATTTTATTTATTTATTAATAACCAACTTATATTTACAGTTTGCACCACACATCAAGTTATCGGTCAATACTAGTATTTTAACCTAATTTTATGATTGAATGTGTAAACATACAATCATAAAATTAGGTTATATTACATAAAAATACAAAAGATGAAATTAAATTAAACAAAATGAGGGCTACTGTTTTTGTGCTCACCAGTTGGCGCCACTGTCGAGTAAGGTCCTGAAGCAAGCTCTCAAAGTTTGTTAGTACGGGTGTGAAAACAAAGTTTAAATCATATATAAACAAACAAAAGATGTGTTTGTAAACAGTAAACAAAATAACCTCTGAATTAGCTGTTCTTTCTGCCCCCTTAATTTTGCACGTCTTTTTCTTAGCTCCGCTTAAAGCATAGGTATTCATGGACCCGTAGTAACTCATATTTGCCATAATTAATCTCAGGTATTGCAAAATATTCACTACATTATTCTAATTAGAAACAACCCAGCGTAGCGCACCCATAAACAGTGACATTCGACATTTCGGAGACCTCACGCTACACTAGCGCCTCTCGCGGCGAATTAAAACGCCCTCATTAGATAGCATTAGACAAAATTAGATACAATTGGGAAGTTAGATCTTCTTGAAAAGAAGAAGAGTATATAAATACTCTCAACAATAACATTGCAGATTGCAGAAGAATCCGGTGTACCTACAATTCACAGTTAAGCAGATTGCGGTAGTTAAAAGTCAAGGCGCTTTGGATTAAATGTATGGTTTGTTAGTTACTTGGCCTCAACAATTAAAAAAGGCACCTCAGTGCCTACCAGACGATAAACTATAGTTACCTGATTCTGTAAATACTCATCTACTTTTTCCGGTTTTCAGGGAGTCATCAATGATTCAAGCGCCTACCTAAACCTAAAAATATAGAAGTGCAATCAGAAAAATAATAATTAGTGCACATTCGTGCTCATGTTAACCCTAGCATGTCGTAAGTTGTACATCAAAAGAATCCAGTAATAATCAGTTATACTAGTTATTTCAATCCTTTAACCAGTAAGACATCCAGTTACAGTCGGTAGAATGTGACTTGAGCCTAGGTAATAGGTTATCTACGAGCAGCATCCAGGCCTCACGTACGACCTACTTTGAGAGCATTGCTTGTTATAAATGTTTTTATTGTTAACTTTTGTATTTTATTGGCTTAGTTATACAAATTACATTATTTCTGTACGGTTTTCGTTCGTTCGGTTCGGTTATCCATTTTACATTCACAGAGACAAACAGATTAGAACTAAAAGGTTTTATATGCACCAACCTAAAATAATAGAATTAATAGCTAGATATTATTTTATAAAGAAAAGAAGAATTATTTTTAATATGGCTTTTCATCATATATTTTTCTTCGAAATTGGCCAGGCTTAAGTTAGTGAAAAGTTGGTAATTATAAGACCTTTCCAAGTATTAAAGAATTAATTAATTTTTAAAGTATTCATTTTTTTACAACTTTTATGAATACCATAATACATTTATTACATTTGTTTGTGAAGAAAGCATCGTATTTCGTAAAATACTATCATCCTTTTCTTGTTTCGGATACGCGTTGATTACTTGTCATTCGAGTTTCACTTATCAATTACCAAAAAATACAGCAATCTTATATATAATATTTCTATTAGATCTTCAAAATAATAACAATTAAGCTATAATTCTATTTATTTTATTTATTTATTTATTTAAGGACTTTGGAAGACTTACAGCTAAGTACAATAGTGATAAATAACAGTATGATAATCTGACAGCCAATTACAGGTCTTCACGTCTAGAGCTTGTCTGGTATAAAAGTACTGTGGAACAAAATAACAGTGAGTACACTGCAAATATTGCCAAAAAAATATATATAAAAGTAAAAATTTGCAAGTAGATCATCATCTAAAATATGTAAAAACTAATATAATATAATATTATTTCCCATCAAACCAAGATGTTAAAAAAAAAATCAATTTTAAAAATCAAAAGAAAACAAAGTCTGAAGAATTCAATCTTTAAAGAAATTCATTGCTAAACACTTTTTTGCCGAGGTCACACTCGTTTTAAAAAGATCAAAGTCGAACTGCTTGCACACCTTATTAAAATACCTACTTACACGCACAACGTACGAATTTTGTCTGTAGTTAGTAGTTGCAAATGGCACCCGTATTGGTGGATTGAACCGTTTGGATTTGCTTGGAACGTTGAAGTAGAAAGTTGACAAAATATCAGAACAATTTATGTCACCTCGAACCGTCTTCAACAAAAATATACAGTCAGAGATCTCACGTCGATTACTCAATGGTAAGATATGATATTTTTTACAGAGCTTGAGATAGTTAACTGACCGATACGGTACCCTCTGGTGAAAGCATAAAAATTTTCTAAATCTTTTTTGTACGCGCTCAATACGATCAATATATTTGTGATAGCATAGACTCCATATTTCAGATGCGTATTCCAAATGGCTTCTAACAAAGGTGCAGTATAGTATTTTTAACGTTTTAGCTTGCGTGAAGCACTTGGATAACCTCATTATGAAACCAAGGGATTTTGAGGCTTTAGCGACGATGGTTTCAACATGCTTACCAAAAATAAGTTTGGAATCGTGATGAACCCCCAGATCACGAATAGTACTACATCTAGGCAATATATGGCCTCCAAGAGTATATGTTGTGGCTAGGACTGATCGTCCACGGGAATACGTTACAACTCAGCATTTTTTGGGATTGAGATGGAGCTTACTTTTGTGGCAGTATACTGCAAGACACTGTAAGTCAGTTTGAAATGCCGTCATGTCCGCTGTCGATGATATGGTAGTGTAAATTTTCATATCGTCGGCGAAGCACAATAATTTGGATGAGGTCAGACAGGAGTCGATGTCGTTTACATATACGAATATTTTCACTGTTGAAGAAACTACAAAAATGAAATAAAATATCCAAACGCAATCTCTGTCGTTGACCTGTCAAACGTCAATGTCACTTCGGTGACATTGGCTTGTCAAATAAAGGCAATAGAATTGAATCAAAACAATAACAAAATAATAATGTAATTCTATCAATTTAAGTAGATAAGATTATTCAGATGACATAAATGTGCGAGTATCACGTGTAGGTACAGAGATGCTATTATAGTGAACTGAAAATGGATGCTGACGACCCTCGCAGACCGCTTTTAGGTACGTAGAACTTTTTAAAATAAAGTTTGTACGTTGACTAATCCTTAATTCCTAGTAATAAATGAATGAAATAAACACTATTATCATCACTTTTTAACTTGCTTCTAAAGAGTTTTGTGTTTACTATCAAATAAACGTGTTCTGTGTCTAACAAGTCTGTATAGAATAGAATCAGAGCGATGGTTAGAAACGATAGGTACCGGCCCTTTTCCTTTTTCCTTTTTCTAACTTTTCAATAGAGATTAGTCAGAATTCTTGTGTTTGTGTATGACAAAGACAAAGACAAAGATATGGTTAAGATAGGTCTTATTACTCATAACAGTGACTTCACTTGCACGGTACTGTAAAGGTTGTCTGCCGAAAGGAACCTTATGTTGGGCAGGATTATGTTAATTAGGAATTTTGTCTAGAACAGTTAATGCTAGTTTATTTGGAAAAATGTAAAGACGTTCTGCCAATATAAACTTAAAGGAATCATACCGTTGTTTGATTCCTCCCGTGACCTGGGCTTGTCTAGTCCTCTTCAGTACCTATGGTAAGACAATGGTCTTGTCTACTCTGCCTATACTTAGTGCGTCTAGTCTAGAACATGAGTTCTATGTGAATACAAACTATATTCTAAAGCAGAAAAAGGAAGGATTAAGAATGATTACCTTAGACTTTAGAGCATAGGTTATCAACTTTGAGTATATTTCGTTTCTAGAGCCCCCAAATTTTTTTACTTACCATCTTTCACAAATCTGAATCAGCTATTGCCACGATTATATTTAAACATGCAATATTATACAGTCATCAGATAGGATATATAATTTGCTCTGGGTCTTCTACTAAGACCTCAACCAGTACCCTAATTAAGTAACACACTATCAATCACAATCTGAATCATTTTGAAGGATATTGCTAAACCATTGCTTCATATGTTCAAAACATTTGTCTGTGCAAAAATGTAATGAATGTTGAACTGTCAAAATGAAAGCCATTGGTACTGATACTGTGTTCCGCAATTACACTGCTGGAAGTCTGTAACTTCCACGAGGGGGCGTTATCGCCTAAGTTCAGAACCTATGACTTAGAGGACAAAGAAAGGCCAAATAAAACTTTAACTCTTGATCGGTGACAATTATTTATTTAATTATACTTTTATGTACTTTTATCTATTGTATTTAGCATATTTGCGCACAGGTTTGGTTGTCTGTACATTAACTATTGTTATATGATTAATGTAATGACAAAAAAACAAATGGCAGGCGTATTATTAGTCATTTTTATTTTTTTATTTAAGATTTTACATTAATTTTATAGTTTTATTTATATTTTTAACTAATTATTTTCATATACTTATTGTGTTTAAAATTTTAATTTTATAATATGTTCTTAAATGGATTGAAATAAATGACTTTTGAATTTGAATTTTTATGTGTGCAGTGGTGTGGTACTTACACAAGGAAGGTGTCACACCATGAGACATTATTTACCGGCCAACATTCCTGTTAAAAAGAAGTGCCATTAGAATCTGTACTAATAATAAAGTTGAAGAGTATGTTTGGGTTTGAAAAATTATTTATGCATTTGGTAGCCCATTTCTTGAGGAAGGCTATAGGCTATCTAACATCACGCTCGGACCCTTAGGAGGCGATCAAAAAGAAAGGCAGAAATAATGCTAAGCGAAAACTAATTACTAGCACGGGCAGGCAATGTGATGCAACAGGTGGGTCGGGGAACAAGCTAGTAGATAAATAAAAGGAATATTTAATCTTCTTACAACATGTTGATGTGACAAATGATGCAAACTAAAGGTATGTTCGGTAATTAAATTGCATCCCTTAAAGCATAATCAGCTTACAACCGTCCCACTGCTGGGAGCCTTCCTTTCTGTGAGAGGGAGTGGGTCATAATCCACCATGCGGGCCCAGTGAGGGTTGGTGTAAAAAGGAAGACCTTTAGAAAGCGCTGTACACTAACATGTAGCTGTACTTTTAGAGAAGAATACCTTTATCTATACTAATAATTTGTTAGTATGTTTGTTTGAACGCGCTGATCTCTGGAACTGCCAGTCGGATTCGAAGATTTATTGTTACATTTGGTGGCCCAATTCTTGATAAGGTTATAGGCGCATAATTAAAACATCACTTTACGACTCTTAGGAAGCGAGAAAAAAGAAAAAAAAAAAAAAACAAAATCAAAATCGGTTCATCCGTTCGGGAGCTGCGGTGCCACAGACCACACACACACACAGACACGTCAAACTTATAACACCCCGTCGTTTTTGCCCGACGCAAAAAAAAAAGGTTAAAAAGAACGCTAAGCAAAAACGAAATAATAGCGCGGCCGATGCGATGCGATGCGACGCTGTGGTTCTGACGAACAAGAAATTTGATCTGGATGAAGTCACCGGGCAGAAGCTAGTGTTCATATATACCGTCATAGTTGTAGACTAAATAAACAAACAATTTAAGTAATGCTAAACTACAGTACTAACACCTTATCCATGTAAACTTAAGCCTGCTATAAATGATCTGTACTTTGTAATCTTATATTTGCTTAAATCTGTTTAACTGTCTGGCAATTCAGATATGGAAAAAATCAACAAGCATGACATTGTAGGATATACTGGCTAAGTCAATATTAGGAAGCCATTTCGTAAATGCGCATTTTTAAGTCTTTTGGGTCATTCAATAAATTCCTAAATGCACATCTGCAGAGATCAGTGGTGACCCAGTAGTATCGACCGCGACTTAGATACTTGTTGTAGGTCGCGGGTTTGAACCCAGGCAGGCGCTTTACTGTGCGTAAATAATTGCATCACCATTGCTCTCAAAATGGTGAAGGAAAACATGTCCTAGATCTAAAAGTTCACAAACATGTGACATGTGCCGTAAACCACCACGCGGGCCCGGTGCGGATTGCTAGACAATCCGCACCGGGCCCGCGTGGTGGTTTACGGCCCTCTCCCTCTCAAAGAGAGGAGGCCTGTGTCCCAGCAGTGGGAACAATATAGGCTGATTATAATGATGCATACATGTAATGGGAATTGCCCAGTTAATTAAAAAAAATGCAAAAACTTGTAGACATCTGGGGGCACGGGAGTGCCCCCGCCAAGACGAGTCAAGCCATATATTTTGACTAAGTTGTAGAGTTTGCGAAGTTAGGCCTTGTAGAGTTAGGGCGTGTAGAGCTAGAAGCTTGGCTCTACATGAGATCTGATTACTTTTTGACAGTGCGAGCTACATGGTCTCGTTTTGGCAACATTTAACATGAAATGTTTTGTGGGATGACTTTTTCTTTGAACTAAAATGGAATGACGAATTGACGACATACATAATAGCTTTGTCAATCTTTTAAATTAAAAATTTACTTAAGATTTTCTTTTTTAAATGTTGATATTTAGTATTTACATAATTGTTTCAAGGAAACCCGCACTGGTTGACTAAAATCTGTTTTAACATTGTAAACGTATATGACGCTCGAAGTCCAAAGTATCTCTATCATACATTTTAAATAATGAAGTCTGACTGTCTGAGCTATCATAGTGACTTGTATACAAAACAAACTATTTGACATTCTCAGATTAAACAAACAACTACAATTTTTTTTTAATAAGTGAATCTGTAGTTTTTGTTTATTTTATTTTATTTTTAAATGGCGTCTCGCAGTTCAACCTATGAGGTTGTCGTCTCCTTAACCGGGCTTGCCTGTGGATGCCTCAATAAATTAAGGCCTCCAGCCAGGGCTTAAGCGACTACACGCTAAGGGCACCCCCTGTGGGGTACGGTCGTCTTAGGGCGTCACTGGGAGAGGGCAGCAAGAGACAGGCTAGATCGGAATTATTTAGGGACGAATTTAAAACTACAGGCTCAGCGGCGCGGGCTGGCTCGAGCAAGGGTCAGGGCGGCTGTAGTTTTTGTGCTACGATCGAACATCTATAAGCCAAATCAAATTAGCTAGCAAAACTTCACGGGCGTGGGTATTGATATCTAACGACGATAAAAAAGATATGCCCTTTAAGCCCTCTCTTTCATGGGACTTAAACAAAACTGGCGAAATGTAGGTGTACTCTAATAGGTGCCCCGCTGCCTAACCCTTCGGGGTATACAGGCGTGATGTTATGTAATATCTATACAGCTGAGCTGTGTATGATGACGAAAAAAACTGCCCAAAGTAAAGTGAGCGCCTACCTAAGTTTGAATCCACAACCTACAACTTGCAAGTCGGGGCCGCGATACCACTGAGCCATCATCGCTCGGCTATAAACCAATGTGTTAAGTAATTAAATCTGCGCGATAATTGCTAATATATACAGGTTTATCGCGCGAGTATTATCGCGAACCAGAAGTAATTATAATTTATACGACGTGAAGAATTCTATGTTTATTATTAGCGTACCTGTTACTTCATCATCACCATCAGCCTACGCTATATTTTCCATGAAACTATGCATGGAAAATAATATGTTCAATATAACAATAGGAATGTCCATGAAAGCTGTCATGCCTGCCTGCTGGGGCGTTTGTTGCACCACTTCTTCTTCCCAGCGATAGCACTAGGAGGTGGTGAAGAGCGGGCGTTTTTGGGGGACTGTCTTTTGTAATTTTCGACGTTCGAAAAGTGCCGATTCTCAGCCTAATTTGAATAAATGACTTTTGATTTTGATTTAGTATTCTGCAATTTTCACGACATTTTAACGTGGGGAAATCCTCCAGGATTCTGTAGTGCTTAAGAAAGATAGAGAAAATGATATGATCATGACGTAAGTATGTAAAATATACCTACACGGGTGCAAGCAAGTTTCTAGAAGCGATCTGAAGTGAAGTGATCATCTCTTGCTTTATTGATAAAGTTTCATAAAATTAAACAAGCTCACGGCAATCTTTTTGTTGGCATTGGCATTGCTGTTTGGCCAACATATGACTAATGTTTAGTGCACGTCATCTAACGCTGCATTTGTTTTCAAATAGATGGTCAATTGTGGTCAATCAAGTAAGCAACGAGGCGATGGACGTGTGTTGAGTAGACTAAACAAAGGTTGGTTATCCAAGACGCTGTGGTAACCGGCTTAGTGTGTTTTGAACGTCCAAAGAAGGTGGTTGTTTGTTCCGTCGCGGAATTTTCTTACGATTTATCGTATTTTTACGACTTGCTGAAAATGGTTTTCGAAATGTAACGCGTTAACATCGTTACAGTTTGATTTGTGTTCAGTTTTATGTGAAAATGATTGAAGTTATCGGTAATGTGTGAATTGTTTTTTATATGTTATTGTTTCGACAAAAAATGCGGAAATTACAGGTTATGAATACAATGCTTAGATAGGTAGATATTAAAGGAAAATCTTCGTTTTATTTGGTTGCCTGTTTGAATTTTTCGATAAGATGTGGGTAGGTGTACTCGTAAATGGGCTTTGTAAATCATAATTATAAGGAAATCTTTGATGATAATGTCCTCCCTTATGTTATTTGCAGATCGTTGTGGTCGTCTTAGCTTTAGTTCAGTTTACCTAAGTTTCTAGTTTAGACTTTTTTTATTAGCCATTAAGGTCCCACTGCTGGGCAAAGCCTACTCTCTTTCCAGCTCTTTCTGTCCAGAGCTGCCAAGGACCAATTTTTATTAAAGGACTCCATCTCATCCCGCCATCTCCGTCTGGGCCTGCCGCGAGGTCGTTTGCGGCTTAGAGTTGCTTGACAATATGCTCGTAGCGTCTCTTGAAGTAGGTAGCCATAGATACGATAAATAAATGACTTTTTCTCACAACATCAACAGGAAATTACCATGACCTAGGAAGCTGATTTGTCTCAATAAAACTGTTGCAAGCTCGTAATCAATTCTAAGTATTTTTATTATGTCACGTACCAACATAAATATCTGCAACTCTCATAATTTCATAAAATATAACTCGTTTTGTTTTCCTTGAAATTAGATCGAGACATCTGTTTGTAGATTAGGGGTACTAACCACACTTATTCAGCTTTTACGGATGCGTACGCATTCCATACAAAATCGTTGTTTTCTATGGACAAAAGCTGAACAGATTGGTCTGCAGAAGAATGGCGTCAGGAAAGTTTTGAGTATGAATGTGGATGGCTATAAATAAGAGTACAGCATGTTGAGCACACACATTTTTCGAACTTTTGAAGCAATGGATTAGCAATAAATATCCTTCAAAATGATTCAGATACTGATTGATAGTGTCTTACGCAATTAGGGAGCTGTCCGTTTATTCTCCACGATTCATCTGATATCACAATTATTTCGTTACAATTTTACAAGTGGCGTCTGTTTATACTTATTGAAAGCTATCTTAAAGCATGTTCGCAGTATAGAAAACACACTTGTAACCACTTCACGTATTCGAATCGTTCTATTGTGTATTCCCCAAGGACTTGACACATTCCGCATTAGTTTTCCCAAACGCTTTGTGAAAACATACGTTGTGTGATAAAATATTGTTTATTCTAAAAACGTTTGGAACTAATTTGTGTTAATCTGATATTGTTATAATGGTAATTGTCGCCTGAAGATATCTGTGATACCAAAGACATCGCAGGTATGTTTTCCACGATAGAGAGAAAGTTCTGTCTCATGTGCTCTCACACCGACATCCATGAAACCCACAAGCATATAACATCGTCCTTGCTGCTCCTGCTTCGGAAGCAGCCAGCGGGATAATTGCGTGCCACACTAATAGATTTCATTTTGACAGTTTAACAACATTTATTGCGTTGTTTACGTTGTTGAGCAGATTTTTCGAACTTATGAAGCAATGGATTAGCAATATCCTTCAAAACGATTTAGAGATTGATTGTGTGTTACGCAATTAGGGTGGTGTGGTGGATGCTGTACAGGCTCGTACACATTGGCATTCATGGCAGAATTTTTAGTGGTTTAGTAGTACCTGTGGCATAATGTGTCTTGATTAAACCCCTTTTACAATAAATAAAGAAAACGAAGCCACAAGTCATAACATAGCAAATGATGTTAACCGGCAGAAATAGGTACAGACGCCAGGATATCAAGCTACTACAATCTGTCAAATTTCTTAAAAAGATTTTCAACTTTATTGCTAAAGCATAAGGTTCAAAGTTGATTGTGAAAATTTGACAGTTTCGGGTAGCTCGATGTGCTGGCGTCTGTACAGTCGCCAAAGGAGAAAAGTAACCAGCGACGTCGGATATTGTTGAAGTTTAGTAAAGAAACCAATGGATGTTTTCGAACGAAATTTAATTTGATAAAGGTACTGTTTGTTATCTATTTATTAAATTCAATTTTATTCGAAAACATCCATCAGTTTTTACACAACTTCAAGTATATCCGACGGCACTGGTTACTTATCTACTTTGGTCACCGTGCCTACGGTGGTATAGGTATGGTGGTATAGAATGGTTGTGTATATGCAAGCTCTCCGACTCCCATAATAAAGAGTTAAGTTATTATACCGTTTTACTGTGTTATACCTAGAATTATAGCAAGTTAGTAATCTGCTACATTGCCACCACCAACATTGTAAAGTTTTAAAACAATCATATTTAATATCCACAACCCGCTTATCTAGGTACTTATTGCTAACCCTAGTTAAACAACTTTAGCCCAGGTTTACACTGATACAAATGTCACATTAACAATGTTTAACTTTCCCGCAAGTGACAGTCACTTTATAGCTAAGAAAGAAATCTTTCAGTGTGTTTTACTTTGATTCTTATTGCGATTGTAAAAGAAAGAAAATATGACTGTTTGTTGATCCGTTTTTCTTTTAATATCTGTTTGCTCTCACAGTGTACGTGATAAGAGGAGGATAGCAAAGTCAAAGTCAAAGTCAAATCATTTATTTCAAATAGGCACATAAAAGGCACTTTTGAACGTCAAAAATAAAATTGATTCTAGTCGCCCCTTCCAAAAGGTAGTTTTCGTAGTGAGAAGAATGGGCAAGAAACTCCACCGTTACTCTTTTAAAATGTTTTACAATATTTTGCATACATTAATTAAATAATTATATGTGAAGACGATGCACCTAAAAATAAAATTACTTTGGAGCAGGACCAGCATGTTTCCAAGCATTCTTATCTTGGATATAATCCTCTAATTTGTAATATCCTTGCTTACAAAGTGTAATTTTAATATAAGTTTTAGAGTTACTTAACCTTTTAGAGTAGCCTTTTAGAGTTACTTAATCGGATAACCTATGGGCTATGTGTTCTAGTACATATACCCAAGAAGTATCCACTTTAACCAGCACCACTATCACACATCGCAATCTGAATTATTTTGAAGGGTATTGCTAATACATTCGTTACGTGTCGTCAGAAGCCTGAAAGTCTGACAACCAGTCTTACCAAAGGGTATCGCATTACCCAGTAACTGGGTTGTGGAGGTCAGATAGGCAGTCGCTCCATGTAAAACACTGGTACTCAGCTGGATCCGGTTAGATTGGAAGCCGACCCCAACATAGTTAGGAAAAGACTAGGCAGATGATGCATAATATACCTAGTCTTGCCATAAATATTGTCACGAAGAAAGACATTTTTTTTATTGAAAATAATATTTATTACTTTTACAATGTGTTAGTTTAATACATAAATATAAAACAATTTAAAATATAAAAAGCTTATTCAAAGTGGTCTCCATTGGCCGCAATACAGTCCTTTAAACGTTGAGGCCAGTTATCAATAGAAGCACGCACTCTTTCCATGGGAAAATTCTTCACTGCCAATCGTATGGATTGTTTTAGGGACTCCAAGTTATCATGGCGTTTAGAGCAAGCTGTACTCTCTAAAACTGACCATAAATCATAATCCAGCGGATTAAGATCGGGACTAGACGACGGCCAGTCTTCAGCTCTGATGAAGTCCGAAACGTTCACTTCCAACCAAGACTGCGTGGACCGAGCTTTATGACCCAGCGCCGAGTCTTGTTGGAAGGACCACACTTGGTTATTGAACATGGTGTTGTTAAGGGGCTTAACTACCTTCTCAAGAATGGTATCTTGATACACTTGTGCCGATGTTTTGATACCTTTTTCACAAAAATATGGCTCAGTCATTCCTTCATAGCTAACACGCCACCAAACCATCACTGAAGTCGGATAATGCCCACGTTGCACTCTGTCGACTAATTGGGAAGCTTCCTTAGAGCTTTGAGCATAAATACGGTAATTTTGTTTGTTAAAATGTTGCTCAATTGTAAAGATTTTCTCATCCGTAAACAAAATTTTTCTGTGACCTCCCTTTGCGTACCGCTTCAGTAGTTGTTTCGATTTTACCACCCTATTCCTTTTAAATTATCAGTAAAAAAAATGACCAGTGCGTCTCTTATAGGCTGCAAGTCCTAAGTCATCTTTTAAAATACGCGACATGGTTCTGGGTGCTATCTTCATCTCCCGAGATAAAATCTTTTGCTTTCGGACAGGATTTCTTCGAATTCTTTCCCTTACTGCTTTGACCACCTTTTTCGTACGAACACTACGTGGACGGCCAGATCTTTTTCTGTCACAAACAGAGGAGGTCTCATTGTACCTATTAATAGCCCGGTACACAAACATTTGACTAATACCAAGCGTATGGAGAGTTTTAAAAATTGCATTTTGCTCCATACCAACTTTGTGTAATGCAATCACAGCGATTCGGTTCTCTTTGTCACCCCACTCCATTTTAATATCGCAAAATATTGTACAATGTATTGGCGCCAAAATTAGAAAACACAATGAAAAATCATATAAAAATGACAGATTCCAAATTCAAATGTAGTATCTTTCTTATTTTTAATTGTAACAGTATTTATGGCCAGACTGTGTATATATTTTTTTTTTCTGTGATTCATTTTCTCATCTTCTACCTTTCTTCATTCAGGAAATGTCCAGCAGACAAATAGCAGGCTACGACGGCTGTCCTCAAAGCTCTGTAGCATGGAGTCATGGAAGAGAAGGTTGCCCGTCACAATATGGCTGCCGAAGTACAGCTTCGAGTTCCTACTGCGAGACGCCATTGCTGGTGAGATACACTTTCTAATGTCTATGGTATCCTGGTAAGTACGGCACCCAAAATTTTAGTGAATCCGTTCATCCATCGATGACACGAGCTTCACCTGCATCGTGGCGCCGTCATCGTCTGTGCCACGTGTGCGCTGTGTTGCTTATGTGATCCTGGTATACCAACTCTATATCAAGTAGGTAGGCGTTTTGTGAACGCTTAGGTCATGCAATGTGCTACGATGACATTGGGAGCGGGACAACTTTCTAATTTTTTAAATTTTATTTATTAATAAGAAGAAGAATCTAGCCTGGTTAGTAGTTTTGCGCTTATTAGATCCTGGTAAGCTGTGGGTTTCATTACTTCTCTGTTTGAGGGGGGGGTGGTGTAGGTAAATCATCCGTGTGTTTTATTTGCATCCAATAACTGACTACTAATAACCACGGCTGTAACTAAGAATTTTCTAAAAACCTTATAAAACTTGGCATTGTTCTCCCGGATGCATGCTAATTTAATCACCCTGTTTTGTTTAGCATACATTTTGTAACTAAAGAGAAATTTAGATTTAGTTAACACGTCTTGCTGAATTACTCATACATGCTTAGTAGGAAAATGTGTCCTAAACATCGCAGAAACCTGACTGAAGATTTTGGACAAGGACATACTCGGACGAGTGCATCAACACAACACCTTATGAATTACCTGAATGTTTGAATTCGTTCGCCGCCTGACCGATAAATAAACTGGTTCAACGATGACATAACGTTCGATAACCTGCTCCAATGTTTCCGTTTTTGTAATTATACAGTCGCTTCGTTTGTGTATCCGATAATTTAATTGGGGTTAGTTTTGCATAGAAGAAAAAAATTAATTAAAAGAATGAATATAAAATTCGAAGCACATTAATTAAAGCAGATAGTTTTTTTTCTGTCTGACGCATTTTTAAAGAATGCTATGAAGGTGCAATACATGCTCCTAGGTAATAAAGAAAAAACTTATTGCCGAGTTATGTAGTTAATTAATTTAATAACATCACATTTTGTCTGATCTGGAAACAGGGCAATCCGCCACACCTGCTCGTGTGGAGCTGGTGTTCAGTTTTCTTTTTCGTGTTCACCCTGACGTACACCAGGGTCACAGAAGTTCAAAAAAACACTGTTTTATACTAGTGAGAAAATAATCAACACGTTACCTCGTTAAGGCCAACAAATAACCGTAATATCCTGTGCGTTTAGAATTTTAATTGTTTATTTATGATGTACGTAAACATACCGTGGTTGTAAACTAAGCACGTCTGGGATTTATAGATAATCTCTGAATGAAATAAATGTTATCTTATCTTCCCACGGAACTGTGGAAACAGAGTTTAACGCTGATTTAAATCCGGCTCTTTAGATAAATTCAATCTGGTATGAAGCGGATCTGGGGGTGTAGGAACATTTTTATTTTTGGCAGTCAACGTCATCTGTAGTAGGTACTTACATAACGTATGGTGAACATGTCTTGGGTCAATGACTTGTGATTCATGGTCCTTGAGTTAGGTAGGGACATCGACCTTATGGTAACAATGAGAACAGAGACCTGAAGGACTAAAATTCTACAGCAAAACCTGATGAAGACTGTTACATATTATAGAATTACTGACAAAACTCGTTTTAAATACAGTTAATTTGCGAGTGATTGTCTCCGGCCATACTCGCAACCGGCGCGCGTGTATGAGGTAAGCCTTGTATCTAAGGATCGTAGCAGGTTTATTTCTGTAGTTTCTACCTACCCACATGGGAAGACGTCGTGTGAGTTCATACATGTCATGTATGTATGATTGTCTTATATACCATTTACCAAATAGGTATAAGGAGACACAAGATTTTATAAAGAATGGAGTAGGTAGTACAGAAAATAAAACAGAAAATGCTTATTAACCTGTTGAATGCCGTAATTACAGACACAATTAAAAGCCATTGTGTCTCGCGTGGATCTACGTTCCACAGAAAACTATACAGAAAATGCTTATTTAACGGAAAATAAAACAGAAAATGCTTATTAAACAGAAAATAATACAAAAAATGCTTATTTAACAGAAAATAATACAGAAAATGCTTATTAAACAGGAAATAAAACAGCAAATGCTTATAAACACTCCAGTCGATGTTGTTGGTAAAAATCTAAATAGGTATGTAAATCTAAACTGTGATTCAATTTAACAGTTTTATGAGCCGTATCTGAGTGGCGGTGGACCTGCGGCGGTTTATATTATGTTGATGTCTAGTTGATTCATTCAAGGCCTTGCATGTGTTACCGAAACAAACAGAACACTCCTATGTACAGAATTTCGCGCAGGTTTTCTTTTATTGATGTTTGTTCGCGTGATTTCTGTCATAAGTTATATTGTTTTATTAGCTCGTTTAAAACACAAATAGCCTGCGCTGGACAGCTGTTGAACTAAAGTGGAACTCGCGAGATGGAGCAGCAATACGCAAAAACCATCACTCTCAGTGGTTCCCAAATAGTAGGAAACGACTATGGGATGAGCAGGACTCCTTCTTAAAGGATTGGCCCACAATCGCAGTAGACCGGGAAAAGTGAGGAAGGGAGGCCTTTGCCCTGTAGTGGGCAACACAGACTTATAATAATAACTAGCTGCGGCTCGCGGTTTCACCGGTATAAGTTTCGATCCCGTGGGAATATCGGATTAAAAAGTATCCTATATGTTAATCCTGGTTATAAACCATCTGTGTGCCAAATTTCATCCAAATCCGTTCAGGAGTTTTCGCGTGAAAGAGTAACAAACATCCATCCATCCATCCATCTGTCCATCCATCCATACAAACTTTCACGTTTATAATATTATATATAGTAGGATTAGTAGGAGTAGAATTACCTAATGGTTAGCCTCTTTTGGTGTTCAAAATTAACGCTTTATATGCATGATGACTAGGTGTTGTTCTTTTTAGGTATTTTTCCATACAGCTCCAACTTTTTGATGATTTGCATGGCATGATGAGGAAAAGAAATTAATTCTTTACTTGACCTTGTGTGTGCGGAAAAACGGCGTTGAAATCCTTTAGTCAAACCAAACCGGATCTGATTAATGTTTTCTAAAAGACCTCAAACAAAGTTAATCTGTTTTTTGCAGGTATCACCGTGGGTCTGACCTCAATACCACAGGGCATCGCGTATGCTATGGTAGCTGGTTTGCCTCCACAGGTAATTTCTTCTTTTTATTGCTTTAGCCTTATCATTGTTGGCTTCTTGTAAGGTTTGACTTGATGGACAGCAGCACATCAAGCTACCCAAAACTGTAAAATTTTCCAAATCAACCTTGAACCTTAACACTTTAGCAATAAAGTTGAAAATCTATTAAATAAATTTGACAGATTGTAGGAGATTGATGTGCGTGTTTGTACTGGTCTGGTTATGCGGTTCTTAAGGATAACTCCACGCAGCATCTTTCTTTTCAGTTTTAGATCTTCTTATCCAATCCTAAAGTTAAATCATTAAGGCATATTTTTAAATAGTTATTTGGCCTTAGTACCAGGAAAACATAAACTAGAGGAAATACCCTGCAGGTTATAAATTAGAAGAAGTTAAACAAACATTCGAAAAATTCGAAGACATGTGACATCTACCAACCCGCACTGGGGTGGCGTGGTGGATTACGGCTCACTTCCTCCCACCGAGAGGAGGTTTGTGTTATAGCAGTGGCAACATTGTAGGTTGATTAAGCTAAACAAACAATTCCGTTTAAGAGGCGGGCCAATGGTTGAACCATTTAGCGGTTGTTGAAAAAATCGTAAAGACAAACCATGGTACTTCACCTCTTCATTCTCCATCCATCATCATCAGTGAGCCTAAATAAATCCACTGCTGGACATAGCCTTCCCTTAATATCGGCACATTGTCCTCTTAATACTCAATACTCAATACTTTATTGCATTCCATAATGTGTATATATAATCGTGTGTGTGTGTGTCTCTTGCATTTCTCGCATCCAATTCCTTGACCGTCTACCAAATTCAAACATGGCTACATTTTTAGCTGTTCCAATCATCTTTCCAGGTCGGTCTATACTCCAGCATATTCCCTGGCCTCATGTACATGCTGTTCGGCAGCTGTAAGGACGTCACAGTCGGCCCCACCGCCATCTTGGCTGCCTTGCTGGCCAAGTATGTCGCCAAGTCAGCTGACTTCGCGTACTTGGCTGCTTTTCTATCAGGATGCGTTATATTACTGCTTGGGATACTACAGTTAGGTAAGTGCATAATATCTACATAAGTATTATAAATTAAAGACGTTTTTTGTGTCTGTCTGTGTGACCGTGTTGTTCTTCTAAACTACGCAACGGATTTCGATGCGGTTTTCCTATCATTTTGACGGGTTTTCACCATCATTTGGAGAATATATTACGGAAGGTTTATATACGGTAATATTAAACTTACCTATAATTAAACAAACCTCGATGTTTTGTCAAGTCTAAAAAACGGTGCGAAGCAGGGTCGCTAGGAGATCATAATTTAGGAAGAGGTTCATTGCATGGTGACTTTTTCAGGAAAACGCCTCAAGATAATACCTCTCCCACGCTTGGGACTCGTCAGACATGTTAAGACCAAAAAACATCGTACAAAAACAACTTAAAAACGGTATTATAAAATAAATACAACACAAAAAGTATCGCAGCATTAGGTATTTATTAGCAAGTATGTAGTTAGTGTATTGTAGCCATCCCACTTAGTTTTACAGAGAAGTTACATGTGGGACCAACAGTGGATCATTACTTATAGGCTGATAGTATTTTGCTTAAAATAAAACTCAATTCATTGAGCATCAGATCTAATCTTCTCTAATGAAATAACATGGAAAACGCAATTCACAATACACAAACTCATCAATTCACCTGTAATAAAAAACTCATCGAAAAAACTTATGCAATGTACCTACGCATAATAAAATGTATGGAAATGCGTCGTGCACCTTATAAAGTTATTGTGGTCGGAAGTTTTAAAATTAAACAATTTATTGCAATTACTCGTAAACCATTTACAGGCACTTTTGAATTGTCAAGGAGTTGGTCAGTCAGAAATATGAAGCTAGTTGCCCATTAAAAGCGTCCTCATATACTTCCATACATTTTCCTGTTATCGTGATGCCGAGACGTGGGCGTCCACGATAATACCAATGATAAAAGCGCACAATATGTCTTGCATTTCCGAATATCCGAAAAAGTTAAATACGAGGTCTTATTGGTGACTGTTAAAAAGTGTTAATCTATCGATGTATTTATGAAACGTACTACCTAATTTCTTAAGGAACTAGAAAACTGTAGTTACCGTGTCTAATTTCCACAGTTATCAGCTCGTTATCATTGTGGTAAGCTATTGATGTCAAGTATATTCCTATACTGTTGCAAGTACTCTTGGCCATATTGTCCTACTATTGCAAACTCTTATCAATGGTCCTCGTATAACGAAAAAAAAATAACTACTTGGCATTGCTCAAAGAAAAAAGCGAACAAATTTTGGAACGAGATTTTGCCAATTACTGTCCAATTTGGGTATTTATGTCGATGGCTATAAGAGTAGGCAAAGAAACGATGGATGCTCTGTGTGAATGATGATATGGTTAGAAAGGGGGTGACTACCGAGATGACGACTAATAGAGAAGTATGGAAGAAAAGGACATGTCGCGCCGACCGCGAATAAACTGGGATACGGACCGGAGAGTGATGATTTTGCCAATTACTCAATTTGTCTTTGACTTAAATTAACTTGGAATCGTTAGTTGAAAAAATGATGATCCTTTATCTATAAATAAGTAAGTAGGTACTTGATACTGACTTGAAAGAATTTCCTACAATAGGCTAGTTTCCTAAAAAAATCTAATTAGTCCGTCAGTCAGATTATCAAAAACTATTGGACCCCTTTTTCTTTTGTCAATTATATAAAAAATGATGAAGATGTCGCCCGTTAAAGTTCCGCGTGACGTCACGCCTTGCTACACTTTTTAGCATGGCGTCACGTCACGACCCCCCACTCCCAAATTTTGCCAGCGGCTTCGCCCGCGTGGGATTCGTAAATTATCCCACAGGAACGTACTACCGGGATAAAAAGTATCCTGTGTGTTAATCCAGGTTATAAACTATCTGTGTGCCAAATTTCATCCTAATCCGTTACGGAGTTTTTACGTAAGAGTAACAATATTTCAGTCATCAGTATACAAACTATTTGGATAGTAAGAAATAGGATGGTCAAAAATGTATAGTATAATTTACGTAGGGAAAAGATCTTTGAACAGCAAAGTAGGTATCTACATATCTACCAGACTTTCAGATGGTTTTAATACTTACCTACTCAAATAAAAACAGTCAATCACTTCTTATCGAATGGTGCCGATCATATTCAAATTTCTCTATTAGCATAACATCTATCGCATGTTAACAACTCCTTCGGCATCTGTCGCCCTGTTACGTGAAGAGAAAGTGCTGTTTATACTAATGTATGCAAGACACTGAACTTCTGGCGTTCATTGTTTTTGTTGAGAAACTGTGTTTACTAAAGCTTATTGGGGCAGTACGCCAGCATGAATATATAAGTAGTAGTCAACGATAAAACTTTTCAATTACCTACGTTAATAGCTCTAATAATGTATTCGTGTTAAGGTTATTTAGAAGAATATCGCATAGCAATATATATACAAGCGATATATAGAAGAATAGCGTATAGCAATATATATACAAGCGATATATATAGAAGAATAGCGTATAGCAATATATGTACAAGCGATATATAGAAGAATAGCGTATAGCAATATATAACAAACAATATATACACACGACTTTTTTAATATAGTATTATGTTTTGAAGTAGGTAAATAGTATGTGGCCACAGCAAATGTCCCGCAAAACTAGTAGCTTTGACCGACGGGTCGTTGAGCCTCCCAAAAACGAGTTGAGCTACACGATGACCGACCGATGCATGCGTGCCTTCCGACTGGACATATTATGGCCAATTTAATTTTATTTATTTTCGGAAGGCTTACAGACTAATAACATTATAATAACAGTAATACATAACTAAATTGCTAATTACAAGCCTCCACAGATAAATACAAAAAATATTACTCCATCATCGTCTAATAATAATCATAACTATCTATTCCTCCAACCCCAGATAATTCTATCGGAGGAATAATTTTGAATTTTTGACAGTTCTTCCATTCATAAATTGCCAAACGTCAATTTCAATCCTTGAACAAAAGTTATCCGGTGATTGAAAAATCAGCCCTAAGTCACATTCATTAATTCTCTCAAAGTTGGTTTTACTCGTTTGTTCCAATTTAAAGCCTATCTGGACAACAAACAGTTCAAGTGTAATCAGGTTCCTCCTGTATATAAAATGGCTTTGCTAAGAGCTTTCTTACTGTGTTCGCTTTGGTGCAGAAAAGGTCAATGCCTTCTTCACAACAAATCTTATTAAACTGCAACTGGCTCTCAGAAAGTATGCATTACGCCTATAATGCTGCTATGCTTTCTTCAGAAGGGCATTCCAGTTGTAACTAAGTTTTTCACCGACTTCATAAAAAGTAGGACGTTATGAATTCGGTTTTTTATGTTTGTCACCTCAGAACTCCGTTATTTATAAGCCGATTTGCAAAATACTTTCAGATTGGTCCCACAGAAATTTCATCAAAATCGGTTCAGTAATTTGGTTTTTAAACCAAAATTATTGGTAAAAATTCACGTAAAACGAGATTGCGTCGTTTGCTTTCCAATGACTTTTCAGTGGTAGCTTAGTAGAATTGTCATGGGATGAAGATAAAGAGATAAAGATGCATTTATTTGTATAAACACGTGGAACACTGACTTCCGAAATTAAAGTTATTTTTAACTTTGTAGTGTCTTTTTTGGAAGTCGGGTGTTTTATTTTTGTAAAAAAGTTTTTTAAATTGTTTTATTGTTCCCACTGCTGGGCAAAGGCTTCCCTCTCTTTCCACCTCTCTCTGTCCAGAGCTGCCAAGGACCAATCTTTATTCAAGGAGTCCAGCTCATAGCTACATTGTTAGACTGATATAATGTTCTACAGCAATGTAACGATGAAACTAATTGCTTGTTGTGGTTTACCGTTTTTTATTCAATGATTTCTTTAGATCTAGCCTTTTACTAGATTACCGAGAGTTACCTATTGTTAACATAACCTTGAACTCAATTAAATCAAGCAAGAGCAAGGGCGTGCATTCATCCGTGATGTTACAATGTTTTTAATGATGTTTACAAAGCCACAATAGGAAAGGAGAATTATTTTAATTTTGTTGTTTTGTGTTAGTTAATGTTAGGTGTTAAGTTTACTTTCATTGACTTGGGTGATCTTATGTAATAGGGACCCAGCACACATGAGAACCGCACACACGGCGGTTTTGTCGCTCAAACAAGTAATCTAAGCCGACGTTCGCACGGACGTATAAATATTGCGGCGGGATTTTTTCGCGCAATTGATTTTCAACGCACTGCTTAGCGCCAAGAGTTGAAAATCCAACAGTGTGGTTTTTTGACGCGCTGGGATGCGCTCTGTTGGATTCTCAATGCTCGGCTCAACACCGAGAGTTGAAAATCCAGGACGTGACAAAATCCGGCCGCGATATTTTTACATCCGTGCGAACGTCGGCTAACTTTCGAAATCCTGCTAATAATTTTGGCTACCTAATGTGTGAGTTTATCTATTTTCTATCATCATCATTATCATCATTTCAGCCAAAAAACTATGTTCCGTGTGCCCATAATTCTAATAAAATAACGTTGTTTCCAGGTTTTCTTTTAGACTTCATATCAAAACCAGTTATCAGTGGGTTCACGACGGCGGCTGCGCTTCAGATCAGCGCGTCACAACTGAAGTCACTGTTCAGGATAGAAGGTAACAGCCCTTGTTTATTAGGTACATAACCCGGGCGGAAATACGTCTCATCGAATTTAAGAAAGAGAATATCATCTAGGTTCCTACGCGTGGTAGTGATTTCGATAAAATATCGGATCGGTAAAATTCGATGTGCCATCTTAACAGCTGCGGTATATTTATTAATTGAGAGAAGATTAATCACTTTTGTACTTTGGAAAATATGCGCAGGAGTTGCACGACCTGATCCCACCTCTCCCTTTTACTACCAGACGTTCCAGCGTCTGTTCCCTTCCACATATTACTGGCTGGCTGACGGCTGACGAGTAATACGTATACAGGCTGATTTTTTAAAGACCAGCCAAATTTAAGGATGTGGTACAGACCATCAAACTGAACAACTTTCTCCATGGGACCAACATCGTAATCGCGAATAAAAATTCAGCCGTCCCATACATTTAGGTCGAGTAGGTATTGAAGTTTTCTATGGGACAGTTGATAAAATTTTCGCGATTACGCTATTTGTCCAATGGAGAAAGTTGTTCAGTTTGATGGTCTGTACCACATCCTTAAATTTGGCTGGTCTTTAAAAAATCAGCCTGTATATACGGCTTGCACGTTCCTTCGTAGGCTACAATCATCACTTTTTTTTTCATCATGTTTTCACCAGGCGAGACGAGATCAAAAACAGGTCAATATCGCAATAATAAAAAAATATACATTGACTCTAAAAAAATCATCAAATCTTTTTTATTTTTACCCATCACGTCTGCGGAGTTTCGCCAGCTAATTTGACCCTGTATATCACCGTCAGGCCATTGTCCTATTGATGACAATGATCATCATGTTTACAACCACACGTGAATCAATGAAGTGACTTGTTACAACTGCCTCTTGACGAGAACAGCTCAACAACTCGTACCAGAAAGGTACCAATGTTCATGTCGTTACATGTATCGTTAAGGGTACTGTAGGGTGTTTTAACACTGACTGAGTATCCGTCCTATACATTTAGAACACCGTGTGATTATTATACTATCATAGTTAAGGTACGAAAATTCGACGAAATTACGAAATTGTGCAAGTGCACCCTAATTGCGTAGCATACTTTTGATCTCAATCTGAATCATCTTGAAGGATATTGCTGATCCATTGCTTCATATGTTCGAAAAATGTGTCTGCTCAACAACGTTGATAACGCAAAAAGAATGCCCTATGATTCTATTGCTTATTTTTTCACATGTACATGTTATTATTTAAAATGTTAGCTTATATAATCATATTTCACCTATAGGACCAGCGCCCTAATTGCGTAACACACGATCAATCACAATCTGAATGATTTTGAAGGATGTTCCTAATCCATTGCTTCATGTTTCAAAAAATTTTCTGCTCAACAACGTAAAAAACGCAATGAATGTTGTTGAACTGTCAAAATGAAACCCATTGCCACTATTAGTGTGTTCCACAATTACCCCGCGCAGTTTTATGTTTTGGTTACGTATTGTATAGGACCGAAAACCTATTTTTTTTTCAGGCTCATCGGGTAACACATTCTTCGATGCTATCATCAACTTCTTCAAACACATGAAGACGGTTCAGCTATGGGATACGGTGCTAGGCATTAGCACCATCATCGCTTTATTGTTACTGAAAGTGAGTATTAATTAACTGAACATCACGACTGCACTGTGTGTAGGGTAGACAGACAGAGGTGTATATATAGTACACCCTCATTTAGCCAGTTATTGTTTAAGTCTCATGCTGTTGGAGGCGTACCTATTGCAGTCACTGGGTACAAATCCAGACTCAGTGCTGCTCCTGACAAATCAATCTTCTGGGCAAACATGAGGTCCTAGTAATTCTTTCGAGTGTTCTTTTAAAATTGTTTTTCGTAATTATATTTTAATAATTATCTTCTTGTGGTATTTATAGCGAGCCTCAATAGCTGTATCGGACAGTACATCTCCATGCCGAGCACGGGCGGCAGGCTGCTGGCTCAATGTTGTGCGCGCACGAAACGCACTCGTTGTGTTCGCAGCCGCCATACTTGCCTTCGTGCTCAACTTAAAAGGAATCACTCCGTTTGCTCTCACAGGTTAGTAAATAAACCTCCTGTGATTGTTGCAATCCTGGTAACAAACGGCACGTTAGTTCTAGAGTCTTATATTGAACGGTGGGGATGGTATTGATTGATGGTATAGATTCTGGGGTCGGTATTGATGTCATCATTATTCCAGTGCGAGAGAGAGACGGAGCTATACATGACCTATATCGCCATTCCTTTTTCGCAACGTGACACAGAAACGTCCTCTGATTGTTTTCCCTAAACTAGCTCAATTTGCAATACCCTGTCAGTGAGTGCACCACCTGTGTTTGCTGCGCTCCTGGTAGCGTTGTATGGCTTTATGGCTCGGGCACGCGACTTTCCTGCGCGTGGCGTGCGATGCACGATGAACGTGCTTGACGTTCGCGCATTTGCGGGCTTTACTCATCATCATAGCCTACAGCATCTACTGCTGGTTATAGGCCTGCCCAATTCCATTGCACCCAAGAGATACTTTTGAATAAATCATTTCTTCCCACAGGTACAATCCACGGCGGCCTCCCTCACTTCGGGCCGCCCCCGTTCCGCACGACGGTCGGTAACGACACGCTGTACTTTGACGACATGCTGGGCGTGTTCGGGGGCGAGGGAATGGTCCTGCCTCTCGTCGCCATACTCGAGAGCATCGCCATCGCTAAGGCGTTCGGTAAGATTATTTTATTTACTTTTGATCGGTTAACCTGCCAAATGTAGACAGGCACAAACTGATCAACGGGCAACCGATCGTAAGAAGAAATCGCGTATTGTGGCATTATAGAATGAACTAAGGATGCGCGCACCTTGGCTTGTTAGTTTCGATCCCCAAATCAGTCAAAAGTGTTCATGTGAAAAAATAAGCACAAGAGTCATTAGGCATCAAAAAATTCGTCGGCATCCCTGTCAACAGGAACAGTGCCCAAAAGACTGGCAGCATTGCCACGTTGTATGGCGATGCTAATTCTTTAGCCAAGAAACAGGCTCGCCCTCTGGTCACGTGAAGCGGCGTCTAACCGCATATTATCTTAAATGTTAGCTTATAATGGCGCCGATTCCCTTGTTCACAAACCAAACTAAATTTAAGTTCAGTGCATCTTTTTCTTTCTATTTCATTAAGAAAAGGACAGAAGATAAATAATAGTTTAGTACTGTCAAATTAAGATACTCCATAGACAGTTTAGACGTGATTAAAAATATGGCTACTAAAAATACGTCAATTTACGTTAGGCGCTGACTAATTTGACAGGACTAAACTAATATTTATCTTCTGCCCTTTTCTTAATGAAAGAAAAAGATGCACTGAACTTAAATTTAGTTTAGTTTGTGAACAAGGGAATCAGCGGCAATGTAAATCTTATGTTATGAATAAAAATATCAGTTCGAATAAGAAAAAATGTCAAAAAGTGTTATTATGTAGTTGATATTCCAATAGGTACGAATTTCTCAGTGTTCTAGATTTGTGCCCGATTAATTGGCAATAAGCTCGCCCCCTTATTAAACAAAATTGGCAAAATGTACTAGGAATACAGACGTGTTGTTATATTTTCCTGTTTATAGCTGGCAGCACGACAGTGGACGCGACACAGGAGATGCTGGCCATCGGCATGTGCAACTTGGTGTCGTCGTTCTGCCAGAGCATGCCATCTACTGGCTCATTCACTCGCACGGCACTCAACCACGCCAGTGGAGTGGTCACACCGGCTGGCTGCTTCTTTAAAGGTAATTCACCATACACTTTTCCACTTGACCAATATTATCATTATGTTTACTGGCTTACTGCTGGTCTCAGTTTGCAGAATCATACTACCCACAACCTCACAATAATTTGATTAATTACGTCAAATTAAACCAACATTTCATATTTAATTTCCCGCCAAAACACATGTCTTGAATTTTAAATCTGCACATGCTTAGGGTAGATTTTAAATTAATCAGTTTAAGGCACCTGTTCGAACGGCCGACGAGGAAACGACTAGCTATCGACTATTTTCTCGCTCAAGAAACAGACAATAGAGAGGTTTTGTTGTTTGGCTTGTGTGAACATTCAGCGATCATCTGCTCATATACAGAGAAAAAATTGCCAGAGCACAAACTTTTACCATGAATTCAGCACATGATTCTAGACCCTCGTGTAGAATTTTATGTCGGTTATAAAAAAAAAAACCTTATTTTTCATACAAAAGTGCAAAAAAAGTTTTGAAAGAAAAGAAAGAAAGAAAGAAAGAAAAAGTATTTATTGCGACTCGCACAGGAAGATCATAAAACTAAACACAAACAAAAATAAAAAAAACAAATTATATAAAAAAAAATAGGTACCAAAACCAAATTATATAAAAAAATAAAGTAACAAAAATAAAAATGAAACAGAAAGTCCTGTACGAGGCCAAAAGGCTCCTATCTCAGCATGATGCTACGACATTTAAAAAATAAATGTCGCAGCGCTGGTATTCTGATAGGGCCCGCTGTGATGTCACGGGCAATCACAGTAATAAATAAATAAATAATCTATTTTATTATTTAAATATATATAATTATTTAAAATATTATCAAATAAAATAAATAATTCATTCTTAATCCGCGCCAGACGTAACCTCAATACTTGTCTATGCCTTATATGTCAGAAGCACTCTGTGGCATTGCTGTGACAAGTTTAGGGACGCCTGCGCCGAAAATAAATACAGTATAAATTACGGCTTTCTAGTGGAACAGTATTACAGTGAATATTCTATAAAAGTGGAATGTGGTAGTAAATTAACTAAATAGAAGTGAACTAATGACGACAGTGTTATAAATTCTAGAGACAAATGACAGACAACGAACGAAACAAAACAATATGTAGGCCAGCAATAACAATTCGTACATAGATGCTGCAAGTTAAAGCGAGGGATCAACAAAAACAATAATTTAAATTAATTAATTATCGAACACAAAAACAAGAAGCGAGCGTGCCCATTCAGTGAACAATCGCTGCCAAACGCTCGGACCACCAATGCTAGCTGCGTGCACATCAAGGGTAAGTTCAGAGTTTGGTATCTTTTTGAAGCTGCAGTAAATGCTGTTTGAATTTCAATCTAAAAGTACCAACTGTCCTTATAGCACGAAAAGGAGGTGGCAAGTCGTTCCAGCAACGGGAGGCAGCGAATTTGAAACTACCACGGAATGCAGCAGTTCTATGCGATGAGGCTAACATGAGGTAAGAAGATGCTCTTGTTTTAATTTTGTTAACATCACGTGACCAAGACAGTTTCTTATATAAATAATCTGGTTTCTTAGTGAGAATTGTGCCAAAGAGTAGGGTAGCCAGGTGAAGCTTTCTGCGTGCTGACATTCTCATCAAATTACCCTTATTGAGAAAAGGAGTGATGTGGGAGCGTGGTGGAACATTGTAGCAGAATCTTGCACAAGCATTCTGCACCCGCTGAATCAGCCTTTCGCTTCTACCGAGAATGCACGCCCCATACACAGTGTCAGCGTAATTCAGCTTGGATAGAACAAGTGACTCGCACAGCATGACACGCATATCCACACTAATGTAGGGACGGATACGATACAGTAACTTGAGTCGGTAGAAGCAGTTGCGCACAGCCTCCAAAATGTGCGCTTCAAAATGCAGCTGCCCGTCAAATACTACACCTAGATTACGAGCCTCCAGAACTCTTTCCACACCACAACCATCAATCCTGAGGTCCAGGTTGCAAGCAAGCATTTTGTTCAGGAATACCCTAGATCCCATCACAATATACTTGGACTTGCTAGGATTCAGGACCAGGGAGTTTCTTGTGGACCAAGCTGAGATCCTTTCCAAATCCTCATTCACTCTGTCTACAGTTTCAGCTACATCCTGGGACCGGAAGGAGAGGTACAACTGCAGATCGTCAGCATAAAGGTGGAACTTGCTGTTGATCAGACAATTGGTGATGTCAGCACTGTACAGGATGAAGAGAAGCGGGCCCAGGATCGATCCCTGAGGTACGCCCCTTTCCACGCGCTTCGGACCAGAGGACATGGAATCTCCGCTGTCACTATTCACCTGGACAAACTGTGATCGATTATTGAGGTAACTCTCAAACCACTTAACGGTTTCGACTTCACACCCATAGTAAGACAGCTTGGAGAGTAGGAGTGACGTGTTAATTGAGTCGAAAGCACGTGAAAAGTCCAGTAAGACGAGCAGGGTTCCCATACCCTGGTCTCTGGCCTCCAGAATGTTACCGACTACATCCAGGAGCGCCGTTGCCGTGCTATGAGCCCTGCGAAAACCGGATTGAGCTAGCGGCAAGATACTGTGGTGCTCAAGATATGCCCTAAGTTGGTCAGAGACAACCCTCTCCAAGATTTTGGACAGACATGGGAGTAGGCTTATTGGACGGAGGTCTTTCACGCTAGTGGGGTTAGGTACTTTTGGAATCGGTCTAACTATTGCCATTTTCCACAGATCGGGGAAAGAAGAGCTTACTATGGACCTGTTGACGATAGCTGTGATCACTGCAAGTGTTCTAGGCAGTGTCAACATCAGCATTTCCAGAGAAATTTGGTCAGAGCCCTGCGCATTGGATTTGAGACTGCGCAAGATCCTCAGCACTGCATCCCGCTGGACTGGCTCAAGCTGGAAATTACCGCTACCGTGTCTATGTTGCTTAAAAAATGTTAAATCTTCATTAGTGACCTTCCCACTGCCTGGTACATCCAAAAAGTGTTGGTTGATAGATTCTGGGTTGTTGCAGAAATGAGGCAGACTATGCTCTGGTTTTTTTGAGGTGGCAACCATTGTTTTGATATGACTCCATAACTTTTTAGGTTGTTTAATATTATTATTTATATATGTTTTAAAATATGCGCACTTTTCACTATCAAAAGCAGCTCTAACAAGGTATTTCAACTCTTTGTAGGACTTAAGATGGTGTTCGGATTTAGTCAATTTCATCTTCAAATGGCACCTATCACGAAGCCTCATCATTTCCTTCATCGTGTCTGTTATCCAGGGATAAGATTTCTCTTTGATAAGAACTCTCTTAAGAGGAGCATGCAAATCAAAAAGTGTCAAAATGTATTGATTAAACATGGAAACCATTGAGTTCACATCTTCCAGATTTTCAATATGTTCCCAGTCCATTCTATTTACGTCCTCATTAAAAAATTCGGGGAGGATGTCTTTGAGTGGCCTGTAGGTAATCCAGTGTGGAGAAGGCTTCTCTAATTTGAAAATCAGTTCGACAGATATAATTGCATGGTGACCAAGCTCCGGTATGTGTGATACTGAGACCCCACACACACGGGCATCAGTGCACACAACATCAATTAGAGTTTCACTATGATCTGTGAAATGGGTTGGCTCAGTAATAATTTGTGTAAGCTTGCAGCAATGCAAAAAATTGTTTAGAAGTTTAGATTTATTGTCAGATTGGTTTAAGACATTAATATTAAAGTCGCCAAGCAGGATAATCCTGTCCGCGTTAGCAAAGGAGGAGAGAGACTCGGTAACCGCATCCAGAAAGGCATTTACATCAAGCCACGGCGGCCTGTATGCTGTACCAATAATAATTGAATGCGAGTTAACGTTAAGTCGGAGCCACATCTGCTCAACCTGCGGCGCCGGCGGGTGCGGCACGGAGCGCACGCGCACACCGCGGCGCACGTAGAAGCCCACGCCGCCCCCGCGCCCGCCGCGCACGGTGCGCGCCCGCGGCACGTGCCGCAGCCGGTAGCCCGGTACTGTCGGCGCACGTAGAAGCCCACGCCGCCCCCGCGCCCGCCGCGCACGGTGCGCGCCCGCGGCACGTGCCGCAGCCGGTAGCCCGGTACTGTCGGCGCACGTAGAAGCCCACGCCGCCCCCGCGCCCGCCGCGCACGGTGCGCGCCCGCGGCACGTGCCGCAGCCGGTAGCCCGGTACTGTCGGCGCACGTAGAAGCCCACGCCGCCCCCGCGCCCGCCGCGCACGGTGCGCGCCCGCGGCACGTGCCGCAGCCGGTAGCCCGGTACTGTCGGCGCACGTAGAAGCCCACGCCGCCCCCGCGCCCGCCGCGCACGGTGCGCGCCCGCGGCACGTGCCGCAGCCGGTAGCCCGGTACTGTCGGCGCACGTAGAAGCCCACGCCGCCCCCGCGCCCGCCGCGCACGGTGCGCGCCCGCGGCACGTGCCGCAGCCGGTAGCCCGGTACTGTCGGCGCACGTAGAAGCCCACGCCGCCCCCGCGCCCGCCGCGCACGGTGCGCGCCCGCGGCACGTGCCGCAGCCGGTAGCCCGGTACTGTCGGCGCACGTAGAAGCCCACGCCGCCCCCGCGCCCGCCGCGCACGGTGCGCGCCCGCGGCACGTGCCGCAGCCGGTAGCCCGGTACTGTCGGCGCACGTAGAAGCCCACGCCGCCCCCGCGCCCGCCGCGCACGGTGCGCGCCCGCGGCACGTGCCGCAGCCGGTAGCCCGGTACTGTCGGCGCACGTAGAAGCCCACGCCGCCCCCGCGCCCGCCGCGCACGGTGCGCGCCCGCGGCACGTGCCGCAGCCGGTAGCCCGGTACTGTCGGCGCACGTAGAAGCCCACGCCGCCCCCGCGCCCGCCGCGCACGGTGCGCGCCCGCGGCACGTGCCGCAGCCGGTAGCCCGGTACTGTCGGCGCACGTAGAAGCCCACGCCGCCCCCGCGCCCGCCGCGCACGGTGCGCGCCCGCGGCACGTGCCGCAGCCGGTAGCCCGGTACTGTCGGCGCACGTAGAAGCCCACGCCGCCCCCGCGCCCGCCGCGCACGGTGCGCGCCCGCGGCACGTGCCGCAGCCGGTAGCCCGGTACTGTCGGCGCACGTAGAAGCCCACGCCGCCCCCGCGCCCGCCGCGCACGGTGCGCGCCCGCGGCACGTGCCGCAGCCGGTAGCCCGGTACTGTCGGCGCGCGACCCTCCTCTCCCTGTCTGAGCCAGGTCTCATTTATCGCAATGATGTCTACCGAGAGGTTATCCATAGCAACTAGGAACTCCTCATGGCGCGAACCCAGCGACCCCGCATTAAATAACCCAACTTTTAAGTTTTTTGCTGTCTTAGTCATTTTTGAAAATAATAGTGAGTATAATAATAATATTTTGAATGTAGATAGCGTCAGAGGTATTACGTAGTGTGGAGTTTTGCACAATTATTATGAGATTTGTAGATATACTGAAATACAATAAAAATAAAAAGTGACGTATTATAAATATTGCAGAAATATACATAGTCAGCCAAAATGTAATACTATATAGAATCGTTAAAAATATCATAATAAATATTGTAAATGTGAAAATAGTGAGCGGAAGTGTGATACATATAAAAGGTATATAGATAGTCATTGGTCGAGCTCGGCCACCAGAAAAAACCAAAGTATACTGAGACAAGGAAACAACCGGCCTCGCACAAGCCGAACTTAAAAAACTATGTGAAAACAAAACAGAAAAATATAGGTATAGTTTTAGACATGCAGTAGAGTGATTGTCGGGGATCATGTAATCAGACATCGTCCGCAGCGGACACCTCGCAACCAAAAACCCGCACAAGGTCCTCCTCTGAGCGGATGCAGTGAGTGGGCCTGCCGTCACCCTGCTTAGCCAGAATGCGGCCAAACTTCGTCCACGTATACCTCCATCCCAGACGGCTACCAGCTTCACGCACCCGATAAAACAGATATTTATTGGTTTTGGTGAGCCTCTCGTTCAGAAAGAAGCGACGCGGGGGTGCAGATATTCCCAGGTCCGCGGTGGCGGCACCGCGCCGCACGCGCGCGCTCTGCAGCAGGTCGTCGCGCAGTGCGCGCCGCGTCAGGCGCACCACGATGCGCCGCCCGCGCGCTGTCGCCGCCGCCGCTCCTACTGGGCTAGCGCCGCCGACCGGACTCGCGCCGCCCACAGAGCTCGTCTGCACCTCTCGTTCGGCACGTAGGCCCACCCGTTGCGCAAACACTATGTCCCGCTCGTCGAGCGTCACCCCAAGCTTTGCCGCCACCAGCCCGACGGTGTGCAACACGTTCTCACCCGGAGTCTCCGGGATGTTGGTGATCTCGAAGTCGGAGCCAAGTAATTCTTGTTCGCGGTCATTAAGGTCAAGCTGTAACCGCAGCACAATCTGCTCAAGCTGACTCACTTTGCCGTCAGGCACTGCAGCACTTTGCCGACACTCAAGAGCTTCGACCCTGGCCTCCAGGCCGTCGACTCGCTCAGTGCAGGCTCCTATCGACGAGTGCAGACCGGACATCTCCCGTCGAAACTCCCTCATCTCATCTCGTACCTCCCGCAGCTCAGATCTGAAGAGCCTTATCTCCTCACGGAGGGTCAGCTGCGTATCAGACGAAGGCGAAGGCTCTCCATCAGTAGCCCCTTGCTCGCTGCCAGCCCGAGAAAGTACCTTAGCTACCGCGACGGGGGCTTTGGTCAGAGTACCCTGAGCCCGAGACACCGCGACAGGTGACCTGATCATGGCGCCCTGTACCTGAGCCGCAACCGGAGATGCTGCCACTACCGACGCTGCTGCCGCTACCGACGCTGCTGCTGGAATTACTGGGGGACCACTACCCAGATCCTTAACGGGTGTGGCGCTATTGTCTCCCCGGGGCAACTTTTTTTTGCACTCGGGGCACAGCCAATCTCCACTTATCTGGGTTGGCTCTGGCAATGACAAGCATGCGAGGTGATACCGATTGTGGCAGGCTGAGTTGCTACAGGTAGCGCCCCCTTTTGCCGACAAAAACCTTCCGCAAGCTGCACACTTCACCATAGTAGTTCGGCTTGGATCAGCTAGATGGCGCCTGCTACGCAAAAATATCGATCAAAATGCACAGATCTGTGGTATGGGTACCGACGCTTGTCAAAAATTTATAAAAGTGACACTTTTTGCAGGTACCGGTGGCACCAAAAAAGTTCCAAGTGCCTTAAAAGTCAAAAAGTATCAATAAAGTTATATTTGTTATTACAGATTTTCACTACCGAACTGCTGTATGTTTACTTTCCGAACGATCACACGCGTAAGTAACATGAGAGTGATAACGTATTATACGAATTTTATGCTTAACTTAACTTTTTGAACTTATATTATATTTGATTGATATTAAGTGAGCAGAACGCCATCTCTGTCACAGATAGCCAAATTAAAAATACTGTGTTGCAATATTGTACAAGAACAAATTAACACTAATATAATATACTATATACAATTATATACAAGTATATAATACGAAAAAATATAGAAAAAGGCAGGAGCTCATTGGGCATCAAAAAATTCGTCCGCATCACTGTCAATGGGATAAGTGCCCAAAAGGCTGGCAGCATTACCACGTTGGATGGCAATGCTGATTCTTTGGGTTAAGAATAGGCCAGCCTTCTGGTCACGTGAAGAGTCAACCAACCGCTTGGCGATGTCCCGAAAAATTCGATGAGCACTCGGGCCCCAAGGCCCTAGTTGCCTGGGTAAAAAAAAAAAAATTATATTTAGTCCGTCAGTTAGATTATCGAAAAATAATGGACACGTATTTTATCTTTTGTCAATCAAACAAAAAATGACAAAGATAAAGCGCGTCAAAATTTGGGAGGGGGGTCGTGACGTCACTTGCTTGCAAAAGTGTCGCAAGCAAGTGACGTTACGCGGAACTTTAACGGGCGATATCTGCATCATTTTTTATGTAATTGACAAAAGAAAAATTACGGGTTCAATATTTTTTGATAATCTAACTGACGGACTAATTAGATTTTTTTTAGGAAAATAGCCTATTAATATTAAGACCTATTAATGTTAATGATGTGTCCAATGTGGAATATATTTTTTTTCTCCCTTTTGTGGCTTTACGATGATTATTTAATTTTGTGTTACATTTATTATTATTGTTAGAACCACTGTTCGACACAAATGTTGATGAATAAATAAATAAACCTACGCGGTCGAAATGTATGGGACAACATATATTTTTCTACCGACTTATAATTTCTACGCCAGGGGTCTAGACTGGGTAGCGGGATCGTCCGAAAGGGTTACCGCTGCCTTGGAACATAAAGGGCTAAGGAAGGAACACGGGTGGGTTTTAGTCAGTAAGAGTCTGACACTGCCTTCCGCTCCACCCAGAGCGGGAGGGGTCATTTGATGATTTCCCATCCAAAAAAAAAAAAAAATAGCGGTCTAGACTCATATGCTTAATTCATGGTTACAGTTTGCGCACTGGATAATTTCTTTTCCTGTATGTATCTCTTTACTGACATGGGAGCTACAGTTAAAGTACGTGACATGGTGTTATGTCGCCAGCGATGTTGGTGCTCCTGGCGGTGACTCTGCTGGCCGACGCGTTCTACTTCATCCCGCGCGCCACGCTGGCCGGCATCATCATCGTGGCCATGTTCTCGCTCATGGAGGTGGCCATCGTGAAGAGACTGTGGCGGAATAGCAGTGAGTAACAATGTAGTTTTACTTTTTCCTTTTAGGGTAGTTAAAAGTTATATAAACCGATCTAAATTAAATTTTCAACTGAAATAGAAAATGAAACCAAAAATTCGGTTCAAGTTCTAAAGGAAAAAGTACGTCTTTTGGACTATATCGGAGATGTTTTTTTTTGGTAAAATAAAAGAAATTAAGTCAACCAGTCGCCGCCCTTTCAATCAACCAGCGATTAGCAATTTTTTGTTGAAAGTTCATAAAACCAAAATTAAAAAATGTGCCACAAATTGTCGTATCGATTTTATTGGAAATTAGCTTAGTAAGGGACAAAGCTAATTATTGCATTGCGTTGAATAGCTAATAATCCAAGTACACTGACATTAATTTTCTTTAAACATAATTCACTTTTACTCTTTGGTAAATAAATATGAATAGCCAATCTATTCTGTAAAAAAACTAACGTGAAGACTTGGATTTTTGACGTGAGCTGTCAATAGCGTCAATCCCAGGTGGAATGACGGCTCACTTCAAGTTTATTTCATCTAAGTGTTGACGGTGAGATTTTTACAGAATAATCTGACTGGTTACTTAATATCTCATCCGTGTTTGTGCCCACAGAGATAGAGTTGCTCGTGTACGTAGTGACCGTGGCGACGGGCGCGGCGGCGGGCCTGGAGTACGGCATCGTGTGCGGCGCGGGCGCCGACGCCGCGCGGGGCCTGGCGCGCGCGGCCCGCCCGCCCGTGCGCGCGGCCGGGCTCAAGGTGACGAGCTGGGGCAAGCCTTGTTCATGTTCAAACTGTTCATGTGGACCTACCCAAAAAAAAAACTTGGAAATGGGGTTTTTTTTTTAAATTTCCAGCTTGACGGTTTAAAAACTCTTTTAACTTTGAAAAAGCTTTGGCATATTTTTTACACAACTCAACATAATATAATGTCTGTATTCCCCGAAGGGTTAGGCAAAGCTTTACCTATAGTACACCCGAAGGACAATGCTTATGGATGTATGGAATCCCGTACCATGCTGCATCAAAGTCAAACTTTGTTTTTTATAGACTACACACTTATCATATTAGGGGTTAATCAAAATAATTACCATTATTATCTTTACATTGCTGCCATCTAATAGGAAGGTCATTTATGAACTCTCGTGATCTAGATTCGACAAACTGTGTGAAAGCATTTTGTACTGCCTCCTGAGAAGAAAACTTTTTATCACGTAGAAAATTATCCAAATCACGAAAAAATGGTAGTCCGTTGGAGCAAGGTCTGGCGAATACGGAGGATGACGAATGGTTTCTAATTGCAGTTCCTGTAGAGTTAAAACGGTTTCTCGTGCTGTATGAGGTTTCGTGTTATAAAACAACATCAAAACTTTTTTACTTTAAATTAAATTCCCAGTTCAAAAATCAAATCCCCGACGCGTAATGTCGTAAAAAAATATGAAAATAATTACTATAAGTAATATATATTTTTTTTTTAAACGTTGCCCCACTCTAGGAATTTCTCCTGTATCGTGGGTGCGTTTACAAACATTTAAACTCACATACACAAACAGCCAGACCCGCAAAAACTACTTGTAGGTCATACAAATATTTGTTCCGTGCGGGAATCGAACCCGCAACACGCAGCGCAGCAGTCAATCGCTTAACCACTGCGCCAACCGTGTCGTCAATTGATCTTGATGCATGAGACTTTTTGGTACGACTTTTGGTCATTGTCAGTCGCCAGTTATGTTTAAGTCCCATGTAGGTAGGTAGGGAGCCTAATGCCATTACCGGGGACAAATCAAGTTTCCGGGCTGCTACTGAGAAATTTACAAGCCAATAAAGTAACCTAATGTGAAAGTATTCACTTAATCCAATAGGGTATAATAATAATTATATTTAATAATAATAATAATAAGTAAACTATACTGCTTCAGGGAGGGCAACACACGACCACGAGTGATGCGCTTTGTAAGACAGGCATTTTCGGGGACTGGAATCAGCCCTCGGGAATACATGTCCAATGTCACAGAGCGCATCGACTTCCTGAAGCAGAAAGTTTGTGCATGGGCGAGTCGTATTCGGCGGTATAAGCGGCGGGTTGATCGGTACACGCAGAATCGCATGTTCCAGAGCGATGAGAGGTGGGTATATAGAACTTGGGAGCGACCTGAACAAAACGTGATGGACGTGTGCCGCCCGGATGATGCCACCACTAGTGCATTCTGGCGCAGCATCTGGTCGGTGCCCGTCTGTCACGCTGAGGGTGGCTGGATGCGCGATATCGAGCGAGTGTGTGGAACTATACCAGAAATGGAACCAGTCATAATTACGCCATTAGACGTAGCCAAAGCAGTCCGTCCGTTACCGAATTGGAAATCACCGGGACCGGACGGACTGCATAACTTTTGGTTAAAATGGCTAATTAGTTCACACACTTGCCTGGCATCTCAGTTCCAGTCATCCTTAGAGTCTGGGTCACTACCACAGTTTCTAACAACAGGCGTTACCCACCTGCTCCATAAGTCAGGTAGTCCCGCGGAACCCAAGAATTATAGACCGATCACGTTTTTGTCGACGGTTTATAAACTTCTTACATCCATTTTGAGAGCGAAAATTAACACACACATTGACAGTTACTCGATTATGTCTGCCTCTCAAAATGGATGTAGGAATGGGTCCCGCGGTACTAAGGAGCTACTCCTCATAGACATGGCCATTAGCCAACAGGTTCGCCGATCCCGCAAGGATATGTCGACATGCTGGATAGTTTATAAGAAGGCCTACGACTCGGTGCCACATACATGGCTCATGAGGGTGCTGGAGTTGTACAAGATAGATGCAACTCTACGCACCTTCCTTGAGTCGTGTATAAGACAGTGGAAGACGGTCCTTCGCTATCCAGGGTGTCGACAGATCCAGGGAAATGATGAGCCTGTATGGATTAAGCGGGGAATATTTCAGGGCGACAGTTTGAGTCCACTTTGGTTCTGCTTAGCCCTGAATCCTCTAAGCACACTGCTGGAGGACTCAGGTCTAGGCTACCGGTTGAAGAGAGGTGGTCAGGTCATATCTCACCTCCTCTACATGGATGATTTGAAACTCTTTGCCCCTAACAAATTGCATCTGATGGAGCTACTGAAGGTAACTGAAACTTTCAGTAGTGCCATCAGGATGGAATTTGGTGTGGACAAATGTGCAGTCATGCATGTAAAGGGGGGGAAGATTATGGAATCCGAGGGAATTCCTCTTTCGGATTCCATACACCTTAGATCCCTCTCCTCATCCGAAAGCTATAAGTATTTGGGTATGTCGGAAGCGTTAGGCATCAACGATGCTGACATGAAGCAATCGTTGAAGGAGCGCTTCTTTTGTCGCCTGAAGAAGGTATTAATTAGTCTTCTTTCGGGCGGAAATAAGGTGCGCGCCTTCAATGGTTGGGTCATGCCGGTTTTGATGTACTCTTTTGGCATACTCAAATGGACTCAGACTGAACTCGACGCCCTAGATAGAAGGGTCCGTACACTGCTGACCGCAAACCGGATGCATCACCCACGATCATCGGTGATGAGACTGTATATCCCGCGGAAGTGTGGGGGTCGAGGATTTTTAAATGCGAAAACCCTCCACAACCGCGAGGTGTGCAGTCTCAGGGAATATTTTTTAAAAGCCGAAGTGGGTATGCACCGTGATGTGGTCGCAATGGACAAGGGGCTCACCCCGCTCTCCATGGCGAAAGAGAACTGGCGCAAACCTGTAGTACTTACTACCGATGACCGCAAGAAGGTATGGCAAAGCAAGGAGCTTCACGGGCGCTTCTATCGGGCTCTTCATGAGCCCGGTGTAGATTTCTTAGCGTCCGTATCCTGGCTGCGTTTCAGTGACCTCTTCGGGGAAACTGAAGGTTTTGTCTGTGCAATTATGGACGAAGTTATCTTGACGAATAACTACCGGAGACATATTATGAAGGACGGGACGGCTGACGTGTGTCGGGCATGCCACCGTCCGGGTGAGTCCATCAGACATATTATCTCTGGTTGTTCTCGTCTGGCTAACAGCGAGTACTTGCACAGGCATAACCAAGTAGCCAGGATTATTCACCAGCAACTTGCTTTGAAATATAAACTTGTCGACTCTGAGGTACCGTATTACAAGTATGTGCCCGACCCAGTTCTCGAAAATGACCATGTCACGTTGTACTGGGATCGGTCTATCATCACTGACAGGACTGTTGTCGCCAACAAACCTGATATAGTGGTGATAGATCGATTAGTGCGCCGCGCAATGATTGTTGATGTTACCATTCCACATGACGGGAACCTCGTGAAAGCTGAGAAAGATAAACAAATCAAATATCTTGACTTAGCACGCGAGGTTGTTGACATGTGGAATGTGAGCTCAACTGTCATTGTGCCGATTGTCGTATCGGCCAATGGCCTGATGGCCGACAGCCTCGATCAACATCTATCGAGGCTCTCGTTAGGCGGTTGGATCAAGGGCCTGATTCAGAAGGCAGTACTCCTCGATACGGCTCGCATTGTGAGGAGGTTTCTATCTCTGGAGCCCTAACCACCGGTAGCTTGGACCCTGCTCCCGACACCGGTGGATCACTATTTTTTTATATTTTTAAATGTTTTTTTATTTTTTTATTTAATCATACTAATATTTAAAAATGTAATAAAATAAGACGATTAAATAAATAAACGACGTAATAATAATAATAACTTTATTTCGGGTGGCATAGACCCATAGAAACCTTAACCTAGTACACATTACTTAAACTTTTATAATTTGCCATGACTCGCCACACCTACACACGACATGACCCACTGATTCTGAATGGGACAGTCAAAGCGTACTGCCATTGCGTTCAGAATGCTGTTGTTGCTACCCCGTATACGGGCTAGCAGGGAAGCTGCTTTTTTTTAGTATATTTAGTCCGTCAGTTAGATTATCGAAAATAATGGACACGTATTTTTTCTTTTGTCAATCAAACAAAAAATTACAAAGATAAAGCGCGTTAAAATTTGGGAGTGGGAGGTCTTGACGTCACTTGCTAGCAAAAGTGTCGCAAGCAAGTGATGTCACGCGGAACTTTAACGGGCGATATCTTCATAATTTTTTATATAATTGACAAAAGAAAAAAGACGGGTCCAATATTTTTTGATAATCTAACTGACGGACTAATTAGATTTTTTTAGGAAAATAGCCTATTAGCATCTATTCTGATGAAACAATCTCAATGTATAGGTTTAGTTTGTTCACAAATTCGCATTTGGGGCTTGGGGCACATTTACTGCCGGTAAGTGTATTTTGGAGATAGACAGACTAAGTTGAGTGACTTTTCTAGAACAAACTAAGTGCCTAAATAATTGAAGAATTTTAGTATCTCAATATCAGTATTGGTTCTTAGCACTCATACTTCTGTGTATTAATTATGTTACATATCAACATTCGAGAACCTCGCTTTAGATACCTACTTAGCTAAGTAATAACATAATTTACGGCCGCCCATTGTAACTTTTGTAGTGTTAGATATATTTTTTTGTTATGTATTTTTGTGGTGTACAATACATAAATAAATACTTTTTACCCTTGATTGTATCGTCAACCTCGTAATTGCTTTACCACCTAAGGTTGAATGTCACCTGCACGATATAAAACTACAATATTTATTTGTCTATGTGCCAGTTGGATAGTTTTTACCTTAGTGAAGTTTCAATTTACTGGGAATTGTTGTCAAAAGTGAAGTAAAGCATTTACGAAATGATCTACACTAGTTACCCAGTACTAAACAATAGCCGTAACACCCGCCATTTGGCTCCAATCTTTAAAAAGCGTTCTTTAAAATCTTTTCGTTCCTCCCACAGGTGGGCAACCAAGACTGCGTATCCATCGAGTTATGTGGCGCGCTATCATACTCCAGTTCGGAACACATACAGAAGAAGATTCGTCGCCACGTGCCCGCGTACATCACCGTAGTTATTCTCGATGCAAGGCAGCTGTACTCCATGGATCTGGGAGTCGCTGAGGTAAGCACAAACTATAAATAGTAACAACAAAAAAGTCTGTCACTTTACCAAAATAATAATTACAGTTTTAGATAATAAAGCCTTTAAGAGGGTGCATTATGAAAAGTTACAACGTCGCAAGTAGTTATTAAATAGTTGGCTGATTAATTTAGCAATGTTACTAAATAAAATGAATGAAATATCGCTCTAACGTCCACTAAAATGTTGATTACCAGCTGTGCCCCGCATTTTAACGTGGATAAGTCTCGATCCCCTGCTAATATCGTCCAAATCCATTCAGCCGTTTTAGCGTGAAAGCGTAGCAAATAAACATACAAAAAATTAAAACTTTTCTCTTTATTTATAATAATACTAGCTGCGCCCAGCGGTGTCACCCGCATAAGTTTCGATCCCGTGGGAATATCGGTCTAAAATATCCTATGTGTTAATCCTGGCTATAAACTATCCGTGTGCCAAATTTCATCCAAAACCGTTCAGTAGTTTTGGCGTGAAAGAGTAACAAACATTCATCCATACAAACTTTCACATTTATAATATTAGTAGGATTAGTTTCGATAATAACACTTACAGAATGCATTCTTCTAAGTTATGTCGTACTGCAAGTATGACAAAATGTTGAGCCTAAGATAAGGTGCTGCCGTAGTTTGTTGAAATAATGACAATACAATTATTTCTGTGAAATACAACTTGTCCGTGAAGTTTCGGCCAACTTAATAAATAAGACCATGTATTTAAAAAAAGCAAACACTTTCTAAATCGACTTGATAACAATATTTATCTTTCTCTCTCTAATCTGACCTTATCATTTCTTTCCAGAACTTAATATCTGTGATATTAGATCTAGAGAAAGAAGGCCACAAGTTCCTGTGCTGGAACTTCAAGGAGGGCCATCAGAAGTTGTTGGAGGACATCCATCCAGGGTTCGAGAGCCGCTTTGTGGGCGGACCCAGTATTGATCAACATGTGTTAGGTAAAATTATGATTAAATTGTGATTTTTTGTGACATTTTTCATGGTGGGGGATCACCGGATTAACGTTGCTCTTATGTCCAAAATATTTTTGGTATCTCAATTCCAATCTTGCGCTGACGTCCTGCGGGTTGATTGCGTAATACACTAACAGTAGCAATGGCTTTCATTTTGACAGTTCAACAACATTCATTGCGTCATTTACGTGTACGTTTTTGTTGAGCAGACAAATTTTTCGAGCAATGGATTAGCAATAATCCTTCAAAATAATTCAGTTAGTGACTGATCGTGTGTTCAGCAATTCTGCAGCTTGTGATTTGCTCTCTCAAATAGATACAATGATTATTAATTTAGGGCGTTAATCGATGTTTTAACACTTTTTAACCATAGATTTTCATCACATAGCCTATTCGACGCTTTGTACTAGGTACTAGGAACACATAAAAGCTTAAAGTGCGTTACATACTTGCTTCGCAACTGAGACCCAACTGTGACTCTAACCTCCCCTCACACTTTGTTACATTTTGTTTGTACATTCGTGTTCTTTAAGCACAGCAATTGAGCAAAATACTTGTTTATTGCCTTTAAGCAAACAATCAAAGTCACGTGACAACTTTCTTACGACATTATAATCCCTTTTTTCAGTTGCCCCACGTAACTGCAATGGACACACTGATGTCAACCCGATAACTATTTCGAGGCTGTGATAATTGTAGGCTAACCTAAGTATGTCTGGGTGGTCACCCAGTGATACCAAGATACCAGGATACCAGATACAGCTGGCCAAGGATTGGGTAAGTGTGGAGAGTGGGTAGCGGAGCTTTTAACATTCAAAACTTTTTGCAACTGTTTGTCTTTATCTCTTTCCGCTTATGATTGTCTCTTTTTAGCTTGATATTTAGCAGTTGATTACAGTAACTGCGGTCGATGACCCCACAAAAAAAAAACAAAAATTTCTATTTCGTTCTGTCCTCGTGGCGGCGATCTCTCGCGTCCGGCCCTGCAGTGCGATTCTGTAACCATCTCATCGTGAAAACTTAGGTGAAGTGAGCGTGGAGTGAGCTGTCATTCCAAATAATGCTAGGGATTGACACTACTGACAACTCACATCAAGCTCACTTCACTTGAGTTTTCACGGTGAGATTTTTACAGAATCGACCGGCTGGTCCAGGCCATGGTACGGAGCGAGAGTGAATGGGAGGCCGTCACCTCCTTCTGCGAAGCAGTAATGCTCGCGAAGGAGGAGGCGGAGCGCGTGAGGGAGAGGCAATCGCTGCACCCTCGCGCGCCTAGCCGCCGCAGGAGACGCCCTGGACGGGAGTCAACAGCCGACTCCCGGCCACCGTAGGCGCGGGCTGCCGATTGTTCGCCGCCCGGCAAGTACCAGGCCCAGGTCGACAGCGCGATGAGATACCGTGGCCCCTGGCACAGGCAACTGAAGGAACACGGGAGGCTTTTAGTCAGTAAAAGTCTGACATTTCCTCCCGCTCCGCCAGAGCGGGAGAAGTTATTTGATGATTCCACCCAAAAAAAAGGTCTCGGAGGTCTCTTTTAAGTTCGTTTTGCACAAAAACTTCAAATACTTTGATGTTTTTTTTTTTAATTTTAAAATTAACTTAATTTTTACTCGCATAAAGTCGATATTCGTTGAACGACAACGACGACATTTACGTTTGTCGATGGATATACTTTTGACTAGACTTCAGATATTTTTCGGTTCCCTTTACATGTTCCTCTTTACCGCTATATCTGCTCTCCACGTTTACCTTCCTTCTCCTGCTACGGTAAAAAGAAATATACTATACGAACTTCATAATATTTTTTTCTTTGCAGGTTTGGATATCACTCGATAACTACGTTTCTGCCGAAACAAATATATCATGCGACATACGGTCAGAATCATATCAAGTATCACTTGAACTACGAAAACAGTCCTTACTGCTACGTAATAAAGATGCTGTTAAAGTCAAACTGTGACTATGTGTATGAACGATCTGTCTTTGTAAGTCTTTCTCACCAGTGATATTTCGTTTCTAAACAAGAATACGCCTTTTCTTAGCTGTTAGACTTAATTTAATGAAATCCCGTATTATACTTTTAATGTGCTCAATAGTTAACATTCCATTAGTAGGACAGATCAATTTAAATTATCTGGCGAAACTTCACCAGTGATAGGTTTAAATAACTAGCATAGTAGAATAATCATCCTATATTATGCCCACTGCTAAGACACAGGCCCCCCTCTCTTCGAGAGGGAGTGGGGTGGGCAGTAATCCACCACGCGGTAGATGTCACATGTCTTAAAATTTTTGGTTCTAGGACATGCTGGCTTTCCTCACGATGTTTTCCTTCACCGTTTTGAGAGCAGTGGTGATTCAATAATTTACACAAAGTAAAACGCCTGTCTGGGTTCGAACCCACGACCTACAACTCGTAATTTGGGGCCATCACTGCTCTATATAAATAACTAATAATGATTAAACAAAAACAAATATGATTTTCTTAGCTATAATTTCATGTAAGGCTGATTATGGGTTCTACGGCCGCTGCGTCCCTGGTAGTTTAGTAACTTGAGTTTTTGTTTTATCATCATCAAACCAGCGGCATTGTATAATGGGGTCAAATCTTACATGCTTAAACATTCGATAAAGTACAGTTCCAGCGGAACGTTATTATTGCGGCCCGTCGGTACAGTCGCTGGCACGTACCTTGGCAAGAGTCGTTAGTCGTTCCTCTCCCTTATTTAACTTTTTTCTAAACAGAAATGTCGAAAAATAAATTATGCCAATAACCATAGAATACACAAGCAATAAGTGTCATTTTTTTGTGGCACTAAGAGCTGATTTTTCAACGCCAGATAATTTTATTTGAGGAATAATTTTGAATTTTTAATTCTGTCAGTATTCTACGAATAAAAATTATCTGTCAATTGAAAAATCAGCCCTAAGTGTACATACCTCAAATTATTCCTACTACGGCAAAACTTTGCCAAGTTAGGTGCGACTGTACAACAATGTATGCTTAAGTGTCCTAACTTAATGTTAGTCATTATTAATGGATGTTCATAAAAACGTGCAAATGTCACAAGCACTGTGCCACCATTGTAGGTATTGATACCCATCAAGGCTGTGAAGTTTCGCTAATTAATTTAACTTGCCCTTGTATTTCAGACTTGTAACGAATTTATTTTGTAAATAATTTAATATTTTAAATGTAAGTGATACTAAATGTGATAAAAGTATAAATCAGTATGAAAAGTTACTTGAATCAGATTGTTAATGTTCTTATGTTTTTAGTGTGCCGTCTTCCTGAAACTTTTACTGATAGTGTTAGTTCAAATCGACGGGCGCAAACTTAGATAAAACTATTTCTATATTTTTGGGTTTGATAATTATTATTATTTAGTACAATTTGTTGGTATTTTGTAAATATGATTATTTTATTATGAAGTTTTAATTAAATATTTAAATAATGATTTGTTGTGTTATTGTATTTGGGATATTACGGACGGCTCAGATCCCAAGTGCGTATGCGGCACCTCCCACAGACAGTGGCCCGCTTCCATGCTGCGCCGCACGCGCTTGACGATCTTGTGACTGAGCAGTGAGCGGAGTTCACGCAGCTGAATTTTGGGCCAAAGATGTTTGAACTTTTTGCCATCGATATGCTACGAAGAAAGTTTGGATATATATATTTTTTTAAATGAACAATACAGAACAACAGGCTTTTTTGGACTCGGCCAGGGTCGCGGGTTGTTCGAAAGAGATACCGTGGCCCCTGGCACAGGCAACTGTAGGAAGTCACACTGCGTTGATTGTAACCTTTAGATTCTTTACTTCCTTAGTCCAGAAAGCCATTTATTTATTTTTGTGGTTGGGAAAGCATCAAATAACTTCTCGCGCTCTGGGCGGAGCGGGAGGGCATGTCAGACTTTTACTGACTAAAACCCACCCGTGTTCCTTCAGTTGCCTGTGTCAGGGGCCACGGTTTCTCTGTCGAACAACCCGCAGCCCCGGCGGCAACCCTAGCGGACCCCGTCAGTTCGTGCTGACAGCTCTTTGAGGCGCGCGTGGAACACAACGCGCCGTCGACCCGGGCCTGGTCCTTACCGGGCGGCGAGCTGCCCATAGCTCGCCGCCCGCAGGCCCGCGCCTACGGTGGCCGGGAGTCGGTTGTAGCCTCTATCGAATAACCCGCGACCCTGGCAGAATCCAGAAAGCCTGTTGGGTAACAAATCGACGCAGTGTGACTAGCTCTTCAGTTTCATACTTTTCCCTTCGAACTACTAAACTCCTCCCTTTCATCCTTTGAAGAGTAGTTCTGGAAAATGTATAATACGATCTTTATTATTTCTATAGAAAAGTTAAGCTAAGTTCAAAGTTTCTAAACCGAACAAAAGAGTTTTTTCACAAAAAATGTTCGCATATTGTATACTTAGATACTTTATTTGCTAGGTGACTTGACAAGCAACGAGTTATTTAGGTACATAGTATAGCCACAATTATTATTAGCAAACTAGCTGTGCCCGCGACTACGTTCGCGTGCATGTTGGAAAACATTGGATTTCGTCGGTTTTAATTTTTTTTGTACGGGCCTCTAATTATTTTTCTAAGATAAAAGTAGCCTAAGTTACTCTTTGTCAAAGTAAAAGTCCCGTCAAAATCGGTCCAGCCGTTTTGGAGACCGACATGGTCTCCAAAACGGCTGGAACGATTTTCCGAGTCTGTCTGTCTGTCTGTCTGTCTGTTTGCGGTTTAGCTCAAAAACTATTGGCACTAGAAAGTTGTAATTTGGCATGAGTATACACGTTAATGACGCCGAAAAAGTGGTAAAATATATTAAAAAAAAAAACAATTATTTAGGGTACCACCCCTACATCTAAAGTGGGGATGATAATTTTTTTTTCGTCCTTCACATAGTGTGGGATATCGTTGGATAGGCCTTTCAAAAATATTAGGGGTTGGGAAGACCGTTTTTTGATTGAGTAAACCGTTCGTGACTTATCAAGCTTTAAAGTACCAATTTTCGTTAGAGTCAAGTGTCCCCCCCCCTCTACCAACTAAACGGTTGTAGTTAGAAATTCAAATGTGACGGCAGTAGTACCTATATATAACGAAGTTTAAAGGAAAACTATCACACTCAAGTGGGCTTTACAAGTTTACGAGTAATACGACTATTACTCGTAAACTTGTAAAGCTTGTAAAATTTTCGAGTCTAATACAATTGGTCGACACCAATTGTATTAGACTCGAAAATTTCCAACCACTCCATAGAAATGTCAGTTGTATCGCGCTATTGTTTCATGCCTAAATAAGTTTTATAAAAAAAACAGTTGCTACACCGGCTATGACAAGTCTTATCCAAATCTCAAAAAAAAAAAAAAAAATTAAACCTTTCCTGCAAAATTGTCGGATCAGGTGAGAATTTGTATAGGATACGTATACAGGGTGACGGGGAAACTCTACGTGTAAAAAATAAAATTTTTGCTATTAAATACCCTTTATTTCTGAGATTATGTAAGTTTTGCAAGCATTTTTTTTAAATGATCACTCTTTTTTTCAACTGTCAGAACAGTATCATTTAATTGTTTTTGGTAACAAATCAGAAAGTTCGAAAAAATCGAAGAACCGACACAGCTGCTCGGTAACCATCCAGTTTTGACCCCTAGTTGACTGGACTTAATTTGTTGCTAATGACCTCTAGTATACCGCCTGTCAAGGAATACGTCAGGTTTCCCCTCAGACTAAGGAAAAGAGTTTTCCTGTCACCCTGTATACTTTCATATGAATTTGGTAAAAAAACTGTTATTTTTACACTATAAACAGACACTTCACTTTTATTTATAAGTATACTTAGAAGATTATATTGATTTTGCAATGTTGGAACATAATGCTAAGTTGTAGCAGGCAATATGAAAGCGAATATCTATTTTGATTATGAAGATGTACCTTAAGCATGTCCTAAGCCAACTAGGTATATCAAAAAACTTATGACAGCAATATTAAGTTTGGAAAAGCCATCGAGGATATTGTCGCTGTCCACACAATGATATGTGGTTACTATTGAATGGAACTTAAAGAACAGGCATCTTCTGGGCACGCTCTTTCCATCATAGACCTCATCCATCACTTTCCATCAGGCGTGATCGATGTCAAGACCAGGGCCCATATAGCAATATAAAAAAAAGATAATTGGGGAAATTTGGTTGTACAATGTACAACACACCTCTGTCCACCCCTTCGGAAAATACACCACAGGCGTGATTGTATGTAGGTAGAACAGTAATGGTGTTGAATTCGAGACGGGAACAATGTCGGTATCGTCTCATCGCGAGATTGAAGTAAGCCGTCGTCGTCGCGCGGGGCCTTAGCCGCCAATCCCAACCATTTATTTTAAATCGTAAATACCGAAGCAAGGCTTTTGTCTCGGTGCCTCGTTTACGCGGCTCATTTAGAACAAACATAAAATACTTGTTCTTTATATTTAACTAGCCACGTGCCCGATGGGATTCTGGGTTTATTTATTATTTATTTAGGGCTGATTTTTCAATTGACAGATAATTTTTATTTGTGGAATAAAATTGACGTCTGACGTCCGTTTTTGTATGGAAGAACAGCCAACAATTCAAAACTATTCCTCCGATAAAATTATCTGGCGTTGGATAAATCAGCCCTTATATGTATAAAAAGGTATGTTGAAACTGTGTGTACTCCAGTCACTTGTTCCTAAAGGTTCATTAGAAAACCAGCGTCAGATAGTATCTGTCTGGCATTAATGCTGAAATGAACCTTTTTGGCGCAGCCGTGATACACACTATTGTTGATTGAAACATTATTTTAATTTTGCTAATTTTGTGTCCAAATAAACTTTATTCTTTCTTAATCGGCAAAAATGACGAACTTTCATACGAACTTTCATCTCCTATTAAACCCCATTGATCTTCTTCCTGCCCTTGTCCCATGTTGCTTGTGGTCGGCGCATCACGTTTCCTTCTTCCATTCTCCCTTGTCAACCGTTAATCCCCATTACGGGATCAAAAATCCTTCTTTAGTGCTCACTTTTGTTATACGAGTATAGGTCTCTTGTGCAAAATTTCATGCTTCGCCCGATTTAGGCTGTGCGTTATCTGTCAGTAAATTAATGAATTTAAGATTACTGGTATAAAGTCGCTTGTAATCCGTCCATACCGTTCACAATTTTCACTGTTTCACACTTGTTCAAGTAACTGGCATACAGTCAACACGAACGTGAACGAGCGCTAAAACTAAATCCCAGTTAAAATTCAGCGAGTTAAGCCTATCTGAGTAATGGCCAACGATTTCGATGTCACAGAGCTTTGAGTAAATAAATAGACAAATGTACATAATTTACGCATTACTAATTAGTTGGTAATCCCTGTTGATTGGAGCCTTATAATTATCACCATCGTTCATTTGCGGCTCTTCGGAACAATTATTTAAATTACGTTGTACATAGCCTACCAATACAAAGTGAGTTCTTCCAATTCTTTTTTTGGTACCTACCCAGCACCCGGAAATTGGGCCCAGTTAATGGGAATTGGCTTGTCACGTACCTATTAGGTAAACAATAAATACACAATAATGTCAGTACCTAGTTAATTATTGAAGTTGGTTTTCCATAAATCATTGAAGCGTAATGTGGGTACTAATTTTTCCTGCATACCAGGATAGCAATAATTCAAGGAGCATTTAACTCGGTGCTTTTGTTAGGGGTGGACGGACGGTACCAGCTGGCAATACGTTACTTTGCTGCATAGTCTGCATAGCTTGTACTAGTTTGCGCTATAAACTTAATTGCTGTGTGATGTCCTGGTAACTTAAATTAGTAGGTCATTAATGTAGATGACTTTTATTAGGCAGAACCGTGAATTGTTAAAATATCAAGCAATCTCACTTATTTTTATTTAATTTTTTCCGAGAATTAATCCAAAATCCCAGCAAATAACCGTAAAGGTTACCCTTTTGTTGGCAACAAGATCATCCAGTGTAATTAACGATGCTGCCATCCATCAATCAGGTTCAGCTCGATTTCCCAACTTAATCAGATGACATGGCGTAAATATGGCAGTAGCGTGCGCCGGCGTAACGACGGCTATCCGGTTGCTGTGAAATATGATGCGCAATAAAAGAGATACAGGGCTTTCTGTATTACAGTTAACAGGGGAGATAACAAATATAACTACGTGAAATATTTAATTATCAAGCTAAAACGTAAACGTAAAGATTTTTAATAGTAGGTAAGTATGTTGCTAGGCAAAGTTTTCATTGGAACTCTTCGATCTATATAATAATATTATAAAGAGGTAAAAGGACATCATTCAAGCGTCGAACATTTTATACCCAAAAATTGAAGCCAGAAAAAGAGTACTGTTTTCTTATGGGAAATAACATCTTGAGCATTTTTCACTATTACAGCGAACGTTAACGCGCAATTAACCCCCACCCACCCGTGTTCCTTCAGTTGCCTATGCCAGGGGCCACCGTATCTCTTTCGAACAACCCGCGGCCCTGGCAGGCATCGACCCCTAGCGGACCCCGTAACGTCAGTTCTTGCTGACATCTTTTAGAGGCGCGCGTGGAACACTGGCTGCTATTTGAGATTGAAAATGCCAAATATCATATTTTTGTAACAAGTGTTTTAAGCCTAACATTAAAAAATACCAACTTTTAATTGAATATAACATTGCAAACATGTTTAACTATTACAACATAGATCTGCAATTAACCCCTTCGCTGCTAAGTGGGTTAGAAAGTACCAACACTTTAATTTTTGGGTTCGAACTGAATGATGTCCTTTGTTTAAGAATGACGTGTTGGCAATTTCAGGTCCATTTCTATTTTACCTGCATTTAGCAAAATATTTGAAAAGTTAATACTCAAGCAGTTGCTAAGACATTTTAATTTTTTAATTTAAACAGCCCCCCCCCCCCCCATAATGAGCAATATGGCTTTACAAAAGGGCGTTCAACTACAGATGCGGGTGTTGCTCTGCTGAGACACATATTTGACGCATGGCAGAAATAGCAAAATGCTATTGGAGTTTTCTGTGATCTCTCCAAAGCCTTTAATTGCGTGCACCATGACACACTTATGCGTAAGTTACGTCATTACGGTGTCCGAAACGAAGCTCTCAACGTAATAATTTCTTAATTACATAATAGGGTCCAATGTGTAGATGTGAATGCCGTGAAATCTTCCGGGCTACCAGTTCAGTTATGTGTTCCACAAGGCTCAATACTGGGTCCATTCTTGTTCTTTGTATATGTCAATGACTTACCATTCCATTTGAAGGACATCTGTGACGTTGTACTGCTTGCAGATGATACCTCTCTTATTTTTAAAGTAGACAGGAATAGACAAGATTTTGAGGACGTAAACAGTGCACTCTCAATAGTTACAGATTGGTTTACGTCAAATAACCTAGTTGTCAATGCCAAGAAAACGAAATGTGTAAAGTTTGCCTTACCGAATGTTAGAAATCCCAACATCGTCTTAAATAAAGAGGTGCTTGAAACAGTAGGCTCGGTAATTTTTCTAGGACTAACAGTAGATGTCAAACTTCAGTGGGGACCTCATATATCAAGTCTACCAGGAAGGCTCAGTTCGGCTGCCTACGCCGTCAGGAAGTAAGACAATACACTGACGTTGATACAGCTCGTTTAGTCTATTTTAGTTATTTTCACAGCGTTATGTCCTACGGTATTCTGCTGTGGGGCAAAGCCGCTAATATACAAAATATATTTGTCCTTCAAAAACGAGCTGTTCGAGCAATTTACCAGCTAGGTGCCAGAGTTTCTCTAACATATTTTTTTAAAGATATTGGTATTCTCACGGTTGCATCACAATTCATCTTCGCCAACATCTTATATATCAGGCAAATTTTATACTTGTACACTAAAAACAGTGATATTCACAATATTAACACTAGAAATAAGGACAAACTACGTGCCTCCTTTCACCGGCTTCATAAGGTTCATAACTCATTTTGTTGGGCTTGGTTTATCCTTTTCTAACAAGATACCCTCATCTTTGCTAGACTTGCCTTTTGATGCGTTTAAAGCTCAAGTAAAATCCAACCTTTGTTCAAAGGCTTACTATTCCATCAACGACTACCATACACGATAAGAATAGTTGGTCGCCCTAATTAACGCAAGACAATGTTCATGTTCTTTCTCCAGAATTAGCTTACTGACAGGTTATTGTTATTTGTATTAACTTATTTATTTATTTTACTTCGATGGTCTTAATAGTTTATCATCTGTGACTTCAAGTGACAGCTATGTGACCAGAACCCAGCAATGCATAAATATGTAAGCTGTCATGCCCTTTATGCCTGGAGGCTTTTATATAAGTAGGTAGTAAGTTTTTATTTACATTTTAATTTTGATTAATTATTTTTTAGCTTGAGTACGTATAGTTTTTATTATATTTGTTAGTATATTGGCGTGGCTAGCTGACATATGGCAAATAATTTAATTTTATGTTCTGTGCCTTGTAATGTTAATTACTTAACACCTAGTATTGTATACAATCAAGGATTTTCTAACTGAACAGACAGCTGTGCTGCTGGGTAGTTTGTTGCGCCACTTCTTCTTTCCAGCAATAATAGCACTAGGAAGTGGTGAAGGGCGGGCGTTTTTGGGGGACTGTCTTTTGACATTTTGACGTTCGAAAAGTGCTGATTGTCAGCCTAATATGAAAAAATTACTTTTGTTTTTTTTTTGTTTGTTTGTTTTCAGTTTGTATGTAGAGGGTTGCATTTGATAGCCCAATTCTCGAGGAAGGCTATAATGCTATACAACGTGGCGCTATAATGGTGACATCAATTTAACACACATATACGTTTTCACATTTTCGTTTCATTAAGGAATTATATTTCCATTAAAAGTTATTATTTACGGATTTATTTAAAATTTTAGAAATTAGCATCTTAGAGCATCCTGTACATAAAGAACTGTCGCGCAGCGGTCATTTGCCGGGGTTACGGATCATAACATGGCATCAATGAAATAAAAACGAATAAACAATACTATTAGGATGAAACAAATGCAAAGAGTAGGCGAATTGAAGGAAAGAGACATCCCTTTATCAGCGAGCGGCGCAGGCGACGGACGCCCTCCCTTCCACTCGCACACCCGCCCGCACAGAACTAGAACTAGAATTCTTTTTTTACTTTTCTAGTGCTAGCCGAACCCGTGTCCTTGACACACTTCTTCATACTTGTGCGCATAATTACGTCGTCAAATATTTTTGTGAATGTTTCCGCGAAAAAGACGGAAAAGACCTATTGTTTTATTTATTATTTTTTGTGTAAATAGGATAGTAATTAGATTATGGTACTGTGATAAAGTCGCTTTGCTTTGTTTTCTAATCTAGAAGGTACGTTTACATCTCTTACGATACGGACGCTTTTATTTGTGTTATTAGTGCTCGTGTAAACTTGTGATCGTGATGACAAATACACATCCAAACTACATAGCAGCTGAATATGCGGACATGATTTTAATTTACGGAGAATGTCTTCAAAATGCCGCCCTTGCGATAAGGACATATCGCGAGAGATATGGCGATTCAAGACAATGCCCTACTAATCCTCGCACTATTGTAGGAGCTCTTCAGCGCAACCGTGAAAACCGGCCAGTGGATCCTAGGTCTCAACGCCCAGATCAACCACCTACACGACAAAACCCAATCCAGTTAACTGAAAATGTACTATAATATTTCGAAGACTAACCCAAAACTAGCCTCCGCCAGAGCGCTAGGCATTTTCAAGTCTATCACAGAACCGTCCATAGGATATTAAAGCGCGAAATTAAAGTGCGAAAAGTGGCACCAATTCAAATTTAGAAAAGTACATACTCTGTTAGCGCGTGATAAATTAATAAGAGTGAATTATTGTCAGAGGTTACTGAATGAAATTGAAGAGGACAGTGAATTTCTTTCCCAAATTTGTTGGACTGACGAAAGCATGTTCACCAGAAACGGCATGTGGAACCAGCACAATCTGCACCATTGGTCACCAAAAACCAAAATCCGCGCGTTTGGCGGGAGTCAGCCCATCAATACAAATTTTCGGTAAATGTTTGGGCAGCTGTTCACGGTACAACATCATCCGTATTCATTGATGGGGCTTTGACAGGAGAAAGGTTTGTTAACCTACTAAATGATACGGTGTCAGAATACACAAACAACCTAAACGTCCACCGAATGTGGTACCAATTAGATGGTGCGCCAGCACACTCTGTAACAACAGCCAGGCAGTGGCTAAATGACACGTTTGGTGAACAATGGATAGGCAGATTTGGTCCTCTTAGGTGGCCAGCAAGATCGCCAGACCTCACGCCAGTCGATTTTTTTTTCTGGGGGTGCATCAAAGACAATGTGTACGCGGAGAACGTGGATTCGGTGGAACACGTTTAGCTTTTTGTATCCGCCAACACGGTGGTCTTATTGAAAATAAGAAAATTTAAAATAAAGACAAATAAAAGCAGTGATTAGTGATGACAGTTATAACTAATAGTAACAAGAGAGGGTGATATGATAAGTGTTTGACTAAGCACCTCCGCTGTAGGTACCAATTGCGCCGCTCGGTTTCTTTGATAACATGCCGTCAAAGAATCAGACCGATCACGAGTAGGTACAAGACGCGTTGTGCGGTTGCCAGCGCGCGAAGCGACGCGTTGCCGCTCCGAGATAACGTAAGCCTGCTAGCGCTAGGTAAGTAATTTCATGAATGAATTTTTGCAAGGGTGATCCCAATTTTAGTTACTTTTTTATCATTTAGTTTGTTTGAAATTTTTTTCAATTTACGAATTGTTTTAACCTATCAAAGTTTATATGATTAATGGGCACTAGCCCTACCCGTGTGTTAAATTAATGTCACCATTGTAGCGCCACGTTGTATAACAACACGGTAGGAGCCGAGCAAAAAAGAAAAAAAGCAAGAAAGAACTCTAAGCGAAATAGAAGCACGCGCAGGCGATGCGATGCGATGGGGAACAACAGGCTTCACGCAGACGAAGGTGCGCGCTCTCGAAAACGGCGAAGGAAAACATCGTGAGGAAACCAGCATGTCTTAGAACCAAAAATTCTAAGACTTGTGACATCTACCAACCCGCACGGGCCCGCGTGGTGGATTACGGCCCACTCCCTCTCCCTGAGAGGAGGCCTGTGTCCCACTTTATAGACTGATTATGATATGATGAAGCTCCGGGCAAAAGCTAGTATTATAAGTATATGTAGATACGAACTTTTTTAAATCCCCATAATATATTTTTCTTGTATGTATTTTTGTATTCTCATTTCATTAAAACGCTGCGCTTTCGGCTTTCGGTGATTGGGGCCCCGATTAACTTAAAGTCTCATTCTAGGAAATAAACGAGGTTTTTAAAATTAACTTCGCTTTTTGTTGATTAAGAGGCGTGAAAGGTTACCTACCTTTCACGCCTCTTAATTAACAAAAAGCCATTTATAGGTGCTTTACCATGGTCCCTTTCTATTATATCTAGAACTATCTCAGTACGATACCTATAGATTACAGGGAGGTAATTGCGTTACACACTATCAGTAGCAATGGCTTTCATTTTGACAGTTCAACAACGTTCATTGCGTTTTTTAGATTGGTTGATCAGACAATTTTTTCGAACATTGAAATTTTTTCCAGCAATGGATTAACACTATCCTTCAAAATGATTCGGATTGAGATTTATAGTGTGTTAAGGAATTAGCGTGGGTGTGGGATTGGGCGCCAAAATGTCGTGAAGCGACAAGTAAAACAAGACTTATAAAGTTAAAGGTAAAATGAAATTAAAGAAAGGGAGGTAGAAAACAATTAAAGGTATATTTATAACAAACTTAAGATGGAGATGAACTGAAGAGTGGTGTGTAGTATGTGGAGGTGGGGTGTATGGATGACGATGCGTGATAGGTGGGCTGAGGAGGCTGAGGTGGTTCCTTGATTAAAATAATTATCATGATTGAACTACAATTTTGTTAGAAAAGTCATAGTATCTCCTGCATCGTTGTTTTACTGGCTACCAGGAAAACATAAAAGCAAAACGGTTACCAAATTCTTAATAGTTACGAAATAAACACTATTACGTTACATGTACACGAAAAACTTGATAGCCAATTAAAAGGGGTAGATATGGTAGGGGAAGCAATGTAAACCAATTAGCGACGTTAAAATATTCACGGCAGAAGTGCTTGTGAAAGGTTCTTTTGAACCACTAGCGTAGGTATCATCAGTTTGTATTAGTATGCCGAGACACGACAGCGTGCCACCCGGTAAGTGGCAATTATCGATTTATGGCTAACGTAATTGAAAATTTTCTTATATTTAAAATATATCTTTTAAGAATACTAGTTTTTTGTAGTGCATATCTTAACCTTCCTCAGGTTTACTGAATATGGTTGGGTTAGGTACTGTAAAGGTTGTCTGCTAAAGTCGACCTTATGTAGTTGCAGGCTGGTAATAAAATAACTCTGGTTACATTCGAACAGTCAAGCGAGTTTAGAATGAACTATCAATTATTTTGTATTATACCCATTAGGTAAACCGTTTTTTGACAGATGGAATACGCTTAACATTTTTTTTTTGTCAAAACTGATACACGTACGGTATTATAATGTCTGTAAGATGTAAGATAATTCAATAAGATATGGAAGTTTTCACTTTACGTAATCTGGAATAGTCATGTTCTTAGGCAGCTGTCAAAAAACGGTTAACCTACGGGACAGGGTATAGGTTCTTGTTTGGAAGAAAACAGTGACCATATAGCTGTAGTAATGTAAATACATTAAAGACGTTTGCTTAGAATAAACGTAAAGAAATCATAACGCTGTTTGAGTTCTTAGAGTACAATATCACTTGATGTTTAGCTAAAAACTAAAAGAAAGAACCAGTAAAGGCATGTCAAACTTCTGGAAATGCTTTAAAGTTTAATTTTCTTGGAAAAGAAAATCTAAGTTATACTATTCGGCTAATACTCGTATGACATTCATTTGTAACACTTCCACGTCTTAAAGAGTCAACTTTGTCGTAATGTCAATGTTTAGCAAAATTAAAATGGTCAGTTTAATAATGTTCTAAATTAATCAGTTATGCCAGAATTTTATGAAAAACTGTTATTTTGAATGAAATAATATACCTATATACAATAATAATATACAGGCTGATTTTTTAAAGACCAGCCAAATTTAAGGATGTGGTACAGACCATCAAACTGAACAACTTTCTCCATGGGACCAACATCGTAATTGCGAATAAAAATTCAGCCGTCCCATACATTTAGGTCGAGTAGGTATTGAAGTTTTCTATGGGACAGTTGATAAAATTTTCGCGATTACGCTATTTGTCCCATGGAGAAAGTTGTTCAGTTTGATGATCCTTAAATTTGGCTGGTCTTTAAAAAATCAGCATGTATAATGAATGTATTATACACATAACCCTGCCGGAATACATACTTTGCAATGCAATTATGGTGAAAACTGCATCAAAAGCCGTTGTGGAGTTAAGTAGATCAAAGCGGACACACAGACAGACACGAATCGCGACTTGATTTTAAAAGTAGGAAGGTATAGCGCGTCGATGTCCCTGCTACCTATATATAGATTTAAATAATAATTCAACTGTTTCCGATAAATATGTACCATCGTATTAAAAATAGTTTTGATTAAACAGGAGCTCTGCAGTACCCTTACCACTGGAGTTGTTCATAAAACCACATTATTATTGAATCCTCCATTGGCTGGCGTTGCGTGAAATTTCCAATAGTCTGTGAATGAGAGGCTTGTAATGAGCTCCTTGCATTCAGTTACGTTTGACACAGATGCTGGCTGCATCTCTATTATTGCACGAGCTGTTGTGGGGAGGAACGGTTCAATGACACTGAATTGTCGCTGTTTTATCTGATGTTGGATGGAATTATAGCTTTTTGTGTCGATCAGACAAGTTTGCTATGAGAAAAATAAATATGCAACTAGCAGGCTCTGATTGAGGACTTTATTTTTAGAGTTTTTGGAAAATATGTAAAATAGCCCTAAGGCTATTATACATTTAAAAAAAAAAATTTTTTTTTTCTTTTTCTGCGGCGTATGTACCGCGTAGATAAAATGTGTCCGTTAACATGCTTCCATGGTGATACATACAACACTGACGACCGAGTCTACACAAAGCGAATAAACCGTAGTTTTTCATGGCAAGAAAAACGTGTGTGTACAAAAGGGCCATAATATAAAATCAGTTTTAAAAACGTAAAACATTGACGTAGGTAGGTAGGTACATCAAACGTATGTCTTCACCTACCTGCGTACATACCGAAAGCATTAAAACTATAGTTTGGAACTATGTCACAAAGGAATGTTAGTTGTGAAGGTAAGTCAGAAGCTTTTAAAGCACTCCGAAGGGGAAAGTAGTTCCAAGTTCCCTGTTGTGTCGAACTTTCTGAAATGATGTCACGCGGAAACCTGTATAGTCCGAACCTGTTTGTCTTGCTCGTGGAGCAGCAAAGGAAATTCGCGGAAAATTCGAAATTGATCATGGTGCGAACTTAATGCAGGGGTGTGGAGAAGTATCAAAGACATCATTGTTCCAGGGCGATTAAGGGCGAATTCCACCAAACTTTTATACCTAGAATAAGTCTTCCTGAGACTTTTTTGAATTTTTGACAGTTTTTCCATAATAGAACTGTATGTCAGACGTCAATTTTATTCCACATCTATTTTATGCATAGCTTTAATTGAGGGTTGAATATCGTTTAAGGGGTAGCGTTCGTTGTAGATAACGTTATTCGGATAAGCGATCGGGATAGCGATAGCGATCATTCGGAATAACGTGATTCGGGATAGCGTTCATTCGGAATGACGTGTTTTGGGATAGCGTTCATTCGGGATAAAGTGATTTAGGATAGCGTTCATTCGGAATAGCGTGATTCGGGAAAGCGTTTATTCGGGATAGTATTATCCTATTCGGGATCGCGACCATGCAGGATAAAGTTATTCGGGATTTTCGGCCAAACGTATGAAAGATATACACGTTAGTAAAATGAACCTTATGAGATGTACTCGTAGCGTTACAGAACGTACAGTGCGATTCTCTTTGCACTAAAATTGTGACGATGACGCCGATTCCCTTGTTCACAAACTAAACTAAATTTAAGTTCAGTGCATCTTTTTCTTTCTATTTCATTAAGAAAGGGACATAAGATAAATATTAGTTTAGTCCTGTCAAATTAAGATACTCCATAGACAATTTAGACGTGATTAAAAACATGGCTACTAAAAATACGTCAATTTACGTCGGGCGCTGACTAATTGACAGGACTAAACTAATATTTATCTTCTGTCCTTTTCTTAATGAAATAGAAAGAAAAAGATGCACTGAACTTAAATTTAGTTTAGTTTGTGAACAAGGGAATCGGCGACAATATGTCTCCAAGTAATACGACTTAAACTGACTGGAATTAACTTCATAAGAGTTCATGGTAAGGACCGCGTTCAAACAAACTTAGAACCAGGATAGCAGCAAACCTTAGTAGTTCGCAGATGCATAAACAAATCAAAATGAAGTCGTGCTACAGAAGTTATAGAACTTACACAAGAAGTAAGCGAGTAGGTACTATCGTAAACAAAAACCCCGGGGCGAAGTGGCTGTTTAAGTGCTGGTTAACTTTCTCGTTAGTTGGTTAGTTAGTAGATAATTGTGCACGTTCTGAACTGGGTTCGAGTTCAACTTGTGATTGAGTGTAGCTCGCGAGTGCGGGCTAGCCGCGGTGAAAGAGTTGAGAGAAGCGAATTTGATGAGGAAAATTAAAAAAAGTTAAAATTAAAAACATTTAATATTATTCTGCTAGCTTCCTCTTTGGAGTCCTAGATTCCTAGTAGGTACGTGCTCACGTAGTTTGTTACTATAAATAACACAACAATTCTTAGGACTGGCAGTTTGTTATTAGGTTGTCAACCAAAGGAAATAAATTACAGTGGTTAGGCATAGCCACGTACTTTTTCTTATTATTTATTTATACCTACTACTAAGCTGTGTAAATTGGGAGAACAGTTTATGTCAGAGGTGAATTTTGTAAAACTGAAGAGTTGACTTCATATTCATATTCATTTATTTTTTATTTATTTATAGAACCTTGATAGATATACTGCTTTTCAGCACTATGTAAATTAGTTCATGTTATTAAAATTTTAATTCGGTTACCAATTTTCTTTAATATTGTGTTCACAAATTTTATTGACAGGCAAGTATTGCTGCCGCATAAAGGCTCTTCCCCACAGGCGCGATAATATCGGTTGATAATATCGGATGCGTTATTGCGATATTTGTTTTCAGTAAATTTTGTATTAGGACTGCCACGAAGTTACACACTGCTGCGATAATAGCGACGCAATAGCAGTAGGACGCTTCCGTTCTGTAGTGTAGGTTACACGCACGCACGCAAGTCACGTTTGAAATATTGGACAACAAAAACGCAGCTTTGTGGCAAGAAATCGGTACGTATTATCGCAATAACGCACCCGACATTATCGACCGATAATAACGTGCCTGTGGGTGAGAGCCTTAATGCACCAATCGCATGAATACGCCTCTGATGACAACTAATCTAATTCTGCCCACCCCTGCTTTACGTCCATTAAATGTAACTTCGTAGAGCCTTCGTACGAGAGTTATTTTAGTCTCAAAAAGAAATCTAGTGAATTGTACCTACAAATACATATCGCAACAGTCCCCTGAGTTTTAATATACTATTAAACTATTACATCGACATCGTTCCGGGCTTCTGTATGAAATATACAATACTTTCATATGAAAACTTGTATTTTCCTCTTCAACGGTTTGAGGGGCACAGACATTTCATGAAAGAAATATTGTATTTTTTCTCTCTGCCCGCGCTCTGCCATAAAAGGGATAGAGATAGCGCGCGAGGCAGGTTTTATTTTCTTTGAGAATTTCATATGATACGTTTTATGGAGGGCAAAGACTGTTGAAAAAATATCTTCACTGTTTGTGATGCGGTGTCACAGATTGTGTGGTTCAATGTTAGCGTTTGGATATTATTCTTTGTTCTCACTTTTACTCTATGAGGCGACGGAAAAGGCCTGAATAGGTAAAGGATCCCGGAACTTGATCTACCAGGGTCTCATGACTTATAGAAAGTAGAATAAAATACCAATTCAAATACTTGCTCGCCAGATAAATAAAGATTGGCCGTACAGAAAGTGTACCTACGTCTAAAAAAGCAAAAAAGAAGAAAAAAATAGGAGAAAAATCTAATTTATATTACAGAAGTAAACACGGCACAAAGTGCTTACAATATACCTGGACCATATTTAAATATATTTCATCAAATTGAAGCGCGTATATAATATTTCTTTTCAACCGAAAGTAATGAACTATACCAGTTTCTTTGAAGTATTTTTCCAATGTTGCCTCCATTACAACTGTCGGCAATGTCCCCGCAAATCTAGACGACTACTTGTAAATTGTGTTGCTATCCGTAAAATTAGGTTTATGATATTGAATTGTGGGACCCAAAATGAGGTGAAATGTGGCGCCCATGGGCTCACGAAACGTTTTGATCGATCGGTTAGCTTTGTGAAAGAACCAATATGAGTTCATCTGGAGCCGAACATAGTTCTAACAAGTATTGAGTGAATTATAATTGAAATTCCAAAGATTGTTGTAATGGAATTTCGATTGCTTGTAAGTTTTAATTGTTACAGAAATATTTTACGAAAATTTAGTAATCGAGCCCATCGAAATAACACGTCTGTTTACTCCAAGGGTGTGGGCAGTGACGTAAAGATAGTCCAGTCTACATCCGACAATTATATGTTTAAGACCTAAGTAACTTTCCTAAAATCTATAAGTACTTATCTTAACTTATAACTTGCACCCTAATTGCGTAACACACTGTCAATCACAATCTTAATGCCTGAGGCATTAAGTCCGCCTTTGTACTTTTTTTGAGTGCGGAAAGTTTAAATAAATCTTGATAATTTTGAAGGATATTGCTAATCCATTACTTCATATATTCAAAAAAATTGTCTGCCCAACAACGTAAATAACGCAATGAATGTTCTTGAACTGTCAAAATGAAAGCCATTGCTAAAAATAGTGTGTTGCGAAATGACCTTAGCAGTTTATTCATTTTATTCATTTATTTATTGTTTGTTTATATAAGTTTGTACCCACAATTTTATAACAACATTAATCAGCAGTTTGTGCAACTAAAACATCTTGGTTTGCCAATCCTAACTAAAACCCAAAAGCACACGTAGGAAAGGTTCCTCTTTTCGCCCTCACAGACGTAACACAGATCTACATACAAGTACATATTTATGGAAGTGCCATTCAGGGTTGTTGAGATGCGAGTTGTTGAGATACACTGGGGGTCCTTCACAGTTGTCATTGTAACTGAGAGGAGGAAGGGGCTCAACAGTCAAGAGCCGAGGGATTAGGACCCCTGAGTTTTGGGTGTTAGAAGGTCATGAGTTCATGACGTCACAGTGTTTATCGAGAAGGAACGAGCATTAAATTTACCTGCTTATAAAAACGAGTCCAATCCTCCCCCTAGCGTAGAAATTTTTCATTGGTTATTAAATAAAAATCTTCAAGTTTCATTCCAAAGGTTAAATAAACGCGGCAAAATGTATCGAACAGCTATTTGTTATTATTATAACCGATGAATAATTTCAACGCAGGTGCTTTCAGAATCATGTACTGAATCCATGGCGTATATGCTCATCACTGTACTTTCCACCTCTGCTTACCTTCGTGTAGTACCAGAAATGATGTTAATATGTTGTGTTTATGTATTAGGAATACATAAACAATGGTACGCTACACGATACCCTACAGAACCGTCACGTAGCAGGTCATAATTGTGTCGAGTGTTGGTACGTGTCACGGGCGAATCCGTGACCGAATTATAGCCCGCAATGAAAGGCCTATCTCTCGCCTCACAACAAGCTTATACCTATGTTTATTACAAGGATTTTCAGACAAACCATTCAGGACACTACGTTAAATGATCATATCAATATATATCGCTTATGAATTCGCCGCTAGAGGCACTAGTTTAGCTTGAGGTCTCCGAAATGTCAAATGTTACTATTTGTGGGGGCTAGAAAGAAAGAAAGAAAGAAAAAGTATTTATTGCGACTCGCACAGGAAGATCATATACTAAACTAAACACAAACAAAAATAAAAAAAACAAATTATATAAAAAGTAATAAAAAATAAAGTAACAAAAATAAAAATGAAACAGAAAGTCCTGTACGAGGCCAAAAGGCTCCTATCTCTGCATGATGCTACGACATTTAAAAAATAAATGTCGCAGCGCTGGTATTCTGATAGGGCCCGCTGTGATGTCACGGGCAATCACAGTAATAAATAAATAATTAATCTATTTTATTATTTACATATATATAATTATTTAAAATATTATCAAATAAAATAAACAATTCATTCTTAATCCGCGCCAGACGTAACCTCAATACTTGTCTATGCCTTATATGTCAGAAGCACTCTGTGGTAGAGATGCGCAAAACGTGTCCAACAAAAGATAAGGAGTGATATGTATATTTTTGCTTCCGGAACTAGTCCACTCATCTAGTTCATTAGTTCCTTTAGTACCGGGGAACGCTTTCAGTTCATTAGTACCACAGAATAGCTCCAGTACCGTGTAGTTCTGAACTATCAAAGCAAAACTGATATATTATTACCTCGGGACTATACGAGTACAAAACTATTACGAACATACGATGTGTTCCCATCTCGTTCTATCATAGGCGTGGCGGTGCGTCGATGTGCGATGGCGCGAGCGAGAGCATGCGAGAGCTAGCAGAGTGCTTTGGTTCGAGTAATAGTCGGGACTACTCGGTACTAGAGGAACTAAAGGACACATTTGAATTGGTAGTGAACGAGTGAGTGGTGTAGTACCGGGACTGGAACTATATCATTTTCATGACTCGTTCCGGAACTACCCAAGTCTACTCTGTGGCATTGCTGTGACAAGTTTAGGGACGCCTGCGCCGAAAATAAATACAGTATAAATTACGGCTTTCTAGTGGAACAGTATTACAGTGAATATTCTATAAAAGTGGAATGTGGTAGTAAATTAACTAAATAGAAGTGAACTAATGACGACAGTGTTATAAATTCTAGAGACAAATGACAGACAACGAACGAAACAAAACAATGTGTAGGCCAGCAATAACAATTCGTACATAGATGCTGCAAGTTAAAGCGAGGGATCAACAAAAACAATACGCGGCTACGCGGGTTTATTTCTAATTCGAATAATGTTGTGAATATTTGCAATACCAGAGATTAATTATGGCAGGCACTGGTATGTACATATCTTAAATACAGGCTGATTTTTTAAAGACCAGCCAAATTTAAGGATGTGGTACAGACCATCAAACTGAACAACTTTCTCCATGGGACCAACATCGTAATCGCGAATAAAAATTCAGCCGTCCCATACATTTAGGTCGAGTAGGTATTGAAGTTTTCTATGGGACAGTTGATAAAATTTTCGCGATTACGCTATTTGTCCCATGGAGAAAGTTGTTCAGTTTGATGGTCTGTACCACATCCTTAAATTTGGCTGGTCTTTAAAAAATCAGCCTGTAGATAAATACGCGAATCATTAGATTCGCGTATGAATTCCCCGCTAGAGGCGCTAGTGTAGCATCAGGTCTCCGAAATGTCAAATATCACTGTTTGTGGCTACGCGGGTTTATTTCTAATTAGAATAATATTGTGAATATTTTGCAATACCTGAGATTAATTATGGCAAATATGAGTTTCGGGTCAATGAATTCAGTGTTTTAAAAGCGGAGCTAAGATAAAGAGGTGCAAAATTAAGCGTGTTGAAAGAACAGCTAATTCAGACGTTAATTGTTTACTGTTTACGAACACATTGTTTGTGTCTTTAAACATAATTTAAATGTAAACTTTGTTTTCACGCCCGTAATAACAAACTCTGGAGCTTACGTCAGGACCTTACTCGACAGTGGCGCCAACTCGTGAGCACAAAAACGGTAGCCCTCATTCTGTTCTGTTTGAATAGGCCCTGCGATATAATACCTACTTTTGGTAAGTTTTTTGAATGCTGATGATATATTAGCAGCCCACATTTCACTCAAATAAACTAACTCGCTCACTTTCAGTCAGTTAGTCAGAAACTTGAAGCTAGTTGCCCATTTCAAAACGTGGATCTCTATGGAGAAGAAAGTCCAAGGATACTTTTAAATCAAGATATTACAAAATCCTGGGTACATTATTCTTGTTGCTTCTATATGTGAGAACAATGGAAAAAAAATGAAGAACCAATTCAAAATTTAAGTCTCAACCGACGCGATGGCACCCGTTCACAAACATGACGCGTGGATCAGAACCATCCAGCTCAACCATTTTGTAGGGAACCGAGTGTTCAACACACGCGCTACCATCAGTGAGACATTTAAGTAACTATGACATATTCTCAACTGCCATGCTCTTTCAAGTCAACGTTCATCATAATATTGTTACGAGCTTCGGGTTCGTGACAATAAAAACTGCCGATAAAAATTACGTAAAGTTACAATTTATTTAAACAACACTAAGAACAACTCAAACACACTAATTATAAAACACAATCGCTCTTAAGTCGCACTCGAAGATCGCTTTCGATGTATTCGCTTCTATCGCAGAACCAAGTCTGATCGGTCGCGGCTAGTCCCGGCCTTATATAGTGCCGCAGATAATTCCAGAACCTTCTATTATAGACACATCTAGAATGTTCGAGTACATACCGGCCCCGACTGACCAGATGTCGATAGTTCTAGTAAGTTCAGCCAATCGATAATAGATGGCGCTAGTGACTCTATTAGTTCTTGCTACTAGAAACTAGATGGCGCTAGTGGTAACTAATGTCACCATGCATCAGGCATTAATTGTGGCGCGCAACACTGCCCCCTCCTAAGACATGCTCGTCCCGAGCATTATCGGCTCCATAATAACGCGCCAATCGATCCATATGGACGATCTTAGGAGTACCTCTTGCACCTTTCTGTATCCGGTAGGTTACGTCATTGATCTTTGTCACAATCCGGTACGGTCCATCCCATTTAGCTTGAAGCTTAGGAGATTTCCCCTTGCTGCGGACTGGATTGTGCAACCATACTAGTGAACCTTCGTCGAACCCTTTACTGTTCATTTTGCGGTCATAACGGGTTTTCATCTTTTCAGACATTTGCTGGCCTGATTGTCTGACGTGCTCATAAATGTCATTCATTTTGTTCCGCAAGTGATTCGCATAATCGGTTATACTGCGTGGGGCATCAGGTGGTAAGAAGTTGTTCTTGTTTTATGAGTACCCATAACTCGACAAGTTTCCTGAAATATTTGGGACTCAAAATTCCTTCCTTGATCACTGTGAATCTCTAAAGGTACTCCAAACCGACAGAAGACTTCATAAACTAATTTATCTGCAACTGTCGAAGCTTCTTGATTTGGGATGGCGAAGACTTCCGGCCACTTAGTAAAGTAATCCATCACAACCATGAAATACTTGTTACCACTTTCACTTTCCGGAAACGGCCCCGCTACGTCAAGGGCTATCCTCTCCCATGGTGCGCCAACATTGTACAATTTCAGTGCACCTCTACTACGAGTCTGAGGTCCCTTTACAGCTGCACAACTTGTACACTTGCGACACCAGTCCTCGACATCGTCTCGGCAGTGGACCCAGTAAAACCGTTCTCGTATCTTCAGTAGAGTCCGTTTTACTCCCAGATGACCTCCTGAACAACTATTATGGTACAGCTGTAGAACATCCGGTACTTGAGCTTTAGGGACAACCATTTGCAAATGACAGCTGTCTCCCCGAGCATTTTCCCATTTACGGCACAGGACTCCATCCTGAATCACCAAGCTGTCCCATTGGGCCCAATAGCTTTTTGTGATCGAACTCATTGCTGAGACGTCGCTCCACCTGGGCTTAGGAGCTCTGGCCCTCATCCACTCCAGAATCGGCTTGATGTCCGAATCTTCCTGCTGTGCACGTTGTAGGCTTTCCTTCCACTCGTTGCTGAGGTCTGTCTTGAGCATCCTCACAGGTACGACTTCTTTACTTTATTGCCTAGTACAATGCTTGCAGTCTTCAGGACAAGGTCTTCTTGACAATGCATCTGCGTTGCCATGAGATTTTCCGCTGCGATGTTCGACCACGAAGTCGTATTCCTGCAATAGTTCAATCCATCTCGCAACTTGACCTTCTGGATTTTTGAACTGCAATAACCATTTCAGTGCAGCATGGTCAGTTCGTAAGTGGAATTTCCGCCCCAGAAGATATTTGCTAAAATGCTGCAATGACTTTACCACAGCAAGCAGTTCCCGTCTCGTAACACAATAGTTCCTTTCAGGTTTCGACAGTGACTTGCTGAAGTACGCTATCACAAATTCTTGATCGCCATTCCGCTGAGACAACACACCGCCAAGTCCTATGTCGCTTGCATCTGTGTCAACTATAAATTCCTTGCCCGCATCAGGGTACCCCAAAATAGGTGTATTGCACAGACGGTCCTTTAGCTCCTGGAATGCGATGTCACAACTTCCATCCCAGCAGAAATGTCGCTTCTCCTCGGTTAGCTTATGCAGGGGTTTGGCTATATCTGCAAAGTTTTTGACAAATCGCCGATAATAGGAGCACAAACCCAGAAATGCCCTGACCTGCGTCTTGTCTTTTGGAATTGGCCAATCCTTGACAGCGGCGATTTTCTCTGGATCCGTACGGATACCTTCTTCAGACACTACATATCCCAAAAAGCTAACTTGTCGTTTGAATAGTGAACACTTCTTCGGACTTAACTTGAGGTTGGCACTCTGGATCTTCATGAGCACGCGTTCCAGGTTTTGAAGATGTTCTTCAAACGTACGGCCTACGATGATGATGTCATCCAAGTAGACCAGGCAAGCATCGCCAATAAGCCCGGTAAGTACAAGTTCCATCAACCTTTCAAACGTTGCCGGAGCATTGCATAATCCAAACGGCATAACTTTAAATTGGCACAGACCCTTTCCTGTCGAGAATGCAGTTTTCTCCTTGTCCTTAGGATCAATTTCTAAAATAAACAATTCATTCTTAATCCGCGCCAGACGTAACCTCAATACTTGTCTATGCCTTATATGTCAGAAGCACTCTGTGGTAGAGATGCGCAAAACGTGTCCAACAAAAGATAAGGAGTGATATGTATATTTTTGCTTCCGGAACTAGTCCACTCATCTAGTTCATTAGTTCCTTTAGTACCGGGGAACGCTTTCAGTTCATTAGTACCACAGAATAACTCCAGTACCGTGTAGTTCTAAACTATCAAAGCAAAACTGATATATTATTACCTCGGGACTATACGAGTACAAAACTATTACTAACATACGATGTGTTCCCATCTCGTTCTATCATAGGCGTGGCGGTGCGTCGATGTGCGATGGCGCGAGCGAGAGCATGCGAGAGCTAGCAGAGTGCTTTGGTTCGAGTAATAGTCGGGACTACTCGGTACTAGAGGAACTAAAGGACACATTTGAATTGGTAGTGAACGAGTGAGTGGTGTAGTACCGGGACTGGAACTATATCATTTTCATGACTCGTTCCGGAACTACCCAAGTCTACTCTGTGGCATTGCTGTGACAAGTTTAGGGACGCCTGCGCCGAAAATAAATACAGTATAAATAATTGGAGAATTGGCCAATCCTTGACAGCGGCGATTTTCTCTGGATCCGTACGGATACCTTCTTCAGACACTACATATCCCAAAAAGCTAACTTGTCGTTTGAATAGTGAACACTTCTTCGGACTTAACTTGAGGTTGGCACTCTGGATCTTCATGAGCACGCGTTCCAGGTTTTGAAGATGTTCTTCAAACGGACGGCCTACGATGATGATGTCATCCAAGTAGACCAGGCAAGCATCGCCAATAAGCCCGGTAAGTACAAGTTCCATCAACCTTTCAAACGTTGCCGGAGCATTGCATAATCCAAACGGCATAACTTTAAATTGCCACAGACCCTTTCCTGTCGAGAATGCAGTTTTCTCCTTGTCCTTAGGAGCAATTTCAACTTGCCAGTAGCCACTTTTCAGGTCCAGCGTGCTAAACCACTTTACTCCAGTAAGCATGTCCAGCGTGTCATCAATTCTTGGCAAAGGATAGCTGTCCTTCTTCGTGACGTCGTTCAGACGACGATAGTCAACACAAAACCTCATGCTGCCGTCCTTCTTTCTTACCAGCACTACAGGTGAACACCATGGACTAGATGAAGGTTCAATAACACCATCCTTCACCATTCCCTCAATCATGGTTTCCACTTCCTTTTCGCGTGCTACCGGCAATCTCCTTGGCCGCTGACGGATAGGCAATTCTTCTCCTGTGTTTATTTTGTGTTGAACTAAGCCAGTCCTCCCGATAAAAACATCGGCATACTTAAGTAACATTTTCTTCGCCTTGACCATTTCATTTTGGGACAGAGCGCTGCGGCAGTCTTCTAAAAGTGTGGTCACTCTCGTTTGTGCATCCTTGCTGAGGGTCCCAGTCGATAGATATTGGCATCGACGCAACCAATCCACTTCCTCGCAAGTACCAACTAGTGTGCCTTTTTCTATAACCTGTTCCTGATCACAAAGGTTCAGCACACGTACCCCTGAGATGTCGGTGGTTCTGACCAAAGTTCGTGCCACTTTCCATGGAAGGTCATTGTCTACCCTTTCCACGAGTACACAACGATGAATTTGCCCAGGATTCCGAGGAAGGCTAACCGGCACAATCGTTTCCGATCTCGGCGGAAGAACAATCTTCTTAAGGCTGTACACGTTCCCTGGTAACGCTCCTTCCACGAAAAGTTCCTCTTGTCCACATTTCAAAACACCCTGCTTGACGTCAATTTCGCAACAATTCTTCCTCATAAAGTCAAGGCCCAGGATGCAATCGTCCATTATATCAGCCACGATGACATTATGCAGGTAGATTCTGTTGCCTAGCTTCAACCCCATCTTCTTCTCACCATGGACGGGTATGCGCTGACCGGTGGCTGTTACCAAATTAATGTGTTCCCGGTTGTATGCGGAGTCCCCAAGGGACCGTCTTATGAGTTGGGAACTGACAACCGTGCGAGTGGCTCCAGTGTCTATGGTCAGCTTACACGGCGTTCCGTTGACCTCGCCCTTGATGATTAGGCTGTTCCCGTCTTGGGTTTGTGTGATCGAAACCCTTGGGGCTCTTTGAACATCAGCCAGCACCCGCCCCGCAGTCCTGGCTATTACTCGTTTCCCTGCTGCTGGTGGTGGGCGGTGCTGTTAGCTGCACTGCCCTCTGGAGATCGGCCGTCTTCTCTTTCTGCAGTTCGCTTGGGGCAACTGGATCGAAGGTGGCCCCTTTCCCCACAGCCGTAGCACCTAGGGCTGTACCCTTTATTGCGGTCGCGAACTGTAGCCGCTGCAACCTCCCTGACGCGATGGGAGCGATGATCCTGTCGCACGGCTTCCACCTCCAGTGCATGGGCCAAGGCGTCCTTAAGCGTCCTGTGGTGCCCGAGCCTCACAGCAGCTCTAACTTCAAGGTCGCGGATGCCGTCGATGAATGCCTGCACCAGGTTCCCATCAATAAGCGCAGGTACGGACTGGTAAGCTTTACGCACCAGCTTCTCCACTTCAAGGGCCCACTGCTGCAGGTTTTCATTACTGCGTTGCACGCGATCCTTGAGCTGCGCACGAAACACGTGTTCCAGGTGAGCGTCGCCATACCGAGCCTCCAATGCCTCAAGGAGCTGCTCGTAAGTCACTTCCTTACCGAGAGCTTCCAGAACAGTTAAAGCCTGGTCGCGCAGGCCTAGGGTGAGGGCAGTCATGGCCTGACTGTTATTCCAACCGTTCGCCTTCATGACAGCCTCAAACTGGATTTTGTAGGCTGACCAGGAAGAAGTTCCGTCGAACGGTGGCACTTTGAATCCACGTAGCGAAGGTGTTGTAGCTACGGGAGCTGCGATTCCATCCCCAAGTTTAAGGTAATCCAGCGTTTTCTTTACATCAGCCATCACGGTTTTCTTTACGTCAGCCACCACGTTGTCAACCCGATTATACACTTGGTCGATCCGGATTTCAGCTTCCGACAGGCGGTTGTCATGTTGATCAACCTTATCCTTCACCTCCTTCATGTCTTTCCCGAAGGTAGCGTGAAGGTCCTTCATAAGGAGCATCTGCTCTTCCTGGCGGCGCGTTTGCTCCTCCTTATCACGTTGGAGCTGTTCTTCCAACCGACGAGCCTGTTCCTCCTGTCGGCGAGCCTGTTCCTCCTGTCGGCGAGCCTGTTCCTCCTTGTCCCGCTGGAGCTGTTCTTCCAACCGACGAGCCTGTTCCTCCTGTCGGCGGGCCTGTTCCTCCTGTCGGCGGGCCTGTTCCTCCTGTCGGCGGGCCTGTTCCTCCTGTCGGCGGGACTGCTCCTGCAGCATCATCATCAGGGCAGCAAAGTCTGGTGCTGCTGATGCTGGAGCTGTTGCGGACGTTTCGGCCTCCGTGGTTGGTAGCTGGCCCTCCGACCTCTGCGGCATAGCTCCACTAAAACGTCTCTGGTCCGTCTCCTGTTGACGTTGACTCCGGGTACGGATACCCTCCGTGTCGTCTTTAGGTAAAATCGGCATGATTTTAATCCTTGCTTCTGACACCAATTGTTACGAGCTTCGGGTTCGTGACAATAAAAACTGCCGATAAAAATTACCAAAAGTTACAATTTATTTAAACAACACTAAGAACAACTCAAACACACTAATTATAAAACACAATCGCTCTTAAGTCGCACTCGAAGATCGCTTTCGATGTATTCGCTTCTATCGCAGAACCAAGTCTGATCGGTCGCGGCTAGTCCCGGCCTTATATAGTGCCGCAGATAATTCCAGAACCTTCTATTATAGACACATCTAGAATGTTCGAGTACATACCGGCCCCGACTGACCAGATGTCGATAGTTCTAGTTAGTTCAGCCAATCGATAATAGATGGCGCTAGTGACTCTATTAGTTCTTGCTACTAGAAACTAGATGGCGCTAGTGGTAACTAATGTCACCATGCATCAGGCATTAATTGTGGCGCGCAACAATATCATAATAAACATGTCCGTAAGGATTGGATAAATAAATAAATCATATAAGTATCATATAAAAAGTAAATCCTATAAATTAGTGCTATAGAATTTATTCCTGCAATTATCGAAACTGGCATAGGCCACTACAAATGTCACTATCTTACACCGAAAGATGAGATGTTCTGTTACAATGATTAAGATTCTAAAATTCGTATAAGTACTAATCAGCCAATATTCATTCATTCTATAACTTATAGCGAAATTGATTGCTAAATAACCAAATCGTACGTACGATAGACATAATCTGTTATGAAAATATAAATTTAATAAATTACTTATCCTGGTTTCATTAATACGAGTATAATATGGTCACTCTACACACTGAATTTACAAGAAAATAGTTAAGTAAGTATTGTTTTTTCAGAATCCAAAATATATACATTGCTGAACTGTGCAGATATATTTAGCAGACATTTCTGCTAAATGTTAGGATCTCTGGCTTTAGATTCCGTTGAGATCTCAGGTGACTACAGTCAAACATATATAATTAGAACGTCAGGATTGAGGAGCCAAAGAAAATGCGTTCATATACAAAATTTACACTGTTTTACTATTTTATTCCTATACTGCAAAAACAAACACAACACCTGCTAAATGATCATTATGTCGAATATATTAATTGATCGCTCACATCCAATAGAAATTCACCTCTTGAGTTTAGATTGAGGAGCCATATTAAAAGTATTGTATTTTCTTTCATTTTAGCGCTACAGAAGCTAAATTTTTAGACAGTAATATGCAAAATTGCTACTAAATGATACAAAATTTTCATAAGTATTCATCTATTACTTAACGAGTTCCAGGTGGCTCCTCAATTCAGACGTTCAGATTGAGGAGCCACTTTTGCATTAAAATAACTAGTGATATATTTTGCTGCTAAATCTAGAATTCGTGCTGTAAAATAACCTACATTGCTGCTAAACAATGGTGAGATCAGATTTAAAAAATCTGATGTAGCTCCTCATTCCTTACGGACATTAATAAACGGATCCATGGTACTCAGAGTACACTAGTGAGTGGTAGTAGTAGTACTTAATGAAGCCAAACATTGCAATGCAAACAATTAGTTCAGGCATCGTATAACATCGACAACGATGCAGAGAAAATGTAAAATACGTAGAGAAACGAAGTAAAAAGAACAACAATTGTATGTAACAACGATAATTTTTAGTACAAACTTTAGTTTCGCAACAGTGCCCCTAACATTCACAACTAGTTTAAACTGGCTCGGACCGGTGTGCAACTTTAAGCGGGAACGCTATTTACACATTTTGTCGGCAGCCAGCAGGGTACCGGTAGTGGGGGTAGTTGTAATCATGTTTCTTGTTTCACTACCCAGATGGACTTTTTGCTAAGAGATGATTATATTCCGTGAAGCTGTATTGTTAATATTAATGAGAATAGGTAGTATGGGTACAGTCACGAGCATTAATATGTCAACACTTGGAAACTTTCAATAGCGATTTTTGCATGAAATTAAGACAATGACAATGAAAACGACACATTGCAAAAGCCCATGGGTTCAAAAACACTATGTTCGTAGTAACATAAAATTTCATTCAAAAAAATAAAGGAGTAAATCGCTTTTGAATAAAGCCAAGTGTATACATACTTATGCTCGTGACTGTACGCTCTTTAATGTTTCAGGAGCCATAATGTATATTTAAGACCTTATTGTAATACCTGTGTTCACAAATAAATAATGATTGATTGATTGATTCAGTTTCAATTCACCAGATAAACCTTTGAGAATCAGGCAGCAACCATTACCATTGTAATTGTTAATTCTTTGATATTTGTTAGAGTTTTTAGAATTTATGAATTAACGTTTATACGTATAATATCATCTAGAACTAGAACCCTAAGGCTACGTACGCGCTGACAGGTGGCTTGCTTTAGTGCCTAGAGCCTAGCGGGTCACCTTGCGAGTCCGCACTGCGCACTGGCACCTTCGTTAGACGCTTAGCGTGTATGTAAGGATGCTCTAGGTGCTGAGATCAGGCGAGCCAACTGTCAGTGCGTAACTAGCCGAAGTAAACTTCTAGGCATATTGTTATTCCAAACACGTTAATCGTGGATATAAAAATAAGTTTAGTTTCATACTTGTGTCGTTCTTCGTCAAAGTTTCGACTATGTTTCGCTTTCGCCAGGATAAAATAAGTATCTAAAATAGGTTTTTGTAATATACTATTTCTTGATACTGGAATCATAGCGGCCTTGGCTTCGGTCAACAATAGCACCGTTGATCGAAGGGCCTTGGTATGAACAGAAGGATATTTTTGGTCAGTTCGTGTCTATAAAATATCGTGTCATCACAAAAACTATCCTTCCGTGAAATTTCATCTGAATTAATAGCGATTCTGAGGTACTAGGAGAACATGAAACAGAGGGGATCCAGAATAAATCTACACAGATAGGAAGCTCGGCTATTTTCTAGTTAGAAGTATTAAAATTCCGAAGCAAAATGCAACTAAAACAGTAAAAAGGCCAGACTAAACAGCATAAACCTTTTTGAAACATGATCGCCAGTTTCCAATTAAACGAGCTATCAGATTAATTGCTTTTTCAACAAACCTTATAATCCGGAAGCGAATTAATTACATTTGACAATTTGTATATTTTTTATTTGTCAGGTTTATAATATGATGTATGATGAACGATGGTTTTCGCAAAAAGCCATTTACGTGTGTACACGCGGAAATGTGAATACATCAGTCATACAGGATGGAAAGTGGGAAGTATGCGGTACAACTATCGTAATGTGTGTTCATTTTTATCTGTCGGGGAGGAAAATGTACTGTCAAACCTTTGGATTATGTAGTAAGAGCCTAAAGTCGCGTTCTCATTACTCTGCCGCGCGAACATTTTGTTTTGAGCAAATGTTTGTTGTATTGCCGATGTTCGCTTAAACCAGAAAATCTGTTTTCACTACAGCGTCAAATGGGAAACTATACCCTTTATTTATTTATCAGGGACAATTTATATTGTGTTTGATACATTAGTTTACATTATATACATCATAATTAATTCAATTTAATATAAATTCTAAAAGTGAACATAACAATAATAAAAAAAACATGTTTATAAAAATCAATAATAATCAAATAGCAATTTTTGTTTTCTATAGAAAATTGGAATATTAATATTAAATTACAGTTCGTCCATTGAATACAAGTTTTTATCCAAAAGAAAGGCTTTGAGCTTAGCCTTAAAAGAGCTAGTGTTTAATAAAATCTTCAATTCCGCTGGCAGTCTATTAAATATTTGTACGGCTTGGTAATGAGAGCTATGCTTGACAATGTTAAAATTAGGTACAACTTTATTTTTAAAGTCCTTTCTACGAGTGTTTTCCCTGGCTATTCTTTCTTCCCCGGACTCATATTTTTAAAAATTAACTAGCAACACAAGTATGTATAAGCTGGGCAATGTTAGAATATTTAAACGCTGAAAATGAGATCGACAGCTTTCTCTTTTGTGTAATTCTGGCAATTGTACGTATTGCTCTTTTTTGGAGAATGAAGGCTCGCTGAGAATTATAACCATAGCTTTTCTTCCAGAACTGTATGCTGTATCGAAGTCTGGATTCGACAAGAGCATAATATACCATTTTTAACTGTTCCGTATTTATTTCGTCTCTCAATGTCCTCAACTCATAATACGCAGATGATATAATGAAGTCTATATGTGCCTGTACTTTTTTCCAGTTCAGCAAATCATCCAAATGGATACCTAGAAATTTGACATCTCTCACTAATTCTATCCTTTCATTGTTCAGGGTTATATCCATCTTATCTTTATTGCCTGCAGTGGATCGAAACAACATGTTCGTCTTTTTAATATTTATTATTAATCTATTTGCATTGAACCAAAACTGAATCTCCTGTCCATTAGGTTAACCGTTTTTTGACAGCTGTCTTAGAACGTACATATTCCAGATTACGTAAAAGTTAACTTTAAAATGCGTAATAAAATAAGTATATAAACTGCCTTATCTTAGTGAATTATTTTATTTATGGCTTCCTACAGACGTTATAATACCGTACGTGTATCAATCAATGTATTGTGTGTTGCTGTAATCACTAATTCCATCTGTCAAAAAACGGTTTAAGTAATGGACAGGAGTTCTAAACTAAAGTTCTCTGTTTCACTCAGTAGATATGGACGATCATGAAGTTGGTTTGCTTTTGGCTAGTCTGTACTAGCGTTTGTAATAATTGGGACTTTACTAAAAAAACAGAAACGAAAAAGGTGGTATTGGTTGTCATTTTTTTTACAGAGAAAGTAGAAATGCCAATATATTAACAACGGAGCTGAGTGCTCATTCCGAAGACGGACGTTTTTGTTTTCAATTAGTTGCAAAGTCATTTCATGATTCCACTCCATGTTCGCGTAGAATGTAAAAAAAGATCGCATACCAACCGAGCACGTCCCACGTCGAGCGAATGCGCAGAGCAAGTGCTCACTCAATTAATGAGCGAGCGAGTAATTGTTCGCCGAGTCTAACCGATCATCACGGAACAAACATGTTCGGTCGCTCAAGTGTTTCCATTTACCGCGCGAACAAACGTTTGCTCGCTCAGAACTGTTCGAAGCTAAGTGAAACCGCAGCTCTAGAGGTTTACTAATTTAAACCAACTACGATTAATTAAACTGGTAATTATAAAAGTACTAGCTGACCCGGCAAACTTTCTTTTGCCATATAAATTATTTCTAGCTGCCCAGCGCTGCTTCGTTCGCGTGGTGTCCTACCCTACTTCTACCCTACTCCTACACTACTCCTACCCTACTCCTACCCTACTCCTACACTACTCCTACCCTACTCCTACCCAACTCCTACCTACTCCTAACCTACTCCTAACCTACTCCTACCCTACTCCTACCCTACTCCTAACCTACTCCTACCCTACTGCTACCCTACTCCTATCCTACTCCTACCCTACTCCTAACCTACTGCTACACTATTCAAAATCCTTAATTTAATACGTGCTTCAATTCGAGTGGACCCGAGTCTACCGTACCGAAGGGACGATCGTCAAATGTTTGACAGGAAAGTAGGTAGAACAGTTTATATGGGAAAATGAAATTGTTGTTTTTACTATCTTCCTCGCAGTTTTTCCATATTTTCTCACCGTTTAAACCTTCCCTGGACTACGACAAACATTTCAAAACCCATATCAGCTAAATCAGCCCAGCCGTTCTCGAGTTTTAGCCAGACAAACGAACAGCAATTGATTTTTATATATACAGGCTGATTTTTTAAAGACCAGCCAAATTTAAGGATGTGGTACAGACCATCAGACTGAACAACTTTCTCCATGGGACAAATAGCGTAATCGCGAAAATTTTATCAACTGTCCCATAGAAAACTTCAATACCTACTCGACCTAAATGTATGGGACGGCTGAATTTTTATTCGCGATTACGATGGTGGTCCCATGGAGAAAGTTGTTCAGTTTGATGGTCTGTACCACATCCTTAAATTTGGCTGGTCTTTAAAAAATCAGCCTGTATAGATTTCATTTGTTTAGCCATTTTGATTAACGAAATGTTACCACAAATTGTGGAGTAAATTATGATTCAAACACGAATTGAATTTATTGTTTGTAACCACGACTTGTATTTAACAAAACGCGAGTGTGGGCGGACCAACATTCCAGATGTACTAGGCTAACATAAAGGACCAATATCGTTACTAGCTAGGTGTAGAGGTGGTGTGGAGCACTCGGCTTGCTGATAGCATACTGAACATTAAATATTACGCTTACCAAGGTGACATGAACAGACGGAGATAATAATAATGTACATTGCGTTGAACTGCAATGCACCCAACAGGTGTATTGGGGCGCTTGACGTAGCGTTAATCCGTTCAGTGTCGTGCCCGACTTGCACGACGATAGCACGTAAAAGGTACGACATTTTGTAGTATTATAATTAAACGATGGTTGTAAGGCTGTGATAGATATGTATACATATGAATAATCCTGAACTTCATAATTTACTTTTAGAGTAATGTTTCTTGTATTTGCTTGTATGGTTCGCGCTTTTCGCGTTCTTTTATTCGACTGCCAAAAGTGTTAAGTTTTTCAAGTAGTCTTTTACGTAGTCGGATTTTTGATAACGTCTATTTTGTTATGGTTTTTAAGGTTCAAGGAAATCATTCGTTATTTTATTTTAATATTTATCGAGGGCTTCTTGCGGACGCCGAATAAAAAGTGTAAGATCACCCTTTTTTTTTTAGCATTTGGCTAATGCAAGGCATGGGATATTTCTCGAAGGAGGATTCGTAGTCGAATCTTTAAAAAAATATAATCTATCTATTTATGTAAATTATTTAAATACGTGTAAATCTGTAAAATCAAAAATCATTTATTCAAATTAGGCTGAGAATCAGCATTTTCGATCGTCAAAATTACATAACTCTCCCAAAACGCTCGCCCTTCACCGAACTCTGAACATTTTTAAGAAAAATTCGTTAAAATTCGTTGAAATTCGTTATTTAATTATTGCTAATTGATGTATCTATAATTATCTATTATTAATGTGATGTAATTATTTATTACCTATCTAGTGGCACTCATTATCATATTTTCTCTTGTTAATATGCGGATAATGTAGTGGGCTGCAATATTGTTAATATTATGTATTATCTTTCCTCTGTACCAACAAATATTGTAGCTGTTTATTGTCCCTGAATAAATAAAATAAAATAAAATAAAAAGTATTAACAAAATAAAAACACTGGCAATATAAAGTTACGTTCTCAACCCGTGGGTCGGGTGGGATGCCTCTCGGATGTCGGCGACAGGCTACAGACAGGCGCAGGCTATCTAAAACATCCCAATGTTCACATTATAGCTAACATTTATTTACCCTCTACAAAATACAGGATACACACTATAGTCCAGTGTTCGATATGTATTGCTTGTTTTTGGAAACATGCTCGGTTTTGTATGACCAAGTAAATAGATTTTTCCTGGATTCATAGATTTATTTAGTAACATAGTAAATTAGATCATTTAAAGTATGAATGTAGATGACTATAGAAAAGCGTAGCGAATAGGTAGATCATAAAAAAATTTTTTGTTCTTTTTTTCAAAACGTTGCCCCACACTAGGAATTACTCCTGTAACGTGGGTGCATTTACAAACATTTAAACTCACATATACAAACAACCAGACCCAACCAAAATGGATATAATATTGTGTGCATTCGGTGAAAAGTGACACAATTGCAAGGAAATGGATATGAAGAATATGACAGCCGATCAGACCAGAGACCATAATACATATGTCGGCGCATCATATATGCGCGTGATTGACCAAGGGGATGGCGCGGGGCTTTGGGGTACTGAACCCGGTACTTACGTGATGGACGGCCGCTGCGCGCCCTCCATTCCGCTCAGCTCACAGACACGCTCCAATACGGGCATTTCATTGTTTTATCTTATATATGTGGATTATTTGTTAATTATGGTATTACATCTATTTTAATACTGTACACTACTTCTTTTACTATAAAGTCCCGATTGAGCCCACTCACATACATAATATCGTTATAATACATATAAACTCAGGCCTTTCTCCTATAACCTACAGAACTAATATAAATAAACTACAGAACGCCCATTGCTACGATCCTTACTCCTATCGCTTACTCCTTTTGCCTCGTTTACGTTCATACATCAGATAGAGATTATAATACTTTGTAGAAATTAGTTAATGTAAGTAGGTATGCAAGGACCATTTGTTTTATTAAGCATTATTTTGTTTCCGTGAAAAAACACGTTCGATTATGACATAAGCAGCGTTTCCCATCAAAATAAAATACCGGGTCGCAGAATTACCGCCTTGTTATAAAATAATAATATATAAGCAAGCATTAAATAGCCGATACCGAAATATATGTAGTTGGAAAAGTTATAGTAAAAACCTTTTCAATTGTAATGCATATGTCGTAATATATTTGTCTTACCCCTCCCCCCCGGTTAAAACTATTGAGTGGGTCACGTGAGCTGTATGAAAATTACCGGGCCATGGCAGAACAATGTTTGGGAAACGCTGATATAATCTGTCGTTTTATCTTCAATGAAAACTAAATAAAATATCAGTCAGCGGCTACCAGGTCGTCATAACTAACAGTCGTTAATTTTAAGCGGGGCTTACATCCGCGGTATAAAATTACACCCATTTATATCCATGGTCGTGTGAAATTGGATTGCTTTACTTAAATTGAAATCTCTTTGTTAAGGCCCTGGGAACGTGGACAAATAGTTTGTGGTTTTGTTATGTTTTATTTGAATACGATACGATCCCTCAATGAAAGGGTTCGTGGAAAGTTTTCATCTAGACTCTTTGTTAGAGTTATTTAATTTGGAGTTTCAGTTTAGAAATCTAGAAATTATTATTATGAACATTTATTTTAGACTTGCGGGGTAATTGCGCAATACACCATCAGTAGCAATGGATTTCATTTTGACAGTTCAACAACATTCATTGCGTTATTTACATTGTTGAGCAGACACATTTTTCCAACATATGAAGCCATGGATTAGCAATATCCTTCGAAAGGATTCAAATTGAGATTGACTGCGTGATACGCAATTAGGGTGCTGGTCCATATTTTGTTAGTCAATGTACTTTAAAAAACTACTGTTAGTATTGGCAACAAAATTAAATTACGACATGAAGTCGCGCATCCACCTTTGCAGCATCAAATAGATACTCGTATAACGAAAATTTTGCTATTTTGGGTTAGGCAATGCCAATAAAACCCTTTTTTCCTATGATTTATTGACAATCAAGTTCTTCTAACTGAACAGACAGCTGTGAAGTTGCTGGGAGAAGCAGCTGGGAAGTTTGTTGCGCCACTTCTTCCCAGCGAAAATACTAGGAAGTGGTCAAGGGCGGGCGTTTGGGGGAACTCTCTTATGTCCCAAAGAGATAAAGCGATAGAAATCATTTATTTGCACGTACAGATAACTAACTATTTACACTAGATCCTAAATTAACTGACTAACTAACTAACTATACAAATAAATACAAAAACAAAAGGATATTTAGGCGTCGAAGTACTCGTCCACATCACTGTCACCCGGAAACGTGCCCAGAAGACTGACAGTATTGTCACGTTGAATGGCAAATGCCCAAAACATGAATGGCTTAAAACTGATTTTCAGCCTAGCTTTTATAAATGACTTTTGATTTTGGTTTTGACAGGACTTTCACACTTTTCAACAAGTAGAATGAAACAAATGTTTATACTCACTCTCATTAAAGTTAAGAAGGAAGTCGTAGCCTTAATTACAAAAGTTAGGACCTCTGACATTCGTTACCCGGGTATTAATATCCACAAATCAAAGTGGGTCGAGTTCGCGAAGAACGCGATAACTTTAGACAGATTTAATTGACTTCCGAGAAACTCTTACAATCTTCCCTTTTTTAACACTAACATACTTTGAATCGCGGGAAAATAATTGCTAAGGCGATGACTTTAAAATGATTTCCCACTCAAAAAAAAAAAAAAAGGTAAAAGACATGGATATTGAGTTTAAGGGCTTGTGGCTAAGTAATAACAGCCGCACGGAGCGATCGATCAGGTTAAGCTACGCTTGCCGCGGTTGGTCCGTGGATGGGTGACAATCTTCACATACCAAGACCCTCCGTGCCTCAGAAAGCACGTTAAGCCGTTGGTACTGGCTGTCATTCGTAGATCTTTGAGAGTCGTTACGGGTCGTCAGTAGCCCGAAAGCCTGACAACCAGTCTTACTAAGGGGTATCGTATTATCCAGTAACTGGGTTGTGGAAGTCAGATAGACAGTCACTCCATGTAAAATACTGGTATTCAGTGGCATCTGGTTAGACTGGAAGCCGACCCCAACATAGTTGGGAAAAGGCTAGGCAGATGATGGTGAATTTAAGGTTCAGACGTGACAGAGAGAATTTATTTTTTATTTGGTTTCTTGTATGGATCAGAATTTCATTCATTCATTCTCCTGTCCTCATCCCAATGTATTCACGGTCGGCGCGACATGTCTTTTTCTTCCATACTTCTCTATTAGTCGTCATCTCGGTAGTCACCTATAGGAATCAGAATTTTGGGCCAAAAAAGGCTTGAATGAAAGGCAATTGCATGCAGTTGAGATGAGAATGCTAAGATGTGTGTGGTGAAATGTGTGGTGTTACGCCAATGGATAGAATAAGAAACGAGTGAGATAAGAGGAAGGCACCGGTAACTGAAGAGTTGTGGGGAAATCAGTTTTGCGAAGGAATGTATGCTGGCTATAAGAGTAGGGGAAGACCAAAGAAACGATGGGTGGACTGTATGAAAGATGGCTAGAAAGGGGGTAGACTACTGAGATGATGACTAAGTAATTCAGAATTATTGAAGGAGAAGATATGCTCCGCCGACCCCTAATAAAATAAGTCTTAATCCCGTGGGAATATCAGGATAAAAATTATAAATTATCCTGGTTATAAACTATCTGTGTGCCAAATTTCATCCAAATCCGTGTAGCAGTTTTTGCGTGAAAGAGTCACAAACATCCATCCATACACCCTCAGAAACTTTCGCGTTTGTAATGTTAGTAGGACTAGTAGGATTGTGTCACTTACCTGAAGGCCAATTCTCGTAATTTAAAACGTTCAAAATCTAGTCGCAGTCTCATCTCGGCGACAAACAAATGTCAAAAACTTGTCGAATTGTATGGAAATTTGAGGTATTTTTGACAGATTAAGACTGAGATCAGACTGTGAACGTTCTTAAAATTACGAGAATTGCCCCTCTGAAAACCTGCCCAATACCTACCTATTTTAAACAAACGAAAAATAACTAAAATCAGCTCCACGATTTGGACCACCACGAAGATACAAAGTAGACTTAAAAAAAAAACTCGTGTAAAATAGACCAGTTTTGATATTGGCTGGACACTGCACAAGCGCTGAATAAAACCGCGTAGTAAATAGTTATTGCCGGTTCAATACTATCGCGTTTCGATAACAAAAGCCTAGTTATCGATTTTATTTTACAAAGCGAAACCATTTTTGAGCTAAAAACTGTTTTATGAACTCATCAGCTGCCTAGCCTTTTCCCAATTACATATGTTAGGGTCGGCTTCCAGTCTAACCGGATACAGGTGAGCACCAGTAGTTTACATGGAGCGACTGCCTATCTGACCTCCACAACCTAGTTACTGGGTAATATGAAACCCCTTGCTAAGACTGGTTGTCAGACAAGGTCATATTAAATTAGTTAGCGAAACTACACATACGTAATGGGGGTATCGATATCTGAAAATGATAAAAAACATGGTATTTTTGTTGGGGTCAGCAAGCGTGTGAGCTCTAATTGAAGTATAAGTTGAGTTGATATAATCATTACGACGCTTATTGACTAATTCGCATTATGTCCAATAATGGTTACCGTCATAAATACGCGAAATGACCAACACACTTAGTGACCAATATGCTAAATGATCCACACGTGAAATGACAGATACAGTCCTCCACTGTTAGACAATAGAATTGATATATATTGATAATAGCCCGAAAATCTGACAACCAGCCTTACCAAGAGGTATAGATAGTATTACCCAGTAAATGGGTTGTGGAGGTCAGATAGGCAGTCGCTCCATATAAAATACTGGTATTCAGCTACATCCGGTTAGAAACAGTTTTTGTTTTATCGAAGTCACATGCAGAAGCTATGTAGTATAGAATAAAATGCACGTGTCTTCCCGAAAACTATTATTTCTTAAAAAAAAATCAGTCTAATAAGCTAAACCTATTCTTCTGCCTACCAGGGTCATATAAACGAATACAGAAAACTGAACGTATATTTGCAATCAAAAATTGCGGTTACAAACACAATCAACGCGGCAGTGTCAATACGAACAGTAGCGTCGAGTTTACACAGTAAATTCCTATTGTTTTAAAATAGCAAAACGATTAATATAAAATTGAAAAGCTGATAATGTTAGATTTATTGTCATTGGTCTTGTCATCCGTATGATTAACAGGCACTCTCTGATACTCACGTGGTCCTGGTAACTTACTTGAGAAAAGATTTGAAAACCAGTCTGTCTGTAGAGATGAACAGTCTCGTAAAAACGGGAAGACCCATAAAAACTTGAAAGGTATGTGACTAGGGAGATAGTAAAACCTACGCCAAGAAAAAAATGAACGAGAAGAGTGCATATTTTATTTAAAACCAGAGGGGCAATTCTCGTAATTTTAAGACCGTTCACAGTCTGATCTGTCTCAATCTGTCAAAAAATACTTCTAATTTCCCTACATTTTGACAAGTTTTTGACATTTGTTTGTCGCTGAGATGAGACTGTGACTAGATTTTGAACGTTTTAAATTACGAAGGTTGGCCTTCTGTTTATCAGCGAACGTACCTACTTAAGTTCCTTGGGACGATTCCACAGTAATACATATAAATCTACTTAGCGTCAAACTAAAAGTTGTGTTCAAAAACCTACCCAACGAATGACTTGCCTCCCAGAAACTCCCAAATGGCCGCAACTACTGAAACTTTTCATTTATTCAACACCCCTACATTATTATAAAGTGGAAACTTGGTAAAAATTTCAAGCCTTCGCGTGGTGCGCCTCGTACGTAATTAAGTCACTTAATTAAAAACGGAATAATATTTTCTTGTAAGTTTCTGTTAAAATGTTCGTAATATTACGAACGTTGTGGTTAAAAATAAATAATACTGTTACTAGAGGATAGTTAAAAGTAGCAGCTGCCCAAAACATAGATAATATCATAATTTCAGCCGAAAGACGTCCACTGTTGGACATAGGTCTCCTCCAAGCACCTCTACTTCGACCGGTCCTGTGCTTCTCGCATCCAACGGGTTCCTGCGGCCTTCACAATGTCGTCGGTCCACCTTGTGGGGCCTTCCAACTCACAATTGGTCTTATCAGAAGGCTAAAAGTCACTCAAACATAGATATATCTATACCTAATCTATACATATAATAAAACAGTAACGAAAGAAAAACTGTACATTGAGAATTTTCGAGAAAAAATAAGTGGCTTTTGTTAGAAAAACGTAACTGATGACAAAAAGTGAATTTTTAGAATTTTTGTCTGTTTGTCTGTTTGTCTGTGTGTATGGTACGGCTTCACGCCAAAACTACTGGATAGATTGAATTGAAATTCAGCAAAAATGTTCTTTGTAAACCAAGGAAGGCTTTAGGCTACATATTATCACGCCGTATGTTATGGGAGGTAAGCAATATTGATTTTAAAAGGTTTTTGTTCGTAATTGAATGCACAAAATAATTGAATGCACAAAATGACATGTTATTTATTTAGTTAATAATATAATAATAATCACGCTATTTTTATAAAGGAGCGGGGCAGTAATATTATAAACTGCAAGGGAACAGTTATTTCAACAATTTGTCAACGGGGAATTTAGCGGTAAGGTCAGGCGACCGTTTACCGCACTAAATGGTGCGAGTTCGAGAGAAGGCAAGATTGCCATTGCAGTAGCATCGTCAGGAATCGCTGCAACACTGCTTTCTGGTGGCAAAACAGCGCACGCAATGTTTAGGATTCCCATAGATTTAGAGAGTAATGAAACACCAGTTTGTGGAGTGTCACGCAACAGTGACAAAGGGCGCGTGCTTAAAGGTTGCTCTTTAATCGTGTGGGATGAATGCACTATGGCGAACAGAAAAGCAGTAGAGGCGGTAAACAAGACTTTGCAGGACATCCGCAGGAACCAGCAAATGATGGGTGGCGTTACAGTTCTGTTTAGCGTCGATTTCCGACAAACGCTGCCTGTGGTGACGCGAGGAACTAGGGCTGATGAGGTGAATGCTTCGTTGAAATGCTCTTTCTTATGGCCACATATTCAAAGGTTGCGCTTAACGATGAATATGAGAACACAGCTTGGCGGGAATGTACACGCCCAAGAATTTTCTGATATTCTCTTAAAATTGGGTGAGGGAACGCTACCAGTAGACGGTGGCCAGGTGGTTCAACCTGAGATACTTGGGAGAGTGGTAAGAAGAAGATTAGAAGATTTGATTCGCCTGGTGTACGGGGACATCAATAGGATACCGCACCAAGATAATTCTTGGGTGTGAGAACGAGCCATTTTAACACCCAGAAACGACCAAGCTTCAGCAATCAATGAATGCATTCTCGCGGAAATTGAGGGAAATGAAGTGATCTACACTTCAATAAACACTCTTGTCGACCAAGATGACGACACACATTACCCCGTAGAATTTCTCAATTCTCTCAGTGCAAGTGGACTACCAGCGCACACCGTTAAGCTAAAGGTCGGTGTCCCAATTATGCTTCTTCGGAATCTCACTCCGCCGAAAGTGTGCAATGGGGAAATATCATTGAGGCGGAAATTCTAACGGGTTGTGGTGTTGGCGAGACAGTGTTTATACCACGTATACAACTGATTCCCCACAATTACCCCTTTCAAATCAAGCGCGTGCAGTTTTATGTGAGCGTGTGCTTCACTATGACAGTAAATAAGTCGCAGCGGCAGACACTGAAGGCTGCGGGTGTCGACCTCAGGACGAGCTGCTTCTCACACGGACAACTGTACGTCGCTTGCTCCCGCGTCACCAGTCCTGACTCGCTGTACATATTGAATGAGACCGAGGGAAAAACAACGAACGTTGTTTACACAGAAGTGTTACAGTAAATTATAACAGTTCTGTTATTCGACGTCTCCTAAATTTCCTTATTAACCTGACGTCTCTTACCAGTAAATTAACTACATAACTTTCAAATTTTGAGTTTACTAAGCCAAATAGTTTTTGAGGGATCTAAGCTATAGTATAGTATGGGACGCATCTTTTGAGTGTTTCTGTAAATCAACAAACTATCACTAACTATTATTAAAATTAAAATTGAATTAAAAAAATACTTTTGCGATACGTGGGCAAATCCACGGGTACAGCTATAGTTTATAAAGATATTTTTTAAAAGTTATTTGCAATATTATTGTTAATTCAGCGTACCCTTGGGATCCATTGCGGAATTACGGGAGGAATTTTTTTTTGGTTGTATAGGTATTAAGTCTGGGCAACATATAGGCTATAATTTATTTTGGAAAATGGAACACCAGATGCAGAACCGCAACAGACCAGCTAAAGTATAAGAGATGCCATAGCAAAAAATATTCCACTTGAAGAGCATTTTCTGCTGTGAGAATAAATTTGAAGATCTGGAACACCTGTTGTGGAACTCCAAAGCCCAGCGACACTATAACATATATAGGAATGACGTCTTAGCAAAAGTTGTTAAGTCTGATGGGCATTTCCTGTTGACTTACAAAAATGAAAGATCTGGAACGTCTTGAATCGTCTCGCGCATCACGCTGTTTTTCCGTCCCCGGGCTCTTCGAATTCGACATCAGACGTTTCAGATCTTCGATTTTGACGACCCCGTTGTCGCTGGCATAAGCAACAGGATCCGCGTACGAAGTCGCGGGCAGAAGCTAGTTACCTAAAGTAAGATGTTATAGTATTTTTATCTAACGAAACGACCCGCGCTTACCTTTTGGTTACCAAGTGTACAAACATGCTGTGAATTCGTGTGTAAGCACACACAGGAGCTCTCGGTACCGTCCGAGTATGTCTGTGTGTGCGTTTGTGTGTGTTATGTCCCGCACACTCTCACAGCGTGTTTGTACACTTGGTTACCATCAGTTAAGCGTGCCTCGTATCGTGAGAAAAAATACTGTTGCCTTTATTAGTAAAAATACTTCAAAGTAATTTATATTTGACAGATTAAAAAAAAACGAATTAATATCAATATTTTAATACTAAAGATACAAATAAGTAGCAAGTAACAAAAAAAAAAACTGCAGTCGCAGATCTCCATTACATTTTATTACATATCTAACAATTACCAAAAAGTTTAGGGTAACTGTTATCTCACGTAATTTACAACCGCCATTTAGGCAAACAAAAAATCTGTAGGTAACTAAATAAATGGTTCGCCTGCTACCTATGCTATGTCTGATAAATTAATACTATATTTAAAAAAAAATCATTATCGTGACTGAATACAGTGGGTCAAATCCAACAAACGATCAGAAGGCCAATTCTCATAATTTAAAACGTTCAAAATCTAGTCGCATTCTCATATCAGCGACATACAAATGTCAAAATCTTGTCAAAATGTAGGGAAATTAGAAGTATTTTTTGACAGATTGGGACTGAGATCAGACTGTGAACGGTCTTAAAATTACGAGAATTGCCCCTCTGTTTGCGGACGAGGACGAAGATTTTGTCGGCATGTCAGAAGTACTGTGGTGAGAGGGATTTATGAAAGTGTTATTAACTTTTTAACTTTTTACTTGATGATTTTATATTTTGTCTTTTATGCATCTGACAAACTGTGTCTTTAATTTCTATAGTTGGTTTTAAACCGTTTTAATTATAGAAATCAATAAATGCAGCGGTTAGAGCTGAAACATTTACAAAAAAGCATGGCACCTTAAAAAGAATCACTTTCCTAAATATTATTCTCTTTGCTGAAATTTAACCCATGTTCCATTCAAGGCTCTGATGTTAAAGTTATGAGGCTTCAACTTGATCGGGTCCAAAGTCTTCTCAGTCTTCACGATGGTGAAGTTCAGCATTATTTGGTAAATGAGGACTTTGAGCTCCATCATCGCGAACCTCATTCCTGTGCAACAAACCTCCAGTTAGATTATGCATGCCTGGTATAATGTTACTCTTAAACATCATTTAAATCAAGCAGTTATTTGGTCTTTTAGATAACTTTACATGAATTCTGATATTTTGATAACTTACCGATGCAAATTCTCGGGCCCCCTCCGAAGGGCGAGAAGGTGCATGGTTTTATATTATGCTTGTTCTCTTCAGAAAACCTCTCAGGATCAAACTTATGTGGGTCAGGGAAGTAGTGTGAATCCATGTGCAGGCAGTTCACCATGTTGTAGACCAGGTCACCGGGTTTCAACTGTCAACAGTAAGAAATAAATAATTTTAACAAAGGAGATTATTACTGAAGCACGTAGGTTACTTTAAACGCCACATGCGAACTACGCGTCATATCTAACGTCACGCAAAATCCTGCATTGCGCAAGCAGAGTTTACCGCGCAATCAGCATATACAATACAACAGCCCGACATGATTCATCGAGCAGTTGCCTGGTCTGGTCGGAGGATCCTCTTTTCTATGGAGGAGGAATGAACTTTACACCCTGGTCCTCATACCTCTATATAACCTTCCAAATGCATAATATATATACGCAATTTCTACTAGTCAGTCAGGACAGCACTCATCGTGTCAGGAACCCAAGAGAACGAAAAACATGTCAATACATTTTGAACATTATGACTTCAATTGTCGGTGCCATCTACACGAAGTAAAACAAGAAGACTTACAGTGTAAGGCTGTCCCCCCTCCCTTGGTGGAGGTAGCTCATAGGTCTTCACACAGGTCCTGTCCATAAAAATAGCTGGAGACCACTTCCTTAGCGTTTCTGAAAATATTTTAAATACAGGGTGGCCAATTCGATGGTATACAACTTGAAAATACGATTATTTTTTAATTACTTACAAACGAAAATTACCAGATCAAAACATCCTTTGATCTAAGCCGGCCAAAAAATTTGGCGTCAAATGAAAATAGTGGCCAAAAAAAGTTGTATACATTCGAATTGGCCACTCTACATGTAGTAAGAAAATGTCAGACAGTTGATAATTTCATAGGAAACAGAGATTATTTCCAACTGCATTCTATCAAGTTTGTATTGTTGTTTGTTACTTATTGTGGTAGTATAAGCTATGTACAAAGTTAAGTTCGGAGAAAATTTACAAAGCAGGTTTTGTAACTTGCCATGTTTTTAGACCTAAAAACTTTACAAATTGGATTTTGATGATTTTGTGACCTACCGTGTATCACACAGTCTAAATATTTGAGTGCACTGAGACTTTCGAACTTAAGTCCTTTGTCCTCTTTCAGCTGTCTGCACTCCTGGTACAACCTCTCTTGGACTTCGGGGTTTACGGCAAGCTCATGGATGGTCATTACCAGAACAGATGCTGTAGTGTCAAAGCCTGCAGCGAAGAAGATGAACACTTGCCCAGTCAATTCGTCTGGAGACCATTCTGCGAAGAGTAATAGGAATTAATTAACAATTACATGTTCCACTGTCACTTCAGCTTGCTAGCTGGTGATTTCAGTGACTCCGGTTCTTTTCTCTATCATTTTCAAACAATTGTCGTGCATATTTCACTCTATAGCATCCTTTAGACTTTACAATATAGTAGCATAGAGTGACTTTGAATATATGGCCAGCTAGCCCAAGTGGCACCATATGTCGGGCATCTGTGGGCAGGGCGCACTGCGGGGTAGTTACATAACACCCTATCCGTAGCAAAGGCTTTAATTTTGACAGTTCAACTACCTTCTTTGCGTTATTTATGTTGTTGAGTAGACAGAGTTTTCGAACATATAAAGCAATGGATTAGCGATACCCTTCAAAATGATTCAGGTTGAGATAGATAGTTTGTTACGCAATTAGGGTTCTGGTTGAAGACAGTTGTAGTGGTATTGAGGCAGCGTAAAGACTAGCTATAGTTTCTGCCAATATTTTCACGTACTCGCATATTTCTACTATGGCAGATTGTCGCGCAGATATTTACCTCCTTTAGCCTCCATGAGCAGTTGAATCATATCGGATCGCTCCACGCGTTCCTTCTTCCTATATTCCATAGTAGAAGCCACAAGATTTCTGAAGAAGTTGTACGTCTTCTCGGGGAATAAACGTATGCCTAATTTCTGTATGATATAAAAATACATTAGTTGACCATACTTGTAGAACCTATGGGTCTTGATTGACTGCGGCTTTTAGTCCTGTTTCATGTCTTCAAAAGTCTCGTTATTCCCGAGATCGAAAATCGTTGTCGCTGAAAACCAGCGCTGGGGCTCTGCCTCGTATAGGGTCTTAGCATTATGCTGAGCGATGTCCGTTTTGCGTGGATGTGACGCATGTTTACCCTTAACTTGTTATTTGTTTTGTATATGTGTTCTTTTCTATGCGTCATGTTTGCCACAAATAAATGTATTTTCTTTCTAAAATATCAATCTCGAGTTTCGAAAATTATACCAAAAACTCATCGAGACTCAAAATTTTCGAAACCGAGATTCCCGGGAAGAAAATCCTAGTAGTAACCCATTGTTTGTCAAACTCCACATGACACTTACCTTAGTAAATTCAGGAAACGAAGTAGCTAAAATAAATAACATTCTTTGTTTCAGGTTGAAGTCAAAGATTTTGTTTCCAATTTTGTAGAACTCATTGTCTCGGTCCTCTAGAGAGTTGATCTTGAGGCCGAAGCCAGCTGATGCGATGACGTCATTGGTGTACCGACGCATCAGGTCGTCCACTTCGATGTTTTCAGATTGATGATCTGAAAAATAATTAGGGACCACTTCATTATCAGAGAAAATTAAACGTTCTGTGATTCTGTCTGAGGTTTTTGTAAAACTTGTTACAAATACCTCGTTCCTTTGTTGGTCTAGTGGTCGCATGTGCTGCTGCTGAGCATGGGGTCCTGGGTTCGACTCCCAGTCAATGAAGTGTTATTGTGTTCTTTCCATTAGGAATTTTTGAGGAGCTGCCCAGAGCACTCATCCAGAGCACTCATCCAGAGCACTCATCCAGAGCACTCATCCAGAGCACTCATCCAGAGCACTCATCCAGAGCACTCATCCAGAGCACTCATCCAGAGCACTCATCCAGAGCACTCATCCAGAGCACTCATCCAGAGCACTCATCCAGAGCACTCATCCAGAGCACTCATCCAGAGCACTCATCCAGAGCACTCATCCAGAGCACTCATCCAGAGCACTCATCCAGAGCACTCATCCAGATTAGTGCTTGATTGATGGCAATACGCTCGCCCCTATTACATGGGACTTAAACATCACTGGTGAAATGTGGGTGTACTATAGGTGCACCTCTGCTTAACCCTTCGGGGATTACAAGCGTGATGTGACGGTACTTTGTTACAAATTCTATTCAATTTACACGCTATTTTATAGTAATACGTACCATGAAGGTACTCAATAATATTGTTAGAGTTTTCTTCGATTAAAGGCAGCATCAACTTCATTTTGGAGCCAGTGAATGCTGGGCTCAAGGTGTTCCTCATCTCTCGCCATCTTTCACCTGAAAACATACATTTTAATTAACGAATGAAAACATTCTAACAAAAGAAAATTTTGAGTCTCGACGACTTTTTGGTATAATTTTCGAAACTCGAGATTGATATTTTAGAAAGACAATAAGTTTATTTGCGGTAAACACGACGCAGAAAAAGAAAACTAATTAAAAAAAAATAACAAGTTAGGGGTAAATATGCGTCACATACACGCAAATGGCCAACCATAACGCATTAACGCACCCAGTACGTTATAAAGAAAGAATACTTCATATTATACTATACTCTGTCCAATAGGTTAACCGTTTTTTGACAGATCAAACTAGTCAGCAATTATATATTTTTTGTCAAAACTTATACACGTACGGTATTATAATGTCATAAATAAGATAATTTAATGAGATTAGGCAGCTTATATATTTATTTTATTACGCATTTTAAAGTTATTTTTACGTAATCTGATATAGTAACGTTCTAAGGTAGCTGTCAAAAAACGGTTAACCTAGTGGACAGAGTATAGATCTCTCACTAAAAGCGTCGCAAATCGGTCAATTAGGGACCCATCATTTTCGAGCATGATAGGTGTGGATTGTATCGGGTGCTATCTTCGGGTATCCGGGCACAATCGAGTTGATTGTATAACTCCGCAATTTATGACAATCTGACATCGGCGTAGTTAGGGACTTGGTGTAATGACCAATAATTGGAGGGGAGCTGGAATAACGCGATCTGAACGCTGGAAGTGCGCAGTTGAGCGCATGACTCGTCTGCATACGAGTCATGCTCTCAACTGCGCACTCATATGGGTCAGAGTCACGTCACACATAATATATACAATGTGTAACTGAATTAGGAACTACCACAACTATTCAGCTCTATTCAGCTTTTGTCCATAGAAAATAACAAAAAGCAAGAACAAAAGCTGAACAGAGCTGAATAAGTGTGGTTAGTCCGTTAATGTTAATGCACATTAAGAAAGTAGTTTGTTCAGAATCGTTAACTGAATCGATTTGTGTCATCTGTAATATAGGTAATTTCTTATCCCAAAAATAATTGAAACTACGTAAATAATAGTCAAACTTCCGCTGTACAGTCAAAACAAACCAAAATGGGCAATACGCTAGACCCATATAGATGTGCGACTGTGTGTGTCTGTAGATTTTTAATGTGGCACTAGTTTTCATCAATGTAACTAATTTAGTAACTAAACCATGTTTCATACATTATAGTAACAATTCAGTGCATGCATTATGATTGTAACGTAATATTAATTCCGGGACATGTTTTATAATTATGTAAGTATATACACTGTGTTCTTCACGTTATCCACAAACTTAGGCAAATGCTTCTATAGCTTTTACAAATCAAATGTAATGTAGTAGTACTTACAAAGGCTTCGTTACAAATATATTTGTAATTTCATTTAATTGAGCTATGTTACTACATAACCCTATCTTACTAGATAGGGTCTTAATTTGGCCTATGTTGCCGCTTAGTGCAATTAAAATGATAAATCTATCAAATACTTCGGAAAAAGAGATAAAGAGGCATGCATATCGGGTGATTTATGTCAAGGTATTTAGTTTGTATGAATTTTTTTAATGATATAAATAAAATTTAAAAATTCATTAATGTGTCCATAATGAAAAATGCTTAATTCCATGGTCTGAACATCTGGTCTAAGTTTATGTATATCGTCCGGAACACGGTGTATATAAATCAGCGCTGTGCTGTAGGTGTATAGCACAGCATCATGCTGAGTGGAAGCCTTCTAGTCGCAGTCATGACGTGCAGCCGTCGACTATTTATGTTTTGTGCTCGTGATTATTATACGAGTAGATATATTTTGTTTTTATTTTACCTTATCATTAGAATTAATTATCTGCACGTGCTTCTGTGACAAATAAAACTATTTTCTTTCTTTCTTTCTATATGGTTATGTAATTCGCTGACTGTTTGGAACTGCTTCTTAGGTTGCTACATTATGAAGTGTTAACATACGCGGCCACACAAAAATAAACATGTAACTCACTAACCGTCGGAGTAATTACACTATCAGTAGCAATGGCTTTCATTTTGACAGTTCAACAACGTTGTTGAACAGACAATTTTTTCGAGCATATGAAGCAATGGATTAACAATATCCTTCAAAATGATTCAGATTGAGATAGATAGGTATAGGTAGGATAGGATAGGGTGCCAGTCTTTCCGTAGATCAACTTGCAGCGATCTGTACCGGGAGTTGGATCCGAAAACAAGTACCCTTAGGGCGATGCCATACGGGAGTTGCCATTGTCAATGCGTTGCGTTGGCGCTGCAACGCCTGAGCGGTGACGTCATCGCAGCGTTCGTGTAGCACTCACTGCGTCAAAACCATTGCGCTCCGATGAAGCAACGTCCCAGTGGCATCACTCTTACACGGTAAAAATTTGCTAATATCGTCATTTTTCATCGCACTCGGGCGTGCATACGGCAAGGCACATCAAGCTTGACACATGAATGACAAAGACAACACTTTATCATAGTTTTTCTGATGTCCCATATTAACGGCTGCGTCGCTATTATCGAACTGCGAGGTGTAACGGCCAATCCATGAAACACTATGAGTTCTTTAAATGCCGACAGTCCTCCGTGCCTCTGAAAGCATGCTGGACACAGTGGACACGCATCTGACGGGCTCAAATACAAATACCCGTGAGTTACATCGGAACAGGGAATTAATTGTTATAAACGTGAGAAACACCGATATCTCCTATCTTAATTTTTATTTAAGCTTATTTTATTTCTTGTAATTCAATAGATTGATGAGTATTTTCATTTCAAATTGATAGCAATTTATTAATTCTTGAGTTAATTAATTGTTACAAATTGTTGTTGTTTTTGTTTGTTGTTATTTTACTAGTAATAGAGCACTGACACACCATGTTAAGCGATATGGAGTAACTTAATGCCCTTGATCATCATTACACATACCTCTGGCAACTATTGCCGACAATAATTGGTTAACCAATTGCGGATAAGCGCAGTTTGAGAAAGATACCGGGATTATCTTTAGAAAAATAGTGTAAAAAAAAGGAAAGTTCATAAAAAAATCTATCTCATGACCGCATTTCAGAGGGAAAATCTCTAAAACCGTTCACGCTGTTCACGCTAATCTCAATATCCATTAATCATCAAGCCAATTTTGACCGAACTGTGGGTCCTCAACCATCGTCTGAACCAATTGTGTCAACCAAACACACTTTGCGAAGGCTATAACCCTGTTAGCAAAGGTCTTAGCCCAGACAGGGTGTCACCCTCACCTCTAGGAGAGGCCACAGTTTACAAAACCATCTATTATTTTTTATATAGTTTATTTTATTGTATTATATTATTACCTTTCATCAGTAGCAGACTGCCAGCAAATAGAGGATCCGACTCTTCGCTGAACAACTCCCTGTGATCAGTGAAGTGATCGAAGTCTTTGATTGTGATGCTCTTAATCAGGTCAGGGTCCCGGATCAAGAGTACGGGCAACGTGAACTCCAGGAAACCCACGTATCTGAAAATATATGACCATGATTATTTTGCCCATGGACCAGGGAAGCATGACTTAAAAGGAAGTGAGCCTATACTCAACAGTGGGTGGAACATTCTTGCTAATGATGATGATAATGAATGGTGTGTTCAAACTAAAGTTATTTTGAACTTATTGTTTTTTACTTGGCTATAAACTAAGAAAGATACTTAAAATAAGCTGTTTCTTGGGTAAACAAAGATTTAGGGACTAACCGTACATATTCAGCTTTTGTCCATAGAAAACAACGATTTTGTATGGAATGCGTACACATCCGTAAAGTTGAACGGACGAGTCCGCATTCCATACAAAAAATGAACAGAGCTGAATAAGTGTGGTTAGTCCTTAATACAGAATAACTTTAGATTGACACCGGAAAATGTCTTCTAAATCATACGAGAGACGCTCTAGAAGAACATACAGTTTGTCCTTGAAAAAGTCCTTCAAAAATCGCAGCCGGTGCGCGTGAATGATGTATTAAACTGATATTACGAGGACGGAGTGATAAGTCCGGTAAAACATAAACAAGGAATCAATTTTATTTAATTATTATTATTTATTTTTAACGTAGTTTCCATGTAACTCAATGCACTTCATCCACCGTTTCTCTAGCTTTTCGATCCTTTCCATAAAGTACGACTTAGGTAACCCTTCGAAATAGGCATTGGTTTCGTGCATGATCTCTTCGTTGGAGCCAAATCTTTCCCACCATCCTTTTTTTTAAATTCGGAAACAGAAAATAGTCGCAAGGGGGCTAAATCTGGCGAATACTGGTGAGAAAGCAACTCATAGGGCAACTCATGAAGTTTGGCCATGGCAATCGCGCAGGTGTGTGTCGTCGCGCACTCGTGCGTTGTCTTGGTGGGAGAGGATTTTCTTCTTAGTCAAATGTTTTGGTGGTGGTGAAAAAAAAAAAAAACTAACCGGCAGTACTGGCTGAAAATTTTATTTTAGTCCTTCAAAAGAGTTGTGAACCAAGGGCGGATCCAGGGGGGGGGGGGTCATGGAGGTCATGACCCCCCTGGGCTGGGTCCAGGACCTAGGTGGACCGCCAATTAAAATTTTTAAACATAATATTTTTATATATTTTTTGCTACAGCTACATTGCCTACATTAACCTTAGACGAAGAAAAAACATGCTCTCCTGTTATTAACGATATTCAGCCTATATTATGTACGTCGACTTCTGATTCTGATCAGATAAAGAATTCACTTTCTCAATCAGAGTTTGCTTCAGATATTGCGTGTTATATAGGGAAAAATATAGATGATTCATCTAAAGCTATGTTGCTTGAAAAGCATTGGCAGCCTCCCCCTAATTACACTTTCCCGCACTGTATTGTTATTAAAAAAGGAAAACAAACAAAAAAATATGCTCAGAAGTCTCACCTTGACAAGTTTCACTGGCTTGTTTTGTCGCGTTAAGACCAGGGTCTTTACTGCAAGTACTGTGCTTTGTTTGCCGTAGCTCCTGGAGGTGGTGTACAGACAAAAACCTTTATGTCGACTCGTAAAAGAACCGTTAAAAGCTTTGATAATTTGTTTGGTGAAAATGGTGTTCTGCTAACACACCAGCGAAACAAATACCACGAATTAGCTGTCGAAGCAGGGAAGAACTTTTTGTTGACTTTTCACAAGCCAGAAATTAATATAATGAACCAAGTAAATAGTCAAAGACTGACACAAATAAATGAAAATAGAGAACGTTTGTGACCAATCGTAAAAACTATTATTTTTTGTGGCCATCAAAGTATATCGTTACGTGGCCATCGCGACGATGGTAAATTTTTGAGCTAAGCAACCTGGTAGCCGATGAAGGGAATTTTAGAGCCCTTTTAAAATTCCGTATAGATTCTGGCGATACTGCATTGCAGCAACATTTAGAATCATCAAAATCCAACGCCACGTACATCAGCAAGACTGTACAAAATCAGTTCATAGATGTTTGTGCAGAAATCATTCAGGAAAACATTTTACAGAATGTGCGGGAAGCTATATTTGTTTTCAATTTTGTTCGATGAAACAACAGATATATCACATATCTCACAGCTGAGCCTATCATTTCGATATTTTCATAATGGTATTTTGTGACTTTTTGTGATACTTACGATGCTCTTAGACGTGAAGAAAACAATTCAGGTGATATAGAGCCTCGATTAACGAAAAAGGTTGAAAATCTGTGTACCAAATTTAATGCAGATTTACCTTGGTGTGTGGGTATTGGAACTGACAGCTGCTCGGTTATGGCATCAGATACGAAAGGTGCAGTGCAAGAATTGACGAAAATAGCCATTCACGCCAAACGTTGCCCGTGCAACAACCATGTACTTAATAACTCGTTGGCTAGATCATCCAAAGTAGTTTCTTGTCGCAATACATCAGGCACAATCTGAAAAGTTGTAGCATTTGCCAATGCATCCGCTAAGAGGCATGACATTTTTTAAAAAGAACTCGGAGTTGCCTTGCAAGGTATCTGTGAGACACGTTGGGTAGAGAGGTATGATGGGCATCTTCAATTTCAAGGAGACAACTTAGTCAAAATTTGTAGCACTCTGGAGAAGATTTCAACTTGGCAAGACAGTAAAACTGCTAATGATGCGCATTGCTTGCTGCAAACATTGCGCAGTTCTGATTTTATAATATCCTCCATCTGTTTAAGTGATGTATTAGGTGGGTAGTTGCCCAAATTATATTGTTTCTTATTGTTTGGTAAATGAACATTGTATACTATACCTACTTGAATATTATAATGTTGTTTTGTTAATATTTTTTGTTTCAACAAAAACAATTTCAGCTACCGTTTATATTAATTAAGTCATAGATCCTTAATTTATTCACTCATACTCACAGACAGTTACTTACTAACTTTTTTTATTATTTTTTTTATTATCTTTAAGCATAATACTGCAATCGAACTCAATTAATTTAAAAACCCTATAAAAAGAAAAAAATAACCTTGAAATTATGACCCTACGTAAGTACGTATGAAATTTTTTGATTAAATGTTGTCCCGTCTTTTTATAGGAATTTACGTTGTCGGGGGTTTTTTAAATTATAAATTTAATTTTTTATTTCATGCGTTTTGTAGGGACTCCTTGTTATTTCATTTCTTTTATTTTCTTGCGTTTTAAGATTCAGGTAATTTGGTATTTAATCAGGTTTTTTGTAATTCGCCATTTTGTGGCCATCTTGGATTTGAAATTTGTTGCAGTGTATTCTACTAGTCAAGCCCTTTCATTTGATACCCATATTGAGGGAGTTGTGAAAAAATATGTAATCCGCCATTTTGTGGTGGCGGCCATCTTGGACCGATTTTCATCAAACATAGCTAAGAACACACTCCCGACAAATTCACCTTTCAAAAAAAAAAACAAAATTAAAATTTGTTCATCCGTTCGGGAGCTACGATGCCACAGACAGACATACACACACACACCCCCCCCCCCCCCCCCACACACACACACACACACACAGACACGTCAAACTTATAACACCCCGTCGTTTTTGCGTCGGTTTAAAAAAAAGCTGCGGACGCTATTAATGATACTGTGTTCTACAAAATAAAAGAGAAAATGCGGACGTAATTTACCGACAGCTTTTTGAAGAGGCTAAAGAAGTAGCTGAGCAGCTAGATATAGAAATTAAATGGGCTAGAATAGTGTCAAGACAAATACATAGGGCCAATAACCAACCTGCTCAATCTGCTGAAGAGTATTTCCGCAGAGCCATATACATCCCACTTCTGGATTCAATAATAAGTGACCTACAGGACCGTCTGTCTCCTGAAATACTTAATTTGTTTCAGCTAAGCGTTTTCATGCCAAAAAGCGAATATATAGTAATCAAGACATTGAAACTGAAACAACTAGTAACCGATTATACATTGTTACTAGATAATACTCCAGATTCTGTCGTTGTATACATATCGGTGTGGATGGTGAAGTGGCAGCGGAGTCAGGACATACCGCAGTCGATTTCTGACCTTATTTTAAATTGCGATATTGAGATGTACCCTAATATAAGACAATTTTTATGTATTATGGCTACACTACCTGTTAGTGTAGCGGATAGATCTTTCTCTACGTTACTATAGAGGTATGAGGAACAGGGTGTAAAGTTCACTCATCCATTATAGAAAAGGGAAAATCCTTCGACCAGACGGGTGTTGTGTCTGCCGGGGAAATTGCCCAACGATTGATGTTGGGAAATTGTATCTATGCTAATTGCGCGGTAAACTCTGCTTGCGAGATGCAGGATTTGCGTGACGTCAGTATGACGCGGCGTTGTTCGCATGTGGCGTTGTAGATACCGCTACATCACTCCCCGCCGGAGACCGGAGGTCGATAGTGGACTGAGTCTTGTGTCTTGCGATGCTTGCCAGGCCAGCTGAGGTTCCAGTGAGTCGGAACCGGTTGCCGCATAGTTCACGGTGAGTCGGAACTGTTGCGGAGTTGTCCCCAGTGAGTCGGGGTGGCGCTGCGTTATATTCCAGTGCGTCGGATGTACAGCGCCGGGTTGAGGCTGGCTGCTGCGTCGACCAGGAGAGGGTTGCTCTGCTTGTTGACCGGCCGAAAGTGCAGTGTGCTGTGCCGAGGTTGCTGGTGAGGCTGAGGGTGATGACCAGGTATGCGCGGACGCTGCATGCTGGGGGCCAGGATACCCGTTGAAACCGTGGGTGCTGGCTGGCTGGGTGACTCACCGCTAAATCTTGCGAGAGTGATGATGATGACGTCACGCTGAAGTGTTTGCACGAAGGCTGCGCTGACGTTCATGTCCGGGGTCACCAGTATAGAGGTATGAGGAGCAGAGTATAAAGTTCACTCATACTCTATAGAAAAGGGAGGATCCTCCGACCAGATGGGTGTTGTGTCTGGCGGGCAATTGCCCAACGATTGATGTTGGGTAATTGTATCTATGCTAATTGCGCGGTAAACTCTGCTTGCGAGATGCAGGATTTGCGTGACGTCAGTATGACGCGTTGTTCGCATGTGGCGTTGTAGATACCGCGTATTAGTTTAAGAACTTAGTTATTAAGGTTAAATAAAAAAGGTTTATTATTTTTTTGATTTTCAGTTTTTTTAAGTACAGAACTTACATTTATTAATAAAATACCTACTTTTTACTTGTATCTATTATTGAATTATAACTTCTTGTGACTTGACCACGACTATGTGACCCCCCTGGCGCCAAAGCTGGATCCGCCCTTGTTGTGAACAAGGAGATTCCATTCAAATTTATGATCATTTTATTCCAAAATAGATTTTGATCAGACTTATCACTCCGCCCTCGTATATCTGTTATGTGATGTGATATACAGTTACACACACCGGCGTACCATGTTATTTGGCAATATTGGGCCCGAAGCGATCCATAGCAATTGTCAATTTTACGTGATTGATACACATTGATACGCAAATTGATCGTCTACCAAATGCAATTGAAGCGATTCAAAACATTACTGCAATTACAATTGATTGCAATCGATCAATTGCAATTGATCGTTTCGGAGCCGCTTAAAGAAGAGTGGTTGTTCCGAAGGGAAGCCGTTAGGAATCGGGTTGTATGAAGACCCCTGATATGTACACGTGGTCGAAGGAAGGAAGACGATAATCGTCTTTTCAAGGATGTAAGGATCGGTATACGTATTACGTGGAAACGGCCGGGATCACGTACATTTACTAGCAAATACCTATTGTATTTTGATGACACCGAACACGTTATCTTGCAGCTAATAAATGTTTATAAAAATTCCGGCCAATACGGTAAACAAACTAATTTAGTCCTATTTGTTTTTCCTACCGCGGGTCCTCGAATTAACAAATAAGGAAAGTATATGGCTAATATCATAACATACATTATCCTCATTATTTCCTAACTCTTAGGTACTTTATTCCCTCTTAGAGGAATACATAATATGTATAATAGAAAAATATATGCCTAGGTATGATTAGTTACCTACAAACAAAAAAAAGTCAGAAATTATAAGTTATGGCCCAGACGGAGATGGCGCGATGAGCCAGACTCCTTTAACAAGAACTGAAGGCCAATTCTCGTAATTTAAAACGTTCAAAATCTAGTCGCAGTCTCATCTCAGCGACAAACAAATGTCAAAAACTCGTCAAAATGTAGGGAAATTAGAGGTATTTTTGACACATTGAGACTGAGATCAGACTGTGAATGTTATTAAAACTACCAGAATTGCCCCTCTGGTCCTTAGCAGCTTTGAACAGAGAGAAGTGGAGAGTAGGGAGGCCCGTGACCAGCAGTGGGACATCACAGGCTTTAAAACAAACAAGTTATCAAGTTAAAAGAAACAAGTTCTCAAGTTATTTTGATAACTTGTTTCTTTTAAAAGCAAGATACAACAACAACAACACAACCAGCCTATAATGTTCCCACTGCTGGTACACGGGCCTCCTCTCGGTGAGAGGGAGTGGGCCGTAATCCACCACGGGGGCCCAGTGAGATGTTTTCGAATTTATGTTTCTAGGACATGCCGGTTTCCTTACGACGTTTTCCTTTACCATTTTGAGAGCAGTGGTGATGAAATAATTTACACAAAGTAAAGCGTCTGCCTGGGTTCGAACCTACAACTCTTAAGTGGCGGCCGCATTTGGCCACCACTGCTCTAAACAAGATAGTATTTTACCAACGGATGCAACGAATATGGCAAACAAATAGGTAGGAACCTACAGGATGACCTGCTACCCTGCTACCTAAGGTTTAACAACAGTTGTGCAAATTATTTTTAGGGGCCATAGTCAATAAATTAAAAGATTTTGTTTACCCATTTTCGTGCCTGGTTGATGGTAATGCGGAAATGTGGGTGTATTGTGGGTATACTAAAGCCCACTGCCTGCCATTCGGCGTGAGATTATTTATGTGTGTTGTTGACCCATACCTACATAGAATACGTTTTTCATATTTATGAATACCTTATCGCCGCTTGAAATATTTACCAGTGTAAAAATATTTTTGACTTATCTATTAAAGAGCGAAGGTACAGATTTGTATTGATTTGCAATTTATATTTTTTATAGTGTTGGTCTACAAACAGTTATAGTTAAACTATTTTTCAATGACATGGGGCTTGAACATACTGGCGAAACGTGCCGTACTATTTAGGTCCTACTCATCATCATCATCTGGCTAGTCTTTCCCAACTATGATAGGGGTCGGCTTCCAGTCTAACCGGATGCAGCTGAATACCAGTATTTACATGGAACGACTCCCTATCTGACCTCCACAACCCAGTTACTGGGTAATACGATGCCCCTTGGTAAGACAGGTTGTCAGACTATTTAGGTACTACTATGGGTAACTGACTAATTTCAACTCTTTATTAGTGGTTGTAATGGCATCATGTTGTAATCATGTCATTTGGTTTAAATAAGTTTTTATTTTTATTATTTATTTTTTATATACATTTTTTTATATTTGTGATGTGAGACGTGTGTGACGTTGTAGGCCTTGTAGATTGAAGATTTGTCGACCATTTTCTATTATATTCAAATCAAACCATTTTTTGGTTTGCAAACATGAGTATGTAGTACATAGATGTTCAAGTACCTACTTGTTGACAAACCAACACTGTCCTCCCATACCTATTAGCACTGCCAATTTGAAAATATTAATGTAATTTTTTTAAAGAGGTACGTGTAGTTTCTTGCCGGCTCTACTCCATAGGAAACGACCAATTGAAAATATGCACCTAGCTTCTGACGGTTCTTATGTGCATGTGTGATTTATTTTGATTTTTAATGTTAAGTTATGTATTAACCAATTAAACAAAGTAAAATTACTCACTTTTCATCCGGAAACGCATCATGTATAGCTTGAATTTCATCCAGAAAATGCTTTTTCAGGAACGTAGAATCATACATATTACCGAAAAACGGTACTCCTGGGAAATATTTCACACCGCGTCGTTTGAAAAAGTTGTTCATTTGTTTATAACTGTAGATGTAGTACACTACGAGGGTTGTAAGCAGAAACAATAGTATTTCGAGTATCATGTTGATAGGTGTCGCGCGCCGGGGGCCGACTGTGATTATACACTGCGCACGAGCGTACAGAGTAAGTGAAGAGGAAGGAGAGGGACATATATGTAGCGTGGCATAGATCGTTAGTATGACATGAATTTTATTACGCAGGAGACAGCTTGTGTATGAAAACAAATGTTTATCGAAAAAACACGCGCAGGAGACATGGCTTAATGTAGTACATAGTACAGGTAACGTGTATTCTTTCAAGACTAAGGCCCGTCGTTACAAGGCTTCTCAAAAGTGGCCAGCTACAAACTCAAATCACTAATGAGTAGCCTGAATGTACTAGTATTTTAATGGCGGCGGCACACGATGCGTAAAATAAAAAATAAGTCGATGTATTTTCATTGGTAATCTATACTAATATTATAAAGAGGTAAAATTTGTTTGTTTGTATGTATGTAGGAGGTAATCTCAGGAGTTCATGATCCAATTCTAAAAATGTTTTTACTGGTTGAAAGCTACATTATGTGTGAGTGCTATAGGCTATAAATTATGTTTACATCATGCATTTTAGCAGAGCTATCACAACTTTTGTCTTGCAAGTCGGAAAGAAAACCTCTTAAAACAGAGTTATTTGCATGCGCTGCCTAAACAGTTGTATACATATAACTAAAAACAATGTATGGCAATCTGGTCCACCTTAAATAGTTCAACAAAAAAGTCCGCGACACCATGTTTCTATATTTTATCTTTTAATATCGCTTTTATGTTTTAAAAAAGTATTTTTTTGACATGCTTACGTTTGGATGAAAATATATATTTTACTATGAATCCTTATGAAAATAAATTATTTTATGATCACAAGGATATCAAGGAGATAAGATTTGCCCTTTACAGTATGTCAATTGGTCATATAGTTTCGGAGATAATAAATATAAAATGATTAAAAACGCAAAAGGCCGCTAAAACATTCACGAATACAACTTTCATTCATCGCGTGCACATTGTGCAGACGTTTTATCTATTCACCCATAGAGGGCGTTGTGCAAATACGTCTTTTTTCTGAATTGCGGTGTTAAGACTTTCCGCGGATTGATGACCCCCTCGATTTATCTAAACTGAAGAGTTTGTTTGGTTGAACGCGCTAATCTCAGGAACTACTGGTTCGAATTGATAAATTATTTTTGTGTTGGATAGTCCATTTATCGAGGAAGGCTTTAGCTTTTTAGGCTATATAACATCACGCTGCGACCAATAGGAGCGGAGCATCAATGGAAAATGTTGCAAAAACGGGAAAAATGATTCCTTTTTGAGAGCTTCCGTTGCGTGCACTGCGTAAACGGTTTAAGTTACGCAAAAATCATGTATGATGGACATGTTCCTCTTTAAAAGTTCTAAAAAAGTCCACGACAGCTTTAAGATTGACTCACTATAACCTTTTTTATGGTAATCAAATTTGTTCGAAATTAATGCATTATTTGCGAAGGTGTTTAATATCAACATGATATTAATCCTTATCCAAATAGGACTGTTCCTAAATTACCCTAGGCTGATAAAATTTTTGTTTTTTCCTAATTATGTGAAATATCACAGTACGTTATTCATCACAAGTATTTTATTGTGAACAAAATTGCCCTTAACATCACTTGATTTCAATAAACATCTTAGGAGATATCATAACGCATGATTAATGGAATACTGACTTAACTCAAAAAAAGACGATTTTTGGGAAATCGCAAAAGGAGATCTTGCTATGAGGACTTAACCTACTTGTTGATGCATAAAAATAAAACTGATTTATATTAATCATGAATGCTTGTATTTTGAACGTCTGTGATTAACTATTGATGAGATCTGGGTAAAAAAAAAAAACGGAAATCCCATCTGACCTATCTACTAATGGGTCAGTGTTCCATTAAGCATTTGATAATTGTAAATAACTCCGCAACAAAATCTATATCTACATATAGTAATATTAAAGCTGAATAGTTTGTTTGTACGCGTTAATCTCTGGAACTACCAGTCGGATATGAAAAATTCTTTTTACATTTGATAGCCCAATTCTTTAGAAAGGCTATAGGCTATTTAACATCACGCTAGAACTCTTAGGGGCCGAGCATATAGAAAAAAAGTCGGAAAACGAAGTAGGTAATAGGCGCGGGCGGGCGATGCGATGCGACGGGGGACAAGAAATTTCACGCGAACAAAGTCGCGGGCAGAAGCTAGTTATTATTATAAAACTGACCGGGTTCGAACTCACGACCTAAAACTCGTAAGTCGGTTCGGTTACCACTGGGCCATCTGGGCTTTATGTAATTACTTCATCACCACTGCTCTCAAAACAGTGAAGGGAACCGGCCGCGGCATGTCCTAGAACCAAAAGTTGGAAGATAGTGACAGGACGAGGTTATATTTGTGGCCTCTTACCGCAAGTTAACATAAGCCCAAAGGACAGGTGGTTTGGTATCGATATATGTATAAGGAAACAACAAACTATCTCAAACACCGTATATTTATAAAAATAAATCTAAAGCAATAAACGGTGAACCTTAAAAAACTAATTTACTTTATCATTAACAAATTAGGTAGGTGTCTATAGCTATATCTCAATATTGCCAGCCAGCTAAAATTTCAGCAGAAGGAGCTAGGGTCATGGGGAGTTGTGACATTGCCAAGTGGTGGTTTACGGCCTCCCTCTCAAAAAAAGAGGAGGCCTTTGTCCCAGCAGTGGAAACATTGTGGCTCGTATTATATTATTATAAATAATCAAATCAAAAGTACGTTTCTGAGACCATATCGCTTTTCATAATTTGAACCGACAGTGATATTTTGTTCAATTGATAGACGATTTAAAAGGCCAAACTAATAAATTACCAAGCAATTGAGCACTTTATTCTTTAACCAACAGAATATATTTTCGATCGCCAGTTATAGAGCAGATATTATATATGCCTAAATATGATAACAACACGTGAATGCTTGAGTAAACTGTTTGTAAACAGGTTTTGTGATAAAATGTCAACTACTCCTCAAGAAGATCGATATTGCTTTGTCGTTGTTGTTATTCAGATAAGGCTATGTATACTATGTATAATACGGTTAGTGCCCCCACCTGCGGTCCAGAGATCGCTACTACAACTGCGCCCGAGTCGAACGTGAGGATGAATAATACGGCTGTGTATGGGTATGCGTCGGCACTGGCAGCGAGTGTAAATCGAGAAACTTTGCAGTTTGTGTATTCAAATAGGATAGCAAGGGACAAAAGTGACGAATGGACTATGGTAACAAATAAAAAGAAGCTACGGAATAAGTTTTTGAGTAACACGGGAAAGGCAACTTATGATTTAAATGCGAAGTTTAGGGCAGCGTCGACCCAGGTACCTCTTTATATTTCTAACATATGTACGGAAACTAGTGGTGATGACATTGTAAACTACATTCGTGATAAGACCCATATAACTGTTAAGTTGGAAAAAAATTTATCAAAGAAGGAACGTGGGTATAATTCTTATAAATTCTTTGTTGAAAAAAGCAAACTACCGTTGTTTTTGGATGATGCTCTTTGGCCGGAAGGTATTTACTTTCGGCAGTTTGTGCAGTTTAAAAATAAAGACAGAGTTAGTGTTAACTCTGATTCGGGTATCCTTCAAAAGCAATCGTAATGGATAGCTATTTGAAGCAAGCGTGTTCAAACAGGTTTGTTACATTTAATTGTAAATCCTTAAAGAGGTCATTAGACAGTGTTCGAGATTTATGTAAGTTTGCAGATGTATTAGCGCTTCAAGAGACTTGGCTCCTCCCCCATAATGTGTACCTTCTCAGTACCATACATAAAGACTTTGAATATACGGGGAAGTCTGCGGTAGATACATCCGCAAGTATTCTTAAAGGGCGTCCTTATGGGGGAGTGGCTATTTTGTGGCGGAAAGGATTGTTTAAAACTGTAAGTGTTATTAACTGTAATAGTAACAGGCTAGCGGCCATAAGAGCGACACTAAGTGACAACCGCTCTGTAATGATATTCAGTAGAACCAAAGTGGACTCAAACTGTCGCCCTGAAATATTCCCCGCTTAATCCATACAGGCTCATCATTCCCCTGGATCTGTCGACACCCTGGATAGCGAAGGACCGTCTTCCACTGTCTTATACACGACTCAAGGAAGGTGCGTAGAGTTGCATCTATCTTGTACAACTCCAGCACCCTCATGAGCCATGTATGTGGCACCGAGTCGTAGGCCTTCTTATAATCTATCCAGCATGTCGACATATCCTTGCGGGATCGGCGAACCTGTTGGCTAATGGCCATGTCTATGAGGAGTAGCTCCTTAGTACCGCGGGACCCATTCCTACATCCATTTTGAGAGGCAGACATAATCGAGTAACTGTCAATGTGTGTGTTAATTTTCGCTCTCAAAATGGATGTAAGAAGTTTATAAACCGTCGACAAACACGTGATCGGTCTATAATTCTTGGGTTCCGCGGGACTACCTGACTTATGGAGCAGGTGGGTAACGCCTGTTGTTAGAAACTGTGGTAGTGACCCAGACTCTAAGGATGACCGGAACTGAGATGCCAGGCAAGTGTGTGAACTAATTAGCCATTTTAACCAAAAGTTATGCAGTCCGTCCGGTCCCGGTGATTTCCAATTCGGTAACGGACGGACTGCTTTGGCTACGTCTAATGGCGTAATTATGACTGGTTCCATTTCTGGTATAGTTCCACACACTCGCTCGATATCGCGCATCCAGCCACCCTCAGCGTGACAGACGGGCACCGACCAGATGCTGCGCCAGAATGCACTAGTGGTGGCATCATCCGGGCGGCACACGTCCGTCACGTTTTGTTCAGGTCGCTCCCAAGTTCTATATACCCACCTCTCATCGCTCTGGAACATGCGATTCTGCGTGTACCGATCAACCCGCCGCTTATACCGCCGAATACGACTCGCCCATGCACAAACTTTCTGCTTCAGGAAGTCGATGCGCTCTGTGACATTGGACATGTATTCCCGAGGGCTGATTCCAGTCCCCGAAAATGCGTGTCTTACAAAGCGCATCACTCGTGGTCGTGTGTTGCCCTCCCTGAAGCAGTATAGTTTACCGATGAGTACCCTGGCCCCATCGATACGACGCTCGATCCTGTATCGCCAGGCTGGTACGGCTGGTTTTGGTCGAGTAGCTGCGTCACAATTTGGAAACTTGACGTTAGCTAAACGACATGCCGCCACAGCCGCGCAATACAAGATCGAGTGTGTATCAACGAGATCCTCGCTGCTCTCGAAGAAATTCTTGAGCTGCGAGTCCAAGGCACACACTAGCGCCCTATTTTTTTTGTGCATAGGTAGCCGTGGTATTCGGGGTCTAAGTTCGGTTGGAGTGGACCTATACTCGCGAAACGCATCTTCCAGTGCGCTCCTCAGTCGGACGTTGTACTGGCTACTTACTGTGTCAACCCTATCATCATCTTCTTCAACACGATTGGACCGCGGCGGGATGGCATCAATAGTTGACGCTTGTGCCGCGGTTTGTGCCAGAGTCGAGACGATTTGGTTGTTTAGTACCTCTGAGCGCAGCCTATCAAGTGCTATGTCGTCCAACCTGTGATTGCGTTGGATGACCCGCACCTGATCCGACAGTCGTTGGGCCGAGACGTTGACGGTTGGTTCCAGTTCCTGGAACAGAGACAGCAACCTATCACGGTACGCAGTGAGGTTAGTTCCCCCCTTTGTAGACCCGTAGTATGCGCGCATGACGTTCTCGTTCATAGACTGAGTCCATCTCATGCGCTGCACACAACCACCGGCAGCGGGGACCCGGCTCGGGGCCAGATGGCCCCTAAGTCCCAAGCTCCTCGGTGGCCGGCCTCTCCCCTGCCGACGTACAGGTGTTGGCGACGTCGGCGGGGAAAAATATTCGTCGCTCGAGCTCGACGCAACTGCTACGGCCGGTGTCACAGCACTCTCGATGGGGCTGGATTCCGGCGGCGGCAGGGCGGGGCTGAGCGACGACTCCGGAGGTGGTAGGCGTGCACGGCGAGCTGCTGATGTCGTCAACATTTTCAACATTTCATTTTCACGTTTTTATCGGAGGTGACATGACAGATGTCACCTCCGGATCGGCAGTTTTCGATGCAAGTTTTTGTTTCTGTTCATTGTATTTATATAAAATTATGTTTATGTATTGATAATATTGGATTTTCTGATATGGTTTTACGGATATATAAATATAAAAACTGCTTCTAAAAATTATATATTAGGAAATTGTGAACAGATGACAAAAGAGACGTTGACGCTGACGTTGGTGTTGCTAGCTTATTTATTATTATTATTATTATTATTATTATTATAATAATGTCAGTTCTATTGCAATTCACCCAACGGATAAATTAAAATCTAGTGACGACACTAAATCTCTTGTCCAAAATATTATATGCCCTGAACAAATGAAATTGCACGTTAGAGGACTGCGAAAAACAAAAAACGAAGGCGTTATAATCAGCACGGAGACGAAAGACGACATAGAAAAACTTAGGAAATCATCTCAGCTAAGTAGTTCCAGCCTAAAAGTGGAAGAGCCCCATAAGAGAAGACCAAGAATTGTAGTTATAGGAGTACCGACCATTTTAAGTGATCAAGAAGTTTATGATTGCATCTATGAGCAGAATGTAGCCGATAAGCTGCCTAGTTTGTCTCGTGACTCTTTTTTGGCCTCTATAAATTTAAGTCACAAATCAGGTAAAAAAGGAGGGACCTACGTGCAATTTTATTCTTGAAGTTTCTGCTAACATAAGAAAGGCGCTTATAAACCAAAATCGAGTGTTCATTAATTGGACATCCTGCCCAGTGAGGGACTTCACGCTTGTGACCAGGTGCTTTAAATGTCAACAGTATGGACATGCTGCAAAGACTTGTCGGGAGGCTACCTATACGTGTGGACACTGTGAGGAACAAGGTCATCAGGTGAATGAGTGCACTAAACTTGCTGAACCGTCACATTGTGCAACATGCATGCGATTTAAAAAACCGAGCAATCACAAAACAGGCGACCAAGAATGCCCCGCAAAGAAAATAGCTGAGACAAGATACATCAATTCTATAGATTATAATGACGTCGGTTAAGGCCGCTAATGTTTATCTATAAGCCTTTTTTACTTTATGTTCTATAATTATTATTATATTGTCTTTTACTAGTTATAATACCTACGTAAAAAAAAAAAAAAAAATTGTTTTAGTTTTTACAAATCGTGTTATAAATAAACATGAAATCTTGATATTTTGTTGTCAGGGTAAAATTTACAAGTATGACAAAATAAACACAACCTTATTAAAAATGTAACAATGCAAAAATAATAATAAGTAGAACATTGTTGCAAAAATGTCTTACGATGATGCATGAGTATCACATTTCTGGCAATTAGAATATAACCATAATTTATAGTAGATAAATTATTTACTATTTGTTTAAGGAATTTTAAATAATACTTATGTATAATAAGCACTTGAGTGAGATACCTGAGATACAGGTTTATTCCTAGTTCAGGTAGAATCCAAATATTTTTACCTACACCTAGTATTAAGGCCTTATTTTGTAAATATTTATGTAAATCAATTATTTCAATAAACTATACTAAATATAATACTAAACTCAAGCGCCTCCACTTCGACCGGTTCTGTGTTTCTCGCATCCAGCGGGTTCCTGCGGCCTTCACAAGGTCATCGGTCCACCTTAAGGCGATTTACTTTGTGTAAATAATTTCATCACCACTGCTCTCACAACGGTGAAGAAAAACATCGTGAGGAAACCGGCATGTATTCATAGAGAGGAGGCTTGTGTCCCAGCAGTGGGAACGTCTGATTATGTATGTATAACTCCGATGAGGTGAACCGATCAAATAAAATCTGCGGTTGGAGGGCCTTTTTATGTATGTATTAGGTATGTTGTAACTGTGTGTACTCCCCGTCACTTTTCCCTAAAGGTTCATTAGAAAACCAGCGTCAGACAGCATCTGTCTGGCATTAATGCTGAAATGAACCTTTTTGGCGCAGCCGTGAGGCACACACTATAGTTGTCTGAAACATTGTTTTAATTTTATTAATTTTGTATTTTGTGTTTCACGAACTGTGTCCAAATAAACTTTTTTCTTTCTTTCTTTCTTTCACCAGAATGTCATAATAGAACCCTGCAACCTAATTGCGTAATCACACTATCAATCGTAATTAGAATAATTTTGAAGGATATCGCTAATACATTGATTGCTTCATTTGTTAGAAAAAATTTTCTCCTCAACAACGTAAATAACGCATAGACTTATGCGGGTGATACCGCGGGGCGGTACTAGTAACTTAATATTATCGTCTACATAGTAGTCAATGAGTTCGATTGAGCTTCCACGTGCGAGTTAACGCTCTAGTATTTACTACGCGTATGTACTATACAATAAGCTATATACCTGCCTATGTACAGACATGCTTTGGTCTCCAATGAGTAGGTACAGCCTCAATTAGTTAATTTGTGTCGGAACTAATTGAAGCCACGACAGACATAATAAATATGTGTAGTTAGCGATTGAACCTGATGTCAAGTTATCTGAAGTTGTTAATCATTTTATAAGTATTGTTAATCCCACAAATCCCCCTTGTGACTAAGTAATAACAGCCGCACGGGTCGATCGATCAGGTTAAGCTACGCTTGCCGCGGTTGGTCTGTGGATGGGTGACCATGTTTGTTTACCAAGACCCCTCCGTGCCTCGGAAAGCACGTTAAGCCGTTGGTCACTGCTACCATTCGTAGATCTTTGACAGTCGTTACGGGTCGTCAGAAGTCCGAAAATCTGACAACCAGTCTTACCAAGGTGTATCGTGTTGCCTAGTAACTGAGTTGTGGAGGTCAGATAGGCACGTTCCATATAAATTACTAGTATTCAGCTGTATTGGGTCAGACTGGAAGCTGACCCCAACATAGAAAGGCTAGGCAGATGTTGATGTTAATCCCACAAATAATTCCGAATTAAAAAGTTGGGATGCAACTATGCTGCTGGGCCTGTCGGGTCGCGTATTCGATGTTTTAGAAATGCTGCCTTTTCGTCATAATCATTACTGGCAGCCTTGTTCCATCCGCTGTCTAGTATAGGTTTCCTCTCTTCTGTGCCATGCTTTCCTGGTCCATTGGAGTTTTGATTTCCCGCAAGATAACATTGAAACTATCGACGTAATTGTGCTGCTTATAAAAAATAAATCCCCAAGGTACTGCAATATCGTAGCAGTCTTATCTGGGCCCGAATTCTGTGTGTCTTCGCCAAATCTTACCACGTGCAAACCACGTCAATATCGTGGAATCGAAATGTAAACCGTACGGAAACATGTGTTTTGACAGTTCAAACCACGCCACTGTGTCATAGAGAATACGTTAATAGCTGAGGGGCAATTCTCGTAATTTTAAGAACGTTCACAGTCTGATCTCAGTCTCGATCTGTCAAAAATACCTCTAATTTACATTTTGGCAAGTTTTTGACATTTGTTTGTCGCCGAGATGAGACTGCGACTAGATTTTGTACGTTTTAAATTACGAGAATTAGCCTACAGATGTCGTGATTAACTAAGGAATTGACGTGGTTTCGAAGTAAGGAATCGTTAAGTGGTCATAGTGAATTAGGGCCCACCGCCCTGGAGCATACCATTATTAATTTGTAGGGCAGTTGATGTGCATGGCAAGTCAAGATGACAGTTAATAGTTGGTACACATGGTACAGAATCGCTTGACACTTTACTTTTCGTCTAATGTTGACCTCCTACAGCTCTATGGTAACTTGGTAACCCCCGAAACGCGATATTATACTGAATAACTAGCAGTACCTTCCTTCTCCTAACTATTTAGGTAAAATATTTGTTAGTGTAACTAACAGAGGCAGAGTTTACCCTGCTTCATTATACGGCGCTGAACGGCTGTTTATACGGAGTTACCAAGTTAAACCATGAAAGAGTGAGCCGGGCCCTTTGCTAAAGTTTCACCACAATGTCTGTTGGGCCAACACTTCCCTGGCATTACATGACAATCATACGCACTTTGTGGTTGTAAATTAGGCTCTGTGTTATGTTGGTTAATTTGCGGTTCAATAAAAGGTAAGGTTCATACCTACAGTTACAGAGAATGGCATGAAAAAAAAAATAGGTTTTAATTCAAGTGTCAAACGATGATTGGGACTAATAAAATGAATGGAGGAGGTACTGTCAAATAAATATTATATTTTTGTACTGGCTGCGCCCTGCTGTTTTACCCGGATAAGTCTCGATCCCGTAGGAATAAGGGGATAAAAAGTATTCTATGTCCTGATCCAGGTCATAGTCTACCAATGTGTCAGATTTCATCCCAATCCGTTCAGCCGTTTTAGCGTGAAAACGTAACAAACAAACATTTATTTTTTTATTAGCCGTTAATGTCCCACTGCTGGTCAAAGGTCCCCCTACTCTCCTTCCACATCTCTCTGTCCAGAGCTGCCAAGGACCCATCTTTATTAAAGGAGTCCAACTCATCCCGCCATCTCCGTCTGGGCATGCCGCGATGTCGTATGCCATTGTGCGGAACCCACTGGGTCGAGGTTTACCAGAGAGCTATGGAACGGAGTATTCTGGGTATTAGATTTGTGGAGCGTGTTAAGAATACAACAATCCGTTCCATTACCAAACTAACATAACTGATGCCACTCGGAAAACTGCAACAGTTAAATGGAATTCGGCTGGACACATCTGCCGCATGTCAGACGATCAAGGGGCCAAACAAACAGAAAAAAATCAAATCTTTTCTCTTTATAATATTTGTTTAGATGTCACAAACACAAGAGATCTTTATAACATAATTGTAATTTAAAATATGTGAAAAATTATAAAAGTTTTAAACAACATAAGCACTTAACGTTTCAACTAGTCTTAGCTACTAAGTTTTATCTTGGCAATTTAATACAGCTCATGCACAAATGCTTTTAAGTTTTAAGAAGATTTTCATATGATAGCCACCCTTGTCCTTGTGACCCTTGTTTCACCCCCACCCTTCTTTCACATAATAATAGCAAAACATTTTTAGAATTATTTTAATTTTAGCTCTTTTTAACATTTTTAGCTGTATTTTATTATAGCAGCGGCGACTGGCACCTACGTAATAAGTTAAGTAACAGTTTATGATATATTTTTTAAGCGTCTAGCTCTTACCCAAATTACTTAGAATTACTTAGGCCTTGGGCTATTTTAGAAATATTTTAGTTGTTTGCTTTGACATACAGAGTTTGTTGACAACCTTCAGTTTTTTGACAGCGTTATTAATAAATGGTATTTGTACTTTGTGTAGATTTTAATTGAGTCTTCTGAAAACTGTGCTAATGGAGGTTTTGCCGTTCTGTGATGAATCAACATTAGGAATGAATAACTGTTATGTGAAAATTTACATTACATTGCAAAGAATAACTGTTAAGTATGTGAAATTTAAATTTTATAAGCTAAAAATATTTTTGGATCAGAACATTAAAAACTTCCCAAATCCATATCTAACAATGTTTGTTTATTCTTTTATGTCTTTCCTATACGGTCATAAACACCGCATGCATATCTAAGTCAAATAAAACGCGAAACAAACGTAGTTTCGTAGATTTAGTGACATTAAAACCATTGAATGAACAACTGTCATAAATCCAACGATAGAAGTTCATCCAACTTTGTCGGCTCGTAGTGCCCAACGAAATATTTTGACAAGACTTCAAAAGTCGCCGACTTTGGAAGTCGAAGTCTTAAGTCTGGCCTATGGAGTGTTAAGAGTTTCTTGTTCTGTATTTAATTTGAAAGAATAATGTTTCCGTTTGAGTAATATTGCCGGGAAATTATAAAGTAAAATGGGGGAATTTAACCTCAGCATATTTTGAGTACAGGGATTGTGGAAGATGGAAAACGTATTGTGACGCAACTTGGACTTTTGAGCAGCTGTGAACATCTATTCTACTCTATAGTAATAACAAAGCTGAAGAGTTTGTTTGAATGCGCTAATCTCTGGAACTACCAGTCAGATTTGAACAAATCTTTTTGCATTTGATAGCCCAATTCTTGAGGAAGGTTATAGGTTATTTAGCATAACGCTATGGCCCGAGCCAAGGAGGAGTTAGGAGCAGAGCAAAAAGAATAAAAGTCACAAAACAAATTAATAGCGCAGGCAGGCGATAAGATAACTGGGGGATTCGACCGGAATAAAACAAAAAGAAGAAGGGGATCAGAACGGTTGACAAGTTTATAGTGGATCAGAATTAAAACGTAATAACAACCAGCAAGGGATCAGTTCAGGGGATCCGACCGGAATAACTCGACAGGATGGGTCGGGGGATCAAGAAATTTCACGCCAAATGCGCGGGCAGAAGTTGGTAGTTAATAAAATTATAAAGTGTATATTTTATTGGCTATATGATAATAGCATGGGTCGATCGAAAGTTCAGCTACGCTTGCCGCGGTTGGTTTGTAGATGGGTGACCATCTATCTATTACGTATCGAGACCCCTGCGTGTCTCGGAAAGCAACTTAAGCCGTTGGTCCCGGCTGTTATTCGTAGAGTTTTGACAGCCGTTACGGGTAATCAGAAGTCTGACAACCAGTCTTACCAAGGGGTATCGTGTTACCCAGTAACTGAGCTGTGGATGTTAGATAAGCAGTTGCTCCATGTAAAATACTGGTATTCAGCTGCATCCGGTTAGACTGGAAGCCGACCCCAACTTAGTTGGGAGAAGGCAGGAAGACGATGAGTAACGGATGGGTAGAGGACCTTATTTTACTGCATAACACTTTCATTTAGAGATAACACTTGACCGTGTGCTTTATGTCCTAGCGAGTAACGCCCCTGGCGATTGGAACCTGTCTACAAAATTATTGGGGAATAAGCCAGGCAGATTGATAAGGTACACACGGCGACATATTCATGGCGACAGTTCCAGTTTTAGCTGACCTCGAACTGTATTGGTTTTTCGTACAGTGAGAAGTCAGCTTATACTGGAAATATATAGCTTGAATATGTCGTCGTGCGTAGGCAGTAATTATAGTAACGTTGAGCTAAAACCTACACGCTGCTGGTAACGTAAACTTTTTGGCAACTTCGTTTAAACAATATAAGGGCTGATTTTTCCAATGTCAGATAATTTTATCGAATCAAATCAAATCAATCAAAAGTCATTTATTCAAATTAGGGTGAGAATCAGCACTTTTCGACCGTCAAAATTACAAAAGACAGTCCCCCAAAAACGCCCGCCCTTCACCACTTCCTAGTGCTATCGCTGGGAAGAAGAAGTGGCGCAACAAACTCCCCAGCAGCACAGCTGTCTGTTCAGTTAGAAAATACTTATACTTGATTGTATACAATACTAGGTGTTAAGTAATTAACATTACAAGGCACAGAACATAAAATTAAATTATTTGCCATGTGTCAGCTAGCCACGCCATTATACCAACAAATATTATACGTACTCAAGCTAAAAAATAAATAATTAAAATTAAGATGTAAATAAAAACTTACTACCTAAATAAAAGTCTCCAGGCATAAAGGGGGTGACAGCTTACATATTTATGCGTTGCTGGGTTCTGGTCACATAGCTGTCACTCGAAGGAATCATTTTGAATTTTTGGCAGTTCTTCCATACAAAAACTGTCAAACATCAATTTTATTCCTCGTAAAAGTTATTTGGCGATGGATAAATAAGCCTTAAGACCAACTAATATATTGCAATGTAACCCGTCTTTCTCTCTTTACAAAGCACGCCTCCTTAATACCTACATTGTTACATTACAAGCCTCTTCCGCCCCTCTTTTTATCCTCCATAAGAGTTACAACGTCATCCCCTCGATTTTATAAGCAACACTGATCGGTATTCGAGCTTCCCATGAAACGGCTCAGTTGTGATTTACAAAACCCTTTGAACAATGGACGAAGAAGAATTTTATGGGGTTCCGTTCCCAAAGGGTGCCGACGGGATCTATTACTAAGGTTCCGCTGTCCGTCCGTCTGTCACAGGGCTGTAACTTTGGAATAGTAAATAGGTAGACAACACTTGAAATGTTCACAGAGTGTGTATCTACGATGGCCGCTATAACATAAAATAATACAAACAAAGTAAAGTTTAAAATTAAAGCAGTGGAATACAAGAATCGTGTCTTTTACTTTTTTTAATTTAGCCTATTCTATCCCACTGCTGGGCAAAGGCCTTCAACAAGTCCTTCCATGAACTCCTTTCCCACGTTTTTTACTAAAGTATTTTTTTTAATATGTAGCGTTAGAGCACTAATAAAAAAAAGCGCACGAAGGGTTTCGTACCACCGTATAATATTTAACGCTACATATAAAAAAAAAAACTTTATTAAAAAATGCCAATTGACGGTAGATAATACAAAAAACGTCATCGTTTTTTGTATGATCTACCGTCAATTGGCTTGATAAGCAAATATACAGTCTTCGACATTTGCTACAATTAACAATCAAAGGAAAACCACGGCTTCCAAGAAAAGTCTTCGATGGAAATTATAAAGGGCTCATTTTTTTATTTTTAAGCTACACTTTTATTAGATCAAAAAGTTCTTTAAAAAAGTTTAATGAAACGTAATGGAAAATTCACTCTAGCAAATCTTTGACATAAAAAAACTAAAAAAAGATTCGTTTAAGGTAATGTCTTCATTAGATGATTTTAGCTTAAGTAGAACTTGCCTTGAAAAAGACGTTTACTTACTGAAAAAAAACTTTTTTCTTTTAGCCTTTATTCATAAACACTAATGGCATATCATTTTTAGTTTATCTAATGGTTATTTTTTGAAAGACCATTAGCAATGATATTATATCATTAGATAAACTAAAAATTGATCAAAAACACATTTTGCAAAAATTTAACCATTAGTTACTATTTTTAATAATTGGTTGAGTTTAACTACGAATCAAAAAACCGGCCCTTAGGGGTTTATTTAGAAACGATGATTAAAGTTAAGTAAGTTAAACTTCAAAAATGTATGGTAAACAGCCGCTAATTACCACTTAACTTTAAGCAACGTTTATGAATAAAGGGGTTTGAAAATTACTGCTTATTTATTACATTTAAAACACAAATTACTCTACTTAAAAAAAAATAAAAGGTTCCACAGACTAGAAAGGTTATATTAACCCAACCGTTAAGCTCCGCGTTCTATCGAAATGTCAAGTAAAAATATATTTTTAATGAAAAGTATCACAAAAAAAGTATAATTCAGGCAGAGAGGCGTGCAAACGACAAAACATTCGCTCATCATAATAGAGTAATGGAAGGGTAACGTGGGGAAAAGTGGAACACAAGCGGGTTTCCGTTCAGGATCGTGTATTGGGTCTAAATTAGGATCTGACGCAGAATGTCCCATTCGAAAAATGTCACCGTGAAAACGAATGTTCTATTCGCAAAAGGTCCCATTCTCAAGTTACTTTTTATTCATTTTTGTGTTCAATCAACTCAGCCTATCGCAGTCCACTGCTGGACATACGCATCATTTTTCTTCTCAACCAAAGCACCTACCATCTAGTCCACCTAGTCTTCACCACCCTTGGTCAGTCAACCAAGGGTAATCCCGCGCCCCCGGCCATAAGCAGAGGTGGAACACCGCGGTGGTTTTAGCCGGTAAGAGTCCGGCATACCCCTTCTGTCGATAAAAAAAAGGAATAAAATATAATAAAAAAAAGGAATAAAATATGTTTCTTTCTTTCTTTCTTTTCTTTCTTTTCTTTCTTTTCTTTCTTTCTTTTCTTTCTTTTCTTTCTTTTCTTTTTAGGATATCCACCGCGAACCAAAAAAAGAAAAAGTCCGCTTTGTAGCTTATTGTTCGAAAAGTTGCAATAAATATATAAAAAGGGCTCTGTATAGGAGCTGGGTATTTTTGTGTTACTTTAAAGAAATCATAAGGCATTTGTCAAAGGTTTAGAGGGTTTTTTTTTTTTTTTTTTTTCAGGATGGGAAATCATCAAATGACTCCTCCCGCTCTGGGTGGAGCAGAAGGGAGTGTCAGACTCTTACTGACTAAAACCCACCCGTGTTCCTTCCTTAGCCCTTTATGTACCAGGGCAGCGGTAACCCTTTCGGACGATCCCGCTACCCCGGCAGGCTTCGGCCCTGTCGGGCCCCGTCATCTATGCTGACATCTCTTTGAGGCGCACGTGGAACACTTACGCGCCGTCCGGCACGGGCCTGGTCCTGATCGGACGGAGAGCTACCCATTGCTCTCCGCCCGCAGGCCCGCGCCTACGGTGGCCGGGAGTCGTCACGCGGCTCCCGACGCCCGGAGCGTCTCCCTCGGCGGCTGAGGCGTGAGGATCTCTCCCTCGCCCATCCCGCCACCTCCTTCGCTAGCATGACTGCTTCGCAGAAGGAGGTGACCGCCTCCCACTCCCTCTCGCCCCGGACCATGGCTTGCACCAGGGCCGGACGCGAGAGGTCGCCGCCGCTGCCGATCGCCTCTACGAGGACACGGCGGTGCTCTGCCCAAGCGGGGCAGACCTCCACCGTATGCTCCACCGTGTCCTCTGGGCGATCCTCGCAGTGGTGACACCCGGGCGTCTCCTCCCGCCTGATTATGTGCAGGAACCTCCCGAAACATCCGTGTCCGGAGAGGACCTGCGTCAGGCGGTAGGTGAGAGCGCCGTGACGCCTCTCTAGCCACTCCTCAAAGAGGGGTCTTATCGCCGCTATCGTGGCGTGCCCTGCGCTGGGTTGCGATAGTCGCGCCTTCCATTCCACCATGAGACCGCGCCGGAGGTCCGTCCGCTCCGCAGCGATTTGCCGCGGGTGCAGAGTTTCCCCCCGACGTAGTGCCTCCGCGCGCCAGTCATACAGGCGCGCGAGGACTATCGCCTCCAGATCCCATGGTGGCAGTCCGGCAAGGAGGCTTGCTGCCTCGCGCGAGATCGTGCGGTACCCCCGGATCAGCCTTACGGCTACCACCTTTTGGGGCGCGTTCAGGTAGTGTGCGGCTCGAAGCCGCAGTGAACGCGCCCATACCGGGGCCCCATATAGGGCCATGGACCGCACGACCCCCGCGTAAAGCCTCCGGCAGGAGGCGTTTGGCCCCCTCAGGTTGGGCAGGAGCCGCCTTAAGGCGGCCCCGGCCCGTTCCAGTTTTGGGGCCAAACGTCGGAAATGCTCGACGAAGTTCCACCGGCTGTCGAGGACGAGACCCAGGTATCTCATCGTCTTCTCGACGCCGATGTGAACCCCTCCTACCATCAGTTGGGATCCCGAAGGTGGCCCGTACCGAGGCCCATGAAAGGACATGGCCTCGGACTTGTGCAATGCCACCTCGAGACCCAACTGCCGGATCCTTTCCACGACTATCGCAACCCCGCGTGTCATAGCGTCGGCCGCCGCCTGATGCGACCTCCCCTGCGCCAGGACCAGCGTGTCGTCAGCGTAGCAAACTACGCTGACGCCATCAGGGAGGTCGGCCCGCAGCACCCAGTCGTAACCGATGTCCCACAGGAGCGGCCCCAGAACCGATCCCTGTGGGACACCGCACGACATCTCTCGCCGGTTCCAGTTCCCGTCGCGACCGGGGTAGATGACGGCTCTGTCCGTCAAATACGCCCCGACTATTCGACGGAGGTAAGTCGGCACCCGGTGATACCGGAGTGCCTCCCCAATGCAGCTCCAGGGCAGGGTGTTGAACGCGTTGGCGATGTCGAGTGACACCGCCACGACCACCCCACCCCGGGACACCGCGTCCCCCGTCGTGAGGGCTCTCACGCGCATGATGGCGTCCACCGTCGAGCGCCCCTTGCGGAAGCCAAACTGGCACTCCGCAAGATCCGGCCCCATCCTCACCAGGTGCCCGACGAGGCGGCCCGCAATCACTCTCTCAAAGAGCTTGCCGACCTCGTCGAGCAGCACTATGGGCCGGTATGCGGACGGAGAGTCCGCAGGGCGCCCTGGCTTCTGAATGAGGACCAGCTTCCCCGTCTTCCAACGGAGTGGAAACTGGCCTCTCTCCATGCATGCGCTTAAGAGCGCCTCCAGTCGAGGCCCGAGAGCCCTCGAGGCCAGGACCCAGGCTTTACCCGGCAAGCCGTCGGGTCCCGGGGCGGTATTTTTGGCCTTCAGCCGGCCTACCGCCGCTCTCAGATCTACCCCGGTCACTACAGGGGTGTCGTCGTCGTCGTCCGCGTGGTCCGCTTCGGACACCGCAAGTGGCGGAGCCATAGGCGGGGGAGTATGTTCCCCCCGTGAAGGGAACAGAGCGCTCACCACCTCCTCCACCAGCTGTGGGCGGAGACTCTGCGTCAGCGGGGGGGCCCATGTGCGGAGTTTATTCCGCACCATTCTGTAGGGGCGCCCCCATGGATCTCTGTTCAGAGTCTCCAACATCTCCTCGCGGGCCGTATCCTTGGCCCGCTTGACAGCCTCTTGGAGGGTGGTCTTCGCCGCTCTGTACCCCTCGTACAGCTCCACCTCCGTGGCTTCCGCATCCGGAGGGCGGATGCGGAGCCTGCGGTGCCTGGTGTACCGGTGTCGCGCGTCGACGCACGCCTTGCGTAGCGCCCCAACCTCCTGCGACCACCAGTACACCTGACGTCGGGCGCATCCTGGCCGGACTCGGGGCATTGCCACGTCACAAATCTCGGACATCGCCTCCCGGAACCACTCCACCTCATCGTCAATATCAGCAGGCCTGTCCGGTGAAAACACCCAGGCCTGCACGATCGAGGCTTCCAGGAGAAGCTCCCGGTCCAGCTGCTTCAGCGCCCACCGCGGACCACTCGGGGCCTGTTGGACCAGCGCACTAGAGGGCTGGGTGGAGACCTCAAACCGGATATACCGATGATCGGAGTAGGTCTCCACCTCCTCCATGACGCGCCAGTCAATGACACGCTGTGACAGAGCGGGGCTGGCGAACGAGATGTCCACCACCGACTCGCCCCGCATCCGCACACACGTAGGAACAGAACCCCGATTTAGGACGACCAGGCCTGTTTCCAGAGCCCAGTCCTCCACCATCCTGCCCCGCACATCCGTGCAACGGGAACCCCAGGCCAAATTCTTGGCGTTGAAGTCCCCGAGCACTAGCACGGAGAAGGCGTGGTTTCTGGCGACGACGACACTCAACTCTGTTAAAGAGTTCTGGAACTCGGCGAGAGTTCGGCTCGGAGAGAAGTATACTCCCACTACTACAATCTCTCCGAACCGTGCTGCTACGCACCCCTGTCCCCTCGTGACACCTTCGAGGGACGGGGTACCGGCGGCGGCCGACGAAATTATGGCCACTGAGCCGTTTAGGTCCTCCACCCAGTCATCCCTGGGCGGGACAAAGTACGGCTCAGCGACCACGGCGACGTTAATCGACCACTGCGCCATGCTCTGGAGCAACAGGTCCTGAGCGCAGGCGCAGTGGTTGATGTTCGCCTGGAGAAGGCGTAGTGGAGGAGTTATTACTCCTCCATTTCAGCCCCCTCCCGGGCCCTATCGGCAGTGGTGGCGGCGGCGGCGGCGGCGGCGGCGGCGGCGGTGGTGGCGGCGGCGGCGGCGGCGGCGGCGGTGGCGGTGGCGGCGACAGTGGCGGCGACGGTGGTGGTGGCGACGACGGCGGAGGGCCTGCCCTTCCTCCTGGCTTCGGCGGGTGGAGCGCAGGACTTGCTCCCCGCCCGGTGATCGGCCGGCTTGCCAGCAGCCGCACATACGACGCAGTGCGGCGCGGCGTTGCACGAGCCGGCCGTATGTCCGGGCTTGCCGCAGCGGAAGCACAGAGTGCTGCGGTCCTCTAAGGTGCACTGGACGCCCACGTGGTGCCCCACGAGGCATCGATAGCACCTTAGAGGTCTGGGCTCCATCAGCTTGACCTGCGCTGACACCCAGCCCACCAGGAGCCTTCCACCCTCCACAATTTTCCTCGCCGCCGTCACGGGACAGCTTACCGTTATGGTTCGCATACCCGTGAAGTCAGGACGTAGGGTGCCCGCCTTCACCTGGTCGGCCAGACACCCGCCCGTCCTGACGACGGCGGCTACCACCTCTGCCCCCGTCACCGAGTCATCCAGGCCCACAATGCGGATATCCGCGCACTTGACGGGCCTGGAGACTCGAGCCTCGTCCGCATTGAGGGACGCCCTTAGCTTTTCAGCCAGGGCGTCTGCGGTGGGGCCACTCGTCGCACCGGGGACCTCCAGCATGCGGGCACCAGTGGCGGTCACCCTATGCCGGAGGCCTCCGGTGATCCCCAGCTCCTGGAGATCCACTGTCGCTCTCGCTTTGGCGAGCACGTCGCCGTAGGTCACCCCCCTCTTGACCGCGTCCGGCTGTAGTGTGATGACTACAGCCGCGGTCTTGGGGGAGCGAAGCCTAGCCGCAACGGCTCGCTCCTTGCGGCGCCTCCTCTGCGCCTTTTTTCTGGCCGCCTTGGCCGCCTTCTTTTTCTCCCCGACCACCTGCCACTCGGTGTTGGTCGTGGGAGATTTGTTCTGGGGAGGCGTAGGCTCTGGGGCCTTCCCCTCCCCAGCCGTTCTGCCCTTTTTCCGGGCTGGCACCGCGGGTTTGGCGGCAGGCGCCGATTTCGCCGGCGCCGAGGCTCCACCAGCCGACGTCGGTTTCGCCGGCGCCGGGGCTCCTCTTGCCGACGCCGGTTTGGCCGGCGCCTGGGCCCGGCCAGACGGCCCGGGTTTAGGGGCGGCAGCGGCCGCGTACGAGGCCGCCTTAGGCCCTGGGGCCGTCCTACCCGCCAAGGGAGGGCGCAGAACGATACCCTCCAGGACGGCGAACCGCGCCTGGAAGGTCGCCAGCTCCTGCCGAACCAGGTTCAGGACCTGGTTCTCCACCGGCACGGGCTGGCTTGGTGGTGGGATTGTCTGCGCTCTGGCGGCCGCTCGCATCCCGGCCAGGTCCGCTCGGAGCTCCTCATTCTCCTTTCGGAGGAGCTCCATGGCAGCCGTCAAGCGGGCCACCTCCGCCCGCATATCGGACGTTACGTCCGGCGGGGGCCCGGTGTGGATGGCTTCCGCCGCCGCCATGATGGAGGCCTTGGCCGAGACTATGGCCCTGTTTTTAGAAGTCTGTAACTTCTTCAGGGCCACATCCCGGATCGCGGCCTCCACGACCGCCGCAAACCTCTCTTTGCGGTCCGCATCAGGGCCGCCTACCTCAGCCGCCTCGTCGCTTGAGGTCTCTGATGCGGACACGCGACCAGAACCCCCCTCCTTTGCGGGCTCCTCCGCTTTCTCCGCCGCCTCCCGAGCAGTGAGCCCCCTCCCTGCGCCTCGCTCTCGGGCTCCTCCCCGCCTGCTGGTCGGGATCTTTCTGGCCGAAGCCAGCTCCCAGTCAGAGGACGACCCCTGGCCGTCCACGGACCTTGGCCGCTTGCCCTGTGCCTTTCTCTTGGCAGCGGCCGTCTTCTGGTCACGGCGAGAGCTCACTGAGCCTCCCGTGCTCCCTCCTCCAGATGCGGCGTCGGACTCCGACCCCGCATCACTCCTCACTACGTCCTTTGGGTTTTTTGGTGTTTTTAAAAAATTTTCCATATTGTTCCCACGAGTAAAAACTTTGTGTACCTGCTCAAATTATGTGGTTCGCACTAGTGACTAAATCAAGCTACCCATTAGCCAAGCTTACTACCTCCCTCACGGTGCGCCGCCGCTTGGAGGTTTGGGGAATTTTTTATAGAGGTTAATCTTCCTCGCGGTCCGGGCGGTTAAGCCAAGACCCTCGACCCCCGTCAAAAGTCAGAGACATGACCTTGACAATCTTCGGGGCTACGATATTAACGGTGGCAGGAGGGGGGGGTTATCCCCTCCTGCCTGCCCGGCGGCAGGGTAAGTGCACACCAGGCCCGCTCTTACTCCACACAGTAGCCGCTCTGCTCCTCATAGCGGCTTGTGTGGAGCGTTCCTCTTGGCAGAACATTAGCATGCGGGCAGCGAGATCTCATTGGGAAAAAATCCCACTGAGAAATAGCTGCCCGCACCCCAGGATGCACCGGCCCGAAAACTGGTCTTCCCCCCGGACGTATCCAGAAGGGAACTCCAGTCCCCAGGCACACGTGGAGGTTTTCTGCCCTGGCACCCCAGGTTTAGAGGGTGGGTTCCAATTTGTTGCTTCTTATAAAAAAATTGCTAACTGGACAGACGTTGTTCTGTTTCCTGGAACTCGATCGCAGCGCCACCTACCTGGTCCAATGGTGGATCTAAACTATCTAGCGACACACTCACACACGCAAAAAAAAATTCATCATTATCGGTCCAGCCGTTTAGGAGTTCAGTGACATACAGTCACGAGCACCAATATGTCAACACTTGGCAACTTTCAAATGCGATTTTTTCGTGAAATAACGAATGCAACATTGAAATATGACACATTACATTAACGTACGGGTTCGACAATGCTATGTTAGTAACAACATACAATTTCATTCAAAAATAAAGGAGTAAATCGCTTTCGAATAAAGCCGAGTGTATACATACTCTTACTCGTGACTGTACACACGTACAGAATAATTATACCGACTGCCTTTTTTTACTGTCTGGACAAAAACGGGATTTAAAAGGTGAACGGAGTAGTAGAATAGAATACTCTTTATATTGTACACCATATAAATTACAGACATAAATATAGAAATTTTACAAAGGGTGACACAATGGGCGGCCTTATCCCTAAGACCGATCTTTTAAAGACAACCTTTGGATGGATTAAAAAGGGGAAGGAGAGACAACGACAAAAATGTATCGTTAAAAAGTCGCAAATCACTACTTGACTAAGAAGAGAAGTGGGGCGGGAGTAGCCTATGGCACAGTTTTTTTTTTCACACAAAAAATCAATAAATCGGCAAATAATAATTATAAAAATTAAACTACACGCAGAAATGATCAATGAATTCGTAGCGACATTCAATCCTTTTACTGAGTCCATCGGCCGGCTTCAATCAAAGTATTGAAAGTAAAAACATGCACAAACACCAACAACAGAGACAAATAAGTTATTTATGTTGTAGACAGAACATTCTTATCTTGAGACAAAACACAAACAGTTTTCTGTAGTTTACAGACAGTTTGGTTATGAAACTGTTTTGTTACTATTATGCTCGCTATTATTATTATCATAAAACTAAGCACAACCTCAAATTGGTACTTAGCCGGTAAAATTATAGCGTGAGTGCTTTGTTTCAATTATGGGTAATTTAGGCTTAAAGTTTATTATATAAAGGACTGGGAGACGAAGAGTCGATCGTCCGGCGATGAGTTGGGCGGACGACATTGTTTCCATCGCGGGTAGAACAGATGCTGGCACAGGAGCATGTGAATTGGTACATGAAAAGAGAGGTCTATGCTCGGCAGTGAGAAAACCGGCATGTCCTAAAACCAAAAAATTCGAAGACATGTGGCATCTACCGACCCGCACTGGGCCCGCGGGGTGGATAACGGCCCACTGACCGGGGTGGATAAAGGCCTGTGTCCCAGCAGTGGGAACGTTATAGGCTGATTATGTATGAGCAGTAGGCGAAGTCGGTCTGTGGTTGATGAAAGTTTTTTATAAGAAGATAAGGTACCTCGTTTAATATTTAGTTAATACTAGCTGTGCCCACGACTTCGTTCGCGAGGATGTCGGAAAACAACAATGTGTCACTTAGGAAAGGTGTATTTGATTAATTTTGTACCTACTTTAAAGAAAATTTGGGATTTTATATTTAAAGCTGAAACTTGATATCAAGTTAAAAGAATCTTCTTAATCCAAGTACTAGTAATACATAACTGAAGGCAGGCACTAAATGAACGGAAAATAAATTACAAGGCAGGGACAGCCGGAAAAATCCATTATTTTATACCTATCTTGATAACATGGCTTTAAATCTGTTCGATTGAAATCTTTTCAAGACATAATTTTCTCTTTGAAAATTGGTAGATAGGGGAGACAAGCTTTTGTGTAGTTAAGATATATTTTAGAGCTGGCAATAAATTTGATTGTGACTCGTAACGGACGGGGTTGGGCAAAGTGCAATGAGGTCGAGTCATTACTTATATGTTTACAAAATGTTGTGATATTTGTAATTAAAATGCTTGTAGCTAACTAACAACAGCCGCACAGGTCGATCGGTCAGGTTAAGCTACGCTTGTCGCGGTTGGTCTGTGGATGGGTCGATCATTACATACCGAGCCCCGTCCGTGCCTCGGAAAGCACGTTAAGCCGTTGGCCCCTGGTGGCATTCGTGGATCTTTGACAGTCTTTACGGGTAGTCAGAAGCCCGAAAGTCTGACAACCAGTCTTATTACCCAGTAACTGGATTGTGGAGGTAAGATTCAGGCAGTCGCTCAATGTAAAATACTGGTTTTCAGCTGCGTCCGATTAGACTGGAAGCTGACCCCAACATATTTGGGAAAACCAGGCAGATGATGGTAATTAAAAGGACGCCTGACTTCATTTATGACCATGACTCTTGGATTGTGTTTTTTTTACATGTTTTTACAGAATGTTTATTTTGATTTTAGGTAACGATTAACTAAATTATGGATAAGTAGTTTATAACAAAGCTTATGTTATTTACAGTAATGTCCCGCTTGTTATATTTGACCTTTCAAGTAATACACAGATTTTAGATTTTATAAACATAATTGTGCACAATATTGCATAATAAGTTTTGAAGCATCTAACGTTTTTGCATTCATCAGAACACCACATAACCGACATACTAGCATAAAAAACGCTGTAGGTGGGAAAAATGCAGGAAAAACTGTAAGTGGGGACGCAGATGCGAGCCGGCAGTGTTGCGCCTGTCTCTTTCTCACATATGCAGTTTTGCATGGAGTGAATGAGAAGGCAATCAACTTTTTGTATAAAAAAGTGGCTGTTAATTGCAGTTGCTTAGGTATTCTTTTTTGTTCACTGTCTGGAGCGTTCCGAGTGTGCGCTTAAAGAATATTGCGTTAATAGATTTTTGTTTTATTTTTGTGCTGGTTTTATGGGAATAACGATTTTTTAACCTTTATTGCAATACAACAATAGCTGTCCATCGGTTTTTCTTCTAACTTTGTTTTATGAAAACATTTTCTTTCAGTTCGTATCTACAATCTTGAATTAATTCTGCTACAAGTAATGGTGTTATTTCTAAATTATAGAAGCTTTTTTTTGAACCCAAAATGCTAATCCTTATTATTTTTTAAAAGAGTTAATTCTTAATGCTTCTTTTGGGAGAGAATGAGAGCACTGGTGGCCCAGTAGTAACAGCCGCGACTGATGAGTTGTAGGTCGTAGGTTCGAACCCAGACAGGCGCTATACTTTGTGTAAATTATTTCATCACCACTGCTCTCAAAAGGAAGGAAAACATTGTGAGGAAACCGGCATGTCCCAGAACCAAAAATTTGAAGACATGTGACATCTACCAACCCGCACTGGGCCCGCGTGATAGATTACGGCCCACTCCCTATCACCGATAGGAGGCCTGTGTCCCAGCAGTGGGAACATTATAGGCTGTTTATGCTACTTTAGGTAAGTTTGAAAAGTGGGAATTAACCTACTTAGAATTCTGGCTTGCTGCATCATTGAGTCCTACAATTACTAGGTATCCATGTAACGTAGGAGTCATCTACAACACTCGAGTGTGATTATGATACTTACTTAGTTTACTTCAATAAGATAAGAAGTCTGTACCCTGCACTTGTAATTCAATTATTATTGTGTTATCATCGTCAAAGAGTCCGGGTACTTGATATGTATGTTATGTATCATATCTGTTTTATGACATGTTGTACCTACAACGGGTGTAAAAAAAACCCTTAACGAAACCGAGAGTCACTTGTTATTCCCGTTATTATGATCATTATTTCTTTCTGGTTATGGAGGCACTGAAGGTCTTTACGAAAACCAGATACTCCCACGGTCCCTGTACCGTTGCATGCATAAGCACAATGTTTTGCGTGCTTTACATTGCGCACACAGCGAATGTTCACACCAAAACTAAAAGTCGTTTCTGTACGATGCTGCTTAGTTTGATGTATAGAATGCGTCGATCCACATCCGTCTTTTTACAGCCTGTATATTCCTGATATCCTAGTACCTAATGAAAATTTCCTTCAACATAATGACCACTGCTGCAATTCCAGATGTGTACGGCATAATATTGTGTTATCTACATATGCCATTCAATTACCGGCATTATGGCACTAATGACTTGCGCGAGTTATCGGAATCTACTAAAATACTATTAAATCACCATCTAAATGCTAACGCGAGTGGCTCCAGAACAATCTATGTAGGTCTGATTTCCATTACATAATTATGCACATTATCTCAGTGATTTGATTATGGTATAAACAAAGTGTTGCCAAAAGTTGCATAATGGGCGGTTTCAGCGATAAAACAATTAAGTACAATTTTTTTTAGCCTATACTGTACTACTGCTGGGCAAAGGCCTTCCCCAAGTCCTTCCAGGAACTCTTTTCCCACGCCACCTCGAACCAGCGTCTCACCACCGTTTTTTAGGCCGATCTCGGCGGCGGCGCCGTCCATTCTCCATTATTCATTCCATTCATTGATTCCGTCTACACTATTAGGGTGTTTATTGATAAACCTCCTAATTTTGACGTTTAAAAGTGCCTAGTGCCTATTTGAAATAAATGATTTGACTTTAACTTTGAAACGTTGCTTATAAAAGCCAAGTTAGGATTAACGTGTGCTTAACCAAACATTTTTTGTCGTTTGAACTCTTAACTTTACAACAACTTTTTATAAAGAAACCCTAACCCATTCTTAATCTGAACTTCAAGAATATTCTTGAAATTCAGCTTAAAAATAAATTATGGTAACGAAATAGGTACCAATAGATCAAACTACAGTCAACGCGTCCTGGCAAACTGCAGTGCTGTGGTGCGCGTATTGTCAAATTACTGCACGAATAATGTACAGTTTTATACCGCGTTATTTGGCGAGCGCTGAGCCAAACTATACTTTGTTTTAATATATGAGCTCTCGTAGAGGCATAACATACGTCAGCTTAAGTTGTAAGTAGTGGGCGTTATATTTTTATTTCGAAAGAGTTATGTGCTACGATGGTTTATTTGGGTTTATTCAGCGTGCGAATAATTGATCACAACAACAAATTGCTAATGAACAGCACAATCTGAATAATTTTGAAGGATTTTGCTAATCCATTGCTTCATATGTTCGAAAAATTTGTTTGCAACAATGTAAATAACGCAATGAATGTTGTTGAACTGTCAAAATGAGCCATTTCTACTGTTATTGTCTAAAGCAATTAACCCGCAGATTGCTTACTATGTAAAGACATTTCCCTAAGTGTTGTTCGTTGCACCGTAGCCCCGGCTACGTTTAAAATTATTGATGGTCCTTGTGCCCTTTTTCAGGAGCTAGGCTAGTACTCGGTCAAACAACAGAATCAAATGATTGAAAACTGAAAGTAAACCAAGCAAACAGAGAAATACTGTGTTGTTAATAATTGTTATGCAATCACGTAATACTGTATTCAAATACGTAATGTGTATGTAATTTACAGACCATAAAATCCAATTAGCAATAGCGTGGGTAGATCTTTTCTTATTTCAACCTCATCAACATTGTTCTTCAAAGTGTACAATTCGAAGAAAATGCCTACATCGCATTTAAGTTGTTACCTACGCAATTTGCTGTAGTCCAAGAAATCCCCATAGATCACTCCAATAATGGCTAATGGATTGCTGCGATGGTCTTAAGGGGGCTTTTACGCAGGTTTCGCAATAAATATTCGAGTTTCATGAAAAAATTACAACTTCATAATTTTTTTATGAAACTCGCATTCGTTTTTACGATATCCACGAGAAGTACTCGTATATTTGTTTCGGAGCCAGCGCATGGCATGTATACCGCAAGCCACATTTATCATTGTGTGTTGTTAAAATATGGTACAACTAATGGATGCAGGCTTTTATAATATTTAGTGCGCTGACTCCAATTAGGCTTTATTATAAAATATGTGCGTTGGCATGTTGGAGGTATACGGGCATAGTGCATGTCAACTGCTTTTGTACTTTAGCAAGAGAGATGGCTTTAAAATGTATAAATTAATTTCTACTAGGTCTGGTTTGCGAGTGAAAACAGCTTTTCAAATTAGTTTTTCTGCGTAATTAGCTCTTTTCGTGTAGTAATTAAAGTCTTGCGTAGTTGAGGTTTTAGTTTGACGTTTTAATTGTTGAAAAAGATATTCAATTAAAGTTTTTCTTTTTCGTGGAACTGCAGACATTTGCATTTTAGATTGGATTTTTTTATGAAAAACTCTGGATAACTACAACATAGCACAACAAATGAATTATCTATGCGGAATATTTTTATTTTTAGTTTAGTTTATCATACAAACAATTCTCCCTAACAAAGCGAACGTTTACAAATCACCATTCATCACGGACAAATTCCGAAACTGTAATATACGATAGTTTACATGCATATTTGTAAAAAAACTTTACCGACCAACGATTTATCAACTTTTTTGCCGATGCGATTCGTTCGTAATATGTCAAATATCGTGACAAATCGTTGTACTGGGACGATTCCTGATTTATTTACGGGAACAGACAACAACGTGTAAATTATGTATGTGTATGTTTACTCCATGGGAAAAAAATGTTTGAAACTAACTGTTTGTTTGGGATATCGTTCTTTTGGTAAAGGATTTGTGAAATAAATTCGGGATTCAATAAAAATGGTTTTAAGCTTTTAATTTTATATGCTTTCAGTGTAGTTCCAACAAATCTTAACAGACAAACATATCCTTAAAAAAATAATTCGTTAAAATATTATTATGCCTCCCTTACACAGGTGTTGTTTCTCATCTTATAAAAAGCTCATGAAAATCTCGTATTTGATGCAAAAAGGTGGGGAGAGTAAACAGGCAGAAGAATGTAGATAATACGTTTTGTACGAAAAAGAAGCACGGTAAATTGATATTTTCCTGAAGTTTTCACGTATTTATTTATCACATAAAGGAAAGTCTCGTTCAGATCATTTCATAAGAGGCGCTAGGTACAAGTTACGCGTTTATGTGCACGCTTGAAATAAGTCATTATGTAGGGTTCATTCGTTAAAGACGGCCATAGTTTTTCAATAAAACTGAAAATATTGAGATCATAATTAAACTTTTATTTTTAACAAAATCAACAACAATCATTCTTTAGAGAATAACGATTTTTTATAATGTAAGAAACTTATAAAAGATTTTATTAGCTTATTCAGGAGTGACGGCCGTAGTGGTATGACACAGACGGCTGGCACTAGATTTGCCTCTGCCTTTCCTTTGATTTCTGCCTGCTGGAGGTCCTTTTTTTTTCTTCTGTCCACATTTAGATCACATGTCAGCAAAAGGTACAATTATTCTCATGTACCGACCGATTACAGAACGCTAATTCCCGTAATCCCAAAATGTCAGAGACGATCAATGTCAAAAACTTGTCAGAAATGTAGAGGTATTTTTGACAAATTGAGACTGAGATCAGACTGTAAACGTTCTTAAAATTACGAGAATTGCTCCTCTGAACAAACATTAAACAATTTTCAGTGAGATATTTTTAGATGTTTTTCCGCGGCGGTGCCCGAAGCGTATCAATTTAAATACAGCGCCACCTTGTGAATAGATGAGCAAATTATATTGATTGGCCATTTCTAACGTAGTTACCATAGTCAAGTAGAAAAATGCTGTTTAGTTCTTCTTAAAGTCTGGCAAAGAAGTATGACAGTTCTTCTAAGTAAATATCTAAACTGGTCATGTCCGAATTTGTCTAAAATGGTAGTATTTATACTACACAAACAAAGCTGCATTTAAACTACTTTTCTAGCAGCTCCTCAATGAAAACCAAGCTACCTTTTTTTTTTTTTTTTTTTTTTCTGGGTGGGATATCATCTAATGACTCCTCCCGCTCTGGGCGGAGCAGAAGGGAGTGTCAGACTTTTACTGACTAAAACCCACCCGTGTTCCTTCAGTTGCCTGTGCCAGAGGCCACGGTATCTCTTTCGAACAACCCGCAGCCCCGGCGGCATCGGCCCTAGCGGACCCCGTCAGTTCGTGCTGACAGCTCTTTGAGGCGCGCGTGGAACACAACGCGCCGTCAACCCGGGCCTGGTCCTTACCGGGCGGCGAGCTGCCCATAGCTCGCCGCCCGCAGGCCCGCGCCTACGGTGGCCGGGAGTCGGCTGTTGACTCCCGTCCAGGGCGTCTCCTGCGGCGGCTAGGCGCGCGAGGGTGCAGCGATTGCCTCTCCCTCACGCGCTCCGCCTCCTCCTTTGCGAGCATTACTGCTTCGCAGAAGGAGGTGACGGCCTCCCATTCACTCTCGCTCCGTACCATGGCCTGTATGAGGGCCGGACGCGAGAGGTCGCCGCCGCCGATCGCCGCCACGAGGACACGGCGGGGCCCCGCCCAAGCCGGGCAGACCTCCACCGTATGCTCCACCGTGTCCTCCGGGCGATCCCCACAGTGGTGACACCCTGGCGTTTCCTCCCGCTTTATCCTGATCAGGAACCTCCCGAAACAACCGTGTCCAGTGAGGACCTGCGTCAGGCGGAAGGTGAGGGCGCCGTGGCGCCTCTCTAGCCAATCCTCAAATAGGGGACTTATCGCCGCTATTGTGGCGTGCCCAGCACTGGGTTGCGACAATCGCACTCTCCATGCCGCTATGAGATTCCGCCGGAGCTCTGTCCGCTGTGCCGTGATTTCTCGCGGCAGCGGAGCAACGCCCCGGCGTTTTGCCTCCTCTCGCCACTCCCATATGTGGGCGAGGACTTTGGCCTCCAGATCCCATGGCGGCAATCCGGCAAGGAGGCTCGCCGCCAACCACACCAAACCAAACCAAGCTACTTCAGCTCAGTTCAGCTCATAAAGAGCTGTTGAAATTACGCTTGTGCTTTCTACACAGTCTGCACCTACCAGGACGACAGCACGGCACATTAGTCACGCGGCTGCAAATGGAGACATACATCTTTCGCGGTTACCTATAGGGCTACCTCTGTCTCTACTCTCTCGCTACATGTGCAACAGTAACTAGATTGCAATCTAGTAGCACTTCATTTTTGAAGTGAAAACTTCTTTAGCGGCGTTGTGCATTTTTTTTGTGATGGGTAAAAAATGTTAAACTCGCGTTAGGACACGTGACCTGATCGAAAATTCGTAAGACGGAGGGAGAGTTTTTTGTGATGGGTAAAAAATTTTAAACTCACGTCAGGACACGTGACCTGATCGAAAATTCGTAAGACGGAGCTCGCGTCAGGACACGTGACCTGATCGAAAATTCATAAGACGGCCCGCCGTCTTACGGATTTTGGACAAGTCACTTGGATCAGGTTCGTAAGCCGGAGCTCGCGTCAGGACACGTGACTTGATCGAAAATTCGTAAGACGGAGGAAGAGTAGACCGCATTCCAAAATATCAAAAATGCACAACGTTAATATTCGGTTTTAACTTCTGCCGGCACTCCCGGAGTGCAACCCGTTTTTTTTAGGTAGGAACTCTATGTTGGTCTAGTGGTCGCAAATGCAGGTCTTGGGTTCAATTCCCAGGTCGGGCAAAGTATTATCGAGATTTTCCACCAGGAATTTCTCAGCAGCAGGCCGGAGTGAGGATTTGTGCTTGATTTATAGCAATAGGCTCGCTCCCTATTACATAGGACCTAAACATAACTGGCGAAATGTGGGTATTACTATAGGAACACCTCTGCCAGACCGTTCGGGCATTACAGGCGTCATGTTATCATGGTATGAACTTTAAGTTTTGTGGTTTATCAAGAGTATGTATATGTAACTGATACGGCACATTTTTTGCCAAGCATTAATAGCCTGCCTCTTTTAGTATACTGTTTCAGCTCAATTGTTACCATGCTGGTCAAAATCTGAAAAAATACAGTGGGTGCTAGCAGACCTTACGGGGTAGCAGCCCTAATACACAAATTATGTAACACACGGCAGGTAATCCGCGCCAGTGAGTCGGCTACACACGTGTTGCGCTGAACGATTTCATTCAAGTTTCGCACTTTCGTCTAAAGGCCACCGCGCACGGTCAGATCCGTCAGATCTGAACGACATCCGTACTGTGTGTGGCTGTTGTACCGCCTTCAAGATTGATAGCCTACGAACGTCCATAGGGACATGGAAGGGACATGGAACATCTTATAAAGGATCGCCGTGGTCTAAAAAGTTATCCTCCGTGAAACCACATAATATGTGGATCAATTAAGGGTGACTTATTTCCATCACATCTACCAACCCGCACTGGGCCCGCGTGGTGGATTACGACCCACTTCCTCTCACCGAGAGGATGCCTGTGTCCCAGCAGTGGGAACTTTTAGGTAGAATATGCAATTTCCATCAGGTAGATCACTGTCTACGGTCTAATTCCCTCGTTACTTATTATTTACATAAAAAAGGCATTATTTTACACCTTACATAAAACCTGCCTTCTCAAGTATAACTTTACTTAAAAATAATCCCATAAAATCTTATACTAACATAGTTTCTGGTTCCGTAACTGCTGTATAAATAATATAATACGTTACTGGGCAGGTAATCAAAACAGATGACGCGCGTATGTCGGATAACGCCGAGGTTTACCGCAGGGCTAAAACAATGGCGGCCAAAGTGCCTTATACAGCTGCTATATTACTTACTTCTCACCGGAGTTTTCTTCCTGTAAGGTCAGGGAATATTGGGGTAACATAAAGCTTTATGATGACTACGTCATTAGGGTGTAGCCTTTTATGGGCTGTAGGGATATCGTGGAACTACAATGTAGTTTGTACGAATTTTCCTGCATGGTTAAGTTTTTTTTACGTCGAACAAAATTGTGTTTTCCTACTTAAAAAGATTGCTTGAATGCTTAATTATACTTTGAATCTAAGGCACATAATGTAATAACATCGATCGTCCAGATTATAAAAGTCTAACTTCAAACATTAGGCGCTACTGGTGCTAATGAACTTTGTTTGATCTCATATTTCATTGAAAATGAAAATTAATCCCTATTGCTCCTGCTTTCCTGGTAGCTCATAGTTACTCGGCAGATTACTTTACTTAATTACTTTTACTTTAATCATTGCTAGTTTCATGAATTAAACTTCCTAATTGGTATCGCAATTAATGATATTATTAACACTGGAATATTTATAATGTAAATCTACAAGCAGACGGGAAAACTTTCACGTTTATTAAATTCAGACATTATTATTTAATCAAATTTTATTTTTATTATTCTGCTTTTTATTCAGCTATTCGAAAGGACAATAAAGTGAATTCGCAGCCTCGTTGCGTATTAATTCATCTTCGTGGAAGTCCTACCCTTTGTGAGTGCGACAGAGGAATGGCAATGCAACGTTTTACATACTAAGTACTTACTCATAACTCAAAATTTTTGTCTGATTGCGATGCAGATAAAAGCGTTTTGCAATTTTTATGTTGTTCGTTACAATGAATACGTTTGCAAAATTATCTTATTTGAATTTGAAAGCATCCTTTTGTATTCAGTTTTACATCCAAAGACGGATGCAGTATTATTTATTGTACCCAATGTCAACTCATAATAATTCTCAGTCTTTGTGTACACTTTTCCTTGCATCACACTGCCCCTCCGATATAATCTTTCTCGTCGTGTTATTCGCTTTGTTTTTCGCACAGCGTTGATTATGAGCGATTGTGTACGTTACTTTTTTATCTCCTCGCGTGTTCTTGTCGCCTGGTAGTTTCTGGCCGCAGGCAGGCCTTTTATGGGATTTCCCTGTCCACCCCGTATTGTTGTTTACCGACTATTTTTATACGAAGGTCTTTTAAAAAAGCCCATTGTTCTGATTCTAATTATGTTTGTCTTTGTTTAATGGTTTGTTCGTACTTTTATGCTCTCTTTGGAGGCTGAACAATACAGTTACACTTCATTATTATTGTAAAATGGTTGCTTATGAATTAACAACATAAAGAAACTGGATTATTTTGGTTAAAAGTCGGCATTTGTCATTCTTCTTCTTCTATCAATTCGTTTTCTACCTACTATTTTCTATTTACCTACCTTATAAATATACCTACCCTCTTACTAAAGCAAAGTGCAAGCAAGCTCTCACCACGTATCTACTGAACCTTGATTACGATAGCACTGAAAGCCTCTTAATTGTTTTAATATTTATTATACTACTAGCTGACCCGGCAAACGTTGTTTTGCCATATAAATTATTTCTAGCTGCCCGGCGCTACTTCGTGCGCGTGGTGTCCTACCCTCTACCCTACTCCTACACTACTCCTAACCTACTCCTACCCTACTCCTACACTACTCCTACCCTACTCCTACCCTACTCCTACCTTACTTCTACACTACTCCTAACCTATACCTATAAGTAAATAAAAGGGATTAAATAAAATTTAAAAAAAGTATCGTATGTCCGTCTCCTGGTTCTAAGCTACCTCCCCACCAATTTTCAGCCAAATCGGTTCAGCCGTTCTTGAGTTAGACATCACTATTTATAACTCAAGAACGGCTGAACCGATTTGGCAGAACCGATTTGGCAAAGAACGATTGAACAATTTGAGAAAGTCGTGTTAGTTACACTTAACTAACATGACTTTCTTTTATATATATAGATATTATACATCACAGTACACCACACCACTTCACTAGTACCCACAATCAATAATAACTTTGTATAATTCTTCCCCTTTCTTTTGCTTTATTATGTTTTACTATACCAATTTGTTATCGATTTAATATTCAATCATTGTTTGGGGGTGGGGGGAGGGGCGTTGGGCTGGTAATCTGTGTTACAGGTTTTTCCTAGTGCAGATATCAGTCTCCCACAGAGGATTTATTAGATTTAGTGTCTTCATATTTTTAAGGCGCCTTTGTGGAAGAGAAATAAATGTTTATTTATTATTATTATATTGCTTAGCGTGCCACCATTGAGCGTACATACATGAACATTTCATTTATAAAGAACATGAACTTGCTAAGATTGCTAAGGTTTTCTCGAGCAAATACAAAAGTAGCCACAAACATACACGCCACAGTTACAAGATGAGCTTTATCTCACGTCAGCTTATCAGGGTTTAACTGTCTGCCATTTATTATTTCTACCAAGACTTTGATCCTGTCTGGTTTAATTTCAACGTCTGTTGTAATGGAAGCAATGACCGCTGGTGATTGGAAAAGTATCAGAGAAAATAAAAAAGGGCAATTAAATACAAATAATATCTAATAATAGCCTCCCGACCGATTCCGGTCACGGTGGCCAATTTTAACGGAGATTAACCAGGTACGCAGGAAATATTGTAGTGCACAAGTGTGTGCGTAAACACGGGAGCACTCTCTGTTCCTTTACTCTCATAGTCCGATGGGACGGCAATCCGACACGACCGGGGAGAGATCAGCCGCAGGACCAACGGCTTTACGTGTTGTGCAGAAATTAGTGTGATTTAAATAAAAAGGCAACAGGCACATGTAACGTGTATGAGTTTTTAATAATAAGTAAAAGGGAAACATGAATGATGTGCGTACGAGCACATAACAAAAACATAATAGTTTAGGTAGGACGGAACGCTTAAAGCTAAGATCATTTTCGTAGGCGCTCCAACATGCCCCCGGGCGTTGAAAGTCGAGCTTTCAACGAAACTTCGATTCTGAAGATACAGGTAATGGGCATATCCTGATGAAGGCCCTCCGGACGACTCCAGTAGAAGTCTTGATATCTGCTACCCGGACAATTCCACCAGTACCTGGATGTACGGCGATGACTCTTCCTAGTCTCCACTTCAGAGGTGGAAGATTCTCCTCTTTGATGACTACCAAGGTATCAAACTTTAAGTCATTCTTGCAAGAACGCCACTTTGTCCGTTGCTGCAACTCTGCAATATACTGTTTAGTCCATCTAGTCCCAAAGTGTTGGCGAAGTTGCTCAATACGTTGGTAACGACTAAGATGGGTTGCAGTTTGGTCTTCACAATTCTTCTGTGACAATGAAGTGAGCGGCCGGCCGACGAGATAATGACCTGGTGTCAATGGAGCAATCGGCAGGGTCGGAAGACAGCGGCGTTAGTGGGCGTGCATTTAATATTGTCTCTATTTGGGCTAATGTGGTGTTATGTTCCTCAAAAGTTAATTACATTGTCCCAACACACACTTTAAGTGATATTTTGCCGATTTGACACTTGCTTCCCAGAGACCGCCAAAATGTGGAGTATACGCGGGAATGAAATGGAATTTGATTCCATCATTAGCTATGCATTCACTCAAACATCAGAATTTATTTAAAAACAATATATAAGATAGCTCGTTATACGCACCAACAAATGAGGTACCGTTATCGGCGTATATGTGAACTGGCTTACCCCTGCGTGAGATGAACCGATACAAGGCTAATAAATAATTATGGCTCGTCAAGTCACTCACAAGCTCCAAATGCACCCAATGCAGCCTTCGTGGTAAAACAGATAAAAATTGCTATGTACACCTTGGCGAGTCTACATCCACGACCTTGATGACTAGCGCTCATAATAGGGCTCGCATAATCAACACCGGATCACATTCAAACGGATACCCACCTGGAAGAAGGCGTTGCCGCGATAGGTTACCCAACAATGGAGTAACAACCTTACCCTGCAAACGTTGGCACAGAACGCATCTATGATAACAGGCTTTAGCTAAATTTCGTCCTCCTATAGGCCAATAGGATTCTCTAATCTATGCCAATAATAGTTGTGGGCCTGCATACATTAACCTTTTGTGTTCAAAATCAAATAATAATTTAGTAAAGTATGAGTGGACTGTAAAATTATAGGGTGCCGTTTATTATGTGTAAAATCTGAATTATCTTGACGTCCTCCGACACGCATTAGATTGTTGTCATCTAACTACGAGGATTAGAAGATTGAGCAACTTCAGACAATAATTGAGGTTCGTTTGACTTCCACTTACGCAATGGCATGCCAGCCGATGAAAGTACATTTGTGACTTCCTGACCAATAAATCATCATCATCATCTCATCTAAATCATCACCGCCAGATAGTAGGTCATCAGCATAGAAATCGTGCTTTATGACCTCGGCAACCTTCTGATCCTTACAATCGACTCTTAATTGATGAAGGCACCGAAAAGCTAAAAATGGCGCACTAGCCGTACCATAGGCCATACCATACCATTAAATATTGACACACTTCTAACGGCATACCACGGACTTGTAGTTTAGGTTTTGAGGTTTGGCATCATTTTCTGGGGCTATTCTACTGGTAGGGAACAAGCATTTATAATACAAAAAAAATTCATAAGGTCAATGTGTGGTCTGAAAGCAACAGACAGCTGTGTACCAGTTTTCAAGGAGCATAAACTGTTAACATTGCCATCACTGTACATTTTGGAAGTGGCACTGTTTATAAAACAAAATGTAAAGTTATTTGACAAAGTCTCTACAGTACGAGAAGTTCCCCTTCGTACCCAATACAAAAATAAATTATGCACTGTGAAATGCAAAACAGCATTAATGAAAAAAAGTATTCTGGGTATGGCACCTCGTATCTTTAATAAGATTCCAGATAGTTTTAAGGAAATGACTTATGTAAAATTTAAAAAAAACCTGACTAATTTACTGATCGAAAAATGTTATTATACTGTTGACGAATTTCTAAATGACTTAACAATTTGATGTGACTTTTTAAATTTATTGTATTTATTATGTACCCACTTATATTACTTTTTATGACATTTCGTATTTTTTTTATAATTTCTCAAAACCTAATTTAATTTTATATTACTAATTATTCTGTAATTAAATTGAGTATGATTGTTATTTTAAACAATCGTTATGTTAAAATATTTGTATGCTGTAATGGCAAAACATGGCGACCTATATAAATATGTATTGCAAGAACCCAATGTACCTATGTTTGACAAATAAAATTCTGATTCTGATTCTGATAGGTGACGGTGTTTAATTTATAAATTTTAACGGGGTCAGATGCCTTACCTCGCCATAATATCTGCTGCAGATATCCGTCAGACGGATGGACGACTATTTGTTTGTACATCTTCTCGACATCTGCTGACAAGACATACTTGTGCTGTCTGAAACGGAGAAGAATCGACAACAGATCGTCCTGAATGGTTGGGCCAACCATCTGTAAATCGTTAAATGAAACGCCAGTTGAAGAAGGACAACTTGCGTTGAATACCACTCGAAGTTTCGTAGTGGTACTACTTTCACGTAATACGCCGTGATGCAGAATAAAATAGTCAGAAGGGCTTAAATCGGATTGTTCGCATTCAGTCATATGACCTAGTAACTCATACTCAGACATGAATTCGTGATACATTTTACTAAAATCAGATTTCGTTTTTAACCTACGTTCTAACGACTGTTAGCAATGGGTAGCTTTATTAATTGAATCTCCCAAAATGGAAGGATCTTGTTAGAGAGGAATACGAACACAAAAACGACCATCAGGCAATCTGATCGTATTATTGTGAAAATGGCTTTCATATGTCTTCTCTTCTGGCGAATAATGAAAAGACTTCTTATTAACTTCTTCTAACTGCCAGAAGCGAGTTAAATCACTTTGCATTTTATCGAAATCGTCGTCAGATGAAGAATCGATTTTAGTAAAGTTACACGTAATGTTACTAGAAAGCAATGCAACGTAATTACGACTAATAGGACCGGAGATAATCCAGCCTAACCTGGTTTCACATAAAATTGGCTTACCAGTACCTAACTTGATTCTTTGTGACCCTACAAGTCCCAGAAGACATCAGCACCAATCAGAATATCTACATGAGCGGGCTTGCAAAAAGTAGGGTCTGCTATATGAGACGGAATGTTCAGAGTAGATAGATTTACTTCACGACATGGCACATCATTAGTTATTGATGGTAAAACGAAACAATAAAGTTCAGTAGTCAAACTATTGTGTAATGACGTCATGTTAATGCGACACGTTTTACCTACGTGAGAGGTCACGTTATTAATGCCGAATATCGACCTGTCTATCTGCCTAGACTCTAAATTTAACTGTGAACTTAGTCTTTCCGTCACAAAGCATGATGTACTACCGCTGTCAAGAATTGCACGAACAACATGCTCTTGACATACTACTGTGCGAAGATGTGACGTTGGCCGACAACGCGACATTATTCGCCTCAGTCACAGAAGACTTCGAAGATGATTGCGGCGACAAGTTATCACACGAGTTATTTGTATTATTATGACTATTTGCAATAGGTTTAAAGTCAGCGACATGGGTAAGAGTATTATGTCTGCGCTTACACAGCTTGCAACCTGGCCTTTTACAATGATTCGCGAAATGACCCGAACGAAAGCAGTTATAATAACACACTTTAAAATTTGGCAGCAATATAATACGTGCTTCATTATGTACTTAGCGCGAGAAACTGTACACACCTATTTAAGTTATGGTCACCTTTGCATTTGGGACAAACTTTTGTACCTGACTCTGAACTAGAATTGAAGGTGATCTTGCTATCCTTGTCAATACGACCTTTGCACTCCTCCCACTCACGGAACCTTCTGCTATCCAACTTGCGAGTAACTATGTAGATTAAAAGGGCATCCCAATACTTAACAGGCTCACCTAAAGTGTCTAATGCTCGTAAGTGTTTATTTATGTATTTCATCAATTACATTTTTTAAAGTGACAGAGGAGTCTTTTGTAATTGTCTCTATGTTAAAAATAGCCGAAACATGATTGTGAATTAGATTTAGGTTTTAACTTTATTCTCAATAAAGACAAATTTCACTCAGTTGAGAACAATACTAAAACATACATATCAATTACACAAAGTTCGCCGTCATCAGTTACAAACTAGACTACACCCATTCAATGCCTTAATTTCCCCAGAAGTGCTCGATCCGCCATTATATATTGACTAAGTTGAGTTTTGAATGCATTGAAAGAGTGCACATTTTTTATACTAGTGGCTATTCTATTAAAAAGCTGTGCTCCTTCAAAGGTTAGGATTTTTTTTTTGTTTTGGGTTAAACTACCCAGCTAGCTCGCCGTGTGCTACGTTGACTGCCTTGCTTATATTGGATGAGTGTTATGTTCGTGTGGATAGTTCTGGTAATTTTATTTAATGATATGATAATACATGTATGGTAAATATATGTGTAGTTTGTTTGATATTCATTATTTTTGTATCTATATAAATATATTTTTGTATCTATATACATTTTACTAGTTGATTTTAAGTATGGATAGTTGAATAGTATTTTTATGAGTTTATTTTGAGTAATTTGAAGTTCTGACAATTTAGTTTTTGCAGCACTGCCCCAAATTTCAATCAAAGCGGCCAGCAGGTACCAGCTATTTTTATCAACTCGACTGCCCATCTTGTGTGGGGTCTGCCTTTGAGACGTTTGCCGATTGGACCCTTCCACGTTGTTACCCTGTTGGTCCACCTCTCGTCCTTTAGCCTCGCTACGTGCCCAGCCCACTTCCATTTTAGTTTCTTAGCGTAGGTTAGAGCATCCGTCACTTTGGTGGTTTCTCTAATTTTTGTGTGACGAATTTTTTGCATATTTTTAATATTGAGCATACTTCGGTCTATTCCGCGTTGGCAGGTAGTGATTTTGCTTTTTAATTTGGATGTAATTTCCAAGTTTGACATGCGTAGGTTAGACAAGGTAGGAGGCATGACATCATGACTTTTGTCTTGATATTTGTTGGCATGTTACTTCTGAATATCTCTTTCAAGGAACAGTACTTGTTCCAAGTATTTTCCAAGTAGGGTAATTAACGAAACAAATAATAAAGTTCGGTACGCATAATACATTTGGTAATTAATACAACTAACCTCATAAATCCTTAATTAGCTTTATTTGTATACTTACTACCTGATTGAGTGTTGGGTGATGATATTATCATCCATTAGACTTAACACCGCTTTATTTTATGTCCGGTTCGTAATGGACCAATATGTGCGGAAATTTGTGTGATTTAAATAAAAAGGCAACAGGCACATGTATCGTGTATGAGTTTTTAATAATAAGTAAAAGTGACACATGAATGATGTGCGTACAAGCACATAACAAAATCATAATAGTTTAGGTAGGACGGAACGCTTAAAGCTAAGATTAATTTCGTAGGCGCTCCAACACGTGCTTTCCGAGGCACGGGGCCTTAAACTGCCAACTTCCAAACCGGAGTTTGGAAGTTAGTAACAGTCCGGAGACTGTTACTAAGAAATTCCTTATGAAAAACCCGATAGCACTTTGTCCGACCTGGGAATCGAACCCAGGACACTCAGCAGTCGCGCTTGCAACCACGAGACCAACGAGACAGTTACAAATTTATAACGTAGGGACTCTTGAATTGATCAAATCTACTCAAAAATAACCATTTCTGTCTATGTGCCCTCTCCCTTTACCACCGTTGTTGTTGGTACTTTAGTAGATTCTGGGTGGAATATTCATAAGGGAAAGAAATAAAATTAATTCTCTCAACACGAAACATACGCCTCGAATTCATAAACAAACTAAAACGCCCACAAAAAATCAATACAAAAGGTTCAAATTCCATTCATCAGACTAGGCAAATTAAAATTCAGAGGCGTCACTCTGGTAAAAGCTAAGAGACTGCGAAGACGATATTTCCCGCGGAGAAAAAAAACGTGCCCGGATAAGTCAGCCGGGTATAAGCCGCGGGCCGATGACGTCACGGGATTCGACGTAATCCCGGGACAATCCCCCGCCACGGACGGAGCCAGTGTTGAATTTGAACGAGCCTCCGCCCCTGTCGATGAGTAAGCGGTAAGTCAACTGTAATAAATTCGTTAGTGCGTGAATTTTTGAGGCTGTCGAGATGATTTCATTTTATGTTGAATGTGAATTGACGAATTCAATTATTTTAAGGTTTTTCTGAAAAAGGGATTATGTTATTTCATTTTGATGAACAAATAACTCAGTATTTATTTATATATACTTTATTTTACACCACAAAAATGCATAGCTTATAAAATACATGCCACACTACAAAATATACAATGGGCGGCCTAATCGCATTACTGCGATCTCTTCCAGGCAACCTAAGAATGGACAGTGATTTTCCTAGACATAAAATGGGTCTGTCGTTGGTGCAAATATTATGTATACAATACACTAAAATAGATACACAAATATATACATATCCAAAATTATAGATATATAAATATGTACATACTGTATATACAAGCAACGAAAAATAAAAGAAGACTGTAGATCATTGCAGTTAGAACAACAAGATCACAACGACAAGTAGTGTTCCTTTACAAGTCTTTTGAACACCTGTAATGACTGCGCGCGTTTTATTTCAACTGGCAACGCATTCCACAAACGAGCGGCCTGGACAGTAAAGGATTTATCGAAGAAAGTTGTGGAATGCAGTACCTACCTAGTTGTTTTCATTGGACCATTAAATATAGATATTTCACTCCTGTTAATGTTTAGTAAAGTATGAAAACTACATAAATCATCTGCCTAGCCTTTTCCCAACTATGTTGGGGTCGGCTTCCAGTTTAACCGGATGCAGCTGAATATTAATATTTTACATGGAGCGACTGCCTATCTGACCTCCACAACCTAGTTACGATACCCCTTGGTAAGATTGGTTGTCAGACTTTCGGGCATCTGACGACCCGTAACGACTGTCAAAGATCCACGAATGACAGCCGGGACCAACGGCTAAACGTGCTTTCCGAGGCATGGAGGGTATGTGATCTTGGTGGCACGGAGGGTATGTGAATTGTGGTCTTGGTATGTGGAGATAGAAAAGAAGAAAACAGAAGTATGAAAACTTATGCGGTTATTGTTCTTCATATTTGTTATTTCGTATACAATATTTACTTATCTTGGAAATTCTGTCTAGACAAGCTTTGAATTTGGTCAAACCTTAGCTAGACATACTCGTAGCTCGCACGTAGACTTCACCTACTGGTTCCCTGCACTATGTGATTCCAGCTCAATGTTTAAGTTATTTCAGTGCGTGGCAGGTAACGAGTGGTAATCGATGCCTCCTGCCTGTCCTGTACTCCTGGTAAGTAAGAAGTCTCTGGAAATAAAAGAATATCTAATACTATTCTTTTACTTTGGAAACGAAGTGTCGTATTAGCAATGTAAACAGAGAAAGTTTGTATGTACCTATGCCTTTATTTACTCGTAGAAGTTCATATTCGTTATTTATTTATGGTGAGATGGGCTGGACGCGTACCGCCAGGGCTGGTTCGAGGTGGGGCCGGAAAAGAGTTTCTGGAAGGATTTGGAGGCCTTTGCCCGGCAGAAGGACTGTACAGGCTAACAAAAAAAAAAAAAATGTATGAGATACTTTGAGTAAATAAAAAGACATTCTTCATGATACAGATTTCTGTGCCTATCACGAAACACAGTAGGTATAAAATTCCCTTAATCACCAATCAATCTGCCTACCCTGATCGGCTCGGGTCAACTTCCAGTCTAACCGGATAAAGAAACCAATATTCTAGATGGAGCGACTGCATATCTGACCTCCACACCCATGTTCTATGTTCTATGTTACGGGTTTGGTTTTCGCACTTAGTCCTTCAGGTGGACCATTGTGCGTGGGCCATGGCGGCCATCGGTGGTTATTCCAACCAGCCCACCTCCCTCCAGAAGCTTATTAAGTCACCTGGTCTGTTGAGAACATCTGTGTTAGATTTGGGTGTCCCAAGGGTTCCGACCTAATCTGGGTGACAAAAAGCACATGCGCGGAGGTTTCATCAGCCTCCATGCAAGCTCTGCATAGGGGGCTGTCCGTAATGCCTATCGTGTGGAAGTTTTTGTTTAGTGAGCAGTGTCCGGTGATGGTCCCCATCAGTAGGCGCAGGCCTTTCCTGTCCAGGCGTAGTAATCTTTTGGTTAGCTTGCCATCAAATGATGGCATGGCTTTCTTGGACTGCCTGCAGCCCGGTGACGAGGACCACCAGTTCTCTGCTTGTGTGTGGGTGTGCTTCTATAGCCACCTGCGTAGTTGATTGAAAGGGATGGGCACGACTGGTTCCGGTCCATAGACTGACTTGCTGGACGCGCCCGCCTGGCCAGCTCGTCAGCCGCGTCGTTACCTAGTGATCCACTGTATCCTTTTATCCATTTTAGTGTCACTGTGTTGCGGTTCGACACAGTTACCTGTTCAAGCGCCTTGTGACATTCTAGTATTAGATTTGATGTGATGCATCCCTTCTTTAGGGATTAGAGGACTGAGGCGCTGTCAGAGAGTATACGAACATGAGTGTCCATAACTCTCCTGGCTGCTACCTCGACACCCATTTACTGGGCATAGACACCCCTTGGTAAGACTGGTTGTCAGACTTTAATTTCTTTAATCACCAAACTACAAATAAAATACGCTATCGTTACCAGTAAACAATCCACTATTTTACAAATCCCTTGACAAAATCCGATCGAACAAAAAATAATGCCGTACAATATGGTAGTAATTTGTTCCAGAGATAACATACGGATATTTTATGCAGGTTATAAAGTTGTAGATAACAGCATGCAACTGTGTGGCGTCATTGGCACTGGTTAATTGGTAAAACTTTTAATTGGCCACGCCGCTGCCGTTTGGAGTTTTCGTCCGAGGCCAAAAAACTAGCGTTGTAGGGCTTTTGTGCTTACCCCTGATTGCTTGCCGTGCTCTTGAATTTACGATTGGAATGTGCTTGAGAGTTTCAGGAAGTGTTAAAAGTTAAGCTTTTTTGGGGAGCTCTAGTTTTCGATAGATTTGTTTTACATAGACTGCCATAAACAATACCTATTGTCCTTCACCAAATTAGACTATAAATAGAATATCAGTTTGCTGTAACAAGCCTGCGCACTTTAAGCTTAATGACGTCAATTTTATTTCATTCTGCGATAAATTTTTCTTCAATTGTCACAAAGAACACAGTTCTCAGTACTAAGGTCTCGTAAGCGGACCGTAGACTATATATAATAAATCCATTAAAATCCTTTTACTGCCGCTCTTGTTCAGACAAACATACATTTACAAAGATAAGCGTATCTCCTGTAGTACCGCAGTCTTCATGGCCTAAGCTATTCAAATACGAAAAAGCAAAATCAATTACTACAATACCTACCTTATCCCTATAACGTTAAAGTTTTGTATTGTGTAACAAATCCTGTAATAAATTAAGTGATAAATTTCACCGGGGTTCTCTAGTTAAGGCTAACTTTGTGATGTTCGGCCATTGGTCAGTTTAATTTTAAATTAAAAGCAGACTGCAGGTTGTGTCCCTGTTCACTGTAATATTGAAACTGTTAGAGTCTGGATGCAATAATCTCAATATCAAACACCATTGGGTTCTATTTGTGAAGGGATAACACAAAGCTTTGGAGGCCTATCAATTGTTCTCGTTTTGCTTTTACGTGAACCATTTTGTGTTTCACTCATTCATATGCGATCAATTTGTGTGAACAAGGCCATTTTTGTAAGCTTTTGCAGTCTGATGGCCATCCAACCGTATTGTTGTGTAGATTGAAACGAATGAAACTCAGATTCACATTTTTGTCGGGTGAACATTTCTATCATGAATTCCATTCCTTCCACACTTCGAAAAAGGTCTAATGTCTGTCAGATCCTATTCCTGTTTAATGCAACTCACATTCAAAACTGATACTCATTTATCTTTTCAACTGTCTCTTGCGTACTGTATTGGAATACTGCGCGTTTGTGTGGCGTCCCCACTATGCAACACATAGTCTTAGGTTAGAGAGGATCCAGAAAAGATTTATATACCATCTTGCCTTTTTTGCTGGATTAGACAAGAAAGTTCCGAGCTACGCAAAACGGCTTGATAAATTTTTCATGACTTCACGCGAAAAACGAAGAGATGGTATTTTTTTTTTTTTTTGTGGATGGGAAATCATGATGGTATTGATCTAGTTTTTCTTTATAAAATACTTCAGAGTAAATTAGACTGCCCCCAGTTGTTAAGTAAGTTAAGTTTTAACGTACCCCACAGTTATCCGCGTCACCCTATCAAACTATTACGTCCCCCATTCCGCAAAACTGTTTCAGGATCCAATTCCCCCATTGATCACAATTATTAAGAAGTCTGCAAACTCTGGGGGAATTTGCAGGCTTCTTTATAAATGTGATGAATTCACATCACTTCAAAAATTCAAGCATTATTTTTTTCCTTGACATGTTTTCTCTAACTACCCACTAGTGCTGTAAGCGTTATTTCTGCACAATTATTACCATTTTATTGTAGTTATAATTTTGTTTTTGCATGCTGTGTCTATCGCATCATATTGTACACTATGCTTGTATACTCGTATTGCTTGTATTTTAAGGATAAACAGTGTAACAATTGTAGATAGACCAATAAATAAAATAAAATAAAATAAATTCCATTCACTCCTGTGACGCATCAAAAGTCATGAAGCTCATAATATTTCTCAGCCCCAATTTAAAAATGTAAATAAAGATTTTACACACACTTCCTATTCATAAGCTCATAAAAAATCCTTACAAATTGTCCACATTCAACCCATTGCCGTCATTATCCTTTTTTCGTCGGCGATATTTCGCGGCAATTTTTCCACGAATATTTTTCCACGACGATTTTTCCACGACGATTTTTCCACGGCGTATTTTGCACACGCAAGTAAGGGCACGACTCATTCATAACAAACTTTGTATTCATTTCGTCTGATACGACAGCTCTGTGGGAGGTGTCGGGCGCGTCATAAATTCAGATTAAGCGAGAGTTGACTCATATTCTTGGTGCTGTTGCTCATTTTGATACTTCATTATAATATTTTGCAGATGGGGCCAAAAATCTACGACATGGCAACCGATTACCGGAATGTGCAGCATGGTAAGTGGCTGATGACGTGTGAATTGTGAAGGTCACAGGAATTCGCAAAATACAGGATCGATCATTGTGGCAATATTTGGATGAGGCCAATGTGTCCGGCAGTAGATGTGTTTTGGACGAACAATGGTTATTATTTTAAGAGGATAGATTTATATTCATACATTCGTATTTAAATGTGCACAAATATTTCAACGCACTTGTAAAAGATATTGAGAGAAAACAAATTCTATAACGAACCCTTCACTTTCCTGTATCCAACGCCCCGTCCTTACTGGAACAACCCCAAGCAACTAGGAGCAGTTTATACAGTAACATGTTCCCACACGTCTCAGGAACTAACTTCCATCAACTGTGATTTAAGCGAATTTTGATTAAACGCTCTCATACACAGCGTGATTTATTCACCGCCGTGTCTTTCATCACCTCCATTCCTTTTATTTGAGCCTGGTATATGAAGGGAATGTTTGCCTATTGTACTTAAGAAAAGGGGCGGTTTTAAACGAATGTGCAAAAGATTTGGGGAACCATTTCTGTCTGTGCTTCTAGCTCCATTTTCACCTACGATTGGTGTATAATAATATTTGCTTTAAAAATAAGAAAGGGTTGTCAATACAAGCTTTATAAATCGTCTCCTCACAGATCTTATCGATCTAAAACGTACTGAATTATCAAGACGTATTTTCCTTAAGTAATCAGACTGGATAACTTTGTCAATAGCATCTGAGAATTGAACCAACTTGAGAGTTTGTGGCAACTGGACTGGCGTTTAGCCAGACGGATGTAATGTAATATTGAGTTCCTGACTGCTATGATACCCTGGTATCATTATCTATGTTTACTACGCAGTAAGAAGAATAAACTAAAATAGGTAGGTACTCAATTTGTTTCTAGGATGGTAGTTTAAATGGATATTTCCTGTACACACTGGGCCATTTTGGTAGCGATTCATCAATTTGAACGTGACATCGCAGTCATTAACTGAGGACAATGGCGCAGTTATGCCTGGAGGGGTTTGAAACTAAATCGAGCCAAGGCAATTCGTTTTTGATCTACCGGATCGAGAACGCTCCTTGTTGCTCTGTAGCCCTGGCTGTTATATCAATATTATGTACTTGCTTCCCAGACCTATTTTCACTGGATCACATCTGAAAACAGAATACCGCACATTTTTTTTTTAAAAAGTGAGAAGTGTCTTTTCAACCGGATCTCACAGCACAGCAGTTTTAAAAATAATACAATTAACGAACTGGCTGTTCTGGAGGTAAATAAAATTATAAAAAAAATACAAAGTATTTACGAACGGGAAAACGGGCTTTTTCGGCGCACGTAAGGCCCCGTAGTTCTCAACTAAGACGATAGGTGTCGTTACCGGTACCGCAGCGACAAGGTAACTGTCGCGACATTTACATATTTACACCATCCTAGAGGAACTGGATACCTCGTTATAAAGTTCAGCTCATGATACTGCGTCGCTCGTAAAACTCACTTCATTACCTTGAGAGGTTGGCAAAGGTCCTAGGTAAATGATACGTACGTATTTTAAACATAACATCATGCTGTATTTTCTGAAGGGGTAAGCAGAGGTATATCGTTCAGATTCACATTTATGTTTAAGCTCCATGTAAGGCAGAAATAGAGACTAATAAAAAACCAATAGAAATTTCTAATAGAACACACAGCCACGAGAACACCTATTACGTATACATAAAAAAAAAGCAGTTTGTTCTCCCAAAAAAAATGGTTGCGTTCACACTTTAAGTGTGTATGCAAACAGCCACAGTTTGATTACTGAGCCTGAGCATGCATATGCAGCCCATCATTACTTGAGAATCGATCCTATTCCTATTGTAAGTCTGTATATGAAGTATGAGCAATTTAATGCTGAAGTAACCAAAGTAAACTTAATTGTTTATAAATGACGCAACAGATGACGGAGATCCTCGGAGTCTAGGCAGTCATTTAAATATTCTACAATCACCCTAAGGATGAGAACTGGATACTTGTTATGAACTCATGTTTCCTTAGTACTTTGTCGCTCGTAAGCTGAACTTTATTACCATGGGTCGATGAACTAGGTGATAAGAGATAGTATGTATTTAATAACTATGCGCAAAATCTGGGTAGGTAATTTCTTCCAATTTTACTAGCCTATTTTAACGTGAACGCCCAATACAATGAGCCACGCACTTCAGTCAGTCCTTGCTGGCTAACCAATACTACTCGTAGTATTGGACAACAACAACATTACCAGAAAATCTCAGGCCTTGGTACTCGTACCAAGGCCTGAGATTTTCTGGTAATGTTGTACCAATCTATTGTATAATATTTAATAATAAAGCCGAAGAGTTTGTTTGTTTGAACGCGCTACTCTGAAATTAGCGGTTGGATTTGAAAATGATTTTTACATTTTTGTATTTGATAGCCCAATTCTTGAGGAAGGCTATTTAACATGACTTTTAGCACTCAGACGAGCGAAAAGAAAAAAAGTCAGAAAGAACGCTGAGCGAAAACGAAGTAATAGCGCGGGCGGGTGATGCGATGCGGTGCCCACCGCATCGCATCACCCGCATCGCATCGCATCATCAGCGAGACAAGAAATTTTGCGGGCAGAAGCTAGTCTTTGATATAAATAAAATAAAGTCGGGCTAGTTACCTACACCATTTGTAACTCAGGAACGGCTGGAGCGGTCTTTATGATCTTTGATTTGATGGATTTGTCTTCGCCTTGAATAACTATCAAAACATGGGAAAAAGGAAAAATTAAAGAAAAAAAAAAAAAACATTTTGTCATACATTATGTATGAAACGGCTTTTTTGATGATATCTCGAGAACGATATCAGAGGGGCAGTTCTCGTAATTTTAAGAACGTTCAAAATCTAGTCGCAGTCTCATCTCGGCGACAAACAAATGTCAAAAACTTGGCAAATTATTAGATTAGGGAAATTAGAGGTATTTTTGACAGATTGTGACTGAGATCAGAGAGGCAATTCTCGTAATTTTAAGAACGTTCACAGTCTGATCTCAGTCTCAATCTGTCCAAAAATACTTCGAATTTCCCTACATTTTGACAGGTATTTGACATTTGTTTGTCGCCGAGATGAGACTGCGACTAGATTTTGATCGTTTTAAATTACGAGAATTGGCCTTCTGATTTCGAGATTATTTTTTTTCGTTCGACTTGATTCTGAGGCAGTATGGAGGTCAGCTAGTACAAGATAAAAGAAGAACAATACAAAAGTTAACATTATACCTACTAAGAAATGCAATACAAACACGAACACAAGATAGGGTGAAGTGTACAATTGCCGTCTCAAGTCTAAATGGATAAGTAACTCGCAGAGTTGGAATTAGCGTTCGGCGATTGGTCGAAAGTTTTAATTAGTACAAGATCCAGTTGCAGCACAGTTGGAGCTTTTGATGCTTTGCCGAGACCTCGGGAGAGGATTTTGTAAGTCCCTCCATATTGAGACCACTTTGGAAATGGGATTAGTTAATTATAATTACTATAATTTCGTTGAATGGTCTCCGACACGATGGAATTGAAGTGAAGAAGGTAGTATTGTGGAAGTGCGGAGTTTGTTTTCGCATTTTGTTGTTGCTATTATTTCTTATTTAATACTGTAAGCGCACACGTCATGCACTGAACTGGCGGACTTTTAATGCCATAGGCATTTTCTACCAGTCAATCTACCACACTCACCTCGCACCATCTTATCTTTCCTTACCTTGCTTATTTATGGTGCGGTAAATAACAGTACCAACCCGTACTGGGCCCGTGTGGTGGATTATAGCCCACTCCCTCTCATAGAGAGGAGGCATGTGTTCCAGTAGTGGGAACATTATATTATAACAAACAGTAAAAAAAAATACAGTAAAATAAAAATGTTAATTAACAAACTCAATTCTTGACTAATTTCAAACAGCAAGAAGAAACCAAGTTTTTCATAACTTCAACAAAACTTAAACAGTCAACAATAGTACTCAAGACAGAACAATAGAATTAAAAAGGCAAAGTGGCTCCAGTTTAAAGCTAAAAGTCTTTAATAATAATAAATCACGTTTAAGTGGAGCAAATTAGGAGCATTCACCCTTTTTATTGCTTACTATCGACATTGAGAGAAAAAAAAAACCTATTTGTAAGGTCTGGCGAGATTGTAAAAACCCTGCCAAGTTCGTGACGGAGATACGCTTGGGGTTCTGTACTTGGATGTTTTTTCATGATAATTTTATTATTCTTTTGTAACGTATCAGTAAGCAATTCTCGTAATTTTAAGAACGTTCACAGTCTGAGGGGCAATTCTCGCAATTTTAAGGACGTTCACAGTCTGAGGGGTCATTCTCGTAATTTTAAGAACATTTACAGTCTGAGGTGCAATTCATGTGATTTTACGTATGTTCACAGTCTGATCTCAGTCTCAATCTATCAATAATACCTCCAAAATCCCTACATATTTGACAAGTTTTTAGCGTTGATTGTCGGTGAGATGTTTTCAATTACGGGAATTGGCGTTCTGTTATCAGTCACCTTCACCAAATATGTATAATTTCATCACCCTCTGAGCAGTCCATTACTGACTGAGTGTCTTGCCCGTTCTTCTCCATAAGTACCTACTAAGCTTTGGAATGGGCTACTAGCTTCATCGTTCTGAGTGACCGACACCTTGACAATTCAAAAGTGCATATAATTGGTATATTTTAAATAAATTTGACTCGATCCTCGGCTACTCTCGTCCAATCTTCCATATAAATAAAACAAACTGATACCAGCCATCCTGCTAAGATCAACTCTCGAGTTATTCTTAGGATATCCTACTCTATATTTGATGAAAGCTGAAAAACAAGAATAGAAAACCGTGAAGGCGCACTTCCTCTCTCCTTAAACATCATCATTATATTTTCTTTGCTCCTGCGTCATGTTTATTATTATATATATATATTAGCGAACCCGGCAGACGTCATCCTGCCCATCCAGGAACCCGTTGAAATATACATACAAAATTTCATCCAAATCGGTCCAGCTGTTTAAGAGGAGTTAGGTTACAAATACACGTAAATTACGGGGTTGAAACCCTCGGGCCGTGGGGTCCGAGTGCGCATGGTCTTTTTAAGGAAATTTCGAAAAGACTGGTTGACACTTCCCATGACCCAAGGGCTGGCTTTTACTTTGGCCAGAGGATAAGCATTGCCATATAACGTGGCAATGCCGCCAGTGTCTTGGGTACATTACCAGTCGACAGCGATGTGGATGAATTTTTCGACGCTATATTTTAGTTTGTAAATAGTTTTAGTTAATTTAGGATATTATTTTGTTATTTTAGTGTTATCTTATAAAATGGAAATAAACTTTCGTACAGAAGAATTATATATATTAAGAAGATATACTTTTATATTTATTTAGATTAGTATAACGTTCTTTATGTATGTAATTATTGTATTATGTAAATGGTACACACACAGAGACTACTTACCTACAGTATTTGTCTCTCCTCCCCTTTTTAATCCATCCAAAGGTTGTTTTTAAAAGACCGCTATTAGCGATGAGACCGCCCATTGGTCACCCTTTTTAAAATTTTATATTTATATCTGTAATTTATATGGTGTACATAATAAAAAGTATTATATTCTATTCTAAGGCGTCACGGCTCACAAGTCAATAAAGAAAAGAGACAAGAAGCTGTGTACGCCAGGAATGTTAATAATATAGGTTATATTAATATCCTTCAAGGATTGCCTATTAGTAGGTTAATAGGACTAGGGACACAGGGTCAAAAGGACGAATGACAAAACAATTATTCTATTCAAGGCGCTCAGTTACTAAGGAACGCTAAAATGAGGTCTTTAAGACCTATCATTTGAATCTCCAATATCTGAAGTCCTAGTAAGACCATTGTTCCAGCTAGGCTATAAAGAAGTGACGTAGTGGGGTTATTAGTTGGGTAACCGTAGTGGGGTTAGTAGTTGGGTAATTTAGGACTTATTTGGTAGACGATTGAAGAAAATCAGTGGACATAAATTGACAGGTTGCTAACATAGTCTATTTTAAAAACTTGAGGGGCTTGTGGCTAAGTAACAGCCACACGGGTCCATAGACCAGGTTAAGCTACGTTTGTTGCGGTTGGTCCGGGTGGGTACCCACCCACCCGGACTAATCGCAACAAACGTCATACGTCGGGCATGGAAGTATGTAAAGATGGTCACCCGACCATCTTTACATACTTCCATGCCCCGGAAAGCACGTTAAGCCGTTGGTCCACGCTGTCATTCGTGGGCAGTCGTTACGGGTCATCAGAAGCCCAAATGTCTGACAACCAGTCTTATGAAGGGGTTTCGTATTATCCAGTAACTGGGTTGTGAAGGTCAGATAAGCAGTCGTTCCATGTAAAATACTGGTACTCAGCTGCATCCGGTTAGACTGGAAGCCGACCTGGCAGATGATGAGTCTATTTTTAAAACTATTTGGAAGTAAGTAGTAGTGCTTCTTGCAAAGGAATTCGCCGGGAAAGTGCTACCCCCTTTCTGCCGCCGAGCAGCCTGCAGTGTTCCGGCTTTTAAGGCACGGGCGGTACAAATCCAGGCATTAAACTAGACAACTACCGGAAACGGATCCGTGCCTCTTGAGATAGCGATTCAACAAAATATAGTGTTTTGGAAATTGTTTGAAATTCCAACATGTTGTTCACATATTTTTTAATTTTTCTCAGACACAATTTTGGGATGCTTAACCTAATTTATATAATTTATCTTAAGTAAGCAATTATGCATTTAATTTCGATTTAACAGAAATAGTTGACCTACGTTAACGTTGAGATGGACCTAGTCTGAAATAAAGTTTTATTTAATTTCATTTTAAAGTCATGTAAAGCCCCCTCTTGCTGTTTTAGATCACTGCGTAATTCCAAATAAAATAAATTTAGCTTTAAAACACGTAATACGATCTAAAACCTTTCATTTCACTTTAAGGAACGCAATTTTCTGTTATTTTTTTCGCAAAAGTGACGCAAAGGCATTCGGAGGCGTTACTTCAAGAATCGCTTCCATAGTTTAAGTCCATGGGATTGGTCTAACGATCCGCATTTATGTTATAAACTTATGGCCTAAACAAGATTTTCTATAGAGTGTTGTTGTAGGCTTATTTTTATATTATTTTTGTATCTGGCAATTATTTTACAGACCTACTTAGAAGACATTTTCTTTTAAAATCAGCTATGATGGTAAGTCTTCGTTCACACAGATCGGCTCAGAGAGGACAGTACATTTTTATCGCGTTTAAAAAAGAGTTTTGGGTCATTGAAATAAGGTTGATTTTTCATGTCACTTCTTTTTTAAATGAGAATGCTTAAAAGCCTACCTAACGCACAGTGACGAAAAATGTACTCTCCTCTCCAAGCCGATCTGTGTGAATGGACACTAACTCTAACAGTTAGTTTCTGAAAACAAATACAATTTTCAATAAAAATTTCTCACTTGACCAACTCATGTTATTTTTGATAAGCGGTGTTCTTTCAGCAAGCTAATCACATCAGCTAATATAAGATTGTCAATCTGTCAATATCATGTTACCTGTTTTAATGCTGATTTTCTCTCAGAAGCCGGTTGGAAATCGCTCAATACTATTCCCGCTTCCGCCCCCGCTTTCTTCCTACACCCCACACCGACCGTGCGCACTTAATGGCGAGAGCTCCGGACGTCGATCGTTCGGTCTTTTTTACGATACGGACCCCCAACTGCCTTACTTCGCGTTATAGTGCCATCTCTCACTGCCTCTGCCACCCTGGTATCTAACGTTTGATTTCTGCTCAGATCATTGGCTATGATGTCTTGATTTGATTGCCGATGTGCGCTTTGTTTTCCTTGAGCGAACGACTCGGTTAGATACTCGTAGATCTAATGCTTGTTGTGTATTCATGGAATTGTAATCCAAATCATCGAATGAACTTGTGTGATAACCTCATAGTAGTAGATAGTAATTGGGCTCAAATTTCGGTGAACTTATCTGGCAGACCATATCGGCTTTATTTATCGGTATTACAAAACAAGGATTATCTTTGAGTGTGTGAATGGGGCAATTCTCGTAATTTTAGGTTGACAGTCTGCTGTGTGTTCACTGTCAACCAGACTGTGAACGTTCTTAAAATAACGAGAATTAGCCCTCTGATCTCAGTCTCAATAAAAAAAAAATACCTCTAATCTACCTACATTTTAGACAATTTTTTGACATTTGTTTGTCGCCGAGATGAGACTGCGACTAGAGATGTTTAACGTTTTAAATTACGAGAATTAGCCTTCAGGTTTAAAATATCGAGTAACTTTTTAATTTCGATCTCTATTCCGACAAAATTAACGTTCTAATTACAAAGACTGACGTCAAACACTAGACTTAAGTTGTCAATTTTGTATTAGGAACTTTATCATGCACAGAATAAAGTTTGCAATACAATTATTAGCTCGAAGGTTTGGGCATGGACTGAAGATAGAACTCTTCTTGTAATAAGTTTTAAAATAATTTTATAAGTGGCTGTAACCGAACTCTGCTCACCTTGATTCTGAGAACACTTGAAGGTTTTATACTAGTAAATTAAACTAGTTTAAATGAACCTGCCTCAGGTTATAACACTACATACAGTACTGACATACTTATTTTAATTATATGTGTCGCATGTACCTACGCGAAGGCTAGTGAAAGTATTCTATCCACCAATCCAATAAATAGCGTAATAGTGACGTGTGAAATGAAATGACAAACGTTATTTTACCAACCATTTCATCGGGGATGTAACTCAGTGGTAGAGTGTCTGCTTCGCATGCTGAAAGTCCTGGGTTCAAATCCCAGCATCTCCAAAAGTTGTTTTTGTAGAATGTTGAAACTATTTTGTTTTTTTATTTGTATAAAGACAACTAAATAACTCACCAATTTTGTCGTATTTATGTATCTCGCATGTTTTTAAATAAAAGGAAATATTAATTATTGTAGGTAGTTGTACATTGGGAGCGGTGAATGCTTATGCGAAATCCGTATCCCTCCGGCCATAGGCACATGGAACACTGCAGATTTCCACCGCGCAGAAAAAAAAAATCTTTTCTTTCTTACATTAATCAGTGTTTTTGAGTGGAGACCGCCAATCGGCAAACGTAAGGTGGGCCGCCCTCAGGCTAGGTGGAGCGATGATCTTCGCAGGATGGCTGGTAGCAGCTGGATGAGAGTTGCCGAGAATAGAGCTGAATGGCGTGCAATAGGAGAGGCCTAATGTCCAGTATTTATTTATTCATTGTTATTAAATTATGATAAATTTGTCATTTAAAATTAGATGTTAATAATAAAATATTTGTTCCCTCTATCTATCTAACTAGCCTGTATTGTCCTACTGCAGGGCAAAGGCCTACCTCTCCCTTTTCCACACAATTCTGTCTTTTGCTAAGCCCGGCCAGTCCTTACGGTAGGAGTCAAGCTTGTTCCGCCATGTTCGTCTTGGCTTGTTAGTTAGCAAAAAAAAAATATCCAAGCAAAATTGAAATGTAGGTACAAAAGTGTAACTTACATAGTTCTGTCGCCCCAGTTCTCCAAGCTCTGCATCTGCAGACGACAATGGGTCGAACTGCGTACACCTTCAGGGACACAGGCGTTATATTATGTTTATTTATGTACAAGCCAATTCAAGCCGAAGTCCAGACAATTACAGAGTCACTCACACAAGTCTATTAGAATAGTTAGTAATTAACAGGCGGTACCTACCTACTAATTGGAGGGCTAATTGACGGCGGCAGGCCAGCGTGTGGCTTAGAACTAAACACACAGCTTAGCTGGTGTACAAGAAACAGTTAGTCGCTGGTAATCTAATGATGTTTGGGTAGGTAGCTAGCTAGGTTCGAGTACCTATTGATTTAACTGGCTCTTTTTTTTTTGCGACTACCCGTAACGACTGTCAAAGTTCTACGAATGACAGCCGGGACCAACAGCTTAACGTGCTTTCCGTGGCACGGAGGGGTCGTGATATGTAAAGATGGTGACCCATCCACCGACCAACCGCGGCAAGCGTAACTTAACCTGATCGATCGACCCGTGCGGCTGTTATTACTTAGCCACAAGCCCCACTTAACATTAAGTACTAATTCTACTCTATTTTACATTACTAATCTATACTAAGTTTTAAAATAATTATCACGGCTAAAACTTAAGTTAGATTAAATCAAAATATTTAATTAGTCACAAGCTAACACTTTAGATTAAAATTGCCTAATTAGTCTTAAAGGCTAGATTGTAATTAATTATTAAGAACTTGAACCTTTTTATGAAGGATAAACAAATTGCTTACCGAAATACCGGTAAGTATGGGTATCTAGTACGCCAACACATCAAGCTACTACAATCTGTCAAATTTATTTAATAGATTTTCAACTTTATCACTAAACCGTTAAGGTTCAAGGTGGATTGGCAAAATTTGACAGTTTCGGGTAGCATGACCTGCTGGCGTCTGTACCTACTGATTGCACTACGTTTGATTTGATTTGAAAAAAAAGTTAAAACGGAAGCATATATAAGGAGCAGAAGTCACTTGCAATGACAATTATTGTTAAAACCTGTAGTCACGAGCATAAGTACAGTATGTATACACTCGGCTTTATTCAAAAGCGATATCCTTTATTTATTTTTGAATGAAATTTTATGTTGTTACGAACATACCATTCTCGGTCCCATAGGTTTATGTAATGTGTCGTATTACAACGTTGCATTCGTTATTTCGCGAAAAAATCGCAATTGAAAGTTGCCAAGTGTTGACATATTAGTGTTCGTGACTGTACACATTTCCGTGTTGCCATATCGATTTAACAATAATTTAACATTGATACCCTATATATTGCCTGCTTCTCATGCATGGCGTGTCTCGTCTACCGAGAGGCAGGTGCTCTTCACTGGTACGTAAAAATGTCGTCAATAAGATAGTATGTATGAGGTTTAAAACTAATACGGTACGTTTATTACTTTTGACTTTGTAACCTAATGCATATTTTTAGGGTCTCGTACTCAAATGCTGCCAATGAACCTGCATAGCTATAACTTCTTTGCAATGCCAACAAACTGCTTTGTAGTTTGGCAGAGGTAATATGTCTTTAAAAAAAATATTTTTGTGAATAAACACTTTTTCAGTATCATATTATTCACAACAACTCGATACGCTTCCGTACCGTGTCGAACATCAATCAATGTTATCGTAGGAGTCCTTAAAACGATGTTCACAAGTCCAAAACCCGAAAATGTTGTCAGTTTAAATGAAATAGACGACCGGTGTTCTTCCGACAACTGGTTGCTGTCGGGTCCAAGGCAAATCAGGTTATCGAAATGTGTCATTTTCGACACGATGGTGGGTCGGATGATTGTGAATAGTTATGCTGGTCTTATTTTGATATGCAATGGTCTCTATAGCCATGAAACAAGAGGCTACAGGGGCTAGTACAAATCTTGGGGTTCATTCGATTAATCGAGTCTGATCAAACTACGCTGGGGTCGGTGCATTTCATTTATTCATTCAGCCGTACTCAAAGGCTGCCAACGAAGATGGCGTAGGCATAATCAGGCCCTATTATTAAGCCTACGCCGTGTCTGTCTGTCTATCACATCCTGCATCTCTTTAACCAAAATCTATCTATCTATTAACCCGTATTGTCTGGTCTGGTCTGTCTGCTGGGCAAAGGCCTTCCTTTCCCTTGTCCACACTCGTCTGTCCACTGCCATAGCGGTCATTGTCCTTTTGGTAGAAGTCAATTTCTTCCCCCCATCTTCTTCGTCTTAGTCTTTCTACCGTAGTAGGTTGAAATTTTCAGAACAATGTGTTACTACGGCGTCTTGGCAAAATTAAAAGGTCCGAGCTAAAAATATGGTCAAAATCAGATGGTAATAAAAAACAAAAATAATCTTCAATTCCAATACAGGGTGGCAGGGACATCGACGCGCAAACTGTAACCATGGATTCAGCACATGAGTTTAGACCCCATAGGGTCGAAATTTATCGTCGGTTATTAAAAAAAATATTCCTGTTCCATACATTTTGACCGCGTAGGTATTGCACTTTTCTATGAAACAGAAGATTTTTTTTTGATAACCGACGAAATTTCGACGCTATGGGGTCTAAACTCATGTGCTAAATCCATGGTTACAGTTTGCGCGGCGATGTCCCTGCCAGCCTGTATATTCTCGATCCAATACACAGTCGCACAAATCCGATAACATAAAACCCACCTACTCATATATCCTGATACCCTAGTACCTGGTTTTAGCGTGCAGTTTGATCGCGGGTGTTAAATGAAATTGTTGAAACGCGACGACGGCTCGCACCTGCCCGCCCGGAAACCGATTAAAATGATAAAGCGATGCGCCCTGGATTTCGTACACAAAACTAGCTAGATAGCACTAGATGTGCCTAGGAGCGTATAGGGGTCATTTATTTCCTCAATATTATTTGTTGGACAACTCAGAGAAACGGCAGTTTCAGAATAATATACTTTTATTAATCACTTTATCAACATATACAAACTCAGAGCTAAATCAATTTATCACAACTTCGCATACAGTCAATTATAAATTTTCCGTTACCAATATTTAAACATTCAACGACCAACGGTCAATCAGGCAGAGGTTTCACCATTACACCTACTCAAGTCGGCTATCAGCAATCGAATGTCAGAGTCGATTAAAAAAATATATATATATAATTGGCATCTCGTAGTTGACCTAGAGAGGTCGTGACTACTTAACCGGACTATCCTGTGGTTGCTTTAAAAGAAATCAAAGCTTCCAGCCAGGGGCGTAGAACTACTTAAGAGTCTTAGCTGTCTCGTATATACTACGGTTAGTAGGAGGAGTATGGTGTTGCCAACTCTTAACAGTGTTGCTAGTTAAATGTATACAATACTACTATATTTTGTAACATATTGTTGATGGGAACAGTACTCGCAGTACTTCACCGGAATAGACCAAATAATTATTTTAAAAGATGTATGTGAGATCGATTAATATCTATCTATATATTTATTATTGTAATAGCGTTGTTATTATAAAACACACCACGGATTTTGTTGCAGTTTTCACTATCATTTAGATCAAGGCTGTTCAACCAATTTTGAAGTTATAAATAAATAAATAAAAACTGTGGGCCGTTTATGGTGTCAAAAAGTTTTTTTTTTGACACCATAAACGGCCCACAGTTTTACGGCCTACAGTGAGATTAACCACGATGATTTTTGTCATGAGATTCTTACACAAGAATATTGCCTACACCATCAAGAGCTCACCTAAGAAGACACTCACCTGCTTAAAATACAAAAACAAACACCAATTTACTGAAACGATTTGCTCATCTCGTGTCTGAAGCAACATCACGTTAAATCCGATCAAATATGGACACGTTCATTTTTTCCATGTCTCTCAAAAGGGTAAATTATTTACCAAGCAGGTAAATAGAGGAAATGAAATTCCTTTTACCGCGTCCTTGAATGATTCCTTTGTTTAGTAAAATAATGTTTTACCGGAAAGAGATTGCTACGGTGGTCTTCTGTTTTCGACGTAGATTGACACTAGAAATAATGTCGCATTGATTTATTCTAATCTACCGTGTCGATTCGATGCTGTTTTAAAGGACAGTACTACTGAGTGTCACTACTGTAAAACCTAATTAGTGCTACTGGTTCCAATAGGGATGCCCAAGTCTAGGTCCTTAGTTTGATAGCTGTATTGCGTTTATGATTTTGTGAAATAGTATTCGAAAGCTTTCGCGTCTTTCAATCGAGTCCGAACTAACAGTCAATAAAATAAATACACTTACTAAGCCTATCAGTTATAGTATCAATATAGTAGTGTAATCAAGTGTGTAGTGTAGTGTAATTACATATAGTATACCTATGTATACATTGAAAAATCAAGGCAGACGCTTCCACCAACTTTAAATCCACGTCAGCTCCGATTTAATCTTTCATTCGTGCCGTATTGCCTCAGTTGAAATTTTTCAAGCGTTCCGTTCGCTTTGACAAATGTTTTGGGTGCCAGCAAATACCATTCTGTCCCACACCACGATTTAATTGGCGTGATGTGTGCCTTTAGAATCACAATCCAATGAGTTATTGTTACCGTCTGTAGGCAGACAGATCATTTTTCCAATGCTCCTTGTTTTTTAAACTGTTTTTGTTAGAAAGGGTTTGTAGGTCGTATTTTTTGGGTTTTCATTGGCTTTGTAAATAGGAAGTGAGTTCTAGCAGTCCGGAGTTTGGAAGTTAGTGGTGTCATACCCCCGTGCCTCGGAAAGCACGTAAAGTCGTTGGTCCTGCGCCTGATCTCTCCCCGGTCGTGTCGGATTGCCGTCCCATCGGACTATGAGAGTAAAGGAACAGAGAGTGCTCCTGTGTTTACGCACACACTTGTGCACTACAATATCTCCTGCGTACCTGGGTAATCTCCGTTGAGATTGGCCACCGTGAACGAAATCGGTCAGGAGGATTTTTTTATTTTTTTTATTATTAAATAGGAAGTCTTAAAATAGATTTTTATTTTTTTGTTGTATTATCATGGCACGAGGTAAAACCTTTGAAGAAAATTTATCTGACAGTGCTTCTCTTTGTGAATTTGTGAGATCCTAAACTGAGAACGCTTTGAGTAAAGATAAGACTGTGTACATTTTAATCAATAACGGTCGGTAAGACAGAGCAATAACTGTCCTTGTCTTTATTAACTTACTTGTCCTTGAAAATCTGTCTGAAAACTTATCAAAAGAGGTATTTGAGTCACGTCCGATACTTTACTTCTAGCATTATTCTCATTTGCTGGCAGAATACAATCATAATTTCAGGTCCAACATTAGAAGCATAAACTCTTAGAGTCTGCTGAACTCCTGGTACTTGATGAAATGAAGACCTTACCTAAAAAGAAAAATATAATTACCAAAACATAATTAAATTATCGCAATCATCGCAAATTATCATCCCACATCAAATTATAGCATAATAATAGAAATATCGTCAATTACAGCAATATTTTCGCAAGGCCGGGCGATCCGTTTGTATATCATTAACAGAATAATGTCTCGTTTTTTAATTGACAACCCCGGCGACTGCAAACAATCCTCGCTGGGTTCATTAGTAGGCTGTGTGTTCGTAATGTAGGGGAAATGAGATGGTTTATGTCTATTTAGCAAGTGTATACTCGTATAATATAAAAAGGGTGTAGTTTTGGCAGGGAATATTTAACATAACACTTCGCAGCGAGCAGTGGCATCGGCTCCAATTTACGAGTTGTAGGTTCCGAGTTCCCAGCCAGGCTTTATACTTTGCGTATTTAATTTCATCACCACTGCTCTCAAAACGGTGAAGGAAAACATCGTAAGAAAACCGGCATGTCCTAGAACTAAAAAAATCGATGACATGTGACATCCACCAACCCGCAAAGGGCCGGCTGGTGGATTATGGCCTACTCCCTCTCACAGAGAGGAGGCCTGTGTCCGCAGCAGTGGGAACATTATAGGCTGGTTATGCTTATGCATGCCTAATTCACTAGCCCCGTGTAATAGAAGGCGAACGAGCTAATTCAACTGGGTGCAAATCCAGACTACGAGACTACTTTACTGGATATAGTAATCTAAACCCAAGACCATTCTGCTCAGCAGTCGCGTTCAAATGTGACCCTGCGGGGTAATTGAGTAACACACTATCAGTAGCAATGGCTTTCATTTTGACAGTTCAACAACATTCACTGCGTTTTTACGTTCTTGAGCATGAATTTTTTTCGAACTTAAGAAGTAATGGATTAGCAATATCCTTCAAAATGCTTCAGATTGAGATTGATGATATTGTGTTACGAAATTAGGGTGCAGTATACCAACGAGGCAGTCAGTAATGACAGTTTCGAACATTCTTGAAGGCATAAAAGGTAAAGTAAAGGAACCATCATAAGATACCAGTTTCGGAAATACTAACACACTGCAAGAGCTACTAATTACGACGAATGGTCAGAATTTATCACATCTGAAATGGATGAAAAACTATCGGAATCTGAAGAGGCGAGCGAAACAATATTTTGTTTGATTTCGTATCCGACTCGCGACTGTATCGGGTGTGGTCGGTTCCAAGAGGTAAAGTTTTAGCGGGTTAGTAATATTATAATAATAATAAATCCTTTTGTATATAAAAATATTTAAAAATGTAATTTGTAAGTATTTAAATGAAATAAAGGAGATATTACTAATATTACTAATATACACAGTCTGGCCATAAATACTGTTACAATTAAAAATAAGAAAGATATTACATTTGAATTTGGAATCTGTCATTTTTATACGATTGTTCATTGAGTTTTCTAATTTTGGCACCAATATATTGTACAATATTTTGCGATATTAAAATGGAGTGGGGTGATAAAGAGAACCGAATCGCTGTGATTGCATTACACAAAGTTGGTATGGAGCCAAATGCAATTTTTAAAACTCTCCATACGCTTGGTATTAGTCAAATGTTTGTGTACCAGGCTATTAATAGGTACAATGAGACCTCCTCTGTTTGTGACAGAAAAAGATCTGGCCGTCCACGTAGTGTTCGTACGAAAAAGGTGGTCAAAGCAGTAAGGGAAAGAATGCAAAGAAATCCTGTCCGAAAGCAAAAGATTTTATCTCGGGAGATGAAGATAGCACCCAGAACCATGTCGCGTATTTTGAAAGATGACTTAGGACTTGCAGCCTATAAGAGACGCACTGGTCATTTTTTAACTGATAATTAAAAAAAGAATAGGATGGTAAAATCGAAACAACTATTGAAGCGGTATGCAAAGGGAGGTCACAGAAAAATTTAGTTTACGGATGAGAAAATCTTTACAATTGAGCAACATTGTAACAAACAAAATTACCGTGTTTATGCTCAAAGCTCTAAGGAAGCTTCCGAATTAGTCGACAGAGTGCAACGTGGGCATTATCCGACTTCAGTGATGGTTTAGTGGGGTGTTAGCTATGAAAGAGTGACTGAGCCATATTTTTGTGAAAAAGGTATCAAAACATCGGCACAAGTGTATCAAGATACCATCCTTGAGAAAGTAGTTAAGGCCCTTAACAACACCATTTTCAATAACCAAGTATGGTCCTTCCAACAAGACTCGGCGCCGGGTCATAAAGCTCGGTCCACGCAGTCTTGGTTGGAAGTGAACGTTTCGGACTTCATCAGAGCTGAAGACTGGCCGTCGTCTAGTCCCGATCTTAATCTGCTGGATTATGATTTATGGTCAGTTTTAGAGAGTACGGTTTGCTCTAAACGCCATGATAATTTGGAGTCCCTAAAACAATACATACGATTGGCAGTGAAGAATTTTCCCATGGAAAGAGTGCGTGCTTCTATTGATAACTGATTAATATTAGAAATTCCTGGCCTCAACGTTTAAAGGACTGTATTGCAGCCAATGAAGACCACTTCGAATAAGCTTTTTATATTTTAAATTGTTTTATATTTATGTATTAAACTAACACACTGTAAAAGTAATAAACATTATTTGCAATAAAAAAAAAAAAATCTTCGTGACAATATTTATGGCAAGACTAGGTATATTATAGTAATATTATATTATAATTATTAATTAGGCATGAACCAACAAGCAGTGGTGATTTTAAATAAAAATGCTTACAAAAATGCTATTCTTTTTACTGGGGAATCGTACTAACTTCCAATCGTCAGAGTCAAATCGTTTATTTCAAATAGGCAAAGGCACTTTTGAACGTCAAAAATGACAATAAAATAGAATTGATTCTAGTCGCCCCTTCCAAAGGTAGTTGTGTCGTATTCGTATGGAGAAGAATGGGCAAGAAAGTCCACACAGCGCCCCACAACGAGCATCATTGCCTTTACATTAAATTAAAAATACTCGAGCGGCTGAAGAAAACGATTGATAGTTTTGAAGATATTTCTGCGCTCAGTTTATAATCTTTATTTTAGTTTAAGATCCGCTATCAAATAAAAAACCCTAAAAAGAATCCCGTGAAACATATTTCAGCCACATTCTTATAACTCGCACCTCGCAGCTGGCCACCTAAACAGTCAGGTCACGCTCGCACCCTGTGGAGAGTTAACGTGCGTCGAACTCCGGGCCCAATACTGATTTCTGTTACCCTGGTTGTTGAATTATACAATTTATTGCCGGCCAGCAAGTTTGCCGAGCCAAGAGTCATCGCTTGATCGGTGCATTGTGTTCTTCAGTTTTGGAATTTTATTTTGGGATCTTTAGGCTTATGTTATCCTGGTACATGCACATTAAATCTCCTTATGCATAAATCACCATTATCTTGTAGACGAATTGGTGATTGTCCTATTTGGTGGTGACGTTTGTTGCACATGGTCCACCCGCCTAGTTCACCTAGGTGGACTATGGGAAATAATTTTTCCATAGTACACCAGAGAGTCCATAATTATGACGTTTTCTAAGTGGACTAAAGGAACTTGATTTTCCCATAGTTCACCAAGAAAGTCCATATTATGTTTTTATCGTAGTATTCCTCTTTAATGTTTCTAAAGTACTGGTCATATATTATCACTAGCTTCTGCTCGCGACTTCGTCCGCGTCAAATTTTTGATACCCCTGTCCCAACCCGTCGCATCGCGTCGCCTACCCACGCTATTACCCGTTTCGCTTATTTATTTTTGTGTTTTTATTTTTCTTTATTTTATTTATTTATTTTACCATTTATGTACACACATATATAAACAGACAATGAAAAACAGAACAGAAAAATAGGTACAGAGGTGATGCTTATTTCATAAGAAATCTCTTCCAGCATACCTGAGATAGGACAATAGATACAGAGATGTAGACAGCGTGTGATAGAGCAAAGGAGACAAAAAATAATACATAGAATGAATAAAAACAATTCACTTAAAAACTAAACAAGAATTACGAGAATATATTAACATACATACAAATAAACATACATCAATACTTCTAAAATAAATATTACAAGAATATTTCTTTCTGTTCTGTTAGTTTGTTTTGGCCTTTCATCTCAGATTAGTCAGATAGGAAACGCCGAACTCATCTAGTTTTTAAAATATGATTGACGTATAAAAGTGGACTTTCTGGTGAACTATGGGAAAAATAATTTCCTATAGTACACCTAGAAAACATAATATGGACTTTTTGGTGGACTATGGGAAAAGTAATTTCCCATAGTCCACCTAGGTGAACTAGGTGGGTGGACCATGGGCAACAATGGGAAGGACGATTATGGCAGATTTTTATGAAATAAAATTAAATACACTGGCCTCTGAAAGTTAGTTGACATTTTTCCACTTCAGGTGTTTGAACATTCATTTTGGATCCAAATGTTTGAACGGTATAACGATTTTTCTGACTAATTCAACTACCTTTGACTTATCATAAAAATAATGAATTACCTAATCCCTTAGGAGTACCTGATTATTTTTTATTTTAAATCATAATGTGGCATCACCGCTGAAGTGGAAAAATGTCAACTAACTTTTGGAGGCCACTGTATGCGCGTATATCTAGCAAACAAAACATGATCTATTTATGATACATTCAAAATTCGGAGCATTTCATATGCATTAATATGCCTATCGACAACATATAATACAGCTAACTATTTACACTGGGTACTAAATAAATTGAATGACTAACTATACAAATAAATGCGAAGACAATCGGTTAGATTAGGTGTTTGTTTTTAGTCATTTATAAAACCAATTACATATTCCCGGTAATTGGGTTACCATTTATAATGTTTTTTCCATAAATATGTGCTTTGAATGAATGTTGCTAACCAAATGAATGCTTTAGTTCCATGCCAGGCAGTACCTTTTTGTGGAGTTAGTTAAAATTTTGTTATACATACATATATTATTTAGTAAATCCACTGAGGCTGTGGTAAATTGAACTATGGTGTAATAGATTATAATATTATTTTAAAATCTGAATAGAAATATAATATTTGAATAGTAGATATCATCATTGGCAGCTTTGTTCCCCATAGCTGAGTATAGACTTCCTCCCTTTTGTGCTATGCTTCCCTGGTATGTAGTAGGTAAGTGACTATATCAAAATCGCTCTATTGCTAGTTTAAACCAGTCAGGATTCGGTAGATGTCTATCTCACACGTAACACCCACAATCCCAATCTAATTAATTTTTTACAATTCAACAATATTCATTGCGTTATTTACATTGTCGACGAGCTGACGAGAGGTTTTCCATCATAAATATCAAGCATACAGCCTGTATAATGTTCCCACTACTGGGACACAGGCCTCCTCTCGGTGAGAGGGAGTGGGCCGTAATTCACTACGCGGGCCCACTGCGGGTCAGTCAAGCAATGAATTATAAAAATCCTTCAAGCCTTTCGGATTGTGATAAAAAAAGTATTTACGCAAGGGTGCGGCTACAATGTTGATTGACTATGAACGCATTCAGAAAATCTTTTGCCAGCCACAGCATCGGCGCATGACACCCAGTTTCGCACCTAGATTTGGAAAAGGCATTATTTATAATTTTCTATGCCTCGTCATGCAGCTTGGGTGATAATCACGCGTATGGGGCGTGGACGTAAGGATTCCTAACGAGATCAACGTGGTCAATACGTCTACCACGCGTCGTAGGGACCATTTTTAGCATTCAATGTTGTGAGCAAAAAGTCATCAGAAAAAACATCAAAATTACACCACAGATTTTTAAAGTTGACTTCGCGGCGGGCCCAGACGGAGATGGCGGGATGAGCTGGACTCCTTTGATAAAGATTGGTCCTTGGCAGCCATGGACAGAGAGACTTGGAAAGAGAGTAGGGAAGACCTTTGCCCAGCAGTGGGACATTAATGGCTAAAAAAATAAAAGGGGAGTTGGCCTGCCGGTCAAAACACTACTTAAAAATACAACAACAATACAATTTTAATACAACGTCTTTATCAAAAACTGTCAGTTGACATGAAAGATTAAGTACTAGATATATATTTGCTGTCACTATGTCCTATACGAAACTAGATAAATTGTCGGGGTTAAAGGTTCCCAAAATATAAGATCACAAAAATATTTGCCCATCTGACCGAACTGTTTATTCAATATCTTACGTATCACGTATCGCCTAAATGTGATAGGGGAGAGAAAATATATATTGGGAAAAATTATTTTGTGGAGCAGATAAATATGTCTCATCTCCCCCGGCCCGGCTTGGTCGCGAACATCTATCAAAAATCTAACAGTCATTCCTGAAGGAAATCTGAGCTGACACCAGGAAGTAAATGATGCGGTATGATTTATTTTTTACTTTAGCATAATAATCATGACGAAAATACTATAGTGGGTTTTTTTTGTAAGTAAAATGTCTGAAAGACAGGTTTATACCAAACGTAATAAACGCTCACAGTCAGCCGCCGAAAATGAGCTAACAGAAGGCCCTTTGTACACACACGTTTTTCTTTCGTTATGTTTCAATCAACTCAGCCTATCGCAGTCCACTGCTGGACATAGGCCTCTGCCAGGCTGCGCCACAACACCCTGTCCTCCGCCTTCCACATCCAGTCTGTCTCAGCCACCTTCTTTAGGTCGATCGTTCATCCAGCTGAGGGGCGACCCACACTATGCTTGTACGCGGTCTCCACTCCAGGACTCGTCTGCTCCACCGGCCATCGGTCCTTCAACAAACATGGCCAGCCCACTGCCACTTCACTTCGTTATGTTTAAGTCTCATGTAATGGGGGCGATCTTATTGCTATCAACCAATTGAAACCGTGAAACGACCAATTGGAATCGTGCACCTAGTTTCTGAGATTTCATAACTGCCCTTGCAGGTTTATGTGAAATAAAATGTTTTGATTTTGAACCAGACCCCGGGCTCAGAAGTTCCTGATACAAAAACCCCACTTTTCTCGACCTGAGAATTCCATTGAAGTTAACTTAAAAATCAAAGAGAAATTATATAGGTATGTGTTTTGCCGCATCTACCACGTTAAGCCGTTCCTACTCGCCAGCAAACTAACCGGTTGAACGGATTACCGCATCGATGCGCCCGCGTCATTGCGGCTAACGACTATATGTCGTCTAGCTATCTCCTGCCTCATACGACACCACTTTAAATCTCTGGGTTCCGCAGATTGTATTCGGAATATAATTTTAAAAATAAAAAAATCTGGGCCTCGCAGAATTGATTATAATAATGCTCTGAGGGGCAATTCTCGTAATTTTAAGAACGTTCACAGTCTGATTTCAGTCTCAATCTGTCAAAAATGCCTCTAATTTCCCATAATTTTTGACAAGTTTTTGACATTGATAGTCGCTGAGATGAGATTGCGACTAGATTTTGAACGTTTTTAATTACGGGCTTATTGGCTTTCTGATCTCTACGATCGCCATTAGAATAAAGATCCTAAAAAAATAATAGTCATGTCTAAGACACACAACATAAATTTATTGACATAAATAAAATTATGGACATGAACATAAATTATTTTTAAAGCCAAATTCTTAAATGTACTCCAACCTCTCATGGTAGCCCGAGCTGCCCTACATAAACTTAGATAATCTGGATAAAAGTAATATTGTTACTTGTTATGTAAAAAAATTTTGTCTAGTTTTTCTACGAACAACTATAAAAAATACACATTTTATTGCTCGTGTTCCAAAATAATTGGATATTTGGAGTAAACAGAAATAGTCAGACCTCAAACATATAGATCTGGCGAAGTGCATTTTAAACACTCCTGCCAACCCCTTTGGAGATATGAAAATAATAATTACTGACTACCAAACCAGCACAATATTAGTGTTCCTTCGTCAAAACTTAGGTACTATTATCTAGTGACTACTGAATTTAAAAAAAAAACAATGACACTGAATAAAATCTCGTCACATAATCTAAGCCTTATTAAGGTGCTATTTTACCAAAAAATAGCTCCAATTATCACAAAATGTCGTCCTCATTATAGCGACCTTATTACAAGTCTCATTATGGCAGTCGCGTCGAAGTGGAGAAGAATATCTTCGATCAAAGCCTCCGTTCGCTTCACAGTGACTCTTCAGCAGTTTTCGGTCGAATGGTCGCCGATCATTATGCTAATGAATTTAAACCTTCTTATGTTGGAAACTAGTTGCTGTGTACGGGTTCGTTCAATTCTTTTAACTTTTAAACAGTTGAAGACGAAAAAAAGTCAAGAACACTGGCTATAGGTATAGTCGACCACGTAATTGATTTATTACCTTCAGGTTGAATATCACTAGCCGTCATAAAACGTCCAGGTATATTTTTGCTTAAAGGCAACGTGACAGAAGTTTTTGTCAACAGAGGTAATACAATTTCGTGGTCCAATATACCTTTTAGCCGTATTTACTTGGAATGGGGAGGGTAGTAGTAAATTGTACGCGGGCGAAATCGCGAGCAAAAGCTAGTTATTCTATATAAGTCCACTGATGGATATAGGCTTCTAGCCATCAGCCGCTGATACGACGATGGTGTAGCGACACAAGCCCATTAACACTGCTAACTTGCACATCATCTACATTGACAAAATCGATACATTGTATTTTAGCATTATATGTACACTGTTAAATTTTGATCGTTTTAATCCTTAAAAGGTGTCATTGTTCTCATCATTATGAACAACTTTTACTACGGGACCCACCCTGAAATCGTGAAAAAAAAAAAATCAGTTGATCCATACATTATGTCGAGTTATGCGAACATAAATCTATAGATCAACTGATGCTTCTTTTTGCATATAAATCATAGCTCTGTGTAACTTTATTTTTATAAACATACCGTTCATATAATATCGCGGTTTTGTTTTGAGAATTACGTTAGGTTAGCAATAATTTAATACCTATTGAATTGGTAGAAACCTTCCGATAATCGAAAATTAATCAACCTGTTTATTCCCATTACGTTTAGTAATTTAATTTAATTACAAACAACTCTTAAGGGCTTTCCAACACATACCTGTGTATGTTCAGCGATTATTTATAGATTAGGAGCTAAAAGGTTTTTAATATTTTTGGGAAATTCTCACTTGACTTCAGACTTTTTTTATGAAAAACTAGTCTCTGCCCGTGACATCGGCCGCGTGAAATTTCTCATTCCCCCGACCCACCTCGTCGCATCGTATCGCCTGCCCGCGCTATTTCTTCGTTTTAGATCAGCGCTGATTTTTGCTCGGATCCTAAGGGTCTTAGCGTGATTTTAAATAGCCTATAACCTTCCTCAAACATTGGACTACCAAATGAAAAAAGATTTTTTCAAATCCGACTGGTAGTTCCGGAGATTTCTACATACAAACAAACAATCTTTATAAAATGATATTAGTGTAGAAGTATATATTAAAAAGTCTGACTAACTGTATTGTTCCACTGCAGGGTAAAATTTTCTGTGTCGCATTTTCTGAAAATATTTAAAAAAAATTATAAATCCTTAAATTCTGTCGTGGCTTCAATTACTTCCGACAGTAATTAACTAATTGTAGCTATAGGTACAGACATGCTTTAGTCTCCGATGAGTAGGTACTCATCGGAGACTAAAGCATGTCTGTACATAGGCAGTTATATAGTTTATGGTATAGTACATTCCTGTAGTAAGTACCTACAGGAGCGTGAACTCATTATTGGAAGGTCAATCGAACTCATTGACTTATGAACTTGAAACTTTTGTTATTTTAGATGTTAATTATGTTCAATGATTTCACTTTAGCAAATACTAGCTGCGCCCCGCGGTTTCACCCGCATACGTTTCGATCCCGTAGGAATATCGGGATAAAAATTATCCTATATGTTAATCCTGGTTATAAAACATCTGTGTGCCTTTCATCCAAATCCGTTCAATAGTTTTTGCGTGTAAGAGTAACAAACATCCATCCATCCATCCATCAATACAAACTTTCGCATTTATAATATTAGTAGGAAGTAGGATACTTTTGCTTCATGCTGACTTGTACTCAAAAGCAATGTGAATTGTTACTGAATAAATAATTGAATTGAATTGAAAATTGAGTTAAAATTTTCTGTAGAGGAGTCATCATTTCTTTTGGTGGACTTATTGAAAACGTAAATATTGACATTCTGCAGTAATGCCAATCCTGCATGACTTTCATCTTTTGTTATCAATAAACCTATTTACGACCGGCTGATATTATTGTTGCATTTATTTGCAATATCCTTTATCATTTCGTAGGTATAAACAATGCTTTTATCAACTTATTGTCGTACAATCGTATATAGACTCTGTTTTTACAGAATAAAGTATAATATAATTGTAGCGTGTAGGCAAGTCAACTCGCACACTAGAACGTAGCACCGAATTCACGCCACCTTTTTTAAGCCCCCCCTCGAGATAAGGGATTTCAACGTTGTGTGCGAAGCGAGGCGCACACGCAGACGACCGCCGCCTGCGACCCTTTTGTCTAGGATGTCGACGTACACGGAGGCGGTTCACAGCGGTGACGTAGTTTGTTTATCTGCTACTATAAATATCTGTATCCCGATGGGACTAATAAATGCTCATAGTCACGACCTCTCTAGGTCAACTACGAGATGCCATTTACAAAAACAGGGGACTGATGCTCATTTTCTGCTTGTTCACCTGCTTGTACGCTTGATCTTTTGCCTAAATATAAGTACTCGTTAGTCAGATAATTCGCATTTTATTTACATTCATCTGCACCCAAGCAAGTACCTACCTATCTGCCTACCTACTCGTTAGTGCTCGCACAGCACATAAGTGGGCCAGTATAGCGTTAATCCACACACGCACAGCCACTTCATAATATATATATTTATATGACATAAAAAGGTACACAGAAACAGAATGACACTTAATTTAAGCGTACGAATAGCTTGGTACAAAATAAATTATCAATGACCTCCACGCTAGGCAAAACCAGGGCATTACAGGGGTCATCCATCCGTCCATTCTGGATATTATAATGGTTACTTTATCATCATCTGCCTACAGCAGTCCACTGCTGGACATAGGCCTCACCTATTGCACGCCATTCAACTCGATTTTCGGCAACTCTCATCCAGCTGCTACCAGCCATCCTTCGAAAATTGTCGCCTTACGTTTACCGATTCGTGGTCTCCAATCAAGAACACGTCGTCTAGCCCAACGGTCATCGGTTCTACGGCTAATATGGCCGGCCCATTGCTATTTCAGCTTGCTTATTCTGTGAGCTATGTCGACAACTTTGGTTCTTTGCCGGATCACCTCTCTGCGGATTCGATTCCTCAGAGAGACGTTCCACGTTCCGCTGAGCGACCTTAAATTCATGAACCAGCCGTACCGTGAGTGTCCACGTTTCGGCTCCGTATGTCATGATTGAAAACCTTAGGCCTTACGCTCTGTGGAATACGCGACGAGAATAAAATGGTTACTAACGAATTATTAATGTGGACTTTTGTAGAACATAAACTGGACTGATACCAAGTGGCAAATAGTTTGGCAATTGACACGAGCTGGCGCCTTGAAATCGTCCGCTTTATCAATTGAACTCATTGTTGATTCAATGTCATGCTGACGTATTGGTTATTAATTAGATCCAGACAAAATACAGTATACATTCTTTATAGGTAACATAATTAAAGCACCTGCCATCTAATCTCTTCACCACCCTTGGTTGACTGGTAGAGAATGCCTAAGGCAACTACGATTAAGTCCGCCTTTGTACCTTTTTGTGCAAAAAGTTTAAATAAATAAATAAATTAGGTACGAATAAGTAATTGCAACCCAATATTATATGTAATTTATCGGTGAATTTGGAAATCAGGAGACATAATAGCTAGCATTCTAGCTTGCTGTATTGATTACTATAAACATTTTTATAATATACATATTTAACACGTGCTGTTATAAGTCAACCATCTATGACGGGGATCGGAACTGTTTCTCTTAAACACAGGTTATTTGGTAACCTATCTAGGAGAGCAGTACGGCACCCACTAACTAGATTAAGAAACTTCATGCTTGTGCTTTATATTATTTTACTCTGCCATGTAATCTAGTCCTAGTTAATCAATAAATCTTTATTTGAATGTTAAATTATTATTATAATTATTATTTCTTTATTTAAATCTTTATTATTATTATTATTTGTTGGTATACATTTTTGTATCTCGGCACTGATCTGCCGGTTTTTTGGGTAACACGGGCCAAAGCCAAGTGCTACCCCTGAGAGTACTAACCTAATTGATAATTGATGATGATACGAGTATATACCGTGGTGATGTAATGTGTTCACTTTGTGTTGCGGTGGTGAATGATATTTGTGGGTGTGCATCATTGTCATTCTGCAGGAATTTCCGAACAATTCTGCAAGTGTTCAGGATGGCAGCTTTCTGTAGGGTTTGGTAGGTGGAGGGAGCTACATACAGCGTTTTTAAAGACTGATGCAGTTGTTTGGGAATGACCCCCGTGGTTAAAAGTACTACAGGAATAATGGCAACGCTACCTAATCTCCACATTCGACTTATTTCTATTTTTAAGTCCGTATATTTTGACAGCTTTTCTGCTATAGTGTTTTGTAGGTTGTGTGTGTTTGGTACTGCTATATCAATAATTTGCGCAGTTTTATTAATTTTATCTAGTAAAGTTATATCTGGTCTATTATAATGTGTTGTTCTGTCTGTGAGGATGGCTCGATCAAAGTATAGCTTGTGTGTTGTGTTTTCAAGAACAGTTTCTGCATTATATTTGTAGTAAGGCACTGGAGGAGTAGTAATTAATTTATATTTAATGGCAAGTTTTTGATGAATTATGTTGGCTATTTGATCATGCCTGTGTTTATAGTCAGTCTGAACTACTGCTTTGCATGCTCCAGTAATGTGTTGAATAGTTTCAGAAGAACTATGACATCGCCTACAGATGTCTGTTGAAATAGGGATTCGCATGATGTGCTTTTGATAGTTACGGGTTTCAATAATTTGGTCTTGAATTGCTGCCATGAATCCTTCAGTCTCAGGGAATAAATCTCCGCGCCTGAGCCATTCGTTCGACGCTAACTTGTCGACGTTAGGTTGGCAAAGGTCATGGCGATGTCTTCCATGGAGTGACTTCTGGGTCCATTCCGATATTTTAGTCTGTTTGTCAGTCTGTTTCTCATTAATTTGTGTTGTTTTGTCAGACATGTTTAGTGGGGTTAGTTTTCGATCATTATAAACTATTGCTTTGTGTAGGGTAGAGGTTGTACTTTTTGTGTTAAAATATTTTCTAAGGATACTGATTTGTTTATTGTGTGAGTACGTTATATCTATTATTCCTCGTCCTCCTTCTTTCCTTGGTAGTGTTAGTCGCTGTACGCAAGATCGAGGGTGGTGTTTTCTGTATTTAGTCAAACTGGTGTTAATGACGCGTTGTAGGTTCGTAAGTTCAGTCTTTGTCCAGCTTATTATGCCAATGGAGTATGTAAGGATCACGGGGATCGCATAGGTATTTATTGCTTTGATAGTATTTTTGGAGTGCAATTGAGTGTTTAGAATGGATTATAGTCTGTGTTTAAATTGTTGTGTGAGTTTATTTTTTATTGCCTTATATTTAATTTGTTTCGCTTGAATATATCCTAAGTATTTGTATGTTCCATTTTCATCTAAGGAATCGATGGTTTCACCTGACTGTGTGGTATATGAATGTTCGTATGTTTGACCTGCCCTGACTGAATTGATTTTACACTTATCAATTCCAAAATCCATTCCTATATCACTCGAAAATTTATCTGTGGCATTGGCGAGGTCATTCAAGTCTTCTGGGGAAGCAGCGTACAATTTTATGTCGTCCATATAGAGCAGGTGGTTAATTTTACAGTCGTGTCTGTCCGTCCGTATGTCATCTATTGTGTCATTATAATTGTGTTTCTATCCTGGCATTAGTGAACTTAATTTGTTTGATAAGGGGTTTAAGGCAAGGCAAAACCATAATGGGCTAAGCGAGTCACCTTGGAATATGCCTCGTTGGATCTTGATAGATTCTGACTCAACAATTCCTGTAGATGTCGTAAGATGTAAACGTGTTGTCCATTGTGTAATTGTGTTATTCAAAAAGGCAATGATTTGAGGGTTTATCTTATATATATGTAAAATTTCAATAAGCCAAGTGTGTCCCATTATTATAATCCTGTGCTTGAGTATAGTTTTCATTGTTTTTATTGGTATATTGGCGGATAGCTGGCATATGGCAAATAATTTAATTTAATTTTCTGTGTTTCGTAATGTCAATTACTTTACATACCTACTTTTGTATAGAAGCAAGTTTTTAATTGAACAGACAGCTGTGCTGCTGGAGAGTCTGTTGCGCCACTTCTTCTTCCCAATGAAAGCACTAGGAAGTACTGAAAGGCGTTTTGGGGGGCTGTTTTATGTAATTTTGACGTTAGAAAAGTGCTGATTCTCAGCCTAATTTGAATAAATTATTTTTGGTTATGTGGGTCTATATTCTGCAATAATTTTTTTACCAGCCTGCATGATGTAACGTTCCCTTTTGCAGACGACCTTTACAGCAGGTTCTATATAATTATTAGTACTCGTAAGTACGTACTTACTAATACGTACTCCAAGAAGTCACCTATGATACTATCAACATGTTCCTTTATATCCTCCTCACTTACGTTTGTATGCCCGTGCGCAGTCGTAACAATCACAGTCGGCTCCCGGCGCGCAACATATCAACATGATACTCGAAATATTGATATTTCTACTAACTTCCCTCGTAGGGTACTACATCTACAGTTATAAGCAAATTCAAAACTGCTTCAAACAACGTGGTGTGAAATACCTTCCTGGGGTGCCGTTTTTCGGCAATATGTATCATTCTACGTTCTGGAAGAAGCATTATCTGGATGAAATGCAAGAGGCCCATGATGCGTTTCCGGGTGAAAAGTGAGTAATTTTTGTTTACTAGTCTTTATTGTCTTTTTTTGGTGACCAGTCTAAAAATCTTCTTCTAAGAGTGTCGGCGGCAAATATCGCTCAAGGTTAAATTGTCAATTGAATGCTCTAACAAATGATTGCCAATGATTGTCATACCTAATTTTTGAGCGACGATGTTTTTTTTAAGAAATTGATGTGACTGTCGATTTTTCTTGTTTATGTATGATTTTACGTATTCTAGTCACACCTGCACGCCTGGTGCAAATACTACGAACCTGGATCATTTTGAAGGACGTCATCAATTAGATCGGTGACATGTTCCGAGGTGTCAAAGTAAACTTGATACTTAGAAGGTCTCTTGCATAGTTTGTGTTCAAGAAAAAGACAGCCATAAGTTTAACATAACTTTAGTTTGTACAAAACTTTTATTGTTATCATCATTAACAGACCAAGTTCCACGGATTGCTGAGTATAGGTTTCCTGCCTTTTGTGTCATGCTTCCCTGGTCTGTGCGCAACATAATCATGACTACTGATATTCCAGATACGTGGGTTTCGCGGAGTTCACGTTGCCGATACTCCTAATCCGGGATCCTGATCTGATCAAGACCATTACCGTCAAAGACTTCGATCACTTCACTGATCACCGGGAGTTCTTCAGCGAAGACACGGATCGTCTGTTCTCTGGCAGTCTTGTGATGATGAAAGGTACATTTTAAAATTAAACTGTGTTATTCAATTCAATTCAATTTATTTATTGCAGATAATAAAAATCCATAATATTACATAAAAACCATATAAAACATAAAGAAGAATATAAATAAAAAAATACAAAAAATAAAAAAATAAGTCAAATAATAATAATAATCAAATATAATTTAAACAGAAACAAATAGTCAAAACACATAAAATATTAAAGTACCTATTATAAGTAGGAGGGGCCGCTAGCGTGCAGTCGCATCCACCTCATCAACATTGGTGAGTCCCACCTCTGGGAAAATGCGATAAGAATACCATTCGGGCTGCCTTGCACATGCCTTAACAGCGAGGCGCACCTTTTTCTGATTATGGCGAAAAAATCATCAGTCTGCGCCTCAGCAAACATAGCGGAAGCACTACAAAAACGTGGCAGCCCCAACAATATCCTAAACGCATTGTTATACTGGACACGCAGAGCACTGTACCCCCGCAATGTAAAATTAGTCCATAGGCTGCACGTCTAGAAGGTCTGACAGTATGCCCTGAATAATGTTATCTTTACTTGAGTAGTGCAACGTGCAAACCTACGAGCCAGCATATTACACCGGATGGACAGCGCCCTGCGCTCCCTCTCGATGTCCTCATTGTCACACAGGTCTTCGGTCACCCAGTGACACAGATACTTAAAGGCACTTACCTTTTTTAAACGCATGTCGCATAGAGTTACATGAGGAACATGGGAGTAGCCTTTGGTTCCTGACTTGAACAACATGAACTCACTCTTATTCGCGTTGTATCTGAGCCCATGGGCTTCCGCGTACGATTGGCAGATGCACACCAATTTCTGTAATCTTTAAGTTATTATTAATAGTTTTGAAAGGTGAGTTTGGAAAGCAGTCCAACCACACATTTTATTGTTTTTTTTTTAATTCCAAATCGTTATGAGCCAGTAAATTTGAATCAGAAATGTTAATGTAATCCACAAGTACTGGTGAACTTGCACCCTAATTGCGTAACACACGATCAATCGGAATCTGAATCATTTTGAAGCAAATTGCTAATCCATTGCTTCATAAGTTCGAAAAATTTGTCTGCTCAACACGTAAATAACACAATGAATGTTGTAGAACTGTCAAAATGAAACCGATTCCGATTGATCGTGTGTTACGCAATGAAGCCTGTTCACTAGTACTTAGCGGCAAGCGATGTTACATTATGTTTGAGAACGACAATTTAACGTACATGACATAGTGAAGAATGGTCACTCATTCATGGATTGGCCATTTTCAAACTCGCAAATTTTTATTCTTTTATTCTTTATTTTTTCACCAAAAGCCATCACAGTACAATATACAAGATCCACAGACTAAGACCATTAAGGCTTATAACTAGGTCACAAAAATGTAAATGCTCTGACTCCTAAACTAGGTGTATATGCCTGTGTCTTAGGAGTCAGTGATTCTCCGTAACAATCACAGCCATAGTGTACTAGAACGGGACGTTACAACAATAACAAATGGTGTAAATGAAAGAAAACAGGATATAATCTATGTAAAGAAAATACTTAATTCAAAATGAAAAGAAAAAACGTTTAACTGTGTGGTGAGGTGAATAAATGTAGGGTCTGGGTATGTGTGTGTGTGTAGTGAGTAAGTGTAGGATGTGGGTGTTCGTATGTGGTGTGTAGGTGTAGGGTGTATAATGGGAAGGAATGGGGTGTAACCAGAACATATCCGCTGTTGCTTAGATTTGGATTTATAATGTAGTTAATCATTTTACGTTGCCCAGCAGAAGATCCTCAGTGTCATCATAACTTAATTTTTGGAGATAGTCTCTAAGTAAGTTTTTGCATTTATATTTAGGGCACGAATAGATTTTAATCTTTTTATTTAGGATGTTGTACATATTAATGCTATTAACGTAGAATCGGCCTTTAGCAAAGGCAGTTCTATGGCGTTCGGGAGTGAAAACATTATACTTAAGTCTGCCAGTCGGTTCCTTTGGAGGGCGGGCAGAGTGTTTACGTAGGGTCGACAGAAGCACATAAAGTTGCCTGACTGTGAGTACCTTGCAATCAGAATAGAGCTGAACGGTGGAGTACCTACGTGGAAGAGAGAGCATAACCTTAAGAACAGCTCTCTGGGCTCTCTCAAGGCGGATAAATACATTTTGAGTGGCACCACCCCAGACGGGCAAGCAGTACGTCAGGACCGATCGGCATAGGGCAAAATATACTAATTTTAGCGTTTCGTTATCAGCAGAGTTTCGTAGCTTCTTGAAAACATATATTAGCTTACATACGCGGGACGTGACTTTGTTTATATGGGGGTGCCAGTTGAGATGCTGATCAATGAACACACCTAGGTATCTTACACAAGTGGATTTGGCGAGGAGGAAGCAGCTACACTGCGTTAAGGAACCGCAAGCGTGCGCTTTTAGGGTAAGGGAATTTGAGGGACACAGATTCGATCGAATGGCAAAGGGAACATTTACCGATTTATCAACATTTAGAGTGAGCATGTTATCGGCCAAACGTTGCATTACAGCAGACAGAGCAGCCTCGGCGTTTTGGTATGCCTGGGGCCAGTCATAACAATCTACAACAAGGGCAGTGTCATCCGCGTATGTAAATATCTTACAATTTTCGAGAGGCAGTTTGCAGAGCTCATTAATATAAATGAGAAAGAGTGTAGGCCCCAGTATGCTGCCTTGCGGAACGCCGTAGGTGACTGGAAGCTCATCACTTTCGTGTGGACCGATTTTGACTATTTGGGTACGATCGCTGAGATAATCTGCGAAGATTTTCAATGGGTGTCCACGTATTCCAATGCTTTCCATTTTACTCAATAAGGCTCGGGCAGAAACGGTGTCAAATGCCTTTGACAGATCAAGGAAAATTCCCAGGCACTTGCGTTTTTTATCTAGTGTCCTAGCTACGTGACTAGACAAATCCATGACCGCTTCTTCAGCACCAACTCCACTTCTGAACCAATATTGGTTATTCGCTAAGATGTTGTTTGCGTCAAGAAAACTGGTCAGGTTCTTATTCAGTATTCGTTCTAAGATCTTTGACAATGCTGTTAGAATTGAGATTGGACGGTAGTTATTGACCACATCTCTACGCCCAGACTTGTGAATTGGATGAACTACAGCTTTTTTAAACGCCCTAGGAAAGACACCTGCCCTTATAGACAAATTACAGATATGTGTAATAACCGGAACTAATACGCATCTCGAGGCCTTTATTATCGTAGACGGTATGTAGTCTAACCCCGTAGCACAATCAGACCTAAGACCCAAAAAAAGGGAATCAACATCAGCTTCGGTTACCTCGAAGAGGGCCATGGAGCTACATGAATTTAAATTTAGAGCGGAATTGGGCACCATTGAAGGTGATTTAAATTTCGACGCCAACCTACTGCCTACATTAGCAAAAAAGTAGTTGACATGGTTAAGCGAGGATTTAGGATTATCAAATAAATATAACAGGTCAAAAGAGGGAGAAGATTGAGTTTAAAGATCTGAGACTTTCTTAATAACATTCCAAGTAGCCTTAACATTATTTTTTGCTTTACGAAACTGTTCCTTTTCATACGACCGTTTGAGTTTTCTCAGCAGGGAGTTACAGAAATTGCGATAGCGAGTGTAGGTGATTTTTAATGTTAAGTTATCATCTGATTTTTTGAGTTTGACATGCATGCGGTCACGGTGTCGTATACAACGGAGTAGCCCCGGGGTAATCCAGGGCTTCAAATTACGTTCTCTTCTTGGAACAATTTGTTCCCGAGTGTGCTTTATGATAATAGAGGATAGATTGCCTATTAACGCATCTGCAGCATCATTAGGCTCCGAGATTGACAGTATTGAAGACCAGTCATGTGTTTTGATATTCTCAATAGCGGAATCGCAGTCTAGTTTTGATCTAGTGCGGGCCACGTTTGAGTTGTGAGTCCTGGTTTGTAGAAACAATAGCAGCGGTTCGTGATCCGTTATGGTTGATTCAATAACGAAAGTCGTAGCGGATTTATTTGTTTTGAGTAGAATGTGGTCTAAACAGTTTGTGAGCCGTGTCGGAAGCTGATGAGCTGGGAGAAGTCCGTTAGAGGCAGCACAGGTTAAATACTCATCTGAGTGACTGTCAACGCTGTCAATCTTAATATCAATGTTCATATCACCGATCAGAAACACGGAAGGAGCTGTTAGTTTGAGTACATTATCGAGACTATCAATAAAGTTGTTAATGTTTTTAAAAGAAGGAGGGCGATAAATAGCCACTATTGTAACATCCTCTATGTGACAAATAAGACAGTTCGCGTCTACAAAATGCGGTTCCTTAACGTCAGCTTTGAGGGAAGATTTAACGTAGACAGCACACCCGTCATTTTGGTTGTAAGTGTTTTTAGTGTAATATGACGTGAAGCCGTCCAAAATCGGCAGGTGTGAAAGTTTGCTTAACCAACACTCAGTGAGAACAAGCACGTCGCTCTGAAAACCTATTAGTCGCATAAGCACTGAGACTTCATCGAAATTTTTTGAAATGCTTAATATGTTTAAATGTAATATTTTTAAACCTTTTGTCGGGTCTTTTATAAACAGCGCGCAACTCTCAGGTTGACACTTGAGAGATTTAGCAATATGAAGCGCGTCTATTTCATCATTAATAATATCTAAGTTGGCCATTTATTATTAGGATATGCAAGAAGGTTGAAACGATGAAAAAGCAGCAAAATGGTGGGATATCGTTGTAAAAGGTCTTTCCATCGCCGTAGTCGGGTACAAAAGGTTAATATTATATTTTGCATAGCCGACTTATGGACAAAAATATTTATGAGCAATAATGCTTGAACTACTGATATGTAAAGGTAGGCATTTTGACCGGTACTTATTGTATTAGCGTGTATGGACCACCATACACGCTAATACAATAAGTACCGGGATAAGGTATTTTGACATTTTGTGTGTAGACTTGTGTATATGTAGTTTGTGTGCATTGTTTTGTTGTATATAAGGTGTATAGGATAATTGTAGGTAAGAGTGTATTGTTCTGTGTAGAAGTTAAAGTTAATGTAAAAACTCTAATTAAAAATAAACAAGGAACGAATACTGAGGATAAGATATAAAAATAAAAATAAGAAACATGCTGTGATAGTCAGATGATGTGATTTGGGTTCTCCGGGTTAGTAAGGCATTTTTCAGAGCTTACAAGAATCGGTTTGTCTCCTTCTATCTTGCGCAGAAATATATTGCCATTTGAGATCCAGCAGAATTTAAAGGAGTTTTTGTTGGCGAACTCTCTGGCTTGGTAGAAAAGCTTTTTGGTGCTTGCTGGCAGGTGCTCAGAGATGTACACGGGATGACAATCACCAGACAAACCCATGGCTGCAGTGTTTAGTTTGTCGTCTTTTCCTTTTCCTTTGTTGTACGCACGCACGGCCGACAGGACGGTCTGCTTAGTTTGGACAGTCGAGAATTCCGCTATTATTGGGCGCGGGGAGGTTGACGTGGTAGATTTCCCTGGAAGACGATAAATATCGCGCAGCTCTGTTTCACCAATGTGTACACCAATAGCTGTGCCTACGCCACACACCGTTTTTAATAGACTGGTGGTTGACTCGGAACTTACTTGTGGGATGTTTCTCAGCTCTATGGCAGAAGATCTCGCTTTATGTTGAAGATCTACTATTTTCCGCTCGAGAGACTCAATGTGGGTTTGCTGGTCGCGTCGCTCCTTCCTCAGTGTTTCTACTTCCATCTTCAAATCTTCGAACTGTTTATTAATAAACTCCATAGACTGGACGATTTTAGCGTTTGACTTACATATTTCCGAGTTGGATGCCTGAATTTTAGCGTTTTGATTTTTAATGTCTTTTATGTTCGAGGAGAGCTCAGCTATTAAAGTGTTTTGGTCCGCCAGTAGTTCCGCAGTTTTATTTTCCTGCTCGTTCTTCCACTTTGCAAGAATATCCTGTAGTTCCTGTGATTCTAGGAAGCTTAATTCCGCCGAACCGCCTTGTGGCGAGGTATTATTACGCTGACGTTTGTTTCTCTTAGTATTTACATAGTCGCACGCTGTTACGGTCGTGGCGATATCCGGTTCTGAGCGTGTTTCGGTTTGGCTTATGTTACCAATCGGTGTCCTAGGGGTTTTAGGTGGGGTGCGCTGTACCCCTGCCATGTTAACAGCCAAAATTATTAAAAGGTTGCAGGCAAATGTCAACAATAATACACAGGCAAACCGGTATTACACAACACCGATAAATGACAAGCACCAGGATTAGAGCGTAGCCGATGCAATTCCCGTTGTCGATTCGTAGCACAGGCTCGTGGCGTAGCAGCGCACGCGGTGGGAGCGTAGCAGCGGTGGCACACGCTCGTAGCTCGTAGCACACCGTTATTTTGCCGGCTGTCGCAACTGTCTCGGTGGCGCGTCGTGTAAGTGGCCCGGTCACTTGTCACTTGGGTGATGGTTCGAATCCGACGAATCACAGACAACTTTTTCAAATTCACTTCAAAGCGTCAACAGCACTATTATTTATATCTCTCTCTAGGACCACTCGAAACTCCATATACATGAATTCACGCGTTTGTCCCTGGGGGTAGGCGACTAGACGATTCAGGAAGTGCTCCATTTATATAATCATCATACATCATCTCGCGTGACTTTGACCCAATTTGGTGCGCATGTTTATGATCGTGTTATTGTAGGCCCACCAATTGGTCACTACATCAATTCTCAAGCTGCGCCAATGTCAAATTGTCATAAATTGCGGAGTTATGAGTAGTTTGTTACAGGAATGATACCATGATTAGTGGATTATTTTAAGTGGTTCTTCCAGGTCTTCAGAGGTCTGACTTTGACTTAGAACATATGAAGCAATGGGTTAGCATAATCCTTTAAAATTATTCAGTTTTTTTTTTTTCCTTTAAACGTTGCCCCACACTGGGAATTACTCCTGTATAGTGGGTGCGTTTACAAACATTTAAACTCACATATACAAACAGCCGGACCCGGAACAACTACCTGTAGGCAATACAAATATTTACTCCGTGCGGGAATCGAACGTGGGACAAGCAGCGCAGCGCAGCAGTCAATCGCTCAGCCTCTGCGCCAACCGTGTCGTCCAACTTTAAATCTTGTTGGCAATATTATTTATTTATATATACTTTATTATACACTACAAAAACACAACATTTTTTTTTTTAAATAGATTGATTTATTGAATTGTATTGGGACACAGGGCAGGAAAGTAAGCGGAGCATGGTTTGCGAAATAGCTCCACAATCACACCCTACTTTGTTAAAAACAACATTAAATTAAAACTGTTTATTTACAAAATAAATAGTTTTAATTTAAGACATTGAAAAGCGAAGGCCAAAAGCAAAGCCAAGCCAAGGTAATTACCATCTGTCGAATAATGACTCGCTCATTGTTCTGATAAACATTTTAATAATGGTTTATCTTTTAATAAATATAAGTATGAGCGAAAATTTATTTAACTACGACACGCTTTAATTATATTATTATTATTAAAATGCGTTATAGTTAAATACATATTACCAAATACTGAAAGCTTACGCATTATTTTTAAAAAAATTACAAGATAATTATAATTTTTAGTGGTATCGTGTTACAATACAAATATCCAATGTCGGAACAAACATCCAAGTTTTGTATAATTATTGTCGTATTGAGAGCAGTGGTAGCTTTTTTTTTTTTTTTTTGAGGATGGTAAATCATCAAATGACCCCTCCCGCTCTGGGTGGAGCAGTAGGGAGTGTCAGACTCTTACTGACTAAAACCCACCCGTGTTCCTTCCTTAGCCCTTTATGTACCAGGGCAGCGGTAACCCTTTCGGACGATCCCGCTACCCCGGCAGGGAAGCGCTTTACCTTGTGTAGATTATTTCGTCACCACTGCTCTTAAAATGGTGAAGGAAAACATCGTGAGGAAACCAGTATGTCCTTGAACTAAAAGTTCGAAGACATGTGACATCTACCAACCTTGGGCCTGCGTGGTAGATTATAGCCCACTCCCTCTCGAAGAGAGGAGACCTGTGTTCCAGAGTCCCAGCAGTGGGAACAATATAGGCTGATTATGATTGCGTATCCAACCTCCAAATTGTATGTCAATCACGACTTTTACCAATTCATATCCTAAATTAATTAACTAACTACTTAAAATTATGAATGGCGCAATGGAGTGTCCGTTTATCAGAGCTGTATCTTTATATATGTCACCGCGGTGTCCATAATGACGAAATAATGTTTTTAATTTATAACTGACTAGTGTTGCGATGCTGTGGGCTGACAGTAGCAGTAGGTAACTGTCTAGCGTAGCATCTCTAATTATCAAAAAAAAAAAATTGTATTTGCTATTGTATCACGTTGTATCAGCATTGCCATATAACGTGGCAATACTGCCAGCCTTTTGGGTACGTTTCCTATTGACAGCGATGCGGACGAATTTTTTGAGGCCCTTTGATTATTTCCTGTCCTTTTTATATACTTGTATATATTGTTATTTTAAGACTTAGCTTTTTAAATGATGTAAATATTTCATAGGTAACCTAATATACATTTTACAGATATTGTGCGCTTTTATAATTTCTAACGTGACGATATTATTACCGTGGACGTCTACGTCTCGTCACGGCATCACGATAATACAAGGAAAGCATGCAAAATGTATGGAAATATATGAAGATTCTTTTTTCCGTCTACGATAACGTTATAACGTGCACGAGTTTCCATAACACGCGCATAATAACTACTATAGAAAGTGATATAGTTTCCAAACATGTAAAAATCTGTGTTTTCCAAAAAACAAATATTTTACGTAAACTAAACTTTACGTGTGTACACACAAAGTTTAGTTTGCGCTACAACATCAAACATTTATATTTATGGATTTTTCAATGGTACTTGTCATTCTGATATAAACTTAATTTAAAGTTGATACCTATTCGTATAAGGGTGTATTTCACCAAACTTTTATACCTAGAATAAGTCTTATCCTGAGAATGAATTATGAATTTTTGACAGTTTTTCCATACTAGAGCTGTCAGACGTCAATTTTATTCCGCTTATAAAAGATATCTGACTATAGAAAAATCAGGCAATAACATGTATTGGAAATAAGGATTTTATACAGTCTTTAGGTTAAAAACTCACCGTATTGACCGATTGTGTTCGTTGGTTTCATAATGTGTTTATTTTCAGGTCAAAAGTGGCGCGATATGAGGAACACGTTGACCCCAGCATTCACTGCGTCCAAAATGAAGTTGATGCTTCCGTTAATTGTGGAAAATGCCAATAATATTGTTGAGTACCTCAATGGTATGGATAAATAAATACTTATCATTGATCAATTATTGATATATATATGCTATTATGCGTACCGGAAGACGTTGGAAGGCCTCCCACAAGGTGGACCGACGACCTTGTGAAGGCCGCAGGAACCTGTTGGATGCGAGAAGCACAGAACCGGTCGAAGTAGAGGTGCTTGGGGGAGACCTGTGTCCAGAAGTGGACGTTTTCGGCTAAACTGATGACGCTATTAAGTGGCGATCTAGACGCGTACCGCAAGGGTTGGATCTAGAAATGGATTCCGAGGTGGCGCTAGAAATGGATGCCTGGGAAGATTTGGGGGAGGCCTTTGCCCAGCACTGGGACAGTGCAGACTAAATTTTAAAAAAAGTGCGGTAAAGGGCGCCTCGGTACACATGTACCGAGGCGCACTTTACAGCACTTTTTTTTTTCAAACACACACATGTGTGTTTGTAAGGTCAAAGTACCGGAGTAGCCGCGAAATGAAAACTTTCTTGCGTTTCTTGCAATTTGAGAGAGTTGTATAGATGTTTCTAATGACTATTATAATTATGTTATATACAGGCTGATTTTATAAAGACCAGCCAAATTTAAGGATGTGGTACAGACCATCAAACTGAACAACTTTCTCCATGGGACCAACATCGTAATCGCGAATAAAAGTTCAGCCGTTCCATACATTTAGGTCCAGTAGGTATTGAAGTTTTCTATGGGACAGTTGATACAATTTTCGCGATTACGCTATTTGTCCCATGGAGAAAGTTGTTCAGTTTGATGGTCTGTACTACATCCTTAAATTTGGCTGGTCTTTAAAAAATCAGCCTGTATATACAAGACATATATCTTTCGGTCGCCAGTTGCAAATCATATTTTGATCAACAAACCACCTAACACTGACCAGCAAATTGCAAAAATATAAGAACATTTGAATAAATAAATTAAAATAACAAGTGAAAAAATCCATCAGTTTATTTTTATTTTCCGAGAGATTTCCTCAAGTTATCAAAATTCTTTTTCAGCTCATCAAAATCAAATCATCGAAGTGGACGATCTGATGCGTCGGTACACCAATGACGTCATCGCATCAGCTGCCTTCGGCCTCAAGATCAACTCTCTGGAGGACCGAGACAATGAGTTCTACAGAATTGGAAACGAACTCTTGGACTTCAACCTGAAACAGAGAATGTTGATGATTTTATTTACTTTATCCCCTAATCTTTCTAAGGCAAGTATCTTGTGAACTTTGACCACAACAGTTTTACCGATAAGTTTTTGAAGTTTTTAGCGATAAGACTGCCCATTGTGTCACTCATTTCAAACATTTTGCATTTACATCTAAAGGCCAATTCTCGTAATTTAAAACGTTCAAAATCTAGTCGCAGTCTCATCTCAGCGACAAACAAACTTCAAAAACTTCTCAAAGAGTAGGGATTTTTTTTTTCTTTTAAAAAAACGTTGCCCCACACTAGAAATTACTCCTGTATCGTGGGTGCGTTTACAAACATTTAAACACACATACACAAACAGCCAGACCCGGAACAACTACCTGTAGGCAATACAAATATCTGTTCCGTGCGGGAATCGAACCCGCGACACGCAGCGCAGCAGTCGATCGCTCAGCCTCTGCGCCAACCGTGTCGTCCAATTTTAAATCTTGTTGTCCCAAAACTTGCCACTTCCACGGCGTCGTCAGAAGCAGCGCAGAGGTCACATTGATTGAATTAGAACAATTTTTTGACAGATTGAGACTGAGAACAGACTGAACGGTCTTAAAATTACGAGAATTGCCCCTCTGTTCTTTTTCTTCGTGTCACTGCACGACTGTATTTTACATCTTGTTTCCCCAAAACTTTGCCACTTCCACGGCGTTGTATTTACATCTGTAATATTTATGGTGTACATAAAGAGTATTCTTTTCTATTCTATTCTCATACTATAAATACAATAAACAGTTGGCACCATGAGGGCTGATTTATCAATCATCCCATATCTTTTATGACAGGAATCGCAATGGCAGTGTGACTGTTCCTAAATTACCCCAGGCTGATAAAAGGAGATAGTATTTTTGTTCGGCAATTGGTCCCACCAAAAATTGTGCCATCTACTAGTGAAACGCATGTTGATTTGTTCCTTATGATCTTAGATTACAGTGGGAGTAATAATTATACTTCATTTAATGGGAAGACTGAGATAAACGATCATAACCTAAACAATCACAAAAAAGCTATTGTTTAGTAGTGAGTAGGTTGGCCTCATCGGTACTATAATACTTTAAAAAAAATAAAAAAAAATATAGTATAAAATAATAATAATAATAAATATTTTCCTTTCTTTATTTCTTTTAAAATGGAACTCGTCACCACCATCATTCAAAAATTTGCTGAAGCCCACGAACACAGACTTCACCGACTTGTGAATGTCGAGGCAACTCAGCTGCTAGACAACACGGACTTAGTGCGTAGGCTAAAGAGAACTAAACCATTTGAGTTAGTGTAGTATTTAAATAGTGAGTGAATAATAGTGCGGTGTTAATGTAACACATGAACAAAGTGTTTTATCAATTATCAGACCCTAAGAAAGTGCTACGAAACCGTGTAAAAGTGCAAATTGACACTATTTTTAGTTATAACATAATTTATCTCGTAAAATATTAAGTTAGAGTTAAATTGCTTATTAGTCTGTTAGGCTAGATTGTAATCCATTACTAAGAACTTTAGTTCTTATTAATAGAGAAAAAAAAAAAAAACGGTACTATAATGTAGTAAAATAGTGCACTGTTCAGTAATAAATAGTAGGAATATAGGGTGTATTGAACGGTTCATGAAATCAAAAATCACGTTATATAACAAAGCATTTTTATTACTATAAGCATATGAATTCCGACGTCAGACGACTTAGACGTAGATAGTATTTCATCTAAAAAGACGCAGGTCACTCCACGTCTAATCTTTGATAAAAGAAAAAATACTTAAAACCGCACGCTCAACATTACATGTGCACAACAGCCAACAGTACCAACGTCTGCCCACTAAACAACTTGCTGGAAACTTGCAAAAATATCCAGCAAGAGTAGCGCTAGTGTTCCAAATTGACGTTCTAGGTACCTAAATCCACCTGAAAAAAATAGAAGATTTTTGTTCGAAAATAAGCCCATTATAACTAATATTCATATTGTTCTCTTTGGTGTGCTGGAATCAATTGCAAAATAATATTCTTTTTCACAAAGTTAACAAGCATAGTATGTAAATATTCCTACATGGAATGTAAATATTCCTGTATCCAAATCTGTATCCTTTCTTGCATCATCAATACGCACTTTCTCAAACTGCATCTAATGGTTTGGCTGAAGCAAGCGAAAAATCCATGCGTACACAAATAACCGCACATCTGCCTGAACGTTAATGACTGAGTAACATCACTATCGTGAAACTGATAAGCAACAAAAAAACTACAATCCGTTTCACGTTGATTTTTAAACTACTTTAGGCGAAATTATGCAAACTTAAAATGTGACTAAACACAAGAGGACCTCCTGCAGCGTCAATGGTACATTTTTGTACTAAATGAAACAGATTCGGTTACCACTTCGAACTGTAATTAGGGATGTATATTGTTTTTTTTTCTTAAAAACGTAAAAAAACGTTCCTTTACATGCATTTATGACATAGACGACCAAATCTGGAATTGAATCTATTGAGTGCATTATTATTTTTTTTTGTTGCGATTTTGTGATTCCGTGAGTGAGACTTTATTGAAAAATTATTAGAAAACGTAAACAATTTATTATTTAAAATGGTCGATTCATTTTAAATAATAAATTGTTTACGTTTTTTTAAGTATAATACGATTAATAGTCGTTACAAAAGGTGGACCCAAAAAAACTGTCTCCTTTTCGTTTTCCTAATTACGCTAATATTACGGTTAAGAATCGGTTCCCCTTTCGGGGAAAGGTTGCACCCCTCCTCCGTGCAACCCTATAGAGTTCGACTCCAGGCTGGACACTCTCCCACCGTATAGATTAAATGAATTCCAAATATGAAGAAGTCCAGTGCCTTGTCTCATCAACAGACCAAGGAAAGGATTAAAAGAAATGTTAAATAAAACTTAGGAATTCATAGTTATGAACATATATTGAATGTGGTTTTAGAAAACTAGTGATAATAGAGGGAGGCAAAGTATATTATTATTATGAAATTGTAAGTAACACATACGCTAGCGTAATAGGTATCTGATCAGTCATTACTCACTCGATACCTCACATCTACACTCGGAGTACTCAGAGCAACACTTCCATATAGTGACGCTAGCGGCTTTTCAGCAGCATTGCGTCGGCATCATGCTCTTTTGGAGACATGGTCCCTAGCAGTTCTTTCGAACTGATAAACGTGCCGAAGCGGCTTTTCCTGCGGCAATCAAGCGACTGTCCTTGTCTGACTATGGAGCGGCTAGTTCCAGCGGCATTGCGTCGGCATCATACTCTTAAGGAGACATGGTCCCTATCAGTCTTTGGACTGGATATGAGATATATGTGGTCACCCAAACCCCCGGAAGTTCACCCTTTGCACAACAAGCATACCTGCAAAACACGTGTTCATGTCAGTCTGACCGAATTATTGGTCTGAGATAAAGAATACAACATGCAAGAATTACTAGACAATAGAGTTGAGATTCGAAACTCGAGAACCATCATTTAATAGAGTTTTGAATAATCTATCTTAAGGCCGGAGGCAATGAACACAGCGTCCAAGAATTATAGTACTAGGATTTACTAGATAATAGAGCAGAGCCAAAAATTAAGAATTATTCATTAATAGAGTCGTGGATCAACTCTCTTGAAGACAGCCCCAAAACGCCCACCTTTCACCATTTCCTAGTGTTTTAGGCTGGGGAGAAGAAGTGGCGCAACAAACTCCCCAGCAACACCTCTCTGCCTAATTAGTTATAAGAACTTTAATAACTCTATCAGCCTAGGATAAATATTATAATGAAGGACTCACCCAGTCACACCAACAAACACACACACACCACTTTAAATACTAGATTAACCTAATCTGGGCTCCAACCCAACTATATTTAACTTAATAACTAATACTCCCTACTTCGCGACAGCCCACTCAGACATAGCCTCTTGGTATTCCCTAAATCTCGTAACTTAACTAGCCTGGACTAGGAAGTCCGTATCCTAAATCGGTTCGACACCGACTGCCCTACGTCCTCGTTATAATTTCTCATATCGTCCAACCGCCACGCTCAGGCGCTCACACCTTTTTCAAAGTCTCTCTTTTTTGTACAATTTCTCAATTGTTTCATGGGTTCGTTCAGGTATCGGTCACATGGCCTACGAACCCATCTTGTCTCGGCCTTCTTAGAATTCGTACAAAATATTGCATCTTAAGGTGACGTAAAATATCGCTTTCTCCTGATGACTGGGGTCTGTTTCCCATAAAATATAAATGGAATGGGATTCTAAGAGTTTCAATATTGTTTTACTATTTTAAAGAAATAAGTTATTTTGTTATTGATTAATTTTCATTTAATTCCATTTTATAAGATAACACTAAAATAACAAAATAATATCCTAAATTAACTAAAACTATTTACAAACTAAAATATAGCGTCGAAAAATTCATCCACATCGCTGTCGACTGGTAATGTACCCAAGACACTGGCGGCATTGCCACGTTGTATGGCAATGCTTATCCTCTGGCCAAAGTAAAAGCCAGCCCTTGGGTCATGGGAAGTGTCAGCCAGTCTTTTCGAAATTTCCTTAAAAAGACCATGCGCACTCGGACCCCACGGCCCGAGGGTTTCAACCCCAAACGGCTCGAAAATATAATTATTAATAAGGTTATTATATTTACGCCGCTTGAGGTTTTCTGCAGCCGCAGCAGCAGCACCGGCGCAGCACGCCGACCGTGGAAGATGGGATGGCGCAAGAGTATCGACACAAGTTGCATCCCACACTAAAGGCCTGACCACCTTCCAAGGAAATAAAGACATGCCGTCCGGTCTTTTGCCATCGTCGCGTGCCAATCCATTGGGTTCTAATATAGCTGGAACGCTGACGGTGACAAGAGCTCGTCGAATGATGTCGTTAATGTTTGCGCTAGCGACCTGCGCTTCGGCTGCAAGACAGGCCGTGGTGTCCGAGGCTGTTGACAACTTCGCCACAGTGACAACGATGGGGAGAACAACATGGTGCTCCTAGTCGTAAGGAAGCAGCGAGGCGGAAAGTATTGTCGTCGATTATAATTATTGTTATTGATTAGGGTAACATGTCGAGCTGTCAGACCATAAAATTGAGATTTTAAGCGTTTCTAAGAGGGCCGATATCGTGGGACAGTGTTAAAATAATAATTTAGAATACTCCTAAGACATTTTCTTATTAAATAGGAGTAAGTGACAGACAGTTACAGCAATTTGACAGCTTTTGTATGGGAAATAATGTCAAGCCGCCATATTTATTCTTCAGATAAAAGTTACCTGGTGATTGAAAAATCGGTCCTTAAGTTAGCTTAAGTGAATAAAATAGGGAACAGCATTACTATTTATTACATTAAATAACTAATACATATGTATTCTTTTTGTCATGCAGAAATTAGGCTTACGTATCTTCCCCGAAAAGACCAACAATTTCTTCAGGAATATTGTGGCTTCTACTATGGAGTACAGGAAGAAAGAGCACGTGGAGCGACCCGATATGATTCAACTGCTCATGGAGGCTAAAGGAGGTAAAAAAAACCTGCACGAAAGTCTACCACACCGTTTGCAATAAAATAAGGTAGAAATTGGGGAATGGTTTAAACGAATGTTCGGTAAACTACACCAAGTCTTCTCATCACTATATCCTGCAGGCCCTCATTAATAAATGCAGATTCAAATTACGACCAGTACAAGCTCCAAATTTACCGTGCATTGCGAGATTTAGAAATACCATTACTGTGCGTTTATCAATAAGGGGGGGCAATATTTAAAGTCACCAGTGCGTCCTGCCTCTTGTGTATGGCCCTACAGTACTGAGACGTAGACAGTCACGTTGCTCCACAAATTTGAAGTCGCTCAACTTGCTTATGGAGTGAGTTATGCTCCAAGTAAGCTAAATAAAGTGGCAATGAGCCGGACATGTCTGATGAAAGCCCAACGCAGCATACAACTCTTTGGACGACTCGTAATTCTTATTCCCCATTCCAGAATGGACTCCAGACGATTTAACTGCGCAAGTGTTCATATTCTTCAATGCTGGCTTTGACACTTCAGCATCTGTTCTGGTAATGACCATCCACGAGCTTGCCATACACCCTGAAGTCCAAGAGAGATTGTACCAGGAGTGCAGACAGCTAAAGGACGACAAAGAACCGCTTGCATTTGACAAACTGAGTGAACTCACGTATATGGATTGTGTTATAAACGGTAGGTCTCTTTGCCGACTCCTACCGTAAAAATACTATGGTGTTATAAAATGTCTAACTAAATTTCTTACTTATAGAAACACTAAGGAAGTGGACTCCGGCTATTTTTATGGATAGAGTCTGTCAAAAGACGTACGAGTTGCCGCCACCAAGAGATGGGGGACAACCTTATATTGTAAGTCAAATAAAATGCAATTAGCGATATGCATACGTATGTTATGTTCCACGTGTATTTGATATTAGTCTTATGACTGTTGACAGTTGAAACCCGGTGACATTGTCTACAACATGGTGAACTGCCTGCACATGGATCCAAATTACTTCCCTGACCCACATAAGTTTGATCCTGAGAGGTTTTCTGAAGAGAACAAGCATAATATAAAACCATGCACCTTCTCGCCCTTCGGAGGGGGTCCGAGAATTTGCATCGGTAAGTTATCAAAATATCATCATTCATATAAAGTTATCTATCTAAAAGACCAAATGACTGCTTGATTTAAATGATATTTAAGAGTAACATTATACCAGGCGTGCATCTAACATAATCTAACAGGAGATTTGTTTCACAGGAATGAGGTTCGCGATGATGGAACTCAAAGTCCTCATTTACCATATAATTCTGAACTTCACCATCGTGAAGACTGAGAAGACTTCGGACCCGATAAAGTTGAGGCCTCATAACTTTAAGATCAGGGACATGGAAGGAACTTGGGTCAAATTTCAGAAGAGAGAATAATTTTATGTGATTTTGTGATTCATTGTATATTACTCAATATCGCATTTATTTTCGTTAAATATAAATCTATATATTTTTTTTTCTTTTTAATCTGTGTTGGAGTAAATAAATAAAGGAACTTTTGAACACACGTTCACGCCAGTTCCATCATACCTTAATCTAAAATACATGCTTATTGCTATATCATTATTGCTATATACATAAGTAGGTACTAATTACTTACTAACAGATTATACACCATCTTGGCCTGTCTTGAGGATGGTTTCGACAGTAAATTTGGAAAAATATCTACATCTAACTTATTCATTTTAAGAGTATCAACTATCTCTCTGAGATTGGTTTTTGACGCATTCAACCAAAAGGTGTTGCACATCCTGTCGTTTTGGGCATGCGTCACAATTAGAAGAATCTACTTTGTTCATTAAATATGCAAAACCCTTTAGTGGCATGTGACCAAATCGACTTCTAAAGGCTATAACCAATAGTTTGCGGTTAATGGCTTGGTTAGCAAACCACGGTATATGTGGAGGTTCTTTTTGAAATATTTTGTACCATATACCTTTTGATTCAGACTTATCATTGTAATGTCCAATCCAATCATCATGACAGCGATTTTTATAGTGCAACATAACTGCAGAGTAGGTAGGAAAAATATAAATTTCTGTTCCATTGACTGATCCTAATTTAGCTAGCTTGTCTGCGTCCTCGTGACGTTATCCACTGTAGGATCAGATCTTTACCATTTCTATTTAAATCAAATAGTTTCCTCAAAACAGCATAGGCTAGCGGTACGCCTCTACAACCAGAGGCGCATCGAGTACGTAAAAATGAGCCGTAAGAATGCCGTTGATGTGCAGTCTTCCAAGGTAGTTACCTTGGAAGACTGCACATCAACGGCATATGATAAGGCTTTAGAGATCGCAAGTAGCTCTGCTTTCATTATCGATACGTTTGAAACAATTTTAAAACAGCCTCCATATTTTAAAACGGGGGCACCTATCTCGGTGCTCTTTGAACCATCAGTAAATAATGTATACCATCCAACATAAGTCAATTTCTTTTAAAACGTTGTTTTTTAAAATATTTGTATCGTAACGGTGTTTTGGTTCATTTATACATTTTAATAAAGTTTTAACCGTATGTTTGAGGTTTAATCTAGAACACCAAAAATTTTATTTCTACATATCTAACGGGTTTGATGAGTAAATATGTTCATTGTTAGTAATATTAAACGCAATCATTAAACCCAGCTTCTTTTTAGTCGTCCAGTAGTTGTTGGTACAAAGATCACCGAGTTCAGACAGCAGCTTTACCGTCACACCATTGGTCCATGACTTAGCTTTAAGACAGTGTTTTATAGCTAAATATGTTCTTCTTAAGAATAACGGAGGCAGACACAATTCGCTTTCCATTACATGAATAGGAGTGGTTTTTATGAAGCTGCCAATGATTATTAACATTTTATTTTGAATTTTGTCTAATTTAAATAAATTAACGTTTGCACTATTATCAAAAAGAAAACTGAAGTTATCGAATCGACTTCTAATAACTGATATATATAAACGCCATTGTTATTTATTTATTTAAAACATTTATACCAGGGCCCGCTAACACCTGCATTAAATTTACAAATTTTTGCGTTTTTTCGCAGACTTCATTTATTTAATGCACAATGTACACAACCTTAGTTACACGCTAAGCTTTAAGCTAGTGAGTGCATGACCCTGTTAGGGCACAGCAAGATAACTTAAAACTAACAGTATTGTAGTGAGTATCCATTATCTAATATTAGGAACTTTCACAATTAAAGTATAATATAATTTAAACTTATATCTAGCTTTGTACATACAAAGGTTATATATTATAATTAACACACAGATATATATTTGAACACTATTTTAACATTTTGTCTTTGAAAAATATGTGAAATGTGTTTGAAATGGGTCTTAATTTAATATCAGAACTACTACTGGCTTTTGGAATAGGGATTACTTTTATATTTACGCCATTGATAGGGAACGCAGCTTGAATTAAGTATATTGTTGTATATGTTAAGTAAATACTGTTTACCTACTTCAGGAAGATTAAAAATCATGCTATAGGTTACGTCATCATCCCCAGGTGCTGATCCTTCTTTTTCAGACACGCGTCCAATTCTTGAATCGTAAATTAAATTTCTAATAAACGATTATCTGACATATATATATAAAAATTAATTGCTATTGCTTAAACTCGAGAACGGCTGGGCCGATTTGGATGAAATTTTGTGTGTATATTTCAACGGGTTCCTGGATGTTTTCTGGGTAGGAGTAGGTTAGGAGTAGGGTAGAAGCAGGGTAGGAGTAGGGTAGGAGTAGGGTAGGAGTAGGGTAGAAGCAGGGTAGGAGTAGGGTAGGAGTAGGGTAGGAGTAGTGTAGGAGTAGGGTAGAAGTAGGGTAGGAGTAGGGTAGGAGTAGGGTAGGAGTAGTGTAGGAGTAGGGTAGGAGTAAGGTAGGAGTAGTGTAGGAGTACGGTAGGAGTAGGGTAGGAGTAGGGTAGGAGTAGTGTAGGAGTAGGGTAGGAGTAGGGTAGGGGTAGGGTAGGGGGTAGGACACCACGCGAACGAAGTAGCGCCGGGCAGCTAATAATAATTTATATGGCAAAATAACGTTTGCCGGGTCAGCTAGTCTGACATAAAAATAGGTTTGGGTGGTTGAACTGAATCAGGTGCGAGAGTTGTCAATAATTCCTCCTTTTTTGTAGGAGAAACATAGTGTTTGTTTTGTTTATAGCCTTTTACCCATCGCATTTTACGCCACATCTTCGATAGTGATGTAGTTTCATCTATAGAGCTGCAAAACTCTTGCCAATTTTTCAATCTAGCACCCTTTATTTCACGTTGAGCTTTTATATTCCTGTTTTCTAGCACAGCAAGGTTATCAGGAGTTGGATTACGTCTAAAACGCGACAATGCCAATCTCCTTTTCGCTACAAGTTTTGAAAGATTGGTATGCCAATAGGGTTTAGGTATAAAGTTTCGTTGCGGGTCACTACATATTTTTGTAAATGGAATATTAGCTTCCGCGGATTTGTTAATAATGGAGATCAAATTATCATACATGACTTGAACATTATAATATCACATACTGTCAGCCGCCAGGGCACATTCAGTCAATACGAAAATATTTCAGGCAGAAATCAAGACATAGCTGCATAGGTACAAAAAGGGGTCTGCCGCGACGACTTCTGGCTGTGTCAGGGCTCCACGTACTAGTTATTTTGGCCCACAGCTCATTGGGCATACGGCAGACGTGGCCAGGTTTGATAAAAATACATTTCTTACAAAAATACTATGACTTCATGTTTCCATCATTAACCTTGAATGTCAAAATAATACACTGCTGCACTGCACAAAGCAAAATAAAAATGTTCATCAAGAAAAAACATAAAAGAATTTTAAATGTCGTTCGTTCGTTTTTAAATGTCTGCTTATGAGATGGGCTGGCAGATAAAAACACTTACGTGCGTCAAAGTTTGTTTACCTTTAATATTTTTTCCGACGAAGTACGCACATAAGGCTTAATTTACACGCGTATATTTCTATTAGCCGTTGCTAGTTAAGAGGATGCATTCAGCAACGCAATTTGTACCTTTCCAAATGCTTTTTTACACCTAAAACCAATACACTATCGACCGCAAAGAAAGCGGGTCGGTAAAAAAAGGTAAAACAAATGGTTCCAGGTTGTGAAAATTTAAAAAAATCGTCTTTGTTTTTTATTTACGGCCTGTAATACAAATACAAAAAAAAAAAAAATACAAACATGTTTATTTCAGTACCAACTAGTTTACATTAGTTTAAGATTGGAGTCTCCTTTTAAGCATGATGACGCCTGTGTTAGGAGACTCCGCACTTCCATAGCTTTGGCTTTGTACTACTTATAAAATTATTTTTATTTTTTAGCTACATATGTTACATTTTTTGTTATATATATTCTAATATATTTTTCACGTGCGCGTGATGCATGTTTTATTGCCATTTACATAAATTATAAATATTATAAATACGAACACGCTTGCTCGCCCGCAATACAATCACCAAAAATAAATAAAAAGGTTTTACCTCTGCCTATATTTGCAATGAAGTAAACTTGAATTTAGTTTTTATTTAAAAAGGATAGCTCATTTTTTTTTAAACCTATCGCATTTTGTATGACCGACCCTCCCCCGTTCTTTGCAGCCCAGTGTGTTCAGTGTTTTGATAAAAATAATTGCAATGGGTAACCCATATTTTACAGCTCATAGTCAGCCTATAATGTTGCCACTGCTGGGACACAGGCCTCCTCTCACTGAGAGCGAGTGGGCCGTAATTCACCACGCGGGCCCAGTACGGGTTGGTCAAATGTCTTCGAATTTTCGGTTTTAAAACATGCCGTTTTGAGAGTAATGGTGATGAAATAATTTATACAAAGTAAAGCGCCTGTCTGGGTACGAACCTACGACCTGGGCCGCCACTGCTCTAGGGCACTACAGAGCGACATTTCATAATTTCATTTAAATATTGATAAATTAATCAAAACAACGAAATATTTGCGACATAGCCAACTCCTAGAATGCACCCTCTTAATTATTAAAGCATCAATGTCCTCGATACTAAATTAATTCATTGTTCTGTATTCTTTTTACACGACAGAACAATGAACCAATGTAGATAATCACAATAATAAAATGCGTACTTTTTAAACCAAGATTTTAATCGCAGTAATTAAATGTTACTTATAAAGAGATGTTTTATCAGGAAAATTAACATTTCGACAATGATAACTGAGCTGGCGCTTTGTTCCTTTTCTGTAGTTTTATTTTATCTAATAAATGAGTATATGAAGTTGCATAACCATTTTTCGAAATGGGGAATAAAGTTCAAGCCCGGTGTGCCGATATTCGGGAACACTTTTAAGAGTACTTTTGCAATTAAACACCTTATCGAGGACATTGACGTTGTATATAAGGCGTTCCCTAATGAAAGGTAAGTCTTTTTTTTAGTCACTAAGCCAGCACGTTGACTAAGAACCTTAAGAAATACTAAAGTCGACATAAAATAATCATTTTCCAAAAAAAAAACAAGCTTCAATAGACAGCAGCTTTAAAGACACTATCGGAAAAACTAGGGGTGAAGAAACTACAGGAGAACGAGTAGTTTCCTTACAAAAGTGGTAATAGTACTTTCCCAAAAGAACTCTTTTACAAGCAGACTGAAATTCTCTCGTTGCCTATTCTATAAAACCGAAGGGCGACAGGTGACAAGGGACAATCCGACAATTTTACAAGTTTCTTTATTCGTTTTCTGCTTTTATCATCATTATCATTATTTCAGTCGCAACACGTCCACTGCCGGACATAGGCCTCCCCCAAGTCACTTCTCCCCACTTCTACCGGTTCTTTACTTCCCGCATCCATTGGATTCCTGTGGCTTTCACATGGTCATCGGTCACAATAGCATCTGTTGTGAAAATGTGTCAATTTTGTAATTTTTTGACAAATATCCCGCTCTTTACTAAGTAGGTACACCATATAATTTCCAGACATAAATATAGAAACTTTACAAAGGGTGACGGGGTGAAAGGGTGTTATATTAATGCCCTACTTAATATAACCAGCCAGAGCAGAAGTTGAACTGCACTGCTTCTTTGTTCTATGACTAAGTACAAAAAAGCAGTCCAGTTCAACTTCTGCCTTGTTATAAGAGCTGGTGGTAAGCCCCTTCTTCTGCTTCAATTTCCACTAACATCTACAATGCTTCAACATTTAGATACGTAGGCTTCATGGAAGGCATGAAGCCGGTCATCTTAGTGAGGGATCCTGAGCTGATGAAGAACATCACCATCAAGGACTTCGACCACTTCGTGAACCGAAAGGTGACGTTCCCTACGGAGATCGAACCTTTGCTTGGGTCTAGCCTGATAAATATGACAGGTCAGTTTTTAATACAGTACCTACACACCTGTGCTTAATCCTTAATCTTAATCCTTTTTGGAATATTTGCGGGATGTTATGTTTTTTTTAAAGTTATTGGGAAGCTGTGCGAGTCCAATGCGAGTTCGGACTACGTACCTATTTTTAGATTTAATAATAGAATTTCTGAAACATTTTCTGTTTCTAAATAACATGGGATTTAAAACCGTTTAAAGTTTGAATGTTCACAATAAACAAAATTTCATTAAACTTTTCTGGAATAGAATACGTTATATTATTTTATGAAATACGAGAATTATTTTGAAGGATTAAAAGTACCGAACGTTTAACTGATCCCTCAAAAGTACTGAATTCTATTCGTGTTTTTGTAAGGACGAAATTCAAGGGTATTTCCAATTAGATATTTACCATACTAGAAAATGACTCCCTGCAGCTTTACTCTCTTGGTACCTATATGAATGTATCTGTGGACAGATGACGAATGGCGCAACATGAGATGTCGCCTCACTGGAGCGTTCACTGGCTCCAAGATGAGATGCATGATGCCTTTCATGATGGAGATCAGCAACAGGATTGTGGATTATTTGAAAGGTAGAAGTATAGTTTTAAGCTATCGTAGAAATAGGACTTCCACGACAAATCACCAGTAACCTTATCACAATGAAAATAAAGATTAGTTTGATTTTGACAGTCATGTAAAATCAAAGTTGCCCCGGGCGTCAAAATGAGACTATCACACAAGATGAGTGACAGCCCCAGTGTATTTTCCGATAGTATTATTAACTAAACTGTCCTTACAGGTCATAAATCTAAAGATATAGACGTCTTAGACTTGATGCGTCGCTACAACACCGACGTTGTGGCCTCCACTGGCTTCGGGCTTCACGTGGACTCGATCAAGGATAGGAACAACGAGTTCATCACCATTGGCCAAAAAGCAACTAACTTCACCTTCTGGAGACGATTGTACTACTTTCTGACGATTCAATTTCCTGCTGTCGCTAAGATTATGCAAGTACGTATCACCTCCTGCACGTCGTAGTTTATTTGGAGTCGACGCAGTATGTCTTCTTCTTCCATACATGTAATAACTGACATCTAGTGTGTGTGTATCTCTGCATGTGTCTACAGAGGGGAACTTTTGGTAAAGTCTGATCTCAATCTGTCAAAAATACCTCTAATTTCCCTACATTTTGACAAGTTTTTGACATTTGTTTGTCGTTGAGATGAGTCTGCGACTAAATTTTGAACGTTTTAAATTACGAGAATTGCCCCTCTGATCTATCTCAATCTGTCAAAAATACCTCTAATTTCCCTACATTGTTGACAAGTCCGACATTTTGCTTGTCGCCGATCAAATGACCCCTCCCGCTCTGGGTGGAGCAGAAGGAAGTGTCAGACTCTTACTGACTAAAACCCACCCGTGTTCCTTCCTTAGCCCTTTATGTACCAGGGCAGCGGTAACCCTTTCGGACGATCCCGCTACCCCGGCAGGCTTCGGCCCTATCGGGCCCCGTCAACTACGCTGACATCTCTCTGAGGCGCGCGTGGAACACATACGCGCCGACGCATACGAGAATTGGCCTTCTGTTGTTGTTTATCGTTTACGCCTAAAACAATTTGTAAATACTTGTAAGTTTACAATTTTTGTCAACTATTTTACAAATGTATTAAAAAAAAAAAAATAGTTGATAATACATGTCTGAAACAACGTCAAATAAATGTACGGTACATGTTTTTTACACGAAATGTTTTCGACAATTCTTTTGCTAGACTTGTTGAAAAAACGTATCACCACTTGTATATGGGTAAATGCAAAACCCCGATTTCTTTCTTCGATTCGTTTCAAATCATATTTTCGTATATTCAAGTGATACCAACTATGTCTTTTCTAGTTTTTAGGTATCCAACTCCTTTCATCACAAGGCACGGAGTTCTTTAGAAAGATAGTAGCCGATACAATAGCGTATAGAAAAAAGAACAATGTAGTCAGAACTGACTTTATTCATCTGCTAATGGAGGCTTCTCAAGGTACATTACATTAATTATTTTATTTTTCTATTGATTAAAATACACAAGATATTTTTGGCATTCATGTAGCTACAAATAATTTATGGCTAATAAGAGTCGAGTCTGGTTTCTTGTACCAAAATGCCTACTTCTCGACAAGTTACGATAGTGCATTATAACCTTTTATTTTCTCACCCAGATTTAACCCTAGACGAAATAACCGGTCAAATTTACTTTGCATTTCTGACGAGCTATGAGACTACCTCCACTACCCTGACGCTGTGCATCCATGAACTGGCTCTCCATCCACATGTCCAAGAGAAATTGTACCAGGAGATCATAGAAAAACAGGAGACATTCGGAGAACTGACTTTTGAATGTATTGCTGAGTCGAAATACTTGGATTGCGTGCTACAAGGTACTACTTCGGTTATCATTATGTCTTTCTGATCTAGTGGTAGCAAACGCGACTGTTGAACGTCCTGGGTTCGAGTCCTAGGTAAGGTAAAGTGTTCTTGCATTTTATCTTCAGGAATTTTTCAATAACAGCGCGAAGTCTGGAGTAATCTCCGATTAAAAAAAGGCACATTATGGGACTTCATAGGATTTGCCCTGCCTCCCCTTCAGGGAGTGCGGGCATGATGATAAGGAGCAAAAGTAATCATTTGTATTGATTGGTATTCTATATCGTAATATCGTAGAAAAAAATGCGTTTATGGCTGTTTCCCCAATTACGTTCGTATTTTCATCTCAAACATTTCTACTACATTCGTTACGTATTTTCATTTATTTACAGAAGTATCTAGAAAATGGACTTCGGCTGTGATGATGGACCGAGTCTGTACAAAGCCTTACGTCATGCCAGCTCCTAGAGAAAACGGTTCACCTTATGTAGTGAGTAGCCGAGATTATCATAATCAATGAAGCTTCTGGGCATACGGTACGCCCTTCACAGTCTAACTTAATTTTTCTTAATTTCATACCTACAATGTTAAGAACTCTTCATCTTGTGTCAGGACACGGTGAAACCGTAATTATTTTACATGCTGTAGCAAGATTTAATATTATTAAACCCAGCTCCAACTCACAGTGGTCGTGAAAACTGCACTAAATTCCGCTAGTTTCTGAGATTAGCCTGAACTCATTAGCTCTTAAATTAGCCTGGGAATACCCGCTGCCGGCTTTGCTCTGTTATTTAATTAAAAAACTATTGTAAAATCTTTTAAATAATTGTTTAAAGGGAGAATTTCATGAATAGGGTTTAGTGAATAACGGCTGAAAGTTTTTGTGTAATTTCTCAACAATGCACTCATGTGAAAAATATAAATCTTACATCTTTTTTTTTCTTAGCCTATTTTGTTGCCCACTGCTGGGCAAGGACCTCCACTTTTTTCTTCCAAACCTTGTCTTGTGCGATCTCGGTCGTGTTGGCCCTGCAAATGTTACCACATCGTCGCACCACCTTCGCCGTGGTCTACCTCGACTGCAATGTTCCCCTCATGCGTCCAGTGAGTGACGATCTTTGCCCATCTCTCCGGGTGCATCCGTGAGAGGTGTCCAGCCCACTCCCTCTCCAGCCTGGCTGTTTTTTTCTCCAAAATCCGCTACTTGAGTTATGGAGCGCAGCGTGGTGTTTCTAACTTACATCTTAAATCTTACGCCCGAGTTCTATTTCACTCAACTCGCATCGAGTTGAGTGAGATGCAATGCATGATGGTACGAGTTTACGACTCGAGTCACAACCCGTTCGGTGTTGATCGAACGGGTTGTGACTCGAGTCGTAAACTCGTAAGCGGACGCACGTCATGCGGTGTGCCGTGTGCGTTCGATAGACCGAGTTGATTCGAGCTGTCAAAAACTGAACTCGAGTTGACTCGTTTACGGTTTGATTCGAATTACTCGAATCATATAACTCGACTCGCACATCGCTAGGTGCAATGTTAAATAAACTATAGCCTTCCTCAAGAACTGGGCTAATTATTAGTATAGATAGGTACTTATTATATACCGATATACCTAAGCATTTTATTTTAGTAAAAAAAAGAAAACTTACATACTTCCACAATTAGTTTTAGATGTTATCTATGAACATAAAATAGATTATTGCAGTACGTAGATAATTATGGTAACAAAAAGGATGTTTTGAATGCAAAACAAGTTCCTGCTACTAGGTAAATGCATTTGCTTTTTTGCGAATATATTATACAAATTAATTTATTTTTCTTAAACACACTGTTTCATTTAACCAAACCGGCCATTATAACAAAAGTGCAACTTTTTACGCCATTTTTAATTAAGACCATCTTTTTTTGATTTTCATTCCAGATCCAACCAGGAGATTTGGTCTACAACCTCGTGAATTCAGTTCAAATGGATAAGCAGCATCATCCAGAACCAGACACCTTCAATCCTGATAGGTTTTCTGACAAAAACAAGCAAGAAATTGAGTCGTTCACCTACATGCCGTTCGGAATGGGACCTAGAAATTGTATCGGTAAGTAGAAGTAAGAAAATAAATTTATTTGACACAACAATAGTCCTCCAGATCAAATTTCGGCCATGGCAGCCAATCTCAACGGAGACTAGCCATCTACGCGGGAGATGCACAAATGGTGCACAAATGTTTGCACCAATGTGTGTATCAGAGTGGACCTGCGTGCACTCTCTCTTCCCTTACTCTCATAGTCCGATAGGACGGCAATCCGACACAAACAGAGAGAGATCAGGCGGAGGACCAACGGCTTAATGTGCTTACCGAAGCACGGGTTATCACACCGCCAGCTTCCCAACGCCGTCTATGGCTTGAGTTGCCTCTGCCGGTGACGCAGCTCTTGTATATGAACACTAATTATAAAAGATGGCACAGACATCAATTTTCTTCAAAGCCATTAAGTTCTCAAGCACTTGTTTCCTTCTTGCAGGTATGAGATACGCGTTACTAACGATGAAAGTGTTGCTATACCACATAGTACTGAACTACCATATAGTCTCGTGCAAGAGGACTGCTGACCCTCTTCGCATGCAGCCGCTAGACTTTAGTGTCAGAGCAGAAGGCGATACTTACGTCCGATTTGAGGGTAGAACATGACACACTGGATGGGGGAATTTAGAGAAAATGGACTTTGAACAGTCAGTTGAGATGTGATATTTTTTTTCATTTATATATTTTTATTACTTACTGTTGCTCGCGCCTTCGTGTTTTTTAACCGATTTCAAAAAAGGAGGAGGTGCTCAATTCGACTGTATTTTTTTTTTGTGTTTGTTACCTCAGAACTCCGTTATTTATAAATCGATTTGCTAATTTTTTTATTTGTAAGTTTAACTTTCAGATTGATCCCATATAAATTTTATCAAAAACGGTTCAGTTGTTTGGTTTTTAAACCAAAATTACTGGTAAAAATTACAACTTAAAAGTGAAAAATAAGAACTTCTTAAAAAAAAAAAAAATTGAAATTGCATTACGCTATTAAGTTTCTGGAGATGGACATGGATGGATGGATCCTAGATTCTTGTATAAAAAAAACAACGGACTTTCAAAAAAGACACTACAAAGTGAAAAATAACTTTAATTTCGGAAGTCGGTGTCGTTGGGTTTGCATTTTCGTTGTTTACCACCGACTTCCGAAATAAAAGTTTTTTTTCACTTTGTAGTGTCTTTTTTGGAAGTCGGTTGTTTTTTTATACAAGTATCTAGGATCCATCCATCCATGTCCATCTCCAGAAACTTAATTGCGTAATGCAATTTCAATCATAATCTGAATCATTTTGAAGAATATTGCTAATCCATTGCTTCATATGTTCGAAAAAATTATCTGCTCAACAACGTAAATAGCGCAATGGATGTTGTTGAATTGTCAAAATGAAAGGCATTGCTACTGATAGTATATTAGACAATTAATCCATAGGTCCCACGTTGTATATCTGTCAATGATTAAGATGTCTCACGTTATTGATCGGTTCAGTGGTTTAGGCGTGAAAGCGTACCAGACAGACAGTTACTTTCTCATTTATAATATTAGGATGTATTGTACAGATGGACCTTTTTAATTGCCCTCCACTGCTTATTACGAATACATTTCAAAAGTAGGGAAGTGCGTCATTATTTTAATTTAGAGGATACCAGTTAAGGACAAAGCTTGCTATCTTCATATCTCAATCTGTCTGCCATTTCGTCATGCCAACAACTTCCATAGTATTAGGATTGGACATTCTTCTTCATAGCGTGTCGATTCTTAGCGACTCGGCCCAGAATTCGGCTACTTGTTAGGCGATATCACCAACCTCCATCCAGCTCTGGTATTTGCACTGGCTCTCCGAGAGCTCTCGTCTCTAAGTCCGGGAGTCAGGCACACTGGAATCAATCAGTATGGAGGAGTTACTACATATGTCCCCTTTTCCGAATTCAGATGATTAAGCATTCGTTGCGAGAAGGGATACCCATCTGGCATTTGTCATCGAAGTACGAGTAAACGAAAGGATAGGGGCTTCGTTTTGGTTTAACAGAATTAAATCTATAGCCTGTTACAGTTTCTTGGATCGCCAAAGTACGAGTGAACACAAGATGGCGTCCTCCGGGCCAGGCACACGACATATTCTCTCATTCAATACATCATTTATTATGATAATTTCATGCGAAATTTGTACTGATGTTTTATCAAAGTGCACATTAAAACTTTTCAAAATACCATCATAAAATAAACATACGCCATATCAACATAGTGTGGGCTGACATACGGGAGAGCATTTCGATGAAAACCGCTGTGGTTTGGATGTAACAGCATAGCATAACAACCCGCATGTATTCCCGAAGAGTTCGGCAGAGGAGACCTTGTATTGTATTGTTAAAATGTCGCTCCTATGTATGGTAAAAATAAGGTAAAATAACAGCTATGACAGCGTAACTCTCAACCAGTGAAAGCAGTCTGTTCGCTGCTGAATTTAAGCATAGCATTTTCTTTAATTTATTAGCATTTAATATAAAGGTCCCACTGCTGGGCAAAAGCCTACCTACTATCTTTACACCCCTCTCTGTCGGGAGCTGCCAAGAACCAATCTACATTAAATAGAATTGGGCGAGACACATCTGCCGCATGTCAGACGATCAATGGGCCAAATTTAACTTACGACCCAGTGGGTCCCGCTAAATGGCAAACGACATCGCGACAACCCTAGACGGAAATCGCGGGATGAGCTGAATTCCTTTAATGAAATGCATAAGCTGTCTTTTAAATGCGACCCGGAAAATGTGTATTTCTCAGGTTCTCATATTTAGTGCGCAATTTAAATCGTCTGCTTGGACACACAAACTGGCACTAACACGTATGATTTTTAAGATCTGTGTATGTTCAGTGTCCCGGACAAAAAATATTATTTCACAAAATAAAAAATACATGTTTGGGGCAATATTTTAATGGCAACAAAGTGTGAGTTTTAGAAAAGTTTCAAGCTGCAATACGATCCCGTATAACCGTAGAGCTAAATAACGTACATTTGGCAGCTTTTCATCGTGTTTTTAGAACAAGCACATTTTAACTTGCCGTGCCGTTGCGGCTTAGCATAGCCATAACTACAGCAGAGCCAGGATTTCCTTTTATTAAATTAATAAGGTTATAACGGAATAGACTAGCAGCAACGTGGAACGTTCACCTACAATGTTTTATGTTTATTGCGGTACATAACGTGGTTTTTATATTGTTGGTAAAAGTCTGATAGAGACGTGTTAATATTTTTATGTTGCAAGATGGAAAACATGTCTGCTAAACAAAATGTTTCAGAAACGTGGTAGGCCTAAAGTCAATGTATATTTCTAGAACATCTACTAATAATAAAGCTGAAGTGTTTGTTTGTTTGAACGCGCTAATCTTTGGAACTACTAGCCTGAATTGTAAAAAAAAAAATCATTTGATGGCCCAATTCTTGAGGAAGGCTATTTAACATTACGCTTGGACTCTTAGGAGCCCAGCAAAAAGAAAAAAAAGTAATGCGATGCGATGGGGTAGGTTGGGAAAATAAGAAATTTCACGTGGTCGTACGAATTCGTGGACAGAAACTAGTATGTAGATAAGTAGTGAACGTTCCTTTTCGAAGCAATAAAAAAAAAAAAACCAGACCGATCGAATACAAAAAGAGCACAAAACACTCATGTCCTAATGCGCTAGCCGCCATGGTCACACTAAGTAGTTAGTGTGCAATTTGCGAGTTATTTCAATGTTAATTCAGTGCCGGCAGAAGCCAGCCCAACCACAGACTATAAATTTACCGTGTCACCGCTTTGCTGGCAAATAAACTGTTGCTATTATTGAACACCCTGTACTTTATAAATCTGTTATTAGTCTCCCGTTAATTGACTGTGTTTTGGATGGAGGGTAGTTTCAACTTTATGATTAATCAGCCTTTAATTGCTGCCTTTGGAGGTGGATTCCAGTTTAATGCAGCTGAATATAAAGGTCCGTTAATAAATATACTTTTATCTAACCCTAGATTAGTTGGGAATGCTTTAGTGAATCCTAAGATATCAAAAAGCTTGTCTCATATTCTAACATTTTTCCTGGACCCAGAAAAGCTGTTTGAAGGCATTTTACCACAGTCAGTATAAATGTGACGAAACACTAAACTCATGCAAATACCAGGCAAACATATCCGTCAGAAGCCTCTCCAGTAAAACAGAGAGATATGGACGGAACAACCAAAGTATGAACACGTACAATAATAAAGTTCTGCATCAAACGGAACCGAACGCTGGCGGGATAAACAATAAATTGGCCACTAGTCAAAAACTTAATAGCGAAACTGCGATTTAAACTTCCATCTGCAGGGATTATATCCAGGGTATTGGGTTTAAATCGAATTTAGATGCTTCTTAGACGCAGTTTCGAGGAAGATACGACTTAATAGCTATAACTTGGGTATTTTATTGGCGCTTACGTAAGACTAACTTTTATTTATGGTGTCCTGGTACATTGATTTTATAATTCCTGTCATCGATAAAGGTAACCAAGGTATTGGGAAGTTACGATAGTCCGTTAACGTGACGCTTGGCATGGCATGACATTGGTAACGAGAGTTACTTGGTTTAAAATTATACTGTGTGACCTACTTTACATTTATGGGCGCCTGGCTTCTCATCAGCACCCGTAATGTGTATAATTATGACCGCGAATGACTCCATAATTATTTACATGACAGCAAAAACATGTAAATAATCAAAACCAACATCAAACTTTATTACAGCTTCACTTTTTCTAAATTGAATAAAAACAAGCGACATTACAATGTTGCCATACGTAGTACTAATGCTCGGCGTGGCCTCGTCGAAGTCACAAATAATACGCTAATGTACGACTACGCCTCTCATTATGCCTAATAAACCCCATTTGCGATAAACATTTTAGGGATGCCACACGAGCAACTCAAAGTTGGGAGAATGTAACTTTTTTTAAAGTGGTAATCGACAATTCGTGGAGCATATTGTGGTTATTTTCGATTTTCAATTCAGGAAAAGTGTTTTCAGACAGTATATTTTTTTTGTAGCAGCCCATTTGTGAAATTGTGCGCAAAATGTGACAATAGGCTCGCCATTTATTTATTACATGAGACGTACACATAACTGGAAAAATGTAGGTTTATGTACTAAACACTCTTTCTGAACCTGTCTGGAAATACATGGGTGATTTTATATTATATTGCTTTTTGATGTAAACCAGCTGCAGAAGCTCTCGTTCGCACGGGCGCAAAAAATCGCGGCGGAATAAAATCCCGTGCCGCGCTTAGGATGTAACAAATGGAAAGCTTCTGTTCGCACGGCCGCGGTTTTTTATCGCGCGATGTTCGATTTTCAACGCTCGTTGAGCGTGAAATTAATACGACATACAAAGTTCTGTACTAGTTTTCTCACGAACGCAAAAAAATTGCAGGCGAAGGTCAGTATATTATTATTATACTCTTAGGTCAGTACGATGCTGGGCACGCCACAATTGCGGCGATAAGTCCCCTCTTTGAGGAGTGGCTAGAGAGGCGCCACGGCGCCCTCACCTTCCGCCTGACGCAGTTTCGGGACGTTCCTGTCCAGGATAAGGCGGGAGGAAACGCCAGGGTGTCACCACTGTGTGGATCGCCCGGAGGACACGGTGGAGCATACGGTGGAGGTCTGCCTGGCTTGGGCGGGGCCCCGCCGTGTCCTCGTGGCGGTGATCGGCAGCGGCGATCTCTCGCGTCCGGCCCTGGTTCAAGCCATGGTCCGGGGCGAGAGGGAGTGGGAGGCAGTCACCTCCTTCTGCGAAGCAGTCATGCTCGCGAAGGAGGAGGCAGAGCGCGTGAGGGCGAGGCAATCTCTGCACCCTCGCGCGCCTAGCCGCCGCAGGAGACGCCCTGGACGGGAGTCAACAGCCGACTCCCGGCCACCGTAGGCGCGGGCTTGCGGGCGGCGAGCTTTGGGCAGCTCGCCGCCCGGTAAGGACCAGGCCCGGGTCGATGGCGCGTTGTGTTCCACGCGCGCCTTAAAGAGATGTCAGCACGAACTCCGACGCCGCCGGGGCTGCGGGTTGTTCGAAAGAGATACCGTGGCCCCTGGCACAGGCAACTGAAGGAACACGGGTGGGTTTTAGTCAGTAAAAGTCTGACACGCCCTTCCGCTCAGCCCAGTGCGGCAGAAGCCATTTGATGATTTCCCACCCAAAAAAAAAAAAAGGTCAGTACGATGCGCCGGCTCGTAGAGTGTAGACGTGCCGCATGCAGAAGGCCGTGGCACACAGCGAGGCCGAGCCGAAGAACGCGTAGGTAAATAAAACATTAGAATATTCAGTCGCTAATGAAAGTATTGAAATTAGTTATCGGACGTCATTGGACAAGAAATTGAAATTGGATAGGCTAGCGTAGATACTCAGTACACACTCACTTTCTTTTACTAATTATTTGTTCAAATTGTCGACTTCGGCCGATGAAGTAGGTACGCGAATTCGTGAATACAACTAATTACTTCCAAGCCTGACTTTTTAGGTTATTATAAATGTACTTTAGTACCTATTTTATGCCCAAGGATTCGAATAAAAACAAATTAAAAGTTATAAAACCTTAGTTTTATTTACTAATATCGGATATTTGGTCGTTGTTTTGTTTTAGAACACCTACCAACGTACTATGGTTTTGCGCTAATGAGAACACAAGTATACATAGAACTTCGTATGCCGTATTCATTTAATGCTCTCGCGATTTTATCCCGCCGCGATTTATTACATCAGTGCAAACGTGGGCTAACGCTGCCTACATTATAAATAAAAAAAATACTTTCCCAAAGTGTAAAAACGAAAACACAAAAAGTTGCCTTTAAAAATTGAGGCCAACTTTTTAGTCTCCCAGTCTACAAAGTAAACGAGTGTCAAGTTTCGGGTTTAAAACATTATACCCCCTCGCTACGGTCGGTTTAATGGAGCCACGAGCCACCCTGAGCTATGACAATGTAAATAAACGCTAAAAGCCTCCTGTAATTTTTACTTTAAGTTTCAGGTTATTATGTAGACGAATATAAATTAGGATAATTATGCATGATAACGAGAAATAATTTGAATTAATGTCATTCGTTTTCTTTGAAAGAATATGAACTTAATGATGTTGTTTTGCGAATTAAACTTTACAGCGGTTTCCATGAATAACATAATTAACACCTATTTTCCCCTAATAACACCTGATTGTTGTTGCCTACCTATAGTAGAAATATTTTCATTTCGCCAGTTATTTTTAATCCCATATTATAGGCGAGACACTTGCTATCAAATGGTCATTCTTTTCTCATTTCTGGCACCTACTGAACATTCCTGATGGAAATCAAAGGCGATATTTCAGTAAATAGGTGCAAATGACAAGCAACCTCTTTTAAACCATCAATTTTATCAAACCACGCCAGACGATCTCCTAATCTGCTCAGACAATTTGTCTTAAATATGCATGAGCATAAAAAGTGGTTGTATTATGAATGAGCTTGGTACAGTCGACGCCATGTGAACTGCAAAGGTCGCGTGCAACGACCCCACGAGCTCCTTGTTGTGGTTTATTTAGTTGCCACACCCGTCAGGCCATTAAAAAAGAGACTAAAATCGCTTTTACGTTATGATAGATTGATTTGGGCTGAACTGTACCTAGTAGCAGCTAGATGGACCGAAAACTATAAAAAGATGGCCAGGGAGAATACCACCACCTCTTATAACAGTTTTAATTGCTTTGAAGGCATACGAGTGGAGAGCACCGCGCAACCGACATAACATATTTTATCGAAGTACGCGTGCGGGAGGGCACTCGCACGAAGCACCACGTTCACGTCGCGGCATCATGTTTAAGTCTTCTTCTCGGTCTTCTTGGTCAGTAGCACGGCCTGGATGTTCAGCAGCACACCACCTTGAGCGCCTCAGGACTGGACTGACAGACTGGATGATGGCGGAGAACCGGATATTGTGGCGTTAACTTCAAAGAGACCTAAGTCCAGCATTGAACTGGGGTAGGCTGATTTGATTCTACCTATTAGTAACAACTAGAGCTGTTTGTGATGGAGCTCATTCGAGGAAGTACTACCGTCTTTCATATTTATTCTTTGTCTTTAACTAATGTAATTGGCCTTGGCCGTTTTATGTTAAATAAATAAATAAATAATAATATTTCTGCCGAAAGCAACGCTGCTTTGTTCCGGATTGAAGGGTACAGAATCTGCCCGGGTTGCGGGTTGTTCGAAAGAGTTACCGTGGCCCCTGGCACAGGCAACTGAAGGAACACGGGTGGGTTTTAGTTAGTAAAAGTCTGACATGCCCTCCCGCTCCGCCCAGAGCAGGAGAAGTTATATGACGATTTCTCACCCGAAAAAAAGAGTACAGAATAGGTGCTGGTGTAATTACAGACACGTGAAACATTTCGTTTTGTTTCTGGGATCACAGATCATCTACAATGACTCTAAAATGGCGATAATAGGCGATCTCAGTTTTAAAAATCGGTGACAGTTTTTATTCCGCTGCCTTCGTAACCACACCAAGCATCTACTCCTCCACGATATCTCATTTTATTACGCTATTATTATCAAATTGCATTGCCATAGTACTACGTCTCGACAAGACCTTAAAAAGGGTTTATATTGTCCTAAAATAAAAATAAAAACTCCAATACAAGGGCCAAAGTGATCTTTTTAGAAAATTGCATCGGATTTGAAATGTTATTGTGAGATATAACGTTTGTTATTGGTATTGTTGTTATTGTATAACAAGCTTGTTCTATTGTTTCAGTAATTAATTGATCTCTATTCTAGAGGTTCTCGGTTCTAGAGTTTATTTTCAAAAAAACAAAATGACGTATTTTTATTTTGTGCTGAAGACCTTGGGAGTTTACCGTACATTATTTCGTTCCATTTCACCTTAGCTGTAGAGCTATATAGTTTTATGTTTTTAATCAGCAATACTACGCATGAGGAACCAATCAAATTAGTCATTTGTTTCTTATTATCACGCTATAAAATTAAAATTACAGCATAATCGACAGTGCCGTAAGAAAACAATAAAATATCGTAAATTCAATATTCTTAGCAAATAAATGAAAATGTTGTACAGGAAATCACCTTATTTATACGTTTTATACATCGTCACGTCGTTTTTAATACTTCAAATTCTCATTGTTCTCTGGGAAAAGTTTAATGAATTCGTCTGGAGTCGATCTCCCGTCATCATATACTGGCCGCCGGTCGATGGGAACATACAGTGTTATGGTGAAATTGCCACTGATGCCTTACTATCCGTGGAGGACCCCAGTTTTTCACCGAAGTCAAAATCAATATTTTTCCACGAGACGTCTTGTCGGGGCGGGATCGATTCGCAGCAGGCTTGTGCCGTTGAGGCTGCAGCCAGAGCGCATCCCGACTGGGAGGTATACTTGCTGTTCACCGCGCCAGTCACCGACGTCATGCTCAAGAAGAGTTGTCTGGTAAAGCTCCTGCAGTTTCCAAACATAAAGATTGCTAGAATACGTGTAAAAGCCTACTCTACAAATACTATTGTACAGTCATTAGTCAGTCGCAGGTTGAAGCAGAGTTTACAGGCTGTACAACACACTGCAGACATAATGAAGATGTTGACTTTAGAGAAGTGGGGTGGAGTGAGTGTAGATCTAGATGTACTCGTGATGAGGTCTTTCAATGATCTACCGAGCAATTGGATTGCGAAAGAGTCGCCTTTTCTTCTTGCCTCTGGAGTTATGAGGTTCTCTAAAGACGAGGTTGGACAGAATTTAAGCAGGGCTGTTCTTCGGTAAGCTTCTTGTTTTGTGCTCCATTCGTGATTCCTACTGTAAGACCATTTTAATATAAGACAAAGATTTAGGAGGGGCTATCATTTTTTGCTCACCAGTTGTCGCTACTGTCGAGTAAAGTCCTGAAATAAGCTCTCAAAGTTTGTTATTACGCGCGTGAAAACAAAGTTTACGTTTAAATCACATTTAAACAAACAAAAAATGTGTAAACAGTAAACAAACTATCCTCTGAAATCAACCCGCTTAATTTTGCACCACTTTATCTTAGCTCCGCTTTTAAAGCACTGACATTAATTGACCCGTAACTCATATTTGCCGTAATTAATCTCAGGTATTGCAAAATATTATTCTAATTAAAAATAAACCCGCGTAGCCACCCATAAACAGTGACATTCGACATTTTGGAGACCTCACACTACACTAGCGCCTCTAGCGGCAAATTCATACGCGATAGCCTTCATAAAGTTAGGATTTTTTGTAACGACCCCGGAGTCTGGGTTACAATTCATACTAATATTATAAATGCGAAAGTAACTTCTCAGTTTGTCTATCTGTCTACTGTTACCTTTCCACTCCTTATCGCTGTGGAGCGGTGTCTTAGAATATATCATTTACTTGTGAAACATAAATGTACATAGTTACATACAAAGATCTTTAAAAAAATTGGTACGGCGCCATGTTTATTGATTTAAGATCCCCAACAAATGTTTTGCCATTAATATGACATGTAAATGATTAATTATTAATAACGATTAAATCATCATTATAAAATTAAATTATTGTTTTATTGCAGAGAGATGGCTTCAACGTATGATTCAGAGAGCTGGTTTTTTAATGGTGCCTTAGCCATCGAAAGAGTGCTTCAGAGAAGATGCAGGAGAGTTCTGAAAAGAACCGGGGATTGTAGAGGTAAAGAATAGCTAAAGTTTTAGGACTCTTAGGTCGTGTTCTACACGACGCGCGAATGCGCGATCGTCAGATTCATATCTTGTGACGGATGAGTTTTATGTGGGGAGATAAATAATACCACGTAAAGTGGCAACATAAAATAAGATAGATATATCAAAATATATCAAAATAAGATAGATATATCAAAATATATCAAAATAAGATAGATATATCAAAATATATCAAAATAAGATAGATATATCAAAATATATCAAAATAAGATAGATATATCAAAATAATGAAAAGAGAAAGGGTTCACTTCGATTTCTTTAAATTCCCTTGGGAGTACCATACCTCTTGTTCGGTCAACTAGAAAGTGTGGTTGCGTTAACAAAGGGCACCTTCCAGTTTTAATTTAGTCAACCAATTGAGGTTGTGGCGACATCTATACCGCTACAAACGAAGTATATCTGACGTATCCTACTTGACGATATCGAAGTTATACAACATGTCTGATAGCAACCATCGTGCAATAGCCTACCAGACAAAACGCCCGTCTGGTCGGAGGATCCGCCCATTTCAATGGAAGATGAGGAACTTTCCACCTTTCTACACATCTCTAAGTATAGGGTTCTTTTTATTTACGAAACCTCTACCACCAACTCAGCGAAGTAAATATGCGCAAATATGCAAGATGAAAGGCATTTGTTAGTACAAATATGCCTTTCATTTTGCAAATTTGACAACATTCATTGCGTTGTTTAAGTTGTCTAATAGACAAAATTTTGCAACCATATGAAGCAATGGTTTAGCAATTTTCTTCAAAATCTGAAAGATTGTGATTGTGTGTTGCACAATTACGGTGCAGCACCCTAATTGCGAAACACACAATCAATCTCTATCTGAATCATTTTGAAGGATATTGCTAATCCATTGCTTCATAAGTTCGAAAAAGGTTACCTTCATAAAGTCTCCTCCACATGTAAATAATGCAATTTTATTTTATTTTATTTTATTTATTTAATTTAACAACATTGGTCCAATGGTTAGTACAACAATAACTTATCAACTAAGGGTTAGTAATAGAAATTAATTCAAATATATTAAATTACATTAAATCAAATCAAAATCGAAATAAACAAATTCTATTTATCCTGCCGCACGAGCAACCGGACATCATGTCTTAACATTGGTGCATCATGTTTTTCGGCTAGGGTTTTCAGTATGCTGTTGGTGCTAGCCGTCATTCTGCTTATTAAGGATGCGGTATTTTTCCTCCGAATGGCAAAGAAGTCGTCGATTCACGCTACAGCAAACATGACAGACGCGCTGCAGAATCGGGGCAACCTCAACAGCACCCTGAAACCATTATTATATTGCACCTGCAGGGCATCTAGTGCCCTCTGCGTGCAGTTGACCCACAAACTACCCGTGTAGAACACTTGACAGTACGCTTTAAACAGAGTTATCTTCACCTCGTTACTACAACGAGCGAATCTGTGAGCCAACATGTTGCATCTGGTTGCTAGTGCCCTGCGTTCACGTTCAATGTCTACCTGATCCCTGAGGTCCTCGGTGACATAGTGCCCCAAGTATTTAAATTGGGTGACCCTCTTAAGTGGTCGCGCATTGAGGGATAAAGAGGGCTCGTATTTTAAATGTTTCCCGGGAGCAACAAAGATCAGATATTCACTCTTCATCTCATTATACAACAGGCCGTGGGTTGCCGCATACCTTTCACAGACGCTCAACATCTCCCTGATTGAGCCAGCCGTTGGACCCAGCAGCACCATGTCGTCAGCGTAGCTTAAATTGTTGACGCTCGTGCCATCAATTGCAATGAATGTTGTTGAACTGTCAAAATGAAACCGATTCTGATTGATTGTGTGTAACGCAATTAGGGTGCAGGTCTGATTGCATTTCAAACTTCATATTGCCGTACTTTTTACCGTGCCAGGTGTTCTTCCTGTCGGTTTGCTATAAAGAATATCTACACATATATTAGTTTTATATGTTAAACGTAAACGTAAAACTTATGAAACAACTCCCGTGTTTTGAACTTGGGGATGGTTTCGAACCCCTACACAAAAGCCCCCTCAATAAATCTGTCTAGTCTTTTCACAACCGTGTAGGGGTCGGGTTCAGTCTAACCGATTGCATCTGAAAGAATACTAGTATTTTGCTTGGAGCGACTGCCTATCTGTACCATCCACAAACCGACCGCGGCAAGCGAAGCTTAACCTTTGCTCGGCCCGTGCAGTTCTGATTATTATTTAGCCACGACCCCCTCTTATACAGAAGCTCACTAACATATAGATTGGCAGAGAGACATTTGTTGCATTAAAAGGAAGACTATATACCAATTTTTCTTTCTTTTTAGGACTCTCAATCTTCGGCCAAGAAAAGTTTTACCCGATCCCTCTCTCAAACGCCCACTTGCTGGTAAAAGAGGGGACCGGGCCCCTAGCCCAAGTGACGGGGCAACCATACACGTACTGCATATGGAACATATTGACAAACTCGCACAAAGTTGATCAGAACTCAGGATACGTTAGTATGGCTAAGAAGGTCTGCCCTACGATCTATGAAATGTTTGGTGACGACTTCGGAGTTTAGTTAAAATTAGATGTACACTGTAGCTGTGTTCGCAATCGTGACTGAGTATACTTATGGCTGAACGTGAAGTCCTAGTGTCATCATCTCATCATCTCCCTAGCCTTTTCCCAACTATATCGGGGTCGGCTTGCAGTCTAACCGGATGCAGCTGAATACCAGTATTTTACATAAAGCAACTCATTACCCAGTAACTGGGTTGTGGAAGTCGATACTCCTTGGCAAGACTGGAAGTCCTAGTATATTCATAAGAAAATAATCTACTGACAGTTACATTGTTCTCGTTCAAGGGGAAGCGCTAGGGTAGCCCGTGAAATTCAGATTTTCTTACGTTTTTTAGCAATTTGCAGGTCAGATTCAATAGGCTAATATTAACTTAGATGGTTGTATTGATGATTTTCATTTTGTAAATACAATATGTATTTTTTTTTCGCGAATCATATTTTGTTCAACATACAACTTGACACCTGACACTGACCTGCAAATTGCTAAAATATAAGAAAATTTGAATGTCGCGGACCACCCTGGCAAACCAAAACTTGTAAGCGCATCCTCATTTTAAATTCTGTTAAGATATCTAGACCCCATTACATTCATCAAAATCAAAAATCAAAAGTCATTTATTCAAATTAGGCGGAGAATCAGCACTCTTCGAACGTCAAAATTACAAAAGACAGTGCCCCAAAAACGCCCGCCCTTCACCACATCCTAATGCTATCGCTGGTCATCAGTCAATGCTGCATCATAAGTCTATAGTCTACTGCTGGACTAGACCTGTCTATTCTCGCGCTCTTCGATTTAGATTCTCGGCTACTCATGTCCAGCTGCTCCCAGCCACCCTGCGAAGATAGTTGCTCTACACAGCTTAGTTAGAAAAAAGGAAGAAAGACAAGACGTTTACCTGCGTCACATCCACGCAAAAAGGTCACCGCTCAGCATAATGCTACGACCCTAAGCGAGACAGAGCTCCAGCGCTGGTTTTCAGCGATAGGAATTCTGCCTTATTGTGCAAGATCAAGTCTACCCGACTGTCATTGGTAAACCATCAAAGATAAGAAATGCATAATTTTGAATAAGCCAGCAACTAATTCGTAAGAGGAGGCATGTGTCCCAGCAGTGGGAACATTATAGGCAAATTATGTTTATAGAACAACTCATTATCGTATTTTGATGATGCAGGAGAAGATTATGATAACTTATTACGGGTCGTCAGAAGTCCGAAAGTCTGACAGCCAGTCTTACCAAGGGGTATCGTATTACCCAGTAACTGGGTTGTGGAGGTCAGATTGGCAGTCGCTCCATGTAAAATACTGGTATTCAGCTGCATCCGATTAGACTGGAAGCCGATCCCAACATAGTTGGGAAATGGCTAGGCAGATGATGCAGAAGGAGAATAAGATAATTGTTTCGCTCAATTTATTAATTAGTTTATTAATCTTCAATTCAGGCATTACCCATAATTTCATTCATATTACTGAAACTATGTTAGTTTAAACTTATAATTTAATGCTAAACTCTTTATATTATAAAATTATATGAAACTGAGTACCTCATTTTAATTTTAACATTTAATCAAGTATTTTCTACTTAACCGTCAACAGTTATTTGCTTTCGTAAGTTTAAATAGACACCGCATTTCCGCTGAATATTCTCGAATAGGTAATGTTGACTCTAGTGAAGTATTGCGCCAAGCAAAAACTTTAAGATAACAAGGAATTGTCGAACAGATAGCATCGTCATTAGTGTAGCAAATATTACGGGGGTTGTTTAATAGTATCAGTATGTTGGTAAAGACCACTTTAGAAAGTTTTAAACATAAACCCCCATAATACATAACAAGGTTTTTTTTGGTTTTAAACCTGATTTTAAATCACCGACCTAGTAATTGGATTAAAAACCTAACTGTTGTGAAATGCAGTTCTTTATTAAAAAATACAGCTTAGTTCAGTGCTAAGTTGTTATTTTAGTATTAAGAACGTTGCCTAAATCGAAATAAAGTTCGAAATACTGGCTCAAAGGTTCAGACTAGAACCAAAGTTCGGTTTAAAGACATTTATTTTTCTCAAAGAACATACAGTTCACTTATAGATAAACTTAACTAAATTAACAATATGTTGTAGGTACGACGTTATTACGACGTCGAGTCATCCAATAAACTGAGCACCATATTATCTTTTATCAAATAAAACAAGTATGTTGTTAGGTATAACTAAAATACAAAGCAGTTCACGCTAAACTTATGTCTAATAAAAAATAAGAACTTATCTTATGTGTCTAACAAATGATTCCTTGTAATAACTTAGATTTCATTTTGTAATAAGACGGAAAGAGTTCCAAAAAAAAAAATGGCTGCTCTAGATTATAATAAGTACGTTATCATTATCATCATCATTTCAGCCGAAACACGTCCGCTGCTGGACATAGGCCTCCCCTAAACAGTGCCACTTCGACCGGTTCTGTGTTTCCCGCATCCAGCGGATTCTTGCGGCCTTCACAAGGTCATCGGTTCACCTTGTCCGACTTTCCAACGCTACGTCTTCCGGTATGCGGTCGTCACTATCTGCTATCTGCTATCTGCTATCTATCGGCTATCTGTTCTGTGAGCAATGTGCCCTGCCCACTGCCACTTATGTTTGGCAATTCTTCAACTACGGGATACGATTAGATAAATATATAGACATAGTAAAAATATATCACACCTAATTTACTCATTTATTTATACCTTTATGTATTTTTCACTCTTCACGTGACCAGAGGGCTGGCCTCTTTCTTGGCCAAAGAATTAGCATCGCCATACAACGTGGCAATACTGCCAGCCACAGGGCACTGTTCCTGTTAACAGCGATGCGGGTAGGGTTTGGGAATTCCCGACCATTTCAAAGTCCCGGGACACGAGACAGCCTACAATCAAAGTCCCGGGAATACCCGGGATTCAACTTTTAAGATTTTTTTTAAAATTGTTTTTTTTAAGAGGGGTAAGCCTTTTTTGAATTTTAATTGGGTTAATTTCTGGTGAAAAGTATTAAAAAAGGGCAATTCTTTGTAAAAATCAACATTTATTAAACAGAAAATTAAATCATAATAACTTTAATGTTAATTTCAGTCTTAGTAATTGCTTTATTTATTTCTTTTAATCACAGACATATTCACTTCTAAGCAGATAAATCTTATAGGTATAAAACGAACTTAGTTAAAAATCATATTAATTCTTAATAACTTTACTATTATCTAATCTAACAATTTCGACAATCTTGTCTCGTCTCGAGTCTCGACCCGAAAGTCCCGGGACTCGAGACAACTAAAATAACGAAAAGTCCCGGGACTTCGAGAGACGAGACGTCCCGGGACCCAAACCCTAGATGCGGACGAATTTTTCGATGCCCTATGATTCTTTTGCTTATTTTTTCATGATGATGATAATTATTGTTTTAAATGACAGCTTATATAATGTAAATATTATCTTGATTAAGTAAATAGATATCCTTTATTTATATTTTACTTTTGGCGTGATGTCGTCAGTATTATAAACCTTCCTTACCACCAAACTGGTTTTTTAATGCATAATATTAAACGTTTTTAATATTATGCATTAGAAAACCAGTTTTTACCCAAAGTTTTTATTTCAAAGGGAGAAATTACAATTACCAGTGTTCCATAAAACACAGTAGCAACATTTTAAGCTCCCCTAAAATACAAAACAACAAAGCAACCACGACAAACCAAGCCTTCCAATTAAATTGAATGCCATAAAATTCTTCCTGAAAAACATTTCAATTGAAAAACCTTTTCTGTATAACCCCATTGTCTCTCCGTCGGAAATAAGGCAGTTCGTTAAGAAAACAAACGAAATGCATGAGTAAAATAAGATGAGGCAGTTGAAAGCTGATTTAGTTTTTTTTTTTTTTTTTTTTTTTTAAATAAAAAATAATTCATTAATTATTAATTAATTTTTGTAATTGTGCAGGACCAGAGATTTGCGATTCCCTATAATATTTTTATTCTGCAAATGATATTCATAAATTATTATAACGATGAAAATAACTGAAACGAATAAAGTTTATTTTTAGTTGGTAACAGAATTAATTAAAAAGAAGGGTTACAGTGGATATAACTTTGAACGTTTTTGAGTAGTGTTCAGAAGGCCAATTATCGTAATTAATAACGTTCAAAATCTAGTCGCAATTTCATCTCAGCGACAATCAATGTCAAAAACTTGTCAAAAATGTAGGGAAATTAGAGGTATTTTTGTCAAATTGCGACTGAGATCAGACTGTGCACGTTCTTAAAATTACGAGAATTGGCACTCTGATTTATTTCTACCGTTTGCTGCCTCTTCGTATGTAAAGTCAGGGAAATTAATTCTTCAGCAAATTGACTTGGTACCAACTGAATTGTCCGCATATTTAAATTACAACCGCCATTCTTTGACATTGCATGAACGGCAATATGACGCCGGGTGTCAATTTGCTAAACAACTAATTTTCCTGACTGTAAACGTTTGTGGATCCACACATCTAATCTCAACTGGCATTACATACCTCATTATCGCGATAATTAGCACATTAACTCCCTAACTAGCGCCAGCACTTCAAGATAACCAGCTCTTTTACATCTATTTCCATTTTATTCTCTGATATACACTTGTTATCTCTGTTTACGTGAAGCTCTTCGACTACGTAAGTCCGTAAGGGTGATTGTCCATTGGAGCGAAGAGGAGCGGAATGGTGCACGCACAGCCGACCTATTCTGCAAGTATCTCACTGTGAAAACTTAGGTGAAATGAGATGTTCATAGTGTCAATCCCTAGCTAGTGGAATGACACTTCACTTAAGTTTTCACTATGAGTTTTTTACAGAATATACCGGCAGATTATAAAAACACAATATGATCTGTGGGGTGCACGGCTAGGAAAACATTGACGAATAGTAGGTACCTACATTATATTCTGCACCGTCGTCGGTTCAGTGGTGGACATAAATAAATAAAAGTCCTCCAGACCGAATTTCCGCCACGGCGACCAATCTCAGCAGACACCAGCCTTCGGCGCGGAAGATATTATAGTGCACAAGTGTGTGCGCAGACACAGGTGCACTCTCTGATAGTCCGGTTAAGTAGTCACGACCTCTCAAGGTCTACTACGAGATGCCATTTAAGTATATAAAAAAAAAAAAAAAAAAGTGCACTCTCTTTTCCCTCACTCTCATACTGTGGTGGACATGACTAGTAGGAAAGTGGAAATTAGTTTTATGGGTTTTTTTTTCAAGATACTGTAGCGAAATAATAAAAAATATTCACTTTTTTTTTTTTTTTTTTGTGGATGGGAAATCATCAAATGACTCCTCCCGCTCTGGGCGGAGCAGAAGGGAGTGTCAGACTCTTACTGACTAAAACCCACCCGTGTTCCTTCCTTAGCCCTTTACGTACCAGGGCAGCGGTAACCCTTTCGGACGATCCCGCTACTCCGGCAGGCTTCGGCCCTGTCGGGCCCCGTCAACTACGCTGACATCTCTTTGAGGCGCGCGTGGAACACATACACGCCGTCCGGCACGGGCCTGGTCCTGATCGGACGGAGAGCTACCCATTGCTCTCCGCCCGCAGGCCCGCGCCTACGGTGGCCGGGAGTCGTCACGCGGCTCCCGACGCCCGGAGCGTCTCCCTCGGCGGCTGAGGCGTGAGGATCTTTCCCTCGCCCATCCCGCCACCTCCTTCGCTAGCATGACTGCTTCGCAGAAGGAGGTGACCGCCTCCCACTCCCTCTCGCCCCGGACCATGGCTTGCACCAGGGCCGGGCGCGAGAGGTCGCCGCCGCTGCCGATCGCCTCTACGAGGACACGGCGGTGCTCTGCCCAAGCGGGGCAGACCTCCACCGTATGCTCCACCGTGTCCTCTGGGCGATCCTCGCAGTGGTGACACCCGGGCGTCTCCTCCCGCCTGATGATGTGCAGGAACCTCCCGAAACATCCGTGTCCGGAGAGGACCTGCGTCAGGCGGTAGGTGAGAGCGCCGTGACGCCTCTCTAGCCACTCCTCAAAGAGGGGTCTTATCGCCGCTATCGTGGCGTGCCCTGCGCTGGGTTGCGATAGTCGCGCCTTCCATTCCACCATGAGACCGCGCCGGAGGTCCGTCCGCTCCGCAGCGATTTGCCGCGGGTGCAGAGTTTCCCCCCGACGTAGTGCCTCCGCGCGCCAGTCATACAGGCGCGCGAGGACTATCGCCTCCAGATCCCATGGTGGCAGTCCGGCAAGGAGGCTTGCTGCCTCGCCCGAGATCGTGCGGTACTCCCGGATTAGCCTTACGGCTACCACCTTTTGGGGCGCGTTCAGGTAGTGTGCGGCTCGAAGCCGCAGTGAACGCGCCCATACCGGGGCCCCGTATAGGGCCATGGACCGCACGACCCCCGCGTAAAGCCTCCGGCAGGAGGCGTTTGGCCCCCTCAGGTTGGGCAGGAGCCGTTTTAAGGCGGCCCCGGTCCGTTCCAGTTTGGGGGCCAAACGTCGAAAGTGTTCGACGAAGTTCCACCGGCTGTCGAGGACGAGACCCAGGTATCTCATCGTATTCTCGACGCCGATGTGAACCCCTCCTACCATCAGTTGGGATCCCGAAGGTGGCCCGTACCGAGGCCCATGAAAGGACATGGCCTCGGACTTGTGCAATGCTACCTCGAGACCCAACTGCCGAATCCTTTCCACGACTATCGCAACCCCGCGTGTCATCGCGTCGGCCGCCGCCTGATGCGACCTCCCCTGCGCCAGGACCAGCGTGTCGTCAGCGTAGCAAACGACGCTGACGCCATCAGGGAGGTCGGCCCGCAGCACCCAGTCGTAACCGATGTCCCACAGGAGCGGCCCCAGAACCGATCCCTGTGGGACACCGCACGACATCTCTCGCCGGTTCCAGTTCCCGTCGCGACCGGGGTAGATGACGGCTCTGTCCGTCAAATACGCCCCGACTATTCGACGGAGGTAAGTCGGCACCCGGTGATACCGGAGTGCCTCCCCTATGCAGCTCCAGGGCAGGGTGTTGAACGCGTTGGCGATGTCGAGTGACACCGCCACGACCACCCCACCCCGGGACACCGCGTCCCCCGTCGTGAGGGCTCTCACGCGCATGATGGCGTCCACCGTCGAGCGCCCCTTGCGGAAGCCAAACTGGCACTCCGCAAGATCCGGCCCCGTCCTCACCAGGTGCCCGACGAGGAAAAATATTCACTTGAACTGTATTGGCAAATGGTACATTATAATATTAGGGGTTAAAGTATGAAATTTCCGAATTGTACTGAAAATTTGAAATTCGTTTTTTTTTTTAATTTAACATATTTATTTAATCAAAATAATTACCAATATTATCTATACATTGCTGCCATCTAATAGGAAGGTCATTTATGCCTTTGCGCTAGAACTCTCGTGATCTAGATTCGACAAACTGTGTGAAAGCATTTTGTATTGCCTCCTGAGAAGAAAACTTTTTATCACGTAGAAAATTGTCCAAATCACGAAAAAAATGGTAGTCCGTTGGAGCAAGGTCTGGCGAATACGGAGGGTGAAGAGTGGTTTCTAATTGTAGAGTTAAAACGGTTTCTATCATTGTTCGGAGTTCGGCACAGTAGACATCTGCCGTTATTGTTTGACTAGATCGGAGAAAACTATAGTGAATAACACCATGCTGAGACCACCAAACAGTTACCATTGCCTTTTTATTGGTAAGCTTTGCTTTTCCATCACGAAAGCGCTTAAACCAAAATCGCACGGTGCGTTCATTAGCAGTCCCCTCTCCAAACGCAACATTGATATTGCGAGCTGTTTCTGCCGCGTTAGTTTCGCGCCGGAACTCGTATTCAAAATTAACTCGAATTTTCGAAGTATCCATCTTTCTTGTCTAAGCTGAATAAAAAAAACAACTGAAAGTCGATAATCGAATGTTGCACATTTTTTAAAAGAAGAACTTCATAGGTACCATGTCAAAAAAGTTTCACTCAAAAATATTAAACCATGAAGGTTCTATGTCCATTCGAAGTACCTATTACAATGAAACGGCAATTTCATACTTTAACCCCTATTATTATCACGAACAACCTTCTTTTATAACAAATCCAACCTTATTTGTAACCAGAAAGGTTTTTCAAAATTCAAAACCAAAATGAAGAAAAAACCTTTCTCGTTACAAATAAGGTTGGATTTGTTATACAATAAGGTTGTTCGTAATAATATTATAATGTAGCATTTGCCACTGCTGCAAAACATAAAAAATTTAAAGAGTAGATTTGCTTAGATGGTTTGATCATGTTGAGAGGATGAACGAAAGGTGATTAACAAGAAGTATTTACAAGGCAGATGTGAGTGGACACACCGGGAGGGAACGCTCTAGGCGGACATATGTACAGTGATTGGTGATGTTCATCTGTAAGTTCAGATGCGTAGTACTCGCGACCGGCGTGCATGTATGACTAGACGGGCAATTCTCATAATTTTAAGAACGTTCACAGTCTCATCTCAGTCTCAGTCCAAATCCCTACATTTTTGACATTGATTGTCGCTAAGATGAGATTGCGACTACATTTTGATAATATTTAATTACGGGAATTGGCCATCAGATGTATGAACGCAAACAAAGCAAAACGAGCATGCAAGGATCGTACCAGGTGGCGTACTGTAGTTTCCCTTTTTATTTTTTGTTTTATATATAATGTATGTGTATGTTCAATCACGAAATATATACCGCTCACTTCATCCCGCTTCAAACGCTTTGTCGCTATATTTTTCACTCCTCTCTCTTTCCCGTTTACTCTCTCCGCGTCAATGGACAGGCAGCCTAACGCCGTGCTTGCTTCCATTTTGTTTTGCTTCATTTTAATGTTTCGTCCCGAGACCAGACGCGGTTTATTGACAGTTAGCGATGCCGGAACAAGATTCTTTATTATGATTGTACACAAAAATGTTGCTGTTGTGGGATGATTTGATTGGACGGCTTTATGGGGTTGGACTTATGAGATTTGTTCGTTCTAATTGCGGTAAGGTTTAGCATTTTGAGGAATTGTCTTTTAGATTTGTTTCTGTTTTTTTTTTCATGCTTTGTTGTTACGTTTGGCTTAATGTCTTGAAAATAACGTGTTGTTACTGCAAGGAGAGCATTCAGAATTCAATCATAATTTAGATATCATTGTGCAGCATTTTCGTGAAATCTTTTGGTTACCGAGACTATTTCATCACCTCCCTTTAAATTGCATCATTTGGTGAGCTGTGGCTATCCAGACTTTAGTATATTATTTGTATGTTTCATCACCATTAGATGAAATCAACGAAACTTTATTAATTTATTTTACATCGAGCATACGCTTTAATTCAGCATGTGAGTTTCAAACTCACTACAAAATATGTACCTAATTGTAATTTCATAGGTTTGCGTCGAGCACCTGTGACAGAGTATTGAGCAAGTTTTTAGTTCGCAAAATATTTAGCTTGTAACTAGCAAAGTTTGGGATGTCTGGGGAATTCGGTACGTTTGGTACAGAATTCCCCAGACGTCTCAAACTTAGTACATATTAATAAGTAGTTAAATGAAGATGACAAAAACACAAATTCAAATTCGTTTATTTTGTGAACATAGGTTACATACTAGATGAGAGGGGCTTGTGGATAAGTAATAAGAGCCGCACGGGTCGATGGATCAGGTTAAGTTACGGTTGCCGCGCTTGGTCCGTGGATGGGTGACCATGCTTAGATACCAAGACTCCTCCGTGCTTCCGAAAGCACGTTAAGCCGTTGGTCCCGGCTGTCATTCGTGGATCTTTGTCTGAGAACCAGTCTTACCAAGGGTTATTGTGTTACCAAGTAACTGGGTTGTGGAGGTCAGATATTCAGCTCCAGTTAGACTGGAAGCCGACCCACCCCAACATAGTTGGGAAAAGGCTAGGCAGATCATGATGAGGTAACATACCTACAAGATGTTCAATTAGGATTAGAAATTATAAAGAATCTGACAATGTCCCGCCTGTGGGCATACAAAAAATAAACAACTATGTAAGCTTAACATTATAAAATTCATTCATTCAAATTCAGAGTTCATGAGTTACGAACTAATTGGGGTCATTTTTATGAACACGATGAATTAACTGAATAAAATGTACTGAATTGAGCTTGGGATTCCTAAAAAAGCGGCAGCGTTATATAGCGGCCGTAAAATGGGTGGCAGGGACATCCGACGGGCAGAGCACCGCTTGGGCAGAGCACCGCCGTGTCCTCGTAGAGGCGATCGGCAGCGGCGGCGACCTCTCGCGTCCGGCCCTGGTGCAAGCCATGGTCCGGGGCGAGAGGGAGTGGGAGGCGGTCACCTCCTTCTGCGAAGCAGTCATGCTAGCGAAGGAGGTGGCGGGATGGGCGAGGGAGAGATCCTCACGCCTCAGCCGCCGAGGGAGACGCTCCGGGCGTCGGGAGCCGCGTGACGACTCCCGGCCACCGTAGGCGCGGGCCTGCGGGCGGAGAGCAATGGGTAGCTCTCCGTCCGATCAGGACCAGGCCCGTGCCGGACGGCGCGTATGTGTTCCACGTGCGCCTCAGAGAGATGTCAGCGTAGTTGACGGGGCCCGACAGGGCCGAAGCCTGCCGGGGTAGCGGGATCGTCCGAAAGGGTTACCGCTGCCCTGGTACATAAAGGGCTAAGGAAGGAACACGGGTGGGTTTTAGTCAGTAAGAGTCTGACACTCCCTTCTGCTCCACCCAGAGCGGGAGGGGTCATTTGATGATTTCCCATACTGAAAAAAAAAAAAAAAAAAAAGGGACATCCGACGCGCAACCTATTACCATGGATTTAGTTCATAATTCTGAATCTAGGGCGTAGAAATGTTTCGTCGGTTATCAAAGGCTGTGATGACACCACGCGGGCCCAGTGCGGGTTGGTAGCTGTCACACATGTCTTCAAATTTTTGGTTATAGGACATGCCGGTTACCTCTCGATGTTTTTTCCTTGACAGTAATCAGAACTTCTGCTAATTAAGTTTCAATGCAACTGCACGTAATATTACACAACGTGGAGGCTCGTTGAAATTAAATCCTATTGGTTGAGTCCAGTTAAAGTATTGTGTGTAACCACTGTTATTTCATCGAAATCCCTTTGTTGTATGTAAATGCTGTTTGATTAATGGAATTCAAAAGCTTAACATGACACAATAGGTACGTAGTTTTTTTTTTAAATTCTTGAATAATTATTTTGACTAGCTTCATAGTCTTTTTTTTTGGTTGCCTATACTGTCCCACTGCTGGGCAAAGCCCCCTCCCCTCCTAAAATCATAGATATAAGCTATTAATATACCTAATTATGAAAACTGCTAAGACATATTCGAAACCATGTTCATGTCCATATACCCATGATTCATTAAATGAATCTTTCATATTTTTTTTTTAATTATTAAAGATGTCATTAAATTTAATAAAAGATTCATTCTAAAAATTCATTAAATGAATTGTTCCCCTTCTAAAACAAATTTTGTTTTTGCAAGGGGAACAATCTCAATTTTAGCAAGAGCAACACACGACGAGGTACCAGGGTGACATAAAAAGAGAAAGGTTTTCTATCGCCGGAAGGCATGATACTTTTTCGACAAATGGGGGCCGTTCCAAGTTTGAACGAATGTTCTAATCTACTCTGTACTCTCACCGTACCAGTACGCGGCCATTAAAACGTAAATGCTCGGTTTTATACAACGTTCTGTAAAGCTATGGTTTCCTAGTAGAACGGTAGCCATCACATTATAACGGAATAACTTCTGCCCGCGACATCGTCCGCGTGAAATTCTTGTTTCCCCATCCACCCCGTCGCATCGCATCGCCAGACCGCGGAACGAAGTAATAGACTTCATTTTCGCTTAGTGTTCTTTCTGACTTTTTAACCGACGCAAAACAACGGAGGAGGTTCTCAAGTCGACGCGTATATATTTTTTTATTTTTATGTATGACCACGCATAACTTTTTACAGAGTAGTCCGATTTTGATAATTCTTTTTTTATTGGAAAGGGTATACCCCAAAGTTAGTCCCATATAAATTTGGAAAAATAAATCCAACCCCAAGGGTGGGAAAATAGGGGTGATTTATTGTTCACTCACAGATTTGAATGCTGAGTTGTGTATTATTACTCTACTCAGTGCCACATATGCCCTGCCCTTTGGCAAAAAGTCGGTGCCGTTTAAATTCCGTTTAAATTTAAGGCTATTTAGTGATCTTTGTTTAGTGATTGTTTGGCGCCGACTCAAAATTACTTAGGTATACATACATTAGTTTAAGAACTTAGTTATTAAGGTTAAATAAAAAAGGTTTATTATTTTTTGCTTTTCAGTTTTTTCGGCGATTAATTTTTTTGTTAAAAAGTTTTTTGACCTTTTTGCTCGGCTCCTGAGTGAGGGTCCTAGTGCAATGTTAGATAGCCTATAGTCTTCCTCAAGCATTGGGCTATCACATGCAAACAGAATTTTTTAAATCCGACTGACAGTTCCAGAGATTACTCCCTACATACAAACAAACAAAATTTGTCTCTTTATAATTTGTATAGATATAGATCAAAATCTGTCATTTTCACTAGTATTTGACATAAAGGTGTCCAAAAACGCTCAGTTTTTTTAACAAAAAACCGACCGTGGTGACCTTTCACCACTTTCACAGGCAACCAAAGTTTAACTGGGTGTCACACTATATTATCAGACCCCAAAGTGTCTTAGTTTTAGTTACAGGTGCCTGCAACAAACCGAGAAAGCCTAACGTCTTATCAATTCCGTCAGTCACCTCTCCCTTGTTTCAAAACGCAACTTTAGCCACAGTACACTCGAGCAGCTTCGAGTGGCTTCGGGCGAGATCGGCGACAATCGGCGTCCCTCGGGAACAATTCGAGCCACTAGCTTTTAAGTCTTGCTCTACGTTTTGACTTCTACTTTAAGTGCCCGAAAGTGCAATCTGTGTGGTGGGCTCCTATTGGTACCGGTCAGCTTGAAATTTGGATCGAACTTACGGAACTCCGATTTCAAGATGGCTCCGTTTTCATAGTTTCAGGAATAACTGCTGATAACAATTTTATTACGTTGTTAATTAACTATGTTTTACTGCAAGTCCTAATATGATAGTAACAGAGAGATAATACATAGGTCAAAACTGCCTTAGACATTACGTCCACCTTTGTTAGAACCTACAGTTCAGTCATACTTTTCATTTCTGTTATTGTATTTTATTTTACTTCTTTTAAAATTTTATTTTGGAGCACACAGGTTTGTCTATTCCTATGTTGACATTAGTAGCTAAGCCAAATAAAATGGGAGAGGGTGCTGACTCCCGACATACAGGTGCACCTAGTTCAGGAGTCAGAGGCTTCAAACAAGTTTCTGTAACCTATTTATTATGTCAATAAAATAATATTATAATCCTACTCCTACTAATATTATAAACGCGAAAGTTTGTATGGATGTATGGATGGATGGATGTTTGTTACTCTTTCACGCAAAAACTACTGAACGGATTTAGATGAAATTTGGTAAACAGATAGTTTATAACCAGGATTAACACATAAGATACTTTTTATCCCGATATTCCTACGGAATCGAAACTTATGCGGGTGAAACCGCGGGGTGCAGCTAGTTAATTATACAGTTCTTTTAACACGAGCATAAAGATTTTTATTCATTACCTGCTATTAGCCGTTAATGTCCCACTGCTGGTCAAAGGACTCCCACTCTCCTTCCACCTCTTTCTGTCCAGAGCTACCAAGGACCAATCTTTATTAAAGGAGTCCAGCTCATTCCGCCATCTCCGTCCATTTTATTACTTAAAAATAAAACCGTTATCCGTTTACTGTTTTCTGTAATATCTAATTTCTGAACGTACCGCCCGGAAACAAAAGAAAATTAAATTTCTACACCTACACCTATTTTTCCAAATAAAATTAGACTCCAACAAAGTAAACCTTAATCTCTGCTTAAATTAAATTTAAATCTGTTATACCTTCAAACGGCAATTAAAGTTTCAATATTAAACTTCAGCTAAGTTGAGTATTTTACAAATTTTCCATTTTAAAACGTCGGCACGCGTCCACAGAGGAATGCCATTAACTAAAAATTCCAATGGTGTCGTTTCAACATGGCTTCTAAAGCTAAGGAGTCACTGTTCTCCATTGTAGTTTAGCTTGAATTAAGTACTGATTAGCTGGACTATGAATTTTAACAGTAATGCTGTGCCAACCTTAATCATTTGCAGGGCAGGTAAAGGTGACAGCTTAGAGTTGGTGCACAACCGTATAACATCGCTTGACACTTCACCTTTCGTCTTATATTGCACTGCTATGCCTATGCCTCCCTGGTGTGATGGTCCTGTACAATTGTGCCATACAATCTACCTGCTTAGCCGTTTTCCAACTATACAGACAAAATGCTGAAGAACATTAGAGAAGAAATCACTGAATTTAAAATGACCTAAAGAAGACTCTCTTGTAAGAAGGAATAAATAAATCCTGCTGCTGTGAATTCATATTATGCTAATGAAATTACTTTAAAAGTAACCAAGCATGGTGCCATGGTGCCAGTCCGTTTTTAGCTTGAAATGAAATGGAGTATCCAAAAATTGGTCGCCCAGTGAAAACGCAGCTTAAAAATCCACTCAATTAATATTCTTCTCATTAAAACTTACTGGTTCAGGAATTCGAATGACCTATGCATGACCTCTGAGACTTTATTGACGCGGATAACATACCAAGCATAGTATTATATTCACCATCTTTTTTAAATAAGGGAGAGAGATAGATAGAAATCAACCTCTGCTGATGTTTTTTGGGAAGTTAGAAAAAAAAACCTGTTATTTTTAGTCAATTGCGTGACGATGACTACCAGGAAATCATGACTTCTAGAAGGTTACATAAAAGCAACAAAAAGCATAGCAAAGACTACACAACGTGTACCACAAACCATTGAAAGCGTAGCTGCGTAGGAAAGACTGCACCAAGCGTAGCAGGCTACGTAGAACACAGACCTAATAAGGCGAAGCTCACTAGATACTACACAACAGTAGCTAAGGGATTTAAAAAAGCTAAAACGCAACTGTACGGTAGAACGCAAGAAAATAAAAAGTCGCATCAGCGGGTTCTGTACGGAACATAACAGTAGTGATACAGTGGACTCGTGTACTTTTATGTGCGCACTTTAAACGTCGCTCGGGCGCAATTAGAAAATGGCTTTCTTACTCACTTTTTATATCTGAGGACTCCTAATCGAATATTACGTAGTTTCTCATGTTTAATCTCGTTTTCTTGAAATCCTGAAATGGAAGTTAAATTGGATCGCTGTAGGTGGGGGTGGTTCCTTCATAATGTATAAGTGGCTCATTTCTTTGAAGTTCTAAAAGGCATTAGTTTCAATGTTACCTAAATACGCTGTTTTGGTTTTTAAAAAGTCTACGGGATCAGACTCGCTCAGACCAGGATAGCATGGCATAAAAGGGAGAAGGCCTATATACTCAGCAGTGGGTGGAGCAATGCTGTCAATGAAGGTCTATTTATAGAGCATAAAATATAGGTAAACATATAATTACGATGCTTCGCTAACCATTTTACAATTTGGCACTATTTATGTAGTTCCCAACTAGTGCCAATATTGCTTAAATTATGTAAAACATGTGTCAATTGATCGACCTATTATAATTTCAGACGAAACTCAGATCAAACCTTTGTAGTTTAACTACAAAGTTTTGACCTGAATTTCGTCTTAAATTAAAAATAAATAAATTAATTCTTCAATGGATAAGTTTATAAATTATTTTGTAACTACAAGTTTTTGTTCTGTTTTAAGTGTATTACGAAATTATGTTGGAAATGCTGTGATATTGTGTTATTTATTTATGTACTCCCAGTACCTTGAGGATCGACATAAATGTTATTATAAATATTGAGTGCAAAGGTAGTATAATAGGGTAGGCAGTAATAGGGTGTCATTGAGTCGCTATAATGACCCGAAGGGGTAAGCAGATGGACAATTTTTCCAGAGTTATGTAAGACCCACGTGATAACATAGCATGTTAGCATACCTACCAGAATTTCAGGCAGTATTATAATATATTTTTAATGAACTGTGGCCAGCTGATCGATTCGAAACTTGGGTGAAGTGAGTGAGTCGGCTTAAAGAATTTATTCTCATAAAGAACACACATAAATCATGCAATTTAGGGCTGATTTTTCAATCATCTGATAACTTTATTCGAGGAATCATTTTGAAATTTTGACAGTTATTTCATACAAAAACTGTTAAACGTCAATTTTATTCCTCGAATAAAAGTTATCTGGCGATGGAACAATCAGCCCTTAATATATTAAAAATATGCCTTTTGTTTTTCTGTCGCTACATTTTTAATTACCAACTAAAACTAAACGACTGTTACCGGCTGTTGTTTGTTGTTGTAACTAAATGACTGTTTTTAAGGGTGGAACAATGACTCCCAAGTCCCAGGTATAAACCTAGTTTGGCCAGGGGACCTATTTTTGAGACACAACTAACTGTATGTTGTAAATGTAATGTGTGTAACAACGCTGTCAGTTTTTTTAAATTAAAGAATTTATTTATTTATGCAGTAATAAGATAACATAATGACCAAATGAGGCGATAAAAATAATTGAAACTAGGCTTCTGAAGATTCTAAATTAAATCAAAAGTTTATTTTTTATCATTTATGCAAAGTGAGCTATCATTCCACCTGCTGAAGAGCACTATACTGACAGCTGAGTTCAAGCTCGCAGCTAAGTTTTCACGGAAAGATGTTTAATATAATAGGTGGCTCGTTCAGATGTCAATGCATACGCTTTTATAATAAAGTTCCAAGCCCCGTTCAAGATCTAAGCCTTAATAAATTCAAATCATTCATTAAACGTAAGTTGTGCCAGAAAGCCTTTTAACCGTTAAGGATTATATCGAGGGCAAAAATGCTTGGGATTGAGCTACTTCCAATTTTTTTATATATTGAATGTTTTTTTTTTCTGTTTTGTTGTCGTTGTTTTCTTTGTATATACACTTTGACAGTAATTAATTTTATTTTATACTATGACATTTGCTTACTTTGTAAAGTATTTTATCGTTTTAATTATTGTGAATGTGAAGACTATGTGGGTCATTTTATTTATATTATTTTTCTCTCTGTTCTCTTAGTTTTTGTCATGGTCTGGCAGTTTGAGTAATTAATGTGGCCAAATGTCTTTTCTTTGGTATTGTTCGTCGAATCATTGAGCTCCTTAAGTTTTGAGTTGAGCTGCACGATTTCTGACAAATGCGTGCACTGACTGGACAGGTCCTCTCAATCTGTGTGGTTCTTTCCTCAAAAGACCATCTCAGACATCGACCTACATAGTCTTCATATGTTCTGACCAAGATTATGTCTGGACTTTAAAAGAGACTGTGACCTCTGAGTTTGTTTCGGCCTTTCTTCTCAGACTAGTCAGATAGGAAACGCCGACCTCATCTAGTTTTAAAATATGATTGACGTGTAAAAGTGTTTGTACAAATCTACTTACAGAAATAAAATCATTTATCATTTACAGAATAGATCTGAGAAGCAATTCTCGTAATTTTATGAACTTTCACAGTCTGATCTCAGTGTCAATCTGTCAAAAATCCGACTAATATTATAAACGCGAAAGTTTGTATGGATGGGTGGCTGAATAGATGGGTGTTTGTTACTCTTTCACGCAAAAACTATTAAACAGATTTAGATGAAATTTGGCACACAGATAGTTTATTAACAGGACTAATACATAGGATACATAGGACTTTTTATCCCGATATTTCCACATGATCGAAATTTATGCGGGTGAAACTGCAGGGCTCTACTAGTACATAATTTAAAAAAATTAAAAATTACCCTAATTTTTTTACAAAATTTTGACATTGCTTGTCGCTGAGATGAGATTGTGACTAGATTTTGAACGATTTTATTTACGAAAATTGGCCTTCTGATCTCAGTCTCAATTTGTCAAAAATACCTCAAATTTCCCTACGTTTTTCACAAGTTTTTGACATTGATTTTCGCTGAGATGACATTGCGATTAGATTTTGAACATTTTTAATTACGGGAATTTGCCTTCTGCTGTACTGTCTTTATATTCCGACTTACTATAGCAGTAGACACCTTCACGTTCTACATAATACAATCCCTACATGTGTGAAGGTTATCTCGGTCCGACGTGCCGCAAGATAAAGGTTGCAGGCGCCTGCTTGCTTCAAACGCGAGCTCAAAATACTACGTGATCTGCAAGTGTAACGTTTTATGTATGTCTCAATGACTTTATGTAGATCATTTGGATTTTGTTTTACTTTAATATAACATGACGCTGATATTGGTCGAAAGTGTAGGCGTATAGGTACTCATAGTTTGTCAATCTTGTAATTGCTTTAAAACTTGAGCAAAACTCCCAGTACATTGAAACTTCACTAAGGTTCAAACTATCTAATTGACTCTAATTACTATAACTATCTAATTGGTTCTAAGGCAAAAATCGAACTTGACGTCATATGCGTGCAAGACACATTTCATATTGGGTGGTGCAGCAATTACGAGGTCGACAATAAAACCATATTTACCAGTTATATTTAATTCCCTCGTAATAAAATGTGTAAATGGCCCCCAGATACCTTGATAAAAAAACAACAACACTTTGCCTGACCAGCACGGATGCAAGACCTATTTAATTTTTAATATACGAATAGACATATTACTTCCTATAATAATAATTCATTCATTTTCAGACATTATATTACATAAAACCTAAAATTGATATAGAATAGAATAATTTATTTCAGATAATTAAAATCCATATCTTGTTAGTATATATTAGCAACAATGTTAGCTTACAATTATGTTAGTATTTTTAGTACTTATCTATAAGTAGACTACTATACAAAACCATTCACTACCCTCACCCAGTGTTTTTGAATGGGGCAGTCAAAAAACATTCTATGCAGTGTTATTATTTTTCATAATTTTCGACAACGCGCTGCACCACGCGCACCTTTCTACAATCAGCCAAAGCGTTTTTATTTACTACCTTTTCTTCGTACGTCAAGCTACACGCGTCTTTGGAATCGAAGTTCAGCAGGCTTGTGACCACTACACCAATCAACAAAAGAGTCAAAACAAAACATCTACAAACAAAAAAAAACCATCACATCCAAATAAAAATGGCTCAAACAGCAGCATAGACGCAATATCTCCAGCATTTACCATAATCTGCAACAGTTCAGCAACGCATACAGTCTATGCGAAGATTTAGACGGAGTCGATCTATTCCGTTCGCGTGCCGAACCGCCACACATAAACATAACTGAAAAATACGGGAAACGTACACGACGTGCAGAGGCACGTGTCTCTAGACTACCGATGTGCTATGGTTTTACCTGGGAGGGTGGACATTTTGTGTTTAAGTATTTTAAACATTGATGTTATCTGCGAATTATTTTACCTGAAAAATTTTTCAAACTTGTGTGACAGCGAACAGGACCATTGGTGGCCCAGTGGTAACGGCATCGACTCACGAGTTGTAGGTTGCGGGTTCGAACCCAGGCAGCTGTATTTTGTGTAAAAAAGGTAATCACCACTGCTTTCAAAACGGTGAAGGAATACTACGTGAGGAAACCGGCATGTCCTAGAAACAAAAATTTGAAGACTTATCTGACATCTATCAATGATTACGGCTCACTCCCTCTCGCAGAGAGGAGGCCTGTGTCTCAGCAGTGGGAACATTATAGGGTGATTATCTACGTGACAGAAGGTGGGGCACATAACTTTGTGAAGGTCACTGGAATCCGCTAGATTCTAGAGGAACTTACAAAACTGGTATTGGGACCAGCTGGTAGAACTAAAACAAGTACTCGTAGTTAACAACGCCATTTTTGTCAACCATTACCGTGATTTGATTTTCATATTGGTATTTATATGATACCAGAGGCAAGACACACATTGTTCTAACATTACATCTATTCCTACCTACGGTACTCCGAACTGGTAGTAAGAAATTGGAAAACTCAATATTCCTATTAGTGACTCAATCATACTTTCGTAGGGTTCGAACTTTGCCCACGCTGTGGAGTCGCACTAGTCTAACTGAACCGACGAAGAAGTCTTTCTCATGTTTCTAAACCCTTTGGAAATAGAAATATCGTTTATTAGCATTCGATGTATAGAATCCTAAACCACAAGTCTAGTTACAAACAGAACGGCTGACTGTAAATGTAGTTGTTTAAACGTTCCCGTACTCCCAGCAGTGTAGCCGTTATATAGCTGCTACGTGAGCCCGGAACACTTCACGAGGCTATTGTTGCAGCTGTTAGAATAAATATAGCCAAACGTAAGGGAGAAATGTGACGCTTGAGGTAAGGGATGGTGGTATGAAAGTTTCTTTGACTTATGTGCGCCTAGTAGTCCTTGAGAAACTTTTGGTCTTCCATAAAAAATATTTTTCTGTCTTTGATTATGTTTATTTATTTATTTAGTTAGGGAAAACAAACAATTGTACATTATATATTACATCTAAGATTACATTGGAAGTGGGTAAATGTACAATCCACGACGTTTCCACATTACCTAGGTGAATGATACAGTGAAGACACAATATTCACGTTACAAAAACACAAAGAAGAAGACAGTACGAGAATAATAAGAGAACCAAGAGGCTGGACTTATTTAAAACTAAAACAAATAGTACTAGATAACAAACAAAAAGAAAAGACAACATCACGCAAATGTAGACTATTCACTAAGTATTTCTTAAATTTTTGGCGATCTAATGCAAATTCACAAAATGTTTATTGTAAATTTTAGCTAGTCTGTGGAGAGGCGCCCGTTCACGCGTTGGTACGACAAGTTGTCGTGGCAAAAAGCGGGTAAACGCGTGCCTCCCGTCGAGTAACAGTTCTGGGCACTATATAAAATATATTATTAACTAGGTCTGAGCAGTCAATCTTGCTGTGCAACAGATCATGAAGCATCATGGTTTGAAGCAACAGACGCCTTGATTCCAAGGTTAGAAGGTTAAAGTTTTGTAGGGACTGAGTGTATGAAATACGTTCCATATTATGACATCTAAACTGCATTGGTCTTAAGAATTTGTTCTAAGATTTGTTTTTAAATAAGGGTGCTATGTAAAGTAGAAGACATTTTGGTTAGATAATGCCAACAAAATAACGTTGGTATAATAGCGAAAGAAAACTTCGCGGTCAAGATTAACCCAGATAGCAACCAGACCGTGATTTATTTTAGGAGGAAAATTACGTCTTTCCACAGTGTAAGAATCAATTCATAGCATTTTTACGGTACAAACTAAGCTACTACCATGAATTTTCTATAGTTCGTGAAATAATAAATCTTATTCAAAAGGAAAACATCTAGGCTGGATGAACTGTGAAACAATGTTTTTGGAAAGATAATTGTGAGTTAGAAGATACAAAATATTAGCCGGTCGATGTTTAAATGAAACATTGTACTATTTCTTATGCATATTCATTTAATACCATGTCCTTTATGTAAACCGTTTTTTGGCAGATGGAACTAGTGATTGCAGCAATACATTGATTAATACACGTACGTTATAATGTCTGTAAGAAGCCATAAATAAGATAATTCAATAAGATAAGGCAGTTTATATATTTATTTTACTACGCATTTTAAAGTTAACTTTTACGTAATCTGGAATTTTAACGTTCTAAGACAGCTGTCAAAAAATGGTTAGCCTAATGGCCATGTGTCAGAGAAATAATAATACTTCATCTGATGGTCATTGAAACCTGCTTGAAAGTAACAAAATAATAGGGATTGTATGAACAAAAGATAGTATTTATATAAGTTTGTAGTAAGTAACTTTAAAACTAAAATTCGAACATGATCGATGAGTACCAGTTTACCATTACACCCGTGCAGCTCTCCGAACAATTTGCTCATGCTGACTTCGGTTAGTATCGAATGCGACGACACCACGCCGCATGGTTTTATTTCCGGCTGTCGGCAACACGACGCGCTCCTGAAATAATGCGCGGTCTGTAATGAGCTCTCTCTTGAATTATACAAACATATCATGGAAATGGCGTGCAATACAACATCGAAAGACAGATACATTTATATTTTATTCGTGGGTTCTTTTTCCCTTCCGGGTAAGCCTTTTTCTTTAGCTTTTATAATCTCATAGACTCTCTTAACTTCTATGTTAATAAAAAGTACGGGAACTTTAAGAACAGACAGCTTAATTACTTATCACCTTTATTTAGTACCTACCCCTCTTGTAAACAGACTTTTACTTCTACGTCACAGCCAGCGAGCACCTTTCCACTGATATCTTAATAGTTCCTTCTGCTTCATAACACCCTGGTACATATAGTTTGATGATCGTCGTAAACCTGGCGAAAAGTTTTTTTATCACTTCACTCGCACTTTTCTAAACATCAAGTTTTATGCGCAGTTTGGGGACGTGTTCACAAAAAACTAAGCGAATGTTAACTAGACGATAAAAGAACTTCACATAACGATTATGAGAGTTTCTCTGATATATAGACGTATTTTGGGGGTTATTGGCTTGTTTGAAGTTCATCTACGTCGGCTGTTAGAAAGGTTTTCGTAACGTAAATGCATTATGACATCAAGAATTCATTAAATCTAAAATTACTTCTGATGACCGCAGTTCCATGAAAAATAATGAAAATGATCATTGACGAAAACCATCAAACAGGTGTGCCTTAAACCGTCAACATTTACTCGGTAACAAAATTATAGGAAAAGGCACATAATGGGGAAAACGACATTGAATAATATATGATTAACAACAACCAAAATAAGACCTTCCCTTCCCCTTCACCAAAGAAAAGATGAGACAAAATTATGGGGAGTACAGAGATCCTGGGAGCTCAAGGTAAATTGGTTTCAAAATGGTAGCTTCACGAGATACGGTTCGAGGCATCGCGAAGGTAACTCCACAAAACTTCGCTTTTATTTGTTTTCATCGCGTGTAGTAGTGTTTTCCGTTGTAATCTGATAAATTAATGGGGTAAAATGTTGTTACCGTCGGCAAATGACAGGGCTGACTTTATTTTGAGCCAATTTTGTTACATCGGTGTAATTATTGGCACATGAGACATCCCACCTTCATTTCTGAGTTGGCAAAGTACCTGCTGGTCTATTCTGTAAAAATCTCACCGTGAAACTTAGTTAAGTGAGCTTGAAATGAGCTGTCAGCAGTGTCAATCCCTAGAATCAGGTGGAATGTGAGAAAGAAAGAAAGAAAATACTTTTATTTGCGGCAAACATGACGCATAAAAAGAACACAATAAAAACAAGTTGGGAGAAAACATGCGTCACATCCACACAAAACGGCCATCGCTCAGCATAATGCTAAGACCCTATATGAGACAGAGCCCCAGCGCTGGTTTACAGCGACAGCCGGCGTTGACGTGATGACGTCAACCAGTGCAGCATACGATCACTCACAGAGGTCACTTCAACCTCACCCAAGTTTTTACAGTGAGATTTTTACAGAATAGATCGGCTGTTAAGCCCGTGATATTCCTTTCTGTCTGCTTGTTTTGAATTGTTACCAGTTACAACCCAGATAAGATTCCCTTATCTGGCAATAAAATTCATTTATTTTATTATTAATCTGACACATAGTACCTATCTGAACACTGTGAAACCGGTCTGTATTCTTCTCTCATCTTGAAAAATTGTCAATCTCAGAAAAATATATATTTTTATGACCGCCAAGGTTTCTCAAATCAGTGCGGGAATCGTAATATTTTCCTTATATCTCTTTACAGCAACATTGTGTTGATACTAGGGTATAATAACGTGGTGGCTCTAAGTCGGCTTCATTTCCTGGTGGGCGGTGTCTTGATCTCCGGCCGCTGACACCGCACACACCCTGTATATATTGCGCTGGTTTGCTCCTTTTGGAACCTTGTGTAAACATGTTTTACAATAAAATAAAAAGTCCAAAATAATATAACTAAAATACGTTCGTAACTCTTTGATTTTTAAATCATTCGAAAAAAAGAAAAAGTATCTATAAAAAAAACAACCCAATTGAGAACCTCCTCCTTTTTTGAAGTCGGTAAAAAATTCATCAGGAACGAGGTCCAAGTTAATGCTGAACATGGCTCTAGAGAGCGGCACCGCCTCACTATGCAGGCCGTTCTCATGAGTACTGCTTTCTGAATCAAGACCTTGGTCCAGCTATTAGGTTATGGACTGTAACGCGAAACGGTTCGTTCAACAAGGTTTAAGTTTGAGTGTTGTAAAAAAGATGAACCACTCTCCGAGAGGAAAAAACTTACTTAGTTTTTTAATATTCTTATTATTAGAATACATCAACTAAATATTAAAATAACTAGTCCGAACGCGTTCACTCAAATAACATTATATCTACAAGAGTCGCTATCTCCAATTAATTTAATAAACACACACAAACATATCCCTAATACACAGTCGCGTTATTATTTCGTTTATGAGCATTTTAATTAAAGGTTGGGACCTTACCTAATTAAGTCCTCGACACAATCGTACGTAATTAGCTAATTAGTGTGATAAACATGCTTTCATTGTACATTCATTAAGGATCTATATTAAAAAAATTAATTTGGCACCGTGTTTTATTTGACGATGGTTCTTCTCATGAGTTTTAAAGATTTTTCTTACATAGGTTGGTTTTCTGGGAAAATGTTAATCGGAAATATCGTGATTGTGATTTGAATTGGAAAATGTTATGTATTTATTTATTTGTTTAATGCACAATGTACACAACCATAGTTACACGCTAGCCTTAAACTAGTAAGTACATGACCCTGTTAGGGCGCATCAAGATACCTTAAAACTAATAATATTGTAGTCAGCATCCATTATCTGATAACTTATCTGAATTAAAGTATTTCACAGTTAAAGTATTGTATTTTTATTATTTTTATTATGTTTCTCTTCCTACGACAACACGAAGTCTTACGAATATCTATTGAAAAGATATCTCGATATAAAGCAACATCTGACTACGCGAGATAATTGATTTATAAATTGTTAATGTTCAACGTTTCACAGAGTTCACAAAAATATCAGAATCAATTCAAATTAAAAAAAATCATCATATTTTATTGGAACAAAAACATGCTACAATTTTTGTGTACGTTAATACTGCGTTAGTTTAGTAACTGTGTCGCAGTTATTAGCGCCCACTCCAGGAGTGAAAGACCACTGAGTTCCAATAACAACAAATTTGGTTATACTTATAGGTAGAAACTAGACATAAACATTAATAATAATAAAACTAGAACTAGACATTTGTTAATAATTATTTGTAGCAGTATAAGAGGGTGTGTGTGTGTGTGTGTGTGTGTGAGTGTGTATGTGGGGGAGGGTGTGTAGGTGCGACATACATGCTTGTAAGTACCTAATGAAAAAAATCGCCCGGCTGGAGCCGGCTATTACCCGATACAGCGTAACCGGCCGTCTGGAGCCGAGTATACCCGATCCCAATCGAGACTAGACAGCTGCAAAAATTTTCTTTTCACACCAAAACACAAACACACGTCAATTCTCTTAGTTATTACAACAACACGTAAAACAAAAAGTGGTCGCCATTTAGTTTTGTCACAGCATTTATGTGGCGGGCACAAAGTGAAGTAAACCACAGTGACCGAAGTTAAACTTCGTTATGATATATTGTTCATATTGGTCACAATATTATTGTTGCCATGAGGTATTTGTGCAAACATTCGTGTTCGATCCTCATATGAAAGCATGGCGGGATATGTTTATTATGAGGAGGTGGTTCGGCCATTTTGAATCGAGATAATGAAACGTTGATGATGATAAAGGAGTGAGTAAGGATGGTAGCACTTTGTGTGATGTGGTTTCTGCTAACTCCGTAAGAAAATAGCTAGAGTACATAGTCAATTCACTGAAGTGATTCGACATATTTTTCACTGCTTTGGAAAATTCTTTGACAATTTGACTGCTAACGAGAGCAACAGCTTGAGTTTGACATTAGAGAGACTACTAACATTAGGATATTGACGGCAAACCATATTAATTATATTATGACAAAACTACACTATAGCACTTCACATCGTTGTTAGTATGTCTTAAAACAGCGTAAAACTACACAATAATTCGACTAAAAACGACGAGTAACCATACCACTAAAAGTCAGCATAATTTCCCAGAAGAGATATCATTTAAGTTCAGCTGTTTGTTAGTTGTATGGTTGCTATCAAATCTCGAGCCTTTTGAATAGCCACGGATTGCTGCGTTCTAGGAAAATTGAATTCACTCAACGTATTATGCAAACGGGAAACCGTAGCGCGTAGGAGAACAAATTGACTTGTTATCCGGTGGCCTGGATAAAAACTGTAGTCACTACAGTAAATTTACTAGTAATAGGCATTTGTTTGAAATATAACCGCTCTTTTTGAGTATATTAAAACAGCCTCCCGTATGCCCAATGAGTTATGTGCCAAAACAACCATTATATGGAGCCCTGACACAGCCAGAAAGCGTTGCGGCAGATCCGTAGAAGATGGCGGGACGAGCTGGAGAAAACAAACGACCAGTAGTCCACTTTAACCCTGGATGCCCAGCGTGGGATGATGCAGGCTAACAGTGGCAGTAAAATAGGATCTACAAATGGTGATACTTTAATACATAGGTAGGTATACCTCCATATAGGAAAACATCGTGAGGAAACCGACATGTCCTAGGTCCAAAAATCGAAGATATGTGACATCCACGAACCCGCTGTGGGCCCGCGTGGTGGATTACCATCCTCTCACAGAAAGGAGGCCTGTGTCCTAGTAGTGGGAACATTATAGGTTGATTTTGATTGTGAAATATCTCCAATTCTTGTAAATACACAGTTCACGTTGATACGTGAGAGGAAGAACATTCATTACTCTCTATCTCTCGTTGCTGAAGTGATTTCTATGCTAAATAATCCATTGTTTCTGTGTCAGGCTCTGGTTATTCAAAGTTAGACATGAAACCCTGATGAAGACATGAAAAAAAATGGTTGCTGAAACACGTGATTTCACGCTATTTCCTTGAATTTCAAACCAACAATCTAGCAAACATTTCAGCCTCTGAAACAACGTAATCCGCTCAGGAATAACCGATGGCTTTATAGTCAATCGCCAGTTACAGCGGTCTTAGCAATGCGGTACATTGACGACTCGTAGTTCGTACATATTGTTGCGTTACGACCTGTTGGGCGTAGAGTTGATATTGTGTGGGCAACAGAAGATTGTTTGTTCAAATCATTGATGATTGAGGTTAGACGTCAATTCTGGTAACAGCATTGCTTGATTTGGATAGCAATGGACAGGACGTTAAAAGGTTTAACTATTCCATAATTATGCGAAATGTCGTTGAATTTGAAAAGACTACAGACTACCGTTCGCGTTGTCGCCTTGCATTCATCATTATTATTGTCAGCCTTGTTTTTCCTACTGATGATTATAGGCATCTCACCTTTAGTACCATGCTTCCCTGGTACATGGTACATGCGCGTCTTCTACAGGCGTAAGGTCTGCCCGGTCTTCTGTAGGTCACCCAATCTGGCTGATAGGCTACTAAAATAATCATAGATAAGAAATGATTATTTTAGTAGACTATCAGAGAAATATAACCAACAATATTTCAGGTCAGACTGCCTCGAAAACCTAGCAAATACAACACAATAACATCTAATTGAATATAAAACCACAAAAATAGAACAGAGTACAGTCCAATTCCATATAGCACTACATCTCTAGTAATTTGGCCTGGTGATTGATAACCGAGGCTGTGTCGGAGGCCTGGCAGCCCATCTGTACACGTCGCGAGACCTTCAAGCCCTTGTTAATTTCACTGATTTATTGTACACTAAAAAGTAGATGTCGTTTTATTCCGTTTGAGGTGTTGGGTGCTTTGAATGAGGACAGCATAAAAATTAATTACAATAGGGACCTACTAGGTTTGTAGACGTTACAAACATAGCAAGATGCCTTTATTCAAAGAGATAGGTACTGGTTCCTATATTTCGCCCATTCTATTCAGAACAGGTGAGACAGTTCGTTGTAAAGTTCTATGACAGCCAATTTTTGTGTAAATTCACGCCTCGTGTAGCACTGATACAAACAGATTCGAAACTCAATCTATAACTAATATTGTACCGTTTCTATTCAAAAATATAGATCAAAACGCAACCGCACCGGTGAACGAAAAAACCGAAAAAAAAAAAAACGTAATACTGGCTACATTCAAACGAAGCGAACTTTAATAAAAGCAGAAAGGATTTCAGTTCTGTTTTTGACAAGTCGATAAATGGAAACTGTAGGTAGCGCTGTGGTCGAGGTGAGGAGGCTGCACGTGTCAAATGGGGCTGATGGGCAAAGGATAGAGGTTTTGTAACTCGATGTCTAACTGAACGTACGAGTAAGCTGAGCGAGCGGTAGGTACAATCAGGGAAATTCATGTTTAAGCATATTCACAATAATAATTTATTTAGCGAGTGGTAACATTATTGTATGTAAGGATAACTAACTATTTACACTATACCCTGTCCATTAGGTTAACCGTTTTTTGACAGCTGTCTTAGAACGAACTATTCGAGATTACGTAAAAGTTAACTTCAAATGAGTAACAAAATAAATATATAAACTGCCTTATCTTATTGAATTATCTTATTTATGGCTTCTTACAGACATTATAATACCGTACGTTGTATCAATCAATGCAACGTGTGTTGCTGCAATCAATAGTTCCATCTGTCAAAAAACGGTTTACCTAATGGACAAGGTATAGGTACTAAATTAATTATTTAGAATGTAATTGTTGTCATTATTATTTTTACGCATGGATTACCAAAAATGATTGAATAACTATAATTGTAAAAATCCTTTTTGGCTTTGTATTAAGGAAAACCATTAATGGTGCATGTTGTGTTAGACTGTAAGTAATTGTTGCACTTATAAATGTATGTAATAAGGAAATTATTTGTTAAATGTATTGTTTAAACAATTGTTGTCTAACTTAAATAAATAAATGACTAATTACTCACACAATAATTCAATTTTTATATTCTTTTCTTTATTTCATTTGAATATACGAACAATTTAAGTTGGTAGCCAATTTTCTTAACAATTAATTGCCCTAACTTGACATCGCTTGACAAGCGCCTGTCATTCGCTTTCAGCTGATGTTTCTCAAAGAGGTTGAATATACTTACTAGTAAATAATTTAACGTCTTTGATGTTTCCTAAGTTGTTATTCCGTACTATATAGGCTTAGCTAATTCGGCTAATGGGCTGTAAATATACGTTACATTTAAGTTAAAATGATAATCATCGATTACCTTTTCTCAAGTTAATTTACGTTAAAATAGGCCAGATACTTTCTAGTTTAACTAATTATTTAGCCGTGAAACGATAGTGATAATAAAGCCAAAAGCCTTGGTTCTTTATTTTAATTCGACGGCACGGTTGGCGCCGTGGCTGAGCGATCGACTGCTGCGCTCTGCGTGGCGCGGGTTCGATTCCCGCACGGAACAAATATTTGTATTGCCTACAGGTAGTTGTTCCGGGTCTGGCTGTTTGTGTATGTGAGTTTAAATGTTTGTAAACGCACCCTCGATTAGTAATTCCTAGTGTAAGGCAACGTTGAAATATATATATGTCGGAGTCATTCGTTTGACTATTCGGAACGCTAGCGCCATCTCGTGGTGCTAGACAGAGTCTAGCTTGAGTTCTTGGAGGTGGACGAGAGCGACAGCTACAAGAACGGTGTGAGCAGAGCTCTCGGGATCATCGAAACATTGGACATCGTACGGACAACATGTGTTAGAAACTGTCTGCGTTCCGTATCGTTGAGTTGGGTACCTACAGTGTGTGATTCGCTAGTGTGACTGACTTGTTCGTGAATTGTAATTTGATTTGAACTGCATACCGTTTTACTATTGCGCTATAACCAATACTACCCATAGTACGCCTACAGTAATTACAATATCCCTGATGTTAACGAGAGACACACATACCTTCTCCGACATATTCATATATACTATATATATAATATATATATCCGGAGGGGCCTGTGGCTAAATATTAACAGCCGCACAGGTCGATCGATCAAGATAAGCTGCGCTTGCCGCGGTCGATCTGCGGATGGGTGACCATCTTTACATACCAAGACTCCTGCGTGTCTCGGAAAGCACGTTAAGCCGTTGGTCCCGGCTGTCATTCGTGGATCTTTGGCAATCGTTACGGGTAGTCAGAAGCCGGAAAGTCTGACAACCAGTCTTACCAAAGAGTATCGTATTATCCAGTAACTGGGTTGAGGAGGTCAGATAGATGAACAGACAGCCGTGCTGCTGGGGAGTTTGTTACGCCACTTCTTCTTCCCAGCGATAGCACTAGGAAGTGCTGAAAGGCGGGCGTTTTTGGTGGACTATCTTTTGTAATTTTGACGTTCGAAAAGTGCTGATTCTCTCAGCCTAATTTGAATAAATGACTTTTGATTTTGATTTTGAGATAGGCAGTCGCTCCATGTAAAATACTGGTATTCAGCTGCATCCGGTTAGAATGGAAAGCCGACCTCAACAAAGTTGGGAAAAGGCCAGGTAGACGCTGTTATATGTGTATATAATAATATGTACCTGCATGTATTCTTATTAAATAATACAAAAATGCATTTTCTCTTGTCCCTCTGTTACTGCGATCACACACACGTCACACAGTCCTTTTTATTTAATGATGATCTGTTTTTTACTCGTTTCACCAAACCACCAATTTCATCAGAATTAAATAAACCCACCCCAGAGCATTTAAAAACAACACATGTCCATTTTCTTTGACACTGCTCAATAATGCCCAAATATCCCGATAGGTGGCAGTCAGCGGGAACTCATTTCCAGCTGTCATTAGCATTTCGTTGCAACATGCCCCCGGGCATCTCTCTCTTCTACTGCATTGACGTGGAGAAATCGGGGTTTTGAGCTCTTTCCGGTATCTGCAGCCTTGGTACTAATCTTTAGTATTGATTGATACAAGTGCTCACAAAACATAAAACCATGACAAAATAATTCAGTCTGCTAATGTTCTGTAATTTCAAATTCTCTTTTGCTGTGGGAGTAATAAAATATAAAGAAAGAAAAAGTATTTATGGTGATTTGTAATAAAAAAAAACAAAATTATATAAACAGAAAATAAAACAAAAACAGAAAATCCTGTACGAGGTCAAGAGAAAAAGGTCACTTACAGAAAAAGTGTTGATAGGTACTCTATAATATTAAATAAGTCCTGCACCAACCCGGGGACAACCCCGGGTTGGTGCAGGACTTATTTAATATACATGCACTATGCAAGTGCACTCAAGGACAACCTTGAGTGCACTTGCATAGTGCATGTAGGGATAATCGTCGGTTGGTGCCTCTTTAATTAAAAACGTCTAACCGACCACCGCGAGTTGCTTTGACCCCAGGGTCAACCTCAGGGTCCTGAGAAATGTCAAAGACGTATAATAAAAATTTATTCAAATCTTTGTAGGTACTACAACACGCTATTCGTGTCTAGTCTATGTTTGAAACGTTTTAAATTTCATTTATTAAATTTTTTTTCTAGGTATTTTGTCTGGAATATCTGGCACGAAAAATAAAATGTTTAATTTAAATGGTGAACATTTTTCAAGATCCAATAATGATGAGGTATGTTTAGTTGAATTATTTATGTAAAACTAGATTTTTCCAGCGACATCGCCCGCGTGGATGTCGTAAATTGTCCCACCGGAACGTACTACTGCGATAAAAAGTATATATATATATATGTTAATCCGTGATATAAACTATATGGGTAAACGGAGCCGGTCGAAACCCAACAAGGTTTTGAAAAGGCAGGGTTCAGAGATCCTTCTCTGGACCCTGAAAGGATGGTTTCATCAAGGTGGAGAAGAAGAAGAAGAAGCCTCCTTGTCCGAACCAGTGCAGCACCGCGCTGGCAGGACCCAACATGCTGCTGCGTCCAGCAATCCCGACGACGCAGCTGTACATGTACATGTCCATACTGCACCACTCCACGAAGGTTGAGGAGATCGTGGAGCACATGCGTGTGAAGATCAACTGGACTTTGAGGGTCGAGAAGTTGGAGTCGCGTCACAACACGAACTTCAAGTCGTTCGTGGTGCGTGTTCCGCTCGAGAAGTTCCTCAAGGAAGAGTTCTGGCCGAAGGGTGTTGTGAACCCATGTAGCCGGCATGTACCGGCGCGCCGGTATCGTGGCCGGCTACATGACACCAGTCAGCGAAACACTACGCAGACACTTCGTGTGCGTTAGTTAGTTTTAAGTGTAATTATAATGTTGTATGTATTTATGGTATTTTTAAGTTATATTAATATTGTATTGTATGTGGTTATATGGGCCTTGATGCCTGAAATAAATGGATAAATAAAAATATGTGTGTCAAATTTCATCCAAATCCATTCAACTGTTTTTGCATGATTGTGTAACAAAAATCTAACCATACAAACTTTTACATTTATAATATTAGAAGGATATATACTATAGTAGGACTGCGAATGAGCTCCTGCCTTTTTCTTTATTTTTTTATTATATACTTGTATAATATATATATATATATATATTGTCTTTGTGAATAGTAGACCTAGCTTTTACCTGCGGTTACATCCTTGTCGACGTCGAAAAATATCTTTTGGGAACGTATGTGCCAAATCTCATACCAGTCCGTTCAGCCGTTCTAGCGTGAAAGCGTAATAAACAAACTCACTTCCCCATTTATAATATTATTAGATCTACAGTATCTGGCTACATAATCAGCTCATATTGTTCGCTCGCTAGGCTTTGCTTACAGGCTTAATTTCCGCCCGTCTGTCTGCATTCCTCTCCTCTCTGAACACAATATGTTTGCGAACGTTTTCTTTGTAATCTTAATACTGAAATATGTACAGGTTTTCCACTTATTTTTCCCTGGAAATTTTTCGCTGAATTCTGCTTTTATTTCAGTAATAACGGTGTCCGTTTCTACGAAAAGGTTTTTATGTTAAGCGATGTTTGCATCGCTCATCAGAAAACAAAATATTGTAAGAGGAAACGCGTCACGGAAATCTATGATAGAGGTAACATTTGTTGCCCTTACATTGAAAATTTAGGAAAACATGTATGTGTAATTGGTGCAAAGGACTTGCATTACCAGTGTATACTTTACCAGTGTATACTTTACCAGTGTATACTTTACCAGTGTATACTTTACCAGTGTATACTTTACCAGTGTATACTTTACCAGTGTATACTTTACCAGTGTATACTTTTACAAATCACTTTATTGCTACTCAACACGTTACAATTGTAACTATAGAAAACTTTCGTCGTAAGTAGTTGAGAATTTATAGAAATGCACGTACAGACGCCAGCAGGACAAGCTACCCGAAACTGTCAAATTTTCCCAACCAACATTGAACCTTAATGCTTTTGCGATAAAGTTAAAATCTGTTAAAGAAAATTTGACAGATTTTACCGCCGATTGTACCGCGCCGTTTTACTTCAAAAGTGATATATGGGTGACCACAACTAAAATGGATAAACTATTTAAAAATTACAAAGTAAAAATTAAAGAAATAATATTAGTTAAATACTTAATGATTATGCATGGTAACACCAGTCAGTACTGACAAAGGAGAAGAAGGTGAAAAAAGGGAAAGCAGACGGAAAGTATAACAAGATCTTGTAGATATCATATCACTGATTAAGTGTATTCATATATTTGTCGCTCGAGAACTAATAAACTGACCCCCGGTTTTTTACCATATTGATGTCACAAGATTGCTAATGCGCGTGGAGGCCCCTACCGCGGTTTCAGGTGACGATATTTGGAACCCCAGAGTGTGTTCACTTGGTGGCCTCAACGGCGCGGTGCAGCAGAGAGGGTTTTTTTGTACACAGTAGAGAATATATCAAGAAAAAAACAAAATGGCTGCCACATTGATGGGAAGAGGATTGGACCCTAGTGTATTTGTATGTAGTATACCTAAGTACCTAGAATATCGCTAGTCCATGTCCGGATACTGTATAGTTTCAGGCTTTCAGCCCTGTACAAAAAATACCTAACGATGTCTACAATATTGATGCAGAGGGTAGATAGGTAGATATTATTCTTGGCTAGGTATCAACTCAGATAGTAATCTCATAGGCACATTTTTCGTATTTCCCCACGAATTATTTTAGCGGGCCTATAATTTAATATCGCGAAGAAACATCTACTAACAAAACATAGCCTGTCCGTGTAAACATAAATCTACTTAACGGGTTTAAGTGGTATTTTATGGTAATGCCATCTGCGACGGGGAAAATTTACCATTCATTGCGCCAAACACTGATTTACATACGGACAGAAAGTATAATTTATACTATTTTATGGCGTTTAATGGTTTTTTTTGTAAGGCGTTTTCTGAGATTGTAATACTGATAATTTTTGTGAGTGTGAAACCCTAATACCCTTGTGATGTAGGGACCATAATGTTAGAAGGCATTACAAATGTAATGTTTGCATAAAATAAATGTAATAGCGTCTTAAATTCCATGCATGCCATGATTTCACTTATTTTTTCTTCTTTTTTTCGAGTCGAGTTTTTCAGGTCCTCAGAAGTGTAGGTGTACTAAGGACATTTTTGACTTTAACAGCATAAAATCGTGCTGTGTGTGGGTATTATTAAAGTCGTATGTATGGTGTTTCTTTTAGGCAGCATAATGCCCATAACTAGCAGCACCCCATGGTTTCACCCGCAATAGGTTCGATCCCATGGGAATATCGGGATAAAAAGTATTCTATGTGTTAATCTTGGTTATAAACTATATGTGTGCCAAATTTCATTTAAATCCGTTCAGTATCTTTTCCGTGAAAGAGTAACAAACATCCATCCATCCATACAAACTTTCGCGTTTATAATAATAGGATTTTCATACTGCTGGGATAGAGGCCCTGTCTGTGAAAGGGAGTAAGCTACCACACGTGCCCAGTATAAGTTGGTAAACGTCACATGTCTTCGAATATTTGGTTCTAAGGCATGCCGGTTTCCTCACGATATTTTCCTTCACCGTTTTGAGAGCAGTGGTGATGAAATTAAATACACAAAGTACTTGACCTACAACTCGTAAGTCAAGAGCTGATGCCTCTAGGCCACCAGTGCTCTGCTACCCTGCTTTTTGGCAGCAATTAGAAGAAATAAAAACAACAAAAAAAAGAAATGTGAGCAAAAATGAAGACCCAATGACAGGAAACAATTAGAATTCCAAGTAGGTAAGCCTTTTGTCTCTAAAAATTAAAATATACCTAATTCTAGATCTCCATCATCACCTGTCTAGCTTTTCCTAGCTATATTAGGATTGGCTTTCAGTCAAACGGATGCAGGGGAATATTATTTATTTATTTATTTATCCATTTATTTCAGGCATCAAGGCCCATATAAATACGTACAATACAATGTTAATATAACTTAAAAATAATACTATAAATACATACAACTTATAATTACACTAAAAACTAATTAACGGACACGAAGTGTCTGCGTCGTGTTTCGCTGACTGTTGTCATGTAGCCGGCCACGAAACCGGCGGTACACTACACCCTTCGGCCAGGAATCTTCCTTCAGGAACTTCTCGATTAGGTATTAGGTAGCTATTTTACATGGAGCGCCTGCCTATCTGAGGGGCAATTCTCGTCATTTTAAGAACGTACCTACACAGTCTGATCTCAGTCTCAAACTGTAAAAAATACCTCTAATTTCCCTACATTTTTACATTCATAGTGATAGTTTAAAAAAAAAAAAATATTACGGGAGTTGGCCTTCTGACCTCCCCAACCTAGCTACTGGGTCTTACGATACCCCAGACAGGTTGTCGGATTTTCGGTTGTAAATAAAACACTCAAAACCGTCTTCTACTAACGCAACGTACATAAACATTCCAACAAAGTGTAAAAGCATTTCAATGAAATGAAATTCAGTAAGACAGGCAACTGTGTGTATACGCCCCACGCATGATTATCGCGAACAAAAAGTGCTTACACTCGCACCGTTAAACAAAGGGACGTTTTACATAATATTTGCGGAGCATTTACAGATTGTTACTGTCCAACGAAACGGAAGAATGGTTTGATTCTACATATTTGGGGTTAATCACGAATTGGTCGACCATTTTGTGTTATTTTTTAGATATATTTTAGTTTGAGACGGTACCGGCGACAGTTATCTCTAAATGACGCAGCATCATGCTGAGATAGGAGTCTTTTGGCCTCGTATAGGACTTTCTGTTTCATTTTTCTTTTTGTAACTTTTTTATATAATTTGGTTTTTCATTTTTGACTGTGTTTAGTTTAGTTTATGATCTTTCTGTACGAGTCGCAATGAATACTTTTTCTTTCTGTCTTTCTTTACCTATAGAAGATCGTGGGATCCGGGTCTTCACCCGGATGAGACTCTTGGAATACTCAGCCAGTAGTGGAATAGTCTAATAGCCAGTGGCATTTGCAGCCATTTGTGGCATTTTGGCCATTGGCAGCCTTGTTCCAGAACAAGGCTGCCAATGAATGAAAATGGTTTGTCCTATAAAGATAACAATTTTTTTTTAATTTTTGCATAATTTCGCAAATAACTCCATAACAGCTATAACGCCAATGCAATGTTACTACCACAAACAACAAGATTGTCCCTTGAACACCCGAAAAATAATAATAAAAGATGTATAAATATATCTTTGATAAGGGCTCATTTTTAGATTAGTGTAGTTTTTGGCTTGAAGTAGTGCAGTGGTAAAATCATGACCGTACAATAATTTAAATCCATAATCTACTACATATGTAGTATGTTCCTTTTTATTGAAAGAGAACCAATGGTCAAGATTTCAAGAGAATTTCCCAAACTTTCTGGAAATGGGATTTTAAATCTGTTCTGATAAATGGATACCGTGCAATCTGTTGGAAGCGTCTTTGGACTATATCGTCCCTTTGTTTGACAAAATGCCTGAAGGCCTGTCAGTTACCAGGGAGCTGTGTACGCCGTGATGTTTCCAGTTTATTTCGCAATCGTGGAATTGCTTGAATTCCGGTATCGGCTTCACGCAAAACGAAAGCACGCACACAAAAATAAAACAAACAAAAAAATAACAAGTTGGGAGGAAAACATGCGTCACATCCACGCCAAATGGCCAACGCTCAGCACAATGCTAAGACCCTATACGCGACAGAGCCCCGGCGCTGGTTTTCAGCGACAGCCGGTGTTGGCGTAATGTCGTCGTCCGGTGCAGCAAACCATTACTGGGACGATTAAAGAAAAATAATTACATAGCATACACATAATCTGCATTCGCTACATATTCGCCAAAACTGAAACAAATATGAGTTTATGGAAAAATAACTTTAATTCTTACACAATAAAGTTCAGTTTAGGCTACAACTTCAAACATTTTTATACCTTTTTCAAGTCACTCTGAAATCAAATTAATTAACATTGAAATAAAATTGATATTTGTTTAACTTGAAATAACGTCAATTTGAATTTTAAACATAAATCAAAATTGAGTACAGGTATCTGCTTACTAAGGCCTCATTTAAGGAGACGCGTTGTGCGGTGCGGCCCAAACATATGGCGTTCAAACATATAGCGTTGTATGAGTGCGTTTACGGAGAAGCGACTTTAGACGCGTTAGCTTGAAATGGAGCGTTTTTGCGGCCGAGCCCGCGGCTGGCATCGCCGCGTCTGACGCGGCGTTTATCGCGGCGGCGCACGCAGTGGCAATTCTCGATGAAGCGATGCCCGCGGCGGAATCTTCTGCCAGTCATATTTGGAAATTGTAGAACGTAGACGTAGTCACCGTCACAATGGAGTACGATATGATCGATTTTTAGAAAACTGGTCGGTTTGATTGAGTATCCCGCGTGCGCCGCAGCGTTGTTCGCCGCGTGCTTTCCTACACGCTTGTGGATTCGCCGCGGGCGCTGCGGCGGGCACCGCCACGCTTCCCGCCCCGCGTCTCTATGAACAACGTCTTATATTGCCATACGTTTGTGTTTACGCGTGCGATGATAAGTGCCGCTTGACGCGCCGCCGCTCCGTAAACAGAAAAATCGTACGACGCGCCGCGAGACGCCACGCCGCACGCGACGCGCAACGACCCGCGTCTCCGTAAATGAGGCCTTAGATTATTTAAATATACGAATCTCTGAATATTTCCGGAGATTCTGATCAAAAAATCGTCGGTTTTGTTTTACATGAAACATAATACCTCATAGATTAGTGATGAGGGGATGTCATGAAACGCTTGTAACGAAACCATAGCGAGATTCAGAAAAAGGCACAACGCCATCTATCGAGCAAGGAGGTAAACTTAATGTGGTTCATTTTAATTTTCTTTTTAACGTCTTTAGCGCGTTTGTCTAGTATTTATTAAATTAGTAAAATCGTAGAGGCCTTTTTGCCTGTAATATAAAAAACATTTGATCGAAAACCAATGTAAATTGAATGTAGATACTAGAAAAGGAAAATACTTGGAAAAATGTACGATACAAATATTTATTTAAATTATGATGGTGATTGTTTCCCAATAACTGGGTTGTGGAGGTCGGCAGTCGGTCCTTGTAAAATACTGGTATTCAGCTGCATCCGGTTAGACTGTAAGCCAACCCCAACATGGTTCGTCAAGGCTAGGCAGAATGATTTTTGATCTGGTGATTGCTGTTCGTTCCTCCTTTATATGAGAAGATGTCTAGCTCTGAAGTGTATTTTTATTATTTTAATTTAGCACTAGCTTCTGCTCGCGACCTCGTTCGCATAGAAGTCGTAAGACATCACATAATATACTCAAATAACAGCCAAATTTATATAAAGCTTCCCTGTATACTACGCTTGTAGTTTTGGTATCAGCAGCCAAAATATGCAGAGGGTCAGGACTGGTGACGCGGGAGCAAGCGACATATAGTCTTCCGTGGGAGACGCTGCTCATGATATATAGAAAGAAAAATTGAATATTCTGCACAAACAAAACGCATACACAACATACAACATGTTCAGCCTATAATGTTCCCACTGCTGGGACACTGGCCTCCTCTCTGCGAGAGGGTCAGGACTGGTGACGCGGGAGCAAGTGACATATAGTCTTCCGTGGGAGAAGCTGCTCGTCCCAAGGTCGACCCCCGCAGCCTTCAATAGCGATTTCCCATTGCAATGAATCCGAAGTAAAAATTCCCACACAAAATATAGTTTTTTTTTCGATTTTTCGGCTGTTCCTTTAGGCCTTTCCTTATTTACTTTTTCTTAAAACACCCCAATGTTGAAGCGAACAAATCAATCAAATCGGTTGAGCCATTTTCGAATTTCTGCGATACTCATGCATGGTAATTGATTTTTATTTACACTCGTACTCAAAGCATTTATTTTAAATAAACCAATTACAGGCACTTTTTAATAGTCAAGGGGTCAGTCAGAAAAAAAAAATGAAAAAGTGTGTATTCACATAAATAATTTTAACCAGATATATTACCTCTGCCAAACTGCAAAGCAGTTTTTTGGCAGACGTAGCTCCTTTTTTCTTTGCACACATTATCATATTATATAACTCACTACCAAAAGATATAAAAAATACACAATCGTGATTACTATTTAAAAAACTACTAAAATGCCACATCTTAAAGGTGAAGAAGGTTTTAAAAAGATGAAGCTAGTTGCCCATTCCAAATGGTAGTAGGTACCTATGGAGAAGACGCTCTTTTAAATCATAAAATTGTAAAATAATATTGAAATTATACATGTGAGAATACCGTAGTAAAACGTCTGCAATAAAAAGATGAAAACAAAAAAAAAACAACTCGGAAATTAAAATAAGCCGTGGCAGCTAAGAGATGATCAGTCCCTACTGACGGGGTTCACGAACATGACGTATAGACTAGCACCATTCAGTTCAACCATTTTGAAGGGAACTGAATGACCCAACGCACGCCACCACCAGCGAGACATTTGAGTTTAGTATGTAGAAAATATATAGAAAGAAAAATTGAATATTCTGCACAAACAAAACGCATACATAACATGCAACATGTTCAGTCTATAATGTTCCCACTGCTGGGACACTGGCCTCCTCACTGCGAGAGGGAGTGGGCCGTAATCCACCACGCGGGGCCAATACAAAACGCATATATATGTGATGTATTTGTAAATATAAGTTTATTTAAATAACTGTTTACAATAATTATACACATAATTATTTTAGAGGTTATATATTTTAGAGGTTATATTTTCTTGTCACAAATTTAAAAAAAAATGATCGTAACTTTTTTTGTCGTTTTATTATACAAAATTTTTATTAAAAAGTTAGTGTTTTTCAATTCTATTGTAACGTTACAAGTTACGAAAATTATCATCCTAAAAAAAACTGTTGCAGACAAGCACCATTTCCGATTTCGAGGTAAAAAAGTACCCATGGGTTATAATAACAGAGAAGTTATTTTTCGTCGTAGTTTTCAGCAACATAAATCAAGAAAGTTGGAGCCCCCAACATTGTTCTTTTGACCTGTGTTAAATAAACGAGCCGAAAACTTTCATGAACACACTAAAACCCGAGGTCTTGTTTCAGGCGAAAAAAACAAGAAAGGTATTTTTCTGATGAAACTTAAAATTTACTTTATACCTAGATAGCGTCGTATTCGTCATCGTATTTCTAACATTCGGTAAGGCGAACTTAACACATTTCGTTTTCTTGGCATTGAGAACTAGGTTATTTGACGTAAACCAATCTGTAACTATTGAGAGTGCACTGTTTACGTCGTCAAAATCTTGTCTATTCCTGTCTACTTTAAAAATAAGAGAGGATCATCTGCAAACAGTACAACGTCACAGATGCCCTTTAAATGCAATGGTAAATCATTCATATATACTAAGAACAAGAATGGACCCAGTACATGTGACTGTTCCTAAATTACCCTAGGCTGATAAAATTTTAGTTTTTCCTAATTATGTGGAAATGTCAGGAAAATGGGTCAGGTCCCCCTTGCGGGGGAGAGCAGTACGATACGACGAATACTTATTCATGGTATGTAGAAGTTCTAATTTCAATAATTTATAAATATGTTATGTGAAGCCGTTTTCTGTGCATGTGGTGTTAACCTGTAATTAATTGTTGCACTTGTAAATGTTACTCTAGTCATTAAATCAGAAATGTATATAGTATAAAAAATTGTTGGTTAACCTAAATAAATAAAGGACTGTGAAGTGCCTCTACCATTGAGCGAGACAAGTTTCCAGAAGTGCTGGACGCGTACAGTAGTAATAACCCCTTATAACGGCCTACTCACCCTTTACTAAGACAATCCAAAACTAGCGCAAGCGTACCGCATCGTCAGTCGGTTGCAGAATTCCTTACGATTGCCTTGCTTGCTACACGCCGAAGTGGTTATTTTAAATCATCACCTCGCATTTCCTTAATCTACCCAATTTAGAGGATGTTTCCAGTGTAATTAGCAGCCGTGCGTCCATTCTTGTCTACCTATTTATGTAGCGACGAAGCCTTTCTATCTGGGCATCCAAATTATGTGTCTCGCTAAATATTATATTTTTTTATCAGTAAGAGGGCTACGGGGGCCGGGTATGATTTAACGAGACACAATCCCTAGGGTTCGTTAGAACGACTATCAATCCAGTTAAGGGTGCTTGGTGAAGCCTACCCCGCTTTCTGGAAGTGTGCGTATATCAAGAGCAATGCAAAGTATCCAGCAGTTAGTCTGTCCATGGGGAAAAGGTAGCCATCACTAACGTTTGGTTGGTTTGTGTTCGTAAACAACAGACTACAAGGAAATACTATAATTAAGATTGGCCCTAACGATTTGCGAGTTCGGTTCAGCCTTCCATAAGCGGTGTGACTGCCCTAAGCGGCATGTCTTTGTTGTGGTTGTCTACAGTCTATTGGTAGATCATTTGTCTACAGCATGTTGGCAAGTGTCACACCTTATAGCGGGCTTTCCTCGAGTCCCTACGACAAAACGCATGTGTAGGATACCTCGATAACGTCAGAGAAAGGAACAAGGAGGGATAAAGTAGTCAACACTCACCTGATCGTTCACAAATACACTCACTGAGATTCACGCGCCTTACACGCTACTTACATTAATAGTATGCTAATATAACCTAGTCTAAAACAACACTTATTATTTAACGTATTAAATAACACTCCCGCACTCTCGATCTCTCAACAGACACACAGGTTCACTGCTACTGCCCGAAGTTCTAACTCTGCTAGCCTAGTCTACGCCATCCGCTCACCCTCGTGGTCTCAAACCAACCATCTCACACACTACTTTAAACACTAGATTAGTATAGTCTGGGTTCAACCCAACTATATTTACTTTAATAACTATTGCTCGCTATTTTGCGACAGCCCACTCGAACATAGCCTCTTGGCATTCCCTAAATTTCCTAACGTAACTATCGTGGACTAGGAAGAAGTCCGTATCCTAAAGCGGTTCGACCCCGACTGCCGTGAGTTATTACACCAGTCTCCCACATCCTAAAATCGCTACGTGCAGGCGCTCAGGTATCTCCAGTTTTTGGAAACAAGGACCCAAAACGCCCTTTGTTTATTTCTTTTTCGATGTTCGGTAACGGGCCATATTCATGATAACCAGATGTGGCTGCAATAATGGGCGCTGCGCTTGGGCTTATTCCATTGATTCTTAGAATTTTTTAGAAAATATTGCATGCTAAGACATAAAATATTGCTTTCGACATTTGTTTCCCATAAAATATAAATGGACTGGATTTCTAAAAAGGTTCAATATTGTTTTACAGTGTAAAATAAATAGGATATTTTGTTGTTGATTAGGGTAACATGTCGAGCTGTCAAACCATAAAATGGAGATTTAATGCGTTTCTAAGAGGGCCGATATCGTGGGACAATGTTAAAATAAGAATTTAGAATAAGATACTTTGTTATTAAATAGGAATAAGTGACAGACAGTCACATTGGCATTGAGAACTAGGTTGTTTGACGTAAACCAATCTGTAACTATTGAGAGTGCACTTTTTACGTCGTCAAAATCTTGTTTATTCCTGTTTACTTTAAAAATAAGAGAGGTATCATCTGCAAACAGTACAACGTCACAGACGCCCTTTAAATGGAATTGTAAATCATTCATATATACTAAGAACAAGAATGGACCCAGTATTGAGCCTTGCGGTACACCTAACTGATCTGGTAGCCCGGAAGATTTCACACCATTACCATCTACACATTGGACCCTATTATGTAAATAAGAAATTATTACGTTGAGAGCTTGGTTTTGGACACCGTAATGACGTAGTTTACGAAAAAGTGTGTCATGATGCACGCACTCTAATTTAGGTGTTTGAAATCTAGGACCCAATATCGTCATAGATAAAGAGGTGCTTGAAACTGTAGGCTCGGCAATTTTTCTAGGACTAACAGTAAGTTGATGTCAAACTTCAGTGGGGACCTCATATTTCAAGTATAGCACGATGGCTCAGTTAGGCTGCCTACGCCGTCAGGAAAGTAAGACAATACACTGATGTTGATACAGCTCGTTTAGTCTATTTTAGTTATTTTCACAGCATTATGTCCTACGGTATTGTGCTGTGGGGCAAAGCCGCTGATATACAAAATATATTTGTCCTTGAAAAACGAGCTGTTCGAGCAATTTACCAGCTAGGTGCCAGAGTTTCTCTAAGAGATTTTTTTAAGGATATTGGTATTCTCACGGCTGCATCACAATTCATGAAGATGAATTGTGATGCAACCGCGAGAATAACAATATTAGGCAAAATTTACACTTGTACACTAAAAACAGTGATATTCACAGTGTTAACACTAGAAATAAGGACAAACTACATGCCCCCTTTCACCGGCTTCATAAGGTTCATAACTCATTTGTTGGGCTTGGTATAACCTTTTATAACAAGACTAGCGTCTGCCCGCGACTTTGCCCGCGTGGGTGTCGGAAATTATCCCACGGGAACGTGCTACCAGGATAATAAAAAGTATGTCCTTCACCAGCATGCCATCTATCTCTTTGCCAAATTTTATCGAAACCCGTTCAGTGGTTTAGGCGAGAAAATGTAACATATAGACAGAATTTATAATATTATATAGTAGAGCAGTTTGGCCGCGACTTCGTCCGCGTGTACTTTACTCAAAAAATTTCCAAGATGTATGTTTACGATCTTTATCATTTATTTATTTAATTCGGGTTAATTTTAAAGTTTATATATCAAATGAATAAGATTTTTGAAATTAACCTTGTCGTCCCGTTTTACCACGACATGCTTGGTTTTAAAAACAGCGTTTGGTACGATTCCATTGTATGACTTAAAGATTAATTATACCTATTTTCAAGTTAATGGAAGCAAGCAGTAAAATCCACCCCTTAAACTTTATTACCCTTTTCCACTCCGGTAAGAGACGATTTTTCAAAAACCCTTAAAGCACATAACTACTTTTTATTTTTCGTTTTAAGTATTAGGACCGAGTTTCGAGTTATCCGTGCGAGCGGTTTATTTTGTTTTCTTACCTATTAACTTTTGCACCCCCTAAATCCTCTGTGAGGAGTTTTTTTTAAACTAAAAGAAGGCAAATATTGCTAAGTATCAAGTTTATTAATCAAAGGAAATATTGATTATATATGAATTTTTTTGATTAAATATTTTTCTGTCGGGGGATCGCTACTATTTTAAGCTTTAACAGAACATTTGGCTAATAATTAGAGCGGCCCCGTATGAAAAATTTCATACGTACTTACGTAGGGTCATAATTTCAAGGTTATTTTTTTCTTTTTATAGGGTTTCACGTTGTCGGCGGTTTTTAAAAATTTTAATTTAATTTTTTGAAATAAATGAGTGTTACAAAAACCTATGAAGCCTCTGAAACCCAAACTAGGTAAAAACCTGTATGTCAGATTTCAGCGCCTTCTTCCAATTCATACATTATATTTTTTATACCAACTAAGATTTTTAAATGAAACACGATAATTTTGAGCATGCAGAAGTTACAATAGACATAGTAATTTAGGGTATTGAAAATTTAGTGTGGAAGTATAGTGTAAAGGTGGAGTGGGGTGTATATGTGGGTGTTTGAGGATGTGTTTACTTTACCCAATAAAATATTTTTCCGTTTCTTCGTAGTTAAGAGTAAGAATTCAGTTCTTAACCTCAGAGAATTCATGAAAAGAGAGCGGGTAAATGTTTAATTTTTTTTTTATATTATTGTGCACAGAAAGGAAAAGCCTTTGACGTCTGGCTAATGCGGTACGTGTTCTTACGGAGTCTAATGCATTAGTGATAGTACGTTTGTTGCTTAATTTATTTGGATCATAATGAGTAGACACATGCAGTTTGATAATAACCTGGTAAACAAAAAGCTGCCTCACCGTGAGAACCTGACACAGCTCATTTAGCGTTCTAGTAGGGTTTAAATCTCATAGTTTTTAGCAAGGATCGCTGAGCTCTCTCCAGTTGTATGATATGCGTTTTGCATGCACCTCCCCATACCCCAATGCAGTATCCGATGAAAGATTGAACAATGGCATAGTAAACAGTACGAAGTAGTTCCAGGTTAGCTACATGCCTAAGATTTTTGAAAACCCATATTAATTTTCTAACACGTGACGAAATCATGTCCATATGTGGCTTCAAGTTATGTTCTCTTCTAGAACTACTCCAAAATACATAACTGTCGCAGTTTTATTAATGAATGGTCAAGAACATTGCTGATTTAAAGATCACCATGTTTTGCTGCTTCACGTGAGAATTTGTAAACTAAACCAATAGAGTTTTTGAAATCTTCAAAGTCAAAAGATTTTGCTTCAGTCACAAGTGCACCCTGCGCAATTCCTTTTCCGCAGTTTCTCGTACCTCGTCCCAAGTTTCATATGTAAATTTTCGTCGTTTATGTATATAATAAATAAACTAGGACCAAGAATACTGCCCCGCGGGACGCCGCAAATGACAGATGCATCTGAGCTAGTTTATTTATTTATTTTAACTTTTTGCTGACGACCCGAAAGAAAATCTTCGAAAATTCCAAGCACTTTCCTTCGTATACCGTATCTTTCTAACTTGTCCACAAGAATAGGGATAGAGACAGTGTCAAATGCCTTCGCGAGGTCAATAAATACTTCTAGACACTTTTTTATCATCGAGATTTTGTGAAACATATTCTACCAAAGATTCTGAATCGAAAAAGAATTCTTGATCGGAAAGTATATTATTATGCTCTAAAAAATTAATAAGTTGTTTATTCAGCACTTTTTCTAACACTTTAGATAGTGCTGGAAGGACAGATATAGATCTATAATTTGTAACACTGTCGAGCTCCCCACTCTTGTGGACAGGCGTTATGAGACCTCTCTTTTAAAGACACTGGGGAAAACACCTTGCTGAATGCATAACTTAACAATCAAGGTGAAGTGTGGAACTATAACGTGTTTTAACATTTTAAGAAATTTGTTTGAGATAGAGTCCCAACCAATGGCACTGTCGTTCTTCAGGTTCATGATTAGAGATTCGATTTCAATTTCATCTGGTGCGAGCAGAACCATCGAATGTGAGATACGAGATATGTTAAAATTATCAGAACCATCTTGAGTGGTAACGAAACCGGCTATTATCGGCTAGTAACTTTCCGGCATTTGCAAAATATTTATTGACTTCCTCAACAGCATCACATGGATTGCCCTTCTTATTAAGTAAGTTTTCTGCAGAAGACTTCTGTTTGGAGGTATTCCTTATAGATTTAATGGCAGACCTCTTTATTGTTTCTTGCATTTTTTAGCAGGGATTTTTCATAACTTTGTTTTAACCTTCTCAACAAGGCATTACAAAAAATTCCATAACGTTTATACGTAACTTCAAGAATTTGTTCATATTGTTTTTTTTTTTAATTTTGTGTAATTTGTCGCGATGACGAATGCAACGCAGTAGTCCAGGTGTTATCCATGGCTTTAGTGTTTTCTTACGCCCAGACACTGCAATACTCATAGTGTTAGTGTTTATTGCTGTCGACAAATTATCGATAAATAGGGTCGCAGCCAGCTCAGCATCAGCCGGAGGGGAGACGAAAGCGAAGTCTGTTGATTCTAGTTGCTTTAGAGCCAACACAAGGTCGCTTGTCAGCTGCTCACGCTTATAGGATATACTGAGAAGAATCGAGTCGTGGTCTGTTACAGTTCACTCAACCACAGCGACTGTTGCCGGCAAGGAAGTTTTAATAATTTTATGGTCTAGGCAGTTATTAATTCTGGTTGAAAATTTATGCCCTGGTAAGATCGATGTTATTTTGTTTTATATCTATATATGTTAACATCGCCGATAGTAACAATATTTTTGCTTTTACAGGGTCGAAGCAATCGGTTAATTGAATTTAAAAAATTCTCAATAAAATAAATAGATGGGGACCTGTAACCAGCACTCTGTCAGAATGATGACGTCAGGCTAAACGTAAGCCTTGTCAAATGTGCAATGAAACCATTTATATTTTTATAAATACTGCGGATATTTTGGGAAATAACAGTAAATGATCGAGAAATGGATTCGATTAATGTGCTACATGTTTCAGCGTCACATTTATAAGACTTAGCCACTGAGAGGTTATCAAGATCCTGAATAATATTATTTAATGAAGCCATTTGTAATGTTTATATTCGTTCCAATAGGTGGTTTTATCGAAAATCATTCTTTCGGCACTAGGTAACAGTGTATGAGCAAAACATGAGCTGTGTAAATTTTGTATTGTATTATGATGTGTATTTCAGTAGTGTAGTGTATAGAGTGCATTGTAATTATAGGTATAGGTACATGAAACATATTGAGTGTTTAGTCGTTTTACATAAAAATAATTATTATATTGTTAAAAAACCGGCCAAGTGCGAGTCGGACTCGCGCTCGAAGGGTTCCGTACCATTATCTATAAAAATCAATCATGAGTTGATTGAATGAAAGGTAAATTGCAGTTTATGATTTATGACGTATTAAAAAAAAAGTACTTACTAGATCTCGTTCAAACCAATTTTCGGTGGAAGTTTAATGTACCTACATCATATATTTTTTTTAGTTTTATCATTCTCTTATTTTAGAAGTTACAGGGGGGGACACATTTTACCACTTTGGAAGTGTCTCTCGCGCAAACTATTCAGTTTAGAAAAAAAAAATATTAGAAACCTCAATATCATTTTTAAAGACCTATCCATAGTTACCCCACACGTAAGGGTATTATGAAAAAAAATTTTTGAGTTTCAGTTCTAAGTATGGGTTTCGTTTTTTGCCATTTGGCTACGGAACCCTAAAAACAGTTCATGTAGAAAAAAATTGCATGCGAAATTGTTAATTAATATGACAAACTGAAAAATCAAATCGGCGGTAAACTGTAGTAGTGGAAGACTTACATCAAAAAAGTACAGACATAGTTTCTCTTGCTGTTCTAGCTCATGAAGCGTTTGCTCCGATTTGACTAGAAGTTGTTTAGCAGGTGCTCCGATATGAAGATTGGTCGGCGCTCACCGCTCATGCCAATGCTCAAAGTACTAAGGCGGTCATCGTTTACATGTTTTTTGTCAAAATTTCGAACAGCGGATAATAACTCGTTTTTAGTCTGGTCGTTAGAAAACGCAGCGACGATTTTCACTTTCTTATTTTATGTTTCACGAACTGTGTCCAAATAAACGTTATTATTTCATTCTACCCAAGCAGCTGGTACAACAGCTGAAAAAAAAAACTTCTGTGACCACCTACCAGGCGCCCATAAAAACGAGGATGCCTAATCTGTTAGAATAATTATTACCTCCCTTCTAAGCTATACTGTTCATCAAAATACTAACCATGCTGCTAACTGATGGCATCTAGCTATGACAATGGACTACGCTGCGTCGCCCGGCTTCACTTAATTGCAGCATATCGGGTATGTTGTGTGATTAATGGGCGCAGACAGCTTCTATCTGATGTTTGAAATATTATGCTATGCGTCCGATCGTATTAAGGAAATATTTCAAACTAAGGGTTATTTAGTAGAGAGTTTATTAGGAGAGTGATTTAACTCCTTTGATCTCTTCTTTCCTGGTAGGTAGGTATGGGATAAACTGAGAACAAGAGAGTAGTATGAGGTTAAAATTAAAAAAAAAGCAATCGGCTGATGATACGAGATGGTAGTTACTAGTTTTGCAAACTTTAACACTAAACTGATTGCAAACCAATGTTGTAAACATCATTCAAAATTAAAAGTCATTTATTCAAATTATGCCGAGAATCAGCACTTTGGAACGTCAAAGTTACAAAAGACAGTCCCCTAAAACGCCCGCCCTTCACCACATCCTAGTGCTTTCGCTGGGAAGAAGAAGTGGCGCAACAAACTCCCCAGCAGCACAGCTACGTCTGTTCAGTAGGAAAATACTTTTTACATAACAAAAGTCCGAAGCTACCTGAAGTGTAGGGAAAGTCACAAGAAAATAAGCTAAGGACCACTACAGCATTGTAAATTAGGATATTTCAGAATAAAACAAGAATATTTTCTTGACACACGAAACCTTCCCTAAAAGATGTACAAAAACCCAGCATCATGTACACTAAACAACTCGATAAATCGTAGGACGAATGAAAAGATAATCACGCTCCATGTAACATCACACAAACTTCCTACTCGTGGAGTCATTACCAGGAATTCAAGCAGATTGTCGGCCTAGAGGCGGCTCCTTTACGGCGGCCGTACGTGATCCCCGCTGAATATTCTTACTGTCCAGTACGTGACCATCCCTATGGTGGATTACATGGGGTAAGTAATACGTGGAGTGCTCATTTCCCATACGTTATTTTATTTAGCGAAAGAAAGACAGGATTTGTGAGGTGAAAGGAAATAATTTATTGTTTTTCTTCTTGTTTTCGTGTCAATGGTAGTCTTCTTTGTATTTTTTATTTAGATACTTTACTTTTAGAATTTACTGTAACTGAATGGTTTGTTGACGTCACTACAGTTTCGACAGATCGACAGACAGACAGATCGTCGCAGGTGGTGTTCTGTAGTTTCTACCACAGCAATACAAATACAACACAGGCTTATAATAAAAAAATAAAAAAAAACAGGAGATTTTGGTCACTTTTTCCTGCCGCAACTAAGTGACTGCCACAAAAATGTATTAGTTAAGGTTGTGAAAATGTGTTTTCTTCCGTTGACATTGTCACTCCATTTCTTATTGCTTCGTTGTCCGCACGAATAACTTTTACGGGGTCCCAAAGAAAAAAGTTTCTTTTTGATACGTGCAGAAATGTAAAATCAATTGCTGGAACATTTTCGGAGGCCATCACTTTGGTGTAGTAGTCGCTATAGCGTTTGCTGTGTGTGAGGTTCTGGGTTACACGCACGGCACCCTAATTGCGAAACACACAAACAATCTGAATCATTTTGAAGGATATTGCTAATCCATTGCTTCATAAGTTCGAAAAAGGTTACCTTCATAAAGTCTGCTCAACACGTAAATAACGCAATGAATGTTGTTGAACTGTCAAAATGAAACCGATTCTGATTGATTGTGTGTTACGCCATTAGGGTGCAGATTTGGTAAAATACATTTTTTTTTTCAGTTATGAAACAGGTTCATATTATTATTATCTGTAATACTTATACTAATAATAAAGCTAAGGAGTTAGTTTGTTTTTTTACGCGCTAATCTCTAGAACTACTGGTGCTGGTCGGATTTGAAAAAATATTTTTGCATTTGATAGTCCAATTCCTGAAAAAGGCTATAACATCGCGCTATAATCCTTCGGAGGCGATCAAAAAGAAAAAAATCAGGAAGAAAGGATGAAATAAGTAAGGGTTTAAGGATACAGGGTGTAAAAAGTCTCATCACGTAGCCGTCAACTACGCATTCTGTACATCAAACTAAGTAACATTGCACAAAAATAATTGCTGGGAAACGACTTTTATTTTTGGCGTGATTTGCTGTTTGCGGTAGTGCCCAATGTAACGCACGTAAAACATTGTGCATATGGGTGTATGCAACGGAAACGGTGCAGGGGTCGTGGGGGTATTTAAAGTTGTTTTATTACTTCAAAAACTTGTTTTCGTAAAAAAAACGTGAGTAGGTGGAATGTTGACCTTCAATATCTCCGTAACCAGAAGGTTCCCAGGTTTGGTCCAGTACAAAAAAAATATTACTACGATGGTGACGCGTTATACTAAATCTGGGTAACAAACTTCCAAAAATACAAACTTTCACATTTCTTAACATTAGCATGGATAGTAGGATTCCTTTCATTTTTAAAGGGTGAGGTGGGTGGGTACTCTGTCGGACGAGTACAGGCTGGAATGCGGAGTCAGGCAAGGGGGGTTAAGCTCGCCTCTTCTTTAACCTCTATATCAACCGGCTCATCGAGCGACTGAGCTGCACACATGTCGGCTGCCACATTGACGGAACGAGTGTCAACAATATAAGCTATGCAGACGACATGGGGCTTCTCTAATCTACGTTACGGTGTCCAAAACCAAGCTCTCAACGTAATAATTTCTTATTTACATAATAGGGTCCAATGTGTAGATGTTAATGGTGTGAAGTCTTCCGGGCTACCAGATCAGTTAGGTGTACCGCAAGGCTCAATACTGGGTCCATTCTTGTTCTTAGTATATATGAATGATTTACCATTCCATTTAAAGGGCATCTGTGACGTTGTACTGTTTGCAGATGATAACTCTCTTATTTTAAAAGAAGACAGGAATAGACAAGATTTTGACGACGTAAACAGTGCACTCTCAATAGTTACAGATTGGTTTACGTCAAATAACCTAGTTCTCAATGCCAAGAAAACGAAATGTGTAAAGTTCGCCTTACCGAATGTTACAAATACGACGACAAATACGACGCTATCTAGGTATAAAGTAAATTTTAAGTTTCATCAGAAAAATGCCTTTCTTATTTTTTTCGCCTGAAACAAGACCCCGGGTTTTAGTGTGTTCATGAAAGTTTTCGGGTCGTTTATTCAACACAGGTCAAAAGAACAATGTTGGGGGCTCAAACTTTCTTGATTTATGTTGCTGAAAACTACGATGAAAAATAACTTCTCTGTTATTATAACCCATGGGTACTTTTTTACCTCAAAATCGTAAAATTGTGCTTATCACCAACAGTTTTTTTTAGGATGATAATTTTCGTAACGTGTAGCGTTACAATAGAATTGAAAAATACTAACTTTTTAATAAAAATCTTGTATAATAAAACGACAAAAAAAGTAACGAACATTTAAAAAAAAAATTGTGACAAGAATATATAACCTCTAAAATATATAACCTCTAAAATAATTATGTGTATAATTATTGTGAACAGTTATTTAAATAAACTTATATTTACAAATACATCACATATATGCGTTTTGTATTGGCCCCGCGTGGTGGATTACGGCCCACTCCCTCTCGCAGAGAGGAGGCCAGTGTCCCAGCAGTGGGAACATTATATGCTGAACATGTTGTATGTTATGTATGCGTTTTATTTGTACAGAATATTCAATTTTTCTTTCTATATATCATGAGCAGCGTCTCCCACGGAAGACTATATGTCGCTAGCTCCCGCGTCACCAGTCCTGACCCTCTGCATATTTTGGCTGCTGATACCAAAACTGCAAGCATAGTATACAGGGAAGCTTTATAAAAATGTGGCTGTTATTTGAGTATATTATGTGATGTCTTACGACTTCTACGCGAACGAGGTCGCGAGCAGAAGCTAGTGCTAAATTAAAATAATAAAAATACACCTAAGAGCTAGACATCTTCTCATATAAAGGAGGAACGAACAGCAATCACCAGATCAAAAATCAATCTGCCTAGCCTTGACGAACCATGTTGGGGTTGGCTTCCAGTCTAACCGGATGCAGCTGAATACCAGTATTTTACAAGGACCGACTGCCGACCTCCACAACCCAGTTATTGGGAAACAATCACCATCATAATTTAAATAAATATTTGTATCGTACATTTTTCCAAGTATTTTCCTTTTTCTAGTATCTACTCGTACACTCAATTTACATTGGTTTTCGATCAAATGTTTTTTATATTACAGGCAAAAAGGCCTCTACGATTTTACTAATTTAATAAATACTAGACAAACGCGCTAAAGACGTTAAAAAGAAAATTAAAATGAACCACATTAAGTTTACCTCCTTGCTCGATAGATGGCGTTGTGCCTTTTTCTGAATCTCGCTATGGTTTCGTTACAAGCGTTTCATGACATCTCCTCATCACTAATCCATCAGGCATTATGTTTTATGTAAAACAAAACTGGCGATTTTTTGATCAGAATCTCTGGAAGTATTCAGAGATTCGTATATTTAAATAATCTAAGTAAGCAGATACCTATATTCAAATTTTATTTATGTTTCAAATTCAAATTGACGTTATTTTAAGTTAAACAAATGTCAACTTTATTTTAATGGTAATTAATTTTATTTCTGAGTGACTATTGAAAAAAAATATGCGCGTCGACTTGAGAAGCTCATCCTTTTTTTTTCGTCGGTTAAAAAGGTAGGCTGTCGCTGAAAACCAGCGCCGGGGCTCTGTCGCGTCTGAGCGTTGGCCGTTTTGCGTGGATGTGACGCATGTTTTCCTCCCAACTTGTTATTTTTTTTTGTTCTTTTTGTGCGTCATGTTTACCACAAATAAACGTTCCCTCCCTCCCACAGAGAGGAGGCCTGTGTCCCAGCAGTGGGAACATTACAGGCTGATTATGTAAACGTATTTTCTTTTTTTATTTCTTCTTCTAGTTTCAAATAAATTGACAGAATAACACAAACGAATCTGTTTTAATATCTTAACAGCGAAAGAAAAAAAAGCTAAAAAGGGAATCGTACGGTATCATCGTGTTTATAGTGGCATCGAGTTTATCTTGTCCTTAAGTTACCCTGCTTATGGAAATGGGTCAAGTTGTGCGATAGTCCAGCAATTTGGCGGCACGGTTGGCGCAGTGGTTAAGCGATTGACTGCTGCGCTGCGTGTCGCGGGTTCGATTCTCGCACGGAACAAATATTTGTATGACCTACAAGTAGTTGTTCCGTGTCTGGCTGTTTGTGTATGTAAGTTTAAATGTTTGTAAACGCACCCACGATACACGAGAAATTCCTAAAGCGGGGCAACGTTTTTAAAAAAAATAAATAGAATAAATTTGTCAATACTTACCCATTATTATCTCAATATTTTAAGCCCGTATTTTATTCGTCCGCAATCTGTCCGTGGGACTGATCCTTGAGTGAAATAGTGCTTAGTTGGTAGTTTTTAAGTTTAGTTTTTACTATATTATTTGTATTTAACAAGCTCTTCTCGCCATCAAATTCGAAAGTTTGGCGAGTAAAATTGTTAACATTTTTTTTTTAAATAAAAGCCTTTTTCCGGTTGGACAGTGGGTGGATTTTGTGCACCCTGTACGTGGAGCACTGACACAGCAAGAAGGCATCGCGGCAGACCCCGTAGAAGATGGCGGGACGAGCTGGACAAAAAAAATAACCAGTGGTCCACTTTAGTCCCCGAAAGAACTGGAAGTCATGGGGAGAGGCCTTTGCCCAGCAGTGGGGTGATGCAGGCTAACAGTAACAGTAGGTACAGGGTTAATACTTACTTTACATAAGGATTATGAGTTTTAATAAACCGGGCAAGCGCGAGTCGCACTCGCACTCAATGGGGTCCGTACCACCGTACAATATTTAACACTACATATTTAAAAAAAAAACACGTGTCTTGTATGGATTTCAAACTTTATTTTATTTTAATTATTTGTAGTTACAGCAATGGCAATAGAAATACAATTCTGTGAAAATGTCAACTGTCTACCTATTACGGTCCTACTACTGTCCTTCAAGATACAGGATTTTCCTAGTTTGAAGGGCAGGGGTCTTCTCAAATGTAATAGCCATACCCATCCCATTTTGAATGAACACTCATGTTACCTAGGCTAAGTCTTTTAGTAAAATAAATAATTACTTACTTACGGTTCATGAGGCCCGGCCCGGCCCGGTGACAGACAGACCAACGGACGGACGAACAGCGGAGGCTTAGTAATAGGGTTCCGTTGGCAAAAAGGAGTCGTGCTGATATAATAATCTCTAAGGATTATTTTTTGTTTTAGAAAATCTTCGTTAGTCAAAGAAGTCACTCAAACTTTTGTTTACGTCGCTACACATAATGTATACAATTAAAATGGTCAGCCATAGCTATTCTTGATCGGAGGCCAATGAAAACCAAATCAACATAATGCCAAAAGATAAAAACAGTAAGTTACTATGCAAAATAAAAAGATAAGCAAGAAAAGAAACTTACTACGCAAAATAAATCTATAGAAACGTTAACAAAGCAACAACGATAATGTAAATACTCTATTCGTTTACCAATACAGAAAATATTATAACGCAAATATCGTACAGACATCAAACCAATATCGGCACTTCGCTACGAATTGAATCTTAGAGCGCATTATCCGTTCCATCATCAAATCAGATGAGTTCCTTAGAAAGATAGTGAATTTCAAAGGCTTCGAAGTGCAGACCTTCGCGATATCTCTTGTGAGAGAAATGAATGCAATGTTCTTTCTCAAGTCTTTTGCGTTCATTTTCATAAAACTCTTCATATAAAAGCACGGAGATTTGACTCTGACAAACGAGACTTGGTCCTTACTTTATTGAGTGGAGCTAAATTTTAAACTCATTGAAAAATCGCGGTTGGGGTTTTAGTTCCGCTGTTCCCGTAACTGCATCGCTTGTTACTGCGTCAGGTTAGCATACAGCATTCAAAAGTTGACCTAAATATACACGTAGTGACAGAATGTTTACTTTATAGCCTATTTTGATAGCGGCACAGTTACCATTTGCCCGAAATTTGATTACTCAGGCATCGTGATAACCACTTACTCTTCAACAGGTCCTTAAACCTGGAGCAGCGCCGGAGATCCTACAGTTTTATGTTCTAGATATAAACCCACATCTAGTCCTGATTCTGGTTTACGTTTATAGACCAGTTCATATCATACATGATACACGTGTACATATCTTTTTAACAACCTCTCACGGACTTATAACACCATCATCAGATAAAACTCAACCAAGATTGTTGCTCAAAAAATATGGCGATAAAAACCAATCTGAAGTGGGTGGAAACTGCGAGCTATGAGACGGAAGCCTCATAAACTAGTAGCAATACGGCCGAGACATATTTTCGCGCGGAATTGAAGTACACACACACACACAAGTAAACGTACAAGACAAACAGCATTTACGTAAATGAGCGTCTCAAACGACGCGGAGTCTATTACATTGGCCGACAAAATTCGTCGGGGAAAGAGCAAAAAAACACAGACAAAAGCAATGACATTTATCTAATTACGGGATCGCGATAAGGGCGCGTGAGGGGGTGAGAAGGAGGAAATTTGAGGAGGGCAGGGGAGGTGCAGGACTGGATGCTGTACCGCAGTCGGCTAAAGGCATCCGGGCCACCCGCACGTCCTAACGTCTCGATTTTCGCAGTCGATCTCGCGTTGCGAAAATATATTCTCGTGGTTTTCGTGCGTGTTTTTGAATTAGCTCATGGCTTCAAATGTGTTATTAGTAATTAAAAGTTAGGATAGTGACAAAATGGAATAATGTTTGATTAAAAATGTGAAATGTATAGTGAAGGAAAAAGTTTTTGCTGTGTTACGGATATTTAGTTTTTGTTTTCAATATGCCAGTACTTCTAGTTTTTGGACTTTTTGTGGGTAAGTTTAACAGCATTTTAACACTATAAATAACTATGCCAAAAAATTAAGCGAAAAGTATTATATCTCATTTTTCAAATTGAGATCTTGGAATGCGCAATTTCGACACAAATCTGGGATTACATAGAAACAAGGAAAATTGTGAGTGGCGTATCACTCCCGCGTGTTGTAGAAGAGGGAAAACGGAAGGGTTATGTATTGCTGATAAGCAGATAGGCAAGAGATAACCGCCCTGTAATGTGACGGACATTTTTTAAACAAACTTTTACTGACTTGCAATTTAAATCTTAATGAAACATAATGGTTCACGTATTGATACAGTTTTAGTCAAGGTCTAAATTGATGATATCATTGCGCCAAGATTTACCGACCATAATGTATCGATTAGAAATTGGTTTAGCAAAAGGTACTTTATTTGTACTTATTCGTACATGTAACTCCATAAGCACGTTCTTAGTCACGATAGTTGAATGATTTGAATGAATGAACGATCATGTAGGTGTTCAATTGTTAGTTGAGTGACTGTGACGAATGATGCTACGGACGGAAATAATGTTCTGTAATGACTATGGAATTTTAAACTAGATATCCTGCTGGTTTCTAATAGGATAATGGAGTTACTTCATGAGTTTAGGGTTTATTATTATAGGATCTTCACTATAAATACTTTACTCCTGGATGGAATGGACCTCTAGGTGGTACAGATTTTGACAATCTTTGCAGTCATTCTTTCAGTAATTAAAATAAAAGAGAGTTATTCCAAGTAAAAGAGAGTAATTAATTATACATTCAAGTAGGGACTTGAATGTACGTTTACGTGATGTCCGAGGCAGGGGCCTCGGACATCACGTTAAGCCATTGGTCCTGCGCCTGATCTCTCTCCGGTCGTGTCGGATTACGTGCCGTCCCATCTGACTATAAGAGTGAGAGAAGAAAGAGTGCACCTGTGTCGGCGCACACACTTTTGCACTATAATATGTCCTGCGCCGAAGGCCGCCGTTTGGCCGCCATGACTGAAGTACGGTCTGAAGGACCAGAATAGAATAGATTACTCTTTATTATCTACTGCATATAAGTTACAGACATAAAAAATATATATATATAGAATGGGTGACACAATGGGCGGTCTTATCTTACTATTATTATCCAAGTCATTACCAAAAGCAAGCAGTTACAATAAAATAAGTCGATTTAAAATAGTAAAGGCCCACTGCACCGTGCACTGTACATTTGGCACTCGACATATTAAAGCATGTTGCTGTCTCTGTCAACTTCAAACGGTTGACAGAAATAGAACGATGTTTTAGTTGGTTTGCGCTAAATGAATTTAGTGATTTGTAGTGAAAATGGGCCTTAATATAGGACTTATTCTTCTTAGCAATTGTTTTAGGTTTAAACTAGATCTCGTAGTAGGTCTTTTCTTCTCCGTGTCGTTGGCTCGACTTTTCTCAGATCTTGTCGGCCCAAAACTTCGTCACTTTCACGGTGTCGTCGGTGGCAGAGCAGAGGTGCTATGATGCTATCTCGCAAACTATACTCCTGTGAGTATAGTTTGCGACATAGCACCATATCCACACCCCTCCAAAACTTGCAGTCAAAGTGATATGGTGCTATGTCGCAAACTATACTCCTCTGAGTATAGTTTGCGGCATAGCACCATATCCACACCCCTCCAAAACTTGCAGTCAAAGTGATATGGTGCTATGTCGCAAACTATACTCCTTTGAGTATAGTTTGCGATATAGCACCATATCCACACCCCGCCAAAACTTGCAGTCAAAGTGATATGCTGCTATGTCGCAAACTATACTCCTCTGAGTATAGTTTGCGACATAGTACCATATCCACACCCCTCCAAAACTTGCAGTCAAAGTGACCCACCTCTGCTCTGCCACCGACGACACCGTGAAAGTGACGAAGTTTTGGGCCGACAAGATCTGAGAAAAGTCGAGCAGTCCTATGCTCGTATTAGGTTATTATCCTACTTCCTACTAAACTAATATAATATAACTAGTATTTAATAATATTATAAACGCGAAAGTTTGTGACGATGCATGGATGGATGGTTGTTACTCTTTGTTGTTTGTTTAACTTTACAGTAATACAACTTGTACATCAGAATAACACATAGGTAACTTTTTATCCCGATATTCTCACGGGATCGACGCTCATGCAGGTGAAACCGCGGGGTGCAGCTAGTCATAAATAAACAGGTGTCTTCATGACCTTCTGAGCATGTGTTTTCTTCATTTTTAGAAACGTTTGCGGAAGTTTTCACTTTGTTGACTTTTCCAACGGCATTGCTGAAGCTACGATTGCCAATCGAAACGATATAAAGACTACAAAACCGAGTTCCTACTATCAAATGAATCGTCATTCCAAAGCGCGATTTTGTTACATGAAAGAAGGTTCCCGCTGTAAAAGGAATGCTGAAAGCATTGCTCGGGAAACTAAAAAAGTAATTTTTCCACTTCTCTTCCACTCCAGTCGTTTTGTGGTGTCGAGTACGAACAGACTACTTCATCACCTCAAACGGATGAGGGTTTTAATTAATGCAGTTGAATTTCTTGTTTTTTTTTTTGCCAGTTTTCAGTGCATTCACAACCTTACAGTCGACGTTTACAAGAGATAATGAATGCTTTCTTTCTTTTTCTGTTTCATGAGTTTTATTAGTTTCTAGTACCAGGGTTGTATCATTGCTGGATAGTGTTAGGTGCATCATTGGTAGGTTAGTTATATTATGCAGCTTCTATGCCCATTTCGGTTAGCAATACTTGCAATGAATAAATCAGAGTTCCAAGACGAAGAATCCACATTATCTGCACATATGACCCCCGGGAGTAACATAACAATAGATAATAATTAATTGCGTCTCAACTGTCAAGACTCTTTTTTTTAAATAAAAGTACAGACGCCAACACATCAAGCTACTACAATCTGTCAAATTTCTTTAATAGATTTTCAACTTTATCGCTACAGCTAAATTAGGTTCAATATTGATTGGTAAAATTTTACAGTTTCAGGGAGCTTGATGTGCCTGTACAGCGCCATTTTATATATCATTTTGATAGGTTAAAAGCAACGATTCTAAAAATGGCGTTAAGCTTTTATGAGGAAATCTCACGCACATGGGGGAAATATACAACTTTCTTTTCTGTACGTCGGCTCATAGATACTTTTCTTTTTTCACGTTTGATATAAAGTTGTCTAGTGAGATGTTGGTTTTATTGTACGTTTGCTTTCTGTCCGCCATTTCACGGTTCACTCCTGATGAGGCGTGTAAGAAGCCAGCCATGTGCAAGTCATTAGGTGTTCATTGGAGATTAGTCAACCCTGATGTTTGATCTTTTAACGTTGGATTTGATACGAAGAGTCTGTTCAGGTTCATGGACAAGTATAATCTGTAGATAGGAGCATTTGGGCCTCGTATAGGATTTTCTGGATTTTTTTAACTTTTATTTGAATAATTTTGTTTTTATTTTTGTTTTGTAAGTATATGATTGTGTGTAGTTTCGTTTGTGATCTTCCTGTACGAGTCACAAGAAATACTTTTTCTTTCTTTTCTTTAGCAGTATGTAGTTAGAGTACGCTGGGACTTTACGCATTGCTTTTTGATAGCAACTAATTAAATAATGAAAAACAAAATGTGTGCGGTCGATGTTCCTTACGCAATACTTGCACGAACACACACGCACGTATATTATAATAGAAAGAGCCAGAGAGTAAGAGAAAGTCACTTGGAAGGTGGCATACTTAATGCTTTACGTCACTATTTTTACCAGTCCACCAGTCCACTCCTACCACAAGCGTTAAGGAATTTCATTCCAAAAACTTTGAATGTCTGGACGCCTACGTGAATTTTGATCATAGAAAGCACAATCATTTCTTGAGGGAAATCATATTTTTGGACGATTTCACTATATTTAGCGCTAAACAGAAGGGCAATTCTCGTAATTTTAAGAACTTTCACAGTCAGAACGTCAATTCTCGTAATTTTAAGAACACAGTCTGATCTCAGACTCAATCTGTCAAAAATACCTGTAATTTTCCTAAATTTTTGACAAGTTTTTGACATTTGTTGGTTAGCCGAAATGGAACTGCGACAAGATTTTAAACTAAGTTTAGCGCTAATTGAGAATTCGTCATTTTCTGGTGCAAGCGAGCTTAACAATTATTTGATCATCGAACATCATTATAGTATTCTGTGAGTAGTATCTTTCGTTCCTTTTGACGTGTTTGTGCTATGTGATTCACATTCATCTTTTGATTCGGTTGTGACCGACCACATTATGGTTTCAACTTCTAGTGATCCAAGTGTTTGAACTGCTATAATGTTATTATTGACTAATTTACTTGAATTAGTCAATAATAACATTATAGCAGTTTCTGGCTTATCATAAGAAATAATCTAGTAATCTCTTAGCAGTATCTGATTATTTTTTAATTTTAATAAATAATGTGGCATTACAGCTAAAGTGGAAGAATATCAACTAACTTTTGGAGGCCACTGTATACAGGTTGACTGGTAATTTGACGTATTCCTTCCAAGACGTAACAGTGGGACTCATTTGCAACAATTAAGCACCCCATAATGCCTAGGCAAAAATTAATCGGTATCGAGAAAACCCAATTTTTATGTTTTTTTGCAAATATTTCTATGATCGACTAGCGCTTACCATTCATATATCTTTTGTATATTTGTGCATGTTTTAATTTCCATTTCCACTTTTGCCAACAATGTTTAGCTGACTTATTTATTTTTAGATGTGATATCCATCGTAGGTATTTGGTTAATCCCAATGCAAACAGCAGCTAAGACAATTTTCAAAACAGACACAAGTTGCAAACTGTCCGAAAATAGTCCGTCACGCTCGGCTGCTTGCAGCGTATTGTGCGATGACACTACAGTGCACGGATTAATAAATTGTGGCAGGCAGCGTTTAAAACAGGTTTTTATTCTGACTCGTTTCTAGGAATCTTTTTATTTGCATGGGAAGGTCTATCATGCGGCGGTCTCACTTATTTATTTATCAGTATTTTTTTGTTTATTTTTGCAATATTACTCAATATCACACTATTTAGACATATTCACATATTCGTTACTGTTTTTTATCTAACACAAATTTATCTTATTTATATATTTAAGTATGCATACACACGTCACGCTGCAGTATAAAACTGATTCACATCCGTCACCTCACACACCAGGTCCAGTTGAAAACCAGCGTTAGGCACTAGTTGTCTGGCATTTTTGCTGAACTGGGCCTTTTTGGCGCAGCCGTGAGGCACACTTTCCTGATAATTTCTTACATCGGACTTCACACTTTTTATTTAATCTTTTATTTTATTGTTTGTTTTGTCTGATGTATATATCTGGTGTATTGTGTGTCTTTTAGTTTGTGCCAAATAAATGTATTTTCTTTCTTTCTTTATTTTTGAAAATTCCCCAGAATTCGTCACTAAAATCACTTTTCTCCGGCGAAAATTCATGGGATTCGAGATTATGGGGTGCTTAATTGTTGCAAATGGGTCTCACTGTCACGTCCTGGAAGGAATACGTCAAATTACCAGTCACACTGTATACACCGTGTTCCGGACGATATACACAAACTTCGACCAGATGTGGAAATAAACATTTTTTATTATGGACACATTAATGGATTCTTACTTTTTATTATTTTTTAATTTTCATACAAACTAAATCAAGTAAGGTATTTAGTTTGTATAAAAATTGCATGCCTCTTTATCAGATAGATCATTTTAATTGCACTAAGCCTCTTCATGATAGATTTATAATTTTAATTGCACTAAGCGGCAACATAGGTCAAATTAAGATCCTTTTTTACTGCATAGCTCAATTTAATTTCATTAAATGAAATTACAAATATCTTTGTAATTAAGCCTTGTTAAGTACTACTTCCTTTGTTAGTTTTGTAAAAGCTATAGAAACATTTGCCAAAGTTTATGGATAACGTGAAGAACCCGATGTATGCATATTAAAACACTAACAAAAAGCCTTAATTACAATATACAAAAAAGAAATAAATTCATAAATATTACATTTATTAATTATTTACTTTCAATATCCAAATGTAATCATATGTTTTGTGGTGACTCCTTAGAGTCCCTTATCAATAACTGACTGACTGAAGCCCAGTCCCTAAACCTAAATCTATTGTTTAATTGATTCTCGGCAGTTAGATATCGTCGCTAAACTATGTAGACGAGCGTTTGGGGGTTTTGATTGCCAATTTACCTGGACGACCTTCTGAGTTCTAAGCTGAGTAAAGACACTTCAAAGTTAAGCGAGCAGATCTAACTCGACTCATTGAAGAGTTAGTTCATCTATAAGTTTAGATAACTGTTCTTTAATCAAAGATAAGAGTAACCGCGGTTAGAGACGATTATTAAACAAACGATTAAGTTATGGTTTGTGTGACTGCTGTGTCTAATTTGATTTGTAAAGTCAGGGAAACTTATTGTTTATCAAATTGACTACCAACTTAAATTAACCGTGTTCAAGTCAAAACTGTCGTTCTTTGACATTTGTATGAAATGGATGTAGTGTGACAATTTGATAGACAATTAATTTCCCTGACTGTACTTAGTATATTCTTTGATTGCTTGATTGGTTTAGTTGTCGCAATCATGGCTACTGAGCCAAGACCAAGACTGACTTTTTGAGGTCCTGAGTTCAATCCAAAAGTCGTTCTTGGGCTGAACAAAGTTTTATTGGATGTTTTTACTAGGTACTGGGTTCTCAGTACCAGTCCTCTCCCTTAATTACATGGGACTTAAACATAACTGGAGAAATGTGGGTGTACTATATGTGCACCTCCGCATATAAGAAATAAAGAAAGAAAATGCATTTATTTGCGGCAAATATGACGCATAAAAAGAACATAAACACACAAAAAAAAAATAACAAGTACAGTCACGAGCACCAATATGTCAACACTTGGCAACTTTCAATTGCGATTTTTTCGTGAAATAACGAATGCAAAGTTGAAATACGACAAATTATATAAACCTATGGGTTCGAAAATGCTATGTTCGTAACAACATAAAATTTCATTAAAAAATAAAGGAGTAAATCGCTTTTAAAAAAGCCGAGTGTTTACATACTTTTGCTCGTGACTGTACATATCCCTTTGTGGAATACAGGCGATATATATTATTAGGATTTTTTATTTTATTAGTCTGGAGTCTTAATTGGGTTTTAGTCCTACATGCTCATACGATCCGAGTCGTTGTGTATGCTTCGCAGACAGTGAACCTGTGTCGTGGGCCGTACCTTACACCTCTGCTAAACCCTATAGTGAATACTAGCGCGATATTATAAAGTTATTTATCCTACTATATATTATAAACGTGAAAGTTTGTTTGGATGTATGGATGGATGTTTGTTACTCTTTCACACAAAAACTACTGAACGGATTTGACGTTGATACAGCTCGTTTAGTCTATTTTAGTTATTTTTACAGCGTTATGTCCTACGGTATTCAGCTGTGGGGCATAGCCGCTGATAAACAAAATATATTTGACCTTCAAAAACGAGCTGTTCGAGCAATTTACCAGCTAGGTGCCAGAGTTTCTCAAAGAGATTTTTTTAAAGATATAGGTATTCTCACGGTTGCATCACAATTCATCTTTGCCAACATCTTATATATTAGGCAAAATTTACACTTGTACACTAAAAACAGTGATATTCATAGTGTTAACACTAGAAATAAGGACAAACTACGTGCCCCCTTTCACCAGCTTCATAAGGTTCACAACTCATTTATTTGGTTTGGTATAACCTTTTATAACAAGATACCCTCTTCTTTGCTAGACTTGCCTTTTAATGCGTTTAAAGCTCAAGTAAAATCAAACCTTTGTTCAAAAGCATACTATTCCATCAACGACTACTTACACGATAAGAATACTTGGTCGTCCTGATTAACTCAAGACAATGTTTATGTTCTTTCTCCAGAATTAGCTTACTGACAGGTTCATATAATTCTTTATTTTTATTTGAGTGTATAAGTCAATTCAGTTTAATTTTATTTTAATGTATTATTGACATAATCTACTCATTTTATTGTTTTTTTTTCTTCTTCCCAGCGATAGCACTAGGAAGTGGTGAAGGGCGGGCGTTTTTGGGGGACTGTCTTTTGTAATTTTGACGTTCGAAAAGTGCTGATTCTCAGCCTGATTTGAAAATATAACTTTGATTTTGGATAAAATTTGGCACACAGATGGTTTATAACCAGGATATAACATATAGGATACTTTTTATCCCGATATTCCCACGGTATCGAAACTTATGCGGGTGAAACCGCGGGGCGCAGCTAGTATATAATACTTTTATGGCTGATCGACATTTCACGTGACCAGAGCTGGGTCGTTCTTTGGCCAAAAAATTATCATTGCCATTCAACCTGGCAATGCTGCCAGTCTTCTGGGCACGTTTCCGGATGACAGTGATGCGGACGAGTACTTCCGACGCCTAAATATGCTTTTGTTTTTGTATTTATTTGTATAGCTAGTCTTTTAATTTAGTACCTAGTGTAGTGTGTGTGAGAGATTATGAAAATAAATGTTTGTATTTTTGATATTTAATGTCTGGACTTCAAAAGAGACTTTGGCGCCTGTGTTTGTTTCCCATTTCTTCTCAGAGGTAGTCAAACAGGACTCCATTTAGCTTATTTCTTTTTATATATCACGTGTAAAAGTGATTCCGATATTCTATTTAGATATTGAATAAACAATTTCATTTCATGAAGTTCTCGGAAATATTGAACTCAAATAAATGCTTAGGTACTAACTAGAAATATCGAAGTTGTTGGAAACTGCTTATAAACGTTTATAGCAAAACACGTTCCCTGAAATATTTAATGGTATAAAACAGTTATCAGAAATCAGAATAGTTCAACTATTCACTTTCACTTGACTTGAAGCAAAAATAGTTTTATGTAGAATTGCGTTCCGATTTAATGATTAACGATGTTTGAGGAAACCGGCATGTTCTAGAACCAAAACTTCGAAGACATATGACATCCACCAACCCGCATTGGGCCCGCGTGGTGGATTATGGCCCACTCACTCTCACAGAAAGAGGAGGGCTGTGTGAACACTGAGAGTGTGAGTGCAATGACCTGCTTATCAATCAAACATCTTTTATTTCGGACTCAGAAGTGTAGTTCATTTGGTTAGTATACAAATGACTTAGAAACTAGTGTTAGTACTTACATCTACCAGAAAAACCACACAAACTATTCATTAATACGCCACAGTGTCATGTAGGCGTATCCAATGTCCCAGTATATGGCTGTCCCACCTTATCAGCTATAGTTTATAGCTTATGGTGTTCGATGTTTCCATTAGGTACGACATTCACACAGTACCAGCCAAGTGTTAGGACTTGTTCCCGATTTAAATGGCAATAGAATTGCCAAAGAATAAAAGGAAAAAAAACAGCTTAATAGAAAAACCGGCACTCTGACAAAACCGCAAAAAACACGTTTCTCGTCACCTTTCATTTGTAACTTTATTTCATTTTTCATATTTGTTGTTGAAGCGCCAATAGTGATACAAACTCTGTGAAAGTTTCAACCATAGACTTCATCAAGTCTGTGGTTTCAACTCTCTACCTATTACGGTTCATGAGATACAGCCCGCTGACAGACAGACGGACGGACGAACGGACGGGTGAACGGCCGAACGGACGGACAGCGGAGGCTTAGTAATAGGGTCCCCTTGGCACCCTTTAGGTACGAAACCCTAAAAACTATCCTATCTTATGAACACCAAACCACGTGATAGTCTATACCTGCACTTCTGCCTACCATTTTGCGAAACAAAGTCGTAATGTTATACTTACGAGTCATTCGTTCATACAGTCAAGAAGACGTACTCAAGCGTGTACTGACCCACATCGTTCAGCGAGGGTGCAAGCCTCATCGCCACTTATTCACTTGCCTGACTCGAACCGTGAGTGATTCGATAATCACTACCATCCTTATTCGCTGGCTGAATGCATTTGTGTTGCAAATTTTAAATCGGAATTTAATTTTATAATTATATAGGCCTATCTATACACTACTGTGTAAGCAACATTTGTGCGCCATGCAAGGCAGCATATAGTCTCACAATATATTTTGGGATTTTTTACCATCACTTGCGGTTTCACCCGCATAAGTTTCGTTCCCGTGGGAATATCGGGATAAAAAAGTCCTATGTATTAATCCTGGCTATAAACTATCTGTGTGCCAAATTTCATCCAAACCTGTTCAGTCGTTTTTGCTTGAAAGTGTAACATCCATCCATCCATCCTCACAAAGTTTCGCGTTTAGTAGGATAGGAAGTTGGATGTACCACTACATTACAGGACAGGACTAAACTAATATTTATCTTCTGTCCTTTTCTTAATGAAATAGAAAGAAAAAGACGCAGTGAACTTAAATTTAGTTTAGTTTTTGAACAAGGGAATCGACGCCATTGATTTTATATTATCGCTGAGGTGAGATTGTGACTAGATTTTGAACGTTTTCAATTACGGTAATTTACCTTCTGGGGTAGGTAATAGTTGTGACTTACCTAGATGGGATTAAGCCATCTATCTAACGCAATAAATTCAAACGAATATACTTATTATAAACAAGATAATAGTAGTGCCTCCTTATAAACTACTATTGTTATTTTTATTCGACTTAAGAAAAAAAAGGAGTTTCTCAATTCGGCTTTTATTTTTGTTTTTAACGCCAAATTTTAGACGGAAAACTTGCTGCATGCTGCTAGTAGATATTCTAGCAGTTCTAGCAAAGCTTAAAACTCGCCTAAATGCGTTTAGTAATTATGCAATTCAATGCAATGATTCGAATTCGCCATCAGTTCGAAACCGGTTCCATTACTTACGAGAATTGTTACTGACTGACCTAGCTCCAACAGTGAACGTGTGGTGCCGTGAATTAATTATTTGATGGACTGAATCTTGAATATAGCCGAGTTTAGGCTGTCGTGAATTTATTGATTGTGGATTTTTGGTATTAGGGAAGCAACGGCCGTGAAGGTCACATGAATCTGTGACATGCAGAAGGCACAGAGCCGGTCGTGTGACGATGTGGAGGCATGCCCAGCAGTCGACGTCTTTCGGTTAAATGATGATGATGAATCTTTGATAATAGACATGGTGTGAGCTACTTTTTGGCCGACTCAAAGTGACATATTTTCTCCGGAATATTAAAGCAAGCAAATCAATAAAATATGTACAGGCTGAGAATAATGGTAGCGAAATTGTTACTACGTTAGCACAAAAAAGAATTAGAAAAGGGATTTTATTGTAAGAATTCAGTGACACTATATTTGATATACAGTGCTCCATTTGGTTATTAGAGGAACCAAAAACTAAGATAGATTCGTATATATTGCATACTTTGATACACCACGAAATACCAATAAATTCTTGATTTTCATCAAATTATTTTCTGGTCGTACATATCAAGTTAAAATCCGACGTCACAAACCAGAACCCTCCTCCACCTACCGTAAAATCTACCAGGATCTCATAAAATATAAAATATCCAACCGAATTTCATTTCCGAGCATCCACGTCTTGATCCTTTAGAAGACTTAAAGCTGAGAACTCAATATCTAGGATATTAGCAGGCCTCGACCTATTTACTGGGATATTTGGAAGCTATCGGCACGTAGATAGCATTAATATATAGTATAATGTAGTGTGACAGAACCAACGGCCGGCTTGCCTTATCGTAGGCATTGGTATTATGTACGGCTGGTCAGCTTGAACATTAGTCAGGCATGAATAAGTGTTAAGGATGGATACCCCGTTTCACAGGGGTATCCATCTGATTCGAAGTCATTAGTTGTAAATGATAAGGATTTAAGGGCTGTTTCACGACCATTAAATATTCGTCTGTCAGATAATTTCAGACAAATACTGTTTTTTTTCCTCGTGCGACCAATTGGAACCGTACATGTAGGTTCTGACGTTTCATAAGTGCGCCCATGTACGTTTATGTGAAATAAAATATTTTTATTTTGTTATAATTCAAACATACACTGATTAATTACTATTTTTACATGCTAACACTAAAATATATATACAATTATATATTAGTATATAATACAAAAAAATATAGCAAAAGGCAGGAGCTCATTGGGCATCAACAAATTCGTCCGCATCACTGTCAATGGGATAAGTGCCCAAAAGGCTGGCAGCATTGGATAGCAATGCTGATTCTTTTTTATTTTGATTTTGAAATACCTGTCGAAACACTACATGTCAAAACGCAGAAAATATTTTAAATAATAACCACTTCGTGAATATCTATTGGGCTTCACTGCAACTAAAACAGAGGTGAAAAACGTGTGTATAACTCCAGCCTCCTCATATGTGGTAGAATATTATTATATCGTTCAGTTTTTTCCTTCCTTGTGCAGCTATTATGCCTTATTTTTCTGTTATTTTTCTATAGTCCAAAAACCTAACCTCACTGGTTTGTCTGTATTGAATGAGGAAGCTGGGGTGACGTCACTCCAGCTAACACACACTAAACGACTCATATTAACGAAGTTTTTGTGGCCGCTAAATTAAGACTGGGAACTTTGATTGCAGCTATTATGCCTTAAATATTGACATAGGTAAAATTATTCTATCACTCATGAGGAAGCTGGATTTATACACACGTGAAAAACATTTTAAAAGCAAGTTCGTCCCCTCTACTGGACCACAGTTCGCAGAGTTGGTTCCTAATGAATCATTAATTACACAAGTTTTTCTCAGTAAACAATTCTGAAGCCGAAAACAGACTGGAAGCCATTATCACGCCGTAAATAGTTGTTCTTGTTATTCCCATTAGCTTCTCCACGATTTTATGAGGTGTAAGTAAAAATTCTGCTGAAAACGATGAAAATTACTGTATCGCTGTTTTATTCCATTAATTAACTAAGAATGTAAACGAATTGAGAAATGTGCGGTTAAATGAAAATATGAGTCCGTAACTTTATTACCTTAATTCAATTTTTGCGTCACTTACGTGTTGAGCAGACAAATTTTTCGATTTACGCAATTAGGGTGCTGCACCCTAATTGACAACACACTATCAATCACAATCTAAATCATTTTGAAGGATATAGCTAAACCATTGCTTCATATGTTCGAAAAATTGGTCTACTCAACATCGTAAATAACGCAAAAAATGTTGAACTGTGAAAATGAAAGCCATTGCTACTAATAGTGCTTCGGTACGCAATTAACTCAATGTTTTAATTATGATTGTACATATAGCACCATTTGCAACTTACCTTTATATGGACCGACTGCCTAATGTTACTAACATAATACTTCTTAGCTGCAAGCCCCTCAGAAACAACAACGAGTTCGGCGTTGAGTAAGAAGTGTTTGTACAAATCTAATTACAGAAATAAATCGAATTAATCATAATTTAATTAACGTTGTGTAATAACACATCAATTACATTGTTTGATGACCTTAATTAACCAGCGATTATAATTAACATCTGTTCTCTCAATTTACAATCCAACAGGGGTGTCTCATTATTCACGACTGTCATAAATAATAAACCTTTACCAACACAACTAAATGGAAAGCTGTAGGGGAAACTTTTGCCCAGCAGTGGGACAATAATCCTACTAATATTATAAACGCGAAAGCTTGTGAGGATGGATGGATGGATGGATGTTTATTACTCGTTCGCGCAAAAACTACTGAACGGATTTGAATGAAATTTGGCACACTGATAGTTTATAACCAGGATTAACCCATAGGATACTTTTTATCTAGATATTCTCACGGGATATTGAAATATGCGGGTGAAACCGCGGGCAGCTGCTAGTAGCTAATAAATTATTATTATTATTATTTTGTTTATTTTCAGGTATTAACCCGTAGCAATATTATTATTATTCGTATTGTTGTTAAATTATTTTATTATTAGAATAAATTAAAATTAAATTACATTATTAAAATGAAATTATACATTCCATGCATTGTTAATACTTATAAATATGTTTCTAAAATCATTAATTATTTATTTATTATTATTTACAATTGCGCTATTGAATATTATAAAGGGCACCTTCAGATGGGTCGACTGTATTCCAGTGCCTCACAACCAGGCAATTAACCCTTCCCAATCTGGTATTCAGAAGGCTGTTGGCGCCATGTTAACTACATATTTTGGTACTACTAAACCAACATGTTTAGTTAATCAAAACCAATATTATAAATAGGAAGAGCTCTTTTTGTCTCTAATAAGTAATCTCTGAAAGTACTGATTTGATTACAAAAAACCTTTCGGGGATAGAACTACACGAGCGCCGAGTGCCATACGTTATTTATTTATGTAACCATTTGTCTACACACATATAAACAGACAAGAAGGAACAGAAATATTTGTATAAAGGTGAAGCATATTTCTAAAGAAATCTCTTCCAGCATACGAGGGTGGAGTGATAAGTCTGGTAAAAATTAAACAAGGAATCAATTTTATTTAATTATTATCATTTATTTTTCAACGTAGTTTCCTTGTAACTTAACGCACTTCATCCAGCGTTTCTTAGCTTTTCGATCTCTTCCATAAAGTACGACTTAGGTAAACCTTCGAAATAGGCATTGGTTTCGTGCATGATCTCTTCGTTGGAGCCAAATCTTTTCCCACCAAGCCATTTTTTTAAATTCGGGAACAGAGAATAGTCGCAAGGGGCTAAATCTGGCGAATACGGTGGGTGAGAAAGCAACTCATACGCAACTTATGAAGTTTGGCCATGGCAAACGCGCAGGTGTGCACTCGTGCGTTGTCTTAGTGGAAGAGGATTTTCTTCTTAGCCAAATGCGGTCGCTTTTCACGTAAAATTTTGTCAAATTGGTCCAATAAATTGGCATAATATGCGCCATTAATCGTTTTACCCTTAACTAGGTAGTCAATATGGATTACCCCACGTGGATCCCAAAAAACTGTAGCCATCACTTTATTGGCCGATAAAACTGCTTTGGGCTTCTTTGGAGCTGGTCCGCTGGTCTGTCCACTGTTTCGATTGTTGCTTGGTTTCTGGGGTATGGTGGTGGATCCATGTTTCGTCTACTGTTATAAAACGATGCAAAAATTCGGTTTTATCCCATTGAAACAACGCCAAACCTGCCTCCGAAGTGGTCACACGCATGCGTTTTTGATCAACAGTCAGTAAACGCGGCACCCATCGCGCGGGTCGCTTCTTCATATCTAAATGTTGGTGTAAGATATTGCGAACACGTTCGTCTCAGATGCCTACTATCTTGACTATCTCCCTCACTTTTACTCTTCGGTCGTTCAACACTATATCGTGGATTTCACCTGGGCGCCCTGGACGCACAGCATCACTTGTGCTTGTACGACCACACCGAAAATCGTTGAACCACTTATGAATCATTTTAATCGTCGAAGCAGAGTCCCCATAATATTTATCAAGTTTTTGTTTCGTTTCCGTTATAGTTTTTTTCCGCAAAAAATAATGTTTAATCACGACACGAAATTTACTTTTCTCCATCTTTGCAATAACGTGTACAGTTGTTTTTCTTTAACGGCTGTCAAAAAAAAAAACTAACCGGCAGTACTGGCTGAAAATTTTAATTTAGTCCTTTAAAAGACTTGTGAACAAGGAGGTTCCATGCAATTTGCGATCATTTTATTCCAAAATAGATTTTTACCAGACTTATCACTCCGCCCTCGTACCTGCGATAGAAGAGTACATAACTAAAGATAAAAGACAACGTTGTTATATTTGCGCTGTTTGTAGAAGGACAAATTATAATATTTGGCCACCCTATACACTTCCCTAATACAAGAAAGTAGGCCAAGAGGTAGTCACTTAGTCAACGAACATGATTTATTTATTTCACGAGCCCAAGATCAAAGACTTGACCACTGGGCAGAAAATAAGACCCCTTTTTCATGTTGTTACCTAAAACGGCCAGAGTTTATTTTTGACTTTCTCCACGGTTCTATTTTTAGCACAAATTGGATAGCTTTTTGTTCATTTTAGCAAGAAACTACGAAACTGATTTCTTTTTTAAAAGGGTAGTTTATTTTATTTGTAGCTTCTTTTTCGAATTGCTATTTTTCTTGTACTCATTGTTGTTTGGCTATGTTCTTTCTTTTCTGGCTCTTTTGTGTTGTAAAAATCTTCTAATTTGGTACAAAATGGCTATACAAAAAAAAAGAAAATGTGAAAAACAAAGTCGCTTTTCGTGTCTGTCTGTGTGACCGCTTACGTCTTCACATAATGGTTTTGGATACGGTTTTCACCATCATGATATAGATAATTAATGCTCGAAAGTATATTTTTTTTAAAAGTGTGCGTTAAAAAAAAATGTCTGTAATAAATTAGTTAAAGGTATAGCACAGATTTCGGTTTCAAGAATTTATTGCACTAAGGGCTGATTTTCCCAACGCCGGATAACTTTATCCAAGGAATTATTTTGAATTTTTGACAATTCTTCGTCAATTTTATTCCAGAACTAAATAATATCTGTTGATTGAAAAATTTGCCCTAAAAGAATTTATTTCACATACAAGAGAAACAAAAAGATTCGTCGATGTTGTTAACCGACTTCTAAAAAGGAGGAGATTCTCAATTCGGATGTTTATATTTTTTTTTAATGTATGTTCGGGCATAACTCCGTCATATACAAGTATAGGATTTGCAAAATTATATTTTTTTGTTCGAAATAGGTTTATGACATGACGCGGTGCCGCGGGCCCAGTGCGGGTCGGTAGCTGTCATGTCTTTGAATTTTTGGTTCTAGGAAATGCCAGTTTCCACACGATGTTTTCCTTAAAAGTTTTGAAAGCAGTGGTGATGAAATAAATTAAAGGACCTCCGGTAGAAGCTTTTAACGTAAATACAGGGAAAAATTAAATTAGCTAGCGAAACTCTAAAGATATTTATTTAATTATTTATTTGGCTCACCAACAATTAAATACACTGATACAAAGATATGAGATACATCCAATATAGTGTACTTGAAATATTAGTTGAAAAATAAGTTTTTTTGTGTAAACTTCAGAGACGTGATTGGTATCGATATCTTAAAGCGATAAAACACATTTTCTCAACTCATACTTCAAGTTACAATAATACTAGCTATCGTTTAGCTCTAAGAAAAAAACATAAAATCTTTTCATTTTTATTTTATCGTGGTTAGATATCGACACCCATCACGCCCTCAGAGTTTCGCTAGCTAATTTAATTTAACCCTGCATAATAATGTGTTTCCGAAATTGTCTTCAGTACTTATACCTTAAGGCTTATTTTTAGCTGTTAGCAATTTTACTAACCCCATATCATATCACGTGTACAAAAGATTACCGGGATGTTCCCAGTGCTTTCAACGTTATAATGAAAATTTCATCAGAGAATTTCTTCTTCCCTAGTAGAGTAGACCCACTTATCCCTGTGCTTAACCTGCATTCATAATTTATGTGAGACTTAAGGAAAGTTATCAAGTACCTTCGTGCCTTTTAACAAAGAACATAAACTGAATAAAATATTCATAAATTATGCTGTGAGAGTGGAATTACGTTGTATAGTCATCGACGGTAATCTTCTATGTAAGATGTGATGCTTCATGTTTCTTGTATATCATCATCGTTAAGGTACTAGGGATGTAGTTATGTGGGAGGATGTTTTTGGTACCTAAGTTCGTTGGTAAGTGTTCAAAGGCCACGGCTGTAATGCGAGACATGAGTGAGGGCGTTGTTTTAATTTATTTTGCAGAGTGACTTGTTATTTGACAAATGTGTTTGGTGCTACTGAAACATAATTATTATATCTCAAAAAACTATTTATTATACGAGTAAGGACTGATTTTAACAAAGTCAGATATCTTTTATCTGTGGAACAAAATAGGCGTTTGTTCTAATATTGAAAAACAGTAAAAAATTTAATATTAATCATCACGATATGACTTATTCTAGGTATAAAAAAAGTTTGGTGAAATTCACCCTTAGTAACAAAAATGTATCAAATGCTATTTTTTTAATGAGAAAAAATAAAAAAAAGCTTTATAAATCGTTTTCTAAGCTATCGTAAGAGTCTTAGAACGTCATTATTTTTCTCCGTAACCCATTAAGGAGAAAGGTATACGCTGCTCTTTCTAAATATACGGAGCAATAAAATCTTATTCCGCTCCGGAGACGTTACGGTTTCCAGCTAGTTATACAGAAACCGGCTAAATCTCTCATAAGTACATAAACAGATTCATCAGCATAAAAATATTAGCAAAGGAAATTTTACGAGTCCATTTTCATGCAAACTCTGTTTCCTTGTATCTCATAAATTAATTTTATATTCATTGTTTGTGTGCTATGCTCTCCTGGTAATAGTTGTTGGGAACTCGAAGCGTTTTGTTTTAATTATGTTTTTCTTCACAACTACTTTGTATTTGCAGTGGGGAAATTGCCGTACTAAGTTTTTCTGGGGAAAAAGTTAGTATGTTTGTGAGAGAAGAGAAGAATTTTGATGAATCCAATTTTAGTAGCTGGGTAACAAGCTGTGTGGGCGCCCAATGGGATTTTCCATCGGGAAAATGAACTTCCATACAATCTTATTTAATATTTTTATTTATTAGAAGATCTACTTACCCCTCGATCGATCTTTTTTATCTACCAGTTTTGTTACATAGGGTCGACTTCCAGTCTAACTGGATGCAACTGAATACTAGTACTTTACATGGAGCAACTGCCTATCTGACCTTCACACCACAGTTACTGGGTAATACGATACCGCTTGGTAAGACAGGTGGTCAGACTTTCGGGCTTCTGACAACCTGTAACGACTGTCCATGAATGACAGCTAGGACCAACGGCTTAACCTGCTTGCCGAGGCATGGCATGGGTCGTATGTAAAGATGGTCAGCCATCCACGGACCAACTGCAGCAACTTTATTTTTAGGAAAGCCAATTTTTTTATTAGATCGGGACCGCATAGGGAAGTAGTTACCACAAACAAGATCAGTTTATAGCCAGGTTCCCTGACTGAGTGAGCGGTAAAAATAATAACTTATTTTTTAGACATAGTGATAACAAAAACTGAAATATAAAATGCTTATCATGTTGTACAATAGTAGGTAGGTATCAAGGCTATTTTAACCGGTGTTCGTTAGAAAAGAAGTTTGCTTTAGGAGATATTATTAGATTATGTACTTGACGGCGTCTAAGGCTACGTACGCACTGATAGGTGGTTAGTACCTAGAGCTTAGTGACTTAATATCCTTCGATACACGATGGGCGACTAGCGAAGGCGCCAAGCGCGCAGTGCGGCCGGTTGTAAAGATTCTACAGCGTTCGTTTCACATCGCTACTCGCCACAGTGAGTAGAGTCACACAGTGAATAGAGTCACACAGTGACTCGCTCGGCTCTAGGCACTAAGCAAGCCACCTGTCAGTGCATATGTAGCCTAAAGGTGTTTCGCAACGCTAAACGTACAGATTAAATTTTAGAATGAATTTGACAGCTGTCAACTTGACGTCACCCAGAATACTGAGGCGGCGGCCCCCCAAAAAAAGTAAAATAAATGAAGATCGTGGAGATCGATCGAAAAGCACGCATGGTCACTATGATACTCGTGTTGGTGATCATTGTGACTTTTCAATGTAGTGGGTTGATTGATTTGCTCTCGCGGCTCACGTAGTCTTTACTTACATCTCCTCGCCTTCATACCCAGACATAAAAATACCTCTTCTGATAAATACGACGATAGCCTTTAAGCTTGTCAATACATTTGTTAATAAACTTGTTAATAAACTTGTTTATAAACTTGGTAATAAACCTTTTAATAAACTTGTAAATAAACTTGTTAATAAACTTGTTAATAAACTTGGTAATAAACTTGTTAATAAACTTGTTATAAACTTGTTAATAAACTTGTTAACATATCCTTGTAATGCTATCGGCAACTCTGTGGCCACTGTCATATAGCTAGCTGGCTCTTGACTTGATGTGCTATCTCCCTCGCTTTCTTGCACGTCCGCCATCGCTAAGTTAGCGTGTGTTGCTCTTATAATTTTTACATTTATTCAATATACAAATGTTAATTAACAAAGCACTCGTTTAATTTAACAGATATTATAGCCAACGTTGTTTTGTTTTCAAAATCAATCAATCAAAGTCAAAATATTTTATTACACATAAACCTACACGGGCACTTATGAAACGTCAGAAGCTAGGTGCATGGTTCCAATTGGTCGTTTCCTATGGAGAAGTGCCGGCAAGAAACTCCACGGTTACTCTTTTAAAAATAATTGACTTTTACAATGGCGCCGATTTCCTTGTTGACAAACTAAACTAAATTTAAGTTTAGTGCATCTTTTTCTTTCTATTTCATTACGAAAAGGACAGAAGATTATATATATATTATATTAGATTATTAGTTTAGTCCTGTCAAATTAGACAGCGCCTGATGTAAATTAACGTATTTTTAGTAGCCATGTTTTAAATCACGTCTAAACTTGCTATGGAGTATCTAAATTTGACAGGACTAAACTAATATTTATCTTCTGTCCTTTTCTTAATGAAATAGAAAGAAAAAGATGCACAGAACTTAAATTTAGTTTAGTTTGTGAACAAGGGAATCGGCGCCAATGTTTTCAAATTACAATAGGTATGGGAGGACAGCGTAGGCCTGTAAACAAGTACCAGGTACTTGATAAAATAAAAAATGGTCTACAAGGCCTACAAAGTCCTCACACTTACAAAATATAAAATAATTTATCAGAAGGATAAATAAAATATGAGAACTTATTAAAACCAAGTGATATGGTTGCCATTACAACCACAAAATTTTGTAAATTCACTTCTAAAATCAATAAAATTCACCAATCGAATTCCGATAAGAAATCTATTTTCTGTAAGTAATAGGCACCAACCTTCTTTTATATCCTTATTCTTTACCTCGGGGGATACAGGCGTTATGATACGCACTACTTTCATTGCAGCAATAACACAACCTGTTTAAATATTGAGCAAACTAAAAAGTGAGCCAAATAATTGTTTGTTTGTTATTTTTTCATTCTGTGTTTGACTGTTTATACAGTTGCAGACAGGGAGTTAAAATATTGTTGAAATAAAACTAACGAATGAATTTGAACGAAACAATATATTTTGTGTGTGATGTTTTTTTAATGCAGGTTGCATTAAAAAAACATCACTGGCTTGTTGAAAGTTTTGAAACCCAGTTTGGCTAAACTAAGTAAATTGTTGGGGTCTAGAGACCCTTATTCATGTGACCTAGCTAGAACTTTTTCGTTATGTACTTATTTGCTGCTGTGCACGGAATACCTAAACTGGAGTGAATAACATATTATTTCTTGTTAAACTTTTGTGATGAAAAGAATATTTAAAAAAAAAATCCCATAAACCTGCATGGGCACTTATGGAACGTCAGAAGGTAGGTGCACGATTCCAATTGGTCGTTTCCTATGGAGAAGAGCCGGCAAGAAACTCTACTGTTACGCTTTTTAAAACAATTGGCTTTTACAATGTTTTCAAATTACAGTAGTCATGGGAGGACAGCGTAGGCCTGTCAACAAGTACCAGGTAGATTCGCAAAGCTAAATCTCATTAATTATTGTTATTCTTTCATTTTCTGTTTTGGTAAATTAACTGGCCTGAATGAACGATAAGTGAAAGTTAAAATTAATTTTTGGTTGTTACTAAAATACTATGTACAAGTATTTAATTAAAAAAAGAGAGAAGCTCATTGGGAATAAAAAAATCATCCGCATCACTGTCAATAGGATAAGTGCCGAAAAGGCTCGCTCCTTTGCCACATTTGATTGCAATGCGGATTCTTTGGGCTAAAAATAGGCCAGCCCTCTGTTCACGTGAAGAGTCGATCAACTGCTTGGCGAAGCCCCGAAATACTCGATTTTTGTTTGTCAATAGAAGATTACACCGATTTTAATTTGAGTGCATTACTTAGATAGATTACCTTATGATAATTCAAAGTCAAAGGGTTTATTTTAAATAGGCACATAAAAACCAATTTTGAACGTCGAAATTTACAATAAATATTATTATTAATATATAGATATTATAATATTATTTTTAATATTATATTTACCTATAATTTGAACCTTGTACTTAATGTGATTATTGCGATATAGAGAGAGAAAGACGAGGGATATTTGTCAGATAAAGTGTATGAAACTGGAATAGTTCTTTCGGATGATGAGAAAATTAAGGATAGGTGGAAGAGTTATTTCGAAAGACTGATGAATGAAGAGAATAACTGGAGTGGTGTGCTTGAGAATAAACCAGTAAATGAGGGGTTAGTGAGAAGGATTAGTATGGATGAAGTGAGAATAGCAGTAAATGGGATGAAGAATGGTAAAGCAATAGGTCCGGATGGAATACCAGTGGAAGTATGGAAGCTATTACGGATAGATGGATGGACGTGGTTAGCTTTATTCTTCAATAAGTTGTTGCTGGAAGAAACCATCCCTGACGAATGGTGTAACAGTTCGCTGGTGCCCATCTTTAAAAACAAAGGTGATGTGCTGGAGTGCAACAACTATAGAGGAGTAAATCTAATGTCACATAGTATGAAGGCCTGGGAGAAAGTTATTGAAAGGCGACTGAGAGAAGAGAGTGAAATTTCGCAAAACCAATTCGGTTTTATGCCTGGTCGAGGAACAACAGATGCCATCTTTGCTATCCGCCAGCTGTGCGAGAAATACAGAAGTGCGCATAAGAACTTGCACATGGTATTTGTTGACCTCGAAAAGGCATACGACAGAGTGCCTCGTGAAGTTTTGTGGTGGGCGCTGAAGGAGAAAGGCGTGCCAGGGAAGTATGTGCAGTTGATTAGAGCGATGTACAGTCGATGTAGTACCCAAGTCCGGTCTACAGTGGGCACTACTGGCAGCTTTGATGTGGCTGTCGGCTTGCACCAGGGCTCAGCACTCAGTCCGTACCTCTTAGTGCTGATAATGGATGCACTTACATCGGACATCCAAGAGGAGGCTCCCTGGTGTATGCTGTTCGCCGATGACATTGTGCTGGTGGCCGAGAGCGGCTCAGAGGTCCAGAGCAGATTAGAGAGGTGGTGGAAAAGACTCGAGACCGTGGGCCTGAGAGTAAGTCGGACCAAAACTGAGTATCTGTTTTGTGATTTTGGCGGTCTCTCTAGTCCTAGGCCCATGTCTCTCGCCGGTACGCCCTTATCGATCTGCTCCGACTTTCGGTATCTTGGGTCACTTGTCCAAGGAGATGGCGAAGTAGACCGAGACGTAACGCACCGGATCAACTCAGGATGGATGAAATGGCGACAGGTCACAGGAACAACTTGCGACCCACGGATGCCCCTCAAGTTAAAGGGGAAAATTTATAAGTCCGTGATAAGGCCTGTCGTACTTTAAGGATCTGAATGCTGGGCTGTGAAGAAGACGGATGAAAAAAGATTGCATGCAGCGGAGATGAGAATGTTGAGATGGATGTGTGGCGTGACGAGAATGGATAAAGTAAGAAATGAGTATACAGGCTGATTTTTTAAAGACCAGCCAAGTTTAAGGATTTGGTACAGACCATCAAACTGAACAACTTTCTCCATGGGACCAATAGCGTAATAGCGAAAATTTTATCAACTGTCCCATAGAAAACTTCAATACCTACTCGACCTAAATGTATGGGCATGTGATGAGAAGGGACGAAACGCATCTGACTAAAAGAGTGATGAATATACATGTTGATGGATGCAGAGGGAGAGGAAGGCCAAAGAAAAGATGGATGGATTGTGTGAGGAATGATATGAAAGAGAAGGAAGTGAATGATGGCGAGACGGTTGACAGGGGAGAATGGAAGAAGAAAACGTGTTGCGCCGACCCCAAGTAACATGGGATAAGGGCAGGCTTAATGTGATTATTGCCTGTTGTAGTTGCCTTGTGATTAAATAAATAAATAAAATAGAATTTATTTAGTCGCCCCTTCCAAACGGTAGTTTCCGTAGGGACACTTGTACACTTGTCTTCCTTGATCTGTGGTATGGCGATGAATGGTCAAGAAACTCCATCGTTACTCTTTTAATATTTTTTACAATATTTTGTATACATTAATTATGTGAAAATTAACAATCTGAACAAAATATCTAGGTAGGTACTCTAGAAAGAAAAATATTTTATTGTCACATCAAATACACGTGCATATAGTGCTAGTTTTCATCTGACAACCTAATGTTTTTTAGGTACATTAAAATAATTATTACATTTCCAATAACTGTAGAAGCCCAACTGAAATGCTTACGAATATCAATTTCTACTCGGGTAGATACTAGAATCGGTATTGCTTTACTATTCCAGTCTCAGATCTTTGTTATTATTAATAGATCAGAGGAATCAATCTGTCTTAGATTAATATAAATACTAAATAAATACACGATTTTGGCTCTTTGTATTGAAGCTCTTCTGTATAATCTGTGGCTCTGCGAATCAAATGCCAGGGCTTAGGGAAACAATTCGGTTACTGTTTATTTTGAATTTGCTGTTATCTAGCTATTATAACGCTTTAGGATAACAGTCTCAAACATTGATAGTTTGTACTACTCGTACTTTATTTCTTACATAAACAAGAGTACATTCGATACGTAGGTACACTCACATACGTAATACGTACACATTCAAAACTTTACTTAACATAATTAGCCTATAATGTTCCCACTGCTGGGACACAGGCCACCTCTCGGTGAGAGGGAGTGGGCCGTAATCTACCACGCGGGCCCAGTGCGGGTTGGTAGATGTCACATGTCTTCGAATTTTTGGTTCTAGGACATGCTGGTTTCTTCACGACCCACACACATTCTGCAAAACATTGTGAGCATTTAAATGTGTTCTATCATCACAGATGAAGCCTTGCTTCAATTCAATCTGCTTGCTAAACAATATTCGCGAATGCAATGAGCCACATAATTGATTAAAATTCTCAACAGAACATCGGAACTAATCTATTAAATCGCTTTCCTATTCGCTGCACGGTCCTAATTAGCCAGCTATCTATCGCATACTACAGCAAAATTGGGGTATTATGCTAATTCTACAATCTAGCGCATTCAGCGTTGAGCTAGCAATCTGCTAAGTACAGGCTTAGCGATAGTTGCTACATCATGTGCGATATGGACGCGATTGTACTGAATGGAGATTATCGTGTATAGGTGCTGAAATTGTGACTACTTATTCATTTATGCATGCCGGTTACAGCAAGCGGTTTATTTTGCGGGTTGCAAAACCGCACACACTTTTCGGTTAAATAATTGTTTTCCTTTTGCTGTTGAATCAGCATCTTTATTGCGTGACACTTTAGTGAAAGCGTTCTGTTCTAATATTAATCCTGAAATATTACATTTTTATCATTACACATTAACGTTTTTAATCATGATAAATTAAAAATAATTTCCACATTGCGCCCGTCTCAGTTCCAAAGTAATCCGAATGAAAACAATACAAGAACATACACAAACTTTTAAATTGTTTCGCAATACACCAACACAAAACACAAACAGACACTGACTAAAATCTGTTACATTTTGCACATTGTGCAAAATTAGTTTGAAACTTCTTAATCAGCGTCCGTGCTTAACAAAAACTGCTTGAAGTTCGTGCAAACTTGTGTATTGCACAATGTTATCGGTATTGCAAAATCTGCTCAATGGTTTTGCTTGTGTACCAGTAATTTTCCTTGTTAGTTTAGTTTAATAGGAACTGTTAGTGAATAAAAAGTATGTTTTTTCATTGGAACTAAAGTTTCAGTGTCCTTTTGCACAAAACTGTCATGTACTTCGATACGCTTGCGGTACTATTGCGTACATTGCATTTTTAAAACCGTTTTTATTCTATCCGTTTCGGAGCAGTTAGTTTGTGTCACTCTTTTTAAATTTAATACGCTTTGAACGTGCAGTGTATGTATGTCGTAATGACGGCTAAACGCAGGTTATTTACAGAGTATGGTTTTGAGGGCTTGCCTAAAAACCTGATACTGTAAACGGAAAAAAATGCATATTAAGAAAAGAAAATCCTGTTTTTCTTATTTCGCTTGCACGTAAAAAACTGTAACCGTAGATTTAATTTAGTCTGCGACCCAACAGCTGTGCCTTTGGCCTTTAGAACTGAAGACTCACCGTCGTACCTTAATCTACAAATGCCTAGATAAACATTTGTCTAGCTATCCAATATAAATTATTTGTCCTATGTTACCAAATCGTTTCGTGTTGACATTGCGCTAACCTAGTTTTGATAGACAATCATGCAGACGAACTTTCAGAAATTACCAGGGTAGCATATATTGAAGGTCGCTTATCTTGAAAGTTTCTGGGTCTTGTTGGGACTTCAGTGAATCAGTGATTTTAATAATCCCTTCATATAATATTGTTCCTCTCCAGTTGAAAGGAGCAATTACCTTGTAAGGCATCTGTTTTCCCTATAGGTTGCAAGTTCTTGAATTCGTGTGGATTTGTTTCCAGTAGTTTTTTGGTTTAGACATATTTTTTCTTCAAACCGGTAAATTAAAAGCTAAATAGTTTACTTTCAGGTGCGGAATAAAAGGAAACATGTCGTGAGGATGGTTTATGTTTAGTGAATATAATAAGGGGAGCAGAAGACTAAAGAAACGATGGATGGATTGCGTGAAAGATGATATCGAATAGAAGGATATAAGGAAGTGACTCTTTAGAATATCTAATATAATAATAATGCTGAAGAGTTTGTTTGTTTTTCTATGTGTCTCTGGAGTTACCAGACGTATTTGAATTTTTTTTTTGCATTTGATAGCCTAATTCTCGAGTAAGTCTATAGGCAAAAGCCTATAGACTTACTCGAGAATTAGGCTCGTGATTGGGTTCGTGATGCGTGCGTAGCGTGGTGTTAAAAACACCACGCTACGCACGCATCACGAACGGTCCTTGGAAGCCGAGCGAAAAGAAAAAAGTCTAAAAGAACTCTAAGCGAAAAAAAGTAATAGCGCGGCCAGGCAATGCGATACGATGCGGTGGGGCGGGGGAACAAGAAATAAGGCTAATAAAAAGAAAGACTAAGACTGGTTCAAGCCATGGTCCGGGACAAGACAAACTGTGAAATCATCAACTGACCCCTCCCGCTCTGGGTGGAGCGGAAGGGGTCAGTTGATGATTTCACATCAGAAAAAAAAAAAAAAAGACATGCTGTTCTGAACCAATTCAAAATAAATTGCGATGAGGTAGGTAGTTTTATTGATCCAAAAGATATACATAGACAAAGGTTGTATATAGTTACATGCTAAGACTTAATCATTAACAATGGACACATGGGGAGACAAAATAATAGTCTATTTTAACAAAAAAATTGAATACTGCCTCCTAAACTAGGGATGGCCTGTATCTTAGGAGACAGTGAATCGATCAAGCTGGACTGCAAATTAATGTTGGACCTTTGGTTTCGAGTGTCGATGTTAGATTTATTTGAGCATGGGTGCAGGTATGGAGAAAGGGTGGAAGTGTGAATGAGAGAGAGGGGAGTGTGTTCGTGAGTGTAATGTTATTTGTATTGTGTTATGAGGTGTTTGTTTGTGCGAGTGAGTGCTAATTGAGTGATTTTTGATTTGTTAAGCGATGTATGCCAGTATAGATTCGGTGTTATTGTAGTAATACTTTTTCTTTCTTTCTTTCTTTCTTCTTTAATATCTCTCAAAATATACAGGATTGCAGGAACATCGACGTGCAACCTGTTACCATGGATTCAGTGCATCATTCTAAACCAGCTGCGTTGAAATTTTTCGTCGGTTATTATATTATAAAATAAAAAGAAACTCGTGGGGTCGGGGGACCGGGTCAGGAACGAAGTTCAAAATGAAAATCCAAGATGGCGGCTGCGAAAATTTTGATATTTCGTTAATTTTCACCTCACTATCGGCTTCAGCGCACTCGAAAACCATGAAAACTATCTCTCTGTACCTTTCTATAATCTATAGTAAAACGTGATGATTTCTATCAGTTTATTCCTACCGCAAGTTGCGTTAAAGAACTTCGTTGCAAAAAATATAGCTATTCCATACATTTTGACCGCGTAAGTAGGTAGGAATGTCATGGTTATACTTTGCGCCTTATATCCTTGCCACCCTGTATATTATCATAGTCCTAACCTTTTCTTCTCTCTTGTCTCCCAGTAATAGCCACGGCACACAACATCACGTTCCTCGAGGTGCCTCGCTACGGCGACCCTCACCAGGAGGCGAACCTGGTCTGTCACTACATGAACGACCGGGACGACCCGGCTCTCCACTCCGTAAAGTGGTATCGGGGCAGCAACGAGATCTTCAGGTTCACGCCCGGACAACAGGTGGGTAGCACTCGGCATACAATTAAGAATCTGGGTAAATTTTGAACCGGATTGTTATGATATTTGTGTGAGCTGTATCTCTCGAAGGAGCACCCAAAAGTATTATTCTACCTTAGATTGTGTTTTGTTTTCAGTTTTTATTGATTCTGAGTCTCTGTGTTCTGAATAACTGTTTCTTTACGATATGGCCTTATTATTAGCCTTATATAACAGCTATGAATAATGAAAGACTGAGATCAAAGTAATGTGCCCAGAAGGCCAATTCCCGTAATTAAAAATATTCCAAATCCATCTCAGCGACAATAAATGTCCAAACTTGACAAAAATGTAGGGAAATTAGAGGCAAGTTTGTCAGATTGAGACTGAGACCAGACTGTGAACGTTCTTAAAATTCGAAAATTGCCTCTCAGGTTACTAATTGCTATGTCTTACGTTTCAGAATGGCACTTTTTGTAATAATGAGTTTATTTCAGTAGAGGGGCTTGTGGCTAAGTAATAACAGCCGCACGACTCGATCGATCAGGTTAAGCTACGCTTGCCGCGTTTGGTCCGTGGATGGGTGACCATCTTTACATACCAAGACCCCTCCGTGTCTCGGAAAGCACATTAAGCCGTTGGTCCCGGCTGTCATTCGTGGATCTGTGACAGTCGTTGTGGGTCGTCAATAGACCAAAAGTCTAACAACCAATCTTACCAAGGGGTAAAGTATTACCCAGCAACTGGGTTGTAGAGGTCAGATAGGCAGTCGCTCCATGTAAAATACTGGTACTCAGCTGCATCCGGTTAGACTGGAAGCCGACCCCAACTTAGTTGGGAGAAGGCAGGAAGACGATGACTAACGGATGGGTAGAGGACCTTATTTTACTGCATAACACTTTCATTTAGAGATAGCACTTGACCGTGTGCTTTATGTCCTAGCGAGTAACGCCCCTGGCGAAATGGCGGTCCAACATGAGCATATCCATTAAAATAAAAAGTCCATTAGCAAAAACAAAATAAAACAACAAAAAAGTAGCGATACGTGTAACCTTTAAGTAGCTGAAAGTGCTTTGAAAATAAATTGTATTAGCAACCCTTGAATATTACTCTAATGGGGTATAATGTACTTTTGATGAGTACCTTCGAGAAAAAATGAGTACAATCAGCAAGTAAAATCGCTCAAAACAATTCAGTACTTATTTTTTTTGTTAGTCTGTACTGACTGTCCCACTGCTGGGAAATGTCCCTCAAATCCTTCCAGCAACTCTACTTTGCTAAAGTGACGCGACCTTATGTAGCGTAGGCTGGCAATAAATAACTCTAGTAGCATTCTGCTCTTCCTCTCTCTCTCTACTTATTTAAAAATTTGCTGTGCCCGACAGGGTCCATAATTGATTCTATTATTTTTTATTTTATCACCTGTAAGTGTACATTATGGATTGCAATAAAAGATTTGAGATTTGAACAGTCCAGTGAGTTTAGCTGTCAAATATTTGTATTAGGTTTTTATCTTGAAGAAAAGTGTGACAATTATAGCGGGAATGATGTAAAGAAATCATATAGTTTTTTTATTTCTTATAGAACCTACAGTAACAGTACAGTACAGTACAGTAAAGTACCTAATCAAATTCATGATTTTGATATTATTAGATGAGTAACTTTTGGTGCAAAGATTTTTTAAATTTTGTTTCACGATTTTTGTTGCCGACCGTAGTAACAGTTCTTGAATAATGATATTTTTATTACGTTGGTAATTCAGAATATTAAAGAGGAACGTTGGACTTACCCCTAGCAACAGTGGCTGCTTGTAAGTAAGATCAAGATGGTGATTCATTCGATATATTCTGCTTATCCTAGAGGTCTCTGCGCACGATATCCGTAATTTCAGCCTAATTTACGGGCGATATCTACTCCTTATTACTGGGTCTACTCTCTAACGGCCGAACCCATTAACCTATTGACAGACCGCTATTGATGGTAGCCAGTATAATCATAACTGCCAGTATAATATAATCATACAGATCGTTACTGATATAGATTATTGGCATGTTAGAACCAGAGATAGATAGGTTGTTTTACCTCCAGTATGCCAAAACTGATGATAGGTAGGTAATTGGGTTCAATCGTAAGTCCATCAACGAAGATACAGGCCCGTCTAGAAGTAATTGATCCGGCAAAACAAGTGAAATATTGAACGGGAAAGACACATCGGGATTAGGAACCACAGTCAAATGTTGTTATTTATTCTTAGTCCTACTAGCGACGCCAGTACGAAGATAGATCTAGTGGACTCTGAAAATGCTCCTGAAGAAGAAAACTGGGTTGAAGTACCTGGACGCAAAAGACCCCACAGCCTTAAGGAACTACCAACTAGCCAAAAGCAAAAAAAATTAAATAGCTACTGGCTGAGTGCTCCCATTACTACTTCCAACCGAATCCACAGTATTATGTCATATGGCATCTTACTGTGGTCGGGCTGCTGACATTGAATCCATTTTTATTTTGCAAAAGAGAGCTGTCAGAGCCATTTACAATCTACGTCGCCGCGAATCTCTTAGGGAACTATTTAAAAGGATTAATATTATGACGGTACCTTGCCAATTAATTTATGAAAATATTATGTCATGTAAAATAAGTGATAAGAAAATAAGTGATAGACATAATTTTAATACTAGAAATAAAGATAAATTAGATCAACCATTTTTCAGAATATCTAAAGTACATACATCTTTTATGGGGTACTGTGTTAAATGTTACAACAAAATACCTTGTGAAATATTGCAATTAAATGAAAGAAAATTTAAAACTTATATTAAAATTACACTTTGTAAGCAAGGATATTACAAATTAGAGGATTATATCCAAGATAAGAATGCTTGGAAACATGCTGGTCCTGCTCCATAGGACAATCTCTAGAGTCTAGACACAATCAAACTGGTTGCTAATGTAATTGTATATAATTTATTCTTTTTTTTTTCTTTGACATTGATTTACATTCTGTAATTACTTGGGGTCACACCCGGACTTATTGAAACTACCTTTTGGAAGGGGCGACTAAAATCAATTTAATCTTAATTTTATTTTTGACGTTCAAAAGTGCCTTTTATGTGCCTATTTGAAATAAATGATTTGACTTTGACTTTGACTCTCTGGCCGAGATGTCACAAATAATTCTTCTGAAACAGCTCAAAAGCCCATCAAACCACCTCCATTGTTCGACAAAGTTAGTAACATTCAGCCACTCTATGACATGCTGAATTCCACAGTTACTGATCAGTACGAAATCAAGATCCTCCGTAGGGAACAAGTGATAATTCATCCAAAAACCACAGAAGCTTACACAAAAATCTACAAGGATCTTCAAAAACGAGAAACTGAATTCTACACGTACAAACCCAAAGAAGAAAGGAGCTTTCGAGTGGTCCTTAAAAACATCCATCCGACTACTGACACCAACGAAATAAAAGTGGCACTAGAAGAATTAGACCACAAAGTAACAAATATCTGGAATATAAAGGATAGAAAAACTAAAACACCTCTACCACTGCACTACATAGACCTGAAGCCACACCAAAATAATAAAAACATTTACAACGTCAAGCGCCTTCTCCATTGCTGCGTTGTATTTGAACCACCAAGACCAAAAAGAAAAATCCCGCAATGCTCCTAACTGCCAGAGATATGGACACACGCGTAGATTCTGTCACCGCCAACCCCGATGCGTCAAGTGCGCTGGAGCACACGCTACTCTCGATTGCGCGAGGAAAGAGCGATCCAATGATGTGCGGTGCATACTTTGTGAAGGAAACCACCCCGCAAATTACAAGGGATGCTCGGTTTATAAGGAATTGCAAAAAGATAAGTATCCCCCTCTAAGACCACAAACCCAACGTAGCAAATACATACAGGAAATAAATAATGGTACAGCCAAAAATAGCCGTTATGAAAGTGCAGGCAATAAATAATACGCAAAAAAAAAAAAAATTAACAACCGGTACAACAACTAAAGAAACCCAACCAACAACACACCTACCTCAATCAAAGCCAAACCCGTCACCTCACATTAAGGAATTTATGCAGACACTCATGAACCAGATGATGCCAATAATTAAGATGCTGGGAGATCTCATGTCTATCCTTCCAAATTTAATGCATTAACATTATGCATCTGGAACGCAAATAACATAACACTCTGAGGAGTTAAAATAATATTGATAGCCTGTTGACTGACAGTTTATATCAGAAACGCATTTCACTTCTAGAAGCCATAAGAAATTCCCTGCATATAAACTTTATCATACCACACACCCTGACGGGAAAGCACATGGTGGATCAGATATAATATTAAGAAGCAAACTAAAACATTACGAATCGGTACCGTACTGCAAAGCATCAATTCAAGCCAGAACTGTAATAGTTGAAGATTGGGTCAGCCCTATTACTGTGTCAGCTCTCTACTGCCCACCGAAACACATTATTAAACAGAAGGAGTTTAGCGAGTACCTCAATTCTCTCGGCGATCGGTTCATAGCTGGTGGAGACTTTAATGCGAAGCATAGCTTTTGGGGCTCAAGATTGACCCTTCCCAGGGACCGGGAGCTACTCAAATCTGTTGAAAAACTGAAAATGGAAATTATATCATCAGGTGAGCCCACATATTGGCCTACTGACAGAAAGAAAACACCTGACCTAATAGACTTCTGTGCCATTAAAGGTGTCTCGAAAGATTACTTCCAGTGCCAGAGCAGCTATGAGCTATCTTCCGACCATTCACCAGTCTTAGTCACATTATTTAGTAGTTTCAAAGAAACTACAGAAACCTGCGTCCTTCACACCAAAAAGACAGCTTGGAAAATCTTCAGGTCAATAGTCAATCATGCCCTGACGCCTACAGTCAGTTTAAAATCAGAAGATGATATAGAAGCAGCAATAGAATTCTTCAATAATTCAGTACAAACTGCTGCCTGGCAATGTACTCCTGCCAATAACTTAAAGAATAGCAAAAAATCTATATCCCATACTATACTGGATAAAATAACTGAAAAAAGGAGACTAAGAAAGCAATGGCAACAATTTAGATGTCCTAACGATGAAAGTAAATTAAACCACGCTGTTAGGAAGCTCAAAAAGCTTTTAGATGAGGACAGAAATAATAGTGTCCAGGCTTTCCTGAGCAAACTTGATGCTACTGCTGCTACAGACTACTCACTGTGGAAAGCTACCAAAAAACTAAAGCGACCTAAAATGCTGTCTCTCCCACTTCGGCAAGCCAACGGGTGCTGGGCACGTAATGACGAAGAACGAAGAAAAATGCACAACATTTGCGGAACACTTAAAAGACGTATTTCACCCTCACTCCTACGAAGGGCCCCCAGAGCACAAAAAAGAAGTCCAGAGAGAAGTTCAGCTGGATTGTGATTTATCCACTAGCCCCATCGCAATGTTTACAAAGCAGGAACTAATTAGAGTAATAAAAAACTTAAAACCTAAAAAAGCCCCTGGTTATGATTTGATTACTGGCATGATCTTGCAACAACTTCCAGATTCTGGCCTGACTTTCCTGTTGTCAATCTACAATACTATGTCTAGACTATTCTTTTTTCCCCCTCAATGGAAAAGAGCTAAGATCCTAATGGTTCCTAAACCAGGGAAACCTCTTGAAGACCCGAATTCATACCGACCAATAAGCCTACTTTCAAAAGCGTCTAAAGTCTATGAAACACTCCTGTCAACACGCTTAATGTCTATAATTAAAGAAAGACATTTAATACCCGACCATCAATTTGGGTTCCGACAAAGACATGGCACAATAGACCAGGTTCACAGGCTCGTCAGTCAAATTCACAATACTTTCGAAGATAAGGAATATTGTGCTGCTGCCTTCCTTGACATTTCTCAAGCATTTGATAGAGTTTGGCACGAAGGCCTCCTCTATAAAATCAAAAATAGCTTCCCAAGAAACATCTTCCTCATCTTGATGTCGTACTTGAGAAATAAATACTTCTTCGTGCAGAGTGGAGACGTATTATCAAAGCTGTATCCTATTGCTGCTGGGGTACCTCAGGGCAGTGTGCTTGGACCGATTTTGTACTTGATTCATACCGCGGACCTCCTAATATCAAATTTAGCGACTACAGAAACCTTCGCGGATGAGACAGCTGTGCTGGCATCCCATTCTGACCATAGAGTAGCATCAGCTATGCTGCAGACTTGTTTGGACGACATAGACCTCTGGCTCAAAAAGTGGAGGATAAAAGCAAACGAGACCAAGTCGGTAAATATCACATTTTCTAGGAGAAAGGATACATGCCCACCAGTACAGTTAAATATAATACAAGTGCCTCAAGCTGAACATGTTAAATACCTAGGTTTATACCTTGACAGACGTCTTACTTGGACAAAACACATCTTCACCAAACGGAAGCAACTTGGACTGACACTAAGAAAGTTCTACTGGTTAATTGGCCAAAATTCACAATTACACCTGGAAAATAAAATCCTTTTATACAAAGCCATAACCAAGCCTATATGGCATCCAGCTATGGGTAACAGCATCACACTCTAACATAGAAATCATACAGTGCTTTCAGAACAAGCTTCTGAGGACAATCACAAACGCCCCATGGTTTGTTCAAATGAAGCTCTACACCACGATCTGAATATACTTCCAGTCCAAGAGGAAATAAAAAGCTACATCAAGGCATACAAAAAAAGAATAACTCGTCACCCAAACATCTTAGCAAAGCATCTCATGGATAAAAAAGGAACCCGCAGGCTAAAACACAAAATTCCACAAGATTTTATTGGACAATCTTAGCATTATGCTTTTTAAGTAAGAGGTTGTGTCATAGGACATATACCAGGCAAGCCATCTAACACGCCATAGAAATGACTTAATGTCCTAATGAACAGATTGAAAGCGAAAAGAGACAAAAAAAAAAATCTTGGTTCTGGTCCAGAACTAATCTGATTTCCATAAATAATACGTACGTAAGTAAAGCCTGTAATTTCGGCCAAAATTACGGATGTCATACTAAACGTGTAGACCCCACCTACGGACAAAAGATTAGTTTGGAGGGACCTAAGAATGAATGACACCACGATTTGACAGTTGTCCCTACTCCCCTGATGTGTTTTTACCCGTTAGAAAAATGTAATTTTTCGGGTGTAGGGTACTCTCCGAAGCTTAGAACTACTTTCAGACGGGCCCGTATCTTAGTAGTAGGACTTAGAGAGTAGGGAAGTACTTGATTTCATACAATCTTTGATATTGCAAAATAATAAGCTACCTATAATGTTTGTTTGTAAGGGCTATTATCGGGTTTTGGGATATTCCTAAAACCAGCCCGAAGCTATTCTATTAACATTTACATGATATAACATTAACATACCACATATTACATTAAATTACATACAACAAAAACACCAGCGTTCGCAAGATTTATCGACTATTTTTGATATCGACTGTATTCGTTACAATGATAATAATAATTTTAGAGGGGAGCAATTGTTAGTAAATCTCTACGTGTATTGTGGTGCCCTAGTATGTACAAAAAAGATTTTTATGTTTTTTATAAACCGTTATTAACATTTTAGCGAGATCAGAGCAAAATGGATTGCTGTGGTTCGGAAAATAAATAACAGCGAATGAAATAGGATCATCAGTTGGTTTTAGAGTACTTTTTCAGGTCTGAAAATACAATTGTGTATCAACGTAGAATTTGTAAACATGTTTGAATTTATTTAGCTCTATGATTATTTTTGCGTCTCAAAACAGTGAAGAAAAACAGCGTGAGGAATCAGGCACCCTAGAACCAAAAAATCGAAGACATGTTACATCTACCAACCCGCACTAGGCCCGCCTGGTGGATTAAGGCCCACTCCCTCTCACAGAGAGGAGGCCTGTGTGTCTGTAGTGGGAATCATTATTTTCTTTGGCTTTTTAATTAATTTGAATTTTAACGAAACTTCTACGGGGATCTCATAACAACTCTTTATAGTCTCGATTCCCAGGGTGGGCAGTCTTATTGGGGTTTTCAATCAAGAATTTTGCAGCAGCAGTGGGGCTGATGGCAGTAAGCTCGTCCCACTATTACCTACATGGGATTTAAACATAACAAACAGCGAAATGTGGGACTTCCCCAACCTCAGCTTTTTCGGGGCGTGATGTTCTGTTATCCATATCTACTCATCGTACCTATACATATTACAAACTAAAGTCGCTTTTCATGCCTGCCTGTGTTCTCGCGTTGGTCTTCTAAACTAGGCAACGGATTTCCGGAAGGTTTATGTGTATAATGATGTTAGGTTATGTCATAAAAACTGTGCGAAGTAGAGCGTAATGTCAGTGTCTAATATAAACTTTCTTTTTCAGCCCCCCACGAGGACTTTCAACTCCACAGCGGGGGGCGTGTCCAAGGGCACCTGCAACCTGAACAGCTGTGCCATCAGCGTGGTGCTACCAAGGAACTATAACACGAAGCTGTCGTTCACTTGTGAGGTCTCCACCGAAGGCCCCAGGTTTGCTGTTGTCAAGCAAACCAAGAATTTAACTGTGGCTGGTATGTTTCCTTACGACTTTTTATAGAAATACTAGTTTTCACATGCGGTTTTGCTCTCGTGGTCCCGGATAAATAGCCTATGTCAATCTTCGGCCCTTAAACTATTTTATTTTAATGAAAATCGACTATCCGGTAGAAGGCTAGCGAAAATATTGTGTAAAAAATAGCGTTTTCCAAGAATTTTTAATATTCATAAGGAACTAAATTTTTTATGAACTTTATAACTTATTCAGGAAAGTAAGTCTAAGTACAAATGTATCTTTTCTAGACACTTTCTAAGAAATATATTATTATACCTATTTTCTAAGTTGGTCCTTCTTTGTGTGACTGTGTTTCTTCACTTGTAAATTTCCAGATTTTAATTTTAATACTTCATGCAAAACTATTTTTTAACAATGATTAATACTCGTATTGCGTTGCTGCAAACATATTTTAAGGTGCATCCACACTGAAGTTACTTTTTGTGGAGCAACGGTTACAAGTGTCAGTTGTGGGTGACAGCGGATAACAAAAAAATATTTAGTAACCCTAGTACAAGTTAAAGAAAGATAATTTAATGTAATCATGTGGCAAATTGTTGCTTTACAAAAAGTAATTTCGGTGTGGATGCACCTTTACACTGAGTCTGCATGCTATTCTGAAGCTACATGTTTCACGCTTCTCGAAACAATGCTGCTGCAGCAAAGTTGTGCAACTTTTGTTTACCTCGAATGTGGTGCTTTAAGTAATTTTCCAACATAATTTTTCCTTACACAGTGACGTTAAAGGAAGACCCAGTGATAATGGGCTTACCTGGCACGGTTCAGCTCGGTGAGGACGTGCTGCTCAACTGCACGACCCAGCCAGCGATGCCGCCGGCCAACATCGTGTGGTACATCGACGGACGGCCTGATAGGGTTAGTACATCAGGAATTGAAACCCGTTTTGTAAAAATTCTCACACAATCACTCAGGGAAGAGTAGGTAACACTTTTATCTGTGTTTTGAAGGTTTCAACTTTAACTTATTCGTCGTCATAGTCATCATTTTAGTCGAACAACGTCCACTGCTTGACCCACCCCATGTTTACACGGGCACGTTATCATCGCGGTGATTTTTTTTCGCGCACTGGATTTTCAACGCACTGCTTTGCGCCGAGAGTCGAAAATCTAACAGTGTGTTTTTCTGACGCACTAGGATACGCTCTGTTGGATTCTTAGTGCTCGGCTCAACACCGAGAGTTGAAAATCCTGTGCACGATATCGCGCTACAATATTTTTAGGACCGTGCGAAGGTGGGCGTTAGGCCTCCCGCAAGCACCACCACTTCGAACAGTTCTGTGCTTTCCGCATCGAGCGGATTGAAAAGAATTTGTAACTTGGTTGTAAAGTAAGTAAATCAAACATTTTCAGTGCGGGTTTCCGCTGGATTCGGGGGACCGGTTATTGTGGCGATGCTACGGGGAGGTTCATATCCAGCAGTGGTCGTCTTTCGGCTGAACAATGATGATAATAAGCCAAATAGAACATTATTACTATAGACAGTGGAACGCCAGAACACGGTCAATATGCTAAGTGGACTTGCATCACCTTCTAGAGGTGATGCAAGTCCACCGACCATATTGGTGACTTACCTAAAATCAAAAGGGTCAGGTGTAATATTAGTATTCGACGACACGGTTGGCGCAGTGGCTGAGCGATCGACTGCTGCGCTGCGTGTCGCGGGTTCGATTCCCGCACGGAACAAATATTTGTATTGCCTACAGGTAGTTGTTCTGGTTCTGGCTGTTTGTGTATGTGTGTTAAAATGTTCGCACCCCACGATACAAGAGTAATTCCTAGTGTGGGACAAAGTTTAAAAAAAAAAAAAAAATAATAGTCGTAACCTGGACGAAGCAAGAGGAGTATGTAAGAACAGCGTAGATTCTGGACATGAACTACTTTTGTGTATATTATTGACAGGTATCCTTTACATTGCCAACAGACAGAATTCGGGCTGTTGAACAATACACAAGTTTCTTCCGCCAACGATTTCGGCCTCCGGTCGAGCTGGCGAGCCCTACGGCTGCGAGTGGCCACGTCCAAAGGCTACATGGCCTTACGCTGCGAGGCCACGCAGCCAACCTGGCCCCCCTACACGAGGGCTGCGAATGCGACCCTGGTAGTTGCGAGGTCGCCGCATTTGTCTATGTTTACAGCTGCAGGTGGGTTCTATGGTTTTGTGATAATCACTAATTTCTAGTATGACATTTTATACTGTTTTAATAGATATTTCCTGTGAGATGCGGGTGCAAAGTTTAGGTATCTTTCAAAATTAGATGAGTCTGACTTTGCTTTGCACCACATCTAAGCTAACTTAATATCACCGTATAAGTATCTACGATAACTAGCTTCCGTCAAGCGACTAATTAACATACTATGCTACCCTGGTACTCTAGTAGACGTAATTAAGACACGGCGGAGATGACTTGCATTCCGGTTTCGCGATTCTGGTGAAAACCGCTTAATTCTCCTGAGGGTTATTTGTCTAATTTTGCAAAGGGTTTCAAATAGCGATAAGTTTTCGAGACTGCTCGAGTTTGTTGGAGGTTCCCAACTATTCAGAAACTCGCGAGATACTTGAGCTGCTGAAGTTTGTCTGTTTATCCTTAACATTTTGAGCATACAGTTTAATTTGGCCGATTAATTCTGTAAAAATCTCACCGTGAAAAGTTAGGTGAAATGAGCTTAGAGTGAGCTGTCAATAGTGTTAATCCCTAGCATTAGTTGGAATGACAGCTCACTCCACGCTCACTTCACTTAAGTTTTCACGGTGAGATCGTTACAGAATCGCACTGATTCAAAATGATATATTGTTTTTCATCTATCATTTAAAAAATACAATGTTTTGAATCGTATCATTGGATGTTGTAACAGTATTTTTGATAAAACATTTTTATTTTTTGCACTGTACATGCAGGGCATAAAAAACTGGACAATAATTTTACACGCACTCCAACAATTTCATAAATGACGAACAATACTTTTCATTTTGCAACTCGTAGTCCAATTTCTATAATAGTCCAATTTCGATTCGGCATGAAATTCAACATTTCAAAGAGCTCGAGCAATGTGCAATTTCTTGCTCAAATGGATGATCAATGGAGTAGGAGCAATTATGAGTTAACATGGTCGCACATGATTCTCGTATAACTTAACTTGATAACAAATCTGTTATTGGTTGAGTGACTTTCCTTGTTATCAAAGAAAAGTTAATAGCCCGAATGCTCATGGCTCAATGAGCGAAGAAATGTTACAGTTGATAGTTTGTGATTTTGAATGTTGTTGTAAGTTTTGCATAGTGTATAACGTAACGATGGTCGTGACGATGACGACGGTGATGAGACGACGATGAAGACGGTGGCTGCACTTAACGGCCGTAGTCTGTCATGAAAATGATGACAGCGGCAAAGATTTAAATCGTTAGATTTGCCCTACCGCGTCAAAAGATAGCCGCATTTGTGATTCCTTTTGACACTTCTGACACAGAATGACGCCAGTGACTTGATTTAATTGTCATGGAAACGCTATCTAATAATGTGTGAGCTCATTCTTCTCAGTATGGATATTTTTTTCGCGTGACTGACTTCAGTGAGAGAAAATCTAGCGGTTTAAATCTTTGGGCAGCGGGGTTTGATTTAATTTCAAATACTGGTGTAAATGACAGATTTTCATGACAGCTGTTATAATAAGTATAAAGAAACCGCTTTTCTAGGAACGTAATCCCTTAAATTGGAACTATGTCTTAATTACCCCAAGTAGGCTCCAATTTCGTACCAAACGATCAATATTATACCAAGCATTCAGATTTCTGTAGGAGGTGTCATCCCCGGATGAACCACAAGCCGCAAGCGATGGTCAACCTTTTTAAGGGTAACGCTCCTGAGAAATTACTGAGGCTCCACTCTCCATTCGACCGTCAACCACCGGGCTCTGTTGAACCGTATTAGATAACCACTTAAAATTTTCAAAGAGTTAATGAAACTACTAAACGGCCGCTATAACAACACTAATAAAACTAAAAACAAGTTCACAATTAAAGACGTTTCTTGTATGAGGCCCATACAAGAACCGTTAAATATCGTACCGTGGTACTAAACCCTTCGTTGTGCGAGTCTGACAGGCACTTGACCACTTTCATCCATCGCGCTGTCATCATTAAGCGACTAGTTTAAAAGCAAAGGTCATCAAGACCTTTTTTAATTCAGTACCTAACTAACCATCATACCATTGTCCACAGGTTCAAGCTCAAACAAGTTGGATGCAACAGTACTGATACTCGCGTTCTGCATCTCAGTACATATATTTTCTAAATACAGTGCCTTGAGTGAAGTCAAACCGATGCTGTAGGTGTCAGCTTAAGAGCGATTAGTATAGTTAGATAACTATTTATGTCACGACAATGTTTACACGGGGAGAAAAAGCAGAAAATAATTACTTAAAAGTGCCGTGAGAAGAAGTTCCGCAACATTGTTGCAGCAACATGCGGGGAAAATGTTTCTAGCAACATACAGTACAGATTGAACATAAAACATGAGGCTAGCAACACAAAACGATGTTGCTAGCAAAAGTTACACAACATTGTTACAGCAACACCCTTTTTTGTTGCTGTAACAATGTTGTGTAACTTTGGTATCATTAGTACGACACTTAAGAATCGAGATAAAATGGATAACAAAGGGAAAAAAGATGTGCAAAAATGTTCTTTGAAAAGACGGAAAAACACTCTGGATGCTAAAGCGGGTTTAATTGACAAGGTTCTCGCTCACAGTAACATTTTAAAAGAAAACTTACTGAGAGCTTTTCCAATCGGCCCTTTGCTTTGAATTTCGACGCTCCGTAACTTTTCAGTTCTGCACCAAGAAATGAGGAAGCGAGCTTTAACCGAGGGGGTAACTTTTCTTAGAGACAACAAATCAGCAAAAAAGGCTTGCCTTTTTAATCATTTCGATCTGAGAGATGAAATCATAAATGTATAGGCTGAGATATGAGCGTAGTGAGAGCCGGGAACGCGGGTAACAGAGTTTTGGGTTTCCATTTCAGATCAGTTTCTTCACAATAATACACACCCAAGCTACTTTTGGCGTTTTTCATTATCACTCTCTTAGCTTCCGCTGTTCGCCTGGTACTTCTCAAGCGACGTAAAAATGGACGCGTAATGAGACGTTGCCATAGTTTAAAACTACCATAATAACACTATTATTCCAAGTACTTACTACTCACGGCAAATTATAGCAAAATCAAAAAAATCACAAGAAAACGGGCACTGTCAATTTTCCATCCTTACTTTCTCTGTAAGCATCGGTATAATGTTCAAGTGAAAAGAAAATGCGTCCCTAAGCAACAAACATGAGCTACTGTAAAATTGTAAGTACGTTTTATCATTCCCAGTCGACATCAAAGCATTTAACTCATAAATAAAATCTCAAATTATAAATATTTCTATCAATACATGCTCCATACTATGCAGGAAGCATCAAAGAGTCTCCGTATCAATTGTATCCTCATAAATACATAACACAAACAATCGTAGGAGCATTCAGAGATCTTTTATTTCCTTATACCATTCAATATTTATGAAATCCTGGTACATTGTACAATCGAATGCGATGCGACTCTCTTTTAGCGTGTAAACATTGTAAAACGCAGCTGTATTCTGCCGTTTGTGAAAATTGCAAAGTGTATGTGATAAAAAGCGTATTTTTCATTTTTTATGGTTATAGGTTTGGCCTGTCTTGAAACTTCGTCATGTGTAGTGTACGCTGCACTACCTTAATTTCCTTGATGGTCAAGATGTGTGGTCCTAAATACCTTTTGATGTGGCGAGCCAGTACCAAGGCAGACCACTCGAGTACCGTCGTCGGTAGCCTGTAGCGCCCGTAAGAGCCGGGGCACACGATACGTTGCGGCGCTGCACCGCAAAGATGTCGCCGTATCGGCGGACACATAAGCGGTGTGGCGGCTCCGCGTTGTTATGTCGCAGCGGCGGTGGGGCCGTCGACAGCGCCCCAGCAGCGTTGGACAGTCTGTTAATAAAAATGGATCGTAAAAGAAGTCTGCTGTTGGCCCTACTATTACGCCACCGCAGAAATCGACGTAGAAGCGTACGACAATCTTCTTTGTTGATACAATTTTTTTTAAACCTGCATCAAAGTAAACAAGAAACTCAGAAAAAAAAAACGCATAAACAACTGAGCGGTGCCGCTCCGACGTAGCAACGCATTCACCCCACCCCGCCTCGTCTCGGCGGTTGCAAGTCCGGCGCCGCAGCGCATCGTGTGACATGCCACAGATATTTCTATGTAAGCCGACGCAGCGACACCGGTCCGGCGCCGCGCCGCCGCCGCGACGCATCTTGTGCTCCGGCTCTCAGTGCCACGACTGACCAAATTAGTTCGGCTAGCACTAGACGTAATTTAATCCGAAGTTCCAAAATCTCCGGACGTCTTAAAATAGATTGAGTGATGACTATTTGTAAATATCAGCAACAATCAGGGTTTCGCTATTTTAGTGTTAGAGAAGATCTTTGGTCGCCATCATCAGTTTAATAATATTATGAATGAGCAATACAATTCTTTGTAGTTCCAAATTAACTGCGATAGTTATTATGTTTAAGCTTCTGACTAGATATTTTAGCCAAATTCGATCGATGCCTGAAAGCTAGTTTCTCTGGATATTCATTGTAAACTGTGTAACAAATTCAAATTAGTTGTTAGTAGGTTGAAACCTACGAGGCACGTGGCGAAATTATTAATCCGTAAGTCAATGTCATTTACCAAACGTGAAGTACGTATAATCTATGTATATTGAGCTTGAGAAAGAGACTGTCACAAAGACAGATATGAGTGACAGAGAAGAGACAACGCTTTGCAGAGTTGATTTTTTCCTGGAACTCGTCTCATATTGTGGCATGTTTATTTACTGTAATATTTATTAATAAAGCTTTTTTCAGTTTTTATCTTAAATAAAAGTCCAAACAAAATATCAACCACATGGCTCATTAAAAAATAGTATCAGGCTCGAAGGACCAACATGGAGTAAAACATCGCATTGGAAAATATATGTTAATATTTGAGTGAGTTTGCACCGTCCGTGTGCGTCCGTATTCTGTAACATCCTTTGCAATGGAGCTGGGAATGCGAGGCTCAATCCTTTGTGAGGCCCAATAAGCTTTTAGAGCACTTTGACCGTGCCTGCCTACCGTTTTACTTGCAATAACGCGCTGTTTTCTGTTATCACGTTCATATTTGATGTGATATGACTTTTCATGGGGGTCCGTATGGAAGTTTCGAAGTTACAGCAGAGATTTGAGTTAGAAGTTTGTTTTTGTTTGTTTCCCTGTAAGGAATCGTTTGAAGATGTGTTTTAGATAGGCGTTAATGTGAAAATAATGCTCAGTAAATTGTAGATAGGGAGGGAAGTGATGTGGCAAAGTTATGTTGTTATGGAATCATTAATATTTTTAGAACTAGAAGACGGCAGAACACAGCTTCGTAACTTGTGATAGATAAATTGTAATAAAAAATGTCGTGAAATAAAATTATATTATAAAATCAATTATTCTATAAATAGCAAGCACTGAATTTCGATGTTTTATGTCACGAGAAAAAATAAAAATTTGTAATATTTACATATGTTGGAAAGGGGCTGATGCGAATACGATTAAGTTAATGTAATGTACAGACTAAGGCAGGGACAAGTTGTGTTGACAGTTAAGCATTAAACTTACCTACGTTTAACTTATGCGTTAAGTTTCTAAATCGTGGGTTAAGTTGCAAAGCCTTCTACTTCAAATAGAAAATGTTGAAAAGAAATTCAAACATTTAGCCCCTTGAGATTTTATCATGGATAAGTAGCTTGTGAGCTTTATGTATTGTAATAAAATGACATAGAGATTTTTTTAACCAAAGTTAGATATTTTCAAGGAACTTACTCATAAATACAGGGTCAAATTAAATCAGCGAAATTCCGCCGACGTGATGGTTATCGATATCTTAACATGATAAAGCAAAAAATAAATTAACTTGATTTTTTTTGTGGGGTTGTTGATCTCTGTTAGTGTATTAGCTTAAAATATCAGTTTAAAAAAAGTTTTTTTTGTCTAATCTTCACGGACGTGATTGATATTGACATCTAAACACGATTAAACCTATTTTTGCAACTCATGCTTCAAATAACAACACTAACTGGTGGTCGTTGACCCCTAAAAAACATCAAAACTTTTTTATTTTTATTTTAAATAAAAAAATATTATTTTGATATCGATACCAATCACGTCTGCAGAGTTTCGCTAAATAATTTAATTCTACCGTGTATACACCATAGGAAATAAAAAAAAAATTCTAACATAGATCTGCTTAGTTCTAAATTGCTTGTGTCTTTCCAAAAACATGTTTGTTGTATCATGTGAGTAGGTATTATCTATGACGACAGCTTCAATCCGCTTGCTACATTGTGACTAGTTTTTTCATTTTCATAAAACAAAATGAATTAAAATCCTATTTTAACAATTCCCTGTGATATTCCATATTTTGTATTTTTGTACCGCCGCCATCTTGTTGAGCTGTCAACACAACGCTGTCAAATTGTTGTTAGAATACAAATGTTAAATAAATTATTTGTACGTTGTTTAGTTTTATGCAACGAATTTATTACTTTTTTTGTATTTTCATATTGTTCTAGGATTTTCGTTGCCGTTGTGTTATTTTAATTTTGTCTATGAATTACTATGTTTGAAACAATTTAACAATCTTGTGCTAGTTTATAAGTGTAATACTTTTTTGTTGTCAATAATAATCCTGATGATAGGTAGTCAATTCAGAATTTAATTTATATTTATGGTACCTTCTTGATACCATTCTAATAACCAATAGAGATGAGAAACTTACAAATATAGAATAAACTACCAAAAAGTTCCAGTAGCATCTGTGTACTCCATCACATGATACCTTTTTCGTGCAAGTCATATTCCAATGAGTAATGGCGCAGGCAGCTTATCTGCGTTAAAATTTCGAATAACTCAAACATTGTTCATACGTTTTTTTGCCAAATGCTTTAAACTGGAAAATGACGTTTGTTTCGAATAAATGCGAACTGCGATTTATAAAAAATGCATCTTGTTTTTGGTTGGTATGATTGCATTGCGGTAATAATAGGAATGGCTTTGAATTATGTTGTGACATAATTTATGTGCTTTTATGATTTCTAACGTGATGATTTTATCGTGGACGTCTACGTCCATAATATAGAAATATGTACACGTTGTCGTGGACGTGTATCGTCAAAGCATATATTCCATACATTTTACTGTGTGTTATCGTGATACCGTGATGTGGACGTCCACGATAATATCGTCACGTTAGAAATTATAAAGAGCAGAATAGGTATGTAAGTAGTAACTTTACATTGACGTTTCAAAGTCTCCATTTTGCAAAATAGTCCATTCATTTCCTTCGAATCAAAAAGAACATTTCTTCTGCAGTTGGCTACCTATGTACCAGGAGAACAGTTTGTATGACTAAGTTACCTTAATGTAGATTATAAAAAGATGCATTGTTTTTCTTCCGTATTTTTCCACGTCCTGACGTTCCTAAAATTCTTCTATTGTATATAGTATTGTATTACTTTGGTGCCAAATTCTAGGTATTTGTTAATAGTGAATCACTCAAATTCTAGTCTTGGCATTTTAAAATGTTTTTGACAGCTGAACAGATTTAATGCGCGAGGTGCAAAAACAGTTTTCATTAATTTCAGACGTTGAAAATTAAAAAAAAGCATCTAAAAGCGGAACAAAAATATTATACGAGTACTGTATTTTAAATAAAAACTCCACAAAACGGGTTAACGGGTGTTAAAATACTAAAACCCATAACACACCGTGTCTAATTTTATACCCAAAAAATCTAATTTGAATATTTTTCACCGCACTGTTGCAAAAACGCAGATTCCCGCGTAAAACCGTAGTGACGTCATCAAAATTCATGAAACCGAACAATCCCGAACGTAATGAGATTTAAAAACGACTGACGGGGCGCGGAACGGGTGTGCGTGACGTCACTACGTGTTACAACGGGGCAGATTTCATGTTATGCTTTCCTTGTATTAGAGAATCTTATTAGAAGAAAATAAAAATAAAACAAAAGAAAGTAAAAGTAAAGTTTTGTTCGTGTTGCCCTTTCCAATCGACTTAAAGTGATCGTGACTTTCGACTTTTCAAAATTGTATTGTATTGCAACTTGCTAAAAAGGTTTTTATTTCTTTTCTTGTATCAGTTGAGAATAAAATTCGCAGAAGGTCTGTTACACGAGTATTTACCTACTGCTTAAATTATAACATTTCATTACCATACATTAACCTTAAAATCGGTTTCATACTACTTTTTGTTGATAAAATTGCGTCAATGCTAACTTTAACCATCTCTCGTCTTTCCTGACCTCCAAATAAAAAAATATTACCAATAAACTTTTTCGCAGAAAGATTTTCTCAATACTTGCGACTCCAGATTTTCTCATCAAGGCTCATCAATACTCCTCAGCACTCACATGAAGCAATCCAGTTCCTATGCTCTAGTAAAAAATCTTACGACCTTACATAATAAGGGTACTAATGAAGGCATAAATTTGATTTCTATCGCCGAATCCGAATCCGCACGTTCGTAACAAGGTCGACAGAGATGAGAGTAAGTACAATGGTTCCAAATGACGGGCTCGGAGTGTCGACACATTGTCTACGAGATACGTTTTTCACGACCCTTCGTATCGTGTGTGATATTATACCCACACGATCAACATTATCAGCGTCGTTCGACTTTTCGATTGCGTAGGTGTACATTATAAGTTAGGATGATCAACGGATCATAACATCGATGTACAACAAGAAAAACTTTACCGTTTTGTCGATTTCAATTTTAAAAAATCGGCTGAGGGGGTCATAAATGAAATTATTTATTCTGTAAATAGGATATCGAGATCACTTTTACACGTCATATTATAAAAAATTAAATATAAGCTAGATGAGGTCGGCGTTTCCTATCTGACTACTCTGAAAAGAAAGGCCGATACAAACTCAGAGAGGTCACAGTCTCTTTTAAAGTCCAGACATAATCTTGGTCAGGTCATGTGAAGTCCATGTCATGTAGATTGATGTCTGAAATGGTCTTTAGAGGAAAGAACCACACAATGATTCAGATATTTCGATGGTACCTAACTTACACAATTTACTTGATCAGGGCTTACGATCTCAGTGGGTACAATTCATATTCTTTTGTTATGAAAACATGAAACTTCTATTTCTTCAAAGAATTTGTTCTCGCAATATTATAAAAACAACGTGAACTATGAAATGTAGTAGTTTCAAAGTTTATTCACGGAGTTTTCCTTGCTAATAACATCACGATATTACATTGTCCCCAAGAAATGTAAAGTAGGAACGCTTTCAGCTGTTTGAAACATTTTAATGCAAAGAATTCTTCTGTCACTCGTCGTGCCAAACTATTATAAATATTAAAGTTATTATTGTGTAAATTGTATATAAAATAATGACAGCTAGGTAGTTAAAAATGTCTAAATTTAATAAATCTATAAAAATCTATTGACGACTCTTTTTGTGATTTGTTTTAAGTAAATGGGAGACGTTTTCACTGTGTTCATATTTAATTAATAATGCTAAGCTCATTAGTACGTTTTTAATTAAACGAAATGTTGGTTGCTCTGCCATTTCAGTTCAAAGAAAATGTTAATTATAATATGTTAACTTTTATAACTTTTTTCAGTATGCACGTTTCGTTTCTATCAAAAACTTTAGCTTTTGTAGAACTAGTCTTTATAAATGAACTTTATAAAACTATTGTAACTCATTTTAAATTAATTTTAATAGGTATTGCTGCAGCCGTGCTCTTTTAACTTAATTAATCTCCCAATTTATTTAAAATAAAATATATTTGTAATTTAATTTTCACGTGACTTTGTAATTTTATTTTATTAGTGATCGTCCACGTTGTATAAATATTGGTCAATTTTGAACACTATCAAAATATTCTGTGATACATTTGTTTCTTAGTTTAATATTGCATTATATAAATATATGTAACATATTAATATTGTCATTGGGTGTCACGTTCTTAATGGCGATAAATAAATGTATTTAATGAATTATTGGCATTTTAATTTTGGCAAACCTGTTAGTAGCATCATTAGTTGCAAAAAAATAAAGTTGGTACAAAGGGCCAGGATGGGCTATCAGTTTAAAAAGGATGCAACAGCACGATAGCTTTGTAAAAATAATACTGCGGAGAGAAACGAACGAATTGCTAAACAATTGCAATCACATTTATCCACAGCATCTCCGAGCACAAACAACATTCATTCTTCCGCATTTTACAGGTAACTAAAAATATATTTTTACACAAACTCAGCACTGCAATTTTTATCCTATTCATACAAACGTTCTGAACGGTACAATAACACGGAATCGCAAACCAACCGCGTATTAGAAGAAAAGGGGACGCTAGCAACGATTTACGGGTCGAGAACTCCGAATAGAGCGGTTTTTTATAGCAGAACTACGTCGCTTCATGTTCCCCTGGTATTTTTTTTCCATCACACACACATACGCAGAATAGGATTTAGGTTGCGCAAAGAACTTTAACGAGTGGGACTCGTCGCATTGTCTCCTAGTTCTTATGTCGGCCTGGTATGTATACGCAAAAGACAGAAACACGTAAGCCTCCACTTTACTTGAAATTCAAAGGAAAAAAAATGTATGCAAAAAAGATAACACACACAAGTCCCGTTTGAAACGAGAATGAAGACTTAAAAAAAAATGGAAAAGAATTTTTCGCTGGGAATACATGGAAGCTTTATTATTTTTCTTAATATCTGCGGGAACCGGATGTTTTCTTCAACATCCCGTACAATTTCAACCGGGTTACTGTCACACATGCTTACTCGTTAGTAACATGTAAACACGTTGCGAGTAATTAATTCTCACTCAACATGATAGCTATGCGCTTACCACCGTAGTACCAGTTCTCGTTAACTCACTAAGTTCGGAATTTATCATTAACATGTGTTGGAAGTGAAGTGAACTTGAAGGTACATGGTAAGCGTTTGATGGTTGAATTTCGTGGTCTTTTGGCTCGCGGATTTGAATACTTAAGCGCACTTTACTAGCTTTAAGCTCATTGCAAAGAGCCTCTTCATTTTAGTTGTAATTCTAGAGTGCTCTATCATTTCAAAAGGTACCTATTAATTACCTAATTGCATTTGTATTATGCACAGAATTGAATTTCACTGTTTCTTAACACAAATTGAATAATTATATCATTTGACAAACTCTTCTCACATTATTCACTCCTAGTCCAACCAATTTCTTATTCGACGAAATTAGCGATTTACTTTTAGTAGATTTTCCTTGTTGGCCGTTACAATGATTGTTCATCAGATAGCCATAATGATCTCTCCCGTCGAATAGATTATTTATCCACCACGAAATGATACTATTATTACACAAGGAAGTTTGGATAACTTTTGATATTATTGTTATAATCCCTTAGGCGTCTTTTATCTCACTGATTGCGGGGAAGAAGAAGAATTTGGAACAAATAATAAATCAGATCAAATCAAAGCAAGTATTCTTGGCCTTAATGTCGATCCCTTCAATGGCCTAAGCTTCTAATGTAGGGGGTAGCTAAAGTAAGACCACTTTTCAGACATTTAGACGTTTGTTTTAGTTTGCAGAACTCAAGATTCGACCTCGGTAAGCGCAAGACAAGTTAGCCTCGACAATCGATCCAAAGTTGCCACAAGCCAAATATTCTGACGTAGATATCCCTAATTACATCATACCTACATGCCAAACCCACATCAGTTTAAACATCTAAATTGCGTATAAGGATTAAATTCATAATAGTATTAGGTACATAAGTTACATGATAATAGAATCCGTGACGTTGTTGTTAAAGTTGTCGGAAGGCACAAAGCGGTCTCTTTATACGTTCAAAGCTTTCAAAGCTGGATGTCCCGGAATATAATATTCGAATCCGGATACCTTAGGTACGCGAAATCGAAATAATAATGAGGAGGGTCAGGATCTCTTTGATACTCCGTTTTGGTTGAATGTGGAAGTGCATAAAACGACAGAAATATTATCTGTTTAATTTGAAAATATCCGTACTTACTTTGTTTTATCTCGTTTTAATTACAAGTCAAATGGTTTATTTATAACCACCATCCTCATTCCGTAACACACTATCAATCTCCATCTGAATCATTTTGAAGGATATTGCTAATCCATTGCTTCATATGTTAGAAAAATATGTCTGCTCAACAACGTAAATAACGCAATGAATGTTGTTGAACTGTCAAAATGAAAGCAATTGCGAGCGTGTGCTATACAATTAGCCCGCAGGCGATATTGATAGGGGCCACTGTAGCAAACAGGTACAGGGTAGTAGATATTTTTCTCCTAAGACTAACATTTTTAAAACTAACTGGCATCTTTCCTGGAATTTATCCAACATTGTCCATGCTTTGTCTTCATATTCTTCGGAAAATGTTATTTTAAACATTATACTGAAGAACTATAACTTGTCTACGCAAATGTTTTCTTATTTTATACCACATTCCTATTTTCCCTTTGAACTTTAAACATGGAAAGGAGTTTAAGATGAAAATCTTATCCATATATATCCGCTGGATTGGGTTCCACGTAATAAAAAACCAAAGAGGGCGATGTTGCGCATACATTTTTAAATTTATTGCTAACCGACTTGACTGCCTCTATAATGCAACACGTGGGGCGGTATTCTGGATGACTTGGGCGGTTTTGGTGCAATACCGAGAGTCCGTGGCTAAATAATAACAGCTGTACAGGTCGATCGATCCGGTTAAGCTACGTTTGCCGGGGTTGGTCTGTGGATGAGTGAACATCTTAACATACTGAGACTCCTCCGTGCTTGGGAAAGGAAGTTATACTGTTGGCCCGGGCTGTCATCCGTGGATCTTTAACAATCGTTGCGGGTGGTCAGAAGCCCGTAAGTCTGACAACCAGTCGTCGTATCTTATTATCCAGTAACTGGGTTTTAGAGGTCAGATAGGCAGTCGCTCCATGTAAAATACTGGTATTCAGCTGCATCCAGTTAGACTGGAAGCTGACCCCAACATAGTTAGGAACAGGGAGGTAGATGAGATGACCGTTTAAATATCGGTACATAATCGGGTTTGAATCTAAGCTATCGCGGTTTGACACGGTCTGCCTTCACTTCTTACATCCGTCACCCAAATCCTAAAATCACCACGTGCAGGCCCTCAGCCCGCCTTTCAAAAAGGGCCACCCCAGGTACCCTCGCTCGCTCCCGCCGTCCTCGGTCCCCACTAATCGTAACCAGATGTGTGCCTCCTCGTATTATCTATCGCAAGTAAGGGCCTCAGCATTCTTAGAATTCGTACAATTGCATCTTAAGTGACGTAAAATATCGCTTTCTATTGATGACTAGCCATAATTGCCGGTCTGTTTCCCATAAAATATAAATGGAATGGGTTTCTAAGAGTTTCAATATTGTTTTACTATTTTAAAGAAATGGGATGTTTTGTTATTGATTAGGGTAACATGTCGAGCTGTCAGACCATAAAAATGAGATTTAATGCGTTTCTAAGAGGGCCGATATCGTGGGACAATGTTAAAATAAGAATTTAGAATAATATATTTTGTTATTAAATAGGAGTAAATGACAGACAGTCACACCACCATCTCCGTCTGGGCTAGCCGTGTTGTTGTTTGCTATTAAGCGGGACCCACCGGGTTGTAAGTTTGGCCTATTGATCGTCGGACATCCGGCAGATGGGTCCAGCCTAATTCCAATTAAGCGCGGCAACGTGTCAATAAAAAAATAAAAAAAACGGGTTGCACTCCGGGAGTGCCGGCAGAAGTGAAAACTTGACGTTGTGCATTTTTGATATTTTGGAATGCGGTCTACTCTCTCTCCGTCTTACGAATTTTTGATCAGGTCACGTGTCCTGACGCGAGATCAAAATTTTTTACCCATCACAAAAAACTCTCCCTCCGTCTTACGAATTTTTGATCAGGTCACGTGTCCTGACGCGAGATCAACATTTTTTACCCATCACAAAAAACTCTCCCTCAGTCTTACGAATTTTTGATCAGGTCACGTGTCCTGACGCGAGATCAACATTTTTTACCCATCACAAAAAACTCTCCCTCCGTCTTACGAATTTTCGACCAGGTCACGTGTCCTGACACGAGCTCCGTCTTACGAATTTTCGATCAGGTCATGTTTCCTGACGCGTGCTTAACAATTTTTACCCATCACAAAAAACTCTCCCTCCGTCATACGAATTTTCGACCAGGTCACGTATCCTGACGCGAGCTTAACATTTTTTACCCATCACAAAAAAAATGCACAAATAATTTTATGCCAATAAACGAATTTTTCTTTCTTTCTTTCACAACGCCGCGAAAGAAGTTTTCACTTCAAAAAACAATAGTTGACTTCCCCGTTGGTCTAGAGCTCGCAAGCACTACTGCTGAGCTTGAGGTCCTGGGTTCGATTCCTGGGCAAAAAGGCATTACGTTTTTCCATCTAGAATTTCTAAGTAGCAGCACGGAGTCTAGATTTGTGCTTATTTTACGATAATAGGCTCGCTATTACGTGGAACTTAAAAAACATAGCTGGCTAAATGTGGGTGTACTATAGGTACACCTCTGCCCAACCCTTTAGAAAAATAAGGCGTGATGTTATAATCAATAGTTGTAATCAAAGAAACACTAATTAAAGGTCTTGTCAGGCCAAAGTTGTTTACACGATGTTGTGTTGACAGGCTGTTAGGAAAATAATCAAACCAAAATGACAATTAATTTGTGAACAATTAGGGAGTTGAATAAACACTGAAGATATTATTTAGCTTTTAGTTGTTTTGAGCGATTTTGTTTTCTGTTATAAGAGGCAAAGTTTAAGGAAATTACTAGGGTATCATAGAGTTAATGAAGTGACAACGAAAGTTTCAAAAATACTGTCTGTTCAAAAATGTTCTAGCTAATGTTTGTGCCACGCTTGACCTATTGCTGTTCATCATTCATATTTGACTGCACTACAGAGCTATATTTCATAATTTCACTTATCAATATTGATAAAATAATCGACACAGCCAAATCTTTGGCAGCCATTTTCGACGTTGCCAACTTTCAGGATACACCCTCTTTAGAATAAGAAGCTAAGGATCTAAAATAGACTCGGCTGGTCACGTTTGCCGTACGTCGAATGAACAATGGACCCAATAATCACTCGCCCAATTGAGTAACACACTTTCTATCACAATCTGGAAGATTTTAAAGGAAATTACTAATTCATTTTTCAACATGTTTGTAAAATTCGTCAGCTCCACAATGTAAATAACGCAATCAATGTTGTTCAATGTTCGCATTGCCATTTGCTAGGCTCAAATCACACCGAGATGGCAGCGGCTCTCTATCATTAAGTAGAATGACAGTTCACCTTACCTAAGTTATTACGATGAGATTTTTACAAAATTTACCGGCTGCCGGTAAGTGAGCATGCAGTCGGCGATGATGCCACTGTTTCACCTTACAATCAACTACAGCCGATTTATTCTGTAAAAATCTCACCGTGACAACAAAGAAGTGAGCTTGAAGTGAGCTGTCAATAGTGTCAATCCCTAGCATCAGGTGGAATGACAGCTCGTGTCAAGCTTACTTCACCTGAGTTTTCACGGTGAGATTTTAATAGACAGGGCTGATCGTAACCATCTCATTCCTTCCTCAAGTCTACCTTCACACCTCCACATCCCACAATACGGCTCCAGCATTAATATAAAATGACGTTTCGCATCGCGCGCCTCGACATGGTGAGGTTACCGCCAACTTGGCACGTTTTCGATTCTATTTAAAGCCTGTGAATAGTTAATGGACGGACCTCTAACGGAGAGTTAGTCCAAGTTATCGTGGCACTACGGATACTATTCAAATATGTATGTCTAGTTAACTGTGAGATGGATATGGGACATTGTTTCGGTATGGAAAAACTGTCCGGAAGGATTCTTATGTTGGATTGTAAGTTTTATGTGGTAGAGGTATTAATTAGCTGCAAAACAGTCCACGTGTTTTTTTCCTACTATTTTTCAGACAAAAATAGTGCCAAGATTATAAAAAAATCACTTTTGTGTAAATACTAAACCTTTTTTTTTCGAAGATAGCTAAAAAGTACGGTTAAAAATAAAATAGAAACATAACATAAATCACGCCTGGTTTGTCAAAGGGTGTGCAAAGGAGTACTTATATTATAAGAACATTTAGCCAGTTGTATCTAAGTCCCATGTGGTGGCAAGTATATTAGGCACAATCGGGCTATCAAAATAAAAAATCAAAGGCATTTATTCAAATTAGGCTGAGAATCAGCACTTTTCGAACGTCAAAATTACAAAAGACAGTCCCCCAAAAACGCCCGTCCTTCACCACTTCCTAGTGCTATCGCTGGGAAAAAGAAGTGGCGCAACAAATTCCCCAGCAGCACAGCTGTCTGTTCAGTTAGAAAATACTTGATACTTGATTCAATACTAGGTGTTAAGTAATTAACATTACAAGGCACAGAATTTTTATTTTTCATTTTTTTTATATAATTTGTTTTTTTATTTTTGTTTGTGTTTAGTTTTATGATCTTCCTGTGCGAGTCGCAATAAATACTTTTTCTTTCTTTTCTTTCTTTCTTTCAGAACAAAAAATTTAATTATTTTCCATATGTCAGCTAGCCACGCCAATATACCAACAAATATAATAAAAACTATACGTACTCAAGCTAAAAAATAATTAATTAAAATTAAAATGTAAATAAAAACTTACTACCTAAATAAAAGCCTCCGGGCATAAAGGGCGTGACAGCTTACATATTTATGCATTGCTGGGTTCTGGTCACATAGCTGTCACTTGAAGTCACAGATGATAAACTATTAGGACCATCGAAGTAAAATGAATAAATAAGTTAATACTATTATTAGTATTATTAGGTTATTGTTATCAATAACCTGTCAGTAAGCTAATTCTGGAGAAAGACAACATGAATATTGTCTTGAGTTAATTATGGCGACCAACTATTCTTATCGTGTAAATAGTCGTTGATGGAATAGTAAGCCTTTGAACAACGGCGGCGACCTCTCGCGCCCGGCCCTGGTGCAAGCCATGGTCCGGGGCGAGAGGGAGTGGGAGGCGGTCACCTGGATGGGCGAGGGAGAGATCCTCACGCCTAAGCCGCCGAGGGAGACGCTCCGGGCGTCGGGAGCCGCGTGACGACTCCCGGCCACCGTAGGCGCGGGCCTGCGGGCGGAGAGCAATGGGTAGCTCTCCGTCCGATCAGGACCAGGCCCGTGCCGGACCGCGTGTGTGTGTTCCACGCGCACCTCAAAGAGATGTCAGCGTAGTTGACGGGGCCCGACGGGGCCGAAGCCTGCCGGGGTAGCGGGATCGTCCGCAAGGGTTACCGCTGCCCTGGTACATAAAGGGCTAAGGAAGGAACACGGGTGGGTTTTAGTCAGTAAGAGTCTGACACTCCCTTCTGCTCCACCCAGAGCGGGAGGGGTCATTTGATGATTTCCCATCCTGAAAAAAAAAAAAAAAAAAGCCTTTGAACAAACACATTAAAAGGCAAGTCTAGCAAAGAAGAGGGTATCTTGTTATAAAAGGTTAAGAGAAATTCCTGATGGAAAATCCCAATCACACTTTGTCCGACTTGGGAATCGAATCCAGGACCTCGACAAGCTATCTTGTTTACTAAAGGAGTTTCTAAGGGCATCTTCCTGCTCTATCATCAGACCCTGGCCTCAATTTAGGGCTTGTCAAGACAAATGCAACGGGATCAAACTCGAAGGGGCTTTCATGTCAGTTGAGGAGTTCCTATGGCGAAATTCTTTACAGGGTCAATTTAAATTAGCTAGCGAAACTCTGCAGCCGTGTTGGACACCGATATCTAAACAAGATAAAACAAAAAAAAAAAAAAACGAAATGTATGAAACCGATACCGTTCCGATGCGTCACACCACAACACGTCAGACAAATGTAAATCCGGCTTAAGACTGGTTGTCAGACTTTCGGGCTTCTAACGACCCGTAAGGACTGTCAAAGATGCATGAATGACAGCCGGGACCATAGATATAGGATAGAATTTCTATGGCCGCGACAAACGGTTTAACATGCTTTCCGAGGCACGGAGGGGTTTTGGTATGTAAAGATGGTCACCCATCCACGGACCTACTGCGGCAAGCGCAGCTTAACCTAAAAGATCGACCCGTGTGACTGTTATTACTTAGCTACAAAAATTTAATTTCGCGGGCTATCTTATAGATGAGTTAATGTAGGTTCAAAAGCAATCATGTTCAAATAATCAAATCAAATCTCAAAATAATCAAAAATCAATGTTTGTATCAGGCTGTTGTTGTTTTAAGCATTTATATAAAACCGTCAAAAGCATTGCTTATTTCAAATTAAACCATGTTTATCAGCTAAAACAACCATCAAACGAAACAATGATTCAGTTGATAACCTAACCAATGAATTGAAACATACGTTTGTCTAAATTGGTGGTCGAACAATGCGGAAAACTATTGAAATGGCTTTGTTTCCAATATTCTACGGGTATGTTCAATGTGGGCAGCCATTTTAAACATGTTTGAGTGGCTTTAGAGCGTAAAACAACGTTGTCATACGTGAGCGTGTTGCGAGTAGTTGGAAATTTAGATTTTTTATTCACATTTTCGTTATGAATATTTTTATGGCTTCAGTAGGTTTTTTGGTGTGCATATTTTTTGGTGTTCGAATAATTTTGTTGTGTTTAAACTTTGTGGGTGTAAAATTTTATTTAACGAGTACCTATACTTTGGACAGATCAAATAGTCATTATATCTAAGTATTTTACTATAAAATAGGTATCATTATTGAATCAGATAACAATAGGTAAATTCATTAGTGTGTTTATTAATATTTATTAATTTAATCAAATCTTGGTATAGTTATTTTCTATTCCTTCGCTATCTTAGTAATCTAGCATAAGCATACCTAAGTATAATCGGCCTATAATGTTCCCACTGCTAGGACACAGGCCTCCCTTCATCGAGGGGGAGTGGGCCGTGATCCACCACGCGTGCCCAGTGCGGGTTGGTAGATGTCACATGTCTTCCAATTTTTGGTTCTTAGCCATGCCGATTTTCTCACGATATTTTCCTTCACCGTTACAAGAGCAATGGTGATGAAATAATTTACACAAAGTAAAGCGCCTGTCAGGGTTCGAACCTACGACTTAGGGACAACTCGTAAGGCGCGGCCATTACCACTAAGCCATTGTTCCTCAATCTTCCTGCTCCACATTGCAATTTGTCAATTAAGAGCTGATTTTTCAATCTGATAACTTTACTCGAGGAATAATATTGAAATTTTGACAGGTTATTTCAAACTAAAACTGTCAAACTTCAATTTTATTCCTCGAATAAAAGTTATCTGGCGATGGAAAAATCAGCCCTTCATATTAAACAAGTCGGAATTTCAGCTGTTTATCTGAGTAGGTATACAACTAAAATTTCGACTAGTTTGCGACAAAGTTGTCGTAAATAGATTACTACAATAATAGGTACTGGCGCAAAAAACTAGAATCTAGACTTTAGTGATTTATTTATTTAGGACCTAAAGTTAAAACTAGGTCCTCTAACTGGTCCTGCGCGCGTTTTACATCCAACAAACAATTTATAACAATTACTTTATCTAGTCGTTATTTCGGGTAAAACTTACTGGCTCGAGGCTAACTCAGAATTCTATAGGTACGTTTATTTTAATTATTTTTAATTTTTATGGAAAATTAAACCCGTTCCATTGTTATTACGTAGAAATCACTCCATTTTATCGTTAACAACATCTTTCAAACAAATTACCATCCCTTAATTTACGATAAAAAGCTTTGAAGAAACTCGTTATCTACAGTTAACTTCCTAAAATATCTTGAAAGCAATACCGTTAACAACTTTAGGGACACAACAACACACAACACAGAACAAAACCCATGTGTTTTTACATACATACTCGTAGCTTAGGGGAAATCGAGCCGAACCCGCGCTTAATGTAGCGGCCATGTGAAAACCCTTTTAGATTACCCTACATAATATACCTACTGAAAACGATCGGCTGGGCCTGCTTACAGGTAATTTTGTTACGTATTAGTACGTTTACTCAGTGTTTTGTTTATTTTTTAACTTACTATACTCCCTCCATTCGGAATAAGATTACACATTTAAATAAACCTTTTTTGCAGTCCGTTCAACCGATTTTAACTTCTATTGCGTTGGTGGCATGATAAATGGCAGCTGCAGTCAATAGTTGGTACTGTAACCACTTTTTTGCTTTTAATGCCATCCTTAACCCACGGATTAGAAGTAAAAATCAGTTGAACGGACTGTAAAAACGGTTTGTTTAAGTGTCTAATATTATTCCGAATGGAGTTTAGTTATAACCAAGCCTGTCATTCAGCATTCATTCATTATTTCTCTGTGTGTCATTTTTTTCTCCAAAGAATTTTGTTCACGTGTGTACATATTTATAAATAAATAATAATCTTTTTTAAAGTGGGATCAGTTGACAAAGGAAAATAATAAAATTAATTATTTACTCAACTCATCCCGCGGGATAAGTTCGAGCGGCCTCAGTTGACTAAAGAGCCAACCGCTCCTGCTTCTTTCGGGTTCAATGTACTCACGTGACGATGTCATAACATCGATATTCCTGTGCTCATCATCATCATCATTTCAGCCCGGAATCATCCACTGCTGGGTATAGCCTTACCCTTTCTTCTGCCATACTTACCTGTTCTGTGCGTCTCTCATCCAGGCGTTTCCCGCGACTTGGACGATATCGTCAACCCAGCGCGCTTTTGGACGGCCCTGGTTTCTTTGGCCGAACCTCGGCCACCATTTAGTCACAGCTTTACTCAATCGGCCCTCTCTTCGTCTAGCTAGATGTCCTGCCTAACTCCACTTGAGGCGCATCGCTTTCCCCCCCGGTGGGTTCCCGCATTGTCGAGGCGGGGAGGCTAAGTAGCCGTGGCTTGGCCAAGAGGAACCCGAGGAGGGGCCGCTTGTCAAGGCTTTGCCAGTAAGCCGACAACGTAGCGGCCAACAAGTAGGTTGCGGTGCCGCTTGGGCGACATCGCAACTGAGGCGGGCCGCGATGTCGTATGGGAGGCATCACGACTGAGGGTTGGAGGCCGCGGCGGGAGAGGAGTGCCGGTATTGCGGTGCGCTCTCCCTACCTTCCGCGGCCTTAACGGGGTCGCCACCGACTGTTGGCGGACGTGGTGGGGCCGCAGGGGTGGAGGAGTGTTCTTATGACGTTGGTCGCTCTCCCTATCCTCTGCGGCCGAAAATTGGCAGGCGGCGGGGCCAATGACCTGACCCATCGCAGGGGGACCAAGGGTGCCCAGACACGGGGTCGTCTGGCGCCCATATGGTGGTTTGGTCCCTGGGGTGGTCACTGCGTGCTATGTGTTCTGGTGCGCCAGTGATGGGGAGTACTCCCCAGAGGAGGGTCCGGTGACGGACAGCCGCGTCGGGTTCACGGATGAGTGCTAACGCGTGCCCGCGTTCCCGCCGTAAGCGGCAGAGAAGGACACCGTGGAGTTTTAGTGGGTTAGAGTCCCACATAACTGCACTATCTCCCCGTGGTAGTGCAGAATGCATGAGCATTTATCCATGATAAAAAAACAAAGGCGCATCGCTCTGTCCCCGACGTCGTAGACTTTTCACGAGTAGACGTTTCTGTGCTATAACTAAGTTAATTTATGTATCTACTCCGTCCGCATGTTTCTTGTTCCCCCAACCCACCTCGCATCGTATCGCCTGCCCGCGGTATTACTTCGTTTTCGCTAAGCGTTCTCTCTGACTCTTTGTTTTTGCTCGGCTCCTAAGAATCCTAGCGTGATAGTAGCCTTCTCGAGAAGTATGAAAAGAATTATTCAAATGCAACTGGTAGTTCCAGAGATTAGCGCGTTCAAACAAACAAACTGTAATAAGTGCGATGCGATGGTCAACAAGAAGTTTTTTTTGTATTAAGTTTAGTTTGTGATCTTTCTATGCGAGTCCCAAAATATACTTTTTCTTTCCTTCTTTCTTTTATTCATCTGAAAGACGTCCACTGCTGGACACAGCTTACCAAGGGGTAAGCTGTGTCCAGCAGTGGACGTCTTTCACGTCTTTCGTGTTGCACCTGTTAGGTAAGGACCTAACAGGTGCAACAATGATGCCCTTAATCATTAAACTATAGCAATCTACGTTGGGCTATCTGAACGCTCGATCTCCATCTGCATAGCTATTCACAAACATTCGATACGTTTCCGTGCCGAATCGAACATCAATCAATGATAAGGAAGCAGCTCGAAGCAGTCTACACGTTGTTCACAAATACAAAACCCGAAAATTTTGACAGTTCAAGGGCTGATTTTTCAATCATCTGATAACGTTATTCGTGGAATAATTTTGATATTTTGACAGTTACTTCATAAAAAAAATGTCAATCGTCAATTTTATTCCTCGAATGAAAGTTATCTGGCGATGGAGAAATCAGCCCTAGACCAAATAGACGATCGCTATTCTTCCGGCAGCTATTTGCTGTCAGGAACTAGGCAAATCAGGTAACCGAAAATGTTTCACTTTCGATTCGGAAACCTGTCGAATAGTTGTGAATAGGTCCTATTTCGTAACGCTACTTAAGAGTAGCATAACGATAGTGGAATGTTTTGCGCAGATAAGTCTGCGCAAAACATTCCAATAACTGTGTTTTATGCTAATTCTTGAAATACATAGACGTGCTAGCTTCCACTTTGACCTGTAGCCTTGTGTTACGGCTGGTTTAAATCCACAGGGATACTTACAACTGTCTATAAAACATTTGGCTACTATCCACACAGGTAATTTATGTACGAAATTAGTTTTTCTGTTTACTGCTAAACCGCCCAACCAATTAAGACCAAATTTAGCAGAAAGATAGCTCTGATAAAGAAGAACATTTAAGCAAATGCGCAGGAAAATCGAGTTTATATTTATAAAGATATCAGTCGTAATATAAATTCAGTTTCATAAAATGTAGATCGGTCTCAGCGATACATGGTACCCTTATCACTTTCCAACTGTCGCCGAACTGCTGTCACAGATGTCTGGCCTGAAGTAGGTCCTACACTGATAGTGCTTTAAAACTTAGCTATTTTACATAAGGAATTATTTTTGAGAAAGTAATAAAGAGTTCTTGGAAATAAAATTAAAAAGCTTTCAAGCTAAAAAATGTAAAATGAAACTTGAAAGGGTTGCCTTACGTTGGAATAAAAGTAAATACACTTGCGTGCAAAAAATTGGCCCACCCCATGCACTATACAGGCTGATTTTTTAAAGACCAGCCAAATTTAAGGATGTGGTACAGACCATCAAACTGAACAACTTTCTCCATGGGACAAATAGCGTAATCGCGAAAATTTTATCAACTGTCCCATAGAAAACTTCAATACCTACTCGACCTTAATGTATGGGACGGCTGAATTTTTATTCGCGATTACGATGTTGGTCCCATGGAGAAAGTTGTTCAGTCTGATGGTCTGTACCACATCCTTAAATTTGGCTAGTCTTTAAAAAATCAGCCTGTATATGAGAGACGAAAATTAAAAATGTTACTGAATATTTTAATTATTTTATGTTGTGTGAAGCTAGGTAAGATAAAGATTATTTACACATACCCTATATGATGGTTGACCTGAATGGTGCTAATCCATGCGTTATGTTCATGAACGGGCGCCGTCAGTAGGGACTGGTCATCTCTTTGCTGCCACGCCTTATTTTAATTTAATTTAACATTTAAATTGTTTTTTTTTTATCTTCTTTCTAAATGATTTTAACGTTCTGCATCGTCACATGCATAATTTCAACATGAATGATGTAACAAATATTTTGTAACAATTTAATTTAAAAGAGTCCGTGGAGTTTCGTGGCCGTTCTTCTGTTTGCGTTTGAGTATACTTTGATAAAAGCAATATCGACTAGATCGACTCTATTCTTCAGATGTCCTCATTAGCTACTGACTTTGCTTGAAAAAACCGCGTGACTATTTTAATCAGTGAAGTTGACTAAAGCTTAATTTTGTTTATTGACCTAAAAAAGTAGGTTTTTTATTCGACCCGATGTTTGTATGTTCATGATTTTTTCGCAAATTAATGAATCAATTTTGATAACGATTTCACTAACGCAATCGACATACTTGCAATAAAGTTTTAGTATAAAATGTATTAGGTTAATGCTAATAAAACTTGTTGAATTATCTTATTTCCAATCGAAGAGAACGGGGTGGGTGGATATTTTTGCACGTACCGTTTGCTAGAGCTCTTAAATAAAACCGGCGAAGTGCGAGTATATAGTTTCCTTTAATCAAAACCTAAATAAAACACTTAAATTAATATTAATTAACATATCTTCAGAACAATAAAAAAACAACAATCCAGAAACTAATAATTATTATCACAAAAAATAAAAGAACTTAGGACATTACCCTAATTCGCCTCGTTTAACCCGCTCGCTGCTCGCGCGTAAAAATTGGCATGCATGTGTTTGTTCGGTACAAAATGGAACAGTACTGCCTGAGCCGAATTCTGACGCGAACTATTGAACCACTCCGCTGATTAACTCTTAGAGAGCACACTGGCAACGCTTCTGTACTGTTTGCTGTGACGATAGTAGACATGACTTTTTTTATTACTGGCAATGTGTGACAGTATTAGTGGGTTGGCAGCTACTACAGCTTTTGTTTTACTAGTAGTATTATGGGTTACACATCAATCAATTAGTTTCTGGAACGAAGTTCTTAAACCGAGCTTGCGGTAGGAGTAAACTTGAGGAAATCGTCACGTAACGAAAAAACTTTATGCCCCTCCAACTGCTGCAACTTTTTATTACATATAACAGAGAGAGTCAGAGAGAGTTTTCATGGTTTTCGAGGGTGCTGAAGCCGATAGGGAGGTTCATATCAAAATCTAAGATGTCGGCAGCGAAAATTTTCAAATTTTTCCTCATGGGTGTCGTTTTTCTGGTTTTCGAGGGCTCTGAAGCCGATAGTGAGGTCAAAATGAAAGTTCCTGCCGGGGCTCACCCATCCCCACATGTTTTTTTTTATAAAGGAGCTTGTCCGAGAAGTATGTACTGTAGGGCTACTCCCGTCCGAGTAATTGCTTCTAGTTCTTGATGAATAATTACTTAAAGTTTTAGGCATTTTTTTGTATGATTGATCTTTAACCTATTTATTATTTATATAGAGCATGGTACGTGGGTGTCTAAAATCCAACTCCTACTATAGTATTATTATGAACGCGAAAGTTTGTGAGGATGGATGGATGTTTGTTACTCTTTCACGCAAAAACTACTGAACGAATTTTGATGAAACTTTACAGTAATATAGCTTATACATCAGAATAACACGTAGGATACGTTTTATCCTGATATTCCTACGAGATCGAAACCGCAGGGAGCTGCTATTAAAATAAAAAAATGGACATTTAAAACATACTCTAAGTAAATAAGATTTTATGTTGAATAAAGAATAAGCACAATATTATTTACGAGAATATTATCGTTCAAAGCGTCATTTATTTGCTCTAGTTCTGGTAGTTTGTAGCACTGTACAAACATTATCATTTTCGAATGAGTCTTGTAGATAATATATCAAACGTAGCTTGGTGTATTTACCAACGAAGGAGTTATTTTAGAGGAATTTGTAGAGCGTCGACGCTTACAAGCATACCTCTGTGACAGTCCCGTTCTAAAACTACTTTTGCCATATTACCAAGCGTGTAACATAGCTTTAATCTACACGTCAAAGTTTCGAGTTAATACGGATTAACTTTGAAGCACGCAAGGCAGGCAGGCAGGGTATACTGGCAGGTACGCACGCGACTCACGCAAGGCGTAAAGCGGCAGGTACGCACGCGATGCACGCATGAACGCGATCACAAGTGGTACGCAGGGGTTCACGCGACGAGCGGAAGCGGTGGAGGGTTGACTCCACTCCGTATAATATGGTGAAACGCTGACCAGTTTCATTATTTATTTGCTAATAATGTTTAATGTGTGATGAGTTCTTGAATAAGGGTTTCGTCGTCGACGTGTCAGCGTCTTTGATTGTAATCACACACAAGGTTCCTTATAAAAATAGGTGATAAAACTAAATAAGTAAATGTTATGTTATGATTACGTGTAATATCATTTTACAGTATGTTGATGTCACTTTCACAATATATTAATTTAGCGGTTATAATTTGCGTGACATCTTTAGCATGTCACCAAGACAGTGAAAATCCGCAGCACGGCGCTAGTGCCGCGCCGTTGTGCTTGCTCCTTCCCCACACAGCTTTCATCCCGTCAATTGGTATCATTTTCACCAGTAGATGGCGCTGTGGTCGTCAATAAATGTTTATCTAATTATTTGACAGACAAGCTTTGCATCCGCAATAATTATGAACTTCCATATAAACTATTTAACCTATTTAGGGTATCATTTTTATAAATCCTTGCAGACTCCTCACTTCCTCTATGGAAGGAACTCGTGTGCAAAATTTTATGCTTCTAGACCCGGCGATTTAGCTTGTGCGTACCTTGTTAGTGAATGAATGAATGAAATATTCGGGACCCTGGGGTCCCGGACCTTTGGGAGGCCTACGAGGGGTCGAAGCGAACTCGCAGAGGCACGTTATACGCTTTCAATGAAATGAGGCACCAACCGACGATTATCCCTGTACGCACTATGCAAGTGCACACAAGGACAACCCCCGGTTGATGTGGGACTATTGCAGAATATGGAGAATTAAGGTTATTACTAAGTTGAAAATTAGCTAACTGTTGCAGAATTAGTAATTATTTGCCTCTGAATTTAATCTTTGACTGCTTGTTTTTTTTTTTTTTTAGAACGTTGCCCCACTCTAGGAATTTCTCCTGTATCGCGGGTGCCTTTACAACATTTAAACTCACTTACACAACAACTTAACTGTTCATTTTATATTTTCATTTACTTCTGCTTTTCGCGCTTACATATTATTGACTACCAGCACCCTGCGGTTTCACCCACATAAGTGTTGATCCCGTGGGAATATTGGGATGAAAAGTATTCTATGTATTATTCTGATGTAGCTATATTACTGTAAAGTTTCATCCAAATCCATTCCGCAGTTTTTGCGTAAAAGAGTAACAAACATCCATCCATCCTCACAAACTTTCGCGTTTATAATATTAGTTCGGATTTCAACGGCTCCCTAGAAACACTGTCCGCTTTATAAATACTATCCAAATTCAAAGGAATTAAAACACAGAATAATCTTGGTTAATTCCGTACCTTAATTTGCCATGCATTATTATCAGCCTTAATGAGTAAAAATACGTGTTTTTACGCAGAGTTTTGGCTAATTAAGCACACTGTGAGAGTAAAGTAGCGATTTTTCTCACTCCCGTAAATTACCTGTAATCGAAAATGTCACTGAGGAGCTCTTGTTTAAATTCGGAGAGAAATAAGGTAAGTGGAGCCACAGAGGCAGTTTATTGGATGCGATTTTTTTTTGTTACCGACTTCAAAAAAGGAGGTGGTACTCAATTCGACTGTATTTAAAAAAATATATGTTTGTTACCTCAGAACTCGGTTATTTATAAGTCGATTTGCAAAATTATTTTTTTATTTGAAAGAATATACTTTCAGATTGGTCCCATAGAAATTTTATCAAAATCGGTTCAGTAGTTTGATTTAAATCAAAATTACAAATAAAAATTCAAGTAAATAAAATTGCGTCGTTTGCTTTTTACAACTAAAACGTGAAAAATTAAAACTTTTTTACAAAAAAAAAAAAACAACCGACTTCCATAAAAACACTACAAAGTGTAAAATAACTTTAATTTCGGAAGTCGGTGGTGAAAAACGAAATACAAAACCAAAGACACCGCTTTCCGAAATTTAAGTTATTTTTCAATTTTTTTTTTTTTTGTTCTACACTAGGAATTACTCCTGTATCGTGGATGCGTTTACAAACATTTAAACTCACATACACAAACAGCCAGACCCGGAACAACTACCTGTAGGCAATACAAATATTTGTTCCGTGCGGGAATCGAACCCGCGACACGCAGCGTAGCAGTCGATCGCTCCGCCACTGCGCCAACCGTGTCGTCAAAATTTGTAGTGTTTTTATGGAAGTCGGTTGTTTTTTTTTGTATTTTTTTTTAATGTTATACGTTTTTTGTATAAAAGTTTTGCACACAAAAAATGTACAAAGGCGGAATTAATGCCGTAGGCATTCTCTATCAGTCAGATGGGCAGATTAGATGATTGAGAGAAATAATGTTTTTTTTTAAATCCTACTATTCTACTAATTATTATAAACGCGAAAGTTTGTAAGGATGGATAGATGTTTGGTACTCTTTCACGCAAAAACTACTGACCGGAGGTTGATTAAAGTTTAAAGTAATATAGCTTATACATACATCAAAATAACACAACGAATACTACAGTCGTTACAAGTAGTCAGAAGCCCGAAAGTCTGACAACCGGTCGGTCGACCAACGGCTTTACCTACTTTCCGAGGCACGAAGGGGTTTCGGTATGTAAAGATGGTCACTGATCCACAGACCAATCGCGGCAAGCGTAGAATAACCTGATCGATATTTTTTATACCTGGATCGTTCTGCCACAATCGGACCTGAGTTCACTTTAGAACAATATCTAATAAAACTGATATTTTTTTTTAATGAAAAGCATAATGCCATCGGAATATCCATTGAAATGAAATATCAGAAACCCAAGCCGTTATTTATTTATTCCCCATCCCGGTAACCATCGTTATTTATTAACTAGGCCAACAAAATTCATGTACCGAACTACCCCCAACTAACTTCTACACCTAAGACCCCAACAGGGGTCATTATTTCAAAGGTAATTAACTCGCTTAACCTGTTAAGAGTTCCCTTGGGGGGGTGAAATCAACACAATAACCAAACAGAACGCAACCCGGCCTGATATTTATACCCCCCGAGGGACATATTTGTCTAGAAAAACAACGCGAGTAATATCTAGAGATAATTTTGTATCGCTAAATAAATCATAAAACTATTGGGAATAAGTATTTCAGTTAGAAATTTTTAATGCGTTATGCTTGGTAGAATGGTTTTAGATGCTTGAACGCTGATCTAATAAAAAAATACAACCCTTTAAAAACACTACCAAGCATTCGTTCGAAAAAATAGAGCATCTACAATAGTATTTTTTATATTACAGACGTAAATATAGAAATTTTACAAAGAGTGACTTAATGGTCGGTCTTATCGCTAAGATTTCTTATTTAAAACTTTTGTTCTATTTTATTTTTGACCCCCGGGGTGTTATTAAGCCCCGACGTTTAACGTGTGTATCTGTGTCTGTTTGCGACATCGTAGCTCTTAAACGGCTGAACTGATTTCGATTATTTTTATTTTGTTTTGTGGTGACTTAATCGAAAGTGTTCTTAGCTATAATTCAAGAAAGTACTGTTCAGTCGTTTGATGATTATCAGCTCTTTTCTAATTGATGAAGGGATGAAAGCATCTTCCACGGGTGTGATCGAGTCGAAACTTGATATTCTATTACTTACTTCAATGATATTAGAAGAACATAGTAACCCTGACATGTGAACATCGAGGCAATTCAGCTGTTAGACCAAACAAATATAGTGCGAAGACTAAAACGGACAAAACCAAAAGTGTAGAAATAATACCCAACTCCTTACCAACCAGTCTTAACAAGGGTTATCGTATTACCCAGTAACTGTATTGTGGAGGTCAGATAGGCAGTCGCTCCATGTAAAATATGGTATTCACGTTGGAAGCCGACCCCAACATAGTTAGGAAAAGCCTAGGCAGAGGATGATGATGACCCAACTCCTCACCAACTCACATCAGAAGTATCGTGTTTGGGCTCATTGGAATGGTCTCAATGTATAAGTTATAGATATGTGTATGATAATGTGATCAGAGTCTGATGATGGAGTAGCATAGAAAAATGAGGATGAATTAGTAACAGCTAGTTACTAATTTATTTATCCTTATTTTTCATTGTAGGAAAAATACGTACTACAACTGCGCAGATTTCAGCGATGCACGTGTCGATCGCAGCGCCTACGATTAATAAATAAAGTTTAAAAAGCAAGAAATAATGTTAAATTAAAAACCCTGGCGTCTCGTGAGGCGACGACGTTTTGAACAAAATACCGTATGGGCCATTACATTTTTTTTTTCTCTTTAGAGGTTTTTGTTATTTTTCAACTATGTTTGTTATTTACTAATTCATATTTTAATCACGATATTTAAAGGGTTCCGCGAATCTGTCTCATTACTGAATCCTGGCCACTAAAGAGATAGCTTAGACACAGTACGCACAGTTTAGAGACAGTTTAAGAGGGTTTATAATTGAAAGAAAGAAAATACGTTTATTTGGGGCAAGCATAACCCATGAAAAGAACAGAAATAAAAAAAAATAACAAGTTGGGGGAAAATCTGCGTCATATCCTCGCAAAACGGCCATCGCTCAGCATAACGCATTGCACGCATGCATTTGCATTAGTTAAGGACAGCAAGTTAAGTACCTTGGCGTAAAAGTACGTGGAACTTCACAATGAAAAACAGCCACTTTTAGACAGAGGGGCAATTCTCGTAATTTTAAGAACGTTCACAGTCTGATCTCAGTCTCAATCTGTCAATAAATACTTCTAATTTCCCTACATTTTGACAAGTTTTTGACATTTGTTTGTCGCCGAGATGAAATTGCGACTAGATTTTTAACGTTTTAAATTACGAGAATTGGCCTTCTGACTTGGACACTTGCTACTTAAATTAAACTCACTATAAATATAAATCAGCCACTAAGGCCAGGTCGTGTCAATACGCGAAAATACCAGCTCTGAGGAAAACCGACGACCGAAAATCGAAACTAGTTAACCTGTCTATCAAAGATAAACACGCATACATTCCTCCGAGCTGAATATTTGTACCTACATAATCTGTGCACGGCTCAAAAGCCGAGGTACCAAATGATAATCTGTCGACGTTAATGCTGTCACTAATTGAATTGATGATGGTGACAGTGGTGGCTATGCAATGGATTTTTTATGGACAGTGTGGTTTAACGTCTTGTAATATCAATGTGTCGTCGATCTCAATTAATTATACTCTGTCTACTAGGTTAACCGTTTTTCGACAGATCAAACTAGTGAGCAGTTATATGTCGGAGTTATTCCTTTATTCGGAATGCCAGCGCCATCTCGTGGCGGTCGACAGAGTCTAGCCTGAGTTTGTGGAGGGGTACGAGAGCTACAGCAACAAGAACGGTGTGAGCAGAGCTCTCGGGATCATCGAAAGATTGGACATAGACGTACGGACAACATGTGTTAGAAACTGTCTGCGTTCGGTATCGTTGACTTGGGTACCTACAGTGTGCGATTCGCTAGTGTGATTATCTTGTTTGTAAATTGTAATCTGATTTGAACTGCAAACCGTTTTTCTATTGTGCTATAACCAACACTACCCATATTACGCCCACAGTAATTAAAATATGCCTGATGTTAACGAGAGACAGACACACCTTCTCCGTCATATATATTTTTTGTCAAAACTGATTCACGTACGATATTATAATGTCTGTAAGAAGTCATAAATAATATAATTCAATAAGATTAGGCAGTTTATATAAATTTATTTTATTATGCATTTTAAAGTTAACTTTTACGCAATCTGAACTAGGAACGTCTTAAGGCAGCTGTCAAAAAACCGCTAACCTAGTGGAATAGAGTATAATTCATTGAGATCCACTGTTAATTTAGTTAGGTGAGATGTATTAGGCTACTCAACACAATCATCTGTTTGGAGTCTTGATAAATTGTAGTAGCATATTCAGCCTATAGTTTTCCCACTGCTGAGACCCAGGCCTCTTCTCTATGAGAAGGAGTGGGCCATAATCCACCACACGGGCCCAGTGCGGGTTATTGGATGGTACATATCTTCGAATTTTTGGTTCTAAGTTCTAAAACATGTTTCCTATGTTTTCCTTCACCGTTTTGAAAGCAGTGGTGAAGATATTAAATACACTACATAAGTATCTGGCTGGGTTCAAACTCACGACCTGCAACTCGTAATTCGGGGCTGATTCTACTGAGTCACCACAGCTTTCATTGTAGTATTGCAAAATTATGTGGACAACTACTAAAATTAATTTACTTCAATACCGTCTCCCGAATATTGACTGCCAAAAATTCTAGATGAGTATTGAATCCTAAACGATAATGCCGCCAGTCTCTTGGGTTCATTACCAGTGGACAGCGATGCAAATTAATTTTCTGACGCTATATTTTAGTTTGTGTAGTTTTAGTTAAGTTAGGATATCATTTTGTTATTATTATTAATTAATTAGGTATTAGTCGTTATTTTATATATTTTATATACTTATTATTTTAACCAACACGATACATACTTTATTTGTGTTTCAACAATTTAATTCTTAAATCACATTTCCATTTTACATGAATTCGCATAAAATCCGCGTATGTGACACAGATTTTCTTTTCAAAATTATCCGACGTTTGTCCCTCAATCTGGCTACCCTACGTTGGAGGACGATAGAATTCTCTATTTTCCTCGTAATCCTACTAACGTCTGTATTACAATGTCATCCTACATTGCGTATGTCTGTTGGTAGGGAGAGGTAATAACTCTACCGATACGGAACACGTACAGTAATTAAGTGTAAAGATTAGTCTCCATGATTGTTTAGATTGATGCTCTTCGTAGGCATACAGTTCATGTTTTGATTTGATTATGTAATTTAATTACAGTGGCGGGAAGTGATAAGGGTTTGATTTAGTTTGAATTTTGATAGTGAAATGGAGGAAGGTGCTTATAGCTTCAGTTTACCTTCGGTGAATATGTGCGTTCGTTTAACTATTTCATGTCATGAATTGTCACTCAAAGTGCGTTTCACAATTAGAGCGTATAGTCACATGTATGACGTCATTTTCAAAGGGTTTTATAAACTGTCGTTACAGATGCCCTGTGTATGGGGGGCTCATGGAAAATCAGACTTCGTTGTTGAGCACTTTAATTGGTGAATCAAAAGAGAGTTTGTTGTGGTGGTGAAATATTATTGTCCTGGTTTATGAGGAGCTTGAGCATGGTTTTACGTGTCATGAGTCTGACGGATCTTCACGATGTTCTAATCATCAAGGATTTGTCTTATGGAACAAACATATTGATCTAGTTAGGTTCGGGTCTAACCGAGCTTGACAGTTTGGTACGTTTTTTTCCGTAGCTTCCGCGTCTTTATTTTTTTATTTGTTGTCTTGTTCAAACCGTTTGGCACGTTTATATTTTTACAGTTCTCTTCCTGTGTGGCCATGTCTAAATTGTTTGGAATGTCTCAATAAAATTATTGTCTCACAAGCCACAAAATTTAGCTAACTAAAGCTCAATTTGTCAAGTAAAATGCCACGAATTCCTCCAATACACCTTGACGATGAAATCTATTTAGTACCAGGTTCACATAAAGGCTAACAGGCACGTCACACATTTGATATTATCAGCCCGTATTCGGTTAGTGTCCGCGCCACGCCTGACGGATTCGCGGTCTTACCGTAATTGTGGTTATAGGGGCTCGATGCCGTTGGTACTGGGCTTTCAGAACATACCAATGGTTATATAGAGCTTTTCGTAGTAGGAAGGTTCGATGTGGTTTTGTTATGGCCTTCTCGATTTAGGTATTGGTTAGAATGGGTCATGAAAATAATATGTATAAACTCAAGGTCGGCCAATATATTCCTAAACAGTGATTAAAATCCAAGTGCAGCACATTTAAATGTACACTTATATCTATCACCATGCTCACAGCTGAACTTCAAAAACTTAGCAGGCATATACTAGGTATACGAAATGATAGTTGTTTTTGTGCCGATTCAAAGCGCCCTCGCTCTCGAGCGTCTCAGGAACTAAATTTTACATATTGCCGCACATGGCCGTCGTTTTGTTTTGGTACGGCTCTGACCATTTAGGTCTAAATCGTGGAATTAGACTTTTTGTGTATTTTGTGTTTACTACGAGATACTAAGAACATTTTTATCATGAGAGTATGCGCATATTGTAAAACTCGCTATCAAAAATATTAGTTCCACGGACGCTGCTGTCACCGCCAAAATGGCGAAAATCAAATATCTTTATTTTGTCATCGATAGTATGAAGTCCAGCGTACTTTTTTATTACAGTGTTTTAAAGCTGTTTTTGAAGACTTATCTCAGCCTTGCACAGTCCACAAACTTCGAACCAGCAATCAATAGGCAATGTAACCACAAATTCTACCTACCTAAGCTCATAATGCCCTAGTGATACGGAGGTGACTTAGCTTACGGCTGCGACTTCCATTAATTCCGCCTTTGACGCGTCGTAATGACAGGTCTGCTCCTGACGCTTATATTAACGACGTATTCAAATAAAGAGGCGGCAGAGATGACGGAAAGATAATGTGTTTAGATTATAAAGTGATGTTGAACAGGTTAGGTTGCGAACTAGTTATGAAGGAGATTGATCCTTGACTACAGGAGTAAAGAATGAAACTATTAGATGGATGATCAGTGCAGTAAGTAGTGTGATTATCTTGTTAAGGGAAATTCTTATCCAAAATTTACTACTAAACTAATTATAAAGAAAATTCTCACAATACTGCAGACATTATACTGACAAGATCTTTTTCCATACAAAATCTGTCTCAAAATGTGTTTTCGAGTCTGCCGTTAAGTTTTTTTATAAAAGTACTAGCGACCCACCCCTGCTTCGCTCGGTTTTCTACGACTTGACAAAATATCGAGTTTTCTTATAATATGTATAAAAATATTAATGCGTTTACATTGATGTATTATGGCCCAATCCCTCTCACAGAGAGAATATCTGTGTCCCAGCAGTGGGAACGTTATAGGGTGGTTATGTTAATACAACAATATTGTCAATTGAGAGACTATTATCGCTTAATTTTTGTAATATACGACATATAGAAGTTTGGCGACATGAACGTTGTTTGTTTAATATCATAAAATACAAGATGAAATTGAAAACTTGCAACAAATCGGAATAGGAGGTGCAGTAACTATTACATAATCACAATAAACTGTCATTTCCCAAATCTAAATCTTGAAAAAATTCGTGTTACGTATTATTGTACTAGATAGTACAAACTAAGTTATTGCCTTCAACTAGACACGAATTATCGTTGTGTAAGTAATTTTTTTTTAAATTATCAAAACAAATAAGAAAATTGAAGTATCAATTTTTTGTCGCACCTATTTAATTTCATCCTGTTTATCGCTCAATTTCCACGTAACCCTTTGACCATAATCTCCTCGAATTACCTACTGAAAGCCTAATCAAGTCTTCATCAATGATTCACAAATAAGCCTTTGTGATTGGTTGAAATACTAACAATTGGTATTCATTACTAATCTTAGATTGGATTCTAGGAACCTGGATTATTCAGGTTTAAGTATTTTGGTCGCATCCATTGTGTGATTGTCTGTCGTATTTGATAGTTCACGGGAATTTCAATCAGCGCTAGAATATTTAGGATCACATTTGTTACTGTGATGTGGGGCTTATGGCTAACTAATAACAGCCGCACGGGTCTATCGATCAGGTTAAGCTACACTTGCCGTACCAAGACCCCTCCGTGTCTCGGAAAGCACGTTAAGCCGTTTACAAGCTTTACAGGTCGTCAAAAGCCCGAAAGTCTGACAACCAGTCTTACCAAGGGTTATCGTATTACCATGCTACTGGGTTGTGGACGTCAAATAGGCAGTCGCTCCATGTAAAATACTAGTATTCGGCTGCATGCAGTTAGACTGGAAGCCGACCCCGAGGAGGAGGCCTTGGTAAAGATGGTCACCCGTCCACGGACAAACCGAGGCAAGCCTAGCTTAACCTGATCGATCGACCCGTGCGGGTGTTATTACTTAGCCATAAGTCCCTGAAGAAGATGTACCTATAGTATAAACAATTATTCATCTAAGTTCCAATTCTACGATTGAAACGTTAAAAAGGCTTAATTGATTGCTTTAAAACATGAATGAATATAAACAAAAAAAGCTCAAAATTACCTAAAACATTAAAAGGACTCGACAATTTACTTCATAATAAATTAAATTTTATTCTATCCATTTAAGTGATCACATCCATCTTCGTTCCATTCCTCCATTAGGAGTACACTCCACTGGCCTGGCTCCAAATGCTGCGACATAAACCGTCGTCGGCCGCCGTCCGATTTTCACAGATTCCTTGATGGAGCTGTAACGTTAAATGGCTTAGTTATACATGGTATACATGGAGTTGTGGGTTGTGGGTTCGAAAGCAGCACTTTACTTTGTGGAAGTTATTATATCACCACTGCTCTCAAAACGGTGAAGGAAAACATCGAAGACATGTGACATCCGCCAACCAGCATTGGGCTCGCGTGGGGGATTACGGCCCACTTCCTCTCACCGAGAGGAGGCCTGTGACCCAGCAGTGTGAACATTATGGGTTGATTATGCTATACATGGTAGAAAATACTATAAATATCATATCCAGAGAACACCTTACATGGGTAATTTTACTCTATGGATACTTACAAGACTATTTAATTTTCTCTTTTTTATCAATGAAAAAATCTAATTTACATGGCGACAGTTCATGAAACACAAAATAATAATAAAACAAAGTTAGGTTAGTTACCCCATTTATAACTCAAGAACAGCTTATTTATTTATTTATTTAAGAAAAGCACAGCCACATCACGTACATTAAACTTATGCTAGAATAATCTTAATAACTAAAGGACTAATGTACATGACAATTACGGCGTACATAGCATTGATTATATAATATCTTGCTGCCTTGAAAAGTATATTAAGCTAAACTAAAACTAATATAAACTCAAACAGACTAAAGTAAGTAAGATGGGTAATAAACATGAACAAAAAGTTAAGACTAAAAACAATCATTGAAATTAAAAAATAATAATAAACTTGGCAAGGATAGCGTGATTTTCTTTCTGAATACCGGTAGCTTGTCGCTGAATATATCAAGGTCTGATGTGTTTAATACAGTATTATTGTATTCGTTGCTCATTCGTAAAACTGGGGATCGTAAACCGAGATTAGTTTTTACAAAAACTGTATCAAACCGTGTGGTGTGTGTGGTGTTAATTTTTTTTAGACCTTTGGTAAATTCTTGGAACTGCCAGAGAAACACTTTGCAAAAGGCAACTGCGTTGTATTTTTCCATTAATTAATTTAAGGAGGAAGCATAAATCTAGCAGCCGTCTGCGATTGCGAAGGGATAACATTCAAATTTTTTTTAAACGCTCCAACTGGACTGATTATTATGATATTTGATTTGTTGGATTTGTCTCCTCCCCGAATAGCAGAATAACTATTAGAATCTGGCATTAGTCCGTTCGCATGTATTACACATATATCCCAGTTATACAGGGAAACCTATAATTGGCCATAATAACTGTAACACGCATATTTTGTAAAATATTTTTATGTATAGCTGTTGGTTACCTAAATAAATAAAGTAAAATAAAATTAGAACATGGGAAAAAAAATCACGAAAATAAAAACAATGAAGATAATTGATTTTTTCATAAAGCGCGCTTCGTTGGAAAACTGATATTGAAATTTGTGTTTACTAAACACTTATTTATTAATACTCAAGCACATAAATGCACAGAGGCGGACTTAATGCCATAGGCATTTTCTACCAGTCAACCTTTGGGTGATGCAGAGACAAACAATGGCAGGGGCAATCATGAAAATTGAGGAATAAATATATAAAATATAAAGACACGCATAAACCTATTAAAACTATAAATATAATATATACCTAATTACATAAAATAAAAGCACAAATAAATATACATCTGCCTACCCTCTTTGGGAAATGCAGCCGTGATGTTATGTTTATACAAAACTGGAGTACCTGTAAAATTCAAGGTCAAAGTACATAATCGTTGTTAAGTAAATGCTTCGTACTGGTCTTCATTCATCAGGCCAGACTGACAGTTTGACAGCCCAGACAGGTAAACCCAGGCTTTTACTGAAACAAAAATAATTCTAAAACAAACAGGTACCCAAAAAATACTCAAGCAATTATATTCTCTCTTCAATTCCAACAAAAAAAAAAACAAAGAGATCGAGTACCTACAACGTAGAATTTAGTCATTTTTTGCAATAAGTACTTTGTTGTTATTAAAAATATGTCCGAGATAAGCTTTTCTCATTATTCTCCCGTGTTATATTTTAGAGCGAAAACATAATGTAAAGTTTTTTATGGAACCCTGTAACACAGGTATTTTCCTGTTTTGTTTTCTGAAAGTAGGTGACTGCCACTTTTATATAGGAACCACAGCCTCGCTTGAAGCTTTGCATGGCTTCCTCCACGTGTAAAGATTGATCTAATGTAATGACACGGTAATCCAGCTTACAAACTAATCTTTGTTAAATTTTTTAACCAGAATTGCGTCAATGTGTTGACGTGAAAATGTTTCATGGGACTGTGATTTGGTTGGTATTGATTGGGTTTTATTGGTTGGTTTTGTTGGTTGGTGGTATTGGTGGGGTGTGATTTGGTTGGTGGTTTGGTGATTGGTTTGGTTGGTTTGGTTGGTGGTATTGGTTTTATTGGTGGTTTTATTGGTGGTTGGTTGGTTATTGGTATTGGTTGGCTGTGGTTTTTTGTATTACGCATCTTACTTTATTACCCGACCGAGACAGCAAAGACAGGGTTATGTATTTTAAGATAAGGTAAGATAATAATAGAGAAGATTTACTTTTACATGCCGTAAGGTACTTAGAGTGTGCTAGAACCGCTTTTACAATGTTTACATCTTATTTTGTACCCATATTCATTGCAAAATAAATGATTTCTGATCTCGTTTCTTTTTTATTTTTTGTTTTTAAATTTTTTATCCGACTGCGCTATAGGAAAGACAGGGTTATATTGGTTCAGATAACATCTCTCTCTAATTTAAAAAAAAAAAAACAAATTTTTCTTGCTCTCTCTTTATTCTATGTATCTTTTAGTCGTTTAACTTAATATGACTGAACTTTGTTCAATTGCATAATAACATCAATTCCTCTGTCACCTTTTGTAAATAATTTATTCAATGCTGCTTTCTAAACGGTGAAGGCATCGTAAGGAAACCGGCATATCCTAGAACCAAAAATCCGAAGACATGTGACATCAGCCAACCCGCACTGGACCCGCGTGGTGGATTACGGCCCACTTCCTCTTACCGAGAGGAGGCCTGTATCCCAGCAGTGGGAACGTTATAGGCTGATAATACGCCTAATGCAATGATTAGGTTCTCGTTGTTCCTGTAGTTGCAAACACGTCTGCTGGGTTGTGCTTATTTCGATGCTCGGGTCGGTTAAAGCAAACACGCTGTGAATGTGTGTGTAAGCGTAGGAGCCCTAGGTACTGTCCGAGGCAGTGGCGAAGTCGGAAGCTCGTCTTCACGCACACTTTCACAGCGTATTTGTACACTTGGTTACCACAAGTAAAGCACACATCGCTTCGTGAGATAAAAATATTATACATACTGACTACTTAACTGAAGAACTACACTACTGCCTACTCCTCTGTTGAATACAGGCTTAATATTTACGTTATAGATAACACTCTACATACGTTAAAGACAATCAGGAAATCAGTCGGGGTGATAGTGAATGGAATCCGTTCGGTGCTATCAGCGCCCATTTATATAAAAATTGACAAAGGTAGCTTCAGCAATCGATCTTGTGTGTGGCGAATGTTCGGTATTTTGCATGAACATTTTCAGACTATTGTATTTTGGTATCTTCATGTAATGTTAGCTTGGTGCTCAGTGTAGTCTCTGCACGAATTAGTCATCTGGATAATGTCATGTTTATTGTTCGATAAGCATTAATTTTTTAAATAATTAATTACCCTGGCTGTACCTAATGTAGAAGTAAAGACACCAGCAGGTCAAGCTACCCGAAACTGTCAAATTTTCCCAATCAACCTTGAATCTTAATGCTTGAGCAATAAAGTAGAAAACCTATTAAAGAAATTTGACAGATTGCAGTAGCTTGATGTGCTGGCGTTTGTACATTAGGTACAGTCAGGGAAATAAATTGTTTATTAAACTGATCCACTACGTTAATTTGCCACCGTATAATTGTGAACTGCAACAAAACATTTACAATAATTTAACGCATTATTTTTCGATAGTTTGTAATCCGTCCATGGCAAACCGACTGATGATGAAGATATCGCCCGTTAAAGTTCCGCGTGACGTCACTTGATGCAACACTTTTGCAAGCAAGTGACGTCACGACCCCCCACTCCCAAATTTTGACGCGCTTTATCTTTGTCATTATTTGTCTGTTGACAAAAGAAAAAATACGTGTCCATTATTTTTCGATAATCTAACTGACAGACTAAATATAATAATTATTTTTTTACCCAGGCTACCCTATAATTGTGGTTTGAATATATGAACAATTAAAGTTAGTAGTCAATTTAATGAACAACTATTCGAATTTAAATGGCTGGTTTTAGATAATCAATCAACTCAGTATATCGCAGTCGCTTGCTGGATTAAGGCTTATCCCAAGTTACGCCAAAACACTCAATACTCCATCATCGGTTTTCTGTCTCTTTTTGCCACTTTTTTAAGGTCGTCGGTCCATCTAGCTGGAAGACATCCCGGCTACGCTTGCCAATACGCGGTCTCCACTTCCGAACTCGTCTCGGTCTTAAATACCTTCAATTCTATTCATAAACCTCGTTCTTGTTACCGTAACCAAACACGCAAGTGACTCCCACCTAAGACAATCAACTAATTATTCCGGTCTGTGTAACTTGAAGATGCATACGTCACAGCACAGATTACGTTGCGGTCTCGACTCGACTCGCAAGCTGGAATCGAGAGTCATTTATCTCGATACTGACACCGGGCGACCAGTAATCGATCTTGGAGCTGTCTGTGTTGTAGGGAGCTGGTGTGGTCAGACAGTTGACGAAATAACTGTTTTTTTTTAGGTGATTTTGTGGCGTCATCTACACCGCCACATGTGGACTACGCATCATACGACGTCACACAAAAATCCTACATTGCGTGATGCTGGATTTTTACACATAATAAACATTAGCACAGCCTTCGTGCACCTACTTCAGCGTGACGTCATCATCATCACTTCCTCAAGCTTTCGAGTCACCCAGCCAGCACCAACGGCTTCAACGGGTTTCCTGACCACCAGCTTGCAGGTAACGCGCATTCCTGGTCATCACCCTCAGCTTCATCAGCAACTTTACATCCTGTTCCTCATACCTCTATAATTTTAAATAAGAATTTGGTAGAGATTAGTAAATTCCTTACTTACGTGACTTTAAAGCTTGTAACGATATTAACGACGACACATGAGTTATAATCATTATTGACTGCAGGTTACAAAGAAATCTACTTCCATCCTACTGTTTATATATAATGCCATTGACTTTATTTTAACTGTCATTAACTTAGGAAATATTTTTGGTACCAAAACACTTAAGACATGTTTTTGTGACATCTATTTGTCTCATTTCATTTTTTTAAAGCCGGACATGTTACGTTTATTTATTTATTTAAACTTTTCACACACATAAAATATACAAAGGCGCACTTAATGCCTTAAGCATTCTCTACCAGTCAACCAAGGGTGGTGAAGATTAGGTGGCAGGTACTTTGGTTGAGAGGAACAGTGATATAAAAAACTATTAAAAAATAGTGAATTATGAATAAAATAGATACGCAAATACATAAATCCTACTTCCTTTCCTACTATATCCTACTAATCCTACCAAAATATTAAAAGCTTACATGGCGTGCTCCCCGAACCAACAACACTCTCACTGCCAGAGCAATTAAGTTAATAAATGACTTTCTAAAATATATTCCTGAGGCAAATTAATTTTTTGACTGTAAATGGACAATACTCAACCTGTGTCAATACAATATTTGTTACCCTTTTACGCAAAAACTACTGAACGTAATATTAAGCTTATACACCAGAATAACACATTGGATACTTTTTATCCTGATATTCCTAGGTGGTCAATACTTATACGGGTGAAACCCCAGGGCACTGCTAGTGGTTTATATACAACGTGTTTTTTTTATATCCCATAACTCTAGGGGGTCATTGTACTCATCATTATGAACAACTTTTACTATGGGAACAAACCCGAAATCGCGAAACAAAGATCTGGTGTTCCCTACATTTTGACGAGTTATACGAACATAAATGTAGGGAACAGCTGATTTTTTTTTTACGCTTTCAAGTTTGGTCCAATAGTAAAAGTAGGACCAATCCTGAAAGCGCGAACTGAGATCTAGAATGTATTCTAGATCTCAGTTCAATATTTGTCCGAGAGATCTGCTGGATATCAAGGATGTACCGAGTACGGAAATTCGTCTACGCTCAGTTGCAAATCTTCAATTAACTGGAACGGGCCAAGGATTCAAAAACTGCCTTTGCAAGAAGAATTGTAGTACAGCAAGATGCCTGTGCTATAAAAATAAACTATTGTGTACTTCAAAGTGCCACTCCAGCTTACCCTGCAAAAATAAATAAGTTCTTCAGCTGAAATACTAGTGGGCCTCACATGCAGCTGGACACTGTGACGCTAGAAGCTACTTTGATGTCATATGATAGTCTAATTATTTGTATCTAGCCACATGTGCGGCCTTCTTAACATATCGTTTAAAAAAAAATAGAAAGGCTTCGACTCTTATATTGTGATGACATAGAATTACTTAAATGACAGACTGATTACTTACCAAATGAAAGTGATTATACGTATTAAATTATACGTAGATTTTTATGTGTGGTAGGTGGGCCTTAAAAAGGAATAAATAGTTGATTTTTGATGTTTAATTAGTATCTAATAAGCCCTATGAATATATTATATTTTACGATGTGATTGTTAGAGCTAATTATGTCAACGAGAGCCTTAATAAAAAGTCTGATTTCAGTTTACAAACGTGTTTTATTTATTTTAGTCACAGAAAGCATTACTTTTTTATATATTTCCTTATATCATCTCGGAATTGCATACAATTCCTAGGAAATACATACATTTCACTGGAAATGTGTGTATTAAGGAATCTTTGAAACATTATTTTACACATTTCCTACGTAGGGTCGGAAGGGTATACATTTCCTAGGAATTGTGTACAATTCCTAGGTTTCATACATATCCGGTAACATATATACTATTTACTACATTACAGTTACGTTGACATATCTTACTTTATGGAATATATTTTAGAAAGTCATTTATTAACTTAATTAGTTAATAAATGACTTTCTAAAATATATTCCTGAGGCAAATTAATTTTTTGACTGTCAATGGACAATACTCAACCTGTGTCAATACAATATTTGTTACCCTTTTACGCAAAAACTACTGAACGTAATATTAAGCTTATACACCAGAATAACACATTGGATACTTTTTATCCTGATATTCCTAGGTGGTCAATACTTATACGGGTGAAACCCCAGGGCACTGCTAGTGGTTTATATACAACGTGTTTTTTTTATATCCCATAACTCTAGGGGGTCATTGTACTCATCATTATGAACAACTTTTACTATGGGAACAAACCCGAAATCGCGAAACAAAGATCTGGTGTTCCCTACATTTTGACGAGTTATACGAACATAAATGTAGGGAACAGCTGATTTTTTTTTTACGCTTTCAAGTTTGGTCCAATAGTAAAAGTAGGACCAATCCTGAAAGCGCGAACTGAGATCTAGAATGTATTCTAGATCTCAGTTCAATATTTGTCCGAGAGATCTGCTGGATATCAAGGATGTACCGAGTACGGAAATTCGTCTACGCTCAGTTGCAAATCTTCAATTAACTGGAACGGGCCAAGGATTCAAAAACTGCCTTTGCAAGAAGAATTGTAGTACAGCAAGATGCCTGTGCTATAAAAATAAACTATTGTGTACTTCAAAGTGCCACTCCAGCTTACCCTGCAAAAATAAATAAGTTCTTCAGCTGAAATACTAGTGGGCCTCACATGCAGCTGGACACTGTGACGCTAGAAGCTACTTTGATGTCATATGATAGTCTAATTATTTGTATCTAGCCACATGTGCGGCCTTCTTAACATATCGTTTAAAAAAAAATAGAAAGGCTTCGACTCTTATATTGTGATGACATAGAATTACTTAAATGACAGACTGATTACTTACCAAATGAAAGTGATTATACGTATTAAATTATACGTAGATTTTTATGTGTGGTAGGTGGGCCTTAAAAAGGAATAAATAGTTGATTTTTGATGTTTAATTAGTATCTAATAAGCCCTATGAATATATTATATTTTACGATGTGATTGTTAGAGCTAATTATGTCAACGAGAGCCTTAATAAAAAGTCTGATTTCAGTTTACAAACGTGTTTTATTTATTTTAGTCACAGAAAGCATTACTTTTTTATATATTTCCTTATATCATCTCGGAATTGCATACAATTCCTAGGAAATACATACATTTCACTGGAAATGTGTGTATTAAGGAATCTTTGAAACATTATTTTACACATTTCCTACGTAGGGTCGGAAGGGTATACATTTCCTAGGAATTGTGTACAATTCCTAGGTTTCATACATATCCGGTAACATATATACTATTTACTACATTACAGTTACGTTGACATATCTTACTTTATGGAAAAGGGGCTGGGGTTGACAAAGGGACACTCAATCCCTCGTAAAGCTTTAGAGATTGCGTTTTTAAAAGGTGAGTTAGGGAAATGTATCCGGGACGGCCGAAGTCTTAACGGATTTAAACACACATGCATAATTGCAGCTGTGAAAACGTAACAGTAAGATACACACTTATACACAGATACACACTTATACACAGATATACACTTTATACCCTGTCCATTAGGTAAACCGCTTTTTGACAGATGGAACTAGCGAGGGAAATAACACACAATACATTGATTGATACACGTACGGTATTAGGTATAATGTCTGTAAGAAGCCTTAAAAAAGATAATTCAATAGGATAAGGCAGTTTACACATTTATTTTGTTACGCATTTTAAAGTTAACTTATACGTAATCTGGAATATGTACGTTCTAAGACTGCTGTCAAAAAACGGTTAACTTAATTACTAGCGAAGCATAGGGATGCTTCGCTAGTAATTAATTAAAAAAACGTCAAAAAAACCACGTGAGGCAGGGGCCTCACGTGGTTTTTTTGACGTTTTTTTTAAAACATCGAGATTTCTTTTTTATACGTAAGTTTATTATGAATGTAATATATTAAGCGCGTTAACCTTTCGGAATAAATTCTCCAAATAATGATAAAAACGGAAACAAAATCCGTTGCGTAGTTTAAAAGAATAATGCTGTTACACTGACTGACACGAAACGCGACTTTAATTTATAAAAAAACCGTTTATGATAGATATATAGATTCGCATGAATAAAACCATCACAAAATTGCATTATTTGAAACTGTATGATTATTTTATTTCTAAGGTTAGGAGTTATTTTATATTTTAAGTAGAAGTATTTATTAATTTCACAACAATTCTAAACAAGCTTATTGAAAACGGTATTTAACTAAACTCTAGTCATTTCTCCTAACGTCTGCTTTCCCCAAAGCGGCTACAACATGACAAATCCTCACGTTACCGATGGATGCCGCTCCACTAATCTCTCACTACCTACTCCGATATTTGAGAAGCAATTGTTTGTGTATTTGCATCTGATTGATTCGATTACATAGGTTGTGATTGCATGCATTCACATCCACCATATTAAGAGTAGTCTATGTTTTTTAGAGCAGTAATGACCTAGTGTTAACGGCCGGTGCTTCTGAATTGTAGGTCGTAAGTTCGAACTCAGATAGGCACCTTACTTTTTTAAAATTATTTCATCGCCACTGCTCTCAGAACGGTGAAGGAAAGCAACGTGAGGAAACTGGCATGTCCTAGAACCAAAAATTTGAAGAAATGTGACGTCTGCCAACCCGCACTGGGTCCGCGTGGTGGATTACAATTCTGATTAGGCATGTTTTTCTATAACTAACAAACAATTCGACCTCATGTCGTGGTAAAAAAATAAGGCATGTATTTTATCACAATGGTGTTGATCACCGTTCTAACCTAACTTTACCCATTTTGTCGGAAAGTACTTTTTTATTTACTACGATTTACTACTATCAACTTTATGAAAAGACCAGAAGGCCTATTCTCGTAATTAAAAACGTTCAATATCTAGTCGCAATCTCATCTCAGCGACAATCAATGTCAAAAAATTTACAAAAATGTAGGGAAATTTGAGGTATGTTTGACAGATTGAGACTGAGATAAGACTGTGAGCGTTCTTAAAATTACGAGAATTGCCCCTCTGATATAATTATACTGTGTGGCAATGACATCGACGCTGTTATCATGGATTCAGTACATGATTCTGAACGCCCCTGCGTTGAAATTTTTATTACAGGATTTTTTTTTAAAAATAATTATCGAAAAATTATTTAATGAGGGTTTTAGAATCTTGTACTGAATTCATGGTTACAGTTTGTATGTTAATCCCTGCCACCCTGTATAAAAGCATCGCCACTCGATGTGAATGTGTAAGCTGTGGTTACTTGTAATTGAGTGTGCATTACAGGGTGATGTATATTATAGCAGTTCTATAATGGTAAAATTGAAATACATCTCGTTTTTAATCCTTAAATAAATAAATAGAGGCAATTTAAATGCTAAACTATCATTCGTCATCATCATCATTTTAGCCGAAAGACCTCCACTGATGGATATAGGCCTCCCTAAGCACCGCCACTTCGACCGGTTCTGTGGCTCCCGTATCCAGTGGATTCCTGCGGCCTCCACAAAGTCGGTCCACCTTCTGGGAGGCCCTGCAACGCTACTTAACTGTAATTAATTAAAAATCTTTTGGAAATTTGCTAACTAGAATAGTATAAATCGTTTGTTTACTGGCTTGGCAAAAGCTCTAGACGAGATAATACCTATTTCACTCATAGGTTAAGTAAACATTTACATAACAGCTAGCTCAGGAGGCTGAGGATTAGGGAATTGATGGCTGTCACCACTGCTCTTAAAACGATGTGGAACATATCGGGAGGAAACCGGCATGTCCAGAACAAAAAATTACATTTCGATACGACAATTAGAAGTAGATTAAAATTGATTTTTAAGATTTAGTTACATTGTTAGTTAGTTACAAGTGTAGCTAATAGAAGCGTGTTTAAAAATAATCGATGACATGTGACATCTACCACAACAATGGGCCCGCGTGGTAGATTACAGCGCACTCCTTCTCGGAGAGAGGAGGCCTCTGTCCCAGCAGTGGGAACATTATAAGCTGATTATTCTTATGCTTCCTACCTACTATAAGACTAGTGCTATCTCTTACAGTTCTTGTAAGGGAAGCATAAACTACTTCCTAGTTAATATAGCTTGAACAGGAGACGCCAACATAAACGAAAAAACACCAGTAATTCCATGGTGAATTAGTGATGAGAAAGCTAGGTAGTTTCAGTGGCTCATCTCCGGACAAGTTTCAGTAATGTTGGGAGGGATCTGGAATTGGGTCAGAAACGATGTTGCTACTCAAGGATGGTAGGCCTCGTAATTGCATTACCACTATTGACAACAGTCAAATCAGTCAGTTGCAAAACACTCTATCAGTAGCAATGGGTTGTAGTGTGGGTTGAAGTTTCATTTTGACAGTTCAACAACATACATTGCGTTATTAACGTTGTTGAGCAGACACATTTTTCGAACATATGAAGCAATGGATTAGCAATATCCTACAAAATGATTCAGGTTGAAGTTGATTACGTTGCGCAATTAGGGTACAGTTATTAGTCAATTCTTAAGTCTTCTTCAGTAAACAGGGACCAGTGGTGGTAGCCGCTCCGACTTACGAGTTTTAGGTCACGAGTTTGAACTTAGGCAGGCGCTTCACTTTGTTTAATTTATTTCATCACCGCTGCTCTCAAAACGGTGAAGGAACACATCATGAGGAAACCGGAATGTCCTAGAACTAAAATTTTGAAGACATGTGCCATCTACCAACTCACTTCTACTCACCGAGAGGAGGCCTGTGTCCCAGCAGTGGGAACGTTATAGGCTGAATATGCTTATGCTTCAGTAAATTGAAACTTCACTAAGGTTAAAACTATCAAAATGTCACAAACAAATACAGTTGTTTTATGACATACAAGAGACATTAAATCTTAGGATGATAAAGTCTGTAAGAGGTCGACTGTACCCACTCAAATGCAATGTTGCAATCTTTATGATAGTTTGTTGAGTTGTGGTTCTGCTTGTGTCATGTTTTTCTGGTACTACCGATGGGTTTGTGGAAGTTTTATATATTTATCTTACCAAAAATTACGTTCATACGAAAACAAAAACACAAAGAAATATTAAAATACAAAGGGCTGATTTTTCAATCATCTGATAACTTTATTTGAGGAATAATTTTGACAGTTATTTCATACAAAAACTGTCAAACGTCAATTTTATTCCTCGAATTAAAGTTATCTGGCGATGGAAAAATCAGCCCTTAGAAAGGTACCTAATTAGGGTTACTTTTTATGTCGTATTTCCAATTTAATAAATTAATTCATCATCTACCGAGCGACTGCCTATCTGACCTCCATAACCCAGTTACTGGGCAATACGATACTCATTGGTAAAATAAAGAATACATTTATTTAGCGCAGACTACAAGACACACCATACACCAGATAAGACTATTGTATAAGACTGGTTGTTAGACTTTCCGGCTTCTGACTACCCGTAACGACTGTCTCAAAGATCCACGTGTCCTGATTAAAGTGCTTTCCCAGGCACGGAGGGGTCTCGGTATGTATAGATCACCCATCCACAGATCAATCGCGGCAAGCGTAGCTTAACCTGATCGATTGACCTGTGCGGCTGTTAATATTTAGCCACGGGCCTTAGATATATAATAGTAATTATTATGTCATGATAACACTAACAACTTATTTATATCATAATTGAATATACTTTAACTTTGAAATAGAACAGTAACACTTAAAACAGATTCAATACATGTCACATGAAGAACGTTTTTACTAAAATAATTCAATCATAATTTATATTTCAGTTTGTTTTGCAGTACAAAGTTGTCCCAGCTGCCATGTACGACGTAGGGATGTTCATGTTACTAATAACCGTACCGGGATTCCGGGACTAGAGACGATAGGTAATAATCATATTCAGGATTTTTTTATAAATCGTTCTAAGTAAACGGTTTACGAACATTTATTTTCTAATTATTTTCCCTCTGAAGGGTCGATCATTTTATTTTTGGTCTCATGTGAGATATTTTTATGTGCTTTGGTGATATAAAAATCAGAAGATATTAGATATTTATTCATTGATTTATTTATTTACACACATAACACTAAAATACTCGTACATAAAGATAGAAGGGTACTGCTAGGTATGTATGTTCCTAAATAAAAAAATATCGGGTGAAGGTTTGTTAAATAAAATTATACTTTTCGTGGATAGGTGGCGCCGCAGTACAGCGGATAGCGCCATCTAACAATTTGATGGGTAAACGAATAATCATGTGATCGGAAACGCAAGCGAGCCCTACCGCTTGGACACGATCGTCGGTGGAGGGGATGCAGCGAGGACTGGCGGAGAGACCGACAGTATAGAGTGGACAGTCGAGCTCGAATAGTCTTGGCGAACGATCGGTACCGAACGCACGTGTTTGTTTCCGACACACGTGTGCATTTCGGTTGATAATCGCTAGTTTATTAAAGTTACTTTAAATTCAAATTATCTTTTCATTCGAGTACCCACTACAGTGCCCACACCTACCTAAACTATGTCGAATCGTGAAGAAGACCCGATGTTTCGCATCTCAGCCACCCAGTGATGCGACATACTTAACTTTAAAGTTTAAACTGTGTCCTATCTGGCAGACAGTTTAAAAGTCGGAATGGTAAAGTAAATAAAATTCAGCATTCAACTCGATAAAATTATTTAAAATTATAACAGTGAAGTCAAAAAACAACCATCATCAAGGTTCTGCTAAAACTAAAAAAACAAACCACTATTCCAAAATCGAAAAAATTATGAAGCTTCCTATTCGCTCATGTTTGGATACATTACGAAAAAAATATAAACATTCCTACTTTCCCGACATACATTCTTTTAAATTTCTAATTGGTTTGATAGTAGGTACATCAACCTAAGTACTTCGAAATTGTGAAACAGGATAAACTTCCTGATTCCCGGGATTCTCAAAATCCTACAAACATTCGACATCACTATGGCAACAGTTTGCGCGGTCTCGTGCCTCGTAAGTTGGTGGCCATTTTAAACTTAAATTATATTGCTCGTATCTGTACCTACTGGTTACTTTCCGAGTTTCTTCCCTGTACCTACATTCAAATGTTGCCAGAACTGTTACTTTTCAACTCTCGTATTTTGTTGTTGTTACGTCAGAGATATGTAAATCATGATCTGCCTAGCCTTTCCCAACCATGTTGGGGTTGGCTTCCAATGCGACCGAATGAATATCAGTATTTTACAAGGAACGACTGCTTATTCGACCGCCAAAACCCATTTGCTGGTTAGTACGATACCCCTTGGTAGGACTGGTTATCAGGCTTTTGGGGTTCTAAATACGCGTACCTAGCGACTGTCAGAGACCTACAAATGACAGCTGTGACCAACGACCTAACGTGTTTTCCAAGGCACCGATAGTGAGATATGTCATCATCATTATCATTTAAGCCGAAAGGCTTGATCTGCTGGACATAGGCCTCCCCTAAGCTCCACTACGACCGGTTCTGTGCTTCCCGCATCCAGCGGGTTCCTTCGCAAGGTCGTCGTTCACCTGACCTGGAGAGATATGTGAATATAAGTAATATATAACTTATACCAATGTTTGTTGATAAAATCGCTCGCATTAGTTACAATTAGTTTGTACCGAAAATCCAATGAAATACATTTAAATAACCAATTACAATAAAATCATAGATTTGTGTTCAAACGAGCTGATTCACTATTTTCACTGAATTTAAATTATGTATTTAAGCTAATTAAATCATTAACATACACAAATTTATTACAAAATATTTGATCAGATTTATCATGTCACAATATTAGTTGCTGGCCGAAATAAGCCGAATTAAATATATAAAACAATATTGCGTGTAACGTTGTCATTGCTTTTTATAATTCAAGAATAAGTTTCTGGAAGTTAATTTAGGAATGAAAAATTTTGAAATAGAGCAGTGGTGGCGCAGTGGAAATGGCCGTACTTACGAATTGTAAGTTATAGGTTCGCACCTCGACAGGCGCTTTAATTTGTGTACATTATTTCATCACAACTGCTCTAAAAACGGTGAAGGAAATCATCGTGAGGAAACCGGCATGTCCTAGAACCAACAATTCGAAGACATGTGACATCTACCAACCCGCACTGGGCTCGCGTGGTAGATTATGGCCCACTCCCTCCTGGCAGTGGGGACATAATAGGCTGATTGTGCTAAGAGAATGTGGACTTTGAGACAAAAAGAAACAAACACATGGTTTTAAAAAAATTGATCTTTCAGCAAAGCATTCACATAGGGATTCAGTTCTTCAAAAAACAGACCAGATTAAAGCAACTATAATGTCAGATTAAGAACTAATTTTCCCTTTGATAAATGATAACAAAGAGAGGTTTAGCGGTAAACCTAACAAAACTCAATCGATTAGGCTCCATACAACATGTATCATTCACTAATACCTCGGTTTCCGTTCGATACGGTTCGTTGCCGGTTCTATTCCGATATTTTTGCCGGTTTGCTCCCGGAGTTTTAATAAAAACATTACAGTCTTACTGCTAAAAGCTTTAGGTCGTACTTCGAAGAAAATGAGAGTATGGCAAGCAAAATTATATTTACGGACAACTGAATTATTTTTAAAGCAATCTAACCTTTATTCTTTAAATGTTAAAGATCAAGGTGACACGAATTTTCAGTATTTACCTTTTGATGTTGCATGATATATTTTGTGTCAATATTTTTGTTAGAAAATATTACAAAGATACAGACTAAGTCTTGGTCGTGTTGTTATTCAAGCGGAAAGAAATAAATGGGTAATTAACTACATTTATGTAAATTCACACTTCACATTATTCGTGAAAACTCAATTAATTGATATGCCTTATTTATAAACAGAGATCAATTAAATTGCTATACCGTAACAATTTCACCGATATTAATATGAGAATTGTGTATTGTATTAATTCTTTGCGTCAATACATTTATCATGACCGTCACAATATCCTGTTGTCCCGGTGGAGCAGTTAATTCAATAATTTGCGTCCGTCCGTAATGAACTGGAGCGGTTTATAAATGTGCCGTGCGTTCAATGACGCTGTTTATCATGTTGAGTTCCGAATGCTTGTTTGTTTCTGGTTGCCTGGTAGTTAGTCGGAGAACGGTTCGTTAGCTCTAAATGGTGGTGTACTTTTTTTTTGTATTTTGGAAATTATAGGATAGCATACTAGAAGCCTTTCCATGTAATGTCATTTTTTACCAATATTGGTTAAAGCTGAAATCAATCAATATGTCTAACCTATTCCCAACTATGTTAGGGTCGGCTTCTAGTTTAACCGGATGCAGCTGAATATCAGAATTTTACTTGGAGCGACTTCCAATCTGTCCTCCAAAACCCAGTTGCTGTGAAACACGATACAATGACGACCTGTAAGACCGGATGCCAGGCTTTCGGGCTTCTGACTACCCGTAACGACGGTCAAAGATCGAAGGGGTCTTGATATGTAATGGAGTCACCCCATGCACGAACCGACCGCGGCATGCGTAGGCTTACCTTCGAGACGAATAATTACAGCCACACGGGTCTACCGTGTGGCTGTAATTATTCAGCCACAAGCCCCTAAACCTAGGGCACGCCACGATAGCGGCGGTAAGACCCCTCTTTGAGGAGTGGCTAGAGAGGCGTCACGGCGTTCTCACCTACCGCCTGATGCAGGTCCTCTCCGGACACGGATGTTTCGGGAGGTTCCTGCACATAATCAGGCGGGAGGAGACGCCCGGGTGTCACCACTGTGAGGATCGCCCAGAGGACACGGTGGAGCATACGGTGGAGGTCTGCCCCGCTTGGGTAGAGCACCGCCGTGTCCTCGTAGAGGCGATCGGCAGCGGCGGCGACCTCTCGCGTCCGGCCCTGGTTCAAGCCATGGGCCGGGGCGAGAGGGAATGGGAGGCGGTCACCTCCTTCTGCGAAGCAGTCATGCTAGCGAAGGAGGTGGCGGGATGGGCGAGGGAGAGATCCTCACGCCTCAGCCGCCGAGGGAGACGCTCCGGGCGTAGGGAGCCGCGTGACGACTCCCGGCCACCGTAGGCGCGGGCCTGCGGGCGGAGAGCAATGGGTAGCTCTCCGTCCGATCAGGACCAGGCCCGTGCCGGACGGCGTGTATGTGTTCCACGCGCGCCTCAAAGAGATGTCAGCGTAGTTGACGGGGCCCGACAGGGCCGAAGCCTGCCGGGGTAGCGGGATCGTCCGAAAGGGTTACCGCTGCCTGGTACATCCGTAAGAGTCTGACACTCCCTTCTGCTCCACCCAGAGCGGGAGGGGTCATTTCATGATTTCCCATCCTCAAAAAAAAAAAAAAAAAACCCCTAAACCTGATACTCTTCTTATTTTACACTCATTGTATGGCTAGGTACTATAAAATTGTTGATGGCACTTACAAGAACATCAGTCCCTAATTTCTAAAAAACCTTTCAGCCATTTAAAAATCGGCTGCTAAAAAGTCAGTCAAAAGGGTTACGATACAAAACCGTACAAATATATATACTTACGATTCGGTAAATACACTCATACATTAGAGCCTAAAAATAAATTTCTTTGGTACAAGCTTAACATCGTATTTGCTTACGTAATTCGTAATCAAATATTAATTTCGACATAAATTATGCTAAAAGACTATTATCCGTAATTAACATCAAAACACAATAACAAAATTCTCCGAAATGTTCGTCTCACGAAGCAAAAAGCATAAATAAACTGGATACATTACATTATTGAAAATACATAATTCGCGAAGGCTCCTTTCTTGAGTTAGGATAAATAACTCCATCGCAGGTGTCAGGTTTGTAACAAGTTGATATTTTGATAACGTATCAAGTTATTGAATTATCTCGTCATTGGTATTCTGAGAACAAGTAAGGGTGCCTAAAGTCAAGCAAAAACTTGGCTAGACTTTTTGGGAACCGTTGTTCTTCGTAAAAAAAAAAACAACGGGTTGCACTCCTTGAGTGCCAGTAGAAGTGAAAACTTGAATATTAACGTTGTGCATTTTGATATTTTGGCATACGGTCTACTCTCCCTCCGTCATCACATCAAAAGTGCACAACGCCGCTAAAGAAGTTTTCACTTCAAAAATTCGGTGAATTAATGTGTAACTGTTTGGTGCTCTGGTGACCTGGTATACCTCTTTGGTCTATTAGTCGCAAGCGCTATTGCTGAACATGAGGTCCTGGGTTCGATTCCCAGATCGGGGAAAGTGTTATGAGGTTTTTCCATTAGGGATTTGTAGTCGCAGCTCGGAGTCTGGATTCGGTCTGGATTCCTGGGTGTACCTACCATGCGAACACCTCTGCCTAACCCTAAAGGGTAACTAGGCGTGATAATATTATATTATGTTTTATAAAATAGTCTGAATATACACGACGTGCAAACTGTAACCAAGAATTCAGCACATGATAGACCTCCCCTAGAGTAGAAATGTTTCATGGCAACACAGGGGCAATTATCCTAATTTTAAGCACGTTCAAAGCCTGATCTGCACTATTTCTGACAAATGCGTGCAGTGACTGGACAGGTCCTCTCAATCTGTGTAGTTCTTTCCTCAAAAGACTATCTCAGACATCGACCTACATGGTCTTCATATGATCGGACCAAGATTATGTCTGGACTTTAAAAGAGACTGTGACCTCTGAGTTTGCTTCGGCCTTTCTTCTCAGATTAGTCAGATAGGAAACGCCGACCTCATCTAGTTTTAAAATATGATTGACGTGTAAAAGTGTTTGTACAAACCTACTTACAAAATAAAATCATTTCATTTTATCATTGATCTCAGTCTCAATCTGTCAAAAATACCTCAAACTTTCCCGACATACGAGAAGTGGCCATCAGGTTGCGCGTCGATGTCCTTGCCATCATGTATAGTTAGATAGGCGACCTATTTTTATATTCCATCTAAAACCATTTTACTTACTTCTACTCGACGAGACATCGGAAAAATGTCTAAACTAACAAGTCGCCAGTTTTGACATAAATGTCACATTATAAGGAAGCCTGCCGTGGATGGAGCTCAAATCCAGCCCCCAGGCTACAACTGAGAATTTCCTAATGGACTGACGAGCCCCGAGACAGTTTTATAAGACATTTTTTAGATAAAAAATAATACATGTGCTTCGTTCTAACACATAAATTTGATCGTCCAAGTGTTCAGTATCATTGTATTATTTAGCAACTTTACCTCCGCAAGTTGTAACAAAAGGGTATATAAATAATAAGTAGACGAGTAGATTTCCCCCGCGGCGTCGTACGTGCGACCTCGACGCGTCTTCCCACTGTCGTGGTGGATGGAAATTTGGACGCGCGGGTAGAATTCTATTGGATTGTCTGCTCCCGATGCTCAGAATAGGTACAGGCGAGAAAAGAGTTTGGTGTACAGGAAGATATTTTTACACTACAGCAAAGTCCACGAGCGGCGATACTTAAATTTACACTCTGCGCACTCAACGTCGCTGCCAACTTGCTGACAGGCTAATATGTTGTTACCATGGCATGAGGTATTCTATAGTTTATGCCGCATTGGGTACCAAAGTCAGTTACCTTTTATCCGTGGAGTGAAATTGACTTCTGACAGTTTTTGTATGGACAACTGTCAAAAATTCAAACTTATTATCAGGAGAAGACTTATTCTAAGTGTGAAAAAATTAGAGTTTGATCAAATTTGCCTTTAGAGATAAGAAGACGGCCAATATTCATTTTTTGATCTATGACATGTCTATTAATTAACTTTTAATGTTTAAGAAAAACCTAAAAGAAAGACTTGTCTACTTGCCACACTCACACGATGCTTTAAAAGTAATTGCAAGTGAGCTGACTGTATACTAATCTTCTTGTTTAACTGTACTATAGTTCCGTCATGCTTCTGTGGGATACGGTTATCGGATTTCTTTAAGAGAGAGTATAAAAGGCAATACATGACCATTGAATTTGACTTTAAGACCGATGGTGTGTCATACTGGGCTAAAATACATGAAATTTTGGTCACGTCTATAGCTGCCGGCGACGAGTATCGACGGCTGCAGTATTGTCTCTGCCGTTGGCGTGTACCGCTCGTGTATATGAGGACTTAGTTATTAATTACGAAGGTTGTCAAGAAAATATTTAACTCAGAGAAGGAACATAGCGTTTATTTTTATAATCTTTCAGTTTACTATAAAGGAAATATGCGAAAAATGAAAATATATACGTGCTCAAATAATTTTTCCTCGAATGAAAATTTCAACTTTCAGCTTCAACAGAATTCACAAATACAATGTGGTCCCTCACACACTGAATAATACTGAATACACAATTTCATAGCTGCCACATTTAGGATGTACATATATTTTCTGTGTATTTTCTTGTACCTGCCACATAAATACATTATGTACATAAACTTTAAATAAATAAATGGATTATCCATAGATCAGGTACAGTTGTGGAACGAAAAGGATAATAATTTTAATCATGGTACTACATTAGCGCGCGCGAAAATAGAACCAAGTGATTTTCAGTTTAAATTAAGTAGCAAAGCAACTTGACCCTTATGTTATTGTGACTATACGCAATACATTGCTTACTTTTTAGAGGAGTTAGATGTATGACTGCATTCTGCTACGAGAACGTAGCTTACGTAGCACTGGCGCCTACACCGTAGCCGATGCGTAGCACTCTTTACTGGTCTGTTGACGACAAATTATCAATCACTAAACACAAAAGCGCGCTGTTGGATTTTCAACTCTCGGCTTAGCCCAGAAAGTTTGAAATCCAACAACTCTCTTTTATATTGGCATTCATTTATGGTGCCTAGTGAAAAAGGTCATAAATTTCTCTTTGTGTTTACTGTAACTTTCTATATTTCTTAATTTACGTATAAACCCATACCATGATGTGAACAGCAGGCCAATTCTCGTAATTTAAAACGATCAAAATCTAGTCGCAGTCTCATCTCGGCGACAAAGAAATGTCAAAAACTTGTCAAAATGTAGGGAAATTAGAAGTATTTTTTGACAGATTGAGACTGAGATCAGACTGTGAACGTTCTTAAAACTACGAGAATTGCCCCTCTGTTAATAGATCACGAAAACAATAGAACAACTATCCTCACTAACAATCAGAGGTCGTAGTTAACAAACAATGGCCGCGAATTATACACATAGTGGTCCATTAACTAGACAAACTTCTGATCTGAAGCTTTCACGTAGAAGACAGAAGAGCAGAAAGTCAACTCCAAGAATTCCATAATTTAAACTATTTGCACTTTTAAGTGTGGTAAAGGGTGGCAGGGACATTGACGCACAACCTGTTACCAGGGATTCAGTTCATGATTCTCGACCACCTGCGTTAAAATTTCTCGTCGGCCATTGAAAAAAAGCAGCGGTTTCCTACAAAATTGCAAAACCTGCGCGGTCAAAATGTATGGAAAAGCAATTTTTTTTTTAATATCCGACGAAAACTTTCAACACAAGGGTCCAGAATCACATTTTATATTATAATTATGATAAAGTAATGATGTATTTCAAGCTGTTGTTCTTTCCTATGAGCTAATTAGGCGTTCAATTTAAGTATCAGTAAATACTAAGAGAGTATTCACTTTGTTAAAAATATTCCATGAATCAGAAAATATTAGGTAAATCTGAATGCCCCAAATATGGTTATTGACATGACATGACTTTATACGGAACAGGTTGACCAAATTATTAAAATAGAACCATTATTTGTAAATATATTTACGTGTGATCTCTTCTTTTATTCAAGGGGAAAGCACCAGGATATTCCTCGAAATTCAAATTTTCTTTGCAATTTGCAGGTCAGTGTCAGAATGATCGTTGAACAAAATATGATTCCCGACTGTAACAAGTATGTATTTATAGAAATATAATCTTTAAAACAACCCTCTTACTTCATATTATCACCTTCACCCTATTGAGTGATTATTTCATGAAATATCAAGACCCTGGCGCTTCCCCCTTGACCTTCTGCACCCTTACAAACTGTGTGTTACGGCAAAGCCTCCAAATTGGCTGTTACGTGAACGATTATCTCTGATCATGATGTTAGGATTTTGTTTCGTCTTTTAGTACATAAGCCCAAGGGGTAAAACAAATAAGACGAGGAACTACAAAGAGTCAAATAATGTAAACGAAAAAAAAAGAAAATGCTTTTATTTGCGGCAAACATGACGCAGAGAAAGAACAGAAAACAAAAAATAGAACAAGCTGGGGGTAAATATGCGTCATGCGCCCACTAAGTATAAAAGCCAAAGATAGTTCATTATTAAATATATTTTTATATTCAGTGTCAATGGGATAAATACAATTAACATAATTAATTTCTCGCCGGCTGATCGACACTTCACATGACCAGAGGGCTGGGTCGTTCTTAGGTCAAAGAATTAGCATTGCCATTCAACGTGGCAATGCTTCCAGTCTTCTGGGCACGTTTCCGGATGACAGCGATGCGGACTAGTACTTCGATGGCTAAATATCCTTTTGTTTTTGTATTTATTTATACAGTTAGTTAGTCTTTTAATTTAGTAACTAGTGTAAATAATTTGTCATAATTGTAATGTATATAACTTATCTATCTATGAAACTACTGCATCAAGTAAACTTTCACACAAATTAAATTAATTCATGAAGAACTTTTCTAAAAAATAAAACAGGATTCAAAGAGATGCATACTTCCACTGCTCTTAAAAGTCTTTTTAATTAATTTTATGAACCGTATCATAGCATATGTTATGTTAATATAATTAACGTGCATACTACAACCATATGCAAATCTTAATATTAAATGAATAAAACGCCGGCGTAGTTTGTGGAACATAATCACAATTAGAACTTGAATATATTTAACAAGAATAGTAGTGATAACGAATTTGCACAGACGCGGATAGCGGGGCGTTTCTGTGGCCCAAAGTGAAACATATCGCGGTTTATGAAGTAGTAAACATGAATGATTAATACCGTGGTGCTAAGCTTGCACCACGCACCCAAACTAGAGTTTTCAACTTTAAAAATCAGCTGAAGGGTGCGGCGCAATAGTAAAAAATTATAAAAAGGACTACCCCGACCCGGGTGTTTTTGCTGGCCGGCCATTTTGGATTTTGGCCTCAATATGGCTGATCTCTTTTAATCATTACGGAAAATAATCGCCAATCTGTGAACCGTACCGTACTAGAATCCGTGCAGTGCGTTAAATAATCGCTTAAAAATGATATTAGCGTTCGCGATTTATCTCGTATGCGATTAAAAAAATCGCAAAGCAGTGTGCGCTTAGCTTTAAATCCTTTGTAGACTATAGACTTCCTCAGGTGAGCTATCAAATGCAAAAAGATTTCATTTATTCTGACAGGTAGTTCCTGAGATTAGCGCGTTCAAACAATCAAACTCTTCAGCTTTATTATTAGTACAGAAATATATTTTTTTAATCCAACTCTAGAGATTAGCTCATTTAAACAAACAAACAAACTGTTCAGCTTTATTATTAGAATAGATAGACCCCTTTGAAACCCACCAACTTCCCGCCCCGCTATCCCTACGTTTTCACACCACATCCCGTCATCTAGTCGCCGTCGACTATTTAGTGAGTCGAGGGGAGTTCGTTACTCAATTAGGCGCCGGTTAATCAGCGCGTTCCAAACAGAATGTATTCAGAATGAATAATTTTGTCTGCACACCGTCTGAGTAGGAGACCAACCTGATCATTTGCATTTCCTTGTGCAGGCTGTGGTAGATATATTTTGTAGAAACTTATGCTGCTCCTTCTCACAGAGACTTACGAGTTGTAGGTCATGGATTCAAACCCAGGCGAGCGTTTTACTTTCTGTAAATAATTCCACACCACTGCTCTCAAAACGGTGAAGGAAAACATTGTGAGGCATGTCCTGAAACCAATCATTAGAAAAGATGTGATATCTACCAACAGGGCCGGCGTGGTAGATTACAGCCCACTTCCTCTTGCAGAGAGGAGGCTTGTGTCCCAGCAGTGGGAACTCTATAGGTTGATTATGCTTATTACTTAATTATTATGAATTTTTCTTCTATCACGCAGAATCAGAGTAACGCATCGACGCTAGTTTTTACATGGAAATACTTTATGGTACGGAAGGTGATATTGACCACATTTTTACCGAAAATGCTTGGTTTCTGCACAAGCGTGCAGTCGGAGGTAAGAGCTAGTATTTGCATAAAGATCAGAGTAGTTTGCGAATTTTAATGGAGAATGGTAGTTAATTAAAATTTTTGTAACTGCGTAAAGTGAAAATGAAACTACTACATACAAAGAGGGCCATTTAAAATTATGATAGCTCCTTGAAACATTTGGTTTGGTCTGTCTGTACTGGCTTAATAACAATTGAAAGTCTACATAGTACACTCTAGAACTCTCTGATATGATTATGTCGATAGACTAAAATTATATACAATGTAATTATGATGTACCAAATACATTAATAATAAAACTAAACGAACCACGACATAACAAATTAACATCACATTACATTAAGTACTTAGATTTGATGAAATTATTATTGAAGTTCATTTAAAAATACTCAGGGTGCTTACATGAGATGTCGTGCGGTGTCCCACAGGGATCGGTTCTGGGGCCGCTCCTGTGGGACATCGGTTACGACTGGGTGCTGCGGGCCGACCTCCCTGATGGCGTCAGCGTAGTTTGCTACGCTGACGACACGCTGGTCCTGGCGCAGGGGAGGTCGCATCAGGCGGCGGCCGACGCGATGACACGCGGGGTTGCGATAGTCGTGGAAAGGATCCGGCAGTTGGGTCTCGAGGTGGCATTGCACAAGTCCGAGGCCATGTCTTTTCATGGGCCCCGGTACGGGCCACCTTCGGGATCCCAACTAATGGTAGGAGGGGTTCACATCGGCGTCGAGAAGACAATGAGATACCTGGGTCTCGTCCTCGACAGCCGGTGGAACTTCGTCGAGCATTTCCGACGTTTGGCCCCCAAACTGGAACGGACCGGGGCCGCCTTAAAGCGGCTCCTGCCCAACCTGAGGGGGCCAAACGCCTCCTGCCGGAGGCTTTACGCGGGGGTCGTGCGGTCCATGGCCCTATACGGGGCCCCGGTATGGGCGCGTTCACTGCGGCTTCGAGCCGCACACTACCTGAACGCGCCCCAAAAGGTGGTAGCCGTAAGGCTAATCCGGGGGTACCGCACGATCTCGGGCGAGGCAGCAAGCCTCCTTGCCGGACTGCCACCATGGGATCTGGAGGCGATAGTCCTCGCGCGCCTGTATGACTGGCGCGCGGAGGCACTACGTCGGGGGGAAACTCTGCACCCGCGGCAAATCGCTGCGGAGCGGACGGACCTCCGGCGCGGTCTCATGGTGGAATGGAAGGCGCGACTATCGCAACCCAGCGCAGGGCACGCCACGATAGCGGCGATAAGACCCCTCTTTGAGGAGTGGCTAGAGAGGCGTCACGGCGCTCTCACCTACCGCCTGACGCAGGTCCTCTCCGGACACGGATGTTTCGGGAGGTTCCTCCACATCATCAGGCGGGAGGAGACGCCCGGGTGTCACCACTGCGAGGATCGCCCAGAGGACACGGTGGAGCATACGGTGGAGGTCTGCCCCGCTTGGGCAGAGCACCGCCGTGTCCTCGTAGAGGCGATCGGCAGCGGCGGCGACCTCTCGCGCCCGGCCCTGGTGCAAGCCATGGTCCGGGGCGAGAGGGAGTGGGAGGCGGTCACCTCCTTCTGCGAAGCAGTCATGCTAGCGAAGGAGGTGGCGGGATGGGCGAGGGAAAGATCCTCACGCCTCAGCCGCCGAGGGAGACGCTCCGGGCGTCGGGAGCCGCGTGACGACTCCCGGCCACCGTAGGCGCGGGCCTGCGGGCGGAGAACAATGGGTAGCTCTCCGTCCGATCAGGACCAGGCCCGTGCCGGACGGCGTGTATGTGTTCCACGCGCGCCTCAAAGAGATGTCAGCGTAGTTGACGGGGCCCGACAGGGCCGAAGCCTGCCGGGGTAGCGGGATTGTCCGAAAGGGTTACCGCTGCCCTGGTACGTAAAGGGCTAAGGAAGGAACACGGGTGGGTTTTAGTCAGTAAGAGTCTGACACTCCCTTCTGCTCCACCCAGAGCGGGAGGAGTCATTTGATGATTTCCCATCCACAAAAAAAAAAAAAAAAAAAAGGGTGCTTACATAATGCAGCGGGTTTTTTTGGGTACAGATCGCTGCTGAGTGCTGGTTGATTTACGGAAAGAAATGGTCACAATGTTTGACCTGCGGGGTAATTGCGTAACACACCATCAGTAGCAATGGCTTTCATTTTGACAGTTCAACAACATTCATTGCGTTATTTACGTTGCTAAGCAAACGCATTTTTCGAACATGTGGAGCAATGGATTAACAATATCCTTCAAAATAATTCAAATACCTTCTTGCTCCTCTAGTTTCTGTCCACGTGAAATATCTTGCTCCCCCGACCCATCCTGTCGCATCGCATCGCCTGCCCGTGCTATAACTTCGCTCTTTCTGTTTTTTTTTCTGTTATTGCGCGGCTGCTAAGGGTTCCAGCGTAATGTTAAGTAGCCTATAGCTTTCCCCAAGAATTGGGCTATCAAATGCAAAAATAATTTTTCAAATTTGACTTGTTATTATTATTTTTAGTATAGATATATATATGTCGGAGTCATTCGTTTGACTATTCGGAACGCTAACGCTATCTCGTGGCGCTAGACACAGTCTAGCCTGAGTTCGTGGGGGAACGAGAGCTACAGCTACAAGAGCGGTGTGAGCAGAGCTCTCTGTATGATCGAAACATTGGACATCGTACGAACAACATGTGCTTAGAAACTGTCTGCGTTCCGTATCGTTGAGTTGTGTAGTACCTACAGTGTGTGATTCGCTAGTGTGACTAACTTGTTCGTAAATTGTAATCTAATTTGAACTGCAAACCGTTTTTCTATTGTCCTATAACCAATACTACCCATAGTACGCCTACAGTAATTAAAATATGCCTGATGTTAACGAGAGACAGACATACCTTCTCCGACATATATAATATAGATTACTGGAAACATCACACTAGGCCACATTAATGATTGAAGTTATGACGAGTAGTTCATAGTTGCAGAAATTCTGTGCTATGGCAGCACCTGTTATGTACGTAGGTATCAGTAGTGCATTGTTTCAACTACAACGCAGAGAAACAGCAGATCGAAATAGACAGATAGTATAGTTATATTTCATTGTTTTGCGTACCAACGGTATTAGAACCAAACGGCTTGGTAGATGAATAGAAAGATCAACGATCGCTGGTAGTGTTTTGTTTAGTTGTGTTTAGATTACGATACTCAGCATGCCTGTGAAATGTACTTAAACAAAACTTATTTATTAAAATGATATTTTAAGTCTGCTCCACCGGCCATCGGCCCTTCGACAAACATGGCCAGCCCACTGCCACTTCAGTTTGCTTACTCTGCAAGCTATGTCGGTAACTCGCGTTCATTTCTGGATAAGCAGATGCAGTGGAGCAGACGAGTCCTGGAGTGGAGACCGCGTATCGGCAAGCGTAGTGTGGGACGCCACCCAGCTAGATGGATGGACGACCAAAAGAAGGTGGGTGGGGCAGACTGGAGGCGGAAGGCGGAGGACAGGGTGTTGTGGCGCAGCCTGTGAGAGGCCTATGTCCAGCAGTGGACTGCGATAGGCTGAGTTGATGATTTTAAGTAAGTCCACCACATATGGTCGTTAACCCTAACAAATAAACCATGAAATGAACTTTTGTTTTCGTTTTATCATGTTTAGACATCGATACTCATCGTTTCGCTAGCTAATTTAATTTGACTCTGTATACGTAACAACATGAGCACATTAGCAACGTTATAATTAGTGCCAAAACACTAACTGATGACGAGGTTTGGCACACATATTGTTGGTCAGAAGTTGGCAATACAGCATAGCGATTATCTTCCAACTCACTACAATAAACAAATAATATTGAACTAGTTTTGCCCGGAGTTTTACTTACATTCTCGGAAAGCAACATGGTATCTAGGTAAAAAGTATCCTATGATAATCCAATTAGACTACCTGTAATCTAATCAACTAAATCATTCTCTGTAACAAACCTCCAAAGTTTCAGTTACAATTTTATTTATTTATTTACTAACTATGGATAACTTACAGTTAAAACAAACAGAATAAAAACTTGTATGTGAGACTGACAGCCAATTAAAAGTCATCACTTCTAAAAACAGAATGGAAAGAAAGAGTGTGAACAACACAACACAGCTACCAAAAAATTAAGAAAAAAAAAAACATAACATTCAAGCTTAAACAAATATATGAATAAAAACCTGAACATACAAAATCTTAATTAAAAAAGCTAAGGCTCAGGGACTTCCTGGCCGAGGAGACACCCGTTAGGAAAGGATCAAAATCATGCTGTTTACACATGTCACATGTCTTCGAGTTCATCGAGTTTTTGGTTCTAAGCCGTGCCGGCTTCTACATGTGACATCTTCGAGTTCATCGAGTTTTTGGTTCTAAGCCGTGACGGCTTTCTCATGATATTTTCCTTCACCGTTGTGAGAGCAGTGGTGATGAAATAATTTATTCAAAGTAAAGCGCCTGTCAGGGTTCGAACCTACGACCTACAACTTGTAAGTCGCGGCCATTACCACTGAGCCACCGCTGCGCTTTTCTGAAAATAATCCTCACCACTGAAAAACTAGATCCTTCATAAAATACAATTGTTTTTACCACAATAAACTCACGTACATGATAATTATCCAAAAAGCAACCTCTGAAAGTCAACTATATTTCATCTTTGCTTCCCTTTGTTCATTGTTTATCCTCAAACAATAGCTATCATTTTCATTCAGGAAAATTGGTTGATATTTAATCCACGAATAAAGGAGGGAATAGTTAATTCAAAACCTCGCTGTTTTGCTAATTTTCTCATTATATTTCATAAAGGGGTAGATCACTCACCGATCGCTTCGAGAAATTATCGTTGAATAATTAAATCTGAAAGGCGGCCATCTTGTATTCAACGGTTTTGTGTAATCAACTTGGAAATGGAACAAATATTTGGAATCGTTTAACCGTCTTGTTATGACGTGGAGTTCCTTGATTGGTGTTTAATTTGAGGTAGTTTATTTAGCGAAATATCACGCAATTTGCTTCGGGAAATAGATTGGATCTCCAAGCGTCATCTTTGACATTTTACTTAATGTGATTGGTTTGGAAATAAGATTGGTCAAATATATCGTTGAAATTACGAATGATTTTTCATATAACTCGTGGTCTTTATCGCGTACGGTTACAATTTTACTGGAATGGATTAAAATGGCACGGATTTTTTGAAGCAAAATGGACATCGAGTGGTCATCTTCATTTCGACTGAGAGAGCCGTCGAAATATAACCCGAATAATATACAAGCAGGCGGTAATTAAAAAAAAATACTGTTTTACTTTTTTCCTGTATCGGTATACAGGAAAAAAAGTAAAACAGTTTTTTTTTTAATTTTTCAGCGTCAATCTTGTGGAACTCAAAATCTCGAGTTACTGAATAATATTTAATTTGAAACAAAAAGAAAAGCAGCGAACGATACTCATCATCTAGCCTTTTCTCAACTATGTTGGGGTCAGCTTCCAGTCTAACCGACTGCAACTGAATACCAGTATTTTACAACCCAGTTGCTGTGTAATACGATATCCCTTGGTAAGACTGGTTGTCAGACTTTCGGATTTCTGATGACCCATAACGACAGTAAAAGATCCACGAGTGACAGCCGGGGCCAACAGCTTAACGTGCTTTCGGAGCCACGGGTGCCATAGGTGACCATCTTTACATACCAAGACCCCTCGTCTTGGTATGTAAAGATGGTCACCTATCCACGGACCAACCGCGGCAAGCGTAGCTTAACCTGATTGATCGACCCGTGTGGCTGTTATTACTTAGCCACAAGCCCCCAAGCAATGAACGAGAGTATTAACAAAAAATTAAAATGATACCGGCTTAGTACCAAGTTTGGGTGTAAAATTTATGTTTCGGAAAGACAGTAAGAAACTAATTAGGCCTTACCTAAAAGCTTTAGAATCATTTGATGTAAGCACTATGCTAAGAAACAGCGGGGTAATTGCGTAAGACACTATCAGTAGCAATGGCTTTAATTTTGACAGTTCAACAACATTAATTGCGTTAGTTACGTTGTTGAGCAGACACATGTTTCAAACATATGAAGCAATGGATTAGCAATATCCTTCAAAATGATTCAGATTGTGATTGATAGTGTGTTTCGTAATTAGGGTGCAGGTGTTTTTTAGCGTTTTTTTTATAGTCCTATTTTGTTTTTAAAGCGTCTGAAGCTTTATTGCTAAGCGCATAGTTAGTTAGTATTTTGCAAACTTTGACCTCGCATAACTTTTTTTTTGTACAAGCGGGATCGATGGGGTCTTTTGACATTTATTTTATATTGATGACTTAAACAATCAAACCAAGATTCAGCTTAAGGGATAATTTTACCAAAGTCAAGTCATCTTTTATCCGTGGAATAAAATTGACGTCTTTTTTTTTTTTTTTTCTGGGTGGGAAATCATCAAATGACTCCTCCCGCTCTGGGCGGAGCAGAAGGGAGTGTCAGACTTTTACTGACTAAAACCCACCCGTGTTCCTTCAGTTGCCTGTGCCAGGGGCCACGGTATCTCTTTCGAACAACCCGCAGCCCCGGCGGCATCGGCCCTAGCGGACCCCGTCTGACAGTTCTATTATGGAAAAACTGTCAAAAATTCAAAATTTATTCCCAGTATTATTATGACTTACTTTTTGCATAAAAGTTTGGTAGAATGCGCCCTCATGTGAATTATTGTAACCTTACCTCTATTTTTTGGGTTAACTTGACCGGTCTATAGAGAATAATCAAATTTTCGTTGTTTTATTATCTTTTATGTGGGGTGTTTTCATTGTGACAGTATTTGTTATTTACAAGTTCATTTATCTGGAGGCCAATTCTCATAATTAAAAACGTTCAAAATTTAGTCGCAATCTCATCTCAGCCACAATCAATGTCACAAACTTGTCAAAAACGTTCCTTTAGCGGTATTTTTTACAGATTGAGACTGAGATCAGACTGTGAACGTTCTTAAAATTACGAGAATTGCCTCTCTGGTGACAGATACATGTTCATGAAAGATAGATACCTACTGTTATAGAAAAATACCTATAAACATGATGAAACAAACTGAATGAAGCATATTTTAATCCCATGTTATAAACTGGGAGTAAAATATACTTTACACTTTGCACAACGTTTCAGTTTTTCAGTACGAAACGCTGCTAGCACAAAATCTGCTGTTTCAGACATTATCCATGTAACTTTACACTTTAAATACGAGTATTTCTGTGTAATATTCCCAACATGTATAGAGACATAAGTTTCAGTGCTTTGTGCATTAAATAAACATTCTCTCATAACTTGAGATAGCTTACAGCTTATTTCCATGTGCCCTATATTTGTAAGTCTTTAAATATATGTCCGTTTTGTAAGCGCTTTGAGTCCAAAGCATGTGTTCTGTTGACTACTTTATTGATATCGCATTGCGGTTGTTCAGAAGTGGGAGCATTTTCTTACCCTTTCTAGTTATTACGAAGCTTAACTAACTAACATAGTTTTGTTAGCAGTATCTTAGTTCAGTTAGTAGTAAAGTTGCAGTATAAAGTTATGCAAAATTAGTAGTTAAACACTACCAACTTAAATTGTCCGTTTATTCAAATCAGAACTGTCATTCTTTAACAGTTGTGTGAGTGGCTATAATATGTAAAATTGACGCAGCTTGTCAATTTGATGAACAATTAATTTTCCTCGCTGTACGTGTCGTTTTTCCAACCTGTCACAGTCAAAATTGTGACAGGGTGGAAAAACGGCTTTCGACATGAAAAGTTGAAGCTTTTAAAGCCACCTGCTACATTAAGAAGGTTGTCAGCAGGTACGCTATCGATGTTACAAACAATGTTGAGATGTCTCTGAAATTATAAGAGGAACTGAATTACAAATGGAAAATAAATGTAGACTCAAATAAAATGTGATGACTCAATTCTTAAGCATAGACTCCATGAACTATTGTTAGAATATACAGGCTGGCAAGGACATCGACGCGCAAACTGTAAGCATGAATGTACATGTTTCTCGACAACATAGAAATTTTTCGTCGGTTATCAAAAAAAAATTTGCTGTTTCATAGAAAAGTGCAATACCTACGCGGTCAAAATGTATGGAACAGCATTTTTTTTAATAACTGACGATAACTTTCTTCAGTAGGATGCAGGATGCAGCAATGCAGGATGGCTGGTAACAGCTGGATGAGAGTTGCCGAAAATCGAGTTGAATGGCGTGCAATAGGAGAGGCCTATGTCCAGCAGTGGACTGCTTTAGGCTGATGATGATGATGAACTTTCATCGCAAGGTGGTTCAGTACCAACCATATACAGAATCCACGGTAACAGGTTGCACGTCGATGTACTTGCTACCTTGTACATTGACCAAAGCAAGGGATACAAAACTAACCCTTTATATTAGGGGTTTTTTTTTTTTTTGAGGATGGGAAATCATCAAATGACCCCTCCCGCTCTGGGTGGAGCAGAAGGGAGTGTCAGACTCTTACTGACTAAAACCCACCCGTGTTCCTTCCTTAGCCCTTTATGTACCAGGGCAGCGGTAACCCTTTCGGACGATCCCGCTACCCATATTAGGGGTTAGAGTATGAAATTGCCGATTTGTACTGAAAAATTTAAATACGTTTTTTTTTTAATTTAACATATTTTTTTAATCAAAATAATTACCATTATTATCTATACATTGCTGCCATCTAATATGAAGGAAAGGTCATTTATGCCTTTGCGATAGAACTCTCGTGATCTAGATTCGACAAACTGTGTGAAAGCATTTTGTACTGCCTCCTGAGAAGAAAACTTTTTACCACGTAGAAAATTGTCCAAATCACGAAAAAAATGGTAGTCCGTTGGAGCAAGGTCTGGGGAATACGGAGGGTGACGAATGGTTTCTAATTGCAGTTCCTGTAGAGTTAAAACGGTTTCTCGTTCTGTATGAGGTCTCGCGTTATCATGGAGCAATAATGGTGAAGATCGATTCATGAGTCGGGGCTGTTTCACTGCTAGTTTTGCTATCATTCCTCGGAGTTCGGCACAGTAGACATCGGCCGTTATTGTTTGACTAGATCGGAGAAAGCTATAGTGAATAACACCATGCTGAGACCACCAAACATTTACCATTACCTTTTCATTTGGTAAGCTTTGCTTTTCCATCACGAAAGCGTTTAAACCAAAATCGCACGGTGCGTTCATTAGCAGTCCCCTCTCCAAACGCAACGTTGATATTGCGAGCTGTTTCTGCCGCGTTTGTTCCGCGTCGGAACTCGTGTTCAAAATTAACTGGAAGTATCCATCTTTCTTGTCTAAGCTGAATAAAAAAAACAACTGAAAGTCGATAATCGGATGTTGCACATTTTTTAAAAGAAGAACTTCATAGGTACCACGTGAAAAAAGTTTCACTCAAAAATATCAAACCATAAGGGTTCTATGTCCATTCGAACTACCTATTACAATGAAACGGCAATTTCATACTTTAACCCCTATTATTAAACAGAACATCAAATCACTGTCACTTTCTACGCAGGTCCGGTTCAGAAGCAAATTCGGGCGATTGTCAATCAAACGCGCGATCTAATCGCACGACAGCTGCGACCTGCGACAAAGACGCTTTACATAACAAAGGCAGCGGGGAGGCGTGAATGTGAGGAATGAGGTCCTGAGACTTCCGCATTGTTAGTAGATAAAAATGCGTTAGGTACTATTAAGTTGCCTGTAAACTAAACAGCGGGGTAATTGCGTACCACACTATCAGTAGCAATGGATTTCATTTTGACAGTTAACAGACTACAACTTTCATTGCGTTATTTACGTTGTTGAGCAGACACATTTTTCGAACATATGGAGCAATGGATTAGAAATATCCTTCAAAATGATTCCGATTGATATCGATAGTGTATTACGCTATAAGGGTGCAGTTCTTTAGATTACGTATCATTAAAATCACGACTGTATTCTTCATAGGGTTAAAAGAAAGGAAGAAAGAATAACGTTTATATGGACACAGTTCGTGAAAAAAAAATACAATTCTATGTTTAATGGTATGGTTGGCGCAATGGTTAAGCGATTGACTGCTGCGCTGCGTGTCGCGGGTTCGATTCCCGCACGGAACAAATATTTGTATGGCCTACATGTAGTTAATCCGGGTCTGGCTGTTTGTGTATGTGAGTTTAAATGTTTTTAAACGCATCCACGATACAGGAGAAATTCCTAGCGTGGGGCAACGTTTTCAAGAAAAAAAAAATGTCTACACTAATAATAAAGCTGAAGAGTTTATTTGTCTGTTTGATCGCGCTAATCTCTAGAGCTAACGGTCGGATTTGAAAAATGCATTTTGTAGCCCAGCTTTTGAGGAATGCTATAGGCTATTTAACATCACGCTGTAACCCTGGGAAGCGGAGCAAAAAGAAAAAAAAGTCAAAAACAACTCTAAGCGAAAACGACGTGATAGCGCGGGCTGGCGATGCGATGCGATGGGACGGGTCGGGGGACATGAAGTTTAACGCGAACGAAGTCGCGAGCAGAAGTTAGTAACAAAATACTGTTTTAATAACAGTAGTGTGTGTCTCAAGGCTGCGCCAAAAAGGTTCATTTCAGCATTAATGATAGACAGATGCTGTCTCGTGCTAATTTCCTAATTAACCTTTCGGGGCAAGTGACTGGGAGTACAAACGTGTTCGGCAGAGATGTTACCTACATTAATAATAATAATATAATAGTCTGTGGCCCGACTGTCAAGCTGACAGTAAAAAAAATTTTACTCCAATATTTTTTAATATTTTAAATATAATTAAACAAACAACAACAACAATAATCTTTTGATATGTGTTCCTACACCATTTTTATGACCGGAATTTAATACTATTATAATGGATCCAATACTAATAATACACAGAAGAAATTTTCAATGCTGACACGAAGTCGGGCACGACAACTCGAGACCACACACCCAACATCTTCGGGTTCGTCGCTCAGTTCCGCCTCGCAGTTGCCGGAACCTGCTCCAGACGTGAGTCCAGTGACACCGGCTTCTGCAGTTGCGTCGAGCTCGAGCGACGAATACTTTTCGCCGCCGACGACACCACCACCAGGACGTCGACGCGGAAGAGGCCGACCACCGGCCAGCTTAGGACTCCGAGGCCCACCGGCCTCTGATAGGGTCCCCGCTGCCGGTGGAAGTGTGCAGCGCATGAGATGGACACCAACTGTCAATGAAAATGTCATGCGCGCATACTTTGGGGCTACAGAGGGGGGAAGTAACTTGAATGCGTACCGTGGTCGGATGCTCTCTCTGTTTCAGGTGCTCGAGCCAGCTGTCAACGTGTCAACGCAACGACTGTCGGATCAAGTGCGGGTTATCCAGCGTAACCATATGCTGGATGACGTTGTACTTGATCGACTACGCCTCGAATCACGGAATAGCCACGTTGCGCCTGCTTCGTCATTGGTCGCGGTGCAACTGCAAAATTTACCCAGTTTTTCATCGCGACCTAACCGCGTTGATAAAGAGGATGATGATGAGGCTATATCCGTGAGTTCCCAGTGCAATGTAAGATTGAGGAGCGCTTTGGACGATGCTTTCCGTGAGTACCGATCTATTCCGCCTGGACTCAGACCACGTTTACCTCGTTTGCCCATGCACAAGAAAAACAAGGCGCTGGTGTGTGCTCTAGACTCGCAGCTGTCAAATTACTTTAACGACAGCAAAGACCTCACCGATACCCATTCAATCTTGTACTGTGCGGCTGTTGCGGCATGTCGTGTGGATCATGTCAAATTCCCGAACAGTGACAGAGCCGCACGACCAAAACCAGCTGTACCAGCTTGGCAGTGCAGGATTGAGCGTCGTATCGGGGAGCCTAGAGCACTCATCGGCAAGCTAATCTGCTTCAGGGAGGGCAATACTCGCCCTATTGTGATGCGTTTTGTGAGGCGGGCGTTCTCGGGGACTGATATTAGTTCTCGAGATTATTTGTCCCGCGTCACAGAACGTATCGACTACCTGAATCAGAAGATCTGTGCATGGGCAAGCCGTATTCGTCGGTACAGGCGGAGAGTGGAGCGGTACACTCAGAATCGCACATTCCAGAGCGACGAATGGTGGGTTTACAGGGATTGGGAACGACAGGACCAATGTGTGACTGACACGCACCTACCAGATGATGACGCCATGTGTTCGTTCTGGCAAAACATCTGGTCGGTGCCTGTCAGTCACACCGAAGGAGATTGGACTGGGAAGATCGAACGAGCGTGCGAACTTATACCAGAGATGGAGCCACTTATCATCAACCCCCAAGATATTGCTCGTGCAGTCCGTCCGTTGCCTAACTGGAAATCTCCAGGGCCGGACGGGCTGCACAACTTTTGGATAAAGTGGTTCCAAAGATCGCACGCCCCCTTGGCATCCCAGTTCCAGTCAGCCTTAGAGTCAGGGTCGCTGCCCCAGTTCCTAACGACAGGAATAAATCTGCTCCATAAATCAGGTAGTACTGCGGATCCCAGAAATTATAGACCGATCACTTGTCTACCGACGTTCTATAAAGTTCTTACATCCATTTTGAGAGCTAAAATTAATAAACACATAGACAACAACTCCATCATGTCTGTCTCTCAAAATGGACGTAAGAACGGGTCCCGCGGTACTAAGGAGCTACTTCTCATTGATATGGCCATTAGCCAACAGGTTCGTCGTTCCCGAAAGGATCTGTCGACATGTTGGATAGATTATAAGAAGGCCTATGACTCGGTGCCACATACATGGCTCATGAGGGTGCTGGAATTGTATAAAGTAGATACAACTCTGCGCACCTTCCTGATGACGTGTATGGGGCAATGGAGGACGGTCCTTCGCTATCCAGGATGTCGAAATATCCAGAGGAATAGCGAGCTGATAAGGATCGAGCGAGGCATATTCCAGGGTGACAGTTTGAGTCCGCTTTGGTTCTGCTTAGCCTTGAATCCTCTAAGCACGCTGCTGGAAGATTCAGGTCTAGGCTATCGGCTGAGGAGAGGTGGTCAGGTTATATCTCACCTCCTCTACATGGATGACCTAAAACTCTTTGCCCCCAACAATTTGCAACTGATGGAGCTACTGAAAATTACTGAAACTTTCAGTAGCGCCATCAGGATGGGATTTGGTGTGGACAAATGTGCGGTCATGCATGTAAAGCGAGGGGAGATCGTGGAATCCGTGGGAACCCAACTCTCGGATTCCACAAATCTTAGAGCCCTCTCCGCATCCGAAACCTATAAGTATTTGGGTATGTCGGAAGCGCTAGGCATCAATGTTACTGACATGAAGCAATCGTTGAAGGAGCGCTTCTTTGGCCGCCTGAAAAAAGTATTTAATAGTCTTTTATCAGGCGGGAACAAGGTGCGCGCCTTCAACGGTTGGGTCATGCCGGTTTTGATGTACTCTTTCGGCATACTCAAATGGACTCAGACCGAACTGACGCCCTGGATAGGAGGGTCCGTACGCTGCTAACTGCAAATCGAATGCATCACCCACGGTCATCGGTAATGAGGCTGTATATCCCGCGAAAGTGTGGGGTTGAGGCTTTTTAAACGCTAAGAACCTCCACAATCGCGAGATATGCAGTCTTAGGGAATATTTCCTAAAAACCGACGTGGAGATGCATCGAGATGTAGTCGCGATGGACAAGGGCCTCACACCGCTCTCCTTGGGTAAAGAGAACTGGCGCAAGCCAGTAGTGCTTGACACTAATGAACGCATGGAGGTATGGCAGAGTAAGGAGCTTCACGGGCGCTTCTTTCGGGCCCTACATGGGCCCGATGTAGATCTACTAGCGTCCGTAGCCTGGCTACGTTGTGGTGACCTCTTTGGAGAAACCGAAGGTTTTGTCTGTGCAATTATGGACGAAGTTATGATGACGAACAACTACCGGAGATTTATTGTGAAAGACGGCACGGTTGACATCTGTCGGGCATGCCACCGGCCGGGGGAATCAATCAGGCATATTATCTCCGGGTGTTGTCGTCTAGCTAACGGAGAGTACTTGCATAGACACAACCTTGTAGCTAGGATAATACATCAACAACTTGCTCTGAAATACAACCTTGTGGAATCGGAGGTGCCGTTCTACAGGTATGTGCCCGACCCAGTTCTCGAAAATGGTAATATCACATTGTACTGGGATCGATCCATCATCACTGACAGGACTATTGTTGCCAATAAGCCTGATATAGTGGTGGTGGATTGATCAGAGCGACGTGCAATGATTGTTGACATAACCGTCCCGCATGATGAGAACCTCGTGAAAGCCGAGAAAGATAAACAAATCAAATATCTTGACTTGGCTCGCGAGGTTGTTGACATGTGGGATGTGGACTCAGCGATCATTATGCCGATAGTCGTGACAGCCAATGGCTTAATAGCTAAGAGCCTCGACCAACACCTGAGGAGGCTCTCGTTGGGCAGCTGGATCAAGGGCTTGATTCAGAAAGCGGTACTTCTGGACACGGCTCGCATTGTCAGGAGGTTCCTCTCTCTGGAGCCCTGACCACCGGTAGCTTGGACCCTGTTCCTGATACCGATGGGCTACTATTTTTTATATTTTTAAATGTTTTTATACTTTTTATATTCCAATATTTAAAAATATAATTTATATGATAACATTAAAATAAAGGAGATAATATAATAATAAAAATTGCGTATTTCTCACCACAAGTAAAAAAAAAAAAACAATACAAACAATATTTTACACACAAGAAATAGCTGACGATTTTTTGGTTGTGGATCGCTGGTGCCTGTGGTAGGTAGTAACACCAGATAGGTGTTACACATACAGGTTACCAGGTCCCCACCTCTTTATGGTTACATATTTGATAGCTTACATCTAATATCACAGCAAGTAAGAAAAGTTTCAAACAATTAGTGAGCTTATTATTAGAGTGAAAATAAATACAAAAACGATTAAAAAGTAAAAGTATGTTTGGAGGTTTTATGAATATAAGTTTGTGTGTCTGTGTGTGTCTGGGTGTGCGTGTGTGTTCGAGAGAGTGTTAGTGGATGAGTCTGATTACACTAATACGTCAAAGAGAGCTTTTGTGGCAGTATATGTTTGGGTTTATAGCCAGGCTTGTAATGCAATTTTAAAATTATGTTTGTTCAAAGAGTGCAGGGAAAGAATTCGGTTTAATTTAATGTAAAGATAGCTTCCAAGGAAAATAAAGAATCTATGACTGAAAGAAGTTTTGAGAGGAGTAGCTAAGGCAACTATATGGTTACAGCGATTAGTTTGCTGAGAATAGTTGGAAATAGTTTGCAGCATGTTGTTTATAGCCACTGCTATAAACAACATGCCACTGCCAGTACAAACAATTGCCTAACCGTAAGGACTTGACAATATTCGTAGAGCTTGACGGTGGGATAAAGTTTTGGCTTGAAACAGCACACCTTAAGAATCGCTCTCTGCGCACGTTCAATTTGAATATAGTGAGATTTCGCTACCCCGCCCCAGGATGAGACACAATAAACCAAAATTGATTGACGCAGTGCCAGATAAGTCATTTTCATGACAACAGTACCTGCTGATTGGGGTAGTTGTTTAAAATTGTACATTAGTTTGCGCACTCTATTTGATAGGTGTATTATGTATTCCTTGAATGTTAGGTTGGAATCAATCACTATGCCAATATACTTTATCGAAGTGAATGTTTTAATGTTACAGTGATCACGGGTACCATGCAATCGTTACTACCATTGGACTGTATCAACTGGGCGGCAACGCTTAGTGAGTTTGTAACTGACACATTTGTATTTCGAATTGAAAAAAATATTATTTTCGTTTTCGATATGTTCAGGGTAAGCAAGTGGTTCTTAAGCCATTCACCGACTGTATCGAAACCCTTCTGAGCAAGGCGATATGCCTCTTCCCGTCCGACGCAAATACAAGTGCTGTATCGTCCGCATAGGAAAATATTGTACTGCTTTCCAAGCTGAGGCTACACAGGTCATTCATGTAAATTAAAAATAAACTGGGGCCAAGGATACTACCCCCTGGCACACTAAAAGCTACATTTAAATCGGAGCTAGAGTAGGTTCCAATTGGCACTCTGTGTCCTATTTGTAAGATAGCTCTGAAACAGGAATAGCTGGGTACCTCGCATACCCGGTATTACACCTATATTTCGCCTGCGTTTAAGTACCATGTAATAAAAAAAAGGAAATGAGCTTATTGTCATCGGCGGGGCACAATTCGGACTGCAAGTGAGAAATTCCAGATGGAAAAATTAATACTTCATAATATGGCCCCTGAGCTTAAAAATTAAACTTCTCTACTCACTTTGACTACTTTAGAGGTACATCATAATAGGTAAGGCACATCGTACGTATAGAATGTAATACCTTTGCAATATTATAAACATTTATGCAGAATGGATTATCGAGCTCCGAGCATCGAATCGGAAGCGAACTGGCGATTTGATTTACATAAGAGCGATGTAAAGGTGTGGAACAAATTCCAGAGATTCTGGGAGTAATACCTACAGAGGGCATTATTGATGCTGTTTCCATACCTTCGTATCGGCCATTCCAGAACTCAAAGAAGAGTCGCAGATTTGGTGTCGCTTTTTAAGTATATTACTAACATAAATATGGATCACTGTGTCAGACTTAAATAAATTATTATTATTAATTTCACAAGCGTCCATGAATGAAAGTGTGTAGATTATATAAAATAGTTACAGTTCACTTTATACACCGTTACCTTTTTTTTATTAAGCTGCACAAAGAAACAAAGGAAATCTGATATTTTATTAAATCTCACTATCTAAACGCTTCTGCATTTAGATATTGCAAATAATAGCGTTTGCAAACTCAAACTCAAATCATTTATTTCAATTAAACCATTTACAGGCACTTTTGAATTGTCAAACTTAAATAGTCGTTCAGTTAGTCAGAAAGTTGAAGCTTGTTGCCCATTCCAAAACGTAGATCACTATGGAGAAGAACGGCCAAGAAACTCCAAGGACACTCTTTTAAATCAAGATATTACAAAATCCTGGGTACATTATTGTTATTGCATCTTTATGTGAGAACAATGTAAAAAAGAAACAATTTAAAATATAAAATTAAAAATAAGCCCTAGCAGTTAAGAGATGACCAGTCTCTACCGACGGCGCCCGTTCACGAACATGACGCGTGGATCAGCACCACCCAGCTGAACCATTTTGTAGGGAACCGAATGATCCAACACACGCGCCACTACCAGTGAGACATTTCTGTGAGCATGACATATTCTGACCTGCTCTTTCAAGTCAACATAAAAAATCATAAAACTTGCCTGGTACGGTAGCTATGGAGTTACCATACTCACCAGAATATGGTATTTCTATTTCATTTCATTATTTATGTTTCATAAGTGCCCATGGCGATTTATGTGAAGTAAAATATATAAAATCATGTGATTTTGATTTTATGCAAATAAGCAGGACAAGCAAGCTGGTGGTAGTGGTTTCACCGCTTAAAGTATTAAGAGAATTCTATTGCCTCGATTTTTTTTTCTCGCACACCCAATATTAAAACAATATGCTGTAATTACCTTTTACTAGTATCTTAATTTGACCGAGATCTATCTTTTGAGAGTACTTGTACGAATGTACGCGAAGTCTAAGTGCGACACCCAAATTACATTGTGTCCTGCCATTCTTCTTTAGGTCGATATCTGCATTAATTTTAGCCACTTTTGAAATAATAACATAATATGTATTGTCACTTTTGAATTCCACATTCAGGCAGGTAGAAGTGCACAATTCGCACGTTATGTTTTAGTCCCACGAAAAAAGGGGCAACATTATTGGCATTTAACCGGACGGAAATCCAAACTGTGAAATTCTTTATGAAAAAACACTGCCAGACCTAATGATCAAACCCAAGACCCCAGGTTTAGTAGCTGTGATTGCGACTTCTAGACCAATGGAGCAGACTAGGATAAACCAAACATTATAAGGCATTCATATATATCTTTAGAGGTTGATATGAAGTCAGGCCTCCATTAGGCTGTAACACGATCAGAACATTAAGAACCACCAGGATTCCACAAAGAGTAGTGATTTTATTCCCCGAGTTCAAATGCAAAGTTCAAACGTTATCGGAATCTGCGATCGTCGTCGTTTGAGCGGCTCCTATTTACATAACAACGACAGTTGCCAACTGCCTGGACGTGACGGATGAGTTGCTCAGATTGTTGCCAGTCTGCTGGGGAATATGGCCGGATGAGGATAATGTGGCTAGATTATGGAAATAATGGTTTGAAGCTTGATCGTTTTTTTTATGTTTGTTCAGCCGCTATTTCACCTTAAGCGAAGATCGGTCGACAATGGTGAATGGTGGCCTATACGTAACATTGCTCGGAGCTGAAAATTCCACGGTTGTCGGAGGGAATCACAGTTTCGGGCAGGGAGCTTTACACCTTAGGCTGTAGGCACAGTAAACGTTTAAGTCTTTAAACTAACTACGGAAGAAGAAAACATAATTATTATATGAAGGATCTAAGTTATATAATAAAATGCCTAATGATATTAATGAAATCCAGTCCTTTACTCTATACAAAAACATCGGAAATCAATCACCTATTTATAAAGTCAGTGTTATTTCTTTGATTTATTCATTTACTTCTAGTACATTAAATTATTACTTATTTAAAATATAAACCAAGGTATAAAATTCATATAGGTACTAAACTATCTTATCACGTTGAAACATTAACTAAACTAGTTTATTTATGAGTATCTACCGTTCTGCATAAGTCCGTGTATCAAATATTATGATTAACTTGTATTTCTCACGATAAGTGAATTGCATTTTTTACAATTGAATAAATGTCTTAAACCGTAACCGTATTATATCTTGATCGCGAGCAGCATTGTTGTGGTTTATTAGAAGAATTTTGTTTCGTAGTTATTTTAGCGACCATATTGTGCGCTTGCTAAATATGTACCTGAAAATTCCAGTTGTAAATAGGGATTCACATGTAAGTACTATTATTGTTGTTTTTAAAATTTATCTTCTGAGATTCCTAGAACCTGATATTTTTTTAAATCTCACGGGATTTTACGTTTGAGTAGATTAGGTGTTTTGTACTGCATTGAAATTATTGTCTGATCAAATCTAATTGTAGGAATTTCCGAATTTACGCGACATGTGTTTAATATAGCTGCTTTCTGTGGTGTAAGGTATATTCAGAAAGATTATTTTAAACAGGAATTACTGTGAAACCTTTTCTCAAAAGTTTTTTTTTAGCGAATGCCGATTTCTATTCATGTTAAACTTTACTAAGTCCAGTATAACGTATCAAAAACTTCAAAAACTAAGTTTCTGATAAATTATAATATACAGACCGTATCTACTCATCTATTCATCCCACGAGACTTCTCCAAACTTAATAAGTCCAACGCCAGCCAGCCAATCGATCAAAATGCTCCGATCTAATCGCGCTATCAACGGCCGAGCCAAATGGCGCTCTGATTTACATAACAACGGGCTCGTCCGAGACTACTCGCACTAAAAATAGACGGCGACACTCGAGAGGCGATGCCTTCTGTCATGTCGACAATGGACAACAGATAAGTTCCTGAAATATGGGTGTTTATTTCCAAGTAGATATACTTTTGGGTATAGTTGACTTCTTAATCGCTTTACCACCCTAAAGTTACTCGTACTCAATAATTTATGACAAGCTTCCCTTTTTTCTTTATCTTTGTTCGAGGGTAATCCTCATGGATACCCTCCATCTGGGGAGAGTTGAGGGTTAAGTCGGAGTGCTTCCGCCTAAAGCCCCACTGTTCCTTCTACTACCATAAGACGGGGGCCGGGAGATACATGCACATTCGCCGCACCCCCGACTGGTATTAGCCTACCATGCCTAGCAGGCCCCATCACCAAGTGCGGCCAATCCAACGACCGCACATCCTCACATAAAGGCACACATGGAACTCTTCGTACCACTTCTTTGGGCCTGACTGTACGAGCAATGGTACAGCTCCAAACGACGATACAGCCCCAGATCATTATGGAACCTGTCGGGAGCAAAGTAGTTGGAGAAAGGAAGCTTTAAAACGTTAATACGTTTATTTCTAAAATAAAAGTATTTTAGAAAAAGCCTCCATATAACATCAACTATCTGCCAGTGAGAGTACCGTCATAATCGGTTCAGCCATTTCAGAGATTAGCCGGAACAAACAGGCAGACAGACAGATCAAATTCTTTCAAAAAGTTTTTGTGTTATAACTACTGTATGTACTTTCACATGCGTTTAGAAAAAAGTTGCCATTTTGACACTACAAACAGACACAATTTTTTTTATAAATTTGCATAAATTTTCTAATGTCATGAGTCTTGTTGTTGATTGTCGCTGGTAAGTCATAAAACGACAACGTCTATTTGTCTATGTGACAGTTAGATGATCTCAAACTTAATGAAGTTTCAATTTACCGGGAATTCTTGACAAAAGTGGTAAACCAATTCTGAGGTCGACTATTCATACCCAAATCATATGTTAGTTGTATAACATAATGTCATAATCTCATTAAGTGAAAGTAACCCGTGGCCGAACTAATTAATTAATTAAATAAATAATAGCCATGACAGACGACGGATAGGCAGCATTTTGTTCTCTTCGTAAAAAGTAGGTACAAATAAATACTAGTATTTATTTATTAACCTAGGTTTACTCAATTCGCATTCAAGCAATGCAAACTGAAAGTAGCGTTTTTCGCAAACAAACTGCAATTGAAATATTTTACTACTTTTATTTATTTATTTACTTATTATCTATTAACTGTATAATTTACACTGAATATTACTCCAGTTGCATCATCATCTTCCTGCCCTTATCCCATGTTACTTGGGGTCGGCGCAACACGTTTTCTTCTTCCATTCTCCCCTGTCAACCGTCACGCTATCATTCACTCCCTTCTCTTTCATATCATTCCTCACACAATCCATCCACCTTTTCTTCGGCCTTCCTCTCCCTCTCCATCCATCAACATGTATATTCATCACTCTTTTAGTCACATGCGTTTCGTCCCTTCTCATCACATGCCCATACCAAGCCAAACGATTTCCTTTCAACTTTTCTGTCATTGACGCCACTTTCAAACTTCCCCTTATATACTCATTTCTTACTTTATCCATTCTCGTCACTCCACACATCCATCTCAACATTCTCATCTCCGCTGCATGCAATCTTTTTTCATCCGGCCAATCCAACGACCGCACATCCTCACATAAAGGCACACATGGAACACTTCGTACCACTTCTTTGGGCCTGACTGTACGAGCAATGGTACAGCTCCAAACGACGATACAGCCCCAGATCATTATGGAACCTGTCGGGAGCAAAGTAGTTGGAGAAAGGAAGCTTCAATATTACTCCAGTTGCAAAATATTAAAATAGAGTTTAAAATATAAGTATTTTACTGCTACGATTATTCATTATTTACCAAACATCCTACTAATATTATAAACATGAAAGTTTGTATGGATGGTCGGATGTTTGTTACTCTTTCACGCAAAAACTACTGAATGGATTTGGATGAAATTTGGCACACAGATGATTTATAACCAGGATTAATATATATGGTACTTTTTATCCCAATATTCCCACGGGGTCGAAACTTATGCGGGTGAAACCGCGAGACGCAGATAGTACATACATAAACTCACTCCTTAGTCAATGTACGTAAAAATATCGCGGCGGGATTTTATCGCGCACTGGATTTTCAACTCTTGGTGTTGAGCCGAGCATTGAAAATCCAACAGAGTGCATCCCAGCGCGTCAAGAAAACACTCTGTTGGATTTTCAACTCTCAGCGCTAAACAGTGCGTTAAAATCACAGTGCGCGAAAAAAATATCGCCGCGGGAACAGCACGCTCGTGAGACTCTGGGCTTATTCCCATGCAGAAATTACAGAACGCGAATTGCTATTTTTTTTTTTAAATAGTATACTAACTTACCCGGCAAACTTCGTGCCACCTAAAATCAATAAGAACGAATGTATGAGAAAAAGAATTATCTTCATTATTATTTTTTTGCGATTTTTTTCCCATGTTTAAATAGTTATTCTGCTATTTGGGGCAAAGACAAATCCAACAATTCAAAGATCATAAAAATCGGTCCACCCGTTTTTGAGTTATAAATAGTGTAAATAACCCGACTTTATTTATTTATACAGATTTATTTTCACTTTTTATTTTGTGTTTCACAAACTGTGTCCAAATAACTCCTAACATACTATTAATCTGCAGTCGGAAGATGTTTTCGGCAGCCTGCCGAAATTAGTATCAGGAGCACAATATGTATCTATGTACAAATTTGAAAAAAATATTGTATATTTTATTGTTTTATTTTTATTGTTGGATTTTATGTTTAAGTATACTTTATAGATAGTATATTTAACAGGTGTGTATAACATCGTCTTGGAATACTGTAAGATGTTATACTTATTGGTGTGAATAAATAAATAAAACTACTAGTTACTACTTATTTACCTAAGTACTGTCACATAACTTGTTAATCGTCATATCAAGTTACAAATGATCATATACATCAAAGGCGCCAGGCGTAAACAAATTAATACTCACAGACGATCAACTCCAATACGATTACCTCCATTTAATCAGATTAATGAATTATCCTCGCTCGATCTACCCTGTTCATACTATCTAGGAACTCAAGAATAATAGCTTCTTGGTAGCAATTGTAGACTTGACTGTAAAGTACTGACGGGAAAATTCGACTCTTCACGTGTCTAGATTATTTTTTGGCCAAAGAATCAGCATCGCTATCATCATTATCAGCCTATAGTAGTCCACTGCTGGACATAGGCTTCTCCTATTGCACGCCATTCAACTCCATTTTAGGAAACTCTCTTCCAGCTGCTAGCAGCGAAGATCGTTGCTCCACCTAGCCTGTGGGATAAGATAGTAAAGTCAGCAGTATTTAAACTGCAAGCAATTGAGTATATTTACTAAGCAAGGCACACCAACGACATATTTACAAGGATAGTTACAATAGGTAATCACGAGTCTTCAATACTGTGTAAATACATCACTTAAAGGAATATACAACATTCTTATTAAAGGCGAACCACTATTAGGTACCATTAACTATAGCCGAACTTCATTTCCTCCATTTACTTGCAAAGCAGTTAAAATCAGAATGTCCAATACTTCCTATGTACAAAGTGTAGTCACAAACAAACGTACATCGACAGTAATGACAACGCTCATTATTCCTGAGCCCTCAAACAGCTTTTTGTCCAGTGTACCGGTGACGTCACTCCCAAGGTGACCACACTTGCTATTGTAGTCTCAATCAGTGCTGGTCGACATGTGAATGCCGATTTTGGATCGAATTGGGTCGCAAGTTATAGTCATAAGCGGTTTAAATTCTTATAAAAATTAACACCTGAGGGACAAAAACCATCATCTGCCTAGCCTTTTCCCAACTATATTGGGGTCGGCTTCCAGTCTCACCAGATTACTGCCTATCTGACCTCCACGACCCAGTTACTGGGTAATACGATACCCCTTGGTGAGACTGGTTGTCAGACTTTCGGGCTTCTGAACGGCTTAACGCACTTTGCGAGGCACGAAGGAGTCTTATGTAAACTTGGCCACCCAACCACTCCAGGGACCAATCGCGGCAAGCATAGCTTCACCTGATCTATCGACCCGTGTGGCTGTTATTACTGACCCCCTCAATAATTTAAGAAAGAAAATATGCTTACGTCGTTTTGCTTAAGCCTGGTATTATTGCGTCTTTCCACTTGGCAAAATTTATACTGAAGAGATTTATCACAAACAGCCGCATCAAATTTTCTTAAAGATCTCTTTTTCTTTCGAATCAATGGTTCAATTAATGCTTTTACAGTGTGGCCACCAAAGCAGCTTTAGGTGATGCCACATCGAGATCATGATTTTTTTCAGAAAATAAAGAGTAGCATTGTATAAGAATAAATGAATAATGTACATAAGTTTGAGGTTTTGTGCACCTACACAACCTGCCGTGCTAGAAATATGGATGACGCGAGGATGTTGACACAGGTTGTATCCCACACTTACACATACCAACTTCCAAGGCATTATGGTAATTCCGCCTGGCCTCTTCCCATAGTCGCGTACCAAAATAAAAAAATAAATTAAAAAAAAACAAAACAAAATAAATTATTTATTTAAAATCATAGTGCCATCTTCCCGTCTGTATCTTGAACCATTTCCCTTGTAAATATACACGCTGCTCCCGCGGGCAACTGTTAATATAGCCAATAGGCTATATTAACAGTTGCCCGCGGGAGCAGCGTACTGACCGTTAATTAATGAAATTGCATGTTACGCTATGAATAGCTGCTTAGTTTGTTATCAAATGTACATTAATTTACCGCAAACACGTTATTATGGGTATTACTAATGATATACCAGTGCAGAACACGGTAGAGGACGAGGACGTTATAGGGAATTAATAATATTAACATATTGGTGGAATTTTAGAATTAATGTCGTCTTTTTGGTTGATATTTATGGTCGCTCTTGGAATTTGGTTTTGGGTACAGGGTGATTTTTCTTTTGATTGTTAGTATACAGGCAAATTTTTTCTTACGTAGAGAAGGGTGTCTTTTTTTTTTTTTTTTTTTTTTTCAGGATGGGAAATCATCAAATGACTCCTCCCGCTCTGGGTGGAGCAGAAGGGAGTGTCAGACTCTTACTGACTAAAACCCACCCGTGTTCCTTCCTTAGCCCTTTACGTACCAGGGCAGCGGTAACCCTTTCGGACGATCCCGCTACCCCGGCAGGCTTCGGCCCTGTCGGGCCCCGTCAACTACGCTGACATCTCTTTGAGGCGCGCGTGGAACACATACACGCCGTCCGGCCCGGGCCTGGTCCTGATCGGACGGAGAGCTACCCATTGCTCTCCGCCCGCAGGCCCGCGCCTACGGTGGCCGGGAGTCGTCACGCGGCTCCCGACGCCCGGAGCGTCTCCCTCGGCGGCTGAGGCGTGAGGATCTTTCCCTCGCCCATCCCGCCACCTCCTTCGCTAGCATGACTGCTTCGCAGAAGGAGGTGACCGCCTCCCACTCCCTCTCGCCCCGGACCATGGCTTGCACCAGGGCCGGGCGCGAGAGGTCGCCGCCGCTGCCGATCGCCTCTACGAGGACACGGCGGTGCTCTGCCCAAGCGGGGCAGACCTCCACCGTATGCTCCACCGTGTCCTCTGGGCGATCCTCGCAGTGGTGACACCCGGGCGTCTCCTCCCGCCTGATGATGTGCAGGAACCTCCCGAAACATCCGTGTCCGGAGAGGACCTGCGTCAGGCGGTAGGTGAGAGCGCCGTGACGCCTCTCTAGCCACTCCTCAAAGAGGGGTCTTATCGCCGCTATCGTGGCGTGCCCTGCGCTGGGTTGCGATAGTCGCGCCTTCCATTCCACCATGAGACCGCGCCGGAGGTCCGTCCGCTCCGCAGCGATTTGCCGCGGGTGCAGAGTTTCCCCCCGACGTAGTGCCTCCGCGCGCCAGTCATACAGGCGCGCGAGGACTATCGCCTCCAGATCCCATGGTGGCAGTCCGGCAAGGAGGCTTGCTGCCTCGCGCGAGATCGTGCGGTACCCCCGGATCAGCCTTACGGCTACCACCTTTTGGGGCGCGTTCAGGTAGTGTGCGGCTCGAAGCCGCAGTGAACGCGCCCATACCGGGGCCCCATATAGGGCCATGGACCGCACGACCCCCGCGTAAAGCCTCCGGCAGGAGGCGTTTGGCCCCCTCAGGTTGGGCAGGAGCCGCCTTAAGGCGGCCCCGGTCCGTTCCAGTTTTGGGGCCAAACGTCGGAAGTGCTCGACGAAGTTCCACCGGCTGTCGAGGACGAGACCCAGGTATCTCATCGTCTTCTCGACGCCGATGTGAACCCCTCCTACCATCAGTTGGGATCCCGAAGGTGGCCCGTACCGGGGCCCATGAAAAGACATGGCCTCGGACTTGTGCAATGCCACCTCGAGACCCAACTGCCGGATCCTTTCCACGACTATCGCAACCCCGCGTGTCATCGCGTCAGCCGCCGCCTGATGCGACCTCCCCTGCGCCAGGACCAGCGTGTCGTCAGCGTAGCAAACTACGCTGACGCCATCAGGGAGGTCGGCCCGCAGCACCCAGTCGTAACCGATGTCCCACAGGAGCGGCCCCAGAACCGATCCCTGTGGGACACCGCACGACATCTCTCGCCGGTTCCAGTTCCCGTCGCGACCGGGGTAGATGACGGCTCTGTCCGTCAAATACGCCCCGACTATTCGACGGAGGTAAGTCGGCACCCGGTGATACCGGAGTGCCTCCCCTATGCAGCTCCAGGGCAGGGTGTTGAACGCGTTGGCGATGTCGAGTGACACCGCCACGACCACCCCACCCCGTGACACCGCGTCCCCCGTCGTGAGGGCTCTCACGCGCATGATGGCGTCCACCGTCGAGCGCCCCTTGCGGAAGCCAAACTGGCACTCCGCAAGGTCCGGCCCCGTCCTCACCAGGTGCCCGACGAGGCGGCCCGCAATCACTCTCTCAAAGAGCTTGCCGACCTCGTCGAGCAGCACTATGGGCCGGTATGCGGACGGAGAGTCCGCAGGGCGCCCTGGCTTCTGAATGAGGACCAGCTTCCCCGTCTTCCAACGGAGTGGAAACTGGCCTCTCTCCATGCATGCGCTTAAGAGCGCCTCCAGTCGAGGCCCGAGAGCCCTCGAGGCCAGGACCCAGGCTTTACCCGGCAAGCCGTCGGGTCCCGGGGCGGTATTTTTGGCCTTCAGCCTGCCTACCGCCGCTCTCAGATCTACCCCGGTCACTTCAGGGGTGTCGTCGTCGTCGTCCGTGTGGTCCGCTTCGGGCACCGCAAGTGGCGGAGCCATAGGCGGGGGAGTATGCTCCCCCCGTGAAGGGAACAGAGCGCTCACCACTTCCTCCACCAGCTGGGGTCGGAGACTCTGCGTCAGCGGGGGGGCCCAGGTGCGGAGTTTATTCCGCACCATTCTGTAAGGGCGCCCCCATGGATCTCGGTTCAGAGTCTCCAACATCTCCTCGCGGGCCGTATCCTTGGCCCGCTTGACAGCCTCTTGGAGGGTGGTCTTCGCCGCTCTGTACCCCTCGTACAGCTCCACCTCCGTGGCTTCCGCATCCGGAGGGCGGATGCGGAGCCTGCGGTGCCTGGTGTACCGATGTCGCGCGTCGACGCACGCCTTGCGTAGCGCCCCAACCTCCTGCGACCACCAGTACACCTGACGTCGGGCGCATCCTGGCCGGACTCGGGGCATTGCCACGTCACAAATCTCGGACATGGCCTCCCGGAACCACTCCACCTCATCGTCAATATCAGCAGGCCTGTCCGGTGAAAACACCCAGGCCTGCACGATCGAGGCTTCCAGGAGAAGCTCCCGGTCCAGCTGCTTCAGCGCCCACCGCGGACCACTCGGGGCCTGTTGGACCAGCGCGCTAGAGGTCTGGGTGGAGACCTCAAACCGGATATACCGATGAGAGAAGGGTGTCTTAAAGTTGAATTTTGATATCATTGCGTGTTGTAATGAAGTGAAAAAAACAACTTTTTTAAAAACTGAATAATAAAGAAAAGTATAGTTCCATTTACCTTAAATTTAACGTCTATGTTGGATATACAGACGGCTACCTATATTTTAATGCTATTAGTGATGGCGGGTTGGGCCCGCCTGGTGGATTACGGCCCACTCCCTCTTTCAAAAAGAAGGCCTGTGTCCCAGCAGTGGACATTATAGGCTGATTACGAGTGATTGCAGGAAATCTTCTCAACGATTATTTTACAAAAGTAGAGAAAGTCTATAAATAACCTAAAAAAATATTTATTTATTTAACCATTTTTTATTTTTACATATATAAAAGACAAGCAAAAAACAGAACAGAAAAATAGGTACAGAGGTGATGCTTATTTCATAAGAAATCTCTTTGTTAATCGAAATCAAATTATCGAATCAAATCAATTTTGTTAATCGAATTTATGGTTAGTAGACGTCAAAAATTACTGTCAAGTTTGCATAAAACTAGCACCCTGTTGATTTATTTATATTAATGAGTATTCCGAATACAATCTGTATTTCGGTGATGTATAATAGTTTGATATTAGCATTTCGGACCCATTACCATGGTCATATTTAAACACTGTGAAAGGGATCTCAATATGTTTCCATTTTGTATTTATTAGGGTTCCGCAACCAAAGGGTGTCAATGGGACCCTATTACGTGTTCGAGAACACACACAGAAAAACCTCAAGTTATACCTCTTTTGTCAACTATGGTGCTTGCGCAAGTTTTCGTAATATACATTTTTACTATCATATTCCGCGCATCTCACATTTTTAAAATGTAGAACTCCTATTCAACCGCAGTTTTGAGCTAACTATATTTCCTTCCCTCCTATCTCGTTCATATGCAATAGAGAGAGAAGAAATGCGCACCGCAAGCGCAAATCAGCGGCGCATTACCGCAACGACAACCAATCACTGCACAGCGCTGTGATTCGAGAAAAGTGTCACCATATTGTATTAGTTCATCTGTTGCAACCGCGCCGCACGCCGCACCGCATACTACCGCGCCGCATTACTACCGCGCCGCGCCGAAACCTCTAATATCCGCGTTTGGCCGACACACGTGTGACATACACAGACCAAGTGAAGTGCACAGCAGTCAAATGAAGAATTCAGCGAACACGTGCACCATCTTCTCAGGCTGCCCTTGCATCAACGTGCTTCATCCAGAAGACTCCCAAGTAAGTCCTTCATTCCCTTTTCCTGCCCTGTCAGTTCATTACTGTGTGTCGTCAATAGCTCACCCCTGCGTAAATTACATTCCCGCAACGGTCCTTCGAAGCCGCATGTAGATACTTATTCAACATATGGTTATAATGATAAAAATAATTATCTATGGTAAGGTGGCCATTAATGAGAAATCCCGTGAATTTGTAATCTACTGTTATATAAATTCAACGATAGCCGTTCGTCAGGAATAATCTGTAACTGAAATAATAAACTGAAAGCGTCAGTGTATCAGTGTTGTGCCATTACCAGTACGTATTTGTTTCTTTTATTTAACTTAGTATTGAAGGTAACTTAGCATAATGCATAGGATGATCAGCCTATAATGTTCCCACTGCTGGGACACAGACCTCCTCTCTGTGTCAGGGATTGGACCGTAATCCACCATGATTACGGCCCGATCCCTGTCACAGAGAGGAGGCCGTAATCATGGTGGATTACGGCCCAATCCCTGTCACATAGAGGAGGCCTGTGTCCCAGCAGTGGGGAACATTATAGGCCGATTACGTCACAAAGTCACGTCGTCGCATTTTCGGTTCTAGGACAATGTTTTCCTTCACCGGTTTGAGGGCAGCTGTGATTAAATTATTATATTGACACATCGTTTCTAAAGTACGAACCCAGGTAGACGCTGCATAACATTTCTCTTTTAAACTACAACTATAAACGTATCCTTTATTAATAAACTAGCTAAAAGTAGTAAATACAGGTTACGTTACAACAATATTGTGTCTTTCCATAGCGCACAGTAACGGGAGCTCGCATATAAAATATAATTTCACGAGCGTTGCCACCGAGTGCTGTGGAGTACACCGCGCATCAAAAGCAATGCCATCCTAACAGAACATGCAAACGATAATCGATCTTATGTCCAAGCCATTAGATACTAAAATCCTGTCAAAGTTTTCAGTAAGCGATAGATATAGGTGTGGCTAACCGTGCAGTGCAAATGGAACAATATACAAGTATTATAGTGGGTCGTATTGCAGACGTTTACCAGAAGTTTTTTACTATTACAACGTAAATTAATAAGTTATTATTATGCGTATTGTAAAGGAATTAAATCTTTCCAATAGCAGTCTTATTTAGAATTTTTATATAGTCCGCTTTGAAATTGTTTTCTCTTGTTCTGCGCTACGGTGCTACGAGCTACGGCGTAGCAGCTACGCCGTAGCTCGCGTAGCCTCAATGCTTTTGACCCGGTTTTGTAATCATTCGATATTTATGGTAAATGAATTAAGACAATTTATGTTTTTATTTAAAAACACACGTAACGCTAAAGATGCAAATAAGCATAAAAATGAAAAACAGTATAAAAAGTTAAAGAAAACCTAATATAGGTGCTATTGCTAACATTTTTATCCCTAATGTAATATTGATGTTTATTTCCATAGTGAAACTTCTATAAATCCTCTGCACCACAGCACGTTACACAAAATGCAACAATACAATAGTAACAAAATGTACCTAGCCAATGTTTGACATAGCTACGTTTCTATTAAAATACATATCAGTTTCTATGCCTTTACAAAGAAATAATGTTTATTTTGTGTACGGTAGTGTAGCTGCCAAGTTCTCATAGGTGCATCATAGTGCGCGTGCCAAATTCGCGGCAATCTAGGATTGTATTTTACTAAAGATTATTTTTGCATGAAGTGTCCCGGATGTGTTTATAAGTGTATATAGATGTATGAGGAACAGGGTGTAAAGTTCACTCATACTCGCTGAAGCCGTGGATGCTGGCAGGCTGGGTGACTCACCGCTAAAGCTTGCGGGAGTGATGATGATGACGTCACGCTGAAGTGTTTTCACGAAGGCTGCGCTGACGTTCATGTCCGGGGTCACCAGTATAGATGTATGAGGAACAGGGTGTAAAGTTCACTCAACCTCCATAGAAAAGGGAGGATCCTTCGACCAGACGGGTATTGTGTCTGGCGGGCAACTGCCCAACAATTGATGTCTGGAAGTTGTATGTATGCAAATTGCGCGGTAAACTCTGCTTGCGAGATGCAGGATTTGCGTGACGTCAGTATGACGCGTTGTTCGCATGTGGCGTAGTAGATACCGCTACATGTATTTCTTTATATTTGATTTTATGGATTCTCTACAATATCTAAAACTTGCAGGGCTGTATTGACTGCCGGGTACTATTACCCGGCAGTCAATATAGCCCTGCGGGTTTTAGATATTGTAGGGCAAAGTTAGCTCGTGGCTAATATATAATACACGTATGGTTCAATCTTCAAGGTTAAGTTAGCTTGCCGAGGTCGGTCCGTGGACGGGTGATCCTACAGAGAACCCTCCTTGCCTTAGAAAGTCCCGACTGTTATCTCTCTGGCAATCATTACAGGTAGTCAGAAGCCCGAAAGTCTGACAACCAGTCTTACGGGCTATTGTGTTGCCCAGTAACTAGATTGTGGATGTCAAATTGGCAGTCGCTCTATGAAAAAAAACTCAGCTGCAATCTATGCTAGGTAGATGATGATGAATTTTAGAAGGCTGTATAGAGCGTCATTTTTCTCACTGATGCCTGTGTGACAGTATCTTTCTGAACCTTGATATGTCATATTCATAGAGCAGACAGGTCATGTTAAAGCCTATTTGTTTCGTAAATATGTAATGTAAAATATTGTTCAGAAAAGTATCACCAGAGACTAATATTAGTTTATTTTAGTTTGATATCGTCACAAGTTTTTATAAAGTTAGAAGTTTAAGTGTCCCTAGGCTCTGAAGAGCCATTTTCATTAAAATAAATAGCTTTAGTTTTAAACTTCGGATAAGCATGAGTTTCTGTTCAATTATTTAATCATTTTGTTTTGATAAGTTTAACAATGATATTATCTAAGTATAATTTAATTCTGTTTTAATTAAGTTACTTTAAGAAATAATATGAAATATGTATTTTATATTTCAGCATAAATAAATGTTCCCACTGCTGGAACACAGGCCTCCTCTCTGTGAGAGGGCGTAATCCACCAAGCGGGCCCAGTGCGGGTTGGTAGATGTCGCATGTCTTCAAATTTTTGGTTCTAGGACATGCTGGTTTCGGATGTTGTATAAGAATAGTCACAATTGCTGATGCTTGGCACTCAGTAATTATAATTATACAAGTTCAAGACTTTATTTGCATTCACAATGACAACCTTAGGTGGTAACTTAAAATTATATGTGATGTGTGAAAATCATAGGAGAGGGGAAGCTTTGAAAAACTTAGCTTAGCTACTTGCTTCTTTGCTTAGCAGCTGACCACCTAGCAGCACCAAGTCATCCAGTCAGCTATCCTCATAAATCTTGTGCTGGTACCAGCGGAACAGGATCTACAAGAGATTTGTTTCTTAAAATGCTGCCTTGTTACTACTAGAAGTTGACACTAATGACACGATTTAAAGTCAAAGTCTTTAAAGTCAGAGGCGACGGGTTGGGAAAGAAAAAAAAGAAAATCTTTTGGCTTAGCTTTATTGAAAACACTATCTTTATTATTTAAAACTAGCTGTGCCCGTGACTGCATTTGCGTGAATTTTGAGTATCAATAATATGTCGCTTAGAGGTAGTAGGTGTAGGTAGCACTCCTCAAATAAAAAGGAATTTTCGATTTTCTCATTTTAAGTGTTTTTTTTCGTATGCAGACTAACAAAAGTCGTATATTTTATAAGTACCGTAAATACCTGCATATGCATTTAGTAAAAAGCTGTTATTTTGACATTACATTGCAAAGAGACGCTTCAATTTTATTTATTTTTTGTAAATATGTATCACAGTGTTGTAGGGTTGCTTGTTATGAAATTAAAACCCCGTTGAAGTTGATGATATTTTATTGGCAACTTAACTTATTTTACGTTACGCGTTACAATTTATATTATATCATAAGACAACCGTAAGTGGAGGGATGAAAGGGACTGCGTGGCTATCTCCCTTCAGACCTCCCCTAGCTGGCTAGTTTCCTGAAGACTGCTAGGCTATCGAAGCAGGGAACTAGTCGTACTAAGGATCAGAGCTGGCTGCGTGGCTACCGAGCTCAGAAACCTCTAGCTAGTGACTGACGATTTGTTCGAAGACGGCTCTGCTTTTAAAGGCGGAATGGCTGTACATGTGTGCACAATCTCTACACGTAGTCATCTGTAGTGGTGGTGCAGATTACTCGCGGGGTGGCGCTTGCGCAGATTGTTGCACACGAAGATTATAGATGGCGTCACTTGTCTACAGAAAACGTTTGTAGTTGCTGTCTTCTAGTTTATGATGCCACTCATTACAGTGCTTTGCATAATTTACACTAGATGGCGCTGTATGTTTGTTACAGTTCTAATAAAACGCAAAAAAAAATCTGGCTTCAAAATCAAAATGTAGACTCATCAAATTTTCTGCTTTTCACACACAACTGACCACTTAACCATTCCAAGGAAATGTTCCAACGTTTTTCCACTAATTCATAGTTAAAAGTAAATTGTTTCACAGAAAACGTTAGTTAATTCAACCGACGGACGTAATCAGTGGACGGACGGCATCTTGTTAAGTTGTAATTAGCGTCCCCTTTGACAATCTGTGTAGTTAAGTAAGAAATTAAGTACGGTGTAGGACTTGGTAGCAGTCCGAGGAAATTTGAACCATAAAGAGAAAGAGATATGGTTGAATTTGAAGCAGTGGGGATGTTAAGCTCGGAAGGAGAAGTTCATGCTTATTGGGTTTTTGGTTTATGCGTCCGGGTTTTAATTTGCGAGGTCTAGGTAGGTAGTTTGATGTTAAGAATCTAGGATGGTAAGTGATAGTTTATTTTCCTTGTTACTTTCGGTGTAGTGTTAAGTTGTCCTTGGGTGCACTTGTATTGAACATACAGGAATAATCGTGGGTTGGGGCGTTTTTAATTAAATAAGGTATTATTTCATTAAAAAAGTCTAATAGGCCTCGGCGAGTTGGCTTCGGGCCCTTGTATCCAAAGGTCCAGGACCCCAGGGTCCCGAGGCATGTCAAGAGACGTAAAAGTATTACGAAAAACTTTCTACACTAGGTACTAAATTAAAAGACTAACTAACTAACTATATAAATAAATATAAAAACAAAAGGATATTTAGGCGTCGAAGTACTCGTCCACATCGCTGTCATTCGGAAACGTGCCCAGAAGACTGAAAGGGTTTAAGACCTTTTTTATTTTATTTTTACTAGCTGTATTTATTGATACCTGTAGCAAAACTTAAGCATATTCTATTTTTAATATGCCACATTAGCTAATTAAAAGTAGTACAGTCACGAGCACTAACGAACGCAAATAACGAACGCAACGTTGAAATACGACACATTACATAAGCCTATGGGTTCGAAAATGCTATGTTCTTAACAACATAGAATTTCATTTTGAAATAAAGGAGTAAATCGCTTTTGAATAAAACCGAGTGTATAAATACTTTTGCTTGTGACTGTACCAGCGCTGGGGCTCTGCCTCGTATAGGGTCTTAGCATTATGTTAAGCGATGGCCGTTTTGCGTGATGTGATGCATGTTTACCTCCAAATTGTTATTTTTTTGTGTTTGTGTTCTTTTTATGCGTCATGTTTGCCGCAAATAAATGTATTTTCTTTCTTTCTTTAATAAAACTTAAAACTAATATTATAAACGCGAAAGTTTATATGGATAGATGGATCGATGGATTGATGTTTGTTACTTTTTCACGCAAAAACTACTGAACGGATTTGGATGAAATTTGCCACAACGATGGTTTATAACCACGATTAACACATAGAACCCTATTCATCATGATATTTCCACGGGATCGAAACTTATGCGGGTGAAACCGCGAGGTGTAGCTAGTAAAATATAAAACCAATAAGAAACACAAACACATCCCTATAACTCATCTCACTCATCCCATGGGCTAATGTTAAAAGCTAGAACTAGTATAATCGGATTCCACGCAAAATTCACTGAATTGACAAATTCCATTAATACAATCCCATTTATTATGCTGGTATGGACTGTTTAATCCGTTTTGGGATATTATGCGTAATGGCGCTAATAGCGATTGTCAATACAACTGGTTGCTCAAGTATGTTGGGGTTGCCTAACAACCTGATTGACAATCATGGTAATCCGGTCGCGACTGCCAACGTTGGTTGGAAATCAATCTATACATTGAATACTCAAGGTCCTACAAGTACTTGAATATAATATATGGTAAGGCTTAATCGCACGGTTATCTCATTAGTATTTTAACATTCATTATTAATTTGAATTAAGCCGTTGGTCACGGCTGTCATTTGTGGAAAGTCTGACAACCAGCCTTACCAAGAAGGGTATCGTATATATATATATATATTTTTTTATCCGTTGCCCTATACTAGGAATTACTCCTGTATCGTGGGTACGGTTACAAACATTTCAACTCACATACACAAACTGCCAGACCCGTATTACCCAGTACCTAAAACCTTGAACGTAGGAAGCTGAGATTTGAAAGAGTTGAAAGAGAAGACCCCTTTATGTTTTTTTGAAATTCCTACGGGACTAAGGATAGAGGCAAACAAAGTCGCTAACAAAGTGTTAGTCCCACACTAGAATTTTATACACACATTTAAAGATGTTACAACTAAACACCTATTGTCACAACAATAATTAAACTCTATACGAAAGTAGTAGTGCTTTTTGAGAAGGAGCTTCGGGGACGCCCTTTACGTATTTTATATATTATATTTATATTATTTCTTTACGTTTATTTTGAGTGAACGTCTATATGTCGTAGCCTTTTAAATAATTAACGGCCATTCAACTAACGGCTTGAATGATATGTAATAAATTATAGTTTAGGTTGGAAGTGTAACCAATCAGGTGCGAGCCGAATTTAGGTTAGAAGAAGAAGCGAGGCGAGCACTACTTCAACAGGCCAGGCGGTTGACTAAACGGCTAACTTAACCAGTTGGCAGCGACAAATACATTTCGTCGATTAAAATATCACTGTTTTATTCTTAACAAAAAAACCTAATAAAATATATTTGTCCCCTCGTTCTAAACTTGTTCGCCTGTTTGAATGCGACCAGAGCTAATTCATTGCCAGCCTGTACTACATAAGGTCGACTTTAGCGGACAATTAACCTTTACAATACCTGTGTTTCAGTTTGTAGGGTCGTGGTGCACCTGTGTCATTACAGTCATATGTGACATTTCAGCATTGTCTCTTAGATGGCAAACAACGCATCTGTAGATAGATAAATAAAACTTTTATTCAGTGCAACAAAAGACACAAAACAAGTAATAAAAAAAAAACATCAAAAAAAGGTGAAACATAAAAAAAAACAAAGATTTAAAAGCTAAATTGACCCATAGACACCTCGTACAAGTAAACAACGGTCGATCACTACTGGGCGGTGTCTGTCTCATGGTTGCACCAAATGGGAGTCCAGCTCAGCATATGCCAGGTACAATACCTGACGCTGGTATTCTGCTGCATCCCGTTAGTGACACACGGATGTCGAGAAGACACATCTGAGTTTCGGAGTTTTTGTTTCTGTGATGCCTCTAGTAATATAGACGCGCTAGCCACTTGGTTGACGACAACTTTATTTTTCAATAACATAAATAAAATAACCAACGGCTTGCTCACAACAAAATATCCTCCCAAGTTTACAAGTATTATCATTACAGTACAAAGTGAAGTTTCCTTATATTTTTTCTGCTATAAATCGTCAGCATTGGATGCAGTGGGGCAGTATATTGTTGTTTAGAGAGATTTATGTCGTTACCCTGAGCTCTGGCGCAGAATTAAACCGCATGTAGCTAGATACATGTCGTACATACAATTTGTGTTGATTTTTAAATGTTCGGGAGGAAGATCTATGGTTATCGATGAAAGCTGTTGTTTGGATCAGTATTTATAAGCTTAGAAACAACGTTTTGCTAGAAAACTAAGTGCATTGCTAAAGGCGCATTCTACATTACGCGTTTTTTCGTGGATATTTGACAGTCGTTACGCGTCGTCAGAAGCCCGAAAGTCTGACAACCAGTCTTACCAAGGGGTATCGTATTACCCAGTAGCTGGGTTGTGCAGGTCGGGTAGGCAGTCACTCCGTGTAAAATACTAGTATTCAGCTGCATCTAGTTAGACTGGAAGCCGACTCCAACATAGTTGGGGAAAGGCTAGGCAGGATGACAACAAGACAAAGACTCATTGTAAAATAAAATGCTCCATGCAACAACCCTGAATACATTACACTCCTTTTTGGGTAGTCGTGTCAAAATACTGGTACTTAGCTACATCCGGTAGGACTGGAAGCCGACCCCGATATGGGAAAAGGCTAGGCAGATGATGACAAAGACTCATTGTCCACCCAGGAGTCAAATCCAGGATCCCGTATTCACCAGTAGCACTTACTAGCACTAGGCCAAGGAAGCAATCAGTAGATTACTACTTTAATATTACTAAAGCATTCTGGATCGATCGACACAAAACCCTATTCATCATTATCATCATAATCATTGGCAGCATTGTTCCTAGGCCTCCTCCCTTTTGTGTCATGCTTTCCTGGTCTGTACGAGTCTCCATATCCAATCACGACGAATTAAATATTATGCTTAGAGTAGTTATTCAACAAAATTATAGTGTGAAGGGCGGTAGTGAAGGGCGGGCGTTTTTGGGGGTTCGAAAAGTGCTGATTCTCAGTCTAATTTGAATAAATGACTTTAGATTTTATAACTTTTATAGTAATAATAAAATTACCTACCTAAGTACAACAAAAGTAAAACTGTATAGCAACTGATTTAATTCTTCTCTCGTACCGCACCCCAAAATTTTCATCGTTCTGAAAGTACGTTCATATTTCAGTCCTGTTCATGAATTTTTAACACAACAATATTCCACGGCGTCTAACTAGCTGTAGTTATTCTTCATGAGCCAAACTTTATATTCTATACCAGAACTGGTCACACTATGTGAACAGGGATTATAAAAATAAGTGTAGCTATTTTTCATAATTAAGTATCCTATTACCCAGCAACTAGCTTGTGGAGGTCAGATAGGCAGTCGCTCCATGTAAAGTACTGGTATTCAGCTGCATCAAGTTAGACTGGAAGCTGACCCCAACATAGTTGGGAAAAGGCTAGGCAGATGATGATGGTGAATTAGCCAACGACCCACCCTTATGGTTATTGGTCACTATCGCCTTTGGAAATCTGCAATACGAAAAGCTTTGCTTCACGTTAAAGTTGCCAATTAACCCAGCCTATTGCAGTCCACTGCTGGACATAGGCCTCTCCCAGGCTGCGCCACAACACCCTGTCCATCGCCTTCCGCATCCAGTGTGTCCCAGCCACCTTCTTTAGGTTATCCGTTCACCTGGCTGGGAGGCGTACCCTTATCGTTATCGTATTGGTCACCATATAACCTATGGACATCTGCTATACCAGAAACTTCGTTTCACGTATAAGTTGCCATCTTAGACACAAAGCTAAAAAACCTCATGCGCCTCTGACCTACACAGGCATCAACACAAAACACACTTGGCGACAGAACAAGAAGGTTTTGACAAAGTGACAATCAGATATCAGCAATAACATACACACACATATACTACACTACACTCACACGACACACACACATATACACACCCTCATATTGTATGTTTATCTTTAAATTAGACAATTGTTTTTTAATGTATGTATTTTGTTTTCCCTTCTACTCTTACGGTGTCTACATCTCTTTTATCTACTCTCCTATCGCAGGTATGCTGAAAGAGATTTCTTTATAAATAAACATCACCTTTGTACGTATTTTCCCGTTCCTTTCTTCTTGTGTGTAAATAAACGGTTAAATAAATAAACAATGATGGATATGTCATAATGGATAGGTGAGCTACTGAAAAGCTTATGTCAATCCTGTTGGAAGTGGATGTAAAAATAAGAAACGCTTTGAAAGCGATTGCCACTTTTCTAGGCCCTCAAGTACAGGCCAGCACATCAAGCTACCCGAAACTATCAAACTTTCCCAATCAACCTTAAACCTTAATTAATGCTTTAGATATAAAGTTGATAAAATATTAAAGAAATTTGACAGATTGTAGTAGTTTGATGTGCTGGCGTGTGTATAACTCAAACCCCTTTATAACGTTGCTTAAAGTTAAGTAGTGATTAGCGACTGTTTACCATACATTTTTGACGTTTAATCGTCATTTAACTTCACTCATCGTTTATAAATAAACCTCATAACCTAACCAAATAAGTAATGGAAATATTTGTATGTTTCAACACTAAAAAACTTCTTTTTTTTCTAACTCTAACTATCTGAGCCTTTTATATTAATTTTATGTAATCTACAAGTAAAACCTACGCAACAATAGTTGCTCCTTCACCCCAACTAGCCGAGAGGGGTGAAATGTGATGAAAATTTAATAAATGCTATTATTACTGCCGTGGCGTGAGGGAGCAGGGGGGGGCGTCTAACCACACCTAATTAATGCATTGTGGGGTAGTTGAAACAGTTTTTGTAACATAGGCGTTTTGTACCAGTTTTAGACCAGTTTTTAATTTGGCAGCTTTATGTCTGGTTTACATGAGCTAAGTACTTGCTTACACGCGCCGTCGAACTTAGCTCAGTAGGCTTAGAACTTACTAAGCTACTAAGCTAAGACCGGTGGCGCGTGAGATGTTGCCCGGAATGTTACCATTTAATAAATATTTCTCCTACTAATATTACAAACGTGAAAGTTTGTATGGATGAATGCATGTTTGTTACTCTTTCACGCAAAAACTACTGAACGGATTTAGATGAAATTTGGCACACAGATGGTTTATAACCAGGATTAACACATAGGATACTTTTTATCCCGATATTCCGACGGGATCGAAACTTTGGCGGGTGAAACCGCTGGGCACTGCTAGTATTTATATAAAAAAGTAGAACTAGGTATTGTCTATTGTGTTTTGTATTTCTTATTGTGCTTTTTGTACCTCTCATCGTATGCTCCACCGATTGACTCTATCATGTCAACGCCGGTTGTCGCTGAAAACCAGCGCTGGGGCTGTCTGTCATGAGTTCATAGCATTATGCTGAGCGATGGCCGTTTTGCGTGGATGTGACGCATACTTTCTCCCAACTTATTATTTTTTGTGTTTTTTCTCTGCGTCATGTTTGTCACAAATAAAGTTATTTCCTTTCTTTCTTTACTAAGACGTAAAATTTTACGTTTCCCACTAGGTAACTAAAAACAGCTTCTATCGTTTTGTCTGGCAGTTTCACTAATACAAAGACAGGTATTAGTCTATGTGACAGGTACTAAGTATAAATTACTACTGCGTTCGTATACACGAAGAACAATAACAACAAATAAATAAATGGACAAACAAAAACAAAGCTATCCATAGGACATGCAATAATTAAGTATCATTTACCGTTAAAGCGACAAAAACCCTCATCACCTGCCATCGCAGAACATTATTAAAATGGCAACCCAGCCTTCACGCCATGACTCAGAAAATATTGCCAGCCGTAAAATTTATTGCACCAAAAAGTATTAAAATTAAGGGATTATAGCGCCAGTTGCATGAATATCATTTTTCATTAACTTGCAGAGGGGGTATTGTTGGCGCACTCGGTATTATGTCGCACGAGGAATATCGTATTATGAAATGAGATAATAAACTTTCGTAGACGAGTTAAATATAATGAAAGGATTAAGCCTGATGTAGGTAGGGTAGATACTTATTGTTTTTAATCCTAGGAAATGTATATTATTCGAATTTATAATTCTGTTAATATATAATAAATTGTTTTATTTAAAATAACATAAGAACCATTTTTGTAAATACACACCTTACATACTACAACTTATACACTAGGATTAGTATTGTTAAAAGTTCCCTTTTGTAGTAAATTATTTATTGATTACCTTGTTATTATTCGGCCACAATATTCATTTTACCGAGAGAGGCTTGTGTCTAAGTCATAACAACCGTACGGGTTGATCGATCAGGTTAAGTTACGCTTGCCGCGGTTGGTCCGTAGATGGGTGACTGGGTCCTGGCTGTCATTCGTAGATCTTTGACAGTCGTTTCGGGTCATCAGTAGCCTGAAAGTCTGACAACCAGTCTTACCAAGGGATAGCGTATTACCCAGTAACTGGATTGTGGAGGTCAAATAGGCAGTCGGTCCATGTAAAATACTGGTATTCCGCTACATCCGGTTAGACTGGAAGCTGACCCCAACACAGTGGGAAAAGGCTAGGCAGTTGATGAATATTCATTTGACCGAGTTTATGTTTTTCTGAGAAAAAAATATCTAAGACTCTCTTATAAAAGTCACCCTTGAAATGTTTCCCTTTAATCAAAAATACTTTTTTTTAATAACCACTTAAGTTCATAAAAAATAATCCTCCATTTTCTTAACTCGAAGTTTTTCAACCTTGAACTTTAATCGGAAACCTGGTAAAGCACGTACTTAATGAAGATTGTGCCTTTAAATCTGTAATCAAGTCTTTAATCTCCTTGCTAAGAACACAAAATAGACACGTACAGAAGGTCAGCTCCTTACAAAACTGCGACAATAGGCGTATGTACACACAGATAACTAAAGTATATTCAAATCCTTCGAATTGATGTTATTTCCACCTAACAAATATCAGAATGACTGGTACTATAAAAAATATCATAAAAACTTATAGCTGTAGCGCCAAACTTTATTTGTGGGTGTTTGTATTATAGTTATTTTTCTAAAAACACATCACACTAATATTATAAATGCGAAAGTTTGGGAGTGTGTGTGTTTGTATGTTTGTTACTTCTTCACGCTCAAACGGCTGAACCAATTTTGATGAAATTTGGTATGGACGTAGCTGATACTCTGAATTAACACATAGAATATTTTTTATCCCGATATTACCACGGGATCGAAACTTATGCGGGTGAAACCGCGGGGCGCAACTAGTAAAAAGTAAATTTATTAGACCGCTTAAGGCACACACGTTTGAAACAGAATTGTGTTTCTCACGGCTACGCCAAATAATAGACCCAGTTCAGCATAAATGCCATACAACTAGTGCCTTGCGCTGGTTTTAAACTGGACCTTATGTTACGTGGTCACCCTACGGATGTAAGTCAGTTTTGTTTTTGGCGAGTGCGCTTGCACTCGCTGTAGATGAAACGTCTCTATTTGTGCGTGCGTTTTCAGTGTTGTATGGAGACGAACTTCTGTTTCTATCGATTTTGGGCTACGACTAAAGCTGCTAACTTTTTAAATTAACGCCACTTAGACATCGTCATGCCCCGTTGTGCTAACTTCAATAAGTGCGGCTGGTAATCGAGACATAACCAGGATATTATCCTAATATCCTGGTTATGTCCTCTTTTTTAGATCAAGGAAAGTACCTACTTACCCTTTGGGTACTAGGATTTAATGAATAGTGAAAGTTTAATTGGTTCCTATGTAAGTTTTACTTATAAGTTCATGAACATGAGATGAGGGATAAAATGCTTGATAAAACTGTCTGTTTCTATGCTAAACGGCGCGGCGTGTCTGTGTTCATGATTAAAGTAAACTGACGCTTAAACGTCAAAAATTAGTGTTTAAACAGTCGTTTATAACTTTAAAAGCAACTTTTATGAATAAGGGGGTTAAAAATTTAAAACTAAGTTGTAGTAAACCTTAATTTTCCTTACAGCCTGGTGAACAAATCGTCTTTCATGAAAATACTATTAAGTAAGTAAGTCATTGCCGAATTTCGAAAACGAAGAAAGAACATAAAAACTCATTATTTTTATCGAGTGTTTTCAAAATACGTACTTATTAACGGCGATGACAGGCTCATAGTATAATATGAACGCAGTCATATTTCTGTCCAAATTGACACTCGTAAATACCAGTGATGAATTACGGTATAATATTTTCAAATTTTAATATGCGTCGACAAAACTGACGCGTTGAATATTCATTTATTTTAATTTTTTACATTGAGTTGGTGAAATTGAATTTTAATGTTGTGTACGAGATTTTTATTTGAATTTGATAGCTTTTCTTTTATGGACAGGTACCTATTTGTGGTATACGTTATATTAATATATTTTAATTTCTGATTTGATAATTATGGAGCTCTCTGCCAGCGTCTGTGCTCCTTTCCACATTTAACCCGTCTGCCTCAAAGTGTAGCGGTATCTACAACGCCACATGCGAACAACGCGTCATACTGACGTCACGCAAATCCTTCATCCCGCAAGCAGAGTTTACCGCGCAACTAGCATACACACAACTTCCAGACATCAATTGTTGGGCAGTTGCCCGCCAGATACAATACCCGTCTGGTCGGAGGATCCTCCCTTTTCTATGGCGGTTGAGTGAACTTTACACCTGATTCCTCACGTCTCTAAACTGGTGATCCCGAGTATGAACGTTAGCGCAGCCTTCGTGCAAACACTTCAGCGTGACGTCATCATCATCATCACTCCCGCAAGCTTTAGCGGCGAGTCACCAAGCCAGCCAGCATCCACGGCTTCAACGGGTATCCTGACCACCAGCATGCAGCGTCTGCACATACCTGGTCATCAACCTCAGTCTCATCAGCAACCTTGGCACAGCACACTGCACTTTCGGCCGGTCAACAAGCAGAGCACCCTCTCCTGGTCGACGCAGCAGCCAGCCTCAACCCGGCGCTGTACGACATCCGATGCACTGGAGTATAACGCAGCGCCACCCCGACTCACTGGGGACATTTTCGCAGACAGTTCCGACTCACCGTGAACTATGCGGCAACCGGTTCCGACTCACTGGAACCTCAGCTGGCCTGGCAAGCATCGAAAGATACAAGACTCAGCCCACTATCGACCTCCGGTCTCCGGAGGGGAGTGATGTAGCGGTATCTACAACGCCACATACGAACAACGCGTCATACTGACGTCATGGAAATCCTGCATCTCGCAAGCAGAGTTTACCGCGCAACTAGCATACATACAACTTCCAGACATCAATTGTTGGGCAGTTGCCCGCCAGACACCATACCCGTCTGGTCGGAGGATCCTGCCTTTTCTATGGAGGTTGAGTGAACTTTACACCCTGTTCCTCATACCTCTAAAAAGCAAGAGTGAATAGGCATCATCTGGGCACGCTCGTTCCATCAAAGACCATGATTGAGGGCAAGAGCAGGCCCATCCTACTAATATTAAAAACATGAAAGTTTGTATGGATGGATGGATGTTTGTTACTCTTTCACGCAAAAACTACTCAACAGACTTGGATGAAATTTGGCACACAGATAGCTTATAACCAGGATTAACATATAAAATACTTTTTATCCCGATATTCCCACGGGATCGAAACTTATGCGGGTGAAACCGTGGGGCGCAGCTAGTTTATCAATAAAAATTATAAAAAAATATATTATGTAAAGTATGACTAGCGAAATAAAGCTGTGGTTTCACTAGTCATACTTTGCGTTTCGTATAGGTAGGTACGATCACAAGTGGAAACTTTTACGTGGAAAAAAGTACTGATCCTTTTTAAGGTAAGCCACCCTGTAACTCACCTCTGCTACACATAAAAATCAATTTGGGTAGTAATTTTACAAAATGTTCACACCGGGCTTACCTGTAAAACATTATCTACGTTTTAATGTTTCTACATATTAATCATATACCTATAAATAGCACAATCAGCCTATAATGTTCCCACTGCTGGGACATAGGCCTCTTCGAGAGGTAATGTAGGTAGGCCGTAATCTACCACGCGGGCCCAGTGCGGGTTGGTAGATATCACTTGTCTTTGATTTTTTAGTTCTAGGACATGCCAGTTTCCTCACGATGTTTCCCTTCACCGTTTTGAGAGCAGTGGTGGTTAAATAATGCATACAAAGTAAAGGGCCTGACTGGGTTCGATCCTACGACATACAACTCGTAATTCACAGTCGTAACCACTGGGCCACCACTGATCTCAATAACAACAACAATCAAAATGTCACTCCCAAAAAGTAACAAATATACTTAAAGTTGCATAGTCACGAAACTACTTCTAACTCACCAAACTCTAGTTGGACAGCTTTAAACAAGCCCACAACACTAGTTCCGCACTTGTTACACACTATAGCTCGTCGAGTGACCTGTGACAGACAATACGCCTGAAAGTCAATTAAAAATACCAACGTACGCCTCAAAATTAATTTATTTTTACAACTTGTTAAAATTTAATTTAAAATATTCTGTAATGAATTAAAATGTTTTCCTGGACCCGGTGCGACTATGAATTTCATGCGCCAAAAAGTAATCAGTTGTTGAGGGCTTATTTAATTAATACTAGGTGTATTATTCAAAATTATGTATTCATAAAAATTGCGCTTGACAAATAATGTATTTTCAATAAATCTTTGGAGGGCATGACAAGGAAACATCATGGTCTGAAGTATGACCAAGTCTGACGATCAAATGAACAAATATTCGAACCTTCTCTAAGGGTAACCACATGCCGAAAATGCCTCACTGCGATACCTCATGGTCGTGGTTTAGGCCGCTACCGCGAGGTATCGCACATCTTCAGCGGTATGAAATTACGCTTAGTATATGAGAATTGACCCTTTCACGACAATGTAACAAAACAAAACATAATCCGATAAACATAGCTAGTTCCGGCAAGTTTACTGAAAGTCTGAAAATAAATACAAACTCGAATCATTAATTTCAATTCAGCCAGGCACTTTTGAATTGTCAAGAACTCGGACAAGCAGAAAGAGATAGCTGGTTGAAATGCAAAATTATTGGAAACCCATAAAATGTATCTAGTTTAAATTAGTTCCAATAACGTTATCGGTTCTCCCATTGACAATAAACCTGCGGCCAATACAGTTAAATGTCAAATAAAAACACCTATATTGGAACTAGCAGTTTCAGTGCGATTCAGTGTTTACAGCCATCCGGGACGGACTATAAGTATCAATCTGTAACATGACTATTGTTTCGGGTAAACTAGTTTGTTAGTTATAGCCAGCGTAGTAGCGTAGCATATGATACATATCCCAGCATTGCATAAATATGTAAGCTGTCACGCCCTTAATACCCCGGAGGCTTATAATTGGGTACTAAATTTTGTTTACAGTTTTAATTTTTTTTTTTTGCTTGAGTACGTATAGTTTTTATTGTATTTGTTGGTATATTGGCGTGGCTAGCTGACATATGGCAAATATTTTATTTCATTGTTCTATGTCGTGTAAAGTTAATTACTTTACATACCTAGTGTTGTACACAATCAAGTATTTTGTAACTGAACAGATAGCTGTGCTGCTGGAGAGTTTGTTGCGCCACTTCTTCTTCCCATCGATAGCACTAGGAAGTGGTGAAGGGTGGGCGTTTTAGGGGACTGTCTTTTGTAATTTTGACGTTCGAAAAGTGCTGATTCTCAGCTTAATTTGAATAAATAACTTTTGATTTTGATTATGATATTGTGTTGGTATGTGCTGTGATACTATCTTGATTTAGGTACAGTCAGTGACAAATGTCGATTAACACTTCTGTTTTTGAAATCTTCATTATTAACATACAGTGTGGCAGGGACATCGACGCGCAAACTGAAACCACGAATTCGGCACATGATTCCAGACCGTCTAGAGTAGACATTTTTCTCGGTTATAAAAAAAACAGATGTTTCATAGAAAAATAAAATACCTACGCGGTCAAAATGTATGGAAGAACTAATTATTTTTTAAATAATCAACGAACAGTTTCACGGCAACACATCAAGCTATACATTTCCAGTTTTAGCTGACCTCGCATTTATATTTTTTTTTTTTTAAATGGGAATTTTTTCCAATTTTTCTTTCTGTATAAACGTAATTTAGATTATTACGAACACTTTAAAAGAAAGAATAGCAGAATTGGTCCAGTCGTTCTCAAGTGCTGCGCTTTTCAACGAAAAGCATTTCAGTTTTATTTGTATACCTAGATGGTATAGCTTAGCATTTAATGAGCGATGGCCGTTTTACGTAAATGGGATGCATGTTTTCCCCAATCTTATTTTTTTTTGTGTGTTGTGTTCTTTTTATGCGTCATTTTGACTGCAAATAAACGTATTTTCTTTCTTAATTTTTATTTATATGGAAAGAAAGAAACGAATTCAACACAGACCAATTTTCAATCGTTACAGATATATCAATCATTGGTCCTTCGATCCGGCGCAGATAATTATTTAATAATTAATATTGCTACTGTTGTTTCAGCTCATTGTGCTCCGGTGTTAATACTTGTTACTTGTTGTTGTTGTTGATAGTATTAACTGATGATAATGTTCATTTGTTTGGCATACTCTGTTGTTATTAATTAATTAATACACTTCTGTGTATATTATAATTATGGCTATAAATTAGAGTATGTTTTAATAATGTAACTAGGTTCTGTCCGCGACTTTGTCCGCGTGAAATTTTTTGTTCCCCTGTCCCATCCCGTGACATAGCTTCGCCTGCCTGCGTTCTTACTTCGCTTTCGCCCAGTGTTATTTCTAACTCTTTTTGGATTTTTCTCAGCTCATTAGGGTCCTAGCGTAATATGAAGTAGCCTATAGCCTCCCTTAAGAATTGGGCTTACAAATGCAAAAAGTTTTTTTCAGATCCGACTAATAGTTTCAGAGATATTACTGCGTTCAAACATACAAGATTTGTTATTAGTATTAGACAGATATTAGCATACGAGTATATAGATGCTTCATCGATGCGGATTTATAATTATGAAATTGCAATTTGTGTATTGAAATGGTTATAATTTTAGACATGATTTGCTATGTTCGTATAATGTTCGTATAATTTTAGACGTGATTTGTTATATTCCAACATTTTCAAATTCCAGAGAGAAATGAAAGTTAAATATTATTTATGTTATAAGTAATATATTAGTTAAATATTTAATTTTTTAGTATAACGTTGCAGAATTTGATATAATATGCATACTAATTATAGTCCCTAGGCCTTTTATTCCGAAAAAAAGCATAGTTGCAAAAGAAAGCACGTTATGCCGTTGGTCCTGCGCCTGATCTCTTTCCGACCGTCCCATCGGACAATGAGGGTGAAGGAAGAGCGCAGACACTTGTGCACTAAAGTATCTCCGGTGAGATTGGTCGCCATAGCCGAAATTCGGTCTGGAGGACCTTATACAATCAAGTATTTTTAACCCCCGACGCGAAAACGACGGGGTGTTATAAGCTTGACGTGTCTCTCTCTCTCTGTGTGTGTGTATGTTTGTCTGTGGCATCGTAGCTCCCGAACGGATGAACCGATTTTAATTTTGTTTTTTTTTGTTTGACAGGATAATTTGTCGGGAGTGTTCTTAGCTATGTTTGATGAAAATCGATCTAAGATGGCCGCCGCCACAAAATGGTGGAATACATATTTTTTCACAACTCCCTCAATATGGGTATCAAATGAAAGGGCTTGACTAGTAGAATACTATACACTATGATAAAATTCAAATCCAAGATGGCCGCCACCACAAAATAGCGAATTACAAAAGACCTGATTAAACACCAAATTACCTGAATCTTAAAACGCAAGAAATGAAATAATAAGGAGTCCCTACAAAAAGCATGAAATAAAAAAATTAAAAAACCCCCGACACAAAATAATAATAAAAATAGTATGAATGTAAAAAGACTAAAACAATCTAAAAAATAACTGAACAGACAGTTGTGCTGCTGGAGAGTTTGTTGCGCCACTTCTTCTTCCCAGCGAAAGCACTAGGAAGTGGGGAAGGGCGGGCGTTTTGGGAGACTGTCTTTTGTAATTTTGACATTCGAAAAGTGCTGATTCTCAGCCTAATTTGAATAAATGACTTTTAGTTTTGATCTTATCCCGAAAAAACACGGTTCCCATGGGGTACACCACGGTAGCTGCAGGTAAAAAGCTATTATCGATATTTAGAAGATATACCCAACAAATTAATCTGCTAACCCAACTCCGTGGCTGTCTTTCGCCCCCACAGTGACTTCAGATAGAAGTTGCGCTTGCATAAAGTTTCCATTGAAGCGCGAAATGAGACTGATCCCGATCATTATTGAAGTTAAACTAGTTTTAATGAGGAACTCTCTATTTCTCTCCAAGCCGTTTAGTTTGTGTACGTGGCTCATCTGTTCATATTACTCGATCCGTACATGCTGAGGATATACACTTCACATTACCAATTTACCACCTTGACGGGTTGGTTACAACTGACTGAACGTCAACTTAGACCAGCTTGATCAATACTGGCTGCCCTCGAGACGATTGACCCCTGTGCAAGGTTTAACATGAGTCGTTATACCTAAGTATGGTCTTCATAACGTCATGGACGTATTCCTGAAAGGGGTAGGTGAGGTGAATACTACAAAAAAAAATTGCCAGTTATTTTTAATTCCTTTGTTGTAGTAGGGAAGCTGGCTGCTGGTGCTGTGACTTGTGGCTAAGTAATAATAGGCGCACGGGTCGAACGATCAAGTTAAGGATACGCTTGCCACGGTTGGTCCGTTGACGGGTGGTCATTTTTACATACCAAGACCATTCGTGCATCTTTGACCGTCGTTACGGGTCGTCAGAAGCCCGAAAGTGTGACAATCAATCTTACCAAAGGGGTATCATATGGGTAGCGGGATCGTCCGAAAGGGTTACCGCTGCCCTGGTACATAAAGGACTAAGGAAGGAACACGGGTGGGTTTTAGTCAGTAAGAGTCTGACACTCCCTTCTGCTCCACCCAGAGCGGGAGGGGTTATTTGATGAATTCCCATCCTCAAAAAAAAAAAAAAAGAAAACAAAAAGGGGTATCATATTATCCAGTGACTGGGTTGTGGATAGATAGGCAGTCGCCCCATGAAAAAGACTGGTATTCAGCTGCATCCGGTTAGACTGAAAGCCGACCCAAATAAATAAAATAAAGTCGGGTTAGTTACACCATTTATAACTCAAAAACGGCTGGACCAATTTTTATGATCTTTGATTTGTTGGATTTGCCTCCACCCCCGAATAACTGTTAAAACACGGGACAAATTCATGAAAATTTTTTTCGTAAATATAATTTATTTTCAACTTGCAATTCAGCTTATATATAAGTCAACAGCTGATTCCTTAAATAATGATTGGTCCTTGGCAGCTGGACTGAGATAGGTGGAAAGAGAGTAGGGAGGGTTTTGCCCAGCAGTGGGACATTAATGTTAAAAAAATAAATTAACACAAAATTTATTGATTTTGAGGCGATACGAAGGATCAGCTATTACTATTATTATTATAAGACTGTGTTTCCCCACTGCAGGGCAAAGGCCATTGTGGGCCAATATTTTAGGAAGGAGTCCAGCTTAGCTTGTTTCTGGGCCTTCCGCGCGGTCGTTTCTTGCCATTTGGGACCTGCCGGGTTAGCTAGTAATGTATAAATTATAATATGCCTAATTATATACTATACATATCATCAAACTCACAATATATTAATAACTGTTTGCATACTAAGTGTATCAGATAATGGCTACACAGTGATTAATTATCTCAATATGGCGCCATGATATATATCCAATTACATTGGAACTCGTTTCATTAATTGTACAAACTTCCACACTAGCTATCGAAATGATACAACAATGCCAACATCAGACACCAACACGATATTATACTACCAGCTTTACAGCATTACAACTCTACTTCGGTGGTAACACTATGTCCTTGAGCTGGCCCAGCACACTAGCCTCCCAACCGATCGGTCACATGACCAATTTCAACGGAGATTAGCCAGGTACGCAGGAGATATTATAATGCACAAGTGTGTTCGCAAAAACAGGTGAACTCTCTGTTCCTTTACTCTCATAGTCCGATGCGACGGCAATCCGACACGACCGGGGAGAGATCAGGCGCAGGACCAACGGCTTTCGGTTTAGTTTAGTTTGTGATCTTCCTGTACGAGTCGCAATAAATACTTTTTTCTTTCTTTCTTTACGTGCTTTCCGAGGCATTAAACCACCAACTTCCAAACTCCGGCTGTTACTAAGATTTTCTTCGTAGTAACAAAAAAAAAAAAATGTTAATGGTAAATTCATTTTGTCCGACCTGTCACTCGAACCCAGGACGGGGACGCTCAACAGTCGCACTTGCAACCACGAGACCAAAGGCCCAGTATAGTACTGTAGGTGAGGTATATCGATAAAACAATTTCTTTCGATAAAATAAATATTACGGAATCGTTCCAAGTTTTATATATATTTTTCCTTCTTATTTGACTTGTCAGCCAAATCTGACGCCCACTGTTTACTGCCTTCTCAATTTGTATTGGCGTTTATCTTAAAATGTTATGCTATTATCTTATAATTACTAAAAAGGTTGCATGCCACAAACCATGAAGAATAAAAGGCCAACTTAAACTGGGGTAGTCAAAAGGGGTCGAAGCCACAAAGCTAGGAGCTCACTTGATGCCACGCTCGATGTCTAACTTATCTCGTATGATTGACGAATACGGCATGCAGCGCCATAATTGACGCCGCAGTGTGGTGGCACCACCTGGCGTCATAGTGGTGGCACTACTTGGCGTCAGTGCCAGTGTGGCCATTGGTGTAGTAAAACTGTGCGTAACATGCTACTTAACACGCAGCATTGCACCAAGCACTAATACCCGTTTTCACTAACACGAAGAAGCACCTAAATGAATCATAATTATCATCATAATCAGCCCATATTGTTCCCACTGCTGGGACACAGGCCACCTCTCTCCTAGAGGGAGTGGAAAATACTTAAAAAATGATTGCCAAAATATGATTGCACTGTTGGATTTCAACTCTTAATGTTGAGCCGAGCGTTGAAAATCCAACAGTGTGCTTTTATTGAGGCATTCATTAATGTGGCAATTTTAATAAAGTAGCATGTTGTCTAAATGCCGCTTTATCTATTGTTATTATCTATATGATCTGTATCTTAAAAAAATAAATAAAACAGGAATGAGCTCTTTTGAAAGGAGATGACAGAGAGTAAGACGATCAAAATGAAGTAACGAGATAAGTGAGTGTATTTTTTTATTTATATTTTTACTAGCTGTGCTCCGCGGTTTCACCCGCATAAGTTTCGATCCCGTGTGAATATCGGGATAAAAAGTACCCTATGTGTTAATCCTGGTTGTAAACTATTGATGTGCCTATCCAAATCCGTTCAGTAGTTTTTGCGTGAAAGAGTAACAAACATCCATCCATACAAACTTTCGCGCTTAAAATATTAGTAGGATTAAAAGAAGTTACACTATTTTCAAGTTTAATTTCGGTCGGCACCCCTACATTCATGTGCAAACCTAGATAAGCGTAGCACCTAGCTGTGTGGCTTCGTCCTAATAAAAATAATAATTAAAGACAGAAGACTTAGTCCGCATTTCCTACGGGTTTAAAGCAGACAAAAGTCGTTCTTAAACCAGTCAACCTGTATTCTACAAGCACATATCTACATAGATGCTGTTTCATTTGGGTCTAATGAATAGCTTAAAGTTCGTTTATACCAATTAAGCGCACAACAGGATGAGCACGGCTTTTGTCTCCCGGTTTCATCTCATTATGATATATTGTCTTTGTTTATAGAATGGTCTGGTATCCCGGGAATATTTACTTACTAGCGCAAAATACAGGCTGGCAGAGATACCGAGAGCTGTGGTGGCTCAGTGTTCTCGTCCCCAACTTGCGAGTTGTAGATTGTGAGGCTTGCTACTTTGTGTATTTAATTTCATCACCATTGCTTTCAAAACGGTGAAGGAAAACATCGTGAGGAAACCGGCATGTCCTAGAACCAAAAATTCGAAGATATGTGACATCCACCAATCCGCACTGGGGCCGCGTGGTAGATCGTAGCCCATTCCCTCTCACAGAGAGGAGGTCTATGTCCCAGCAGTGGGAATATTATAGCCTGATTATGCAGAGATACCGACGCGCAAACTGTTACCTGGAATTCAGTACATGATTCTAGACCCTCGAGTCTAGACCCTAGAGTATAATTTTATTGGCGGTTATCAAAGGAAATACTTGCTGTTTCATAAAAAAAAATGCAATACTTACGTGGTCAATATATATGGAACAGTATTTTTTTTTTAACAACCGACGAATCATTTCTGAATCATGTATTGAACCCATTTTATGATTGATTTCATGCTTTATCGCTTCTTTGATTATAAGATTTACTTTCTCAGAATAAGGAAAATTGTCTATATTATCCGTGCAAATACAGTAATAAATTAAAAATAATATAAATATTTAAAATGCTTTATTGTAAACCCACAATAGGCACCCATGTAGCGATCTGTGATTTCGAAGTATGAATACAATTACTAACTGTAGATAACACACTTTCAATCGCCATCTGAATCATTTTGAAAGATATCGCTAATCCATTACTTCATATGTTCGAAACATTTCTCTGCTCAACAACGTAAATAACTCAATAAATATTGTTGAACTGTCAAAATGAAAGCCATTCCTACTATTACTGCAATTACCCTGCAGGGTCATATTCATATTTTTATTTGCATTCCATAATGTTGTAGACGTTAACACATCTACAACAAGCCCTACGCCTCTAGCCTCTACAGCCTCTATTGTTCTTAGGAACAATTATGGACCCTGTAGGCTTAGAATAACATGACACAACACAACCTACGCCTTATCTTATGACTCTATCGTCACTCTCAATAGCTCCTAAATCAAGGAAGAACGTCCCTTTCTCATAGCAACAAAACCTTTACCTTTACCATACAATTACCAAGAAAAACATACAACCCACCACTCGGGTAATTCACCTTCATTTCCTCAAAGGCACTTCCTTTCAGAGAATATTATCAATTATTGAACATCTAACATTTATTGTAAGCAAACAGAGAAAGCTTTTACCTTCCCCACCTTGTTTGGGAACTCAGTTAAATTAAACTCCTCAGTTTTGGAGGAGCTTTTTTCAGAAACAACATAAACACGGCCTCCGGCTAATTGGTATGTTTACGGTGTACTGGGATTTCGTTTTAGTAAATATTACTTAGATGTTAAAGATACAGCGGCTGGTAACAGGAGAAAATAATTGTTTTCTGAAAATAACTTTCACGGTAAGCGAAAATTTAAATATACATAAGTGAGCTCCTCCCTTTTTCTTTAATTTTTTATTATATACTTGTACATATATAACAGAGAACCGAGACCATTCGGATTTTTAAAAAAACCATCTCCGCCGCTAGGCTCATCCATTGAAAAATTAATACACCCAATTTATCTACTCACGTTTATTCTGATCACTAGTAAAACGCAATAAAGAAAGCCTTAAAACTTAAATTAATCATAGAAATCGTACTCATAAGATATTCTAATGAAAAACCATGTTTTCACAAAATTCTCCTTGCAAATATGGCCTCACAGCGGCTTGCCATTTTAATAACAACCATGGCGTCATCGTTGCGAAGTCATTACACGTATTTATTTACAAATTATAGGTTACAACATTAATAAAAGTAACAAACTATAATTTGGCTAATTCATTTTTTTATTTTTAACACTCCATTTTAACATTGAATTAATTATTTATTGCTTAAAACATTTAAACATCTTTTTAAACACGCGCCATGTTTTTCCGCTTGACCAATAGTAGTTCAAACTTTTTTATGAAACAGCATGTGCTGAATTCATAGTTACAGTTTGTGCGTCGATGTCCTTGTCACTTATGTAGTTTGCTGCCTACCCCCATAGGAAGAAGCCGTGACTTTATGTACGTATGTATATGTTTAGCACATCGTAGAGAACCCCTACATCTTTCTACGTTTCAAACTCAAACTATATAATTCAACTAAACCAATTACAGGTACTTTTGAATTGTCATCGGTCAGTCAGTCAAAAAGATGAAGCTAGTTGCCTATTCCAAAGCGTAGCAGGTACCTATGGAGAAGAACGGGCAAGAAACTCCATGGACACTCTTTTAAATCAGAATAAATGCTTACAAAGCATTGGTTACATCATTCATGTTAAAAATTATGCATGTGAGAACGATGCAGAACGTTAAAAGCGTCCATAATGATAAGATAAAAAAACAATTCAAATATTAAATTAAATAAAAATAAGCTGTGGCAGCAAAGAGTTGACCAGTCCCTACCGACGGCGCCCGTTCACGAACATGACGCATAGATTAGCATCATTCAGCTCAACCATTTTGAAGGGAGCTAAATGATCCAACACATGCGCCACCATCAGCGAGGCATTAGAGTGAGCATGACTTACTCTCAGCCACCAAGGCACATTCAATTCAATGAAAGACGTACCCAGTAAATGGTAGCTTTATAGTATGTACATAGTACTCACATAATACATATGTGCAGCTGAATTGGCATGTGTTTGGAGCTTGGAATCCTGGGTTCGATTCCAGATCGGGCAAACCATTTTGCATTTAATTCTTCCGAATTTTTTGGTTTACAGCTAGTTTCACGGTATTTAAATAAGAAAATCTGGTATTTAACACTTCTGCTACCGATGATGCCAGTGATGTTATGCTTATGTATTTAATGGTATTCCTACAGGAAACTGTATCGTTGTAAATGTTATGCTAGCATATTTCTTTACTGAGAATATCAGCACACGCTATAATCGTAAACGAGCTCCAACATTCCAGTAGTTTCGCAGAACAAACAAAGCATAAGCTTTCCTTATGCGTAGGATTATGAGCGCCTAAGTCTAAAGCACGGTTACACTAGCTGAGAATTAATCCCGTTGAACTAATACCCGCTATAAAGGAGCTTACGCACTGGCTGTAATGAGAAGCGCATGGTGTGCTTTGGCCGTATGGTTATAACGCAAAAACAAGTAAACAGGCCCCTCTCTCTCTTCCTGTATGCCTAGTAACTGGGGCAATGCTGATTCTGGGATCTGTAGCCCCCTTGACTGTCTGATGTAGGACGCTCGCCTCACAGTGGTTTGTTCTGAAAATACATTTTGGGTTAAATAATCTTTACATGTAAAGGTGAACGCCTACTGGTCGCACCGGCTGCAACACACGCACGGGACGGAACGCATTTTGGATTTCTTTATATATGAATTCATATAGAACTGCGTCCACAATCGGTACCGCCCGCACCAAGCGAAAAATGCATTGCGTGCCGGTGATATCACATGGATTAGTTCACCGCATGCATCGCTCACGGCCGCACGTTATTTTGTTTTAATTGAGATGAGAACCGCCAAAACATTCTAAAATAGATGACTCACTTTTAATTTTTTTAGTAGAAAGATATGAAGAATTGTATAATCTGAAACATCGACAACATTCAAATTTGCAAAGAAGAGATAATATCCGGTTACAGTGGACGCATGCCATCGGCAAATCCGTTCAATACGTTGCGTATCGTGCGTGCGTTTCGGCCGGAGTGGCCCAGTGGACGTTCACCTTAAAGAGAAATGTCTCCAATGACTTAAAAAGTAAAGCACCACTGTAATGGATTCACGACTACAGCTGTACAATGATCTTTAAACGTGTGGCTAAATTCTGAACGAATGCCGCCATCTTGTTTTTTCAATACAATTTTACTAAAATGTTTACCAACAACGCCAATGTTATTCAAGTGCTTAAAGATCATTGTAGCACTCTTGTCACAACAGTATCGTTCCTGGCACATGTCAGTGCGACAATTCTAGTAGCTACTAAAGATCAAATTCGTAATACACGTGTTCGCTTGCTAACAGGTGTCAACGACGCATTCTCTCGTCTGCCGCACTGTATGCAAGATAACTTAAACTTCACTTCTGAACTAAAGTTTCTATGCATAAGTTTACAAATGTAATGAGTAGCACTTGGCTAGATTCAAGAGTGGATACCATTTTAAAATTCACTTGCATACGTGTGCAGAAACATGTAACAAATTTTCTCCTTACCTTAGAAAGAGTAAGGCTTGCATACCAAGCTGTTTTAGAATAAACTTTGGATTTATTTACATAATTTCATGTCTGGACCTGGTTTGGATGTATGTTATTCAAATCATCCGATGTATTCTGTAAAAATCTCACCGTGAAAACTTAGGTGAAGTGAGCCGTCAACAGTGTCAAAAAGTGAGTTATCATTCCACCGAATGCTAGGGCATTCGGTGGAATGATAACTCACTTTATCTATGTTTTCACGGTGAGTTTTTTACAGAATTAAGCGGCTGGTCCAGACTTGAAATTGTCACCACGCGGGCCCAGTGCGGGTTGGCAGATGTCACATGTCTTTGAATTTTTGGTTCTAGGACACCGTTTTGAGAGCAGCAGTGAAGTTGCAGTGCAGTGGTTTGAACCCACGACGTACAGCTCGTAAGTCGGAGCCGGTACCACTGGCCACCCTGGTCTCCGTCCTCAGTACTTAAAATCACATAAATATAACGAATTGCTTATAACCACATAGTACACATAGTTGATTACTCGTATAACCACATTTTCGACAAGTAATGACAGACCCTAATAAAAATTGTCACTTCTTGCCGACTTCCTTAGAGAAACCTGGTCTTCTGTGGGTCTGAAATCCACAACAAATTATGATGTAGCACGATGATCAGCTTTTGCCCTGGTGGATAATTGTGTAACACACTAACAGCAGGAATGGCTTCAATTTTGACAGTTCAAGAACATTCATTGCGTTATTTACGTTGTTGAGCAGACAAATTTTTCAAATATATGAAGCAATGGATTAGGAATATCCTTCACAATACACATCTACCAACACACACATTACACACACAAACAACACATCTACCAACCCGCACTGGGCCCGCGTGGTAGATTACAGCCCACTCCTTATTTTGACATAATAATTATTTTTGCATGCAATTTATACATATTCTGTATAGCTAAACATGTGGACATTGTATTTAAATAAGACTGTAACACCATTATACCATGTTTAAGGCAAATAAAGACTTATCTATCTTATCTCCCTCTCGAAGAGAGGAGGCCTGTGTCCCAGCAGTGGGAACATTATAGGCTGATTATGATCCTTCACAATGATTCAGATTGTGATTGATAGTGTATTACGCAATTGGAGTTCTGCATGAAACAGGCCTCTGCTCCACCATAGGATACTTAATTACTGTCTGCTCCATTTCGGTACCATTTTATCATCAAAATTAAAGCCCGTCCGAAATAAGCCGCCGATTTCAAAACCCTTGTATTCATTGAAATATGACGTCAGATTTGAATCGATAGCCTTCGCTATTCAGGCTATTGACGCTCAGTTGATTCTGTTTTCACTCGCTGAATCATTTTGTACACAATTTTTTTATGTCGATTCAGTGAACGGGTTAATCTCGTTTCATAAATTCATTGTTAGCACATGGTTAGCTGGTTAGGGTTTCGGGGCGTGTTCAATTTGGTCGGATTTCCTAAATTGTTGGCTGATATAAGTTTATGGATTATTATAGAGGTTTGGTAGGTGTTTGGGAGTGTAATGGGATTATGCAGAGTGACAAAAAAGTTGTCATTTTAACAAAAATGTGCCTCTAAGTTAGGTATACCTTCTTTAAAGTAGGTTGCTTGTTTAACTAGCGTATCCGTTGTAAAAAGACCGGAAGACGTAGCGTTGGAAGACCTCCCACAAGGTGGACCGACGACCTTGTGAAGGCCGCAGGAACCCGTTGGATAGCACGGAACCGGTCGAAATGGAAGTGCTTGAAGGGAGGCCTATGTCCAGCAGTGGACGTCTTTCGGCTGAAATGACGAATGATGATGATGAAAAAATAATATTATCTATACTATTATCTACACAAATTAATAAAAGGGTAGTAATAAAAGCTCCGAAAAAAAATCAAAATATGAGCATACTCAAAATATGAAATTGACTGCTTTAAATACTAACTTTTCGATAACTTATACGCGAAAACATATACAGAAACGACCGAATAAAATGCTGAAAATTCCGAAAAATTTATACAATAAATGCTGACATTATATTTTTCCACCAGCTTAAATTGCGTTTTACCGAAATCTACAGGTCATCATTTTTATCGTAACTTACCTATGTTATATTATAAATGTAGAATCAATCTTACACATTTTATAACTGTGGCGCTGTGGCTGTGTGGTTTGGTTTTACATTCAAAAATATGTTTCTGGCACTCGCCGGCCGCTGCTGCGGCACCGCTCGCTTCGCTTGCTCGTCTCGTGCGTTATGTGGTCACAGTTCTAACCTAACCTAACCTAGCTCTTTCGATTTAAAGAAGATATATGCGTGCTAAGTTGCAAATTTCACTAAACTATAACTTTTCGGAAACTTAGTATTTTTTTCGGAATTTTAGTATTTGTTTGGAAATTTAGTTTATTATTTGAAAGTATAGAATATTTTTCATAGAATTATAATTTGAATAAACTTCATGTTTGTTTGTTAAATACAACATTTTTTGTCGGTTAATTTTGTATTAACTTTTCGGTAATTCATTTTAACAGAGCTTAGTTAGTATTACAGTCAACCACAGATCGCTGGAAATTAATTTGTTTTTCGGAAGCTTTATTATTTTCCTTAATAAAAGAGAAGTATCTGTTTGTAATGTTAAGATAATGAATTAAAGTATATACGAGAAGAAATAAAATATATACGGTACTAAAAACAAAAAAAGTTTTTTTTTACATTATTGTTTGTCTGTCTGTCTGTCCGGCTAATCTCCGAAACGGCTGGGCCGATTTTGATTAAATTTGGTATGGGGATACTTTGAATACTGGGAAAGACCATAGGCTACTTTTTATCAACATACCACGCGGGCGCAGCCACGGACGGAAGCTAGTTACCTAATATAGTCGTCATCATTTCAGCCCGGAATCACCCACTGCTGGGTCTCCTCTTTCCTCTGCAATATAATCCTAATGCCTCATAACTTTTATAGACCCTAATACTCACGATTATAGACCCCAAATTACTCCCCAATTTTCTCTTTGCTAATAATTTCTTTATTTTCGTCGAGTGATGCAGAAAAAACCACGACATGAAAAATGAAATGACGCTGTTTTTTTGCATTGCATGTAGACGACGTTCACATATAAGAGATTTCTCTGAAACTTTCAATATTCTCAATATTGTCAGCATCAGAAACATCCATTCTGAGTCCCGTTTACAGTTTCGAAGTGCCATGTTATGAAACATAAGGGTCCGCTACAAAGCTCCACTATGAATACAGACGTTAATTTATTTATTTAACACGAATATTTTTCCATAGAGTTTCCAACTCAAGCATATTTATTACCTCAGAGATAGCCAGGACGCGTTGTGCATAGACTTTGTGTTCTGAATGTTCTGATAGTACAATAAATCATGTTTTTTCCACAAACAAGTTACGACACGGATTAAATGCTGCGCTCATAAATTACTCGGATGTAGATTTCTGACGGTTGAATATTTAAGCTTTGTTAACGTAAAGGGAGTGAAAGGGTATTTATGCACAGCCAGGGAAAAAAATGTTAAGCAAATTGATATCCTTCGGCCATTTGCCGCGTTATAACCATCCTACTAACTATATTATAATATTATAAACGTGAAAGTTTGAATGGATGGATGGATGGATGGATCGATGGATGTTTGTTACTCTTTCACGTAAAAACTACTGAACGGATTTGAGTGAAACTTGCCACACAGATGGTTTATAACCAGGATTAACATATAAGATACTTTTTATCCCGATATTCCCACGGGATCGAAAGTTATGCGGGTGAAACCGCTGGGCGCAGCTAGTAATATTATAAACGTGGAAGTTTGTATGGATGGATGGATGGATGTTTGTTACTCTTTCACGCAAAAACTACTGAACAGATTTGGATAAAATTTGGCACACAGATGGTTTATAACCAGGAATAACATAGAATACTTTTTATCCCGATATTCCCATGGAATCGAAACTTATGCGGGTAAAACCGCAGGGCGCAGCTAGTTACATATAACTGTCAAATAATGACAATTTATTGTATCCCAACTTAGGTAAATGACACTTCTCGTGACCCAAGGGCTGTCCATTATCTTAGCCAGAACATAAGCATTGCCATACAACGTGACAATGCCGCCAGTCTCTTGGGTACATCACCAGTCGACAGCGATGCGGAGGAATATTTCGACGCAATATTTTAGTTTTTTAATAGTTTTAGATAGGATATTATATTTTTATTTTAAACTTAGGTGAATTATATTTGAATCACATCAAATATAATTTAAGTTGGTAAACAATAAATATCCGACAAGCGGGATTTGTGATAACTTTAGGTAATACTGATAGAAAGAAAGAAAAAGTATTAACTATGTGCTCGTACACGAAGTTCACAAACTAAATTAAACATTATTATGAAAACATAAAGCACAAAATTGTATTAAAAAAATATATAAACAAAAAGTCTTGTGCGAAGCCTTTGTTGGTGTTGGTTACAAAATTAAATATCAAACCAAAACAAAAATGGCGCCCGTAAAGGTACCTAAGAAGGCTCTGTAACCAACACCAACAAAGGACAGCGTCTCCAGACCAATCATCAAGACGAAAAAACTGAAGAAGAAAAACTACCAGAGCTTCTCCATCTACCTCTACAAGCTACTCCGAATGGTGGCACCAGAGAACCTGGGAATCTCACGAAAATCCATGCTCATAATGAACAATTTACTCAACGATATGCTGGAACGGATTGCGGTTGAAGCTGGCAGGTTGGCTGTCCACAGTAAGAAGTCGACGATGGGTAGCAGGGAGGTCCAGGCTGCTGTCAAACTTGTCATCCCTGGAGAGCTGTCAACCCACGCGAACATAGAGGCTGTTAAAGCCATCAATATGTTCCATAAGAGCCATGAACGAGACGCTGCTGCGAAGCAGTGAAGACAATAGTTAGATGTGACAATGTTATGTGTTTAGGAGATGGAAGTCGACATTACTTGGAAATGTCGTAGTCTGTAGGATACTAGTGAAAATTATTGGGTTTAAATTATTATTAAAGTTGAAGACAAAAGGCTCTTATCTCAGCATGATGCTGGTATATTTAAAAATAAATATCACAGGGCTGATCTGACCTTTCAATTTAATCAAGTTAATTTAGATATCTACATAGTTCTCCTTCAAACAAAACTGCGCTTTTGACCTAGAAATTACTTTGAACTTTCTGACTAACTTACTTGATTCTTTGACTTTCGAAAATACCTGTAAGTAAATGGTTTTATCAAAATAAATAGTTTGAGTTCGACTTGCAGCTGAGAGATACGTGTGACTTAGTAGTCCATTATTGCACACCGTCCATTAATAGACTACTTACCGCACACGTATCGTATACTATTTTATAGATCATGTGACCTGTAATGAGGGTGGCTAAGTAATAGCAGCCGCACGGGTTGATCGATCAGGTTAAGCTACGCTTGCCGCGGTTGGTCCGTAGATAGGTGACCACCTTCACATATCAAGACCCCTCCATGCCTCGGAAAGCACGTTAAGCCGTTGGTTCCGGCTGTCATTCGTAGATCTTTGACAGTCGTTACGGATCGCCAGTAGCCCGAAAGTCTGACAACCAAGGGGTATCGTATTACTCAGAAACTGGGTTGTGAAGGTCAGATAGGCAGTCGCTCCAGGTAAAATACTGGTATTCAGCTGCATCCGGTTAGACTGGAAGCCGACTCCAACATAGTTAAGAAAAGGCTAGACAAATGATGATGAGCTCGTGTGAACTAAACCCGTACTTTAAGTAACGCTTTTCTGGGTAAAAATGGACTACTCAAGTCCCAGAAAAGTGTGACTTAAGTGCGGGTTCAGGTCACACAGTGCTATAAAGTAATGTCTATTTCCACGTTAAAGAAATTAAAAATAAACAGTACATCCTTAACTATCCTTGTCCGAATTTCGTCGACAAAAATAAATGAAGAAAACTGTCAAACTCCCAAAACATGAAAGCGTACAACAGAACTCATTACTAACTACACCGTTACCAACGTTACTAACTTTCTTCACTAATTGCCTTCGAAAAAACTACAGATCCACCATCCCCATTACAATTAATGGGGATGGTGGATCTGTAGTTTTTTCGAAGCATTGTTTGTCCAAAGATTTCAGCAAAGTGCAATCTTTCTGTTTTTCGACTTCTTTATATCTCGCAAGATAAATTACTGACTTCCGCTGCACAAAACAGATAGTAACAGAGGGGCAATTCTCGTAATTTTAAGAACGTTCACAGTCTGAATGCCAATTCTATCTATAATGATAATATAAATCTAGTCGCTGTCTCATCACGGCGACAATCAAATGTCAAGAACTTATCAAACATATAGGAAAATTAGAGGTATTTTTGATAGATTGAGGCTGAGATCAGATTAGGAACGTTCATAAAATTACGAGAGTTTCCCCTTGAACTCAGCCTCAATCTGTCAAAATACGTCTAATTTTTAATTACGAGAATTGGCCTTTAGAAGGCCGGCTTCATACAACCAGAGAAAATGCACACACACATAAGCATCTACGTAGGCACAGTGCAAACGCATTTGCAAGTGGCATTCGTTTGATGCACTATACTTTTCGTAATTTGTGGAAATATTTGCATCATTTTGCTTATTGATTGATTGATTTAAGGTGAAATTTGGCACATGGATAAACCATGACCTGGATTAGGACATAAAATACTGTTTATCTCGAAACCCACGTGATCGAGACGTATGCGGGTGAACCGCGGGGTGCAGGAAGTTTAAAATACACAAGGTAGCCCGTTTATTATAGTGGTCCAAAACGATATTTTTAGATCCTCGCGCCAACTGCTTTCTGAAATCCCCCAATAGTTAAGGAGAAAACTTAGTTTGTAGGAAAAAAAAAATTGTTCGACATACTTAATTCGTTCCAGATTATCAATTACAAAACTTTGAATAAAAAAAGTGTGGCAGACTTCCCAGTAGTTTTAAAAGCCCTTATGGACCGTGAGCTGCAATCTGCCAACAGGATATGGTTTGAGATCTCCGAACCTACGCGTCTATGCGTGCACGCTCCTGTTTTTGATTGTTGTATGGAGCTGACTTACTGTGCTATATATACTGTGTCTGTGGTAAGGAAGCAATACAAAGAAAAACTCGTTCAAGTTTAAAACTGTTGTGATTTATTTTCGGGACTACATTTCGGAGTGTCGGATTTAAAACGAATAGGAATAGGAAGTGTGGGGCTTTCGGGATGTAACATCGTGTGTTTTCAAGAGGCTTTAGGTTTTAAGCTGTTGTTTTAGTTGTTGTTAATCTTACTGCTGATTGGCGGTTTGTGTTTTAGAGTCTATTTGAATGGTCAGTCGTATAAATAAAAAGCTTATTTCATTAAAATTCATTTCTTACGTATTTACTGCTAAAGTTGTTGCGTTTTAGCATGACAATGGCGGTCATTGCTCTTTTTCTAATATCTCTTCGTAGGAATTCGAAAAATAAACTATGTTTTGTTTTTTATTACCTATTGGAAAATGTTGAAGATCACGATGCATATCGATTACGGACGTTAAGGGACTTTTTTTGCGTTTTTGAATTAAAGAATGCTAGAAAATGTAGGTGGGTCAATGACCACTGTTGCAAATAACGTCTCTCATACATCCCTATCAGTGGCCTTCGCAGCGAATTTCATTCTTAATACTTTCATCACAGGCATACATCTATTCTGAAAAAATATCACCGAGAAAACTTAGGTAAAGTGAGCTTTAAGTGAGCTGTCATTTCACCAGCCGACAATTCTATAAAATCTCACCGTGAAAACTTAGGTGAAGTCAGCTTGAAGTGACACTGTCATACCACCTGATGCTAGGGATTAACACTATTGACACCTCACTTCACCTAAGTCTTCACGGTAAGATTTTTACAGAATAGATTGGCTGTAAACATGGGCCATTGTGTACACGTCACATCACCAGCTACCACAGTTTTAGCAGCAGGTGCTATTAGTTTCGTCCTGAACTCCTGATGATACACTATCTCTTCCAAATTGTTTAGCGTCATTTTCAATTAAAAGTTTGTGACGAGGGTACATTGTATGCGAACGTTAACTACTTCGATTTGATAAGTTATTGTCTAAATAATACGATTTTGAATAGGTATGTATGTTGAGGTATGTTTTAGGAATCTATGGGAACTACAATATAGGGTGGCAGGGACATCGACGCGCAACCAACGCAATTTGTATTGTCAATGTCAAGTTAATGTGTGTTATCTTTGTTGCCTGGCTCTGACATCAAGCAATGGACAAAATTGACAACTTTTTATATGCTTGAGTACGAGGCTTTTGACTCCGTTGTATGTGTATATTTCGGCTTTTTCTATTTGTAATGTGCATTTTGTTTGTGCAATGTGAATAAACAACTTTTCTTTCTTTCAACCAACCATGGATTCAGTAAGTCTACGCAGGGGGGCCCAGAATCATGTACTGATGAATCCATGGTATACATTCGGTTTCTGAATTGAGAATTAGAAATTTAGAACTTGTCAAACTCTAATTAGTATTACTTAAGGTGATTCCTTCAACGTAGGTACCTACTACGCTTTGGAATGGGCAACTAGCTTCAACTTTTTGACTGACTGACCCTTGACAATTCAAAAGTGCATGTAATTGGTTTAGTTGAAATAAATAGTTTGAGTTTGAGTAGCCCGCGGAATTAAAAATGTTTTACATTTCTTTGCTCAGCATTGGGACAATATAGTCTACCGGAAAAAAAAATCTGACGCTTTCACCTTAAGCAATGCTAAATTAGAGTTGAACAAGTTATAGGCTACTTCCTAACCGAAGCGATCGCCATGCGAACAGGCTATAGTTGCGTTCATTTTGTTCCGCGAACCCTAACACATGGTCACGCCGACAGAGGCCTTCCAGCCGATCAATTCTGTAAAAATATCACCGTGAAATCTTATGTGAAGTAAGCTGGCAATAGTGTCAATCATTAGCATTAAGTGGAATGACAGGCCAGCCTTTTCCTAACTATGTTAGGCTCGACTTCCAATCTAAACGGATGCCGCTGAGTACCAGTATTTTACATGGAGCGACTGCCTATCTGATCTCCACAACCCAGTTACTAGGTAATCCGATTCGAGGTCTTGGTATGTAAGGATAGTCACCCATCCACGGACCAACTGCAGCAAGCGTAGCTTCACCTGAAGGCCGATTCTCGTAATTTAAAACGTTAAAAATCTAGTCGCAGTCTCATCTCGGCGACAAACAAATGTCAAAAACTTGTCAAAATGTAGGGAAATAGAAGTATTTTTTGACAGATTGAAACTGAGATCAGACTGTGAACGTTCTTAAAATTACGAGAATCGCCCCTCTGATCTATCGACCCGAGCGGCTGTTATTACATACCACAAGCTCCTCTACTATATAGTACACCCACAAAATAAAATCTTATAATTTATTACCTCCCCAGTCACGTAATCACAGAATCCAGTCTCTTGTCTGACCCTTTACAAAAGAAAGCCAGTAACACGGTTATACGTCAGTAGCCGTACGTGTCAATATAGTAGGGTAGTCCAACTACTTTTTATTCGGAGCCCGTATTGTCCATTGCACGACAAAGGTCTACCCCAGCCCTTTTGATCCTTTCTAGCCTAGCTCAACTCGCCATCTGCATAGACTCAGAGAAAGTGCGAGGAAAATATTATCTGAAACGTGAGTTAGAGTGAACACAGATGAGTGTCGCTTCTCGTCACCACCGTGTGTCTATGATCTTGAGTAAAGCAGTAGCATTTTTGGAAAAAAATTAACGCTATATCGATTAGCTTAAGGAGAAGCAGTCAGCCTATAATGTGACACACAGGCCTCCTCTCTGTGAGAAGCCGTAGGCTGGATTACACCACGCAGGCCGAATGCGGGTTGGTAGATGTCACATGTCTTCGAATTCATGATTCTAGGACATGACGGTTTCCTCACGAGTTTTTCCTTCACCGTTTTGAGAGCAGTGGTGATGAAATATTTCACACAAAGTAAACACACAAACAATTCGTAAGTCGCAGGCATTACCACTGGACCATCGCTGCACTGCTGAGAATGAGAATGAGCAGGGGTAGCCAAGATCGATTAGAAAAGATGAAACTTCGTCTATAAGTTAAAATCCGTGCGTTGTCCCAAATTGTTTGCTGATACACAAAGACATATGGCGACATCCTTGCAAACGGTTGTTGACGATACTACGTACTTTGATAACGGCCATCAAATGTTCACATTCGATGGCCGTTATCAAAGTACGTAGTATCGTGTGTAGTGTTGCTCGCCTGTGGGCTCCTTTAAATGCCGACCGACATAAGCGTGGCAATCCAGAATTTATAGCGTAGGCGAGTATCCAGAGTAGTACCTATTTAGAGACGTTTTTTGTGATTTTTTTACAGTGGAATATGGATGGATGTACATTAAACAAGCAAGCCTTCATAAGCATCAACAATTTTTTGTTTTTTTATTTATTTGTTTAAATTTTTACATTGTGTCGAAAGGAGACTAAAACGATTACATACAATCTTGGGCCTGGGTGTAATAAGATGAAAGTGATGTCAATTAATAGGTTATATCGTCGTTGCGACTTTAAGACCTCCTAAGTGTAAAAATCAATTTTATGAGAAAATCGATAAAAACCTTCTACTGAAAAAAATATAATGAAACCAACTACAACCAAAAATATAGGTATCAGCCACATGAAAACAATTTCAGTTGACACTTATGAGGTTTTGATTGCGCTTTATGTGTCACTTCAGAGCTTTTAAACTAAAATGCCTATAATAATTAAAATAAAAAAACTTTTAATATTTTTTTTTTTTAAATAAATATATTTCTCAGAATACACTAGTTAGGATATAATCAAGATAACAGTTGAATCACAAGTTGAATTAAAAAAAGTTACAAATCAAAGTATCATTATTTTCTGAGGTAACTATTATAATTATGTATTAAGTACCTGGATTATATTGTAATGCATTGTAAAACGGATGGTAATCCTGATCTATTGTTACCATTCTATCATTATCATTTTCAGTTCCTGTAAATGTTTAAACTTGCTCTCAGTAATTTTTAATGGAGTTCTATACAATCGTTTTGGAGATACCAGACCGTTTCTTTGGTTATTTCTTCGCTGTGGAAGTACGGACCACTCATCGACATGACTTAACCTATAAAATATGGATCCATCGGATAAATATTTAAGACCCCTAATGTCCACCACGACAGGATTTCCCTTTCTTTTTGCCAGGCGACACACTAGTTAGGAACGGATCTATATCGTACTGTTTACAAAGTTTGTTTAAATTTCTGCTTGCACGCACAATGTACGAATTCTGCCTATAATTGGTTGAAGCAATTGGCATGCGCAATGGTGGATTGTATCGCTTACACTTCATGGGAGTGTTGAAACAAAATTTTGTCAAAATATCGGAACAGTTTATAGTATTGTTAAAGATTTTCAACAAACACGCAGTCCGAAATCTCGCGGCGGTTGAGTAAAGGTAATATATGAAATTTTTTACACAGGTTACGGTAGTTTTCCGAAAGTTACGGTGCTTTTTGATGATAACATATCTTATGAACCTTTTTTGGATGATTTCAATGCGGTTAATATATTTGTGGTAACATGGGTTCCATATTTCAGGCGCGTATTCCAAAATGGCTTCTAACAAAAGTACAGTAAAGAATTTTTAAAGTTTTGTCTTGAGTGAAGCACTTGGATAACCGCTTTATGAAACCCAGTAATTTTGAGACCTTGGCGACTATTGCATCAACGTGTATTTCAAAAGTGAGCTTAAAATTGTGATGAACTGTTCACGGATGGAGTTTGATCTAGGTAGAACTTGATCACTTAGGGCATACGATGTAGCAATGGTTGAGCGCTTTCGAGAATACGTTACAACCGAACATTTAGGGGGATTAAGATCCAGCTTATTTCTTTGGCAGTACTCCTCTACGCAGATAATTCTGGAGTGCCGTTACGTCCATTTGCGATGATATTGTGGCATACATTTTCATATCATCAGCAAAACACAAAAATTTGGATAGTTTCCTTAATATTATAATGACAGATATCGATAAGAGAATTCCTATTAGTGCTATATTTATGGACATGACAAAAACTTTCGATTTAGTTGATCATAATACTCTACGGAAACTTAATGCGTATGGAATAAGGGGCAAAGCACTTTCCCTTATACAATCTTATCTGGACAGTAGAACACAGTGTACGGAAATAAAACGAATTTCTATAAAAGAAAAAAAAGGAACTTAAATATGTATCTGAAAAACGTGACATAACTTTTGGCGTACCACAGGGCAGCGTGTTGGGCCCGCCATTATTTTTAGTCTACATAAATGACTTTCCAAAACAAGTCACTTTTCCTATGGTTCTTTTTGCTGATGACAGTACGATAATTGTTAGACAAAATAAAAATAGAAACTATGAATGTGACATCAAAGACTCATTGCAACAATCAATTTATTGGCTTATTAAATCAAAATAAAATTATGCAGTTTAGACAAAGATTAACTACTCCTGACATAAATATATTATTTGACGATAACAGAATTGAAGAAGTAGAGCATATACAATTTCTAGGCTTGACTATTGACTCTAAACTGACTTGGAAAGAACATGCATTAATCCTTATAAAAAAATTAAGTCGCTTTTCCTTTGCTCTATACAAGCTTAAAAAAATCATCAGTATGTATACATATAGTGAATTTAATTACTTTGAGTTAATTATTTAGTGCAGAGGTTTTATTTTCGTAAATGTGTAATCGATTACTCAATCGATAATCTCACGAAAACTATCTTTCTCATATTTCTCCGCTTCCAGATTGAGAATTGAGGTGATTTTTCATATTGTAAGATAAAAAATATGACTAATATTTTAGATCATATCTCAACTTATTAAATTTGGGCCCAGCGTTTTCCATGTCCATATTACATTTAGATCTAAAACAACATGAAATACAAATTAAAGATTTAAAAAAAATATTATGAATACCTACGTGAGTGAGAAGATTTAAAACAATATTCGTAGAAAAATACAAACAAATTACCACTGATATGTAGTTATATAAAAATAAAATAAAATTCAATTAAATTTACCGATACAAAATGTCAAGAGAGGAAATAAAAAATATATTATGTCAATGAAAAAAAAAATAGTTCGCATCGCTGTCAATGGCAATAGTGCCCAGTGAATCTTCATTTAAACTCAAAATACTCATTCATTCTTCTTGCATTTTCGAATGTTAAGTAATTATGGTGAAATAAAGTTCTGTTATAATAACAGAGTCGATTGTTTGCAACCATTATCCGGTAAATAAGGAACAACATTCCGTTTTCCTCATTCAAGCTATTTCTGGAAATAATCGTTCAAAAGAACGCGAATGCTTTCGCTTTGGTTTATTTTGTTTTTTTTTTCTCTTATTTCAATGAGCAGAGCCCGGGGTCAGTTTTTGGTAGATTGTTTGTTTTTTTGTCAATATTAATAATGTAATTGAGGCTTGAGAAGGGCCTGCTAGGGCCGCGGGTTGTTCGAAAGAGATACCGTGGCCCCTGGCACAGGCAACTGAAGGAACACGGGTGGGTTTTAGTCAGTAAAAGTCGGACACGCCCTTCCGCTCAGCCCAGAGCGGGAGAGGTCATTTGAAGATTTCCCATCCAAAAAAAAAAAACAAAAGGCTTGAGAAGGGCTTGTGGCTAACTAATAACAGCCGCACGGGTCGATCGATCAGGTTAAGCTACACTTGTCTTGCCGCGGTTGGTCCATGGATTTCACATTCCAAAACCCCTCCGTGCTTCGGAAAGCACGTTAAGCCGTTGGTCACGGCTGTCATTCGTGGATCTTTGACAGTCGTTACGGGTCGTCAGAAGCCCGACAGTCTGACAACCAATCTTACCAATGGGTATCGTATTACCCAATAACTGGGTTGTGGAGGTCAGATAGGCGCTCGATGTAAAATACTGGTATTCAGCTGCATCCGGTTAGACTGGAAGCCGACCCTAACATAGTTGGGAAAAGGCAAGGGAGATGATCATTAATAATATCTAATTGCCTCTCGAAAGTTATTAGTCAAGGCAAATAATTTTGAGTACCTCCCAGCTGAAATAAGAGGCGCAAAGCTACCATCAAAGAAGTAAGTACTTACTCTTCAATTCGACATTAGGGGATAAGTACCTATAGGTACTGGTAAAGTGATGGCAATCGTTACAATACATAAAATATCTCAAGTTCTATAGAACAAAACTGGTGAAATGTGGGTGTACTGTTTTGACGCCATGCAGAACTTTTGTGCATCAGTGCTGTATTAGACTTTCTTATAGGTACATCCCTGCCTGACCCTTCCGGGGATAAAAGGCGAGATGAATGTTGTCTAAGGATTTTTTTTTAAGGTTATAGAAATGTATTTCATAATTAGAAATTACAAAGATTTCACTTACTTGAGAACATTTTTCAAACTTAAATATGTTATAAGAACTTTGACACACTAACCAAGCAGCTATTGTTTTTCTTTACAACAAAATCATTTACGCAACAACATTTCACCTTGCACACAAATAACATTAACGAATACAAAACTTAAAACTTTTCAATCTACCCGCAAAAGAAATAATTACCGTGGTCGCAAATATTCATAGTAGATAAGGAATGCGAACACGGTGCCACAACAAAGCAACGCAACAGTAGGGCAAGTCTATTTATGGGAGTAGTGTTTGATCATTTAGAATGTCATGTTTTAATTTAGTTTTGAAAATAATATTAAACGATACGAAACGAAATATTTTTTAATTTTTGTAATTAGTATTATTTTTCACAATAGTTCCTATATATTTTCTTACCTTAGAATTATTCATTATTTTGTGCATTTTAGGGCTGATTTTTCAATTGACAGATAATGTTTATTCGTGGAAATAAATTGACGTCTGACAGATTTTGTATGGAAGAACTGTCAAAAATTCAAAATTATTCTTCGGAAAAAAATATCTAGCGTTAGATAGTCTACCATTAGGGAGCTTACACCAAGTCAAGTCTTATTAGTACCTAAGACAGTTTATCATTCCATAAAATATTGAAGGAAACCGTACCCAACCGTATTGTCGTCGGATCGCATCGACAGAACCGGATAGACAAATGAAGTTATGATCGAAGCACCGGCAGTTCGGGCGGAAATCGGACGGCTGGTTGATAAATCCTTAGAGCTATATTCAGTTGGTTGACGCTGCGGGAAAGATAAATTTTAAAGTGCCAATAGCCCAACGTTGATAGCGCGGACTGGCGAGCGACAGGTCGTGACTTCGATCTACTATATGATTGCACTGACGATAAAAAAAACTTATGACACGAGAAATATAAAATATTTATTGTCCAGGTAATACAGTAAGCTGGTTCACAGGTTAACAGCAAGTTAAAACGACTTGAGTGGCTTAAAATATTACCTACAACTGGGTTACAATATGGTATTTGCTAGTGAGCCCCATACTAGACAGTTAGTCTGTATCTTCGGGCTCGAAGTACGAATTTCTACTAGTAAAATTGAAAACTTTTTATTTAATAAACAGGAAACCTTTTTGTCCTCGCAAGCAATTAACTTACTTAACCCACTCCCTGTTGAAGAGTGAAGGTGTGGTGAAGTGTGTCCCAGCAGTAGGAACATTATGGGCTGATTATTTATTTATTTATTCCCCAAATTTCGTAAATAACACATTAACAGCTATAACGCCAATGCGATGTTACTACCCAAAAATTCAATTAATAAAAAACCAACATGATTACAATTAAAAATACAAGCCTAATCACATTAAAACAATTAAAAATACAATCAAAATTACAATTAAAAATAAAATAAAAAATACAATTACAAATACCATTAAAATTAAAATACTCGTACCATTAATAGCACTTCTCAACATTTTCAATGCACTTCACTGCTACTCCTGTGAACTTCATCAGGCTGCAGTGAAATATATCTACCTCAATAGAAATAAAATTTAATAATCTTATGGCGCGTGACAAGGGAGCAAACTTGTTCAGGTTAGTCCTAGCGGATGGCTGCAGTAGGGTTGGCGTGGGGCGACGCGCACCCACGCAGCCCGGCGGCGCGCGCAACGCCAGCTCCGCTAACAGGTCGGGTGGTGAAGCCAGCCGCGCAGCACCCGAAACACTAAGCTACACAGGGCGACGTCCCTACGCACCGCCAGCCTGCTGTACCCTACCATCCCTATTACAAAGAGACTCGGGTACATCAACGGGAAGAAGGGATAGACACCGTAGAGCTTTAAAAACAAAAACTAGGTGAATATGTTCTGGATTCTTTCCACCATAATACTGTATTTAGCCTCATGGGTGTTTCAAACGATAGCACTCGTTTTAAGACGGCTCCGTACCAGCGCATTGTACATCATTCTAACCACTGCAGTATTCCGAAAATCTTTGCACTGCCTGAGTATAAATCCCAGATTTCGGAAGGACTTGCCACATATGTCTAAGATGTGCTCACGACACATGCGTGACTCGTGATATGACCGCGGCTTCCATCCCATACTGATGCAGCAGAGGTTCCCGCGCGCGAGTGTTACTCATTATACCGCATTTGGAAACGTTAAAACCTAACTTATTATCAACACTCCACTGCACCACCCTATCAATATCCTGTTGAAGCCGTTCACAGTCCGAAGTATCCGCCACCGACAGGAACAACTTGAGGTCGTCCTCGAATAGCAAACACTTCACCTCCCTTACGACTTCCGGGAGTTCATTGACCATCAGAATGAACCCTAATGGACTGATATTGCTGCCCTGACTCACCCCCGAAAACGTGAAATAAGGCTTGGAGACGTATCCGCCATATTCGACAGACTGCCGGTGATCGCCAAGGTAGTTCGCGAAAAATTTCAGAAGGTGCGATGTGAAACCAAACGCAGCAAACTTAGCTATCAGGACATCGTTGTCGGCGGTGTCGAATGCCTTCCGAAAGTCGAAGTACGCAGTGTCCACCAGTCCCCCAGCGTCAACAACAGGCGCCAGGTATGTCATGAAAGACAACAAGTTACTCCCCACACTCCGTCCCGTCTGAAAACCGTATTGATTAGGTATGTTGTGATGCTAAACGATCAACGCAGCTAATAAAAAATATATCCAATAATACGGTTGCCAAGTAACGTTATTCGTGAATGGCATCAAAACCGGAGCGAAATAAGCAAAAAGTAGTTTTAATTTTCAAAACTTCATAGTATCTTTTGATAAAAATAAGAGTAGGTACCAACGGGGTAATTCCGTAACACGTATTCCGTTGCAATGGCTTTCATCTTGAAGGTTTAACAACATTCATTGCGTTATTTACGTTATTGAGCAGACACACTTTTCGAGCATATGAAGCAATGGATTAGGACATATTCTTCAAAATATTATTCAGATTGAGATTGATAGTATGTTATGCCATTAGGTCGCAGGTCACGTAACAAGCTATCTAATCATAGTTGCGCCATACTAATGTTAATTTTGAAGTTATGTAAAGATAGTTCTTAAAAGCAAACGATTTAAATAAAATTCTATAAACGCCATTACCGCCCACAAAATAACTAAGACCCGTCTTATGACTTGAGTAACTCGCTTTATAAAATCACAATTTTCGATCTGTTTCAGAAAACGTTCTAAGTGCTTACTTCATTACCATTTCAAGAGAATAATCATTGGAACGAATGCCGCGGGCGACCGATTGTTCGCATCTAAACCCCAAGTTTTAATTACACGCCTTTGTTAACTTAGATTAGTTATAGGTTACCCGTTACCGCGTGACGTGGCAGCCGTAATTATTTTAATATTAAATTTTCTTGTAATTAGTAGGATCGGAGGTGAAGGAAATTTTGGTACCCAAATATTAATGTAATATCGGCTTGTAATGAAAGTAAATAGTTGTTTGTATAATAAATCTAATATTTGCATAAAATACGGCTTGAAAAAAAGTAAATTGTTCTTTGCCTTACAAAAAATACTTGTAAAGTATATTGTGCACAGCTTAAAGAGAATATAATTACATTGAGTCAAGGATTTGTCGGAAATCGTATAATATACAGGATACATTTTTAACCAGTGCGCAAACTGAAACCATGAATTCAGTACATGATTCTGAACCCACCTGCGCTAAAATTTTTCCTAAGTCATTAAAAAAAAAATTTGCTCTGCCATACATTTTGACCGCGTCGGCATTGCAGTTTTCTATGAAACAGTTGATTTTATTTTGATAACCAAACCTAAATATTTATACGCCAGAGGGTCTACAATCATGTGCTGAATTCACCGTTAGAGTTGCTCACTGGTTAAAAAATTATCCTGTATATTCTAAGTTCAATTCTTCATCATCACCAGCCTACAGCAGTCCACTGCTGGACATACGCCTCTCCAATTGCAAGCCATCCAGCTCGATTCTCGGCAACTCTCATCCAGCTGCTCAGTCACCCTGCAAAGATCGTCGCTCCACCTAGCCTGAAGCCGTTCTACCCAAGTGCAATTACCTACTTGCAAATATACTCCTAATACAAACAATAAAACATGTATTTAAGGATTGTTAGAAACTGCCCTATATACTTTCGACACCGCGTTGCACCCAAGTACTTGGGTGCAACGCGGTGTCGAAAGTATGGGGAAATTAATTTATTAAGGTTAAATAATAATTATAAACATGCAGAAATAAAGCAAAAGATTATCATTTAAGCATTTTATTAAGTAGGTACCGTTTCGAAAGTTTAACTGGTCTTTTACCGCTTCACAAAAACAATTAAAGGAGAAGTCGCACTCAAAACATATTTCATGCAATTTATACTCATATACGGCTAGCTGCGGCCTGCTGTTACACCCGCATAAGTTTCGATCCCTTGGGAATATGGGGATCAAAAATAATAATTCTTTGTCCTAATCCAGGTGTAGCTGCGTCCCGCGGTTTCACTCGCATAAGTTTCGATCCCGTGGGAATATCGGAATAAAAGTATTCTATACATTAATCCTTGTTATAAAGCATTTGTGTGCCAAATTTCATCCAAATCCGTTCAGTAGTTTTTCCGTGAAAGAGTAACAAACATCCATCCATCCATCCATTTATACATTCATCCATCCTCACAAACTTTCGCGCTTATAATATTGTGTTATTATATACGTACGTCAACTAAAAATCCTAACAGTTATTTAAGAACTTTACTACACCAATATAAACTTTCAAAATGCCGAAACTAAAATACACCGCTAATATTTTGCCATTGACCAACGACGATCAAATGAAGCAGAAAAAGTCATCCACATAAAACAGGAAAGTAACTGACCAACGAGGCGGTATTGAATACTACCCTACAATGACCAGAAAAAGGTACGTTCCCACGCGCCTATTTATGGCACTAATCCCACCCTCGTGGTTAGCACCCGTTTGACAGGTCAATTAAGCTCGCCTATTTTTTAGCCCGACCAAAATAGGTCAGTAATAATCGGTTTTTGTTTTCCTATATTTAGCAAATCGTTTATTTTAGCAAGTACCTTCCCATCTTCAGGGTCTAAAAACACATCACATAGCCGCCACTATGCATTCTGTAACTGAGTAACATTGCACAAAAATAATTGCTGGGAAACGACTTTTATTTTTGTTGTGGCTGTTTGTGGTAGTGCGCAATTCAACTCACGCAATACATTGTGCTTATGGACGCATGCAACGGTACAGGGGTCGTGGGGATATTTAAAGTTATGCATATAACATTGTAACATAATGTACATACTCACAGTTATCTTCATTCATTCCTCCAGGTCAGAACAAGCATTCTGTTACCGTTAGGCGCTGATCTGATTATTTCTTACGACACGTTTTATCCACAATCAGTACACAGACACAGCTCCATCTTTAAGATGACACTACGATGATTTAGTGACATCCAAGGGTTGGTAATTTTGCCCACATTGATGGATATAATTTTTCCTATAAACACTATACTTCTAATACAAACTATAATAACTACTAAAATAGATATATGTTTTATCGTATTTTATTAATAATATATTTTATTATGACAGCGTTGACAACGACGTTTAATACGTCGCCATGGCAACCTTCTTTCAAATTCTTACCTGCCTGTATCTTTTTAGCTAATTAGATATGCATACTTATTATATTTAATTACTGGCCATCTTCATAACTCAAATTCATATTTTCTACATGATGTTATTCTACGAGCTGACATTATAGATCCACGCAATCCAAGGATCAGTTCGGGTTTCGCCTCTAAAGCGGATACCACAAAAAGCCTGATACTCCAGGGCTACCTATACGCGGGAATATCCAGCGTACCTCTCCGCTCCAGTACCTGTCGGACCCTGCCTACGCCTCCGTCCTCCGTCCTCCGTGAAGGGCTCCTTAATCTATTGGGCCGCGCCTCATCCGAGGGCCGCCTCACCTGGCGGGCTGATAACACCTCCACCGTGCCTCTCTCTCCTGCTGCGTGGACCCTCCTACGGGTGTCCTCCGTGCAGCACACGCACCAGCTCCTGTACGTGCGCCGGCTCCTGCTGCCGAGCTGCACCCTGCCCTGCTTCTTCACCCGTACCTGTGCCGGTTCCTGCTGCCGTGCTGCGTCCTGTCCTGCTGCGTGGGCCCTCCTACGGGTGTCCTTCGTGCCGCATACTCACCAGCATCTGCCCTCATCTGTACCTACCTGCACCTGTCGCCGGCACCTGCCTCGCGTCTACCTCCCTCCAACTGGATCTTCACCTCAGCCTCCTCAGCCCACCTATCACGCCTCGTTATCCACACACCCCACCTCCACATACTACACACCACTCTTAGTCCATCTTCATCTTTTAATTTGATAGAAATATATATTTTATTTGTTTCTACCTCCCTTTCTTTAATTTCATTTTAACTTTAGCTTTATAAGTTACAGTTACAGTACACGACAACATTGAAACTTGTTTTCGTAAAAAAATGTCAGTAAAAGTTGGAATTTTGACCATCAATATCTCCGTAACCAGAAGGTTCCCAGGTATGGTCCAGTACAAAAAAATTATTACAAGGACGGGGAGGCCAAGTGACTCTCGGCTTCATTAAGTATCTTTTTACACCCGTTATATCTACACTGACGAGCAATATAAAAAAAACCATAACTTATCATGAAATATTTCCGAAACCACGCAAAATTGAAAAATACAAAGCAAAGCAACATTCAAGTGTATTTAATAACGCATTAAAAAAAACCAAATTGAAAAAAAAAACAAATAATTTAGGAAGGAAAGCAATTCGAAAACTCGAAAGAAGGAAAATACAATACAATTAACGCTTAAAGTAAGTTTACGAAATTGAAACGTCATTTTTAATAATTCAATATTTAAACAAAACATTCAGCATTCAATGCGCGTGCTGTCAATACGGCTTCTATTCTACACGATATATCTATCTTACACAGCGTGCGGCTTTAATGGCGACATTAATTTACCACACGCACACGATTTCGCTTTTTCGTTTTATAAGCATATCTTAGTTTCATTAAACGTTATTATTTATTTACAATATTCTAAAATACCATCTTGGAGCAGCCTGTACTTAAAGAACTGTGGCGCAGGTGTCATTTGCCGGGGTCACGGATCATAACATCGCATCAATAAAATTAAATAGCATAAAGTGCAAAGAGTAGGCGAATTGAAGGAAAGAGAGAGAGCCCTATGTCGGCGAGCGGCGCAGACGGTAGTTTTCAAATCACGAATTGTTTTATGATGTTATTATTTTTATGATTACTGGCCACTAGCCCGTAGCGGCACGTTGTGTAAATAAAAATGAAATGCTGTTCGTTGGTAAGCTCATCACTTGAAAACGGCAAGACCCATATGGCTATTTTTTGTTTTAAAATGTTCCTTATAGTCCGAATTAGGTTTTTGTGGAAAAAAACTCGTAAAAGCTTCGCGGAAATTCGGGATAAGCTCAATGTTACAAAGTTATTTTAGGTTGTTGTTATAATTAAAGGACATTGGGAACGTTTCATTCCCCCTCTCCAACAAATTTGAAAAAAGTGTCATTCGAAGTGTCTGGTTAAATATTTTTTTACTATAATTTTTGTTACTCAATATTAGCATTATTTTACGAATACTGTGCAATAAAGAGGAATAGAATATAGCAACCTGACTATGGTTGTCATTTATGATAATGATCCTTTCTTTTACCAGAGACAAAAAATATTTTTTATCTTTGATACTTTTTTTTTTGTTCTCTTTGATCTTTTGCTCAATTACCCAATCACAAGAATACGCGAATGCTGTTCATCAAATGAGGAGTTCTATATGACCTTCAAAATTCAAGATTAGTTCATTACTGTTAGGTTAGGTTAAACCTAACTAGCTATATTCTGTGATCTTTTGCACAATTATGTAAAAAACACACCCAACGATTTTGTAATTGAAATAGACTGGCGTTTTGATATTGACATGTATCTTATGACTATTAGAGGGTGGGGAGGGGGTTCATACAAAACCACCCATGGTCCTTTAAGCTATAGATTATTTTAAGCCAATGGCGGACGGCAAAATATTGGAATTTAACATAAAAGATGCCCAAAATAATTTATTTAAGCAATAATTCTTTCCCCGTTTCTTTAATATTTCTTTCTCCCTCAAAAGGACACTTATTGCGAACAATTTTAATGACTCGATGAACACGAGAGAAAAAAATCTAAAACGCAGAGAAAAATTCCTTTATGTTGGAATTGAATCTCAATGCTTTTTACGAAGAAATGCGTCGTATTTGGGTTTTTATGTTAGCGATGGGACATAAAGGAAATTATGGAATATCTCATACCTATATTATTTAATATCTCCCATCTGCATTTTAGAAATTCTTTTCTGATCTGTTCTATATAAAAATCTCACGACAATAGGGTAAGTTGAGGTAGCTTAGAAAATATGGTCAGTGCTTTTATTAAAGTTATTTCTCCTCAACGAATCCAGCGGGGTAATTACATAACACACTAACAGTAGCCATGGATTTCATTTTGACAGTTTAATAACATTAAATGCATTATTTACGTTGTTGAGCAAACAATTTTTTCTAACTTATTATTATTATGTCGTTTATTCATTGAATTTTCTTATTTTATTATATTTTTAAATTTTAGTATAAAAACAAAAAAAAAAATCATTTAAAATATTAAAAAAATTGTGATTCACCGGTGTCGGGAGCAGGGTCCAAGCTACCGGTGGTTAGGGCTCCAGAGATAGAAACCTCCTCACAATGCGAGCCGTATCGAGGAGTACTGCCTTCTGAATCAGGCCCTTGATCCAACCGCCTAACGAGAGCCTCGATAGATGTTGATCGAGGCTTTCGGCCATCAGGCCATTGGCCGATACGACAATCGACACAATGACAGTCGAGCTCACATTCCACATGTCAACAACCTCGCGTGCTAAGTCAAGATATTTGATTTGTTTATCTTTCTTCTTTGAGTTTCTTCTTTATTATTGTTATTTATTTAATAAATTACATGTTCCTTAACATAAACAAAGCACACAATTAGACCTCTGGGGTCTGTCTTAGCATGCCATGGCCTGAGGTTTGATCAACGCGCTATTAACAGCTAAGTTATAATCGAATTAATGTAGTGTTTTTATGGATTAGCAATATCCTTCGAAATGATTCAAACTATGATTGAGAATGTGTTACACAATTAGGGTGCAGTTTTTTTTACGAATCATTGCTGTTATAAATTCGAAAGTAACTCTGTATGTATGTTACTTTTCCACGTCTAAGCCATTCAATGGATTACGATAAAATTTGGCAAGGAGATAGATGGCATCCTGGAGAAGGACACTTGCTGCTTATTGTCTCGGTAGCACGTTTCTGTGGCATAATTTACGACATCCTCGCGGGCGAAACCGCAGACAGAAGCTAGTTGAATAGATTTGATTGGATTTTAATAGTCTGGGAACGTCATTAGATATATGCAGTTTGTTTATTTTCATCTCCATCTTGTTCACGTCAAACAACACCTAATCATGCTGTACATGACATGTTTACCATAACAAAGCCGTAGAGCCACCAATTTTTCTTTTATTCATTACCAATTACTTACCATACCTTGCCCATTGTTGTACCATAGATATATAACATTGTTGTACCATAGATATATAACATTGTTGTACCATAGATATATAACATAGATATATAACATAATAAATATACGGACTTCGGATTTAATGAAAAAATAAAACCTTCTGATATTAATAACGCAAGATATGGTTTCCATCGAGAACTGTACGTGCTGTGAATGGAAATTGTTCGTCTTACACGGACTTATTATGGAAGCCTAGTAGCTGAATGGTAACGACATCGATTGAAGCATAAGTGAAGTTAAGCTGCACTTGACGCGGTTATGGAATGGATGGGTGACCGAGACCTCGTGTCGTCTGCCTCGATATCTAATCAAAAACTAGTCTGAGTCGGATGTAGTCGATGTCGAAATTGCCTTATCACTTTTGATTGACAACAATTCCCAGTAAATTGCAACTTTGCTAAATAATAAATGTTTTAATTTCTGTAAGTAGGTTTGTACAAACACTTTTACACGTCAATCATATTCTTTTTAAAACTAGATGAGTTCGGCGTTTCCTATCTGACAACTCTGAACTCTTTCGGAAGGCCGCAACAAAATCAGAGGTCATAGTCTCTTTTAAAATTCAGACATAATCTTAGTCAGATCATGTGAAAACCATGTAGTTTGGTGTCTGAAATTGTCTTTTGAGGAAAGAACCACACAGATTGAGTGGACCTGTCCAGTCAGTGCACGCATTTGTCAAAATTCGTGCAACTCAACTCAGACCTTGAGGAGCTCAACGATTTGAGGAACAATACCAAAGAAAGGACATTTGGGTAGGCCGCGTAAATTACTCAAACTGCCAGATAATGATTAAAACTAACTAAGAAGGAAGAAAAAAAGAAATGACCCACATAGTCCTCACATTCACATTAAGGCTGAAAATATCCAACAGTTTCATAGGTCTTGAAAGCAAAATAGACCATGTTTTTTTAAGACGTGCTAGTGATATTCAACCTTATGGTGATACATTACATGTTACTGTACATGATACATTAAAATTGAAAAATATATTGATATGCTTCACAAAATCGCGCACTGCGTGGCGTTGCGCGTTTTTCGTCTATTAGCAATGATGACCCCTCGCTCATTTGGTTGCAGAAACCATCCTCCCCTCTAATAACACTTTTGCAGAACCTGTTGAGGAATAAAACTGACTAGAATGGCTGAATACATTGTACTTCGAAGAGTATGCGCAGGAGCTCCACGACCAGCACCCTGATTGCGTAACTCACTATCAATCACAATCTGAATCATTTTGAAGGATATTGCTAATCCATTGCCTGATATGTTCGAAAAACTCGTCTTCTCAACAACGTAAATAACGCAATGAATGTTGTTGAACTGTCAAAATCAAAGCCATTCCTACTGTTAGTTTGTCAATTACCCCGCTGATCCCACCATCACCCTTTTACTACCGGATTACCAGACGTACTGCAGCGTACCATCCACACTTGGTTGATATCCCAACCAGTCATGCTCGCAGCCAAAGTGTCGCCGGAATTTGTGTTCCCTTCCATATTTTAACTTCTCTGTCTTCAAAGCAAGAGTGAACAGGCATCTTCTGGGCACGCTCGTTCCATCACAGACCTCATCCATCGCTTTCTATAAGGCGTGATCGCGATCGTAAAAAAAAATACCATTCTAATTATTTATTTTTATAGTATGAACGTTCATTTTATTTTCACGCTAAGGAAATTGGAAGGCGACGTTATTATCGCTTTTAAAAGCAATCGGTTGAGACTAACAATGAGATTTTTCCTAGCAGCTTTAAAAGTTAAAGGTTTTTGCTTAAAGAAAGGAAAGTTTCCAGTTCAGTAGATTTAGATTTTATTAGCAGTAAAGCTTCTTGTGAAAGAGTTTTGGAGGAATTATAGTGAGTGGTAGGTTACTAAAAACGAACTGTAAGTCTTTTCGTTAGCACCATAGCTATTTTACTCCTAAACGACACTACATAATGTACAGTCAAGAAATTAATATGTTAAGCATCTTAAGGTTGCTTTTTATTTACACCTAATTATTTTTCCGTGTCTCTGCCAGCATTTGTTTTTTTGTTATCTCTCTTAAATACAGATAACTCAGTAATCTAGCTAGGAGAGCAGCGATTCATCCAATAATTCGTTGTACCTACACCGTGTTATTAATAATGCATACAAGTCCCTCATGTGCTACAAAACCAATATGTATAAAATTATCATATATTACTATATTTTGAATGATAATTACACCTAGAAAAGGTGACATGCGTATATGTAGTTAATTGCTTAACCCCTAACACTCCCTTACTCCGGTAAGTTTCGGTTTGATATTAGAGCCTGCATAGAGCCTACGTTTTTAATTACGGGAATTGCCTTCTGGGCTGCGTGATCAGGGTGTGACCGCCGATAGTCAAGGATTAGAAAGAAAGAAAGAAAAATATTTTATTCTGCACAAACGAAACGCACAATTGCAAATAAAAAATTTAAAAAAAAAACCTAAGATACACATAGTCAAAAGACTCACTCAAGCATAAAAATTTTACCTGAACGCGCCCCAAAAGGTGGTAGCCGTAAGGCTAATCCGGGGGTACCGCACGATCTCGGGCGAGGCAGCAAGCCTCCTTGCCGGACTGCCACCATGGGATCTGGAGGCGATAGTCCTCGCGCGCCTGTATGACTGGCGCGCGGAGGCACTACGTCGGGGGGAAACTCTGCACCCGCGGCAAGTCGCTGCGGAGCGGACGGACCTCCGGCGCGGTCTCATGGTGGAATGGAAGGCGCGACTATCGCAACCCAGCGCAGGGCACGCCACGATAGCGGCGATAAGACCCCTCTTTGAGGAGTGGCTAGGGAGGCGTCACGGCGCTCTCACCTACCGCCTGACGCAGGTCCTCTCCGGACACGGATGTTTCGGGAGGTTCCTGCACATCATCAGGCGGGAGGAGACGCCCGGGTGTCACCACTGCGAGGATCGCCCAGAGGACACGGTGGAGCATACGGTGGAGGTCTGCCTCGCTTGGGCAGAGCACCGCCGTGTCCTCGTAGAGGCGATCGGCAGCGGCGGCGACCTCTCGCGCCCGGCCCTGGTGCAAGCCATGGTCCGGGGCGAGAGGGAGTGGGAGGCGGTCACCTCCTTCTGCGAAGCAGTCATGCTAGCGAAGGAGGTGGCGGGATGGGCGAGGGAAAGATCCTCACGCCTCAGCCGCCGAGGGAGACGCTCCGGGCGTCGGGAGCCGCGTGACGACTCCCGGCCACCGTAGGCGCGGGCCTGCGGGCGGAGAGCAATGGGTAGCTCTCCGTCCGATCAGGACCAGGCCCGTGCCGGACGGCGTGTATGTGTTCTACGCGCGCCTCAAAGAGATGTCAGCGTAGTTGACGGGGCCCGACAGGGCCGAAGCCTGTCGGGGTAGCGGGATCGTCCGAAAGGGTTACCGCTGCCCTGGTACGTAAAGGGCTAAGGAAGGAACACGGGTGGGTTTTAGTCAGTAAGAGTCTGACACTCCCTTCTGCTCCACCCAGAGCGGGAGGAGTCATTTGATGATTTCCCATCCTGAAAAAAAAAAAAAAAAAAAAAAAAAAAAGCATAAAAATTTTGACACTTTTGTCGATTGCTTGAAGTCAGGGCCAGGGACCAATGATAACTCACATTAATTGACATTGACAATACAGATATTGTTAGATGGCCACAAAACAATAACAATCTTATCAAAAACAAAAATGCCAATTATCATTCTAAAAAACTACATCAGAATTAGTGATTCGTGAAGAAAAGATTCTTCACGAATCACTAATTCTGATGTAGTTTCTTACATACGAACATACATACATAACTTAGTCTTTATCCAATGGGGGCCAAAACCTACAGAACACCACTTCCTACGATCCTTACATACTCCTGCACCCTCGTACTTACGAGTAATACATATCTAATACCTGCCAAATATTAAAGGCACGTGCCCAATTCCAGGCCATATAAAACACAAATAATTACACTAACCTTGGAGTAACTGGAGCATAATCCCCGAAGGTTACAATGCATACTTACGAAAGTAAGCAAGAAGCTAAATAATTAATGAGTTATCGTTCGACATCGTACTCCGGAATACGGCCGCCTGCCGTTATTGGATAAGTTGGTTTACGCGTGATTGGTGCAGACCGGTCACAATATATTGCCATTGTCGTATGGAATACTAAGTATAAGCGATTAAACGAAGAACCAATCTTTTGGAGATTTTCTGGTACGCCAAGTTTATTGTCTTTTGTGTTGGTTCGTGTTTGATACAACTTTCTTGTTTGTGGTTAGATTGTTAATGAAGAGAAATCAATAATACTATTTCTCTGTTGGATAAGTAATTTCATGCTGTATTCCTGTTTGAAGGGTATGAGTGTCAGGGTGGTTAGGCACAAGAGACATTTTGATCAGAAGGCCAATTCCCGTTATTAAAAAGTTCAAAGTCTAGTCGCAATCCCATCTCAGCGACAATCAATGTCAAAAACTTAGGGAAATTAGAGGTATTTTTGACAGATGGAGATTGAGACCTGACTGTGAAGGTTCGTAAAATTACGACAATTGTCCCCTAGCTCTCATGCATGTGGTATGCGCCATTATCAGTCAGCGAAACACGACGCAGATACTTCGTGTGCGTTAGTTCGTTTTTAGTATAATTATAATGTTGTATGTATTTATAGTATTTTTGAGTTATATTAAATATTGTATTGTATGTGTTTATATGGGCCTTGATACCTGAAATAAATGGATAAATAAATTATGTCCATTAGCAGCGGTGATTATACTTTTTATCAGGTGTTCCGCTGCAGATGCTTTCCATCGTCCATTCAAGCAAAATAGCAAAAATAAAATTTAAGAGTATAACCTTAATAAAGCTTGTTCTTTTCTACAATAATAGGTCAAGAACAGGCTAGTAACTTAGCTGCCGTACTACTAACTTTAAATTACGCAAAGAGAGTAAAAATAACTACAAGCTCAGAGAATAATCGAAATTCTCAACTTTATTTAGCGTCTACGCGAAATTCCCACGAGTTCAAAAGTTTTCTTCAACAATTCCCTAACATAATAAGTCCGTTCAAGGATTTTAATCTAAATAGTTCTACTTCACAATAAATATACTGCTGAAATTATTTCTGTTGCCGAAATACTTACCTATAGACGAGCTTAAGTATACGCCTGAGGAAGAATTCTAATCAATTTAGGGAAATTGTTTTTATATAATTATGAATAATGGGTAAATTCTCGTGTTTTGTATCAAAATAATGGAACAGATCGTCCTACTTTATTCTCACGTAGGTACTTGTATCGCATAAAGGAAGAACAAGCATTGCACCACGCTAGCTCACTACTAGTTTGCGATATCTGAGAGTCAATTCTCGTAATTTTAAGAACGTTCACAGTCTGATCTCAGTCTCAACCTGTCAGAAATATCTCTAATTTCCCTACATTTTTGACATGTTTTTAACATTGATTGTCGCTGAGATGAGATTGCGACTAGATTTTGAACGTTTTTAATAACGGGAATTGGCCTTCAGATCATTCAGTGTGAGCTTCCTCACGATTTTACCATAAAGTCAGTAAAACCACATATTTGTAATCATTTCAATAAATGGGTAGAGCCTTCATGGCCTCGTGGTATCGACCCCGACTGACGAGTTGTAGGTCGTAAGTTCGAACCCAGCCAGGCACTTTACTTTGAGTATTTAATTGCATCACCACTGCTCTCAGTAACGGTGAAGGAAAACATCCTGAGGAAACCGGCATGTCCTAGAACCAAAAAATAGAAGACATGTGACATCCATCAACCCGCACTGGGGCCGCGTTGTGGATTATGACCCACTCCCTCTCACAGATAAGAGATCTATGTCCCAGCAGTACCATTCGCAGGAATATTATATACTGATTAAGCTTATGTAATAAATGGGTGTAGAAAAACTCCGTCAATAAGAAATATAATTGAAAACATCTATTGCTTTGCACGGTTGGTTAAAAAACGATGTTTCCCAAATCCCTAAAATGTAAAAAAAACCTTTTCATTGTATCAAAACACATTACCTAGTATCAAATGCAAATCGAGCCAAACGCCGACACAAACTCATTTCACAGTTGTATCGAATCAAAAATAAAGGCAAAGAAATAACATTCTCGATTCCTGCTTCAATAAAAATCAACTACAAAATGTCGGACTCGGCAGCGCGATCGGTCCCGTCTTGAATGGGACCAACTGAAAGCATTCAGCGATTATTATCTTTCATTTCATACAGTGTATGGTCCGGGGCAAAAAATGGGTCCCAAATGAGTTATTATGAAATGTGTAATTTTTTTTTTTTTTAATGATTTTAAAACTGATACTTCAATATGCTTCATTAAATTAATGGATGGTATTTATTCAGAATTAAAATAACATGTACGTGAATAACAACTAATACCGTGACCAGAGGGCTGGGTGGTCCTTTGGCCAAAGAATTAGCATTGCCATTCAACGTGGCAATGCTGCAACGGGAAGTGTCAACCAGCCGTTTCGAGATTTCCTTAAGAGGCCATGAGCACTCGAACCCCAAATGGCTCGAAACTATATCTACTAGGTTATCATACTTACGTTGCTTGAGGTTTTCCGCAGCCCCAGCCGCAGCAGCAGCACCAGCACAGCACGCCTAGCCAGGATGGACGGTATTGATTTATTCAATTCACCTGTTTGTCTTTACTATCATAATATTTTAGAGATAAACGGCTGAAGCTTCGATGTAAAGCGTTTAAAACACTTCTCAAGAACATAAACTACAGGGTGGCGGGACATCGAAGCGGAAACTGTAACCATGGATTCAGTACATGAGTTTGACCCCACAGCGTCGAAATTTTTCGTCGGTTATTAAAAAATAATATTGCTGTTCCATACATTTTGACCGCGTAGGTATTGCAGTTCTCTATGAAACAGAAGATTTTTTTTTTGATAACCGACGCAAAATTTCGGCGCTATGGGGGCTTGTGCTGAATCCATGCTTACAGTTTGCGCGTCGATGTCCCTGCCACCCTGTATACTCAGATCACTCCGTCTAATTAAAAATTCATTACAAAAAATATATAATTAATCAAAGTTTTTTGCTTATATGACATCTGCATATTTCACTTGTTTATAAATCAATTCAAATTGTGCTTAAACGTTACATAATATTAAGGGTGTCAGGGACATCGACGCGCAACTCTAAGCATGAATTCAGCACAATAACATGATTCTAAGACCGCTTAGAGATTACCCGTCAGTTATTAAAAAAAAAAAATGCAGTTCCATACATTTTAACCGCGTAGGTATTGCACTTTTCTATGAAACAGCTGTTTTTTTTCTGATAGCCGACTAAAAATTTGGGGTTCAAAATAATGTACTGAATTCAAGGTAACAGGTTGCGCGTCAATGTCCCTGCCACCCTGTATTTAATCAGTTTATTTTCACAAGGACTATAATCTTATCTATTTATTTACTGAATGAAGTCCAATCAACGGAGTAGCTGACGTCAGTTTAAAAGTAGGTATAAAGAAACAGACAGTTCCGCAATATTTCCTCCGCGTCATGAATCGCCAACAGCTCACAATTCGCGCCCCTCTTAGAACTAACTTGAAGTAAATAAGATTTTCTATACAAAAAGTCCCTTGGGAATCTTTCTCGAATTAATCTCTTAATGCCGGCCGTACCCTTTTCATTAAAGGGATGATCAGAGAAGTAATTAATCTAAGAATTTTTGTAATAGACCTTTTTAAGTGTATCTTTGGTGTTGGGGTCGCGGATTACGATCTTCAATGTGCAATAAATTCTGATTAGAGTTTCCGATATTTTTTATGAATATTTTAATCCAAGGTTTTTAACGACAGGGCATTGTAGCTGATAAAGGTGAATAACAATGTTGAAATTGGATATATATATATACTTTATTGTACACAACAAAAATACATAACAATTTTTTTTTATCGAAAATTAAAATATACAATGGGCGGCCTTAAAAAATATTGGATTATTCAAATGAAAATGATTGCCCGTCTCTGGTAAGCCCTCGATCGAAGCGTAAATTACCTATATCCTGCCCTGAGATAGTTTAAAACAAAGGAGATCTACTGATCTATAAAACTCTTACCGTGAAAACTTAGCTGAAGTGACCTTGAAGTGAGCTGTCATCCCACCTGATGCTGGAAATGGACACTATATTGACAGCTCACTTCAAGGTCACTTCGCCAAAGTCTTGCAATTAAGAAACGATATACATATGTAACACTAACTTTTTCTTGTTACCCACATACATTGTACGACAAATATTTGCGCATCTACTACTTACTAGTTTATTTAAGGGTTCCTACCGTTCTTCATAAGTTCGTGTATCAGGGATTATGATTAACTTGTATTTCTCATGACAAGTGAATTGTATTCTTCCAAAAATAAACAACTACTACTACTATATATAAATGTCTTATACTGTAAGTTTTCACGGTGACATTTTTACAGAATAGATCAGTAGGCATCAACATCATTCTTACAGGAGACCAAAGTCAAAGTCAAAGTCAAATCATTTATTTCAAATAGGCACATAAAAGGCACTTTTGAACGTCAAAAATAAAATTAAAATAAAATTGATTCCAGTCGCCCCTTCCAAAAGGTAGTTTTCGTATGGAGAAGAATGGGCAAGAAACTCCACCGTTACTCTTTTAAAATGTTTTACAATATATTGCATACATTATTTATATAATTATATGTGAAGACGATGCACCCAAAAATAAACTTACTATACCACAATAGGTAAAAGAATTAAAATGGATAAATGTAACCATGACATATAGATCAACTATGTGATAGATACATGGTGCTCACATATTCACAAACATTCCAAACGTAGACGATTTTCATAAATAAATCACCAAAATAATCATCATCTTCCTAGCCTTTTCCCAACTATGTTGGGGTCGGCTTCCAGTCTAACCGGATGCAGCTGAGTACCAGTATTCTACATGGAGCGACTGCCTATCTGACCTCCACAACCCAGCTACTGGGTAATATGATAACCCTTGGTATGACTGGTTGTCAGACTTTCGGGCTACTGACGACCCGTGACGACTGTCAAAGATCCACAAATGACAGCCGGAACCAACGGCTTAACATGCTTTCCGAGACACGGAGGGGTCTTGGTATATGAAGATGGTCACCCATCCACGGGACAACTGCGGCAAGCGTAGCTTAACCTGATCAATCGACCCGTGCGGCTGTTATTACTAAACCACAAGCCCCTCACACAGGACAGAAGACAAAAATATTAGTATCAATTATACTTTACAGAAAGCTATCCATGTGCAGTAAAAGAAGACGTTGACACTATTAAACATGACCAACACCCGCTTAGTGTTTCCAAGTTCAACTAAAAGCCTCATACGAGGCTCCACAATAGTGCTGTTTGCCTGGTGACCTATGCCCGCGGCGGACGGCGGCGGCCCAGTTAGAGTTAAACTTGCGAAGGCCATCTGGCCCTCTATATTATTAGAAATAGGTACCAGTTTTTGGGTTGGATCTAGTATCGTTTGGCAGGAGTTGGGGGATAAAAGCTGGTAGGAGTTGGGTCCCCAATTATAACGCTACCACTCTTAATAAAAGTAATGCATATTTTTCGAGAAATAAAAGAAAAAATCTATCCATAGATCAGATAAAAGGCGAAAACAAAACGTTAAAGTTAAGGTTGCCTGGAAGAGATCGCAGTAATACGATAAGGCCGACCATTGTATATTTTGTAGTGTTTCATGTATTTTTTATGCTATGTATTTTGTGGTGTACAATAAAGTTTATATAAATAAATAAATAAATAAAGTGGGCGATCGACACTCAAATCTGTCCTAGTATATTAAGTATTTTGAGGTTAGGTTACAATCATTGGTTTTTCTCAAGAACGGTGCGTCACCGTTTCATGGGAGTAGTACCAGGGGGAGAGGGGCACTCCCCTCGCTCCCCTTCCCCAGTTTTTTAATATCAAACTGGTTGCTAATTGAATTGTAAAATGTATTATTTTTACATTAATTGATTACTTTAACCCACACTGACTTATTACTTGTTATTTTTTTAAAAAGAAAATCGTATACTTTTACATTTACAATGTGTGTAAATATGCACCATGTATCTCCTCGTATCACTAATGATTTTTCTGTCATTGCTTCATTTTTAATTCTTTCATCTATTGTGGTATAGCAATTTTATTCAAGGTGCGTGCGTCGTCTTTGTAACGGTGGAGTTTCTTGCCCATTCTTCTCCATGCGAAACTATCTTTTGGAAGGGGCGATTAGAATCAATTCTATTTTATTGTAAGTTTTGACGTTCAAAAGTGCCTTTTATGTGCCTATCTTTAGGGTAATCAAACATGTATTATTCATCTCTATCTTATTTACAAGATAACACTAAAATAGCAAAATAATATCCTAAATTAACTAAAACTATTTACAAACTAAAATATAGCGTCGAAAAATTCATCCATATCGCTGTCAACTGGTAATGTACCCACGACACTGGCGGCATTGCCACGTTGTATGGCAATGCTTATCCTCTGGCCAAGGTAAAAGCCAGCCCTCATGGGAATGGTCATGGGGAAATGGGTCATGGGAAGTGTCAACCAGTCTTTTCGAAATTTCCTTAAAAAGACCATGCGCACTCGGACCCCACGGCCCGAGGGTTTCAACCCCAAACGGCTCGAAAATATAATTATATATATAACTAGCTGCGCCCCGCGGTTTCACCCGCATAAGTTTCGATCCCCTAGGAATATCGGGATAAAAAGTATCCTATATGTTAATTCTGGTTTTAAACCATCTGTGTGCCAAATTTCATCCAAATCAGTTCAGTAGTTTTTGCGTGAAAGAGTAACAAACATCCATCCATCCATCCATCCATACAAACTTTCACATATTTTATAATATTAGTAGGATAGGAAGTAGGATAGGATTATTCTGTACGTGTATTTGTTACTGAACTCCTTCTAAACGGCTGGACCGATTTTGATGTTTTTTTTTTTTGTGTTTGTGTTGAGTGAATCCCTGTATGGTTTAGATTCACAATTGGACCCGGTAGGTGGCGCTGAAGTCAAGTTCTAGGAAACAGGGCAACGTCTGTCCGGTCAGCTAGTTTGAAATAATGATCACGGAAACAACGAAAAAAGAAACGTTTTACAAGGGAAAACATAACTGGCGAATGGGGTGTCCTGTTCTACCCACCCCTGCGGAGTATACAGACGTAATTACCCACCTATATGTAATGTTTTCAATTTATGTTTGTTACTAGCTGGTGATCATTATAATAATATCCGTATCTTTTATTCTTAAGAAACATAACGGAAGAAAGATATTTATGAAAATTTTCCTCTGCTCTTGTGTAGAGTTATCCAACAGAATTCCAAAGTTTACCTTTAAACTTCTTCGTTATAAATCAAATGACTGAAAAAGATCAAATCACAAAGTTTCTATCTAAGTTCAGGACACTTTAATTGCTCAAGAAACATTTTACTTCACATTTTGTTAGAAATACAAATTAAATTAAAGGTACAGTATCTTCTGTCTACTATACTTAGTTACTATTGCTCCTGTTATTTCCGCAGTGCTAGTACTTTATTTTTATTTATATTCACCTTTCTACAACTTCGCATTTTGGCTTAGAAGTGCGAGTACCAATTAATTTTATACCCACAAATAAGACAAAAAATAAAACAAAACAAAGTCGGATAAAGCCGTGTCTCCTACGCGTGTTTTTTCCGAAACATTACACAAAAACAGCATTTAGCATTTTGAAAGCTAATTCCAACTGACACAGGTTTTGAGGTTATATTGTCTTGTGAATAGTTGACACTAATCTATAAATATTTTAATACGCAGGAGAGAGCCTGTGTACGAAAAATAAAATTTAGGTGTAAGTTTTTTTGTGTAATGTTTCGAAAAAGCATGCAAACACAAACACGACTTTAGTTACACCATTTATAACTCTAGAACGGCTGGATCGATTTATGATCTTAGATTTTTTGGATTTGCGTTCGCCCCGAATAGCAGAAAAAATATTCAAACATGGGATAATTCCCATGCATTCTGCTATAAAAATAAAAATAAATATCATTTTTCTCATACATTCGTTCTTATTGATTTTGAGGCGGCACGAAGTTCGCCAGGTGAGCTAGTATCCAATAAAGAAAATCTCGCTCTAATTCCAACCTTGTCACTAATAAAACACAACTTTCAGACTAAAACACATTAAGGTTTCAGAAGAAAACATTAACATTTATTACGCACCACTCACTGACCTTTCACGCTTCGAATCAAGATCGAGACATTAAAAATACGTGACAAAAATCACTTTTCTCCAAAGAATTTAAGTTGCCATGTAAGAAAAAATAAAACACGACAGAAACCTGGCAAGGTAACGAAGCGAAAATTGAAATGGACCGCGGCGCACGTAAGAAAGTCTTGTTTAGTTTAGCACCAAAATGAACCGCCAATTTTTCTAACACCTTTATTTTTATATAGATAAGGTTGAAGATTGTAGAGATCAAATTGTCGAGGCTTGCGGCTGTGTCAGTGTCTTATGTTAGTTTAGGATTGGCAACGTGGGTGCTTTATTAGGTTTTGAGGTGAAAAAATCAGTTACTCCCGCGGTTTTGTGTTTTTGATGGTGGAGGTTTATTACTGATCCTTTTAGTTAACGTTGCAGAGGTTTATAACATTTTTATTTATTTTTTCTTTGATTTTCATACTGCGTCTTACATACCTACTGTTTTTTTTTTATTATTAACTAGCTGTCCCAGCGAACTTCGTGCCGCCTCAGAATGAATAAATGTATTAACTTATTAGGTATCATCAAAAAAGCCGTTCCATATTTTTTTTCATGAGAAAATATACTATCTTTTTTTTGTGATTTTTTCCCATGTTTTAATAGAACTTATTCTGATATTCGGGGCGGAGACGAATCCAACCAAATCAAAGATCATAATAGGTCCAGCCCTTCTTGAGTTACAAATGGTGTAACTAACCCGACTTTGTTTTCTTTATATTTTAGAAAAAAATCAGCCTTATTACTACGGTGGTCTAGCCGGCTTGTTTTACATAAACATCGTATTTCGCCATTCCTACTTATAAAAAGAAAAACATTAACTTTAGAAAGCTTGCTAGTATTCATAATTCACCAAGACCTCGTATAGTGCGGTGAAATTGTTATTAATCTGACTAAAAGTATCATTATGATACACATTCAACTGCGAGAGTGTTGAAAATTTGTTTTATTACTTTGTTTACCATGGACACATAGTTCTATTGCCAGACGAACAGTTTCATACAAATATTGGATGGTAAAATGTGGATTGTGTTATTTTTATGACTGATTTAATTTTTGAAAAGTGAGATCTATGAATGAATTAAGTACTAATAAATAAATTAAAATTCGTTTAATTCAGACTATTTAAAGGTCAATATTTTGATAGTATGACATTATCTTAAAACTTTGTTAGTCATGAGAAGAGCAAGTATCAAATATTATTGTAAGAAAACGTGAATAACTTAGTCGAAATATTAAATCTCATGAAGGTTCTATTTATTTCCCAAACAACCCAAAATGAAATAAAAAACACCAAAACTCACAAAACCCTGAATGCACACATTACTTCAGATAAACTCGCTCACCTGTCCCGACATCTGTAAGTAACATTGTTTCGTCCTATTCGTAAAACGGCCAAACGTCCGCCGAGAGAGATTCGCCCCATCAACCCGCCAGCCGAAACTGAAACGATAACGCGTGAAAAGCCCTCTCGCTCCGAAAGTGACATTAGAGCCCCTAATGTCAGTACGGGGACACATCTCCCCATTCTTGCTGCTCTCCTGGTACAGCAACCACCTCTGTTTAACGAACTTTGTTATTAGTACTATGGCTTTTTTGTTTTAATGTGTTTTTCTTGCTCAGATTTTGTTGTTTTAAAAATATGCAGCTTGGGACTCTTATGAAAGTGTTACTGACTCGGTTTATTTGTATTTAGAGTTGTTGTGATGATTTCCGTTTATATTTTATAGGTATAAGGCTTTCGTGATTTATTTTGGAAGTAGTTAATATTTCTATGTCTGCTTTTAAATTAAACTTGAACTTTCATTATTGTTTTGGAGTTCTTTGCCTTTGTTTTCGTCCATAATTTGAAATTTAATTTTAACTTTCTCTCTTCTAGCTTACGGTAATGGATATCCAAAAGGAATTGAGTTAAAGGTACATTTCGTTAAAGGTTAAAGTTAGAAAAAAACATCAAAGTATAGCTGAACAGTCACAAGCAAGCTAAAAAGCAATTACTTGTACAACAAAAACGGAGCAAAGATTCGCTTTCAGCGATCAGAAAAACAATGAAACGGGGAGATTAAGAGTTTCGATTACACATTCCTGTATTATAAAGAATTTCTTTAGATAACGCTACGATAACGTTTCAACTGACAGCGACACACAAAAAGAAATAAACAAACGTATCAGAAGGTTAAGAAGATCTGAATGAAATAACAGATATTGGCAGACGCGCTAATGCATTTAGTCCTTGACGCGGAGTGGATGGAATCCAAGCCTCACACCTATATTGGCATGCATTACGTGCGTAGCGAGAATCAAAAGGGACGTGACTTACTCCACAATATTGAAATCAACTCCTGCATAAGAAAATTGAAAAGACCAAGGTCTCAAATGTTAAAGAAAGTCACATTGTGCAATTAAAGTTACTAGAACATTAAATGCAAATCCAAATTATAATAATGAACAAACGCAGAGACATCTCGAGTCAACAATTTACCGCGCAAAGGAAAATAGAGAACTATCCAACTCATTACCGAGTAACGAGCATAACACTAATTAAGTAAAACAATCTGTTGAGAAGACGCGAATTCAAGACAAAAAAGATGGTGAAAAAAGGGAAGAAATGTTCAGATTTCCTCGTTCCTTTGAGGAGACAAAAACCCTTGTCGCTGAGGCTGCGGAGTAACGAAGCGTGAGGGAGACCACTCTACCAATGCAGAGCGTGGTATGCACTTGAAGAATGTATGGCGATCGGATTGGGGAGGGCACGTGGTTCAAACGCTCATTCAAATACCTTTACGTTTTGGAAGCCTGCCTCGTGAAAAACGAGATGTGTTATCAAATGTACATGACTCTGAAACTTTATAAAATCCAACTTTGTGATCAATTTATATAATATATGCACTTCGATGGGTCTCCTAAAACTTTGGTAAAACAAAACAGAGAAACCGAACGAATAAAGTAAATAAAGCTTTAACCGTAATCCTAATGCATCTAGTAATTGAATTAACCCAAAATCAGTAAAGGTACTGAGTAATTATTTTTTTGAACAATTACTGTAACCCCCAAAGTATGTTATGGCCTAGTCTCTCTCACATAGAGGAAGTCTGAGTCCCAGCAGTGGAATCGCTGTAGGCTGATTCAATCGCTAATCAGTTCTGTAACTGCAGCAGTTCACCTCACAACGTTCTCCCCTATGTTTCCACTTTAAAGTTTACCATATCTTACGACAGAGTTTTCCCCCGGGATGACAGCGCGAGGTTGTTGACCTCATTGCCACTTACTGTAACACGTACTGAAGGATCCACATTGCAACGTTATCCACTTGTCCCCCGGTATTCTGTTAGTGGTGCAAAAAGTTAATGGAATAACCTGCTTCTTTCTATGTGGAATGGTTAGATGGGCTACTAGCACATTGAAGATGACCCGAAATTAGCATTCTATCCACATTTTTAAGGTTTATTTGTATTCTATCTAGTTGCGCCGCTCGGTTTCACCCGCATAAGTTTCGATCCATCGATGGGAATATCGAGATAAAAAAAGTATACTATATATTAATCCTGGTTATGAACCATCTGTGTGCCAAATTTCATCCAAATCTGTTCAGTAGTTTTGCACCATCATCCATCCATAGGGGTCAATCGCCTCGAGGGAAGCCAGTGTTCGTCAAGCTAGTCTAAGTTGACGTTCACTCAGATGTACCCACAGAACATATATACCCTGATGTAAGTACCCAGCCCGTCAGGGAGGTAAAATATGAAATGTATGTCGTCAGCATACACGGTGCGAGCTAAGTAATACGAACTAAAGAGCTATTAAAATCCATCCATACAAACTGTCACGTTTATAATATTAGTAGGATGTGCTTAGGAATTTATATTTTTATCTTACGAGTATGTGTGGTTTATGACGAATGAAAGACGACAAGGCGAAACATTGAAAATAGTGAACTGTTGTCTTCCTGGACACTTTCTGTTAGCGTTAAACTATTACTATAGTTCTGGCCCCGCTTTCTGCGAAATAATATAAAAACATGACCAATTGTTTGAAAAACCTTGTTTCCTGTAATATTAAGAGTCACTAGGTTTTCTCTGAACAGACAGCTGTGCTGCTCGGTAGTTTGTTGCGCCACTTCTTCCCAGCGAAAGCAATAGGAAGTGGTGAAGGGCGGGCGTTTTATGTAATGTTGACGTTCGAGAAATGCTAATTACCAGCCTGATTTGTATAAATGACTTTTGATTTCGATTTTTTACTGATGTATGCATAGTGGTAAAGTTAAATATACAGTGCAATTGCCACACACCTTTACTTTTCCAAAATATTCGTTATACCGTGATGAAAGTGTAAATTATTTACTCCGAACAAAAAATTTTCCCTCGGGGCGTATTTGCTTAAGATATTCAAAATGGAAAGAAACAAGACAAAATAAATAAGAGTACGTGTTTCACGTCCGAACATCGAACTGGGAAGATACGCAATTAAGGTATCAAACACTTAAGCGTTTACCGGAAGGGGTGGGCTTTCTTGCGGAAAATTGGCAACGCCCGTATCCCTCGGCAGGGATTTTGAACAGTCAGCGATCCGGAGTTCCACGGCTTATGACAGCACTCAAACAAAACCCTACCTTATGATGAAACTTTAGAGCTCAAAATTAACTGCTGCTAAAGCCTTCTTCCAAATAGTTTTACGCGGTACATTCTACTAAACGATTAACAAATTAGACAAACGGAATTCCTGAAAGCTGACGATGGATAGATCGTCAATGTTCATAACCTCATAAACCGCATTGCGACGCTTTTTCGGATCGCTTGCGTCATAGTTCACGGGATCACGCCTGCAACCCGGTGCAGCTGCACTAACAATATACGATTACATTGTGAATTTTATGTTCTTAGGAATTTGATTTTAATTTTCGCGATTTTTACGGCTTAAGTATTTGGTTTGAACGTAGACAAATACGTAATCATAATCGTTTTACGTAATGAGGGGCTTGTGACTATGTTATAAAAGCTGCACAGGTCGGTCGATCAGGTTAAGCTACGCTTGCCGCGGTTGGTCCGTGGATGGGTGACCATATACCAAGACCCCTCCGTGCCTCAGAAAGAACGTTAAGCCGTTGGTCCCGGCTGTCATACGTGGATCTTTGACAGTCGTTACGGGTCGTCAGAAGCCCGAAAGTCTGACAACCAGTCTTACCAGGGGCTTTTGTATTACCCAGTAACTGGGTTGTGGAGGTCGGATAGGCAGTCGTTCCATGTAAAATACTGGTATTCAGCTGCATCCGGTTATACTGGAAGCCAACCCTAACATAGTGGGGAATAGACTAGGCATAGATGATAAAGTATTATTTAAAAATTAGCAAAATCGTCATAGTCTTTGCCGTAATTTTTAAAATGCCAATCAGTTTTAATATCAAGTCTATAAGAGTTTACGTTAACGACGTTGTTTGATACAAAATTGCGGCGTTTGTACGAGAATTCATTTTTAATACGATCCTAAACGCGCTTCTCATAGGAAGTTATTACTTATTCATCAGCTCTTCATGAGGAGAAGGTGCATTTTACAAAGTACGTGTTTACGCAGAGAGTTATGTTGTATGAGTTATGTTGTGGTTTATGATACTCAATGAAGTATTAAACCATAAAATTTCGTTTGAGTTTTAATCTTTTGGAGCTGAGCTAGGATGTGTACGGTACGGAGGTCAGTAGGCATATCAAGTCAATCCAATTTATTTTAATTTGTTATTTAATTTAATAATTCACATTAAAACAAAAAAAAAATCAATGCAGAAAACCAAATATTACAATTAAAAATCAATCAATTTTCATTTTAACTTTAATGATTGTATGTATATTTATGTTTTGTTACGTCAATGTTTCATCATCATCAACATTATTCGTTTGAATGGCTGCTGGATACAGACATAGCCACACTAACAGGCACTGTGCGTCATAGTGGGGAGTGTAGTGATAGAGTAAATAATACTTGTGAGTCTGTGTACAGACTGACAACCCCACTATCTTTTATCGACGTAGATGAGTATTCATTTGGATATTTTGTATAAGCTATTCCTATATACCTTTGCTAGAGAAGACTAAAACACGCAAAGGAAAATGGAGGCTCTACCGTTGCGTCTAAAGAAGGTTTTACTTGAGAAATTCAAACTGGCTGAGTTACAAATAAATAAACCCCGATCCTCGTCGCGTTCTATTTTCGCTTACAAAGTACCTACAACGTCTAAAATTCTCAAATGCTTTCTAAAATACCATTAGGTCATAAGTTCAAGGATCGAGTGTTCTTTGCTCTTCACGGCAACCTTAGGGGACATTTCATTGGTATTCGCGCGCAAAGGTAAGATGGCAGCTTCATTGCATATTCCTTTTACAACCGCTGCAGCACTGCACAACGTTGCATCCAGCGAAACGCCGACGAACAAAATTTGTATCACAACTTCGGAGTCAATTAAAAATTAAACAGAAAGCGCTTTTTGCTTTAACTTCCTGATTCCGTTAGGGATTTGTTTCCAAATTCGAGTTTTGTTGGTTTGACGGTTATAAATCATTTAAAAGGGAAGGAAATCGTAATAAATATGACGGTTACGCTTTCGTCACGCCAGCAGCCTAAAGTTGGACTGACTTTAGGCTGCTGGCGTGACAAAGGATAGGGATTATGGGAAGGGATGTGGAGTGACAACAGTGCCCATTCAACTTCTCTTCAGGATGCAGATAGGATTTCAAAACGCAAATGCTTCCAATAACCGTCTTGACGGAAATACTGTGATATAAGTCGCAAATTATCCACAAAACCTAACATAATATAAAAAAGTGGTTCTATCTAAAACCTAAATCTCCCTCTTAACCTATCTTCTTCAAAATATTTCAAGAAAAGCCATTAAGCTGGCTATATATTCCGTGTATTTGTGTCCACGACCCTGTTTCATCTTGGCAGGCCATAAAATCTCTATCAGTTCATAGCAATATAATGGAGAGTGGACTTATTTATAGCAGAGACTTATTTATGCTGACAATATTGTTTATTTGCGTTTTATTGTATGATATTGTTTCCTGCTTTCTGTGGTCCTGGTAGGTGGAAAGTCTGGCGAATATTTGGTTTGGAAAAGATTATGGTAATCAGTTGAAAACATTGATGCTGATGTGATTATGACCTCAGTCTTATTGAACTTAGTAGCTGAGTACCTACCCTTTACTTATGCTATGCTGTGTTCATTAGGATAGCTTTTTCGCTTCGTCAGCAATACTCTTATCCCAATGTTTTTTCCTAATTACGTGGTACCTTGTGAAAATAATTGGCCATAGTCTTTTCTTATAGACTATCAAAAGCAGACAGAAGCATTATTCTTTACCCTAATGACAATATACATATATTTGTAGTACGATGTCTAATTTGTTCTACCGTGGTGCGTTATCTAGTAAGACGACAAAAAAAACTGTCACGAAAATTATCACGTTGTATCCATCAAACAGTTGACAAACGACCAATCTGAACTCAGAACAATAATACTATCAAGACTTTCTGGTCCAACCATATCAAACAACAACTTATTACACTGTCCTCATAAAAGACAACTTTTATCCACTATTAAGATTGCGAAACAACAAGCGAAAATACGCCAGTTTGCGAATTAAACAGAGGGATGGCGAGGGGAAGAGGGGTTAGATTCTAGGATACTAGTGACGCATGGCGATCAGATAACGCCGCTTTATGACTTTATTATGAAGTTAACATTTGGCCCCAGATTGAATGTATGTTTACGACGTTTTTGTCTCGCTTTTTTTGGAGATCCCTGGAGTTGGTTCTGATTTTTATCTCCCTTCCATAATTTTAGTATGTTGCTCAGTTATCCTAAATTAACAAAACGTTACTTTAGCTTACAAACTAACTAGAAATCTTAGAGTCACCTTGTGGTCTCAATAAGACTCTTCTCTCTGATCTGCGGCTGTTGCACCCAGTTCTTCTCTTCAAAACAGCCAGTCATACAGTCCACCCATAACAACTGGTCTGCTAAAGAATTGAAGCAGCTGGTGAAAGCACTATTTAAGATAATGATGCATTCATTCGTCAAAGTGAGTGATGTCCTTCTTTGGATTAAGGAGTTGGCCACCAGCTGTTGCATAAGTTCTTCTCTCTTGTTTTAATACCCAAATTATCGGAAAGCGGATTGCTTATACGGAACTCTGTAAATACAAACTACCTAAACTACTCGACTGGACCCCAAAACACAGTAGCAATACATTATGGTCATTCATTTTGCCTCGGACCTCATTCCCATGTAATACAAAAAAAAAGATAAATACACACTGAAATTGTATGGGCACACCCATAAATGTAAATGAGTTTCTGTTTTTTGACATTATTATTCGTCTGTTACCCTTGGATGAAGCTATTTTGAGAGAAGATTTAGGATCATCATAAAACCAGAGATTTTATTTTAGAAAAATAAAATTAATGACTGCCAACCTCAGGGCATCATCAGATAGATTAGTGTCGATGTGGCGACGCTTGGGAGGCCTATGTCCATCAAGGGACGCCTTTCGGCCAAAATGATGATAATAATGAAATACAAACACAAGAAAGCGGAATTTTAGGTCGAGGTTGATAGATCAGCATCTTCCTAAAAAAAAACCAAAATTTAAAACCTTTGACTGCCACAGATCAGTTACTTCACCCAGAAAAGTAGAAAACATAACAATAAATTTTGCCAGGAACGAGTGAAGTACGATCTCAATGGTCAACGTTCAGGTTCCATTCGAAAACGCTGGCAAAGCGCTGTTCACTGGAGTGGCAGTAAAAGTGATATAATAACATAGCCAGGTAAGGGTCAAGTGGCTTCTAATAAATCATTATAAATCGAAACCCGAAAGGTAACGTGTCAATCTGTCGTTTTTGCGGGTCGTTACCAGGAAAACATAATTCGCTGGAGGTGGCTGTTCTTAGAAATACGATAGGGCAAGTCACGGTACTTCATAGAGAGTCTTTACAGCTCAGCGATTCCTGATTCGTTAGATCCCAAGCGGTCTGACTGATTTTAGGGGCATTTACTGACTGACCTCTATGTTATTCTACACGAGTGGATGGACAATGTATTACAGTATGTAGGTACCGATGTTTTGCATTGATCGGTTACCCCTTTTTCTAAGGATATAATATACAGCGTGGCAGGGACGTCGTCGCGCAAACTGTGTGAATTCAGTACATGATTCCAGATCCCCTAGACCTAGAAAAAATCAACTGTGTCATAGAATACTGCAATACCTCGGTTAAAATGTATGAAACAGCATTGTTTTATAATAACCGACTATAAATTTACACGCAGGGTTGTTCATGTACTGAATCCATGGTAACATGGTAGGTTGCTCGTCGATGTCCCTGCCACCCTGTTTTAGCTCCAAAATATGTAATATGTAATGCAAGTGAGCAGGTGTCTCAACATACATTGCATACACAAAAGTACATCTATTTTTCCCTTTATACGACGCTTGTAAACAGAAACTTAGCCACCCTTGACGAAATTCAGTCAATTAAATAAATATATAACTATTTGTATAAACGTTTTCTCCCTAAAGTGATAATCTACTAACGAAAGAGAGTTAACAACGGTTCTTTAAAAATAAATAACATTTCCTATTCCTTTCTTATACAATAAAAGCCTAACGTAACTCAGTCACCAGCTCCGAGCCAAATACTTGTCGACTCAGTTAACTTCGTACTTGTAAACAACTTGTTTAGGCTTTGTAAGTTATACAGCGTCTTCTTTGCAAAATCAACAGGGGCAGTAGTACAAGCCTGTAATTTAAATGACTGTTCAACTTTGTGCGACCGGACAAAGCTCCTTGAGAAACAGTTTGAATGGGGAAGTTGTGTTGTGGTGCCACACTTAATTCTGTTGCACCTTATGCTTACTGTGTTCTAATTTGGAAGGGTATTTAGTATTGGTAAATTAACAGACGTTATAAGATGTATTAATGGGCTTTAAAGGTTCTAGGCATACCCTACCGTCCGCCATTTTGTTTTTTTTTTTTTTTCAAAATGTTGGCCACGTACAGTAGTATTTTTGTTGCATAAATGTTTGCAATAATCACTTTGAATGTTTAAAGTTTGCTATGTAACAAGACGTACGCATATTGAAAAAAATATGGATGTCACGTGATCAACTTTGAACGTTAATATCTCGGAAACGTGACGCGTTACGGGGTTTGGTCCTATTATGTTTTCTGTTTGAATTGATGTCAGCTATCGATTTAGAGAGGTAACAAATTTGGCTGCCATTTTGAAAAAAAAAATGGCGGACACTGTTAGATACATAATAAGAATCTTCAATTCCCATTTACACTGTCTCTAGGAGTTTGATACTATTGAGTAGAGTTGGGGACGATGGGGTCCCCCATTGTCCCCAACGCTACTCAATAGTCTCGTTTTACAAGCAAACCACTCAAAAGTAACGTTACAAAACATCAATGAGTAGAGTAGCCTGAAGGTCACAGCGCTAGTATTTTAATGGTGGGCCATACGACGCGACTTACTAACGCTACAACTAGTTTGATACCAGAATTTCTTGGTGGCTTAAGGCAAGAACTGTCCATCAGATGGGTCGTTTAGATATTTCATTCACTGACTTTAAACAACGAAGTTAAAAAAAAACGATGGGAAGGTATACCTAACAAAATAAATCGTATTTCTTCACAAAAGCCATATCATTTCCACTTTAAGCAGTCTCCAAAAGAAACAAAATCAAGTGTGGGGTAACAAGATCGACTAGATTACCCCAAATTCTATTTCCCACTGTTTCAAAGGCACATAACACGCCCAAAACTATTTTGAGACGCGAAAAAAGGTGTCTCGTAAATCCTCGACGAAAACCTTGAAGGAAATTGTTTTTGCCGCGAAAACATAATAGAAAAGTGTTGGGGCTCAGTCCGTCCAATATAATGAGACATTGGTTTCTGAAAAGTTGATATTGATAGCTATTTTACTGTCTTTTTTCAGTAATTTTTACATTTTTTTCTATCACAGGGTAATATCTAATTCAAACGCACAATGATCCACTTGAAGGACTAAGTGCGGAAACCAAACCCACAAAATAGAACATATCTAATTCAACATGTTTGGATATATATACATATATCCAAACATGTTGAATAAGTATTTGGAAGTATGAGTATTGGTGCAGTATGCCATCGTTACTAAACGGAATTTCATCACTTGCGTTCCCATTGAGGGACCGTATTTGAATTTTGAGCTGTTGAATGCGTCAGCTTTTAGTAAAAGTTCTCAAACAATTGTAAATTCAACCTCTAGTTTGTAAAAGTAGCCACTAAAAAGATACAATCGGTTAAAGGTGGTCCCTCAGTCGTGACTGACAGGCATCCATATCTCAAAATCTAGTTAAAATTTATAACTGCTATAAATGACTACTCTTAGTAAAAGATTTGCAAAACTAATTTAATGAATATCAACCCTTCCTTTTCACACATTAGAAAGAACTAGCAAGCGGAAGGTGGTCCCTCAATCGATCCCCATAAGGTTCACCTTGAGTGGAGATCACAATGGAATTTGAAATTTACTTGGGTCTAGCGTTAGTAAAAGTACTTGAACGATTGTGAATTCAACTTCTAGTTTGTAAAACAAGCCATTCAAAAGTTACAATCGATTTAAGGTGGTCCCTCAATTGAAATATTTATTAAAAGAAAAATCAATTTACGTAGCATTCGGAAGTTAAATTGACGAATGCTACAGTCTATCCTTTAGTAATTTTTTTTACTAACGATTACTTCACTAAACAGTATCAAAATATTTACAGTTTTATTTCAAATAATAATCGAATTCCTGGGAAGAAATACTAAGAAGAGGTGACCACACAGTACAATTTCTAGTGACTGTTTGTTGATACTAATTTTTCATAAAAATAAAATATGCGTCGACTTGACAACCTTTTGGTTTTCGTCAGTTAAAAAGTTTTTGATCACCTGGAAAATACGTGAACATACTTTAAAAAATATTGGCTCAATTACTAGTACCTAAACCCGCAAAGAATTAAAAAAAATATGATTAAATTTGATGAAAGTCCTCCAAACGAACAAATTTTTATTCATACACTTTGCTACTGTCTCATTAGCAGTAATGTTTGAATTAAAAAGTTTAGAGTTACATTGTCAGTGCAGGGCTGCAAGGTAAGATTTTGTTCGTTTTTTTTTAATTATCATTATTTTCTTTTCTTTCTGTGTTTTTAATTAGCTAAGTGATGTCAAATATTAATAAAAAATAATATCAACAAACAGTCACTAGTTTTTACTTATTAAAAGAATCCTGCTATGTGGTCACCTCTATCTTAGTATTTCGTCCCAGGAATTCGATTATTATTTGAAATAAAACGGTAAATATTTTGATACTGTTTAGTGAATTAATCGTTAGTAAAAAAATTTGCTAAAGGATAGACTGTAGCATTCGTCAATTTAACTTCCGAATGCTACGTAAATTGATTTTTCTTTTAATAAACATTTAAATTGAGGGACCACCTTATATCGATTGTAACTTTTGAATGGCTTCTCTTACAAACTAGAGATTGAATTCACAATCGTTCAAGTACTTTTACTAAAGCTAGACCCAAGTAAATTTCAAATTCCATTGTCGTCTCCACTCAAGGTGAACCTTATGGTGATCGATTGAGGGACCACCTTCCGCATGCTAGTTCTTTCTATTGTGTGAAAAGGAAGGGTTGATATTCATTAAATTAGTTTTACAAATCTTTTATTAAGAGTAGTCATTTATAGAAGTTATAAATTTTAACTAGATTTTGAGATATGGATGCCTGTCAGTCACGACTGAGGGTGGTCCCTCTGTCGAGACTGACAGGCATCCATATCTCAAAAAAAAATAAGGTTAAAGGTGGTCCTTTAACCGATTGCAACTTTTGAGTGGCTACTTTTACAAACTAGAGGCTGAACTTTACAATTTTTTGAGAACTTTTACTAAAAGCTGACGCATTCTAAAGCTCAAAATTCAAAAGTGGTCCCTCAATGGGAACGCAAATAATTTGATCACCTTACTATATCATCAGCTCATGCTAAAGAACCGACTGTTCGTGTAAGTCAATAACATAAAACACAAAAGTAATATCTCTAAGAATCATAGATTTTGAAGTATTTGAATTCACGTCAGTATGGAATACTGGGAACCAGTTAAAAGTTCGAAGTCTTATGACTTCAGAAAGACTACTTCCTCCTTCGAAGTCGAGGTTTACAAAGTCACAAAGTTAAGAAATCTATAAATCGTGTGACTTACATTTAGGTTATTTGTATTCCTACAAACTTCTTCTTTCGCAATGCCAACATTAATCACAACAATCACGAAATAAAACACAAAGCAGTTCACTTATTTATATTACTGTTCCAACAATTACTATTAAGGCAATCAAAAAAGCAGGAATAATCTTTTTTTTTTTTCAAATCAACTTAGACTGTGCCACTGCAAAGGCCTCAACCAAATCCTTCCAGGCATACTTATTAGAACCAACAGCTAAACAAAAAAATTTAAAAAAATTCTGATAGGTCTGCCATATCTAGCAAGCCGAGCCAAGCCAATCCCGAGCGATGATTCCTTAAAATCAAATCATACATTACCATCCGTCCGTCGAAAACGGCAAATTATCATACAGAGCGTCAGTAAAATCTGAACGCGATTCGGCATCGTCACGTCGCCGAGTCGGATCGAAGCCGTAACGGATTTTATTTTCCGGAAAATTGGCAAGTCATAATAATACGCTGACTCATAAATAAGGATCGACATTGGCCCTCTCAAGGATTTCTTTTTACGCTACATTTCACTGTTGCTCTGGTGCTGGTGGGAGCTTGGTGCGAGCGACAGCGATTTGTAAAGTAATTAATATTTACAGTCAATGAATAGAAAAGAGACATAGAATAGAGATCGATGGCTAAAACAAAAATAATTCAACAACTAGCAGTGTATGTTTACTACAAACTCAGCCTATAATGTTCCCACTGTTGGGACACAGGCCTCCTCTCTGTTAGAGGGAGTGGGCCATAACCCAACACGCGGGCCCAATGCAGGTTGGTAGATGTCACACGTCTTCGAATTTTTGGTTCTAGGACATGCCGGTTTCCTCACGATGTTTTCCTTCACCGTTTTAAGAGCAGTGGTGATGATATAGTTTACACAAAGTAAAGCGCCTGCCTGGGTTCGACCTATGATCTACAACTCGTAAATTGCGGCCGTGAACACATGCCCACTACTGCTCGTCATGCTCTGTATTTTTACTAGTAGAAGAAGAAAAACAATCAAGTGTACAAGAACATTTTCTTTATTAGTATCATGTTTCGTAACCATTGTTACTCTCACTGTCAATGTTGTCCATCTACCAATTAAACAAACCCAGCGAAGGAACTAACTCTCTAGATAGTTAAGGTACAAAACTCGAGGAAAATTCCTTATTATTTCACGTACAACAAAGCAAACTTTGGTAGTCTGGATAAAATTAACTAATTGAAGAAAGATTTATTAGGTTATGCGTCAAACAATGAAATATAAAATTTAACTAAAATACAATATTCTTTTTAGGTTAGTTTTAATTTTCAGCTACTTGATTCAGGATAACATGTGATTTTTTTAAAGAATTTATAATATCTTGCCAAATTAATTTGAGTCCTCAACTTAATTTGGCAAGTTCCTCATCCTTATTGAAATGCTTTGTTATAATTGATCTCACCAGATGTACTGACTCGGTTGACGATGGCGCATGCTACAGAACAATAGCTATTAACTTAGACGCAGGCTCTGGCAAGGTGTACCACTTTATTAGTGAAATGCACACTGAACCATTATGCCGAACAGGAGTCTCCTTTACCACTATACGGTTGGTCAAGAGAAAATATTTGACAAATAATAAATTCTGTGTCCGAGATAAGGCGACTGCGTGTCTTCGTATCTAACGTCTCTACTTTTCAAGACACAATCTTCATCTTGCTGTTCTTCTGCCAGCCCTTGTCCCGTGTTATTTGGTGTTAGTGCAACCTGTTCTTTTCTTCCATCCTTGTCAGCCGACACGTCTACATTTACATTTTCAATCATAGTACCTCTCTCATCTCATCTCTCTCATTTCCTCATACAATCCATCTGTCTTTCTCACACTATACAGACAAAGACACTTAACGAAACCGAGAGCCACTTGTAGTCCCATTCATTATACTAATTTTTTGGTACTGGACCATACCTGATAACCTTCTGGTTACGGAGATATTGATGATCAAAATTCCCACTTTTACTAACATTCTTTTACGAAAACAAGTTTTTAGTGTTATAACACAACCCACACCCCCACGCCCCTGTACCGTTGCATGCATCCATAAGCACAATGTTTTGCGTGAGTTACATTGCGCACTACCACAAACAGCTTTTCACACCGAATATAAAAGTCGTTTCCCAGCAATTATTTTTGTGCAACGCTACTTGGTTTGATGTACAGAATGCGTAGATGAATGCTATGTGTTCAAACAACATTATCTTTGCTTGTCAAAAACAGTTTTCTATTCCCCGCTGTTCTTTTACCAACACAGCCGCACCCTCATCCGACATTTGGTCTTGCTTATTGGTGACATATTTTATATCCTGTTTATATGTGCCTCATCGTGTTCAGTGCCGCATTGTCAACCATTCAGACGATGGGCCCCCGTTCTCAAAGATATACGACGGTTTCGTGAAAAATATTCTCGACTTTTGTGAATGGTTAACTTTAAGTGTTAAATGGTTTGTCTTACGACTGTTCTACAGTATGCGCCGTACCTACCGAATAAATAAAGAGAATTCTATTACACTTTCTTTATTAATTACAAGTGTTTCATTACTCTCTAAATACATGGGAATCTTAAACATTGCGTGCGCTGTTTTGCCACCAGGAAGCAGTGTTGTGGTGATTCCTGACGATGCTACTGCAATGGCAATCTTGCCTTGCCTCCTGACCTCTACGAGAATGCCAGCAGTGACAAATGTTTTCCCTGTTCCACCAGGAGCATCCAAGAAAAACATTTTACCTTGGCCGAGCCCAACGCTTTCAAGGATGCTGTCGAAAATTTGCTTTTGCTCTGTGGTAAACTTAGTGACATGGTCATTGACGACGGTACTCATAGCTCTTGAATCAATTACCTACAACAAATGTGCTTGGTAAGATATAACTTAGAACCAAAAGTTTGACTTGACTTCATGATAGTGTAGCTTGTTGCACCACCAATCAATCTGTTTAGTAATATTGGTGTGAAACTCTCCATACAATTAGATAGGTCATGTAAAGTTCTCAGATTTCATAACAGTATCGTTCCTAATGCACATAAAAATGCAAAAAATAAAAAATTAATTTTACGATTTTTTAAAACCTAATTATAGGATTTGAACTCGCACCATTTAGTGCGGTAAACGGTCGCCTGACCTTGCCGCTAAATTCCCCGTTGACATATTGTTGAAATAACTGTTCCCTTGCAATTTATAATATTACTGCCCCGCTCCATTATAAAAATAGCGTCATTATTATGTTCCCAGAGTTAAATTATTCTTAACTAAATAAATAACATGTCATTTTGTGCTTTCAATTATTTTGTGCATTCAATTACGAACAAAAACCTTTTAAAATCAATATTGCTTACCTCCCATAACATACGGCGTGATAATATGGAGCCTAAAGCCTTCCTTAGTTTACAAAGAACATTTTTGCTGAATTTCAATTCAATCTATCCAGTAGTTTTCTCAATGTACAGTTTTTCTTTCGTTACTGTTTTATTATATGTATAGATGTACACCAAAAGTATTACAGATACAAATCTAAAAATTTTACAAGAAGGCCTGTAATGCGATGTAAGATCTTTGCCAAAGTTACTGGTACCAATTCATCATTATCATTTTCCTAGCCTTTTCCCAATTATGTTGGGGTCAGCTTCCAGTCTAACCAGATGCAGCTGAGTACCAGTACTTTACATGGAGGGACTGCCTATCTGATCTTCACAACCCAGTTACTGATACCAATTAGTTCATATTAATTAAGTCTACATCCTCGTCAAAAGGCTTCTTTATATAATGGAAATATTTTGGAATTGGCAGTCGAATGTTTTATCGAAAACCAAAAACATTTGCGGTGTTCATTCAACTTTTTGCGAATAAATACAGCGAATAGATTGTGTGAAATAAAACTACGTTTATTACCGATCATTGAGAATTTATCCGCAGGGATTTGAAAGCCGAAAACATTCAACCGACCGCGGTATGCTCGAATTTTTGTGGAACGTACCTACAGAAACTTCAATTTTATTGTAAGAGCGAACACACATTTTTCTGTTTAAATATTTATCTGAATATTACTCCACTACTTTTAAAGGGCTGAGTTTTCAAAAGACTGATAATTTTTATTCGTGCAATAAAATTGACGTTTGACAGATTTTTTAGGGAAGAACTGTCAAAAATTCAAAATTATTCCTTGGATAAAATTATCTGGCGTAGGAAAAATCAGCCGTAAAGCTCCATTATTGGTCAGACTGTTATGGATCAGGCATGAATTTTCTGTAGTACCTAACTATGTTTGAAAAAGCTATACTTACTTCCAAAATTCAAAGAAGCTAAAGTTTTTTTTAACGTTGTTGAAAAGTCAAAATCAAGTTTAAAAACTTCCCCTACCTACTTTACATATTGTTTGCAGAAGAACTTGTTTAAGCTCCTCTTTTCTGCTTAGCATCGACTTTTACCTAATTTATACGTATTAAACAGTTCTTCTCAACTAAACTTAACTTAGTATTACATTGTGAAGACAACCCCTACTCAGTTAAGTAACTTAGCACCTTCATTAAACCCTCCTTGCACCTACACACGCTGATATTACACATTACACCCCCATATGCAAACGCCCTAACAGTAGCATTACTAGGACCATAGAATAAAAAATATAGAAAAGAGACACTCTAGCCCCGAACTTAATAAATATACCTATAATTTTAGGACGTAAGAAACGTTTAACTCAGTCAGGAGTGTATCATCGCACGCGCTAGATCGACCCCATATTGACAACCAATGCTCTCGCCTAAGCGGGCGGGTTAAAAAGCAGCACCAGCGGGTTAGTTGCGTCACTATCAGTAGCTGTTGAACTGTCAAAATGAAAGCCATAGTTATTGCTTTCACTTTGACAGTTCAACAATAGTCATTGTGGTATTTAGTTACGTTGTTGAGCAGACAAATATTTCGAAGATATGAAGGAATGGTTTAGCAGTATCCTTCAATATGATTCAGATTGCAATTGAAATTGTGTTACGCATTTATGATGCGGGTCATGCACAAATTAAAGAAGGTACAGTAACCGCCGTTGATATGGTACATCGATCGACTCGAAAAGGTTGAAAAGCGTGACCTAACTTGTGTACAGTCTCTTTCTAAAGCTTGATTTGTCATATTAAGGCGCTGCCGAAAGATTGTATTGTCAAATGTTTAAAGAAAAGACTTATTCAATCCTATCCTAGTTTCTACTGATATTATAAATGCGAAAGTTTGTAAGGGTGGATGGATGGATGTTTGTTACTCTTTCACGCAAAAACTACTGAACGGATTTGGATGAAATTTGGCACACAGATAGTTTATAACCAGGAATAACACATAGGGTACTTTTTATACCGATCTTCTCACGGGATTGAAACTTATGTGGGTGAAACCGCGGAGCCTGTATTTCATAAAAATAAAATAGTATCGTGATAGAAATAATCGTAAAACAGAGCTCAAAATAATATTATTCTTCGCATAATTTGGAAAATGTTGAGCATAAGCTATTATATTTTATATAATGATAATAAAGGGAATATAATCAACTAAAGAAATACCTAACAATTATTTTAGTGAGCCGTGCGTTTATTTTGTAACTAGCTGCGCCCCGTGGTTTCACCCGCATAAGATCCCGTGGTAATATCGGGATAAAAAGTATCCTTTATGTTAATTCTGGTTATAAACCATCTGTGTGCCAAATTTCATCCAAATCAGTTCCCTAGTTTTTGCATGAAAGAGTAACAAACATCCATCCATCCATCCATCTATCCATCCATCCATCCATCTATCCATCCATCCATCCATCTATCCATCCATCCATCTATCTATCCATCCATCCATACATACAAATTTTCACGTTTATAATATTAGTAGGATTTAATTAAAACTGCAAAATTACTTTTATTTTGGTGGTCATTGGATTCAACTGAAATCAAACACATCGCTATTTTGAACCTTATTTGTTGTCACGATGCGTTATTGTCAATTACCTAAAGATTTGCTTAGTACTGCGCCCTACATTCGGTCACACATGAGTTTCCCTTCTACACGGTATTCTTACTCTACACGAGAACTTATCCGGCGGACCGATCAGCGAATATCTTATGGCGGAACACCAGGATCGTTATTGGGACCCTTTGTTTAGTGGAATTACTTCCTTAGTGGTCTTATGGGCAAGATAAAACTGTTTTTCGGCCATTCTCGCATCGAGAAAATTAGCCTTCGGCCTGATTATCTTCGGACAGACAATGGCACTTTTATTTGTGGTAACTGTTTCTCGAGATATGTCGCAGACAGTTAGGAAAAGTTATGTGGAGTCCTGAGATCTAGGTTGGTGAGATAGTTTTATTGGTAACCGGGAGATTCGGCCTTGATCCGCAGATCCGGGTGGCATGCTCAATTTGCTTTGATCGAACTTCAGTTTGAAGTTTTATGTTCATGTTAGAGGAGATAACACTGGTTGAGTGAGGTTCTCAAGGACGAGGGGAGTGACTAAATAGGTATGACGTCAACTGACATACATGAACAAATACAGCGACACCACCATAAACCGTTGCATTTACTATTAACAAAGACAGCATGTTCTGGGTTCCAAAAAAAAAACTAGATGTTATGGATTAGCTTCAAGGCAAAGTAGTTAGTAGTTTCTATATTAATTTTATTGTTTTGATTATTTATTTTAATTTGATTTCATTTAATTTGATTTATTCTGTTTCCGCCTAATTTGATTTGTATTGATTTAATTTAATTTAAATTTGATTTGATTTGATGTTATACGTGTACTATGAATGGGTGTTATTTACTTGAAATAAATTAATTTATTATTATTATTAAGTAAGATATACATATGTATGGCTTTGGGGCTAGCTTCAGGGCTTTGTAACATAAACCTATTAGGATAATAATAATTTGGGACTAGTCAAACTATAAATCCCACTTACACACATACATGCAGCCACTTACCCAGGTGACATACCCTGTAAATAATAACGAAACTTTCCAACTCCATTCTTGTTTATGATAACAGCGCGGGACCATCAGAAGTGTAAATCCCGACAAACTTGCCACTCCGGGATGAAGTTAAAATGGCCGCGATGGCAGTGTTGTGAGGTATCGTCGTCCCGGGAAATCTTTTATCGAGTTACCCCATTATCCCGGCCCTCCCGGGAACCGGTACGCGGCGCAATGAACAGCGGCCAACTATGCCCGAAATTGTGGTGCGTATTTAACAAGATGGCACTGTATTGTGTTTTGTGAAGCGAGTTTAGATGGAACGTGGTTGTTAAAATTTTGCGGTGCAATGTTAAAAGCGGATGGCGCATTCGAAATTCATTCCGTTTGTTTGTCTTTTGCAGAGTTTCAGTAGATTTTCTGCTTTAGAAGTATTGTTAGAACTTCTTGTAGAACTGTTCGATCGAAACAAAACAGCAAACATACCTACCTACTTATTGCCAAGGAAAGTAATTGCATCAGTGGGGGGCTGACAAAATGAAAGGCACGCGCGATTCTGTAACTTGGCAACCCGTATTTTCTGAAGTTACTTATTTCTATTACAAGTGTATTGCCATCCTCCATAAAATATAATATTTAACTCCGAGGTTTTATCCACAATCTTTATTCAATGACTTCCACACCAAACTTCCCACCAAAACTGATAGCTAAATATAATATTTTATTACACACCTGAAGTTGCGCGGGTCCATCAAATTTACAGCGGAGCGCATGCGCGGTCCATTTCACGGGACAAACGACCACCCCGGGAAATCTGTTATCGAGTGCATTAGCCGGGAATCTGCGGGGACATCACTATTTCTCTATGCTACTAGAGGTGCGCCAGTCTCGACTAGAGTACGATTGATTGATTGAATTGAGGCTCGCTTTCTGGTAGCTTCATGGAATCTGAAAGCAGTGTCAGAGGTTCTTTTCAAAGTAAAACTGATACTAAAATGATTTCAGCTTTGATGTTTCCCGTAGTTCCTGTTAGGGGTAATTTGTCAAACACTAAACTTATATTGGTGTAACACGGGGCTTTTGGCTACTGGGTATGTGTGTATTTTATTTTTTGTAATGTGTGTTTTTTTTGTACAGAATAAATATTTTTTCTTTCTTTCTTGGTTATTTATATTGGAACTGAACCTCGTGTTGCCAATCTATTTCCCTTTCACATAGCGATAGTTTGCAATAAAACGTAGGTACTCAATCAAATTGGATACCCAAAGCTAAAGCTAAAGAGTTTGTCTGTTTGTTTGAACGCGCTAATCTCTGGACCTACCAGTCGTATTTGAAAAACTCTCTAGGAAGGTCCTAGGCTATTATATTCAGGATCACGCTAGGACTCTTAAGAACCGAGCTAAAAAGTAAGGACGAACGCGAAAACGAACTAATAGCAATAGCAATAATAGCAATGCAACGGGGGCACAAGAAATTTTACACGGATGAAGTCGCAGGCAGAAGTTAGTTTCAAACTATACTTTCCCGAACATAGTTTTGCAGTTTGACGAGAGCAATAATCTACCAACTCAATACCTTTACAAAAAATGCATTGCTTGTTTAAAAACCACATAAATTTTACTGTTAGCCTGCATTATTCCACTGCTGGGCCTTTGCCCAGACCTTTGCCTCTCCCCATGAATTCCAGCTCTTTCGAGCCAGTGCTAAAGTAGACCACTGGTCGTTTGTTTTATCCAGCTCGTTCATCCATCTTCTAAGGGGTCTGCCGCGACGCCTTCTAGCTGTGTCAGGGCTCCACGTGGTTGTAATTTTGGCCCACAGCTTATTAGGCATACGGCAGACGTCGCCAGCCCAGTCCCACTTCAGCTTAGCGGCTTTTTGAGCAACGTCAGTAACCTGTGTTTTGGAGCGCAGTGTGGTGTTGCGAATATGACCATTTTCGCACATAAATTAATAACACAAAATTCACATGACTGCCATAAGTTATAGCCTAACAAAACTAAACACTAAACTCCAGTTAGTCCATAAAACTTGCTTGAACTTCGACAACAAAGGGTAGACTGTAACAGATGGCTCACACCCGTTCACACACATGCTGTTAAACAGCATAAAAAACTGCAGTATATCAAAACTTAGTAAAACTAAGTCGCAACAAGTTTTGGCAGCCATTTTTGTAACGTCAAACAGGAATTGTGAAAACATAGTTTCGTTCCAAGGTTCGTAAACATTTGCGGACATTGTAACGGATTCGGAAAAATAAAAACAGATGACCCTTAAATTGCTACTTACAATACTAGGTTGAGCAAAGAATAGCAAATGCTATGCCAAATATAATCAAAGACCCAAAAGGTCGGGAGGTTCCTGCACATCATCAGGCGGGAGGAGACGCCCGGGTGTCACCACTGCGAGGATCGCCCAGAGGACACGGTGGAGCATACGGTGGAGGTCTGCCCCGCTTGGGCAGAGCACCGCCGTGTCCTCGTAGAGGCGATCGGCAGCGGCGGCGACCTCTCGCGCCCGGCCCTGGTGCAAGCCATGGTCCGGGGCGAGAGGGAGTGGGAGGCGGTCACCTCCTTCTGCGAAGCAGTCATGCTAGCGAAGGAGGTGGCGGGATGGGCGAGGGAAAGATCCTCACGCCTCAGCCGCCGAGGGAGACGCTCCGGGCGTCGGGAGCCGCGTGACGACTCCCGGCCACCGTAGGCGCGGGCCTGCGGGCGGAGAGCAATGGGTAGCTCTCCGTCCGATCAGGACCAGGCCCGTGCCGGACGGCGTGTATGTGTTCCACGCGCGCCTCAAAGAGATGTCAGCGTAGTTGACGGGGCCCGACAGGGCCGAAGCCGGCCGGGGTAGCGGGATTGTCCGAAAGGGTTACCGCTGCCCTGGTACGTAAAGGGCTAAGGAAGAAACACGGGTGGGTTTTAGTCAGTAAGAGTCTGACACTCCCTTCTGCTCCACCCAGAGCGGGAGGACTCATTTGATGATTTCCCATCCACAAAAAAAAAAAAAAAAAGACCCAAAAGGTATTATTCCCCATGTTTTTAAACGTTACCTAGTATTCTCATCAACTGCTTTTTTCAACTATGTTGGGATTGGCTTCGACACCAAAAATTGCGAAAAATCATTGTACAACACCACTGCTCTCAAAACGGCGAAGGAAAACAACGTTAGGAAACCGGCATGTCCTAGAACCAAAAACTCGAAGACATGTGACATTCACCAACCCACAACGGGCCCGCATGGTGGATTACGGCCCACTTCCTCTCATAGAGAGGAGGCCTGTGTCCCAGCAGTAGGGATATCATAGGCTGATACACAACAAGTTCATCTCTTGACCTACTGAGGGATAAAGAATTTTCTCCTGTAAATATAGTCTGCCCTCCATGGCAGCAAGGCGATATCTTCACAGGAAGATATATTAATAACGTTTACGCATCCACTAGTGTACCATCCTCAGAAAGGGAAACTGATTCTATATCGACAATCAAAGCAGAAAGCAATAACACACCAAGCTTTTATCAAAGCAAATTATTTTTTTTAAACTTGCTAGAATCCTGTAAAAACTTTATTAGCTATTCAAAATTGTTACTGAAAAGCAATTCAATACGTTTTGATCAATTTCGTGCAAGTGTAGATTTGAAAAAGTGCAAAAAAACTGGATCGTCGATCCTAGTTCACAACTATATAATGAACAGTCGGATTGATCGCAATATTCCTTTTTCTATGCAACAGTTATTTTCAAATGGGTTTTGTAACTTTATTCCGTAGCGTGCAATTCTGAAATTCTGATGAGCTCTTTGTGAATTTCGAATTACCTCTTTGTGAATATAAAGTTGAAAAATAAAAACTAACCTTTATTGATATTTTAATTCAACAGATATAAAAATATTTTTGTTAGCCAGGGATTGACCTAGTTCACTGACAATTATTTGAATTCCGCTACGTTCACGGAAAAATATCCATAATAAAATAATTAATATTTAATAAATAAATATAATTATTAATTCAGTTTTTAAAGTTGTCAAAAAACAAAACGCCCGTTTTGACATTTGAGAATGCGTTCTTGGCAAATTTGATCTCTATTAACTACCTACTAGAACTGTCAATGTCAAAACGGCCCTTTTTTTTGACAACTTAAAAAATGAATTAATAATTATATGAATTTATAATTATCAGTGAGAGATTTTTAATTACTGGCTCTGCCCGAGACTTTGTCCACGTATAACTTCTAGTTTTAACACAAAATATCTTATGATACTTTTCAATAATGTAGTTTCCCATTTGTGAAAGAATTTTCGGAATCGGATTAGTAGTTCCGAAGATTACCCTACATACAAACTCACTTACCCTCCTTATAATATATATATCCTATAGATTATAGGTTCTCAAAGTGGGCGATAAAGCCCCCTAATGGGCGTTTTAGACTTCCAGGGGGGCAGTACAAGATCCAGAGAAAATTATATATCCTATTTTACGACTTTATAATATTACACGTTTAAGGGCTGATTTTTCAATCATCTGATAACTTTATTCGAGGAATAATTTTGAAATTTTGACAGTTATTTCGTACAAAAACTGTCATTCGTCAATTTTATTCCCCGAATAAAAATTATCTGGCGATGGAAAATCAGCCGTAAATAAATAATCGTGGCAATAGCTGTTTCACATTCGCGATCGATGGTAAGTAAAAAAAATAGGGGGGATCTAGAGCCCCCTGATGAGCAAAATAAGGTTGAGAACCTATGTTTCTTTTAACGCAAGCAATTCCTTGCTTAAAAGGTGATCTCCAATAACATGTATCGAAATGCCCTTTGTAATTGAAATAAACATTTTTTATGCTATGCTCGTAAATGAACCAAATTACGTCACTATCAAATTACGTCACTATCAAATCTTATTCCTGCATACCACATTCCTCACATAGGTGCGGCCAACGGCTCTCATATTTGATGCAACATAGGACGAGCTATATTCCGACATTCAATCTTTTGTTCAAACTTGCATACCAACTGGATAGTTCCCCAGGGTGCTAACTCTTCCCTAGAGGTGGGCCGTACTTGGTTATTTTCGAACTAAGTAGACCTAGTGCGAGTAGTACTAGTATCGAAAAATACTTAATCCAAATACCTGTTCCGAGTATGAAGTATTTACTCAAATTTAGATCAAAGACTCGCAAGCAGTAAGTAGGCTGTACGTCAGTAGTAACAAACGAGTAAAAGCTGGCCTTGCATTCTACTGATATTCCGTACTACGCTAGGCCAGCAAGGTCAAAGTTTTTATCGCGGATGTGGTCAACTGTTTAAGGCTCTCGCAAACAGGCGCGACGCGACTCAAGTAGACCAATTTCTATGGAAACAAAATGGAAATTGTTCTACAGGAGTCGCTTCGCTTTGTCTCCTCGCGCCTGTCTGCGGGAGCTTTATGTAATATGGTCCTTCCCACCGCGTACCAAGTGTGGGCTACTCCAGAAAAAAACCTGTTCTAGTAAATATGTCTCATCTCTACTCTCCCAGCAGTCACTTTCAACAGAATACGGTTAAATACTTGTTTAACTGCGCATTTCCCGTCACATGTTCCAACAAGTTTCAGTTTTGAAATGTGAAATATTTTAGATATAATATCCGTGTTGGCAGTTGCTGCGTCCGGGTTAGATGCGTTATCTGAACTCAGTTTATGGCTAGAGCTTCGTTTCCGGGATTCTGGATGGAGATAATGTTTATAGTCTCGTTGTGCTGGAGTGTGTAGTTTTAGTTTTCTATTTAGATGAAAAGTTTCCTATGGACTTTGTTAGATAAGTAAAGTCTGGGAAATTAATAGTTAAGCAAATTGACCAGCAACTTAAGTAGGTGGTGGGTCGTCGGGGTCACCTGTATAGAGGTATGAGGAACAGGGTGTAAAGTTTCCTCATCCTCCATAGAAAAGGGAGGATCCTCCGACCAGACGGGTGTCGTATTTGGTGGACAACTGCCCGACAATTGAAGTCGGGACGTTGTATAATATAATATGCTAGTTGCACAGTAAACTCTGCTTGCGTGATGCAGGATTTTGCGTGACGTCAGTATGATGTGAGATTTTGTTTGTGATTCAAACATAATATGAAAATGATTGAAGAAACCAATAACAATACCTTTTGTACTAAAGAAAGATACAAAAAATCGTTTATTGGCATTTGAGCAAAAAAAAAAAACACTTTAAAAGTATAAATAACAGAAAACAATGCTTTTAATGCCAAAAGGGCCTCAGCTCAGCTAATGTCAGACGACAACACCAGGTCACCACCTGACGCCGATTTTTTTTTCAGCTGCAGCCAACGAATGCCATACTCTGGAATAATAAATAAATAGGGAAGTACAGTGTCTATTTTAATCAAATAACAGAATAAAATAAAATTGATAATATAAAATAACTCATACAAGAACAAATTAAATGTTGTGACATACATGTACGTATGTTGTGTTGTAATTAATGGAAAACTTAAATAAATAAGTAATAACTATGAATAATCTTAATACCTCTAAATAAATAACAAGTATAAGGTTACGTCCGCACTGTCTGGCGGCTTGCTTAGCGCTTAGATTCAAGTGACTTAGGGCCTTATGACACTAGCGATTTGCGAGCGGCTGAGGGGCGGGGCGGGCGCGCAGTGAATGCGTCGCGAACACGCCACGGCTGCACAGCGAAGACATCGCGGACGCGTGGCAAATTCGCAACCTTTTCGTCGCGTGTTTGTAACAAGTTAACGACGCACAATACACTCAGTAACAAAATGGATTCCGACGAGGAGACACTGCTGTTGGCTTTGTTACTTCAAGACGCCGGAGACGAAAACGAAAGCAGCGAATTCGTTGCGCGCCCTTAACGTATTCGTTGCACGCCCGCTTCGCTTTGAGGACGCTCGCAATCCGCTAGTATGATAAGGCCCTTAGTCATCTGGTTACTTGCTAGGATACACGATGGCCGCAATGAGAGATGGTTTGCGTGTTGAGTCGCTAAGGGGTATTTGTTGCAACGTCAACAAGATGTCACTTTCAAAACTAGCTCAAAAACTGCTACTCTTCTATAGCTTCTCATCGTGATAAAATTATCACATCATATAATTCAACTTAGTTGTTATAAAATTACAAAACTGTATAAAATAAATTGTTTTATAAAGGCAGACATGTCAGCTCGAACATTTTGAAAATCTTTTTGCTGGTTTAATCTTCTTCTTCTATGTACTTAGCGTATCGATGGCAAAAAGTTCAAACATCTCTGGCCCAAAGTTCAGCTGCGCGAACTCCGCTCACTGACGCAGTCATAAGATCAATGGTTTAATAAAATACTTTTAATTTCAATTTGAAAGTCGACCTACTTTTACTATAGTTCATTGGAGGAGGGATATTGTTCCAGCTTTTAGTAGCTGCGTAGCGAAGACTGTCTCTAAGAGCCGCCGACTTATGCTGTGGGATGGAAAGCTGTTGAGAATAAGTACCTATATGTATTACCCATATTTGCAAAATAAATGTCTATAGTATTCTAATCTAATATTTTCTTCTCTCACCGATTCTGTGTCTGCTTGTCCACGTAATGTATACCTATATAATACTCGTACTATAAACAGGTATTTGTTTGTTTGTGTGTATGTAGAGTGTAATCTCCAGAACTACCAGATGGATTTGAAAAAATCTTGGAGAAGCCTATCCTATTAATATTATAAACGTGAAAGATGGATAGATGAATGGATGGATGTATGGATGGATGTTTGTTACTATTTCACGCAAAAACTACTGAACGGATTTAAATGAAATTTGGCACAAAAATGATTTTTAACCGGGATTAACATATAGGATACTTTTAATCCCGATATTCCCACGGGATCAAAACTTATGCGGGTGAAACTGCGGGGCGCAGTTAGTAAGTCTATAATAGCAAATATAAATAGCCTCAGAGACACTACTTTCGTGTTCACCGTGTTTGCGAAAACGAAGTTCCGTGTCCATGATAACACCTACGTACCACCTCCCAATAAGTTCAAGTTCATTTCATAAAAAAAAAACTACTTAGTTTTTTATCATCCGTCAGATAGTACCTTTTCACGCTTCGTGAAACAGACACGATGACCTCAGTTCTCGGGTTCATAGTAAATAACCCAATAAACTAAATAGTCGCAAAACGTGTAAAAGTTTACTACCCCTGAACTGAAACATCAAACTGGCTTACATTAACGAATGAATCCCTCCTGTATTCAGTTAATAGCCATTAACACCTTCCAATTATCTGTTTATCTGCCCTTTGCACGTGTTACCCTACTTTGGCAAGTGATTGAACATTCTGGAACAAAGACAGATGTCTTGTAAACAAATGGAGAAAGGACGTCTATGAAAAATAGAGAGGGGACGGATTCTTAAATCACTCGAGGAATGTTACACTCGCAATGTAAGATTTGTGAGTGTTTTCTTTGAGTAGTTGTTTTTGGTCAATTTTGTAATGAAACATGTTGTGCTGTTAGTGAATTATTGTGTTTTAGGGGTTATTGACCAAAAATCTATACTAATATTATAAAGAGGAAAGATTTGTATTTTTGTGTGTATGTTTGTAATGAATAAACTCAAAAACTACTGTGCCGATTTCAAAAATTCTTTCACTATTGGAAAGCTACATTCACCCTAAGTGACATAGGCTGTATTTATTGCTAGAAAAGATTAGGTATCCTTACTAAAACTTAACCACCCATGCGAAGCCGGGACAGGCCGCTAGTAATGAATAATTCGATGAGCAGTGTGGCTTAGTGGTTACGGCCGCGACTTAAGAGTTGTAGGTCGTAGGTTCGAACCCCGACAGGCGCTTTACCATATGTAAATTATTTCATCACCACTGCTCTCAAAACGGTAAAGAAAAACATTGTTAGGAATCCGGCATGTCCTAGAACCAAAAATTCGAAGACATGTGATATCTACCAACCTGCACTGAAACCGTGTGATGGATTACGGCCCACTCCCTCTCACAGAGAGGAGGCCTGTGTCCCAGCAGTGGGAACATTATAGCCTGATTATGCTTATGCTAATAAATGTTTTTAATTTAGATTAAGGTGTTTTAAGGGGAGCTAATTTAGCTATGCCACTATGTCCACCAAGACAGAAGATGATCAATGCTTGCTTACTAAATAACTTGTACTTTACTTAGCAAGGCAAACTACTAGAAAACTCCTCATAAGAACTAGCTTAGCGCTCTCAATGGCAAAGGCAATTACCATATTTTTTGGGATAACAGAAGACACATATAAGCATTAGGGATTTTTCTAATGCCAGATAATTTTATTCGAGGAATAATTTTGAATTTTCGACAGTTCTTCCATACAGAATCTGTCAGAAATCAATTTTATTCCGTGAATAAAAATAAAAAGTTTTTCTCAAAAATTCAAAATTATTCCTCGGATAAAATTATCTAGCGTTGGAAAAATTAGCCCTTAATGTTTTAACAAAAATATATCCGTCTTAGCAGTCACACGAGAGTTACAAGCAATTACAAGTTTGGCGCGAGCGATTCAAAAATCGAGCCCCAGTGTAAAATTCAAGGCGAGGAAGAAAACTTTTTAGATATTTCATTTTGTTAAACAGTAGCGTATAGCCACAGGAACGAAGGCACGTATAATAAATTGTCTTAAAGTTTTCCGAAACGTCGGCTTTATTCACTCACCCAACGTCGTCATATTCGTCATGGGAATTTTATAAAGCGACGTGAAATATTGGGATTTGTGAGCCGTTTTTTGGTTTATTTTATTAAACTTATTCTCCCGCGGAGGAGGTGACGAGAGTTTGTATTGTTGAGTGGCTTATTGTCTATTTTGACTGTAATTTGCATATTTATAGTCTATTAATCATTCTAAGTTATAGTTAGGTATACTCTATACTCAATATCTTTATTGCTTTACCATAATGTGTAATAAGGTGGTATACATATAATTTAGATCATTATGGACCCTGTAGGGCACAGCAAAAAGGATAGAATAATAAGTAAATAATAATAATAATATAAATAATCTGTTTATAAGTTCAAAATAGGGATTAGATGACTGTTATTACCCGATAAAATTACACAAAGCAATTTGTGTCGATCAATTGAAAAGAATAACTAGTATTCTGCTCGTGACTACGGCCGCGAGAAGTTTCTTGTTGTATCATAAAACATATCCTATAGCACTCGGAAATCGTGTAGTTTTGTATCAGTGAACTATTTTTTGTAATCGGATCTTCCAGAGAATTACCTCTTACAAACAACAACAACAACTAGCTAACAACAACTAAATTTCTTGTATGAACATAAAATATATCCTATGGCACGAGGCAATATTGTAACTTCCCAGTAGTGAAATAGTTATCGGAATCGGAACATACAAGTACCTCTTAAAATATTAGTATAGAAAGTATTTGTTTACATTTTCATCAGATATTTTTGGACCAGTACAACTGCTCATTTTCTAATATCAATTTTAGAGGTATGAGGAACAGGGTGTAAAGTTCACTCATACTCTATAGAAAAGGGAAGATCATTCGACCAGACGGGTGTTGTGTCTGGCGGGCAATTGCCCAACGATTGATGTTGGGAAATTGTATATATGCTAATTGCGCGGTAAACTCTGCTTGCGAGGTACAGGATTTGTGTGACGTCAGTATGACGCGTTGTTTGGATGTGGCGTTGTAGATACCGCTACGTCACTCCCCTCCGAAGACTGGAGGTCGATAGTGGGCTGAGTCTTGTATCTTGTGATGCTTGCCAGGTCAGCCGAGGTTCCAGTGAGTCGGAACCGGTTACCGCATAGTTCACGGTGAGTCGGAACTGTCTCATTACCACGAACACATAAACCTGCGCGGTACAATTGCGTAACACGCTAACAATAGCAACGGCATTCAATTTGACAGTTCAACAATATTCATTGCGTTATTTACGTTGTTGAGCAGACAAATTATTCGAACATATGAAGCAGTGGATTAGCAATATCCTTCAAAATTATTTAGATTGTGATTCATAGTGTGTTACACATGTCAGAGTATTTGCGACACCGCGCTCTATGCCTTGAATATTTTATGTATTACCTAAGTCCTGTACCTGCGTCTGTATTCCGGAGCTCATACAACCCGAATTTCTTCAGGGCGATAGTGAATAGGCTTCTTCTGGGCAAGCTCGTTCCACCGTAGATCTCATCCCTGCCTCTGGGCTGGATTGAGGTCAAGAGTGAGCACATTGTCAATAAAAAAAAATAAAAAAAGTAAAACAGTCAGTACGTTTTCTGATAGCATATCGGGTGCGACACAATCTCATCTCTTTCACCTCATTAGTATTAATCCTTATCCCATTTGTATTACTGCAATATACATAATCAGCCTATAATGATCCCACTGCTGAGGCACAGGCCTCCTCTCGGTGACAGAGAGTGGGCCGTAATCCACCACGCGGGCCCAGTGCGGATTGGTAGATGTCACATGTCTTCGAATTTTTGGTTCTAGGACATGCCGGTTTTCTCCCGGTGTTCTCCTTCACCGTTTTGAGAGCAGTGGTGATGAAATAATGCACACAAAGTAAAGCGCCTGTCGAGGCTCAAACCTACGACCTACAGCTCGGAAGTAGCGGTCGTTACCACAGGAGCAACACTGTTTTCTACTGAGATATAGCTACCTTTAATCATAGTTTATCTTAATCTCACCCCTTCCCGAACAATAATATAATATTCGTTCAGATCACAATCACAAGAATCAAAAAATGTGTATCTTCGGATTATGATTTCTTTAGAAGTTGTGCTCAAGTCCTGCGTAATAACTTAATACATGTTCATATAGGTACATCTTTGTATTTGAGGATACTCGGAAACAAGAGCATAGTGCTTGGAGGCATTGTGTGCCTAGCAGCTGTGTCCATACACAAATGTAGAGTTGAATGCAAATGTTTATTATTTGTGTATCGAGTGTTCATGCTTATTTACGAAACAGATCAGGCTCATATTGCATTGCACGTGATTTGTCTCCTTAAGGGTTAATTTTTCAATCATCTGATAACTTTATTCGAGGAATAATTTTGAAATTTTGACAGTTATTTCATACAAAAACTGTCAAACGTCCATGTTATTCCTCGAATGAAACTTATCTGGCGATGGAAAAATCAGCCCTAAATAGAATAGACTAGGGGCTTCAACCTATATTTAGGCCTACTTGCACCAAACATTTTCGCTTTAAACGAATTTCCTCGAATTTTTTCGAACCAAAGAGACAGCTTTGGTTTAGTGGTCACAAGCACTACTGTGGAGCATGAGGTCTTGGGTACGACCTAGGTCAGGAAAAGTTTTTTTGGGTTTTCCATCAGGAATTACTCAGTAGCAGCCAGGAGTCTACCCCTGCCTATCCCCTATTAGGTATGTTCTCAGTAGTTCGATTTATTAGTTCGATCGTCGAACTAGTGAGAAATTTTTTCTCAATTATTCGACCGTCGAACTACTGAGATTTTTGAAGTAAAAACTTATTTAGCGGCGTTGTGCACTTTTTTTTGTGATGGGTAAAAAATTTTACTCGCGTCAGGACACGTGACCTGATTGAAAATTCGTAAGACGCAGCTCGCGTCAGGACACGTGACCTGATTGAAAATTCGTAAGACGGAGCTCGCGTCAGGACACGTGACCTGATCAAAAATTCGGATTCGGAAGACGGAGGGAGAGTAGACCGCATTCCAAAATATCAAAAATGCACAATGTTAATATTCAAGTTTTCACTTCTGCCGGCACTCCCGGAGCAACCCGTTTTTTTTTTCTCATTTGTTCGACCGTCGAATTTATTTTAATCAAAAAACAAAATAAATGCTTATATGTGTAATAAATGATCATTAGTCAAAAATCAAATTTGAAACATCAAAATTACAATTATTCATAATTAGAATCTTAAAAAAACAATCGCGTACTTTGATGAAATATACATGATCAAATATATTTTTCTCTGTAACAGCTAAGTTAGGTTAGGCTAGAACTGTGACCACACAACGCACGAGCCGAGCGAGCGAAGCGAGCGTTGCCGCGGCAGCGGCCGGCGAGTGGCAGAAACATATTTTTTATAGTAACAGCTCCTAATAAAAAAAAAATTATAACAACATTCAAAAACTAAATTTACACGCCGATACTGATGCTCAAATGCAATTAACATGCAGATAAATTGGTGTTGGGCATTTTTTTGAAAAATTGCGGTAAATATATTTGATCACGTGACCGTCGAACAATTGAGAAAAAAAATTCTCACTAGTTCGAAGATCGAACTATTGAATCGAACTAGTGAGAACAAACGCCCTATTACATGGAACGTGGTTGTTACTATAGGACACCTCTGCCTAACGCTTCGGGGATTACAGGTGTGATGTTGCATTATGAATTTAAAACATTATTCTGTTTTAGTTAGTTGTCTGAAGATGACGGAGACAGAGTTATGTTTAGCGATAAACCTAATCAGTGATTTACCACCGGACCGACCGTGTTGCCCTCACCCGGTCGCAGCAAGCATACTCGGCGAAAACTTACGCAAATTACCCTCAGTTTAGAATGATCATTCTATTTTTTGTTTAGACCCATCGATGATAAATGTTTAAAATTAAGTTATATCACTGTAATGTTTTACCCTGTGCTCCAAATAGTCAGTGAGTGCATTACCTTTAGTAGGTAAACAGTAGTATGCGTTTAAAGTCAGTGCTAAGACTTTTGTGCTTTTTGAATGTTAGTGTGTTTAAGGACTTATTATAGAATGTTTGTAGAATAGTAAACTCAGTGTAAAATGTTTTTAAAGGTAAGTTAGCCTGAGAACTTGGTATGTATATGGTTGTACACAATTATAATAAGATCTTATTGTATGCATTTTGGGCTATTATGTTAACAATAAAGACTTTTAAAATCAAAGCAAAATCTGTGTGGTGCTAATGGGCCTAAATTAAAAGTATTACAACGGTCATGCGATTTTCAACCGACCATGTTGCCTCGTTTTTATAGAGGTCGCAAGCGTGACTGCTGAGCAATGGTGTTCAGGTTTCGATTTTTGATACGGAATTTGTCAGTAGGCGCCCGGAGTCCGGACTATATAAGCGGCAATAGGCTCGAGATAAGATTTTAATTTGCTTAAACATGTGTGTGTACATACATAGAAAGTGCATACAAGATGATAAAGACCATTTATGTTTAACATGTTTATTCATAAATGTCAACAAAAATACAATAATATAAGGACAAGAACAACACGTCAGCCTAGTTAAATAACCCGCCCCTAACTGTTCCCGGCGCAAAGGTGCCTGGCAATGGCTAACCTTTGCACCAAGAACGAGCCGGAGCGGGAGTCACCCGTTTTGTCACGGAGCTTGATGATAAAGTAAATTAAGTGCGGACATGTTTGGATTGTCACTATGTGACGTGCGCGTCTTTTTTGACATGGAGCTTTAACATAACTGATGAAATATGAGAGTACTGTAAATACACCCCTGCCTACCAATTTCGGGGTAAACAGCCGTGATGTTATGCTACTTTATATAATAAAGACTCATTTGATTTTTATTTCCACAGTCCATTACCGCCGTCCACTCCAACACAACACTAATTATGCAGTCTAAAATGACAGTTCCCCGTCCAAAGGACACCCCCAGGAATTCCCGTCATTCAGAAGACCTTGTTTTTAACAGTTCTCTCTTTTAAAACACGATCTCGTAATGTCTAGCGTCGTAAAGAGACGGTCATAAACGACAGAACATTTTGCATCGTTATTTGTTTATAAGGTTTTCATGGCCGTCTCGTAAACCTTCATCATAATTTGTTGACTCACCTGCCTGTGAGTGAGTTTACGTATTTGGAACCTTTATTAAAAGACAGGAATGAGTTATTTTGCTTCGTCTTAATTGGGTAATAGGTTCTTTTCTTTTGCTAAATATAAAGAGATTTACATAAATTTCTACTTGCACTACGCATGAGACTAAGACTTTTTTATTGTACACTAGAATCGGTATATTCTCAGTCCCCACATGGATTGCCACCAGGTGGCAATCGGGAATAAAATTCCCATTTGCCACCGGGTGGCGACTGGGAAGTTATTGCCCCCACTTCAAACCGTTGTACACTGCGGCGGGCATCGCCAACCCCCCTCATCGTTGTCTGTCTTTAGCCACGATGAGCGAGTTGAGGGTCAGACTTTTCCAGTGTGGTTTTATTAGTAGATAAGTGATATTATTAGGGACATACAAACAAAATTTTCTTCATCGCAATTGCTTTTAATCATAAAAACTTAGTGTAAATTCGTATCATAGATAATTAAAGTATTTACAATAATAAAAGCTAATCATCAGTCAGTCACAGATATTCAAATTACATATTTTCAATAATCATGTTTTAACAATAAAATTACCTTTACCTACATGTTCTTAAAATTTAGTATCTAAAACGTTAAAAAATGTAAATAGTAAAAAAAATCTGGACTCCCATCCAGCCGTAGTGTTCAGCGATTTGAAGTGGGGTTTGAACTTCCCAGTCGCCACCCATTGGCAAATGAGAATTATATTCCCGATTGCCACCTGGTGGCCATCCATGTGGGGACTGGGAATATACCGTCGGCGACTAGAATCAATTCTATTTTTGACGTTCAAAATTGCCTTTTATGTGCCTATTTGAAATAAGTACTTTGACTTTACACACACGTTTTTCTTGCCGTGAAAAACTACGGTTTACTAGACACGGTTGCATGTCAGTGTTGTATGGATCACTATGGAAGCTTGTTCATGGATACGTGTCTTCTATGGCGCAATTTATACGCCGTGTGTAGGCACGGTTGTCAGTGATGTATGGATCACTATGGACAGACTAGTTTCTGTTGAGATTAGCCGCTATGGCCGAAATACGGTCTGGAGGATTATAATTATATTGTTGACGGACACGTTTTTTCTATGGTGCAGTTTACACGCCGTACCGTAAAGAAACCGTGCCGTGTTCATAGGGCATGATGCAAGTTGCGAGAGAAAGTTATTTAACCGCATTCGTAACGACAACGGAGCCTTTTTGTTGTGGGTGGTTGAACATGCACTTGCCATATCGATATGTTGGTAATGCTTTGAACAAAGAAAACATACGTCCCATCACTACAAACTGTATGCAGGTGCCGTTTGGGAACTGGAAACAATATTGATAAACTGTTCCTCCGAACCGCACGTTACAAAATTTTGTTTCTGTGCGGTTAGTGGAAGTGCTCAGGTGCGGTTCGCGCAAGTGCTGTTGAAGTCAGTGCTCTGAGTGAAATAGTTATTTTCATTCAATAGTAGATTGTTTTTAAGAAATTAATTAATAAACCAGCTTTATTACGACCAACTACTATTGAATAAAAAGGAAATATTTGCCTATCCAAAATTACTTGCTGACTAAGTTAATATTTTTACCATAGCTCTCGTCTTGGTAAAAATACGAATACCTACCTTGGCTTGGAGAAAAAAAAGTCAATTAAAAACTACAAAAAGTAGATTTTAGCAGAGCGTGGTTTCGATCCACGGACCTCTTGGTTATGGGCACAGCACGCTTCCACTGCGCCACTCTGCTTACAAGATTACCTTGCTAAATAGGACTTCTCGCATGCTTAATGGAACACTGACCCATTAGTAGATAGGATTTTCATTTCATTTTCAGATGTGATTTTCGTTTTTTTTTTACTCAGATCTCATCAATAGTTAATCATAGACGTTCAAAATACAAGCATTCATGATTAACATAAATCAGTTTTATTTTTATGCATCAACCGGTAGGATAAGTACTCATAGCAAGATCTTCTTTTGCGTTTTCCCAATAATCGTCTTTTTTTGAGTTAAGTCAGTATTCCATTAAGCATGCGTTCTATTCACACTATCTTGCAACAAACACAACTCGACAACTCTTTTTTTTATTTTTAGTTGAAAGTGCTTTCAAATGACAAAAAAAAAATAAGTCAAAGAGCAAATAGAACGGGAAATGAAACTCAAAAAACTCAAACTATTAATTTCAAATAAACCAATTACAGGCACTTTTGAATTGTCAAGGTCGGTCAGTCAAAAAGATGAAGCTAGTTGCCCATTCCAAAGCGTAGTAGGTACCTATGGAGAAGAACGGGCAAGAAACTCCATGGACACTCTTTTAAATCATAATAATATTGTTACAAAGTATTGGTTACATCATTCATGTTCAAAATTATGCATGTGAGAACGATGCAGAACGTTAAAAGCGTCCGTAATGAAAAGAAAAAAAAAACAATTCAAATATTAATTTAAATCAAAATAAGCCATGGCAGCAAAGAGTTGACCAGTCCCTACTGACGGCGCCCGTTCACGAACATGACGCATAGATTAGCACCATTCAGCTCAACCATTTTGAAGGGAGCTAAATGATCCAACACATGTGCCACCATCAGGGAGACATTAGAGTGAGCATGACATACTCTCATCCGCCAAGGCATATTCAAGTCAATGAAAGACGTACCCAGTAAATGGTAGCTTTGTAGTATGTAACATAGTACTCACATACGTTCTATGCAATTATACAATACTAGGAGATTGAATTTATATAATGCAAACATAGTATTTTAGAATCTTCTAATGCTAATAGTAATCTATATGTCGGAGTTATTCGTTTATTCGGAACGCCAGTGCCATCTCGTGGCGCTAGACTGAGTCTAGCCTGAGTTCGTGGTGGGACGAGAGCAACAGCTACAAGAACGGTGTGAGCAGAGCTCTCAGGATCATCGAAACATTGGACATCGTACGAACAACATGTGTTAGAAACTGTCTCGCGTTCCGTATCGTAGAGTTATGTGAGTGTGTGATTCGCTAGTGTGACTAACTTGTTCGTAAATTATAATCTGATTTGAACTGTAAACCGTTTCTCTATCGTGTTATAAACCAACACTACCCATAGTACGCCCACAGTAATTAAAATATGCCTGATGTTAACGAGAGACAGACATACTCGTACCTTCTCCGTCATATACATATTATAAATTAAAGTCGCTTTTCGTGTCCGTCTGTCGTCTGACTGCGTTGTTCTTCTAAACTACACATCGTTTTTATGCGGTTTTCACCAAAATTTGGAGAATTTATTCCCGAAGGTTTATGTGTATCATACATTCATATTTTAGTTACATGCAATAAAGAAATCTCGATGATATTCGAAGAAAGAGATTAGAATAAAAACAGAAAGACGAGGATTTAAAAAAATATATATTGTGTCTACTATTTTGTGTCCCACTGCTGGGCAAAAGCCTCCCACTTTTTCCTTCCAAACCCTGGCCCTGTCGTGTGCGACTTTTGACCAGGTTTGCCCTGCAACAGTTATCAAATCGTCACATTTAATTGGTGGTAAAGGACATGTCCAAAAATGTTTTTTAATTATTCAATAATACTAACAAGGATAAATTAAATATATTTGGATAGATATCCTAAAACTTAGTGGTTCTAACTACATCATACATTTTTAAAGGCATTTTTAAATTTTTATTTTTTTATTTTAGTGTGAATTTAATCCTAAAACGAACAAACCTTTTTAATTGTCTAGGATAATAAAGTGAACACACCCCAAAAAATAATAATCTTGTCAAAATTGACCCAAAGGGACTGCCATTACTGTCAATCAACGTTTGATCTAAGGGTATGTCAATTTGAACGAAACAAATATGATCAGATTATATATTTACTTGTAATATAATCTATACTAATAATAAAGCGGTTATCAAAAAGTGCTTGTTTCAGCATAGTCCACAGAGGCTGCTTAGCAGGAGTAAATGATAATAGTATCTATTGATCGAGAACATTGCATAATTAAGTAGGAGAATAATTCCTTTTTAATGACTTGGAACCGAGTTCGAAAGTGGATGAAAAGCCTTTCGACAATATTGGTGCCGATTCTCTTGTACACCGAACTAAACTAAACTATCACTAAAATTTCTAATTTTTGGTTACGAGAATCTTAAAAGCTATTCTGTAAACAAGATTGTCTAAATTTAAAAACCATTTTGACATAACTATAATCGAGTTTGACAATCGCTAAGTTAAGTAAACCATAGACCAAGATTTGTTGAAAATTATAATAAAAATCGAATGAAAGTGAACGAAATGATCTGAGGTGCAAAAAAATCCTGAGTAAAATCAAATAATCTTTAATTTTTTATCAATAATTATTTAAATGAAATTTATGGAGCATAATGACGGCGTAAAACTATATTATTGTTTATATTTTAATTAATTAAAATGCAACAACCTGTAATTGTTTTTTTTTTCTGTGGCCAATGTGATCCTGCTAGGGTTGTACACCGAAAATGATTTAGAATTTCAGCGGATTTTTTTTCGGTTTTTAATAAGCAAAAAACCTTAAATTTTATTAAAATCGACAAACTACAGCATTTAAAAAAATGATCCAGGTAGCATGATTATCTTGCTATTAATTTGAGCGTTATAAAGCTTTTATAACGATAAAAATGTGATCTCGAGAAAAAAAGTCCGGTTTTTCGTACACTAAGTTGAAAATTTCCGGTATTCTCGTCGCCGTAGGAAAGCCCTACCAAGGGCATGTTGAGTTTTGTTGATTTCACATCACAAAATCAAATACAGACCGCGGTTAGTTGTTAATAGTGATGTAGTGTAGATTGTGTTGCATTCGTCCAAAATGCTGTCGTCCAGAAAACGAGCAACAAAAAGGCAGCAGGAGCTTCTCGTAGAACGGCTCCACAATAATCCGCTAATGGCCCGAGGTAAGAAATACAACTGAAGTCTGAACTTGTTATTTTATTGATAAATCCATAGCGATGTCATAACCGACGAAAGAAAATTTGAGAGCATCAATATTGTCAGTTTATTGTTGTGCGTGTTATTTATCCTATTAGTAGGTATAAATTCAGGTTTACTACTAGCGTCTTATTTTTTTTTAGAAAATCAAGCTGATGCTGAAGTGGTGGAGTTTTAGAGTAACGTCAGTAGCGAGCTGAACCAACTGGGCTGCAGCAGGACTGTAGAGCAGTGGCAACATGTAAGTGGTTTATGTCAAAAAATTTCAACTGGATTCCATAATTTTCATTGTGTTCTTAACTAATTTAATTTCAACAGATTTGGAATGTGTGGGTGGCGAAAATAAAAACTAAGGCGAGAAAATCAAGAGACTCCATCAGGGCCACAGGTGGAGGACCGGCAGGGGCAGATCTCAATGATATTGAGAATCAAATTCTTGATATCATTGGGTCTGCTTCTGTCTATGGTTTTACCTCTTTGGAAATGGTAATTTATTTTAGTATTCATGGTATTTTTATGGCTGAAGGGCAATTTTTATAAATACATTACTAAGACTGTTAATATTAATCCTTCCAGCACCAACAAATAAGACAATTAGTTATCAATTTTATTAGAGCACTGGCGCTCACGTGATACTCAATGAATTAACTGTTTTTTATTAATTTCAGGGAATACCTCCCTCGTCCCCATCGCCCATGTTGCTTGCCCATCAAAGTATGTCGCCCTCTCTACAGCCTGTACTCGAAGAGCAGCCTGTGGTAATCGACGGCGGGACTTCTGCAGTACCACTGCGGCGCGCAACCGGTCGAGTTACCCGTCGTCGAAGACTGCCGAGGACTCCCCGTCCGCCAGTGCACCACAATTTGGTACAAGCACTTAATGAGAATAGCCGGTTACTCCGGGAGAGCATTGTCGCGGCAGCAGAAATTTTGGCTGCTGCCATTCGCTCTTCCGGCATTCCATTCTTGGTGCAAACTGCCCAAGACGAAGATAATGGGAATGAAACCTGATGGGTTTCCTCTCCATTACTTTGTCTTGGAGCTTACAACTGCATCAAACCTACTATTCTCATTAAGTGCTTGTTCTAAATCCTCAACAGCTCGCTAGTGACATTAGTGCTAAACTATTATTTCATCGTTTTATATTATTTTATTGATTGTTAATTATTTTCTATATTTTGCTGATTGTTAATTATTTTGTTGATTGTTATATTTTGCTGATTATTTATAATTTGTTTAGGGTTAAGGATAGGTATAAAGGTAAAAAAATAAAAAAAATAAAATAAAGTAATATGATGTTTAATTTAATTAAAAAGGTTTATTAGCGATTGCCGGATTTCCCTTGCTTCGGCAAGAAAATCGGTGCTGGTATCCTCCACAGTTGCACTCTCATCACTGTCTTCAGTCACATCAATATCTTCTTCATCTGCAAAAAATACACTTACCTTAGATTTCTTATTTTGAAAATGTAAATAAAACAAGGAGAATTACATAATAATATTAATAACCAAACTAAGTACACTTACCATCAAATGTTTCCAAAAACATATTGTACAGGGTGCAACATGCCAGAATAATTTTAGCTGCCTTTTCTGGCTGGTAGTGCAGACAGCGATGCCTGTGTAGGCACCTAAATTTATTCTTCAGGCGCCCATTGCACATTTCCACCACATTTCTTGCCCTTGTGTGGCACTCATTGTAGGCAGCCTCCGCTGCAGTTGCTGGGACCATGATGGGAGTCATGAGCCATGGCTGTAGTGGGTATCCTTTATCTCCTACAATAAATGAAATTTTATAATTTACTTAGCTAATAGATATACCTAGTAGGTATAAAAGTTTATTAGTTACCTACCTAGAAGCCACTGAGATCTTTCCCCACGCACAAAGTCATTTCTCAGGACTCTGTTAATGTTTGATGCCCTCCAAATTGCAGCATCATGGGTGGCGCCTGGAAAATTTGGGTTGAGGCCAATAATCTTGCCCCTCGCACTGCATATCTGAAAGTTTTTTTTTTAGTCATGGTTTCAAGATAATTAACTGTGTTAAAAAAAATTGTTTATACTCACAATCTGGCAGTTGATGCTATAATAGCCCTTTCTATTGTAAAATAGGTTGCCAGGTGCAGTAGGGTGATTGAGTGGAGGTTTTGTTAGTGCAACATGGGTCCCATCCACTGCACCTAATGTGTTGGGCATATTATATAGGTCTTGAAAACTGAAACAAACAAAGTGTTACATGAATAAGAGTGGTGCAGTTCTCAGTTTTGTTAGCTGTAAACAGGGATGCTTTAATTATCTTAATTAAACTTATTTATTATTCTCTTTTCAGATTTATGAAGTTTGATAGACAAGGGTTTAAAAAAAAAGCCAGTCAGTAACCTAGTACCTTTGAAAAGTAAGAAATATTAAATTGAACTTACTCAGTCTTGGCCGCTTCCTTTTCCTCACGGGTCATGGGAAATTTTAAGTATTGAGGGGATAATATATTTAAAATTTCCTCTGCTGTTAGAGCTAGGCACCTGCTCACTGATGGCTGGCTGAGCCCAAGTATGTTGTCTTGCCCAACAGCTGTTTGATAACTGCCTTGGGCAAACAGATTGAGTGCAGCAAGAATCTGAATATGAATATGAGCTCTTATTATAATACAGGTAGGTATTAAGTAATTACTAAAATAGGTTTAGTGTATCATCCTTACATATAAAAGTGAGATACCACTCTCTAAAATCACAAAATCTTAGGACTTTTAGTTCTTACAAACTTGTAACTTAGCAAGTAATTCCTAAATAATGATATATAAGTAATTACTACACACCCTACATAAAGGGTGTTACCATCTGTTAGGAAAGGATACAAAAGAAAGGTAGGTACTGTAGAGGCTCGTCTGCCGAAGACGACCTCATATGATGCAGGCCGGCTATGTTTTAGCGCAAGTTACATTCGAACGCTCAAGCTTGTGTCAAATATATTAATTAGGTTTTTGTTTTGGAACCGGGAGTGACATTTTATATAGAAAGATGTAAAAGCCGTTCTCCCAATATAAATTTAAAGGAATTAATTGTGTTTGATTCCACCCGTTACCTCAGAGGGCTCTTCTAGCCCTCTATAGTACCTAAAAGAAACAAAACTGTTCTAACCTTTATGTGTTTGGGGAGAAATCCTTCATCCAACCGAGGATTCCTTAACACATCCACCAAATAAAGTGCCCCAGATTTAGGGAGCCTAAAAACTTTTTTAAATTTTTCTTCTGCCATGTTAAATGGGTTGGAAATGTCTCGCAATCTTTCCAATCGAACTCTTTCTTGATGGTGTCTAAAAAATAGTTAATTCTTATTTCACAGAATCTGGAAGTCGATTTATCCACTTCTTTTCCAAATCATAATTAGCTTTTTACTACACAAAGCTACTTATCAGTGCAAAAATCCCTTTATGTTTTCACAAATGAATTTCGTATTGTATTCTAATAACAATAATATTATTATTTACCTTTCTGCCGAATCGACAACAGCTACAATCACATAAGCTTCCATAATAAATAATTCACGAACTCCATAAACTCATAGTAAGCATCCAAACTTACAAGAACTTGTAGAGAAATGTGTTTTGTAAATTTTTAGTTCATGACAACTAATTTTATTCCACACCTTTTTAATCGCGATTAAAAATAGTCTGATTTAGTTTGACAACCAAAATTTTAGGTGAAAAACGTCAAATTCAGAATAGCAAAATTACCATTTTCACTAAATTGAGTAACTAAAATGACATTAGCACTGTCAAACTAAAATATAGTTAAGTTGTGTCACTTTAGTCTATTTCAGAATAGAAAACGTCGTTTGACAGGAATAAACTAAATTTTTGTGATTTTTAGTCTAGTTTAGAGAAATTTGTGACAACAGAATCGGCACCACTATCCTATTTAAAAACTGAATTAATAATATGCTATAATTGGACGCAAGTGTTATAGTTTTCTTATGAAATAAAACTTTTATTCTATTTTATAGATTTATTCTTTTATTGATTTTCTTCATTTTCAATGTCTCGTCTTATTAAAACATTCGAGAAACTGAGCAGGTGGAGATAGGTATATCATTTTGATTCCGAGCTCATCCAAGATACCAGACAATAAAATTGTCATCATATGAGACAGCTTACAGTCCCAATTGGACTGTAGTAAGCTGTATCCTAAGATAACAATTTTAACTGCAACTGAAATAATAATCAGAAATATACCCTTTCCAACTAGTCTCTGCCACTTTCAATAATGTATTTAAGTGTATACACAGATTACTATAGTGGCGTGACTGTAATCGTCCTGTGATCAAAGCTGTCTCATGTGATGATGAAATGCCTGGAATATTTATTGGTTGTAAATCTTGACTTCTACAGTAAAAGTACCGTTCGGCCGAATATGTGCCCCATAATAAGAGCGAGCTTGTTTAATTTAATACATTTCTTGGCTAAGTAAATAAAACTAAATCTGAAATTTTCATGGTGGGGAACATATTGAGCTGTGGTGTTTGAGCATTTATGGACTGGACGAAACTATCTCGGCGTCTATTGAGCTGATGCCCAGGCCCATCATCATCATCTGCCTAGCCTTTTTCAAACTATATTGCGGTCAGCTTCAAGTCTGACCGGATGCATCTGAATACCAGTATTGCTGATCCAATCACATGGCCAGCTAAATAATTTGGCATGTTTATTCTCTGATTAGCTCTTTCCAGTATAGTTTGGGCATCAGGACGATCAGTCGAATGGAAATGGTTTGGTTTGGGTGAAATGGTAAAAGCAAAGCACAAATTAAAATACACTGAATAACACAAACGCGCGAGCGAAAGTGTGACAGATCCGACGGTTGACTGACACTTTGTCACATTTGGTAGATGAATAGAATCATCTGTCTATTAAAGCCTCTTATACACGGTCCATCCCAGCTGTACGACCGCTCAAGGCCGCGGTGTTGGATGTAGCATACACACTAGGTATCATGCGCGCATCCAGCCTGCTAGAAATAATCGTACGAAGGTAGTCAGTACCATATTTGTCAAAACGCCAAAAAAATGGAAGTTCCTCTGATGTTGTCAGCAGTAGCAGAATAGAAGAAAAAAAATAGAAAGAGATTTTGGATAAAAAAAATCTTGTAATGCATTTATTAACCTATTCACGTTGTTTTTCGTCGTGCATCGTTCATGACCTTGGCGGGAAGTACAGATGGACCGTGTATAAGAGGCTTAAGACATTGTCAAAGTGTGTGCGAGGTTTAATTTGGGCTGCCACCAACAAATAATATATATATAGGTATTAACATTAAATAATTTATCATTTTTCTCTTAAATGGGGGGAGGGGGTCTAAAAATATTATTTCAGTGTTTCAAAGTTCCATATTATTGTAGCTTTTATTTGGGTGTGGTTTGGTTCCTGTTAGATTTTTCTCGGAATAAAAAACCAATGTCCATATAAAAAGCGGACATCTCCTTTAGGTTGGCTAAACAAAAAATAAAAAATTAAACACAGCAGTAAATACTTTTAAATGAAAGTGTGTAAAAGTACCAAAAAAGCTGTAGATGCAAATGATCCTCTAACTTAGAATGAATACTAACTTTGATAGTGAATTACTTAGTAACGATACTCACTTAGGTGCTAAGTTAAACAATTTAGATAGGTACGTGTTACATTCAGAACTTTGTATTCAAATCAACCGTGGAAAGTGTTTAACATTTTATTGCTTACTCCTAAGGGTCTCTAAAACATTTAAACGAGCCCCACCGTGCCTAATTAGAACTTAGGTACCTGAGGATTTTAATCTCCGATATAAAGACCTATCACTAAAACAATAAAGACTAAATTACGTTACGTTAACTGCATTACAATTTGGGAACTCTATAAACAGCCAACAAATTAAAAAATGCAGTTTAGTTGAACTTTAAGCGTGGGTACTAAGATTCAAATTCGCGTTTCTCAATGTTGTCAGGAGTAATGTATGGGGTTATAAATCGTGTGCGTCACTGGACGCCAGTTTTCAGTTCATTTACCAAATAAACTTGGCTGAAGTAATAACAAAGTTTGGTGAAGTAATATTGGGTGTTCTGGACCAATAAGGATTGGATGTGGCGATCAAATATTGCTTTAACAAATGAACACTAACTTGTGAAGTTAATTTCGCCTTTTCTTTGTAAGCTCTGGTCAGGCTGCGGTGGCTTAGATGACCTTTAGTACTACTCCTAAAAAATCGATATTGCTCTACTTACATTTTATTTAATTGCTTTTGAAAAAGAAACAGGAAGCATTTCAGTAATTATGAGCACAAAGTAATTAAAGACATTGGAACACAAACTGTATTATATCTATATTTATTTTATTAAAAAAATATTTCAGATAAACCTACTTGGGCACTTATGAAACGTCAAAAGTTAGGTGCACGGTTCCAATTGGTCGTTTCCTATGGAGAAGAGCCGGCAAAAAGCTACGGATACTTTTCTAATTTATAATGTTTTCAAATTACAGTGTTAATTGGAGGACAGTGTATTCAATGTATGAACTACATACCTACTACAATTACGAGACTTTAACATAGGTCATTAAAGAATCGAAAAATAAAACCTCTATTTCAAACTTAATCTATTACAAAGTCATACTTTTTCTGCCACATCAAAACTTAAATTCCCTCATAAATGTACATACAAAACTGGAAAGAGATACGTATCGCACCACATTCGCACGATGTACTTTAAGTTTGTGTACCAATGTACAAATATCCCCTAAATCATAACACTTTAACTTAATGTAAATTACATGTTAGTTTCGAGAATAAATAGGGATGCGGGAAGCACAAAACTGGTCGAAGTGGCGATGCTCGGGGGAGGCTTATGTCCAGCAGTGGATGTCTTTTAGCTGAAATAATGATGAGGAAAATGGGGAGTTCTCTATTAAAGAAGAAGTCTAAGATCATCATCCAAAAGATTTTTTTGAAATGTTACTTTCACTCCCTGTTTTTAGAATTCAAAATCATTTAACGTAATCCCCTCTCAAAGAGGGGGCATTCGTCCTAGCAGGAGGAACATTATGGAGAGAGTATGCCATAAAAGCTGCTAAGAGCTAAGCTGAACTTAAACACAATATTTGTGTAATAAATGTAATAGTCTTAAGCTCCAAGGCTTTCCCAATACTGAGCTTTAGACACGAACTAACTTTTTATTTTATTCAACCCTTATCAACCCGCACTAGACCCGCGTGGTGGATTGCCTGTGTCCCAGCAGTGGGAACAATTAAAAGCTGATTACGCTATCCCACTACCTACTAGACAAAGGTGTCTCCCCCACAGCGTTCTATTATTCCTTGTGTAGTACCTTTTCCGGCCAATCTCCCATAAACAACTATAAGCCATCATGCCAGCGTTTCCTAGGTCTTCCTCAGCAAGGAACAAACACGTAAAAAATAAATAAATAGGTAGGTACCACGAGGTACTCTCTAATTAGGTAGATACAAAAACTGATCTGTACAGATGGTGAATCTATTGTTAACAAAATACGAGTACAACAAGATCGTTATGTAAGTTGCACAATAAAATTAAATTGAAAATAAAAAAACTGATAAGAAATTCTTCTAAATCTTACATGAGCATAAATCGCAAGCAATTATCATAATTCAAGACTTTCCCAGAAATAAACACGGACTATAAGCCCGGAGTTACTCTAAAAGCTTCCAGAAGAAATATTCTTTCCGGTCATAAAACGGAATCGCTTTAGCAATTTTCGCAAATATCTTCGGAACATAGATAAAATTGTAAGTTTTCACGAATATTTTCTTGGAATGGTGTAAACAGGATTTATTATCCGATTGATCTTAGTAGATGTTCTTAATCTTTTAACCGTTTAAGTTTGTCATTTGCCTTTATTTATATCATGTGAGATTCGAGGATAACGAAACACTGTACCTAATTTGGGTTTTATTTTAGTTATGAATATCGAAAAAACTAAAAACCCTTATTGGGAAGATTTAGCAAAACACAACTAAAATTACATTAAATTAAATTCATTCTCTTGGTCAGATAGACTGGCACTTCATGTAAATTACTGTTATTGAGCTACATTTCGTTAGACTAGAAGCTGGTCTTAAAATAAGTTGGGAAAAGGCTAGGCAGATCGTGATGATGATGATGTTGACTCTTCTGATAACTCTTCGGAGAATACAGGCGTGATGTTATAACATTCTAGGGTCAAGTTAACCTTCAGTATGTTATAACTAAACGTATCTTAACAAGTCTCTAAGAAACTCCTTAGTCACCAAATCAGTTTGGTACGTGATTTTTCAAAGACCGTCGTCAATATGAAGGAAAATTTTATGTTCCAAACGTCAGAAGCGACACGAGAATTCACTTTAAAATGACGTCACCTGCTCTGAGGACACAATAACTTGGCTTGTAAGAAAAATTGGCTGACGGTGAAGTCTGAGTCGCGATTTCTTATTATAGTGCTGTGTTTTGTAAAAGAAAATTTTATCAAGAAGGTAAAACACATAAAATAAAAGTTGTCACTCTCATTTCTTCTGAGAAAATAATAAGTAGGTACAACGGTGACATGTGTCAAATCATAGATATACATCTAAAAACCTTTGGTCAATAAAAGAAAACCACGAATAAGTCTGACAAAAGTCTACACACAAATTGCATGCAATTTTGCAAGCAACATGTTTCAGGAACACAAAATGATGTTGCAGCAACAACGCTCGCAACATTGTTTATAACTATACCCACATGATATGTTAGTTGATTACACGATTGTATCGCAGATAACCGTATCAGTAAACCAAATACGACACCAGTCAGTCGCCCCTTTTCACTGGGAACCCAAAAAACCTTATTGAATGGCGGACGGAACAGAATTTTATTAAGCAAACGGGACACTCGCTCCATTCATAAGTGCAGTACAGCGAAAAGGTAGTGGAGGGCATTGGGGTGGTTGGTGGTGGACAGTTGGTGGGTGGTTGGTGGTGCATTCGATAACCACGAGTGCCTCTGTAGATTATGTTGGAAGATTGAATGGAAAATATTTCAATGGTTGATTTTAATGTTATTTATAACATTGGAAGCTTGTGATGTCGAAAATGACGACCGATTGGAACCGCATCTAGTTTTTGACGTTTCATTAATGTCCGTGTAGGTTTATGTGAAATACCTCTGAAACCACGATAAAGGAAGATTCTTGTGCACTAATAAAAGTTTTGATTTATTTTATTGGTTTCATATCTTCCTTAGTACATATTGTATGTCAATTAGTAATTTTGAACTATATTCATATACAGTGTGTCATAATAATGATGGATCTGAACATGATGATGATGCAGTTGCATCATGGACGGTGGTGATGGCGCCAAACAAGTAGCCCAATTCAGGGCCCAGACCATTTAGATTGCTATCAACACGCTAAAATGATATGATGGTTAGAATTCATTTAATTTGTCAAATGTTCCTTAAATCAACGCTGTTAGTTTTTTCTCAAATTTCGTTAATATTGGGTACCATTATTATTTATTTTTAACGTAACGAACATGCTATTTTTAAACCTGTAATAGGCTTTATTTAATATATCAAATATCAAATAAAGCCTATAGTTTAGTATTTTAGCTTAAATGAGAATAGTGGCCATCCCATTCCACTCCATCACTCTCATTTATAAGCTATCTAAAACAGACTTAAGACTTAAAAAAAAAAAAAAAACGTGTTGCACTCCGGGAATGCCGGCAGAAGTGAAAACTTGAATATTAACGTTGTGCATTTTTGATATTTTGGAATGCGGTCTACTCTCCCTCCGTCTAACGAATTTTCCATCAGGTCACGTGTCCTGACGCGAGCTCCGTCTAACGAATTTTCGATCAGGTCACGTGTCCTGACGCGAATTTAACATTTTTTACCCATCACAAAAAAAGTGCACAACGCCGCTAAAGAAGTTTTCACTTAAAAAAAATTGCCTTTAATGTCCCACTGCTGGGCAAAAGCCTCCCTACTCTTTTTCCACCTCTCTCTGTCCAGAGCTGCCAAAGACCAATCTTTATGAAAGGAGTCCAGCTCATCCCGCTATAAGACATAATTATATCATTACAAAAAAAAAATATCATAAAATCGCGTCAGTATTGCTGTACGCAGAACGACTGTAAATAAAATGTAGTAGGTAATAACCAAGGATATAATGATTGAATGTGTAATTTTGCCTTTTGTTATTATATACAATGCGTCATATTTCAGTCAGCATCATTTCCATCGAAAGGGAAAAACACAAAAGAAAAAAACAAATTCCAATTGTTCAAGCTTATTTATTCCCAAATAATCTGTACATCGAATTGATATGCAAAATCAATCGCCATCTTGTTTTGCCGAAAGGATTTTTTCGAATTAAGCCGAGTATATACTTGCGTAGAATAGGGGACCCAAATCAGCGCCATAAACAAAATCTCGATACAGAATTACGGAAGTGACATTACTGGAGCAGAAACAAGTCAACAATCCTTGTTTGTTTGAGTTCACGGGTGGATCGAGGAGGATTCAAAGGGAAAAAATCAGCCGCGTAGAAAATTGGGACCTCGGCACACTTGAATGTGGGAAAATAATCTATGTACTTTCAACGTACAAACACTGTATTGATTGGCTGGCATTTATGGCTTATCGACAAACCTATTCCACCCATTTTACTTTTAGCCCATGTTATCCCATTGCAGGGCAAAGGCCTTCTTTTTCCATGGTTTCCTATGGACAAATTCATGTGGACTTATTTAAAACCTACGATTTTTTGTAATCTAAAGTAAAAAAAACGGGTTGCACTCCGGGAGTGCCGGTAGAAGTGAAAACTTGAATATTAACGTTGTGCATTTTTGATATTTTGGAATGCGGTCTACGCTCCCTCCGTCTTACGAATTTTCGATCAGGTCACGTGTCCTGACGCGAGCTCCGTCTTACGAATTTTCGATCAGGCCACGTGTCCTGCCGCGAGTTTAACATTTTTTACCCATCACAAACAAAGTGCACAAGGCCGCTAAAGAAGATTTCACTTCAAAAAAAAAAATTAACAAAAATTATTTAACTTGAAATTTTAATTTTCTAATACAGTTGTTTTACCTTGACAACATCGTAACTGGATTAGGAAATCAATCCTGAAACTAAACAAATGATGGCTATATTTTTCCAGCAACTTGATTCTCAAGCCAAAAGCTAATATATCGTTTAAAAGCGTACAAAGTGCAGTACTGTACGTTTCCCCTCCCTCTAAAGTATAATTCCCATCCGTATACAGCGCGCCTTACATTAGCAGTAACATCACGTCATCGCCCGCGGCCTTCGTCTTTGAAATATTAACTCGGGCCAATTTATGCCGCCTTGGTAGCCCAGTCGGTGTAACTGATACGGTTATTTCTTTGGTTTAAATTGCTAACTTTATTTGTCAGGCTGTCAAGGTTAACTAGCCCGGATGACTTCTTGGGGTTATTAGGAAAGGCAGGTTTTTAATGGTTTCGGAGTTGTATAACGTTGTCGTGACAAAAATATCGAAGTTTGCTGTAGTAAATTGTAGGAGATTTCACATTATGTATGAGTACAAAATTCTGATATTAATAAACAAAATAGCTAGAATATAACTGAGAAAAATTACATACATATGTTCATAAAAATAGATTTGGGAATTCCAACGATATACAGTATGTAAATCTGTCAATTGATTTTATGTTGAAAATATTATAACAGTGACGAATATGACAAATTAGGAAGCGACAATGGCGGCAGTACGTCTTAACACACTTAATCTCTGGGGTAAGAGTGAAACACCACACACCGCGTTGCTCGAGAGATTCCACAAGGAGTTCCCCATTACGAAAGCCATAAACGATGGTGCCCAAACAATTTATCTTTGATAAAAAATACAAGATCCAACTTCACGAGGATCGCCGATGCGAGGGGTTGTGCCCTGCAGAGCTGCGTATTTTCACGGATGAATCCAAAACAGGTAGTGGTACGGGTGCTGGAATCTTCTCGGAGGACTTCAACATCCATATAGCTACACCATTGGGGGTCCACAACAAAGTGTTCCAGGCCGGTTGCATGGGCATTTCCCTTGCCGCCTCAGCCATTATGGCCAGGGAAGTAAAGGAACACTCAATCCGCGTACTCTCAGACAGCATGGCTGTTCTGCAAGCGCTGAACAGTTATACAGTTGATTCTGGGCTAATATACGAGTGCCACCTGCGCCTCAACCAGGTGGGTAGCCTCAATAACATAACCATTCATTGGATCAAAGGACACAGCGGTTCGCTAGGTAACGATGCAGCCGATGAACTTGCCAGAAGGCGGTCGAGCATGGCACTAGTGGGACCTGAGCCCATCGCGCCACTCCCCTTCGAATACATACGTACTCTGGTAAGAAAACGCACCAGATACCATGGCGAATGTAAGCAGGCCAAGGAAGCACTTCCCACGAAACAGGTTCTTCGTCTAAATAAACTAAAGCTGCGTACTGTTACTGCAGCTTTAACTGGTCATGGGTCATTTAACAAACACCTCTATCTCATAGGAGTAACAGACAGTCCGCTGCAGTGCTGGGCCTGCATGGAGGATGACGAGACAGCGGCGCATGTGCTGCTAAACTGCCCGGTGGTGAGACGGTCAGTAACATCAAGGCGTTGCTGGCCTTCCTTGAGGAGCTGGGGTGGATCGAATGATCGATTTTCCCACCCGTACGCAAAATACGCATATTGTCGTGGTGTTGCGGACACCAGCCCGTATTACCTATTACCTATGACAAATTACTTTCACAAAATCAAATTCGCAATATTTATTGTCATTCGCATTGTGATATCAAAAAATTCCTATTCCACCTGATTGCTTACGTAGGTAATATTGAATAAATTAAAGATAGAATCAAATATCTCAAAAAATTGAAATACATAAATTGATTATTGAAGTTCTCCAAAATGCTTATTAGGGTTTCAGCAGTGCGATTTGTAACCATCTCACCGTAAAAACTTGGGTGAAGTGAGTGTGGAGTGAGCTGTCATTCCAACGAATACTAGAGATTGACAGCTCACTCTAAGTTCACTTCACCTAACTTTTCACGGTGAGATTTTTACAGAATCGGATCGACAGATCATTGTGGAATGCTTTCATTTAAATTCAAAAATATAAGTTGATTATTAAAACTCCATCATCTGTTTCATAATGTCCTGGTTACCACGAAAGCCATCAAAGCATGAAATTGAATTTGTTTTCCATACACTTTTCAACCTAACCCATCTTCCACGTCTCGGCCGTAAAGGGCATTAAAACTGGGACATGGGACATGATAGTAGAAATAAAAGCAGCATTATTGATTCCATCAGCATGTATCAAATATGAACTGTCGTAAAACCACGTTGAATATAAAATATGTCGTTCGTACAGAATCGTAACTTCTGTTTTACTGCAAATATATTTATGCAACCTTTTACCTTATGACTTTGACATCAGACATTAAGGTAACCCCCTTTTTTAATAGATTATGTGCCATGTTTATTGCGGAGGCCAAATGTTCCGTCGACCAATAAAACTCGAGAGGGCAAATTCGGAAATGATGTAAAATAATTTTATTTTTATTAAGGTAGCAAATATTTTAACAATATTTTGCTGTTACCCATATTTCATTGAGACTGAGTTGGCTCTTGATAAGACCCATCAAGTGAAATATGCTTTGTTCAATCACTGTAATGTTAAACTTAAAAAAAATATACATTTGTAAGCAATTCTCGTATTTTAAGAACATTTACAGTCTGATCTCAGTCTGAAAATGTCAAAAATACCTCTAATTTCCCTACAATTTTGACATTTGTTTGTCGCGAGATGAGACTGTGAGAATCATTTCACAATTTTTTCTCGTGTTAAATTTACAATCTAAAGATTTTGTTCATCATTGTATTTGTAAACCCAAAATAAATTATCTACGATTGCGGATAAGAAGTAACTCAGCCTTAACCAAGAAATAGAATGATAAAATAAGCCAGACCTTCCTAATCAGAGAAGGTATTAATTAACATTCAATGAACGTTCATGAAGAGACAGCAAATGACTCGACAATAATTTATTAGAAGACCTTAGCCCGAAACTTGCGACTCGATAACATTAATCACAGTAAGGTTTAAACGAAATCTTTGAACGTTCATGACTGACCTTCACATCTTTTGTATTCAAATATTATGAGAGAGAGTATGCTTAGATGGTTTGGAGGATGAATGAATGGTGACTAACAAAAGGAATTAACAAGGCAGATGTGAATGGAAACGCCTGGTATTTCCATTATACCTTATTGGTGATGTTCAGTGATAGGAATAGGTAGTGCCTATTTGCTTAAACTTCGAAGAACAGAGACAAGAAACGGAGACTTCCTTAGGACTAAATTTTTTACGTTTATTTTTTCCGTACGTACATTTTGTTTCATGCTTTCCAATTACGTCATATTTAAAAATTAATATAAAATACATATATTTGTTACAACAATATTCTATGTGTTTTATTTTTCCTTTAGAGCCCATAGAGGATAAGTTATTATTATGGAGTTATAAATTATAAATGTTATGTCTAGTCGCAAACTTTAGGTAAATATAGACGAATTACTTATTCCAAATAACATACATATTTTTTTAATGTATTTAAAAGTGTAATTGTCCCGAATTTCGGGACAGATGTCCCGGAAAAATTTAGTCCTAAGGAAGTCACCGTTTCTTGTATCTGTTCTTCGAAGTTTAGGCAAATAGGCACTACCTATTCCTATCACTGGACTGATGTTATTCAGAAAGGTCAGGTGGATAGTACTCGCAATCAACGTGTGTGTATGATCAGATAGATGAACATAAACGAGGCAAGAGGTGACCCAGTGGTAACGTTCCCGACTTACGAGTTGTAAGGTCGTGGGTTCGAACCCAGGCGTTTTACTTATTGTTAGTGTAAATAATTTCATCACGACTGCTCTCAAAACGGTGAAGGAAAACATAGTGAGGAGCCGGTTTCAAGCCGGCATGTCCTAGAACCAAAAATTCGAAGACATGTGACATTTACCAACCCGCACAGGGCCCGCGTGGTAGATTACAGTTCATTACCTCTCGAAGAGAGGAGGCCCGTGTCCCAGCAGTGGGAACATGATAGGCTGATTATGGTTATGGAGGCAAGAGGAAAATATGTAAGGATCGTAGCAGGTGACTTTCTGTAGTTTCTGCCTACCACGGGAAAAGGGGGTGAGTTTATGTATAGAGGGTGGCAGGGACTCGATTTCCCTGCCACTGCAATGCAATATAATAATACATATGCAATCTGTTACCATGGATTCAGTATTTGATTCGAAACTCCCATGCGTTGAAATTTCCCAATGTTAAACAGCTGAAAACAATGTACTAGTAAATGGGGCGATTTTTAGTAATACCTAAGTATTACTTTGAACTCAAAGCCACAGTGGGCCCACATGTAACTAAATTGTCGAAGCGGCTAAGTTCTGCAGCCTACATAGTCTACAGAATCCGTCATTTGATTAATGTAGAAACAGCTCGATTAGTATATTTTAGTAGAGTTCCAGAGATAAGCGCGTTCAAACAAACAAACTCCATAGCTTTATTATTAGCATAGATTAACTAATATACCTACAGGGTGGCAGGAATATCGACACGCAAAATATTACCATGGTTCTAAACCCCCTGTGTTGAAATATTTTGTCGGATAACGAAAAAAATCATCTGTTTCACGGAAAAGTGCAAAACCTACGCGGTCGAAATGTTTGTAGATCACACAGTAATGCTATTCTAAACTATATATATGTATAATTTTTTGAAATAATTGAAACGATTAAAACAATAACTAATTGCTATTTTCGTAGGTACGTAAAGCACAACTGTGTACACTGTACATACATAGATCAGTTTATATTATTTGCCTAAAGTGAAAACGTAATTACATTGTTTGCCCGTTTGTTTAATGTAACACAAACTACTGAATTTCGTACATTGTGTACATCAATATTATATAAACTAAGTTTGTTCATACTGACGTCATTGTCGAATATAATAGGGTAAAGTTTAATAACTGAATGAAAGTGTGTTGGGTAAACTTGTGATGTCGTTACGAAATATTGGGCCACGACTTCGATTATATACATGGTGGCAGGACCATCGACGCACAAACTGTTACCACGGATTCAGTACATAACTCTGAACACCCATGCGTTGACATTTTTCGTCAGTTGTTAAAGCTTTTCCATACATTTTGACCGCGTGGGTATTGCACTTTTCTATGAAACAGCAGATTTTTTGTCAATCCGTGAAAAATTTCTACGCGTAAAAATTTCTAGCGTTGAAATTTATCATCGGCTATCTAAAAATCGGCTGCTGTTTAGAATCAAGTACTGAATCCATGGTAACAGTTTGTGTGTCGATGTTCCTGCCACCCTGTATATCGAAGTCGTGGCCCACGACTTCGGAACGACGTCACATGTCTACAATCATGTGCAGAATTCTTAGTTCCAGGTTACGCGTCGATGCGGCTTCCCTGTATGTGAAAGGGTGATAAAGGCAACACTACACATGAATGAAGCAAAGTGTAAAGAAAAATAAGTCAATCTGCCTAGCTTTTGGGGTCAGTTTCCAGTCTAACCGGACGCAGCTTTATTTTATTTGGAGCAACTGCCTATTTATCCTGCATAACCCAGACTGATTGTCAAACTTTTGGGCTTCTGACTACCCGTAACGACTGTCAAAGACCTATGAATGACAACCGGGACCAACGACTTAACGTGGCATAACAAAGCATATTATGCTTTTATTTACAGGTAAAATTTACTTTAAAAAGATCTTTTATTATCATTTTTGCCCATAACTGAATTTATTATGATAACATATTAAACGATACTTACCTACATAACAAAAAATACGAAGTATTCCTATGGGCTGATTTTGCTAAAGTCAAATATCTTTTATCCGTGGAATAAAATTGACATCTGAAAATTCTAGTAAGTATGGAAAAACTGACAAAAATTCATAATTTATTCTCAGGATAAGACTTATTCTAGGTATAAAAGTTTGGTGGAATTTGCCCTAAATAATAAAAATCTCCTAAACAGATTGTATTCAAAATTGTCGAGCAAATAGTTGTAAGTACTTGTAGTAAGAAGCTTTATGACAAAAAAATTCGGCCACATCTATTTTTTTATTTCTTTTTTCATAAATCTGTAGGTACTAACATATTAAATACACAAACATACATATAAATTGAAAGGCTTGTAGCTAAATAATAACAGCCGCAGAGGTCGATCGATCAGGTTAATCTACGCTTGCCGCGGTTGGACCGAGGATGGGTGACCATCTTTACATTCCTCTTCCATCCCCTCCGTATCTCGGAAAGGACATTAAACCGTTGGTCCCGGCAGTAATTCCGGGATCTTTGGCAGTCATTACGGGTCGTTCTCATCATGATTTTTTCAGCCCGGAATCACCCACGGCTGGGTACAGGCCTCTCCTTTCGTTTATAATACTTCCCGGTTCTGTGCGTCTCTCATCTATGTGCACGGGTAGGTCGTTGGTTTTGTTATAAATACTTAAAAAATACTTACCAAACAAAAAATACTAAGTATTTCTAAATAATAATAGAAAAATCTTAAAAGTACTTGTAATAGGAAGCTTTATAAGATTTTTCGGCCACTTCTATTTTCTATGTTTTTTCTTTAAGTGGCTTCTAAAAGAAATATTGAAAACACGTGTGTTCAACAAGGCATTTCAAGACATTTCGTAACTAAGATTACTGTCGTCCATATTAAGTTTTATAAAAGCTTTATGGATATTTTGACGTCTTCAGATTTTTTCTGAAACACTCCCAGAAATAAATGCGACGTTATAATGTTATCCTTCACCTCAAGAGTCGTGGTGACCTAAAACTTTTGGGTATACATAAAATTGCTTTTTGTCCAACACACAAAAAGTTAATAATTAATTTTGAAGTAAACTGGGCGGTTCCATTTTATTTTTCTTTTGTTTTATTTGAGATTTGAGAAGCTGATTATTAAGTCTGGAGTCTTTTGACGGTATTTTAAATAGCAGGAGAAAATGAAAAAAATTTGAAGGTTTGTTTTGCCTACTGAGCGTTGAGCTCGTATTTAGGAAAAACCTATCCAAAATGTGTTGGTCTAGTGGTCGCAACTGTGACTGCTGAGCGAAGTGTCCCAGGGCCGATTTTCAGGTAAAGCAAAATGTCATTAAATTTTTCCATGTATTTCCATGATTTGTGCCTGGTTAAAAGCAAAAGACTTACCTGTACGATCCCTTGCTAGACCATACATTACTTTTATATGAGAGATGAATGGAATCAAAGAAGGTAAGTATTAAAACACTACTGTATTGTCCCAAAGGTACTTAAAGGTAAAATGAGCTTAATGGACTGATGGTGTGGCAATGAAGTGAGTGACGCGGCCCTTGTTGGCTGTAACGAGAACGCCTGGCTCACTTGATAGCCCAATGCGAACTGAACTAATTATTATGAGTTGAAATTAATGTGTGGCGTGAACTGCTGAATGGCAGAATGTGCGGTTGCACCGTACATGCCCCTTGTTACAGGAAACTTAACCCCTTGTAACACCACTAGAAAAATGTATGTATAACAAACACTACAGCCTACCCTTGGAAATAAAGGCGTGGTGGAAATAAAGGTGGTGTTGTACTTGAGATGTAACTCTAGACAAGCGATGAAACTCTCCTACCACCCATCATAATATAACCTTAAACCTATTTGTTTTGCCTACTGAACACATCTGTGATTATAACGAGCCTGTCGTCCATCGCAAACCGATTAGATTCTCAACAACACGCCATTAGAAACGACAATCAAGGGAATGTTTTGCGAGGCACGAACAAACACCGTCCCAACTGAATTGAGTAACCTGTTGTCTGTCATGCTCTCCTGGTACTCCGCCGTAATGAGATCGGGTAATGTGTTTGTCTAAACATCGTTTGTATCTATCTTTACTGATGGTGTGATTAGTGAATTTATTTGAATCTCCTAACACCGCTGACGCTTTCATTTTGCTTTGTTTTTAAAGGAAATTCTAACTAGATTTTTCCATTTTTCGGATTGCAGTAATCAAATAGAATATTAGAGTTGGCATCCACAACATTCATTATTCATTTATTCTTTGGAAACTAAACAAAAGTAAACTAACAGTTTCAGCAGTAAAACATAAACCAAGTCGACCAAGTTTCCATTAGCAAAAAATATCAAAATTCAAGCATGAAATAAAATCATTTTTAAATTTCGTGACGTCTAACATAAAATTTAGTGCTCACGAGCTCACACGAGCGACACGAGTTAACAGCAGAGACAACTGCAGCCATCGACAGCAGTGAACGCGTGTCGGCGGCTGCCGTCGACAACTTGCGCTCGTGTATTTGAGTACGGTGCTCAAATACACGAGCGGCACTTCCCCGACCCTTGCTCGAGCCAGCCCGCGCCGCTGAGCCTGTAGTTTTAAATTCGTTCTTAAATAATTCAGGTCCAGCCTCTCCCTTGCTGCCCTCTCCCAGCGACGCCCTAAGCCAAGGTGCGGACCCCACAGGGGGTGTCCTTAGCGTGTAGTAGCTTAGTTTTTAAGCCCTGGCTGGAGGCCTTAATAATTGAGGCATCCACTGGCAAGCCCTGTTAAGCAGCTGACAACCTCATGGTTGAACTGTGAGATGCCATTCCCAAAAAAATACACGAGCGGCATGTTGTCGACGGCTGCAGTAGCCTCTACCGTTGACTCGTGTCGCACACTTAATTATAGTTTCTTCATAATTTTATCACAAAAGATAAAACATTTTACATCTACATTCGTAATACATTCGCATTAAAGTTTATAAGCACACGTATCTCTTTGCACCGCAGTGTAACTACTAAACAGCGGTAACTTATGTGGTTTGTGTTTAAAATATAATATACTACACTGGCTGCCCATTTCCCCAGCTCAAGTCCCAAAGGTGCCATTCCCACTAAATTCTGTAAAAGCTTCGCTTCTCTTGCTCACATGCTTGCCATTCCAACATACCAAAATGTGTACTTACTTGTGGCCTCAAGTGTATGAATACAAATCTCACTCAATTCTGAACTATGGTTACAGGCAATAAGGTTTAATATCCTTCGGAAGTAGAGTTCGGAATACTTTTGTTTATACAAGGAGTTTCGATGTAATATTATGCGTGGTTATGAAATCATTACGTGTGAGTTAAGATTAATTTTCTTTAATTAATTGTTTTATAAGGCTTATAATGCGATCAATAGGATCTAAGAAGGCTTCGTTATTACGTCATTATCTGATGCTTTTAGCATAAATTATTTTCATTATTCGGAGTTTCTAGTCAAAGCTGATTAGACTGTTATAATTAGATTTAAATCTTAGCTACTTACTCTCGATCGTAAAGTTACTAATTAAAGGTTCTTATTGATAACTAGTTTTTGCTAGCAGCTTGTCCTACGGGGACGTACTACAGATATAAAAAGTATCCTAAGTGATACTATCTGGGTGCCAAATTTCATCCAAATCCTTTTAGCTGCTAATACCTCATAACTCATCTAGTTTTAAAAAATATGATTAACGTGTAAAAGTGTTTGTATGTACAAACCTACTTAGAGAAATAAAATCATTTATCATAAAAACTTTCACATTTATAATATAATTATTACCACTGGCTTTTCTCAGCGGCTTCGCCCGCGTGTATGTCAGAAATTATCCAGATTATAAACAATCGGGGTGCCAAATTTCATCCTAATCCGTTAAGCTGTTTTTGCGTGACTGAGTAACAAACAAACTTCCACATTTAAATATAATATTAGTGGTATAGTGGAATAACTTTGAAGAATCTTAGCTGTATGTTGTTAGTTGATAAAGCTAAAAATATTCGAGTCTACAGTGTTTTAGTTGTGTGCAATCAGCATGTTTGTTGTCAGACTACCAAACGGCTTTCACAGGATTATTGTTTTGCAAACATGGCGGCTTAAGCCTCGGCACTGTAGAGTTGGTATGTACATCAGGAAAAGCGGTCCACATTTTCTCAAAATCTAACAGAATTATAAGCATCTGTCTCTAGTACTAACTTGGTTCATATCTTTACCTTTTATTATTTTCTATTGATTAATCGAACCTTTAATATTTCCGATTTTGCGCTCCTAAAATTATTATTGAGCACTCCATATAATGATTGCGCCTCTTTTTGTAAACCTCAAATAATTACTATTTTGAGGTCCTAAAAATACTAAATAGCCAAGGCACCACTCGTTTCGCTCGCTCGGCTCGCGCGCGGCTGATCACAATTACATTTGGTCGGGTGCCCCAATTCGGCTCGCGAGTGGTTGGCCACAGCTCCAACCTAACCAAGACCAGCCGTGCGACCAACTGTGAGCAAAGGTCAGAAAGTTAAAAAAAGGCTTAATTAATCAAAAAAGTGTGCACCATTAGAAGCGCACAAAGTTTATAGAGGATCACTTTTATATAACCGTTATAATCATAGTGCCGTTTTCAATTTCAGACTAGATGAATCAAATTAGAAAATTAACATTTTCAAAGTCAATTATCATCCTAAATTAATATGATCAAGCCTAATACCCAGATACTATACCATTACGCTTGGCAAACAATGAATAAGCGAACTGTATTATTAATATAATTGCTAATCACAAGATTAATAATTAATTGTGTTTATTATGATGATTGTATGAGAGAAACCTCTCATACATTTTTTATGAGAAGGAGATTACATTGACACACCCGCTTGTCTCCATGTCATGGCTGAATGAATGGATCGTTTAAGTTTTCCAGCACCTCATCATCTTCCTAGCCTTTTCCCAACTATGTTAGGGTCGGCTTCCAGTCTAACCGGATGCAGCTGAGTACCATTATTTTACATGGAGTGACTGCCTATCTGACCTCCACAACCCAGATACTGGATAATACGATACCCCTTGGTAAGACTGGTTGTCAGACTTTCGGGTTTCTGACTACCCAAAGATCCACGAATGACAGTCGGGACCAAAAGCTTAACGTGCTTTCCGATGCACGGAGTTCGGTATGTAAAGATGGTCACCCATCCACAGAACAGCCTTGGCAAGCTACCTATAAACTATAAAAAATAAAATAAATACATATAATATTCTAACCCAACTAAAACAATTTACAAACTAAAATATGGCGTCGAAATATTCCTCCACATCGCTGTCGACTGGTAATGTACTCAAAAGACTGGCGGCATTGCCACGTTGTATGGCAATGCTTAGCTTCTGGCCAAGGTGAACGCCAGCCCTTGGGTCACGGGAAATGTCAACCAGCCTCTTATATTAGCGGTACCTAGTAATAAACCTGAGGCACACATTACTAGTTTAAGTTTTGTTTTTGTTTTTTTTTTTTGTTTTTGTGTGAATATTGTGTGCTTTACTTAACCTGGGTCAAATAAACTTATTTTCTTTTTTTCTAATTCTTTTTAGCAGCCGGGAAGCCTAAAAACCATAACCCAAAAAACTACGCAGTTTTCACCCTCGGCTGGCAAACCATTACAACAAAACCTACTCAATAATAAAAGCAAACAAAACTAATTACACGCAGTAATGCGTGCGGATCCGGGACCCCGGGACCCCGGAGTCCGGGATCCGTCAGGGGGTAGCCACACGACCCAACAGGGTCGTGGACAGGTCACGACCGGCGTGCCTGTCATTAACATGGTCGCATGTATTATCTTTATTAAGGGTAATGTGTTATAATGTTATTCTGCTGAGTTTGTTAGCAAACTTATGAGAAGGACTGATTTGTTTTTTTTAACATTGTTAAAGAACAACATAGAGTTTTTAACATTTTAAAAAGAGTAACCGTTGAGTTTCTTCTCCATAGAAAAAAAACAATTGGATCCTTGCACTACTTCTGACGTTTCATAGGTGGCCATGTAACTTTATGTAAAAAAATAAAATAATTTGAATTTGGTTTATTTCGAGTTGTATCTAGGTCTGTATGTTTCATTTTAATTGAAGATGCTACTAAAATCCCCGCGCTGAATGTGGACTATTCGTCACACGAAGATTCCCCTACGGTGTTAGTTACAATAACGGTCTTCAAGCAATGGTGCTGGGTTCATAGCTGGGCATAGAAAACATCGTAAGTACCCCTTGCGTAAATTAAGATACAATTCTATGAAATCTTTTAAATAAAACGCCTTTAGAGGTATGAGGAACAAGGTGTAAAGTTCACTCATACTCTTTATAAAAGGGAGGATCCTCCGACCAGATGGGTGTTGTGTCTGGCGGGCAATTGCCCCACGACTGATGTCGGGAAGTTTGTATGTATGCTAACTGAGCGGTAAACTCTGCTTGCGAGATGCAGGACTTGCGTGACGTCAGTATGACGTGTTGTTCGCATGTGGCGTTGTAGATACCGGTACACGCCTATCATACATTTTATTGCCTTAGAAAGTGTGACGCTGACGTCTGTCACACTTTTTTTTACTTTTTTTTTTTTGGGTGGGAAATCATCAAATGACCTCTCCCGCTCTGGGCTGAGCGGAAGGGCGTGTCAGACTTTTACTGACTAAAACCCACCCGTGTGCCTTCAGTTGCCTGTGCCAGGGGCCACGGTATCTCTTTCGAACAACCCGCCAGCCCTCCAGTGACACTATTTCAAACCTAACATTTATAAAAAATATTCATACCGTATCATCATCTGCCTAGCGTTTTCCCAACTATGTTGGGGTCAGCTTCCAGTCTAACCGGATGCAGATGAGTATCAGTATTTTACATGGTGCGACTGCCTATCTGGCCTTCACAGCCCAGTTACTGGATTATAATACGATACCACTTGTTAAGACTGGTTGTCAGGCTTTCAGACTTCTGACGGCCGGGATGTAACGGCTGTCAAAGATCCACGAATGACATCCGAGACCACCGGCTTAACGTGCTTTCCGAGGCACGGAGGGGTCTCGGTATGTAAAGATGGTCACCCATCCACGGACCAACCGCGGCAAGCCTAGCTTAGCCTGATCGATAAAACCGTGCGGCTGTTATCACTTAGCCACAAGCCCCTCAAATATTGATACCGTATAATATAATTATACCGTATAATCAAAATATTATATAATATCTTCTAACTAATTAAAAGAGTTACCCCGGCCTACGTCTCCCCTCTCCCTATAGCCCTATCAACAGGTCGATGAACCCCGTTAATTAAACGTGCCCGGCAGTAAATTTATTTACATCTGTGATGGACATACCTTTATGTAAATGGAACTGGTTACGAAAAAACATGAGATGAAGGTTTTCATTACCAGTGTTGTTGGTTTACCTAGGTGTTTCTCACAAGTAGTGAGTCAGTGTGAGCCTATAATGTTCCCACTGCTGGGACACAGGCTTCCTCTATGAGAAGAAGTGGCCTATAATCCACCACGTGGTCCCAGTGCAGGTTGGTAGATGTCACGTGTCTTCGAGTCTTTTTGTTTCTAGGACATACCGGTTTCCTGGCGATGTTTACCTTCACGGTTTTCAGAGCGGGTGTGTAATGTTTGGTATAATAACAGATAGTCTAATTTCATTTGACATAACTTTCATATGATATAATTTTCATATTTATATGCTATAAAAACATTTAACCTAATTTCATATGATCTAATGTTATATTTGATATAATTTTCATTTTCTCTAATTTCATTTAGTATAACGTTCGTTTTATATAATTTTCAAATTTTATAATGCTCTTTTTATATAATGTTCATTTGCCCTAACTTTTATATTAACTATTTTTCTAAGGTAACGGATCGTTCTTGAGAAAAGCAAATTATATTGTAACCTATCCTCAAAACATTAAAGTTGCTTCTGCATCGTCTGCGGTGCTGTGGAAAGTGCAACCCCTTCGCCCTTACGTACGCTCACCTCCACAGCTTCGGTTTGCTGGTCGACTCCGGCGACAACATATCGTAACATATCGTAGAATTTCAATAATCAGTTTTTGCAAAAATAAAAGTAGACATTTCCAATTATATTAAACGTTACTTATAGATTTTGAAAATTATAGCAACTGAATACTATATTACTTGAATATTATTTCAAATGTGCATTATATAAACTGTTCATTATACCGTATGAAATTAGGTAAAATGAAATTATATTAATAATTCATTATATCATTTGTTCGTTATACTAAAAAAAAAGGGGTTGCACTCCGGGAGTGCCGGCAGAAGTGAAAACGTGAATATTAACGTTGTGCATTTTTGATATTTTGAAATGCGGTCTACTCTTCCTCAGTCTTACAAATTTTCGAATAGGTCACGTGTCCTGATACGAGCTCCGTCTTACGAATTTTCGATAAGGCACGTATTTTGACGCGAGTTTAACATTTTTTACCCATCACAAAAAACTCTCCCTCCATTTTACGAATTTTCGATCAGGTCACGTGTCCTGACACGAGCTCCGTCTTACGAATTTTCGATAAGGCACGTATTCTGACGCGAGTTTAACATTTTTTACCCATCCCAAAAAACTCTCCCTCCGTCTTACGAATTTTCGATCAGGTCACGTGTCCTGACGCGAGCTCCGTCTTATGAATTTTCAATCAAGGCACGTGTCCTGACGCAAGTTTAACATTTTTTACCCATCACAAAAAAAATGCACAACGCCGCTAAAGAAGTTTTCACTTCAAAAATGATATTAAATGAAATTAGGTCTTATGATCATTAGAACTTTTGTTATTATATCAAACGTTACACGCCCTTTCAGAGCAGTGGTCATGAAATAATTTACACAAAGTAAAGCGCCTGCCTGGGTTCGAACCTACGATCCACAACTCGAGTAAGAGATACGATAATGATACATTACCGCAGTAAAAATATAAACTACTCAGCAAGTTTTACTTAATACCAACATTACACCAGACATACGTATTGCAACTCCATAAATATCAGGCATACGTCCCAAAAGGCAAAATATTAAAACCGAATAGTTCACATTCACTAAACAAAATAATACCAAATTAATAAGTGTACGAAATTAATATATATTTGTGTATGGTAAAGCCTACGATAGACCGAATCTTAATAATCCTTCCAACGGACCTCTATTTATTTATAGTCAGGACAATCCCGAGACTCAGCACGTATCACGACAGGGCAAGTCCCCACAAGGTCGTCAACAGATTGAGTCTGTGCCCGCTAATTATCGCTCCCGCTGTTATCTTTATGAACCTGAGTATTGTCATGTAAGCCTGGTAATATAGGACGTAGAAGGATCGGAACAGATGAGCAAATTGAGGTGTATTGCTTTCTTTTTGGGTGAAAGTACCAGGGTATAATGAGACATAAGGATGTTGTGGACATGTTTTTGGACGACAGATTAACTTGTATCTTGGGAGTGTATTTGATTTATGTAGATGGAATTGTATTGTTATTGTATAATATAATTGTAACGGGTACTTGTCGTATTGATGGCAAAAAGCTGAAATATTTTTGGCCCAAAATTCAGCTGCGAGAACACCGCTCACTGACGCAGTCATAAGATCATCAAATGCACAGGTGACAAGGCATGCGGCACAGGATGGAAGGTGGACCATTGTTTGTGGGGAGGTGCCGCATACTCACTTGAGATCAGAGCCGCCCGTGAACCCCCATCTGTGGAGATTGTCTTGTTATTCTGGTCATTCATGATCTCTTCGTAGCCCTAGCCGCGATGAAAGGCTAGTGAAGATATTAAATACAAGCTCGAAATGTTACTAATGTTACTAGTGTTGTTAATGTGTTGTTATATGGAGAGAAATCCTAAAACTACAGAAGGATAAAGCACCAGGCTATGATTTAATCGACGCACAACTACTCAAGCAGCTGCCTAGAAAGGGCATAATTCACATCGCGGCCATCTACAATGCCTTCTTAAAACTAGCAATTTACCCCGCCCAGTGGAAAATTGCGCAGGTTATAATGATACCCAAACCAGGCAAACCGCTTCACGATGCAAGCTCCTATAGACCAATAAGCCTACTCCCGTGTTGGGAAAACTCTTCGAAAAAATATTGCTAAACAGGATGCGCCCCTGTTTACCGGTAGTTATTCCTCTTCACCAGTTTGGCTTCAAAGAGCAACATGGAACTATTAAACAGATACACTGTATTACGGATACTATAAGTCGTGCACTAGAATGCAAACAGTTCTGCTCTGCCATCTTTCTTGATATTAGCCAGGCGTTTGACAGAGTGTGGCATGAAGGACTTCTCTTCAAACTTAAAAAGCTGCTGCCTCATTCCTCCTTTTCGATTTTACGATCGTATCTACACAGTAGATGCTTTCAGAGGAAATTTAACAACGAAGTTGCTCCTTTAAATGAAATTCTCTCAGGAATACCACAAGGAAGTATACTAGGACCCATCTTATAGGTACTTGCTTTTTAGCGCAGACCTTCCAACGCACGCTGATACTATAACTGCTACCTATGCGGATGATACAGCCCTTTTGTCGGTACACGTGGACCCTGCTATAGCAACAGCCAACATACAAACCCACATCCATGAAGTGGAAAAGTGGCGAGATAAATGGGGTATTACGGTTAATCAAGGAAAATCGATCCATGTGACCTTCACCATAAGAAGGCAGACTTGGCCCGCAATAAGACTTCATAATGAAGAAGGTCCTCAAGCAGATGATGCCAGATATTTGGGTATTCATCTGGATCGAAGACTGACCTGGAGAAAGCATATCTGGACCAAGCGTAAACGAAAGCGATGCGAAAGTCAGACCAATGTACTGGCTGATAGGTCGCAAATCAATCCTGTCACATGAAAGCAAGATACTATTTACGAGATCATCCTTAAACCAATCTGGACTTACAGAATCCAGCTGTGGGGTACTGCTAGCAACAGCAACATAGAGATTCTGGAAAGATTTCAAAGCAAGACATTCAGTGCCATGCTATATATACGCTATTACGTGAGTAACAAATATATACACGAGGATCGCTTGATATTTATAATTGATTCGATGTTTGACATAACAACTATCATATGTACACATTATGGAATGCAATAAAGTATTGAGTATATAATGAAAGCTATTAGACGATAATATCAACTCACGTCAATGAACTGGCATCCAAACTAAAAGGCACAGGAAGTATTACACATTCCCGATTGAAACGGCATAGTGTCTCTACACTTACCGTGAGATTTGATGACACCAGATGAAAGGGATTCATAGGAATTCCCTCTGCTAACAATACATAGATCGAGATTCCTCATCTGAATGGCTTATTGTGTTATCAGAGATTGCCAAGTAACAGAATTCATTAAAAAAAAATGTGTTGCTATGTTGTAGACGAGTATACATTAGACTACAGATGAAGAGGAGTAGCCTCAGCAAATAACACACACACGCACGCACTTCCAACGCTATTGTCACGGACGATACTGAGAGCTCCTGCGCTTATACACACATTCACAGCATGTTTGTACACTTGGTAAACACAAGTAAAGCGCGTGACGCTTCGTGAGATAAAAATACTATACTGTTACGAGAGAAGAATCACGTGTTGTTAGGTTTTTTTGGTTCTAGGATATGCCGGTTTCCTCACGATGTTTTCGTGCACCGTTGTGAGAGCAGTGGTGATGAAATAATTTACACAAATTAAAGCTTAGTATTAGTCCAATGTATACTCCACAATATACCTTTTACTACTTGTGTAAATTATTTCATCGCCACTGCTCAGGCTCACATTTGTAAAATTGGTTTTATTTTTGTAAATACTCATACGGTGACTTAATTATCTAGAGGTCAGTCCACTCAATGCAACCTAGACCCACGAAAACCCACGCAACGAAATAAAAATAATTCGATGACTCCTTTGTTTTTGAGGAGTACCTAGAAAATCTAATAAAAACTCAAATTCTTAGAACGATGGCAGAACCCTTACTTTCATCTAAAGCCTACGATTACATCGAAAAAGAAAACAGGTTAGGAATATTTTCTACCAGAGAGACAGCGTCTAAAAAGTAGGTAGGTACGTAATATAATCTGTTGGGAAAATGTGCCGTAATAAAATATGAAAAACCTTTTTAAATCCTCAAAGTTATAATAAATTTTCTACGTACATTATTTTAGCGGGTCGTTAATTAATAATAATGCAACGTACCAGAGAACACAGAAGGTTCCTTTCACAAAGCAATGTCGCACACAGATGACATTCCATGAAACAAGTTGCAACATGGCGCTTTGAGAGTACATAGGAAGAACATCCAGAATGTTAACTCTTAACAACACATGATTCTTCTCTCGTAACGATATAGTATTTTTATTTCACGAAGTGACGCGCGCTTTCCATGTGTTTACTAAGTGTACAAACACGCTGTGAATATGTGGAAGCCCAGCAGCTCTTGGTACTGTCCGAGACATTGGCGTCGGAAGTGGGTGTGTGTGTGTGTTATGTGTTGATGCTTCTCGTATTCACGCACACATTCACAGCGTGTTTGTACACTTATTTACTACAAACAAAGCGCGTGACGCTTCGTGAGATAAAAATGCTGTATGAGCAATGATAAGTCAAGTTCACGGCGTCGGTCGTCAAAATCAAATAAAGTGTCGGTTAGACTGCTGGACTAACTGCTCAGGCAAACGGCGGCAGCTGCATAATTGGCAGTTTTGGACAGTTATCGGTTTTATAGAGCTACGATTCTGTCACTCGTAGACTCAGACAGTCTATAAGTGGCAGAAACGTAGATCTATAAAGCCTCTGTACAGTCTCTTTCTAAAGCTCGATGTTATCAGTAGCATCATCATTTCAGCCGAAAGATGTCCACTGCTGGACATAGGTTTCCCCCAAGCACTGCCACTTCACCGGTTCAGTACTTCTCGTATCCAGCGGATTTCTGCGGCCTTCACCAGGTCATCGGTTCACCTTGTTAGAGGACTTCCAATGCGACGTGTTCCGGTACGAGGTTCCAGAATCTCGATGGGCTCAAGTTTAAATCGTCAGTCGTTACTAAACTCGCAGGCAAAGCCACTAACTAACTACTAGTTGTATAATCCATACTATGTCGATAACAACATTAAAATCTGGTCCAAAATCGATCAGTTTCATTTTAATGCGTAACAAAGAGTATTTCTGCATGATTAATTACTGAAAATTCTGCAAACATGGCGGTGCTAAAGGAAATAATTATGTTGATAATAAACGACCTTATTATTTTTGTCCTGAACACCTGAATATAAATTGCCGTTAATTTTTTTCAGCGTAAATAATTATATTGGCACTTCATTTTAAAGAAAGATGTATGGATTGTTTGAAAGATGATATGGCTAGAAATGAAGTGACGGATTATCATCTGCCTAGCGTTTTCCCAGCTACGTTGGGTTCGGCTTCCAATCTAACCGGATGCAGCTGAATACCAGTATTTTACACGAAGCGACTGCCTTTCTAACCTCCACAACCCAGTTACTGGACAATACTATACCCCTTGGTGAGACTGGTTGTCATATTTTCGGGCTTCTGACTACCCGTAACGGCTGTCAAAAATCCGCGAATGACAGCCAGGACCAACGGCTCAACGTGCTTTCCAAGGCACGGAGGGGTCTCGGTAAGTAAAGATGGTCACCCATCCACAGACCAACCGTGGCAAGCGTAGCTTAACCTGATACATCGACCTGATCGGCTGTGTTTACGGGCCACTCGGGATTGATATGATGGCTAATAAAGATGTATAGAAGAAGTTATGCTGCGCTGATCTCAAATTACGACAAGGGCAGGTGGTTGAAAATGTTGGCACTCCATTTCCTGACAACTCTATGGTTTTACTGCATATTGGACCTCGTATCCTTCTTTCATGTTTTCTGTCCCTGTCCACGACATGTAGCTCGTAATATGGGTAAACACATCCATGTTATCGTTCCATTCGTGGCCACTTGCGGTGGGGACTGTAATAATATACAATACCATGTGAGTTTTATGAAAAGAAAACTGGATAAAATGGACGGTAGGTACACTTGGGTGGCCTGAATAAGGCTGTTCCGTACAACGTTGATATAATAATTGTATAGAAAAGTGTTTGTTTAAAGTAGATGTTTATTCTTTCCCTGATATTGAAATGTTTGTTTGCAACGCTACCCAACACAGTAGTTGGCAGCATAATCTGCCTATATTGTTCCCACTGCTGGGACACAGGCCTCCTCAATTGGAAATGGGGTAAATTGGGAATGGGACATAATCCACCACGCGGGCCTAGTGCGGGTTGGCAGATGTCACATGTCTTCGATTTTTTGGTTCTAGGACATGCCGGTTTCCTTCACCGTTTGGAGAGCAGTGGTGATGAAATAATTTACACAAAGTAAAGCACCTGACTGGGTTTGAACCTACAACTTTGTTGGCAAACTAGACGTTCTTCATACCCATCCAAAATATGTGATTTTTCCAATCGGTTCATTGATCAGATGTTCATTATAGAAGACATATAAAACAACATATTATTATTTAATTAAATATAAGTTGTCATGTTAGTATAGTCAGAATCAGAATCAGAAATATTTATTTGCCAACAATGTAGGTACCGGTTTGAGATGGTCAACAGTTCTATTTTATTTTTATTTTATTTATTTGGGAAAACAAACAGTGACACTTTACATTTTATAGGAAGAAATACAAAAAGATTATATACGGCCAAATGTGTAACCAACAACATTTTCCACGGAATACACATAAAAAATAATAATCTTTACAAACCATGCTATTTAAACTAAAACCTACAAACTAAAATAATTCAAGTTAAGGAAACATATTTTCTTGTGTCAAATGGTAAAACAAAAGTAAATTTAGCAAACAAAGCAAAAACTCAGAAGGCATGCAAATCTTAATCAAAATTAAAATGACTATTGACCAAGTGTTTTGAGTACAATATTATTGAATCTACCAGCAGAAAGAGCAAACATATCGATATGATGGAATTGTATGTTATAATTATTAGTAAGTCGCCGCAGGGGTGCCCGCATACCTGCGTTACTGCGACAAGAGATAACTGCAAACAGCGGCCGTGCGCGCACCCCGCGACTTACTGTCGTTCTAGGAACTATGTAACTTATTTTATTACGGGTATCAATACAGTCATATACATTGCTACACAAATCAAACAAAAATACCGTCTCTAGGAGAATGCGTCTTGATTTATACTTCTTAAGCAAATAATCATAAGATAAATCTGTGTGGAAGCAACGGTAATGCATGGCTTTTAAAAATGTTCTTTGAACCTTCTTAATACGTTCTGAATACTTATTGTAAAAGGAATTCTATACTGGCACTGCGTATTCGAGCTGTGATCTGATCAGAGACTTGAACAAATATAAATAGGTAGAGAGAGGGGCGCATAAACTCCTTGGCTCGCTCATCACAAAACCGTACATTCGATAGGCATTATTTACAACTTTGTCAATATGGGCATCAAGGTGAAGTTTATCGCCAAGGAGAATGCCAAGATCACGAATAAGGGACACCCTTGATAGTGCAGTATTATCCAAAGAATATGGTTGCCTGAAAACATTCTTATTTTTCGTGAAACTGATACAACAGCATTTAGACAAACTCAGTTGCAATTTATTATATTTGCAATATTCACTGAAGCTATCCAGATCCTCCTGTAATAATGTGCTGTCTTGCAAATTTTTGATGGGCCTAAAAATTTTGAAATCGTCAGCATAGAGCAAGACTTTAGAATTTCTAAAACAAGTGTCAATGTCGTTTATAAAAAGATAAATAAAAGTGGTCCCAGAATCGAACCCTGAGGTACACCGGAAGATACACTAATAGTTGTAGCAGATCTGAAACCGTTATCTACGACCCTTTGAGTTCTATTTGTGACATATGAAGAGAACCATCGGAATAAATCACCGCGTATACCGTTAAATGAAATTTTATTCAGTAGCAACTCATGATCAACCTTGTCGAACGCCTTTCGAAAGTCTGTGTAAATGGCATCCACTTGAGCACGAAAATCCATATTATTGAACAAATAATCCATAAATGCCACTAAAATTTGTAGTAGTCGATCTTTTCTTTACAAATCCGTGTTGTTGTTGAATTAGGCTATGATGAAGAACAGGATATACTTTATCGTGGACTAATCTCTCAAAAAGTTTTGGCAGGCCAGACATATTGCATATAGGACATTAGTTCTCAACATCCTGCTTAGAGCCCGATTTATACATTGGTGTTATGTTCGCACTCTTCCATACCTCGAGGAAGATTCCTTGTGCCATTGATTTATTAAACAAAATATCTATATGAGTGTAAATATGTTTAGCGGTAGCTTTGAGAAACATAGCTGGGAAGACCGTCTGGGCCTGGACCCTTAGTTGAGTCTAAAGAATTAAGTGCCCTCAGTATCTCATTCGTGCTTAACTCTATCTTACTGTAGTGTACGTATCTTCTAATATAAAACTATGTAGTTGTTTTTGTAGTTATAGCGCCCCGCTTGTAACCAACGTTCATATGTAGATAAACTCCTGATTCTTCAGTATACAGCATATAAAGATAATGTACTAAATCTACGATACCCATTTTCAACTTCTGAGTTTTTTTTTTTAAATATTACAACTTTCTTTCAAGAGTTCGTAGATTCCTACTTTTGTACAACCTTCACCATAATACAGTGAAACTCCCACAAACCCAGCACGTTCACACTTCAGATCAAACAGTCCAGGAGACTTAAGTAAATCAAGTAGTGACGGTACTAACAAGTCGACTAACTAACTAAGCAAAGAACAATAATGAGATGAACCAACACTAGTTAGAATTTGTGTCCTCTACATCACGGAATAATTGGGGACAGAAGGTTGGCTCCATACATCATCATCTGCTTAGCCTTTTTCCAACTATGTGCAGATTAACAGGCTGCAGCTGAATACCAATATTTATATGGAGCGACTGCCTATTTAAGCACCAGAACTTAGTAACTTGGTAACGCGATACCCCTTGGTAAGACTGTTTGTCAGACTTTTGGCTTTCTAACTGGCCGGTAACGGCTGTCAAAGATTTACGAATGACCGCCGCAACAAAATATTTTATGTCACATAAACCTACATGGGCACTTATGAAACGTCAGAAGCACGGTTCCCATTGGTCGTTTTCTATGGAGAAGGTCACAGAAACTCCACGATTACTCTTTTAAAAATAATTGGCTTTTACAATGTTTTCAAATTACAGTGTTAACAGGTATGAGAGGACAGCGTAGACCTGTCAACAAGTACCAGTTACTTAACAAAATAGAACCGACGGCTGAACGTGCTTTCTGAAGAGGGGTATCGGTATAAAATGGATGGTCACCAATACACCGCCCAACCGCAGCTAGCGTAGCTTAATCTTGATCAATCAACCCATATGACTGTTATAACTTAGCCGCGACTTACTTAAGCGATTTACTTGTGGTAACCAAGTGTACGAACACGCAGTAAATGTGTGCATGAAGACGAGTAGCATCAACACTTAACACATACACGCACTCACACACACACACACACTTCCAACTTCGCCATTGTCTCGGACGGTGCTGAAAGTTCCTGCGCTTACACACACATTCACAGCATGTTTAAAGCACGCGTCGCTTCGTGAGATAAAAATGCTGTACTGGCGCGTCTATGTGTTGGTCGTTGTCGCTCGTTGCATAGAGCAAACCTTCTGCGCCTATCTATTGTGTGTCTGCATGCTGATGAACATTGTCCAAAATGATTTGATTTAGACGCGCAGATTTGATTAGAGGCTGATGGTTCTTGGCGCTGGTAAACTTTACTGTGAACTTACTGTTGGTATGAATGCTAAAATGAGCTTAGAATTTAGACACGAATCACGGTTAGAGAAAAGAATTTGTTCTGTTTTGCAGCCAAAGGAAAACAACACAAATCTACCAATGCGAGTCGTGGGAGACAAATGAAATAAAGTCTTAAGCCTTTTTATGATTCTGTACGTCGAATGAAAAAAATGAACTCTTCTAGGATCACTCGCGCGCCTGTCTGTCCATCAGTAACATTCAATTTGCTCCGAATCTATTGGATCGTGGGACACATATGAATTTCTATGACAATAAACGGACGTCACACGTAATTAAATAAATCTTGAATAGAGGGTAAAAAATAATAATATATAATATAAAAAAATGGGTACATTTTGGCAGAACAAATTTTTGACCAAATTGCATATAAAATGAAATTTGGCAAACTGCACCAATTGTTTTTACTGTCCAAAACACTTCAGAAAATCAAAATTTAAATATGGTTAAGAACCCTGAAGCAAGGTTTGTAAACTTGCACCAACAACAATAACATGTGTTAAGTGGAAAGGGAAAAATCCCAATTTTATACTTCCAACGTCATGTTGTCGAAAACTTCGAGGGGCCCGTGGCTTAATAATAACAGTCGCACAGGTCGATCGATCAGGTTACGCTACGCTGGCTACGGTTGGTCTGTGAATGGGTAACCATCTTTACATACGACATCCCTCCGTGCCTCAGAAAGCACGTTAATTAAGCCGTTGGTCCCGGCTGTCACTCGTGGATCTTTGACAGTCGTTACAGGTATTCAGAAGCCCGAAAGTCTTACAAACAGTCTTACCAAGGGGTATCGTATCGTATATTCCAGTAACTGGCTGTGGAGGTCAGTTAGGCAGTCGCTCCATGAAAAATACAGGTACTCACTTGGATCCGGTTAGACAGGAAACCGACCCCAACACAGTTGGGAAAAGGCTAGGCAGATGATGTTCTCGAAAACTTCACCATGGTGAAGTTGACTGGGACATTTTGGCAGAACTACGTCGAATTAGGAATTAGAAATGCAAGTCTGAAGTTCTAGACCACAAAATCGAGGTAAGCTGTCTGTACATTTTGAAACAGTTTTGAATAATGAAGAGATAGTATCTTGAAGACTAATGACCAGGAGAACAGAGCACTAGCGGTTAATACAGTTGAGGAGTTGCAGTTACTTGCAGTTGGTTGAATAATTCGTTGTCTATACAAGAAAGAAAGAAAATACATTTATTTGCGGCAAACATGACGCATAAAAAGAACACAAACACAAAAAAAAGTAACAAGTTGAGGGAAAAAACATACCAGCAGCAGCAGCAGCAGACCCAGCAGCACAGCAGCTTATACAGCTCCAGTTGTATGTGCCGTTAAAGGTAAAGTATCAAATTCTTAAGTAGAAACTTCAAGAATGCTTAATTGAATAACTTAAAAGCTTTATCCTTGGAAAGAAAAGAAAAAAAGAAGCTCCAAATTTTCGCTGACTTTTTTATGGGCTTCTAATGGACACATAAACACTTTCATAAAGATACTTAAAAACAACATAACTCAGCCAGTTTTCTCGAAACGGTGAAAGATATTCGCTGCACGTCTGTACAGGGTGTTCATAGCTACGTACTGTGAGGAGTGATAGTTTGAGTTACTAACTTACTACCCACCAATAGAGCAAATGGTTTTTGCAATTTATGACCTATATCTTCTAGACCGCTTAACCAAATATTTTAATTTTTTAAATTGTAATTTGTAATGAAAATGTAGAAGTAGTTTCACTTTCCAGAACAAAGCAGGTTTTAAAAGTGTGTAGTAAAAATAATAATAATATTCTTTATTATTCTCTCCTATTCACAAACACAGTACGAAGTCAAGATAACACTTAATAGAGACTGGTGTCTGTTGTAGGTGAAACCTGTATTACAAATCACCAGACTTAAAAAACCGACACATACAGTTTTTTTTCACCACTAGAGGTTAAAGTTTGCGATAGCTAAACCGTTTTGTGAAAAAAATCAACGGTTTGCACTCCGGGAGTGCCGGCAGAAGTGAAAAATTGAATATTAACGTTGTGCATTTTTGATATTTTAGAATGCGGTCTACTCTCCCTCCGTCTTTCGAATTTTCGATCAGGTCACGTGTTCTGACGTAAGCTCCGTCTTACGAATTTTCGATCAGGTCACGTGTCCTGACGCGAGCTCCGTGTTACGAATTTTCGATTAGGTCACGTGTCCTGACGCGAGCTCCGTTTTACGAATTTTCGATCAGGTCACGTGTCCTGACGCAAGTTTAACATTTTTTACCCATCACAAAAACAGTGCACAACGCCGCTAAAGAAGTTTTCACTTCAAAAAGTTAGAAGATATACTTTTTATCTTGAACTCGAGCATCTTTTTGATGAAATTGACATTCCATCTAATAAAAAAATAGAATCTGAATAGAAGCTAATGTAAAAAAGATATCACAGACTGAGTCTCTTAATAACCATCAAATTGTCGCCGAAAAATTTCAACGCTAGCGCTTTTAGAATCGCGCCATGATCATCATCTGCCTAGCCTTGTCCCAACTATGTTGGGGTCGACTTCCAGTCTAACCGGATGCAGCTGAATACCAGTATTATACATAGATCGACTGCTTATCTGACCTCCACAACCCAGTTATTGGGTTATACGATACCCCTTGGTAAGACTGGTTGTCAGACTTTCGGGCTTCTGACGACCCGTAATGACTGTCAAAGATCCAAGAATGACAGCCGGGACCAACGGCTTAACGTGCTTTTCCGAGGTACGGAGGGGTCCCGGTTTTGTAAAGAGCCACCCATCCACAGACCGACCATGGCAAGCGTAGCTTAACCTGATCGATCGACCTGTGCGGCTATTATTATTTAGGCACGAGCCCCTTCGGCTTTTAGAATCACGTCATCTTACAGAGACCATAAATACACATGGTAACAGTTTGCGCGACGATATTTACAATCGGTCGGGTACCCACTGAAAATCAGCATCATGCTGAGTGGAAGCCTTCTTGTCACAGTCTTGTCACGTGCAGCTGTTGACTATTTCTGCTTTGTGCTCGTGATTATAGATATATTTTGTTTTTATTTTTCCTTATTATTAGAATTAATTATCTTTTTGTATGCACGTGTTTCTGTGACAAATAAATCTATTTTTCTTTCTTTCTTTGTTTCTTTCTCACACCCTGTAGGTATATTGTGCTCTATAAGTGAATACTGACCCAAGGTATCACACTTTTATAATTATACAAGGACAAGGAATTATACAGGGACCCCGTAGTATGTCGTACTATAATAGTACGACATACTACGGATTCCCTGTATAATTCACTTCACATTACTCGTCCGTGGTCGTGTTAATAAATTATATAAGGAACATTCGCGGCGATGTCATCAACTTACGAAGTTGGGACGTCGTGCTATTAATAATGGAGTGTCTTCCATGATTTTACACTTTATCCGAGCCAAAGGATCGGGTTGGACATTTTTGTGTTTTTCTTCTCAATTACTGATACTTTTGTTTGACATAATTATACTTTACTATCGTACTCAATTAATCACAAGTGTCGCTGTTTGGTGCTTTCTTTCCTTTCATTATATTTTAACTTGTTGAAGTCATACTTAGCGGCAAACCGTCATTGTAAGCATATAAAATGCAATGAAACCTTTTTCTAATTTATGAAGGCCATACCTCGTAATTTAAAACGTTCAAATTCTAGTCGCAGTCTCATCTCGGCGACCAACAAACGTCAAAAACGTAGGAAAATTAGAGGTATTTTTGACAGATTGAGACAGATCAGGCTGTGAACGTTCTTAAAATTACGAGAATTGCCCATCTGGTCATTTTTGCAGGCAAAGTCACAGTGCACAATTTATAAGGTCAGGTTGGAAGCATTGATTCTAATAGAAGCCCTGCTATTTAATTCATCTCAAACATGCTAGGGAATTCAAGAATTATTTTGACAACCTTTTTCGAGATAAAAGCGAAAATGCTGGCCAAATAATGCGAGCAGGCGGCCATGGGAAAATCCATGTCCGTCGTGATTAGCAGCCGAATAATGAATATGAAAACTCATATCTACCGTGTAATTTAAAAATGCATGGAACTTTTTACTTCGATACAAGGCAACCCCATGGTTGCCTTGTGTCGAAGTCGAAGAGGTTATTCATCAAAGATTTTATTTAAATTTGGATTTGGATTTGAGTTAGAATCGTGTTCGTGTCGTGCGTGTTCATTTGTTTCTTTTTTAATATTGTTTATTAAAAAAGAAACAATATACATCTTGGCACGTGAAAAGTTATCGTAGTTCGTCATTGATTCTAGAATTTATAATTAACTAGCTGACCCGCAAACGTTGTTTTGCCATATAAATTATTTCTAGCTGCCCGGCGCTACTTCATTCGTGTGGTGTCCTACCCCCTACCCTACTCCTAACCTACTCCTACACTACTCCTACCCTACTCCTATAAGTAAAACGCTGATTGATTGATAGAACCTAGCGGACCTGGCAGACGTCATCCCACCCAAAAAGCAGCGCCACCTACCGGGTCCAATGATGAATACAAACCTTGTCCTGACAATAACGAACACAAAAAAAAAGAATTATCCAATTTGGTGCAGTCGTTCGACAGTTATGGGCGTACATACATTTCGAAGATCCATTTTTAACCCCGACGCAAAAAAGACGGGGTGTAATAAGTTTGACGTGTCTCTCTCTCTCTCTCTCTCTCTCTCTGTGTGTGTGGGGGTGTGTTAGTGTGTGTGTGTGTGTGTGTATGTCTGGCTGTCTGTGGCTTCGTAGCTCCCGAACGGATGAACCGATTTTAATTTTGTTTTTTTTGTTTGAAAGGTGAATTTGTCGGGAGTGTTCTTATCTATGTTTGATGAGACTCGGTCCAAGATAGCCGCCGCCACAAAATGGCGGATTACATATTTTTTCACAACTCCCTCAATATGGGTATCAAATGAATGGGCTTGACTAGTAGAATACTATACACTGTGATAAATTTCAAATCCAAGATGGCCGCCACCACAAAATGGCGAATTACATTTTTTTTTTCACAACTCCTTCTATATGGGTATCAAATGAAAGGGCTTGACTAGTAGAATACTATACACTATGACAAATTTCAAATCCAAGGTGATCACTGCCACAAAATGGCAAATTACAAAAAACCTGATTAAATACCAAATTACCTGAATCTTAAAACGCAAGAAAAGAAATGAAATAACAAGGAGTCCCTACAAAAATCATGAAATAAAAAATTAAATTAAAAAACCCCCGATAACGTGAAACCCTATAAAAAGAAAAAAATAACCTTGAAATTATGACCCTACGTAAGTACGTATGAAATTTGTTGATTAAATATTGTCCTGTCGGGGGACCGCTACTATTTTAAACTTTAACAGAACGTTTGGCTAATAATTAGAGCGGTCCCCTGTGCCCCTTGCCTTGTGTGAATGATGATAATTATGGTTAGAAAGGGGGACTACCGAGATGATAACTAATACAGAAGTATGGAAGAAAAGGACATGTTGCGCCGACCACGAATCAGTTGGGGTCGGTAAGGGCAGAAGAAGGATGGCTATACAAGACTTGATTGCTATTAAAAATGTGTGTGCCTCGGTTTCGCCTCGGCTCCCATTTTCACATTCGTCCATCAATGCCGCTTTTCCAGGCCGTTATATAAATAATATTTGGAAGTTAAAATAAAAATAAACATGCCGTAGATGTCAAAGTTGTTTCGAAATCAGAAGCCGACATATATTTATTAATGTTAACACTCGTTCATATCTGTACGTCAGTTGAATGGAAGGGAACATAAAGGTTCGATAAGGGATCGACCGCAAACTAGCTCAGTAGAAAAGTAATTTTAATAAACAACTTATTTAAATAAATGTATTGTATGGTTGAATGCGTTAGGTATTTTAAGTATAGAAGTATCATAATTATTGTAATAAATCTTGATATTTAAAAGAGGATGTGGGTTGGACATTATTAAAAAATGGACTAAGATTTTTACGGTCGCTTAATTATTTCGCCATTCTAAAACAGAGCCAAATTTTCAAATTTTTGCAGTCTAGTAAGAAAAATCTGGAGTACAAAAGTGTTTTTATATAAATACAATGCATTTAACACTAAATAATCGAGTTGAGAACGTGTTTGTGAGTTTCGTGTCAATAGCCCATATTATAACACAAATATCTTTACGGCCGATGTCAAAATTAGTTTAAATAAATAATTACATACTCATTGCAAATAATCATGTAAATGACAATGAAAATTCTGATCTAAAGTTAAATAATTAAACGAGTAATATGGACAACGACTCATTTTACTTGATCAATTACTAAATGCAATGCATTATTAAATAGGTACCTGCCTACTTGGAAATGTTCCTTGCCAATACTATTTATTGGAAAAGACATTTAATTTCCATTAACAATAAAGAGAAAATCGTATAGATTAACGGGTTTTGGGAAAAAAACCACAATCAAAATAACAAATAGCATTATCATAGCAAATAACATTGATGTGTAAAAGTGTTTGTATAAACCTACTTACAAAATGGACACATCGGCCGCATGTCAGACGATCAATGGGCCAAACATACGACCCAGTGGGTCCCGTTTAATGGCAAACGGCATCGCGGCAGGACCAGACGGAGACGGCGGGATGAGCTGGATTCCTTTCATAAAGATTGGTCCTTGACAGCTCTGGATAGGAAGCGGTAGAGAGACAGTAGGAAGGCCTTTGCCCAGCAGTGCGACATTAACGGCTGATAAAAAAAAATATCGTTATGTTATTGCGTTATTAATCCCTTTTAGTTTGAAAGATTATGTTTTGTTTATGTATCTAATCGGCATAACGAGTATAACACACGATAACATATCAAGATAAACATTTCCAGTCTAAGCCGACCTCGTACTGTATAGGGTTTTCGTACAATGAAAAGTCAGCTTATACTGGATTGATGTGCTGTGATTTTTTGTGTCTACGTTTTGTTCTTAAAGTAACTATTGTCTGACGTTTACCCACTACTTATAAACGTTAGTAAAATTTAAGTAATGAATAATCGTTCAACGTTTAACGTTTAAGCTTGTCTTCGCATTTAATCAAGTAAAACACACACCTACACATCTATTTTCTATAAGAAAATAACTAAAAGAGTGAACCCTTTATCAAACGTAGTTTGCGGTCCTGCCCTCAAACTGCGTCCCCCCTAAACGAGGTGCCGCGATCGAGTGGTAACAATATGTGACCTCTGGGAACCGACATGTTTAGAACTTTTAGGCGACTTTATTTTCCAAAAAAATATTTCATAAATATGCGTGTTAAGGGAGAGTTCTTTTTGTTTTGAAGGAAAAAAACGTAGAAATATGTTATGATTATGTATAAATAAGCGGAGGATCGGTTTGAGGTTCCCCTAAGAGTTGGTTGGATATGGATCTATAAGGCGTATATTTTGTCTACTTAGTTTGAAAGCGGGAAAAATTTCTTTATTACAATACAATGGCGGTTGGATTCGGAGTGTTTTCGCGGAAGTTGATTGTAAAATATTGTAATATTTTGACAAGTTAATGGGCTGATGGCGAGCGTCCCCTTTATGTACTCAGGGTGTTGGGTTTGATTACGGACTGGAACAAATATTTGTGAGGGTAGACCTTACACATATTTGTTCTGACTCTGTGTATTTGTGCGTGTAATGAGAAGGATTTCGCGGTGACAAAATATTGTTTTATTTATTTATATTTACAGATTGTACGGTTGTTTTTAATTGTAAGCTGCTTAGCGTCGGGTAAGTAATAGATGATATAACAACAAAATCTCTAATATTAACAACATATAACAACGGAACCTATGATTTTATTTAATATAGCGATTAGTTAATATAATGAACGATCGATATAATTTTAAAATAACTAATTTTTATAAGCATAACATACATTAAATATAACATCGTTTGACATAACATACATTAAATATAAAATCGTTTGACATACCACTCAAAAGATATAAAACTTATTTGGTCTAATATGATGAAGATAGATGAAGATAGGTCGACGAAGCCCCGCTCCACGGGGCTCCTATTTCTGGGTGGTTTAAAAAAAAATAACCACGAAGGCCGCCATTAACCAGGAAGCCTTCAAACCTAACCTATCCGAGTCGGGGTACTCTGAGTCGGGGTGTTAACCATAATGACGTTTTTTATATATATTAAACGTTAGACCTAATGATTTTCGATTAAATAAACAATATACATATTAAACGTTAGACCACATGATTTTCGATTACATAAACGTTATATCAAACAACGTTATACTAATTAAGTTTTAGAATAAGTAAAGAAATTATATCAACAGTTGGTATATCTCACGTTGATTATATCTTATGAACGATAATAAAATGAAATTAGACCAAATGAGTTTATACGTTATGAGACGCACCCTTCTGTAAAACCGTACAATATTTATTAACACTTCATATTTCTATTGTTGCTATAGCGGCTCTCTGAAAATTTCAAGTGTTTACGTATTAGTGTTTACGTTTTCAAAAGATGACACACGGACAGACAGAGGAGTTTCAGCACTAGGATCCCGTTGGTACCCTTTGGGTGTAGAACCCAAAAAAATACTACTTTAGGACATCATCTATTTCTATGTCAAGAACGGCAAAGCTTCAGGGTTTTAATCTAAATTAAAACGAAACCTTAAACCCATGCATGTCTAATATTTTCCCACAACAATAATGACGAAATGGCATAATCAGCCCCCACTGTCCCACTGCTGGGACACAGGCCTCTTCTCTGTATGAGGGTATGACGACATGGCAACAACCAATAAATCTGGAAACATCAAAATAAAATCAAACAAGCATTAGCACAATCTACAGACAAGTAAATAGGAAACGTTGTAAAATACACTGTAATAGTACTGCAGCTCCGAACCCGACTAAGAACGGAAAGTTCAACATTCAAATTGCAATTTTCAAACTACAGTTTGTGCCATAACAAAACCGTGGCGAACACAGTGGAAGACCGATAAATTCTCATAGTTACTAAATTCAGTTCCGAACTTAGCCGCTAGGGGGCGCGCGGGGCGATAACACGGGAACACCGCTCCAGTACCTACGAGTTACATGGGTAGTTTGTTTGCTACTTACGGACCAGTATGATAATATTGGTTGTTTTATAAAATGGCCACTTTGGAAGCAGCTTACTATGTTTGCTGTCTCTTGGACATAAGGATATTGACACTACTAGGGGCTTACCATACACTTACAGCAGTTCATTTTAGACAGAAACTGAAGTGTCCTACGACGTGTTTCCATCGACGTTATACCAACTTTTACATTGTCTGTCCCGGCACTAAAACTACTCTGGAAGTGCAAAGAGTGTAGGTTTGTTGTCAAACCAAACCATGATGATGTTCGTCAAACTTTTGCCAAGAGAAATGCAATTGTCATTTACAATTTGCAAAACCCCAGGCATTCTGTGTGGTGGAGAAAATAAACGTTTTTATTATTATTTTTTTGTTATTCTTATCAATCAACTCAGCCTATCGCAGTCCACTGCTGGACATTTAGTACATACTACACAGACTAAAACATATTCAATGCTTTGTAAGACTGTTAAGATAAGTTTATTTTTACAGTTTCAAAAACAGTTGTATTTTAAAGCAGAGTGACTTTAAAGTAAATATTTGTGATTCTAAAGGCATATCAATCTGTGTTTGTTACTCTGTGTTGTAACAAACACAGACGGAGCAAATCAGACTGTTAAAACAAAAAGATAATGTTTTATCGAAATATAAAAAACAACTATATTTTTACCTTTTGTGGTAGAGTAATTTTATTCTAGGTACATCGTCTTCACATATAACTATACAATGTGTGTATACAAAACCTTGTAAAACATTTTAAAAGAGGAGGTGGAGTTTCTTGCCCATTCTTCTCCATACGAAAACTACCTGTTGGAAGGGGCGACTACAATCGATTCTATTTTATTGTAATTTTTGACGTTCAAAAGTGCCTTTTATGTGCCTGTTTGAAATACATGATTAGACTTTGACTTTGACCGATTTCCTGTGGCTACAACGGTTAAGGTTGAAAAAGCTAAGTTAGGAAAACTGTTGGTAATCACAATCAGTAAAGATAGCCAAAGCTAAAACGATCCTTTGATCCGAAAGGAAGCAGTTAGGAGCAAATTATCACACCCGAAAAATAGATCTTACTTATTCGTCTCCTAATCAATACCTGTGTTTACTGCTCCACCTTAGACTTGTGAGTTTTTTCTTGTATAAAGTAAACCAGACGAAACTTCCAAGGTTTCTATTATTCCTCCATAAATTATAATTTCACCATAACACAAATAATGAACTACTAAGGTCCAATTTGTCGTATACCCGAGCTATAAAAGGACACAGGTACTCCAAACAAAAATAAAGGAAATGTCGGGCTTGTATATCTTGATATCAAGGAAAACAGGCCACTATGACACAGGAGTTGATATCGCTACAAAGTCCAAGCTTCATTATTACGAAGCTTGGACTCTGTAGCAATATCTACTCCTGTGTATTCTATTCTATTCTATTGAATAGAATACTCTTTATTGTGTACACCATATTAATAACAGACATAAATATATATTTTTTTACAAAGGGTGTCACAATGAGCGGTCTTATCGCTAAGAGCGATCTTTTAAAGACAACCTTACCATTAGACGGAGTGCACCCGTGTCTGCGCGAACACTTGTACACTTTAAAATATCTCCCGCGCCGAAGGTTAGTCTCCGTTGAGATTTGTCGCCGCGGCCGAAATATGGTCTGGAGGACTTTATTTTATTTACTATTAAAATTATCAAGAAATGACGTACTTAGTGTTTTTATTACAGCGGGATTTTGTCATGTGTTTGTGTGTTCGAACTTTGTAAGAACAGCTCTTGCCGTGGTAAACATATTAGCCAGTCAGCAAGAAAGTAGCAGGGGGCATAAATACTTTTTTTTTTAATTTTATTGCTCAATGGGCCTGCTCTTGACCTCCATCACGCCTGATGGAAAGCGTGCCCAGAAAATTCTTATTCACTCTTGCTTTGAAGGCAGACTGGACGGGTTAAATGTGGAATCGAACGCAGACGCAACATAAACCACATCACGCCCGTATTCCTCAAAGGGTTAGGCAGGGGTGTAGGTTCAGCCACATAAGGGGGGGTGTCGCATTTAAACCTCATCAGTCGCATAATAGAGCCCTCTTACCATGTACCACATCAATATACTTGCTATGGAAATGTATTGATGTGGTCTCTTTGAACTAGTCACTGCGGTTTCACTAACACGAACGATTATGGACCACTCCCTAAAGCGATGGCCGTTTTGCGTGGATGTGACGCATATTTTACCCCAACTTGTTTTTTTTTGTGCGTGTGTTATTTTTATGCGTCATGTTTACCGCAAATAAACGTATTTCATTTCATTATTTATTTCCCTCTGAGAGAGGAGGCCTGTGTCCCAGCAGTGGGAACAGTGTAGGCTGATGCAGTGTGCAGCTTCAATAATTGTTTGTGAAGTTTTCGCTGACACTATACTGTCACGCATAGCGTTCAATAGCAGACTCCAAATTTAAATACCGCCTAATTTTGAAAGCAATGTCAATACATTGTATGAATCTTGGCCTCTGTCGGTTACCTACTCATGTGCTAAGGCTACCGGGCCACGTCGTAACGACTATCATATGCAGAAAACATGCAACGTATCGTAAAACACATGGCGGTAGAAATAAAATATTTTAGTACACGTAATAAAAATTATGATGACTTTTATTGTACTACTTCAATATTTTGGCTTGAAAACTTAAGAGATGTTGGGGCACATAAATTATGTTTTTACAATTTTTTTGAAGGAATTGGTAATATTAAAAAGGAAATTAAGAAACATGAGATGAAATTACATAACATGAAACAAATGCTCTCTGACTTGCGCTGGGATTTCTCCAGAATTGTGGATGCGTTTAGTGGCCTAGTTATGAAACAACAATCTATGCACCCGACTAGTAAGTTGGTCAGTTCACCTCTGTACCAATTCATCTGCCTAGCCTTTTCCCAACTATGTTGGGGTCGGCTTCCAGTCTAACCGGATGCAGCTGAATACCAGTATTTTACATGAAGCGACTGCCTATCTGACCTCCACAACCCAGTTACTGGGTAATACGATACCCCTTGGTACGACTGGTTGTCACACTTTCAGGCTACTGACGACCCGTAACGACTGTCAAAGATGCACGTATGACAGCCGGGACCAACGGCTTAACGTGCTTTCCGAGGCACGGAGGGGTCTTGGTATGTGAAGATGGTCACCCATCCACGGACCAACCGCAGCAAGCGCAGCTTAACCTGATCGATCGACCCGTGCGGCTGTTATTACTTAGCCACAAGCCCCTCTGTACCAATTATAGCAAAAAAAAATACGTTTGTTCGTCTACTTGGATACATCAGAAAAGTAACCCATCAGGCAGTCCTATTCACTCCCTTTGTGATAATAGACATTATCGCCACTAAATTAACACACACGTACACACATTACAATAGCTACACAATGTTTGTTTCGCTCCGACCCACGGCCTGTAATTTCTTCCTTTGACAGCGGGACACCAAACGTCCATTGTTTGAAATAGACATAGATAATTGTGAATTGAACAGATCGGACACTGACGTTAGTTTCTGAAAACTTGGTCAATGTAGTAAAATGAACAAATAAGGGCTATTTTCACCAAATTCTGCTAGTTTTTAGGGCCTACTTGCACCACAAATCACTTAATGCGTCTAACGCTAAACGAATTTAAGACAACGAGTTTTTGTATAAATAAATTATGTAGTATTTGGACGTACTGCCTCACTATGAAAAACAGTCCGTCTCAGTTCTTAACATGGCATTAAAATGTCTAACAGAGTTTGGCAAAATAAAAAGATCAAGTAATCTTGTTTAGTGGTTGTGATTGTTTGAGCAACACAACAACATTTAAGTTGACATGGGGAATTCTCATAACAGACCTCGGTTACTGTTTAATATTTTTACCACAGCATGAGATATTTATTTATTTATTTAAACTTTTCGCACAAAAAGGTACAAAGGCGGACTTAATGCCTTTTTTTTTTTTGAGGATGGGAAATCATCAAATGACCCCTCCCGCTCTGGGTGGAGCGGAAGGGAGTGTCAGACTCTTAATGACTAAAACCCACCCGTGTTCCTTCCTTAGCCCTTTATGTACCAGGGCAGCGGTAACCCTTTCGGACGATCCCGCTACCCCGGAGAGCTACCCATTGCTCTCCGCCCGCAGGCCCGCGCCTACGGTGGCCGGGAGTCGTCACGCGGCTCCCGACGCCCGGAGCGTCTCCCGCGGCGGCTGAGGCGTGAGGATCTCTCCCTCGCCCATCCCGCCACCTCATTCGCTAGCATGACTGCTTCGCAGAAGGAGGTGACCGCCTCCCACTCCCTCTCGACCCGGACCATGGCTTGAACCAGGGCCGGACGCGAGAGGTCGCCGCCGCTGCCGGTCGCCTCTACGAGGACACGGCGGTGCTCTGTCCAAGCGGGGTAGACCTCCACCGTATGCTCCACCGTGTCCTCTGGGTGATCCTCGCAGTGATGACACCCGAGCGTCTCCTCCCGCCTGATGATGTGCAGGAACCTCCCGAAACATCCGTGTCCGGAGACGACCTGCGTCAGGCAGTACTTGAGTACGCCGTGTCACCTCTCTAGCCACTCCTCAAAGAGGAGTCTTACCGCCGCTATCGTGGCGTGCCCTGCGCTGGGTTGCGATAGTCGCGCCTTCCATTCCACCATGAGATCGCGCCGGAGGTCCGTCGGCTCCGCCACGATTTGCCGCGGGTGCGGAGGTTCCCCCCGACGTAGTGCCTCTGCGCGCCAATCATACAGGCGCGCGAGGACTATCGCCTCCAGATCTCATGGCGGCAGTCCGGCAAGGAGACTTGCCGCCTCGCCCGAGATCGTGCGGTACCCCCGGATAAGCCCTACGGCTACCACCTTTTGGGGCGCGTTCAGATAGTGTGCGTCTCGCAGCCGCAGTGAACGCGCCCACACCGGGGCCCCATATAGGGCCATGGACCGCACGACCCCCGCGTAAAGCCTCCGGCTGGAGGCGTTTGGCCCCCTCAGGTTGGGCAGGAGCCGCTTTAAGGTGGCCCCGGTCCGTTCCAGTTTGGGGGCCAAATGTCGAAAGTGTTCGACGAAGTTCCACCGGCTGTCGAGGACGAGACCCAGGTATCTCATCGTTGTCTCGACGCCGATGTGAACCCCTCCTACCATCAGTTGAGATCCCGAAGGTGGCCCGTACCGGGGCCCATGAAAGGACATGGCCTCGGACTTGTATAATGCCACCTCGAGACCCAACTGCCGGATCCTTTCCACGACTTTCGCAACCCCGCGTGTCATCGATCGGCCGCCGCCTGATGCGACCTCCCCTGCACCAGGACCAGCGTGTCGTCAGCGTAGCAAACTACGCTGACGCCATCAGGGAGGTCGGCCCGCAGCACCCAGTCGTAACCGATGTCCCACAGGAGCGGCCCCAGAACCGATCCCTGCGGGACACCGCACGACATCTCTCGCCGGTTCCAGTTCCCGTCGTGACCGGGGTAGATGACGGCTCTGTCCGTCAAATACGCCCCGACTACTCGACGGAGGTAAGTCGGCACCCGGTGATACCGGAGTGCCTCCCCTATACAGCTCCAGGGCAGGATGTTGAACGCGTTGGCGATGTCGAGTGACACCGCCACGACCACCTCACCCCGGGACACCGCGTCCCCCGTCGTGAGGGCTCTCACGCGCATGATGGGACTTAATGCCTTAGGCATTCTCTACCAGTCAACCAAGGGTGATGAAGAGATTAGATGACAGGTGCTTTGGTTGAGAGGGACAGTGATAAAAAAAAACTCTTAAAACTAGGTACACAAATACATAAATAGGTTATATACACATGCATACTATACTATAATATATACTTATAATATATACATATACATACAAAATCGTTAAGACATATTCTTATTAAGAAGAAGAGGCATTCCCACTGCAGAGCTTATGTTTCTTCTCACACAAAGAAGGAACGAGAATTGATCACTACGCTTGCTGAAGACGGGTTGGCGATTTCAAACTTTTATTATCAACTATAAGTCCAGCCGGCCTAATCTGAATAATCCTCACGGAACCTGATGCTAGAGACTGATTCTACTGACAGCTCACTCTAAGCTCACTTCGCCGATGTCAGTAATGTCGAAGATAAACTCAGAAAGGAATCTATTACTTAAATATCGTCAAACTAAATCCATCAATTATCCATTTTAAACTTCGTAACAGTATTGAACTATTACGTCAATGTTAATTTAACCAGGATCGATAATTTTTGAAACCAAAAAAAATAATAGTAGGATGAAACCCAGTGGAAAAGGAGGGGAATATAATAAAAATGATAGGAAAAATAATTTACGGGCGATCTGAGGTCGGGAAGGGGATGGGGGTGAGATTTTAAGGGTAAAAGACGGTTTATCTCGATTTCCGGCAAAACTACAAGTCCTATGGCAAAAAGTCAAATGGCAAAGTTGTAGGTAATAAAAAGATCTACAACTTTTGATTTGCACTTTTTTCACATAACCTCAAAATGTATGCGAAAAATTCAAAAAACCAAGTTTTTGGTTTTTTATTTTTATCTTTAACAAAAAAAAAAAAATTTCACGAAATTTGGTGAAAAATTACCTTTTTATGACCAAAATACACTGTAATTTATTTGATTTGAAATATTTATGTTTTCACCTTATTTTGACTTAATATCGGAAAAGCACCCTAATTTTTTTAATCGATAATTCTCCCGTCAAAATATCAGGTTGTTTCAAAAAGTTGGTGTGCTTTCTATTTGTTGAAATCTCTACTTTCCGATGGTGTAAAAAAAAATACATTCACACACACGCACACATATCACACACACACATTTCACCTTTTATCATTTTTAAAGGCTTCTACCCAGGTCTATTAGTAGTAGTACTAATGTTGATATGATTTACTAGGAACTGTTTGATAGTTCTCAGTTACGAGGAGTTTGTAAAACTTGTCTGTACTGGTCTTATTTCATGGTTCCCTGGACAATGTAGAGGCGCCCTAACCCTTTAGCGCTTATGACAGACCACACCATTATTTTAACAGGGTATTCTACCCTCTCCACGATGCAGTCTGGGTGGTATTTTTCTTCTGACGAAACTGCTCTTGTCAGCCAGAATTTCAAATGTTGACTCATCTCAGAAACACACCTGTAAAAAATATTAAAATGCTTATTTAAAAACATATTATTTTATATAATCTATAAAACCAGTAACAATGCAAACTAACCTTATTCTAGTCTTCAACAGTCTTTTGGCGGTGTTCTCTAGCCTAGGCAAGCCGTTTCTTCTTCATTGCATCAGTCAACCGAGGTTTTTTTACAGGTCGACGACCTTTCAAGCCTTCTTCTGCCAACCTGCGTTGCACAGTTCTCTTGGAAACTGGTATTCCTGACTCCTGGACTAGCTGAGTTAAAAGCTCAGCACTTCTTTTTCTGTTTTGTAAACAGATGTCTCTTGTTTTCCTGAGGGGTATTGATGCGTTTTCTTCCGCTATTACCTCTTTTATTCGGCAAAATTGGCTGATTTAGGTACAAATTTATTTTAATTTTATTTGCTATCTTCCTTTGAGAGTGACTGGTATGTTGGAAAAGGGTTTTTATTTCGTTTTTTTTTTGGAGTCAAATCGCACCATGTTGGTAGCCAAATAAAATGAGTATAAATATGATTATTGCAATAACTTGGTTAAAAAAATAATTTAATGATATAATAACAATAATACTTACATTATAACAAAATTTTGTAGCTTAAATATGAAAATAACTTTGTTAAAAATATTCAATTTCGTCTTTCACTGTTTAGCGTCTAAAGTACACTGCTGCTCTCACGTTAGGTACTTAATTTTTTTTAGAAAATAAATATATCCTTTAACTCTTAACATCCACTTAAAATTTGAGTTATAGAGACATGGCGAACGTAAATAATACATTCCTGCAAAGCTTTACCACTTGAAACTGCAGTCAAGTGCGCCCAAAATAGGAAGTTGATAAAAAAATGTGACTGTCCCTAATAATTTGGCAACCCACATAGGAGAGCAAGTTCGCAAAGGGTTTTCGAATAAACCTCTCCGGGTTCTAAATTATGATTACTGAAGGTCACGTCTCATGGGCGATATAAACGACAAGAGGGCAGGATTAGGGCAGGCAACAATATCCGGTTTAAGAACTACCTATAAAATATTATATTATTTAATCTTTATTGTAGGTCATAGGTTCGAACTCAAACAGGCGCTTTAATTTGTGTAAATTATTTCATCACCACTGTTCTCAAAACGGTGAAAAAAAACATCGTGAGCAAACCGGCATATCCTAGAACCAATCATTCGAAGACATACGACATCTACTAACCCGCACTGAGCCCGCGTGGATTACGGCTTACTCCTCTTACCAAATGGAGGCCGGTGTCCCAGCAGTGGGAACACTGCTGGGACACCGGCCCGGGGCTGGTTGTGCTTATGCTTATGATTTACTCTGCTTTTGGTACCTAATTCTAAGTCAAAGTCAAACCAAGTAGGCCTATGAAAAGCATCTTTGAACGTAGATATTTATAAGAAAATAGAATTGATTCTAGCTACCCCTTCCTAAAGGTAATAGTTTTGTATGGAGAATAATGATCTAACCAAGGGTATCGTTTTACCCAATAACTGGGCTGTGGAGGTCGAATGGGTAGTCGCTCCAAGTAAAATACTGGTATTCAGCTGCAACCGATTAGACTGGAACCCGATCTAGACATATTTGGGAAATGGCCTGGGAGATGATGATGACTCTGCCTTTAGTAAACTACAAGATAGAAAGGTGCAGTATTTATCCGTTGATATCACATAATCCTGATGAAAACAAAACGTGTGGGGTCGGAGGACCCCGGCAGGAGCGAAGTTCGAAATAAAAATACAAAATGGCGGATGCGAAAATTTTAAAGTGACGAAAATTTGTACATTTTTGCAGCCAATCATCTTGGATTTTCATTTTGACTACAATATCGGCTTTAGCATCCTCGAAAACCGTGCAAACTATATATATCTCTCTCGGTTTCTTTGTATTACATAAATGAAAATTCGCATGGATGGGATTTTTCATAACGCTTTTTCGTTAAGTGACGATTTCTCCCATTTTATTCCTACCGCAAGCTCCGTGAAAGAGCTTCATCCTAAAAACTGGTTTTGTGTAGAATCACAAAACAAACCATTCTGTTAATCTAACAAACTTAATCTATGCTCGTTACTTCGAGCAGACAAAAAATAAATAATTCCAACAATACAAGACGCCAAATTGAGGCTGTGACAGTCCTATTGCACGGCATATGCAACTTGACCTCCATCACAAAAGAAATTGTCCTTTTTTGTCTCTCCACCCAAACATCAACCTTATAACTTGGTACATAGAGTATCTTTTTGTGTATTAGTGTGTCAGATGTTTTTAGATAAGCAAATCTATTGGGGCTGGTTCTATGTTTGTCGACAAGGGAATAACCCGCGGTATACAACGATGGAATTTAAGGGAAGCCTGTGGTCGATTCAATGGAGGACGAAATTGATTGGTAACGAGATACGAAGTGCTGACTGTTGTCAGTGTGTTTACAGCTTAATCTATCTGCTTATGATGAACATTGAAGATTTTTGTTGTTGCTAAGCTTTTCTTTTTCTTAGAGTATCGATGGCAAAAAGTTTAATCATTTTTGATACAAAATTCACCTGCACGAACACGAACGAACACGAACACGAACACGAACGTTACTTTTTTTTTTTTTTTTTTTGAGGATGGGAAATCATCTAATCCCGCTCTGGGTGGAGCAGGAGGGAGTGTCAGACTCTTACTGACTAAAACCCACCCGTCTTCCTTCCCTAGCCCTTTATGTTCCAGAGCAGCGGTAACCCTGTCGGACGATCCCGCTACCCACATGAACGTTACTTAGATATCAAATCAAATATATTTTTTTTATTCAAAATCAAAAGTCATTTATTCAAATTAGGCTGAGAATCAGTACTTTTCGAACGTCAAAATTACAAAAGACAGTCCCCCAAAACGCCCGCCCTTCACCACTTCCTAGTGCTATCGCTGGGAAGAAAAAGTGGCGCAACAAACTCCGCAGTTATTGGAACAAAAAACAAGGTCCCCTGTAGTGTTAGTGTCCGTTAGGTACCAGTTACATTGCTACATTATCATGAATGACGTATATTAATATTATGATGATTGGTAACATCTGCAATTTCTTTAGGGTTTCACTCTGTGTTTCAGAAGACCAATTTCCATAATTAAAAACGTTCAAAATCTAGTCGCAATCTCATTTCAGCGACAGCGAGTGCCAAAAACTTGTCAAAAATGTAGCGAAATTAGAGGTATTTTTGACAGATTGAGACTGAGATCAGACTGTGAACGTTTTGAAAGTTACGAGAATTGCCCCTCTGGTGTTATGGCGGTCACCATTTTACATATACATGTCCAGCGGATAGTTTACTAACCTCCTACGTAAAACTATATAAAAATAGCACAAACAACGGACCCATAATTTACATTCAAGACTTTTATTTACACAAACAGGAAGCTTTCCTTACGTCGAATTTTACGACCATACCGAAATGAGAAGTCAAGCTATAACATTCTGCATGGGCAAAGGAATAAAAATAAAAAAGAAGGTACTTAAGGACCAAAACCTACCTAAGTATACGTTGTACGATGCCTTTACTCGTAATCAAGCTTCGTCAAAGCGTTGCCGAGCAATTCTCGTCAAATTTCAAATCGAATAGAATCGTCCAATCAATCGTTATGGGTGATAGCTCTGTTTCCGCACCCAGCGGACGAATGTACACACGGCACATCTAGATAAGCATTCCTAGTATAAGTTGATCTATCAGTGTTACATATGGGTGTAAAAATATCTAACACATAGCCAATTATCTACGCATTCTGTACATCAAACTAAAAACACTAAGCAAAAAATATTGCTGGAAAAACGACTTTTATCTTTGCTGAAATAATCGCTGTTTAGGTACGGGGAGTGCGCAATGTAACGAACGCAAAACATTTTGACAAACAACGGTACAAGAGATGTGGGGGATTTAAGTTAAATTGTCTTATCTAAAACTTAATGAATTTTTCGACGCTATATTTTAGTTTTTGAATATTTAGTTACTCGAAAGTTAGGATATAATTTTGTTATTTTAGTGTTAGCTTGTAAATTGTAATTGTTGTATCTTTGTGAATATATACTTATTTCTTGAAGAAAAAAAATGTTGTTTGACCTGCAATGTCTCCGTATCCAAAAGGTTACCAGGTTTGGTCCAGTACAAAAAGTGGAGTACATATGTCTTTCGGCTTCGTTGAGTACATTTTGACACCCGTTAGATTATGGCCCTCCGTACAACGAGAGGTCATGTTAGACTGGAATGGTACAGCCTGACATATCATCATGTGTACCCAATTCACATTCGATCTCAAACCGAATCGATTATATCGGACTGATTGAAAATTCCAAATCGATTATCCGAGTAAGACGATTCGTTTGATTTAGGTTGAAAGATTACGTGGATCGGTGGAATTGAGCTAATTTTAGTTATTTCGATTCTGTGATATGGCAATTTTGAGCGTGTCTACCAGCTCAACTTAGCAGGGGATGGCATTGTATCGAGTATTTTGAAAATTATAATCAAACTAGCTGTGCCCGCGGCCTCGCTCACGAGACTGTATTGTTTGTAAGGTTTTTTTTTATATAAAACATTGCCCCACACTAGGAATTTCTCCTGTATCGTGGGTGCGTTTACAAACATTTAAACTCACATACACAAACAGCCAGACCCGGAACAACTACTTGTAGGCCATACAAATATTTTTTCCGTGCGGAAATCGAACGCGACACGCAGTGCAGCAGTCAATCACTTAGCCACTGTGCCAACCGTGCCGTCAAAATTATACATTAACCGCTGATTTTGGTAATTTAAAGTTAAAACTTGTTAAAATTATATGAAACAACCTAAATAATATTAAGCTGTACAAATGGAAGGCTAAAAATAAACCACTCTAGTTATACCTTGGTACTTTCTCCATTTAGGTTATTTTACGAGGCATGAAAATATTAAATATAAGAGAAGTATATTTTCATCTCTCATACGTATTCAACTTTTAGTACTAAGTAAACACTTTCATGTTATAAATACTCGTATATTTAGCTTTCGTCTCGCCAAATGTGTTGATTCTAAATATTAACCTAAACTTATTACTACATTATTAATTATGGCCCTTTGTACACTATTGTGGGGAAATGGCGCCGATATTCAGACTATCTTTGTTTTGCAGAAGCGAGCTGTTCGATCAATTTATAAATTAAGTCCGAGACACTCGGTCAGAGACAAATTTAAAGAAATTAATGTTATGACTGTGCCTTCTCAGTATATTTCTGAAAATCTTTTATATGCCCATAAAAATATAAAATTGTTTAAAAAATACAGTGATATCCATGATATAAATACTAGGAACAAACACAAATTTGTTGTACCTACAACAAGGCTCAAGAAAATAGGTGGCTCGTTCAGATGCCAATGTATACGCTTCTACAATAAAGTTCCAAGCCCCGTTCAAGATCCTAGCCTTCATAAATTCAAATCATTCATTAAACGTAAGTTGTGCCAGAAAGCCTTTTATACCGTTAAGGCTTATATTGAGGACAAAAAGGCTTGGGATTAAGCTGCTTCCAATTTTTACATATTGAATGTTTTTATTTTTTTTGTTTTGTTGTTGTTGTTTTTTATATACACTTTGACATTAATGAATTTTATATATACTACGACATTTGCTTACTTTGTAAAGTATTCTATTATTTTAATTATTGTGAATGTGAAGACTATGTGGGTCATTTTATTTATATTATTTTTCTTTCTGTTCTCTTAGTTTTTGTCATGGTCTGGAAGTTTGAGTAATTAATGTGGCCTACCCAAATGTCCTTTCTTTGGTATTGTTCGTCGAATCGTCGAGCTCTTTAAGTGTTGTGTTGAGCTGCACGATTTCTGACAAATGCGTGCACTGACTGGACAGGTCCTCTCAAACTGTTTGGTTCTTTCTTCAAAAAACCATCTCAGACATCAATCTACATGGTCTTCATATTATCTGACCAAGATTATGTCTGGACTTTAAAAGAGACTGTGACCTCTGAGTTTGTTTCGGCCTTTCTTCTCAGACTAGTCAGATAGGAAACGCCGACCTCATCTAGTTTTAAAATATGATTGACGCGTAAAAGTGTTTGTACAAACCTACTTACAAAATAAAATCATTTATCATTTACACGTTTTTCTTACCGTGAAAAACTACGGTTTATTCGTCATTTGTAGGCACATTCGCCAGTGTTGTGTGCATCAATATGGAAGCTTGTTCACAGACCATTTTTTCTACGGCGCGGTTTATACGCGTATCGTAAAGAAACCGTGCCGTGTACAAAGGTCCTTATTGTGAAAGCAAAAGCAAAAAGACTATCTATTCACATTAATATCACAAATATTATCTTACCCAAAGTTAAATAGTGACTTTGCAAATTAAATTTATGACAGATACAAACAATACGCCGCGTAGCACGGCTTCTACACAGCTACTCTAGCCGTAGCATCACCCGCCGCGGCGTAGCATCATCTGCAACGGCATGGCATCATCTGCTACGGCGTAGCAAAGATGCAATATTTATAATTAGCAACATAGTACGGTCGTGCTTTATTTTAACTATACGGTTGATATATGTAGTTAATTGCAATAGTCGATATATACTGTATATTTACTATTGCCGTATATCCATTATTATATTTGTAAAAGTACTTCAAGCGTACCCTGAGGGCTTAGACAATTGGCCATCGCTTTCAAAACTTTTCGTATTTCTATTTTACAACGACTTTCAACAAGATTGACATAATGGCAGGCTTTTCGATATCTTAATTTGGATTCGTACATTTTTGACTTTTCCAACGATAGATTGTCACTTTGTCTAGACCCACATGATCAATGTATCTGTCATGTCTTCACTTTTAATTCTTTTACCTATTGTGGTATAATCATTTTATTCTAGGTGCATCGTTTCCACATATAATTATTTATTTAAACTTTTCGCACAAAAAGGTACAAAGGCGGACTTAATGCCTTAGGCATTCTCTACCAGTCAACCAAGGGTGGTGAAGAGATTAGATGGCAGGTGCTTTGGTTAAGAGGCACAATAATAATAAAAAAACACTCTTAAAACTAGATACACAAATACATAAATAGGTTATATACACATAGATATTATTACTATAATATATACTTATAATATATACAAAATCAAGGGAGTAGAGTAGAGTTATCACAACACATCTCGTGTTGAGATAACTCTACGTTATTTTTTTTTTGTTTTTTTTTTTTTCATTTTAAATTTTGACGTTCAAAAGTGCCTTTTATGTGATTATCCTATTAATATAAACGTGAAAGTTGGTATGGATAGATGTGTGTTAGTTACTCTTTCACGCAAAAACTACTGAACGTATTTGGATGAAATTTGGAACACAGATGGTTTATAACCAGGATTAACATATATGATGCTTTTTATCTCGATATTCTTACGAAATCGAAACTTATGCGGGTGAAGCTGCGGGACGCAGCTAGTTTGAAATAAATGCTTTAACTTGGACTTTGACTTTGCCATCTGGACAGTTAACTTAGTTACGAGTTTGCAGACTGGCCAAAATTTACACCACGTCATGGCCTTTCCCACAGTTACAATTTAGAAGAAATAAAAAAGATCCTCACCCCTAAAGTGAAGCTGAAAGATAAGGATCAAATAAGTAAAGCAACGCTTCCTATTACTTTTCTAAACTTGAACTATCGCAACAATGTGCTTAATAAAAGTCGGCCAAACCCGCCAACTTTCAACTCTCTTACGTGATCAGAATGTAACGGTGGGGCTAGGGAATTAGCGTTTTAATTACGACTAATAATATATTTTAATCATTGAACGTAAAGGAAGCAAAAAGAGTAGATTATGTAAGGGTCGTAGCAGGTGGGGTTCTGTAGTTTCTGTCTACCCCCATGGGAAGAAGGCGTGAGTCTATGTATCTATATACCAAATAATAAAGCTGAAGAGTTTGTTTGTTTGAACGCTCTAATCTCTGGAACTACCAGTTGGATTTAATAATATTATTTTTGCATTTGATAGCCCAATCCTCGAAGAAGGCTAGATAGGCTACTTGACATCACGCTGGGACCCTTAGGAGCTGAGCAAAAATAAATGAAGTTAGAACGTTAAGCGAAGACATAGTAATAGCGCGGACAAGCGATGCGATGCGACGCGGTGGATCGCTGGAATAAGAGATTTCACGCTGACCACGACACGGGCAGGATCTAGTATATATATAAAAGTATAAAAATATATATAATAAGTATAAAAGTCTGGTTAGGTCCTTCCTATAGTAAAAAAGATATTTTACCATTCAGATAATGTTTCAGTCAATCAGCCACTTGCCTGTATCTGATCAAGCACTGGGGTGGATCGAATGATCGATTTTCCCACCCGTACGCAAAATACACGCATTGTCGTGGAGTTGCGGACACCAGCCCATTTTACCTACCTACCTAACTGATCAAGCAACTAACATCAAGACGTCGTCGATGCGTCGCGCATCGTCTGTCGCGTAACGCCAGAACGGACCAGCAGATAATAAAAATATTCAACCTTACACACTCAACCAATGATGCGTTAGTGCGTCGAGCGAAATAAGTACGCATACTCACGACCGACAATCGCCGACGACAGAGGCAGAGGCAGAGACTCGTGTCGGTGGCAGTCGTCGACGCGTTGGCAGCTGCCGTCGTCCAACATGCCGCTCGTGTATTTGAGCACCGCGGATGCGGTTGCCTGATTCGTCGACGCGTGTCGTTCATGTGTACGAGCACTAACTGGAAGTTACCGGAGTTACGCCGGATGCATCTTCCGTCAGATGTGCGAATGTTTATTTAATAAGGGTATTAAATAAAACATCGTAACGTTTTTTGCGCAGGAAAATAATATAATCACATCAATGCTTCGATCAAGAATACATTAATAAGATGCATTTTTGAAAGTTGCAAAAGCGCCCCGCGGTTTCATAAGTTATAATATCGCATAAGTTTCGATCCCGTGGGAATATAGGGATAGACATCCATCCATCCTCACAAACATTCGTGTTTATAATATTAAATAGGATAGTAGGATTGCTCCGGACCCGGGTCAGTTTTATTTTTTATAACTTACAAATTTACATGCCTTTAGTAGGATTGCTCCGGACCCGGGTCAGTTTTATTTTTTATATTTTACAAATTTACATGCTATAAATCATTAAAAAGTCGAAAGATAAGTCGCCACTTTTCACCAACTTTTTGACGCTAGCAAAGTAACGTTATAAATAATATTTTAAAATCTTTGTTTGCAGAACATAAATAAATAAGCACATTCTGTTTGCATTGGGGACTGAAAGTCCTTTGACTGTCCAACTTGTCATCTTCTTCTAAAAATAAACCAAATGAAATAACAGAAAAGAGAAGAAAAAATAACATACGAATTTCCTCAATTTAAAGTTAGCAAGATAATTTGGACGTTGACTGTAATGACGGCAACTTTTTAAATACACTATAACAGAGGGCTTCAGGGTATAAAAACTTGGCTTAATGTCCAGGGTAATAGAGTGTACTTTTTTATTATCATAGCTCTTTTATATTCTCTCGTCTGGTGATCCGGTGATCATAATTATGAAATTTTTAATTTAACTTAATTGTTTTTCGTGAGTAATCTGGTAAATTATGCGAAGCCGTCGCGGGTGTGGCCTCTTTTGAACAGGAAATTAATTGCTTAGCAAATTGACTACCTATTTATATTGTATGTTCAATTCACATAAACTGTCACATTCTTTGACAGTTGTATGGAAAGCTATACAGGGCATATTTACGTGTCAATTCGATAAACAGTTAGGGGTTTACTTATAAACGGTGATTAAAGTTAGTTAAGAGACGTTCAAACGTCAAAAATGTATGGTTAAACAGTCGCTAAACATTAATTAAGCAACGTTTATGAATAAAAGGGTTTTAACATACACTCAATAATATAATTAAAGCAGCGGTTTGGTAGCTCTCATATTACGGGCTTCCATTGGATTTCCGTCCTTTGAAAACATCACCCAATTCGTGGCAGCGCAACTTTCGGAGTCTTATAGCGGAGTTGGCCACTGTCGTCAGTCGTTTCCATCCTGTTCCCGTGTTGATACTGGAGAACTTTAATGCAAAATCTACGGCCTGGGGTTCCCTTAGAACATATGCACGGGGTCAGTTCTTGGAGCAGTAGGCCGTAGAGACCGGCTTGCTCGTCCTCAACCGAAGATCGGTGCTCACATGTGTGCGTCAGCGAGGCAGTTCGATAGTGGACATTTCACTTGCTAGCCCTGCTATAGCACACCGGGTCCAGGGCCAGCGTGTAATGGAAGAGGTGGAAACATTGTCAGATCACCGGTATATCCATTTTAAATCTCCACACCGGCTGCCAGTAGTCCGGCCCGGCTGGTTTCTGAAGGGGAGGGTCCGCGTTGAGCAGTGAAAAAGCTGGACCGAGAGGCACTACTCGAAGCCTCAATCGTCCAGGCCTGGGTGTCTACACCGGATAGGCTTGACAATAGAAACGAGGAGGTAGAATGGCTCGAGGAGACGCTTATTATTATTTGCGATGCGGCGATGCCATGGTCGCAGCGCGGACCTACCAAACGCCAGGTGTACTGGTGGTCACTGGAAATTGCGCACTTGTGCGAAGCGTGCGTAGCGGCACGGCACCGGTATGCCAGGTACCGCAGGAGGCGCCATCGCATCCCGAATGCAGAAACCATAGAGGCAGAGCTGTATGACGGGTACAGAGTTGCGAAGGAAGCCATGAAGATGGCGATTGGGAGGACTAAATAATAAATTAAAAAAATAAAATTCATGTATTTCGGGTAACTAGGCCCATAGAAGACAATTTACAAAACATTTCAAAGTCAAAGTCAAAGTCAAAGTATTTATTTGTTGAACATAGGTAATATGGTACATGGTATAAAATTTGTGTTGTATCACTATGTTTTGCCTTGCAAGGCGTACAAAATTAGGTGTAAAAAACTACAAACTAAGTAAAACTATTTCAAACAATTAAAGTCGTAAACAAGATATAATAACAAGTAGATCGGACATTTTTTATTTTATGCTTCTATCATCCAAAAACTCATTGATAGAGTAGTAAGCCTTTTCAATCAAGAATTTCTTAAGTTGAGATTTAAAATGGTTTATGTTGGTCATGCTTTTTAAAGTTTTTGGTAGTTTATTGTAAATCTTTGGACCCATGCCAAGACAGCTCTTTGAGAAAAGTGCAGTATTGTGTTTTTTTGATTTTAGTGTGCTTTGGTGACGTCTAGTATTAAGTTTTTCAAATTTAGACAGATTCTCCTTAACAAATATTGAAATTTCATAAATATTGAGGGATGGAAGCGTAAGTATTTTTAAACCAACGAAAAATGGTTTGCAACTTTCGGTGGTTTTTAACAAACATATGGCTCGAAGACATTGTTTTTGGGCTTTAAATGCCATTTCTCTGTTGGCAGAGTTGCCCCAAAATATTATGCCGTAACGAAGAGTTGTGGAGACATATGCATGATACGCAGTAAGGACAGTATTACGATTTGCAACCTTATTCAAATTGTGTAAAGCATAGCAAAATTGATGAATTTTTTTTACCATAGTCTCCACGTGTGTTTTCCATGTCATGTTTCCGTCTAGCCAAATACCTAGAAATTTGGTTCGTTCCGTTTTAATAATCTTATTTTGGTCATAATTAATGTCAAGAATTTTTGGATTAGTTCTTTGTTTAAATGTCATTATTTGAGTTTTATTAAAATTAATCTGTAAGTTGTTATTATATAGCCATTGAATTATTAGTCTTAAGCTGCTGTTTATGTCATTTTCATATGAGTCACTATTTCTACCAGAAAATACTATAGTACAGTCATCGGCAAATAGGGTCATAGGATGTGGTATTGCTTTCGGAAGGTCATTTATATAGCATAAAAATAATAAAGGGCCAAGCACACTTCCCTGAGGCACACCATAGTGAATTTGTCTCTCTCTCGATTGGTAATTAATTTCAGTTTTAGATTGAACATCAACTGCTGTAATACTAGTTACCTGTTTTCTGCCAGTAAGGTATGACTTTATTAAGTCCAAAACTTTGCCCCTAATGCCATATTTATATAGCTTATTTAGAAGGATTCCATGGTCAACAAAATCAAAAGCCTTAGTCATATCCATAAATAAGGCTGTTACAGGTATTTTTTGGTCCATATTTGTAACTATTTCATTGATCAATTCATAAATGGCCATGTTGATATTTTTACACTTTCTAAAACCATACTGCTCTTTAGTTAAAATGTCATTTTTTTCAAGAAACATGTATATACTGTTATAAATAACCTTTTCAATTATTTTGGAAAATATTGAAAGAAGAGCAATGGGTCTGTAGTTTTGTATATTTTGAGGATCATCCTTTTTATGTAGTGGTTTTATTACGGACAGTTTTAAGTCTTCGGGAAAAACACCATGTTCTATACATAGGTTAGTAATAAAGCTAAAAACCGGTGAAATTTCAACAGCTACGCTTTTTATTATCTTAGTCTCAATGTCGTCAGAGCCAGAGCTATTCGTATTTTTCAGAGTCGTAATTATTTTATAAATGTCAATTGGTGCTGTGGGGGATAAGAATAATGAATTCATGTTTGAATTTGTTACTGTCATTTTATGGTCAGAATTGTTTGTTGGCTGTATTTGGTCAATAAAATGATTATTAAATAGTTCTACAATGTCAGTTGGATTTGTTACGTATTTATCGTCAATAAGGAGTTTATAAGAATTGTTCCTTGGAATGTTATTTTTTGATGAGTTTATAACCCTCCAGGTTGCTTTAGTTTTATTTACAGCGTTATTGATAAAATGGCTATTTTGCGATTTTTGGGTCAATTTGATAATTGTCTTTAAACGTTTGGAATAGGACTTATATCTTTGTTTATTGACTACATTTGGATGCCGCCTGAGGGTCCATAGCATCTCACGTTTACGTTTAGAGCACAGTTTAATGCCTTTTGTGATCCATTTCTGTGGTTTAGTAGTTACATTTTTTATTTTCTTTAAAGGGAAACACAGATCGTAAAATAATTTGAATAAGTTATGAAATTCTTTAAATGCATTGTTTGGATCATTGCAGCTATAAACACTATTAAAACTAAGACTTTGGAGAGCCTCTTTAAATTTATTGACATTTTCCTGGCAAAAATCGCGTTTATAAGAGAACCAGTGTGTGATCGTGCAGGTCTTTTTGACGGGACATTTTATAATTTGAGCTGTATGGTCAGAGACGGCTAACTCCATTACCTCACACACACTTCCTCTTACATTGTGTTTTTTTACCTTATTACCTCTTATATTTCACACTAATAATATAATATATTAGAATAAATTCATGATAAATGTCAAAAATTCAAAATATGATAGCATTTAAATTAAAATGATAAAATTACGATACTTTAAACACATACAAAGACACACTCAATAGGTCAATTAATAACGCCTGCTAAACGGCTTTGCCTGAACATGCCCGCTGTAGCAATGCAGCGTGTAGGGGCAGTCCAGCTCGTCAGCAATCATCGCGACGATTAGGTCATTCGTGTACACGTTGAATAGCGTAGGAGATGTCAACCCGCTCTGCCTGACACCACATTCAAGTTCATATTGCTCTGACATCACCCCCTCCCATCTCACGCAATTCTTTTGATGCCCATACCAGAACCGAAATAGGCTGGTAATTTCATTCGGTAAGTTAATCTGATCTAACTTGCTCCACAGGACATCGTATTGGACTAAATCGAAAGCCTTGGAGAGGTGACGGAAGTATGCGTATACGTGTTTCTCTTCGTATAATAGTTGACGGTATGCTTAAGGCACAGTATCGCGCTCTCCGTTGATAGCTGCGGACGAAACCCAAACTGGTTGTCATGGAGAGTTACGTAATTGTCCAGCTGTACATTAAGCAGACCATCAAAAACTTTAGCCGCTGTGGTAGCGAGAGAGATAGGACTGTAGTTACTGGTATCAGCTAAGTCACCCGTCTTATTTTTAACTACCAGCGTGGTAGTGCCGGTAGTTAAAAATAAGACGGGTGTTCATAAAATCATCCGGCAAATAGCTGTGGCTCACGCACAGGAACTAAAACATCGCTAATACTCGCGAGATGTAAGGTCCAGCATGCATGAAGTGCTCAATACTGAGGCCATCGTGACCCGGAGATTTTCCTCGAGTCATGTGGCTTATGATACTAGCTACCTCTTTTGCACTAAATCTCGTTCCAAAAACGTAAAGCTCAGGCCCGCGAGGAGTTGCTGGCGACTCTTGATCAAGATCTGTGGGGCGACCTTACCTTATGATTAAGAATAAGCTTCGCCAGTGGGCTCCACCAGTTACCTAGAGTCTCCAACCACAACTCCTCGATCAAGTAGCACATACCACCGCCGATGACTCCGCCCCCTGCAGAGCTCGGTGAGGATACCGTCGAAGTTGATGCCGCTGATGATGACGCCGTATCTGAAGTGACCCAAATAGAACTGAGAGCCGGGCTGTTGCGGCTTAAAGCCAAAAACTCCGCCCCACGCGTACCAGGCCGTGCACTGGCATTATCTCTGCGGACTCTTTAGCCCCGATTCGCAGGCCTTTTCAGCGCATGCCTCGAGCGGGGTCTGCAGATTCTCCGTCGACATACTCGCCCACAGGCCCATTGTGCTCTTGGACGAGGCGAGCAAGCTATTAGAGAGAATAGTCTGACCGAATCGTCCGGCACCTGACCGGTGTAGGGCCAGATTTGGCGGCTAGTCAGTTCGGTTTTCGCCGGGGGTGCTCCACCGTGGATGCCATCATGCGTGTAAAGACTGTAGCGGAAGAAGCAGTTACCCAGGGTGCGGTCGTTTTGGCGGTGTACCTGGATATCACCAACGCATTTAACACCTTGCCCTGGAGTTGCCTGCCTACCTTCGCCGCATTATCGAGGACTATTTAGCGGAGAGAGCCGTAATTTATCGGGAAGGATGGAGCCGGCGAGAGACGTCGTGCGGTGTTCCACAGGGTTCGGTCTTGGGGCCGCTGCTGTGAAACATTGGTTACGACTGGGTGCTGCGCGGTGCACTGCCCCACGGTGTCGACGTAATTTGCTACGCCGATGATACTCTGGTGACGAACCGGGGGCAAACGCAAAATTGGCAATCGGCCATACTGGCCACGGGTGCGCAGGTCATTGGAAGGATCCGGCGTTTGGGTCTCGAGGTGGCTTTCCACAAATCTGAGGCTCCATGTTTCCATGGGCCTCGGAACAAGCCACCTCGCGTTTACACATAGTGGTAGGATGCGTCCGCATCGGTGTCGAATCGACGATGAAGTACCCGATAAAGACCGAAGACCCACCGGCTGTCGAGGATAAGTCCTAGTCCTCGACAGCCGCTGGGACTTCGGTCCACACATTCAGCGGCTGTTCCCAAGGTTGATGAGCGTTGCAGCTGCTCTTGCGCGACTGCTACCCAATTTGGGGGCCCAACGCCTCCTGCCGGAAACTGTATGTGGGGATTGTGCGGTCCATGACCTTGTATGGGGCGCCCGTGTGGGCGGACACCATGACGGCCCGTAACGTCGCAATATTGCGAAGGCCGCAGAGAGCTATGGCTGTTACGGTGATAAGAGAATACCGTACGATCTCCTACGAGGCACCAACTCTCCTGGCTGGATCAACGCCCTGGGATCTGGACGCAAAAATCCTTGGATCCCTATATCGCTGGCGGAAGGTGGAGCTTACCCGTGATCAGCCTCCGGTTCCCCGGGCATTCGAAGCACGAAGGACCGAGCTCCGTCAGATCCTAGTGGCTGAATGGAGGGAAAGACTTGCGCAACCCAGGCGGGGGCTCGCCATAATAGTGGCGGTAAGGGCTGTTATGGAGGATTGGCTGGAGAAGTAGCATGGCGCCCTCAGTTTCCGGCTGACGCAGATGCTTACTGGACACGGATGTTTCGGGAAATACCTGCATCGCATTGGTCGGGAGCGGACGCCCGCTTGTCATCATTGGGTGGTCTGCCACGAGGACATGGCGCAACATACGCTGGAGGAGTGCTCAGCTTGGGCCCAACAGCGCTGTGCCCTCGTCGCGACACTTTGTGCGGATGATCTCTGACTTCCTGGGGGAGCTTCCGGGATGCTGTGGCCTCTTTTTTCGAGGAGGTGATGCATGCAAAGGAGGCGGTGGAAAGAGAGAGAGAGCATACCTTTGATTCCACCCGCACCAGAAGGGTGCTTAATGATCTACGGCCACCATAAGAAGGGGCGGCGAAATTGGGGCCGTGTCGTCGCTCGAGCAGTTAGGCCCAAAGAGGTAGCACGCAGTGTGCGCGCCCTAATGGAAGGACGTGCGGTCGTGGGATCGGCCGCACTTGGTGATGGGGCCCGCTAGGCATGGCGGGCTGATACCAGTCGGGGGTGCGGCGAATGAACAAGTATCTCCCGGGCCCCCGACTCATGGTACTAGAAGGAACAGTGGGGTTTTAGTTAGTAGGTGTCCGACATAACCCTCCGTTCTTCCCAGACGGAGTAGACACTGATAAAAGGTGGAAGCGGATATACCGCAACTTTTATATCGACATCATGGAAGAAAGCTATAAAGCAGAAATTCCACTTACCATTTTTCTTCCAATGACGAGTAGGCTTATTTACTCGTAGATCCAAAGCTGTTTAGCATAATCAACCTATAGTGTTCCCACTCCTAGGACATAGGCCTCCTCTCTGTGAGAGGAAGTGGGCCGTAACCCACTCCACGGGCCCAGGGGGGGTTGGTTTCCGAATTTATTGGTCCTAGGACATGCCGGTTTCCTCATCATGTTTTCCTTCACCGTTTCCAGAGCATTGGTGATGAAATAATTTACACAAAGTAGAGCGCCTGTCTGGATTCGAACCTACGACCTACACTCGTTAGTCGCGGCTGTTACCACTGGGCCATCACTGATCCAGATCAAATCAAAATGAAAGTATCTACGCATAATTATTTTAAATTCTGTCTGATTAGATAAAGACCGAGCTGGGCTTATTAGATGCGATAAGTTATTCGTCCACACGGACCGGTCTCACAGTATTTACACGGTGTTAAACGTTTCTAGCAGAATAGGCTACATTCAAGTGATAGACATACGATCCTTCTTTCAAATGTCGCAGCATCATGCTGAGATGCTAGCCTTTTTGGCATCGTACAGGTCTTCTTTTGTTTTTGTTGTATTCACTATTTTGATAGTTTAAGGGCTGTTTTTCCATCACCAGATTACTTTTATTCGAGGAATAAAATTAACGTTTGACAGTTTTTGTATGTGAAAATTTGTCAAAATTATTCCTCGAATAAAGTTATCAGATGATTGAAAAATCAGCCCTCAATCTTAGATAAACTTAAATTGAATGTTTTTTTTTTATTGTTTTGATGATTTTGTTAGATTTAATGTTGTTTTTATTGTTTGTATTTCCTGTGCGTGGCCCAAATAAAACATTTTTCTTTCTCTTTTGACGTGTGGCTTCTTTTTTAAAGATGTAAAATTGTTTGTTTGTAAAAGATAATCTTTGGATGTCCAGCATAACTATTCACAACCACTCGATACGCTTCCGTATCGTATCGAACATCAACCAAATATCATCGTAGGAATCCTCTAAACGATGTTCATCGAGTCCAAAACCCGAATTTTTTGTCAGATTAAATCAAATAGACGACCGCTATTCTTCCGACAGCTGTTTGCTGTCGGGGGCAAGGCAAAACAGGTTATCGAAATGTGGCATTTTCGATATGACAGCCTGTCGGATGGTTGTGTCTAGTTTTGCTCATTCGTTTATGGAAATTATTTCACTGATAGAAAGCTACATCATTTTCTAATACCATTGGATATGTTAGGTATAGTTGACTTGCACGTCGACGAAAATCGCAGGCGGAAGCTTGTCGTTCCTAACACGCCGCCACACACACTAGGTGGATATTTAAGAAGGTTATGTTATAAACCTGCGCAAACAAACAAGTCATTCATAATCGAGTTTTGTTTGTCAGGATGACTGTACATTTTTCTCCCACAAAAGTTGATGATTGCTTGTACAGCCGACCACAGGTCAATGACTTTGGTCAGGACTTTGACCTTTGAGCTGGCCTAGTGTAGTACGGAGATTCGATGGAATACGAGGTCAGCTTATAAAAAAATTGTTACCACTGGTGTTTGGCCTACTGTACAATTAGTTGCAACCGTTATAGAGGTATGAGGAACAGGGTGTAAAGTTCACTCACCCTCCTTAGAAAAGGAAGGATCCTCCGACCAGACGGGTATTATGTCTGGTGAGCAACTGCCCGACGATTGCTGTCGGGGCGTTTTATATACGCTAGTCGCGCGGTAAACTTTGCTTGCGCGATACAGGATTTTGCGTGACGTCAGTACGATGCGTAGTTCGCATATGGCGCTCTAGATGCCGATGCACACCGTCAGCAAACATCCTTGTAGGAGTGGTAGAAAAAATAAGGTTATTATTAAATTAATCGCTAACGTTAGGGCCTCACCAAAAAGCTTTTGTGATTTTTAACGTCAAGATAGGTTTTTAATTAACCAGCGAACTTCAGTGCGGGGTCAGTTTCAGCTAGCTGACTTGGCACTCCGTCCATGTAGACTTAGCCGAAATGTTTGCCCCGCCGTCAACCTTATATTTATACACCGCGAAATTAGCCAGCCATCTTTGTGGAATTTTAAAGGCGCGGTTTTTAGAAGTAGATTAGCAATTTGATGTTTTTAGTAGCTTCATTATTTTTAATGTTTGGTATGTAATTGAATACCTTATAGACTGATTTTGATTAATGATAAAGTAGTTTTTTTATTGAAAGTTATCCCCTCTATCTTCTTGAACTGCTGAAATGTTTTTAGGCTAGTGGGAATGGATGTTACTGAATCTCGATTTCCAAAACCATTATTTAAGTAGAGACTATTGTTAAATCTGATAGTCACTTTCAATAGAATATTCAAAGGTGAGCATACTCTTAAAAAGGATGCTATACCTCTCTATGCATAACCATGGTTTCCCCGACATTAAAATTAATGTTTTACTTTCATTCCATGTTCAATTTCACCCTTCACACACCCAAGATACTCAATGCAGCGCTACACAAGTATCAAATCCTAAGGACCTCAAAATACGCGTTGAGGCTTATCAAACGGAAGACGTTAGATTAAATACAGGCCCGGACTCAAGCTCAACTTAGGAACAATGTACACGTCAACTAAGTTTCAAGTTAGATTTGTTAGGATTGTCAAAAGTTTCCGTACAAGTGGTGTTGTATTTACGTTTTCAAAAGGATCGGAAGCAAAATACTTTTCAAGAATGGCAGTGTAACAAGTTGCTTTGCGGGAAACTCTAATCCAATTTTAACTTGCATATTGAATTCGTTGTTGGCGTGTTATTTTTGAGTCGTTGAGTTTTAATGGAGTTATACTAGCTGTTAGGTAAGGGGGTTGACTGGTTTTGGATATTTAGACTACCGAAGATGGTTCGCAAATAGAAAGAAAAGAAAAAAGAAGGACCGACTGCCTATCTGACCTCCACAACCCTGTTACTGGTTAATATGATACCCCTTGGTAAGAGTGGTTGTTAGACTTTCGGGCTTCTGACTACCCGTAACGACTGTCAAAGATCCACGAATGACAGCTGGGACCAATGGCTTAACGTGGTTTCTGAGGCACCGAAGGGTATGTAAAGATGGTCACCCATCCAGAGACCAACCGCGGCAAGCGTAGCTTAACCTGATCAATCAAACTTTGCTGCTGTTATTATTTAGCCACGGGCCCCTCAAAAAATGGTTAGCGAACAATCGATAGACAAAACATCGAGTTATTCAAATTATATTATGTAAGTTTAATATAAACGTATTAAACACCTAATTAAAGCTTCCCGAATCAAATCACTAATTGATAGTGGAAACCGCATCAAATCCGTTGCGTAGTTTATGAGAACAACGCGATCATTTATATAGACACGAAAAGCGACTTTAATTTATAATATGTATACGAGTACAGGGTGACATGGAAACTCGACGTATTCCTTGAAAGGGGTAATACTAGAGGTCATTAGCAACAAATTTAGTCCAGTTAACTGTTAACTAGGGTTCAAAACGGGATTGTTTCAGAGCTGTGTCGGTTCATCGATTTTTTAGAATTTTTCTGACTTGTTACCAAAAACAATTAATTATGAGAAAACACTACTCCACTCCAAAAATGTTATTGATACTTTTCTGAGAGTTAAAAAATGAGTGATAATTTTAAAGAAATGCTTGCAAAACTAACATATTCTCAAAAATAAAAGGTCTTTAATAGCAGAATTTTTATTTTTTAACCATCCAGTTTTGACCCCTAGTTCACTGGACTTAATTTTTTGCCTATGACCTCCTTTCAAGGAATACGTCGAGTTTCTCTGTCACCCTGTATATGTAGATACGCTAAGTACAAGTTTTTTTATCGATGAAGTTTACTGGACTACCAAAATTTCTCAGGGCTGATTTTTCAATAGTCAGATAACTTTGATCAAAAGAATAATAATTATAACAGTTTGACATATTTTCTATACAAAATCTGTCAAAACGCAATATTTATTCCTCAAATATGTAAATTATTTGACTATTGAAAAATCAGCCCTAAGAAATTGGTCGTCCAGTAAACTTCATCGATAAAAAACTTGTAAAAACTTATAAAAGCTTATTGGACAAACATTCGAGTCAATGATCAAAACAACAACAACCAACCATTATAAAAATTGACATGAGATTTGAAAACCGAATTTTAGATTGTCACTTGTTTCTAACGGTCTTTTACCCCTTCAAATTCGCGCCAAACTTCTTTTCAAAAACCCTTAACCCCTCCCTGCACACAGTGACACGGTGTTGTCTCCATCAGCGTCAACGTTTGCAGAGTTAAGTGCACTTGATGAAACATGTTGTGTACCGGCACTACAGATTGTGCCCTCGTGCGGAAAAAACTTTGTGATGTCCGGTGATATCACTTGGAAGTAACTTTGCTATGGATTGTTTTTGAAATGTGATGTTCTTTTTGAGATGTGAATGCTAATTTGCTTAACTTATTTTTTTTTTTTGTAAAATAATTTGATTAACAGAGTGGCGATGAGGTTTTCACGTTTTTATGTAACCACGTATCCTACGTGACGAAAAAACTCATTGTTTTTGTATAATTGTTTATTTAATTACTTTAATAGACATTTAGCAAATTTAATGATAATAATATAATTCTATAATTCTAATTTTCAAATTCTATTTTCTTGCGTGTCCATGTGACGCCATTTTTCTTTCTTCCCTACAATTGTTTTTATAGATAGCTGCTCATTTTAATTTGCATTAATTGTATTTACTGTTAACAGAAAAGCACGCATAAAAATATCTAAGATAAACGGATAAGCAAATTAGTTCTTTAAATTTAGTTATTTACGTTGAAAGCCCATCAGATGACAATGGTGCCACAGCCTACACACCAGTCATTACGTATGGAATGCGGGTGTGCTCTCTGTGTTTGGTTTAGTTCAGCCGTTGTACTGTTGGTATACTCTGTGGTATTGTGCGGCAAAGGCCTCTTTGTCCAAGTACTTGTTTTGCTCGTATCTATATTGTATTTATAGCGTGAAGGTTAAAGGCATAATAATTATGAAGTTAGGAAGTGTTTTTTTTTTTGTTTAATTAAGATTAATAAGATAGTATATAATGTATACATATTACTTACTAGTGATCTACCTTAGCTTTGCTCGGACGAACTGATATCAGTGTCATCATCTGCCGAGCCTTTTCCCAACTATGTTGTGGTCGGCTTCCAGTCTAACCGAATGCAGCTGAATACCAGTATTTTACGTCGAGCTACTGCTTATCTCACCTCTACAACCCGGTTACTGGGTAACATGATAATGCTCGACAAGACTGGTTTCTGACTTCACGTAACAACTGTTTTGCACAAACAAAATAGACTGAAACATTTCTAAGGTAACAAAATTTCTTAAAGAGTCTGCCAGTCTTTTTTTCACAGAAACCGTCGAATATAAAAACAGTTGTGATCATGGTAATGTTGCTAGTCTACTGTGCATGATTCTGGATGACAGCGATGCGGACGAGTTCTCCGATGCCTAAGTTTATTTTTGAAAATGCTTTCTTTAATACGGAGAAGAAATTTAAATATAGTGGTATTAAATCTCGCTATACTAAACAAAAAATTAATCCCATTCCCCCATTACTCAATTTCACTCAAACAGCATCAGTCCAAACTGACAGTCAGACTCGATCTTCAAACTCAATTCGAGCGCGCACCGTGTAACATGGCCGACTGTCATGAACGACTGCCAGCTGCCGCTGTCCAAACAAAAACATACCGGTGCCATTTAGAATGCAAATGGGGACGGGACGTGACATTCGCCCTAGTTTTTTGCCTGGCTAGATATGAAGTTTATGTCGTGTGGATAGATCAGTGAGGTTTTGTTTATGGATCAAACTTTATCCAATAGGTACTATCGCCAAAACCTATGTCTGACCATTTTGAAAACAAAATCCCGTGCACATGATGACCACAGCTGCGTCCGTAAGTAAAACAAAGAGGATACTTTTTAGGTCGACTAATAATATGCGCTGCAAGCAGGAATAGTCTATATAGATATCCTTGCGGTAGTCAGATATAGATTTTGGCGATAGTACCTAAGTACCTATTGTTATAAGAGGACTATTTGGCGCAGCCGCGAGGCACACTTTCCTGCTAATTTCTCGGAACGCACTTAACACCTTTTTTTTATTTCTTTTTTTTTTTTCTTGTAGTAATATTCTGTGTGATGAGCCTATTGGTATGTGCCAAATAAATGTATTTTCTTTGTTCCTGTATTTTACGACATAAATCTTATATACAAAAGACACCGGCCATACATGAAATTATCAATCTTTCTGGCCAGATACGAGTAG